>OX637406.1:22247889-23504889 GCA_951799425.1 Ilex aquifolium | reverse complement strand
TTAGAACTCCATTCAAAGAACCCATGGCCTTCGGCAAAGGCGTTGAAATTAGAAGAGTCCAACACTCATGTTGATCCTTTTCATCCTTCTTGAACCTTTTTTTTTTTTTGCCACTGATTTTCTGGAACAGAAGATGTTAGTACCAAAATAGATTAGGAACGGAGAGGAGTTTGAAGGCTGATTTTTTTTTTTTTCGTCATCATGAAATTTTGATTGGTCTAAGAAATGCCCAAGGCTTCCGTCGGGCTGCGAAGAGTCTACGCCTTAAGTGATCTTTGAGTCATAGTGAATTTTAGGATTTGGAGATTCGTTAAATCACACCGTGGTCTTTTGTTTTTGTGTGTGTTGTTGGGGGGGAGGGGGGGGTGGTCGAAGACTCCATGAAGTCACCTTGATGAGAGTCGAAGACTCTTGCTGATTCTGAGAGGTGGTTGAGGATGTTGCCGATTCCAGCCAAAGAGTTTAAAACTCTCGTGATTTTTTGACGGAACTCTAGGAGTTGGAAACTTCAATATTTATAACTAATGAGAAACTCGCCATTGCAGGTTTTGTTCCGAGTGCTATGGTTTCTTTGTTTCTTGCGTGCGTATACATTTTCACACCGGTGATGTTTTGCCCAGGGGAGTCGAAGTCTCCAGGAAATGTGGCTTGATGAAAGAGTCAAAGACTCTGGCTGGTTATAAGAAGACGACTAGGCTTTTGCCGGTTCCCACATAGGAGTGTAACACTCTTGTAATCTCTTTGCGCGGCACCGAACTCAAGGAATTGAAAACTCCTACAATTGGTGACTTCGGAGGGGTTTGGGATCAACAAAATTGTTTGGGGTTGCTGTGATTTTGAACCAATCTGCTACAACCAAAAACTAGAGAGATTAAATCAACAAGAGAGGGAGAGAAAATAGATTTTATAGCTGCTCAATATGCTCAGGATGTTTTCCCTGTAAACCCTCGTCTCTTATCTAAACTTTCTCTGATCTTTTGTCAACTGGAAACTCTCTTTTCCTCTGCCCCTTCTTTCACTCTTTCTTTGTTAACCGTCCAACCTCCTCTTTTTCCACAACTTCTCTCTTTTCTCCACCATTTCTTTTTCCGTTTTTTTCTATTTACGTGTATGGGTGCAAATTAGGGGTGCAAAACTCGGGCAGGTTGAAGGATTAACCCTAACCCAATCCTAAGTATATAATTCTCAACATTAACCCTAATTCTAATCCGACCTCAACCCGATGTACTCAATCCAAGTATTGTCCAAGTTTAATTCGGGCGGACTTGAGTTGAATTCGGATTACGTAATTCGAACAAATTTTGAGTTAAAATTCGGGTTACGTAATTCAGACTGATTTCGAGTTGGGTTCATTCAAACCCGAAATGAGCATGTTGTTCTAAACCTAGTATATACTACATAGTATTCACCTAAAGTAATAACCAACAACTTCAATTAAATGTTTAACGTAAATACCATAGTATTTAAAGCATAAAAATCAATGTTTAACATAAAGACATAATAGCCAAATGTTTAATATAAGATTGAACCTTAGTCTTTTAACTTGTAAACTGTATTGTTATATTAATTTATATATTTATTTTTAAATATGTTCAGATTGAGTTCGATTTTTATATTCAGATTGAACCCAATTTATATATTTGGATTGAGCCCAATTCAATTCGGATACTGCCCGATTTCAATTCAGTTTAATATATCCTTCTGTCCAAACCCAACCAAATTATTAAAAATTTCAACCTAAACCCTATTTTTTCCAAGCTGGGTTCAAGTTGAATTCGGTTAGCCCGCCCAAGTTCCCCTAGTGCAAATGGCTTTTCTTCTGTGTGCCAGCAAGTAACACTTCCTCCACTAATGGCAGATTTTTGGTTAGTGGGTTTCCCCACAGGTCCCACGTTCTTTGCTAAATAAACTACCCATGATAGATACATGCCGCAAAACCGTCAGCTCCGTGTATTATAAAGAATCTCTTGGATTATTTTTTTTTTTTTTTCAAAATGTAGGGGCAGGGGCAGCAGGCCTTTGTTTAGACTTCCAGCACAAAATTCCCGTTCTTTCTTGTAGTATAACTGTCACTTGGGGGGGGGGGGGGGGGGGGGGGGGGGGGGGGGCAGAACAACCGATGCACAATCTATCCATTTCAAACCGTCCCTTTGTGGAGCTTTTTTTTTTTTTTTTTTATAAAAACTTCCAACCTAATTCACAACTTGTGCCTTCTCATTGCTCCTTTTCTAAAATGATTACTACAATCTTTAATTGTTATATAACTATGATTAATTTGTTGTAAAATGGGTGAAACATGAACAATCTAATTTGTATAAATTAATCGGGCGTCTACTACACCATCGAGAGCCAACATTAGTCTTATTCTATTGTCAACCCTCCCATCAAACACAGAAGAAAATAAAAAATTTCTCTACTGAATGATAGAAAGTGTATTACTCCCACTTTCCTTCCATTCCATCAAACACAGACCCAAAATTCTATTTCACAGATGTAAGCAATACTGTACCTCAATCCATGCCCACTCGAAGTTCGTTCAAGGCAATACTCCCCCCCACCAAAAAAAATGGAAGTAACTCACGAGACTGAAATTTTTCGTAGTCAAATCTCAACAAAATGTGCTTACTTGCTGAAGCCAGTTCCCGCACCCCACCCACACATTTCATCCAGCAGATATTTAGATACTTGTGGGACGAAATAACATTTTTCTACAATAATAAAAGATCGTGATATTCCTCCCAGTAGAGATGCAAACAACGAAATTCCTCAAGAGCATATCTTGGACACACAGAAATTAAGTCAAATTTATACATGGGCTTCAATCATACACAAGTTTCTTAGCAACTTCAAGGTTGATTAACAAATAAAGCTGGACACATTATACAAGCAAATGCATAAAAACCATGAACATACCTCATCCCAACACTTCTTCCTCCTATGTATATCACAACATTACTTTCATCTCAAACTCATCACAGGCCATGGTGTCAACCCCACTGCTGGCAGCGATGGTCGTATGACAGGAACCCGCTTCACTACCGAGAACGCTTCGTTAAGGCGTGCAGCACGGCTCATGAACTGAGATACCTTCTGCAGATATTGTCAGCCAGTTAAAACACACAATCATAATTTCAATATCATGTCAATGGCTGTTATATGTATTCCAGTAACAATACAACTAGTAAACCTCAAAAAACACTGGAGACTATGCATGTGAAACAATTAAGTCGGGCTTGGATAAGTCAAAACAGTATATAATCAAAAACAAATCGACCCATAGTTAATTCCACAAAACTAAAAAATCTTTAGTTGCATATCCCACAAAATACTTAACAGAAACACGCCTTTTTATTTTTGGGATAAACACACCTTTATAAGTTATTCATTTTTAAACAGGAAGTCCATGGATGGCTAAGGCCATCTCCAATGGAAACTCAAACTAAAAAAAAAAGGTAAAAAGCTTGATTTGGTATAGATCTCTCAATTGAGAGACTTAAATTTAAAGGAAGAGAAACCCAAATTTAAATAAGGATAAACCCAACTTTAAAGAGGGTAAAATTTGACCATTGGATTTAAATAAGGGTAAAGATTGGAGATGCTATAAGGAGTTTTACTCATTTTTGCAAAAAAGCCCCTGTAACTGCTGCAGCGTTGCTTGGCCAGGAAGTATACCAATCCTAACTTCATTC
Source organism: Ilex aquifolium (assembly GCA_951799425.1). Classification (NCBI taxonomy): domain Eukaryota; kingdom Viridiplantae; phylum Streptophyta; class Magnoliopsida; order Aquifoliales; family Aquifoliaceae; genus Ilex; species Ilex aquifolium. Next base: position 23,501,200 of record OX637406.1, on the reverse strand, counting down.
TAAAATGAAACCGTCAACTCTTTATAAGTGTCTGCACACACTTTTCTACAGGGTGGGTGTCATTAGAGATCTACACATTATCATCAGAAGAAGATGATGAAAATAGCACTAGTAGCTTCCAAGTTTATTATTCAAGAAACATATAATCTTCAAATTCTTTCCAAATATTGTTCACGTCAAGCACTAATACCTGTCTATGCAAATACAGCAAATTATATACTGGCGAAACCTTAAAAGCAAGTAGAAACGTGTCTGTGACAACTCATATTACCCATATGGTAATAAATGAAGCCTCAAATTCAATTTCTGAAACCAAGCCTTCTGAAAACATGAAAATCAGTGCAATATTGATGGATTTCAAAAAAGACTCATATTTGCTCCACAAGTGGACAATCATCATACAAATTCTACATCAACTTAGGCGCATTGATCCCCCTTCCTGGAGAAACCTCGGAGACAAATTTCATTATTGTTGATGAGACCCAAAATCTAATGCATCAGTTAAGAAAAGCTGATATAAGTATTTAGTCTAAAAAACTCTTCCCACAAATCCAAATGCAAAGCAGAACTAAAATGCAAAACCATGTAAACATTTGGATCAGTAATTTCATTAAATGGTTATTGGGGCCACGAATCCATGAGCAGGACTTGCTCTATTGCAGATTGCTGGGACTTTCTAGGCTGACGAAACGTCCATTAGAGTTTTGCAACTAGGCAACACAGAAAAAAGAGTTGCAACAGAGAGAGAGAATAATAGAGCAGTAAGATTAGCAATGGAAAGATGAAAATAATTGGAAAGAGGAGAAAGGATAAGAAGGTTACAGGAAGGAGAGCACTTCTATGAGAGAGAGAGAGAGAGAGAGATCCTTTTATGTTGAATCAGACAATATATCTCCAGCAGTAATAATGTTTTCCACAAAAAATAGTCTATCCATAATCTCAATAAATTCTTATCAACAAAAGGGAACTAGCAAAAACTCAATTTGTTGCCCGGATGGTAACTGCTAGGACATAAAATGACTACGCATGATTGACCAGTCAATAAATGCACGTGGCAAAGACACGTGCACCTGAAGCAAGACAATCACTAACCATGCTATAAACCTCAGTGCTCGGTCACGATGGACCGACTAAACTGATGGATCGAGCAAAAAATTGAAGTACTCTGACGAATTTGCCTAAGCTATTAATCAAACCAAGCTAAAGCCGACCCAAGATGACAATTAGGACCTTTACCAAAAATACTCCCCTAAAGATAATGGCAAGACAATCCCAAGAAGTCAGAGGCAATGGCAGATTGATAAGGAATTTACCCAAATTATAGGAATACATTATAAATGTGGTAAAGAAGAGGAAAATCCAGAGGGAATAAGGGCCAAAATGAAGAATCCGGCTGTCTTATAGGTGTGCCACCTAGCATAGCTAAAAGGAGGAAAATCCTAGAAGGGACATTATGCAACATTATAAATACTGGGCAAATGCTTGAGGCTAAGGTATGCACTTTCTTCCCTGCTATTTTTACCTGTTCATTGCTAGAGCCCTTACTGACTTAAACATCGGAGTGCCTCCGACCGGTCAAACCCTGGTCTCTGGCAGTTTGCTAGTTTTGTAAGAGGAACGGTGTAACTTGTGTTCGTTTTTCCAAGTCATATTCTAAATCTTGAGGTAAAAGACTTTTTCCTCTTACACTAACAAATAAGGTATCCCATTTTAACTTTATGAATAGGGGTAACAAGTAGGGACTATTATCCGGTGCCATGTCTATGGTTTCGACGAACTTGATGGTGGCACTTTCAAATCTAAACACATTGGCTTTATGCAAAAAAATCCATGAGACCACCACTACCAACACATTCAATTGATAATGATCATTATATTAATAAAGACCCAAGAAGCATGGGACACAACACAATACAGACAAGACATTTCTGAAAACAGTAGGATACCGACGCGATAAGGACACTTGACAAATATTATGCATTATATACCACATTATATAGTTTATCATAGTAAGGGAATAATTAATACTATTCATAAGAAACTCAGTACTATATGACAAGTGAATCTTATATCTAGTGAACTAGTGCAGATCTTTAGACTAAAAGATCATAGTAGATAATCATCGGTCTTTTATGGAACATGTGCAACAAATATATATAATTACACTGATTGCTATTACCTCCTTAACGCATCTTCTTTAGCATAATTAGGTATCCTCTTTATTATTAAATTTTGAGTAAAACTTTAGTATGAATAGTCTTCACAATTATATACTCATTCATAGTACAAGATAGCGATATATCAAAATATTTGGCTTTCTTTTTAACATGTCAAAACATGTTTATATGTAGAGATGACCGAACTTCAAGAAAGAACACATGGCCTAAAGATGGGTCAGACACATCACCAAAAGAGTGCTAGATACTTATCCGACATTAACATTTTATATGAACATTAAAAGAGTTTCGAACACGTGTCCGAGAAGTGTCGGTATCTGAAAGTGTTTGTGCTTCTTAGAGAACCACTAGTGATTAAGTTACATCAATTGATTAGTCATATATCATAACACCCACAACGAATAGGTTACACTGATGGAGCTCCCAACTTGACAAAACATGTAGACACTGGAGTAGCCACTCCTATGTGCAACTTTTCTACGTCTTTCGTAGGGCTATTTTCTCCTTGCTTTTTTAAAACTTCTATACACCTTGGATTGTTGTACTTCACATACTACTCTTAGCTATTTCGCTTTCTTCCCAATAAATTTATAGAAAAAACAACCAACAGAAAAAGTTGCCTTCCACCATTTTCAAGCTTTTCTTTCTATTATTTAAGTTCTCTTTGCAAAGATACTCCATAACGTAAATATTTAAAAAAGAATCAACAATCTCACAGAATAAGGAATCAACTCTATGGCTTCGGCTGCAGCATTCTCTCTCGTTGATTGCAATTTATTCAGGGGTTCCAAGTTCCATTCAAATTCATTCCAACAATAAAATTAACAATAAGGTACATGCCGCAAATCTACAGAAGAACAAACTGATTTTTCCGCAAAGATGCAGATCTACATTCTCAACTATAAAACAAAAACTAAGGCACAAAAACAGGACATTGTGATTGAGAATGAACCCATAACATTAAAAACAAGGCCAGGCTGCGTGTAAAACCTTGCTTCAGGCAGATTGATTGAAGTATATAAACATTGATCAACCGAACATTTTGGCATACTTCCCAAATTACTCGTAAAGCTATACTTGCACAAGCAATAAATACTCAGCCATATAGTTAACGATCAAAGCTTTCACACAATCATTAGTTGATTTATAGCACTGAACAACCTATAATACAGTAATTACAGTGTATGTAACATGTCAGCAGACAGCCTAACCCTTTAAAAACATTAGAAATTTGACATAATTATCTATTACGTATTCAAGACCAAAATGCAAAACACGGACAATTTTTCGATGTGTTGAATTTAATAGGCAGACATCAGGCAAGCACAGTGGCGGAGCCACCTTATGGCCATCGAAAGCCATGGCCCCTATAACCTATTCATTACATGCTACTGTAGCCAAGAATATGCATTCCAGTAGAATACAATGGCCCCAAGTGCCAAGCAAAATGTGAAAATGCAGCTATCAACTTCACTCAGCTATTCAACTTGCTAAAAATTATCTTAAAAGTTTTGGTGGCTGTTAAGCTTTATTGGTTGGTGTCAAGGGGTCAAATTTTCACTAGAATTTTGTCTCGTGATGGCATCCAACACTCAGTCTCGACCAATGCACTCAAATGCTCACAAAAATGTACACACAAATAGAATATGGGCAAGCACACAAACTCACAGCAGACACACAAGCTTTACAGGCCAAATGGCCAAATGTTTTACTTCTCAGCAAGCCTAAAGGAAACCGGCTAGGGGTCTGCTTACAAAACGTGTTCAAACTCTCTTGGTTGCACTACAGACCCTAGCATACTTATAAATAGCATACAAAGTGGCGGTTACACTAGACAATGCAAGCACTCGTCAGATTCGCCCCCAAAGTCTGCTGATCATGGCTAAGTCCCTCTGCCACTCCCACAATGTGCTGCTCATGACAATGAAGGTTGCAACTGTTGGTTGACCCAGTCAGCAACTGCCCATAACTGCTCTACATGTTGTGTACACATGCCACCAACTTCCCCCATACTATGCACATCTCTTTCTCAACTCGCGTCTGCATCGTAACCACCTTTCCAACGTACCAAAAAATTAGTCCTACGATTCTTCTTACTCTGACCCATCACATAATCTTGTCGACCTCCTTGTCAAACTGTTTCCTGATTATAGGCAGAGCCCTCCTGGCTTGTTTCCTTCGAGAATTTAGCAATTCTTCATGAAAGACTTCAAAAAACTCACATGAAAAATTGGGTGAATTTTCAATCGATTAGGCAACTTTAAGCGATAGACAACATTCCCGACCTTCATCACCTCGAAGGGGCCATCGTATTTGGGAACAAGTCTGCGGTGCACTACTTTGCTATTGATCCTCTTCCATATCGCAGGAGTCAATTTCAGCAAGTCTAGATCACCAACTTGAAATTCCAACGGTCTGCGATCTTGATCAACATATTCTTTTATTTGACGGGCAGCTTTGGCCAAGCTGTCCTTTGCCTCGTCAAGCAACTCTTGCCTGGAATGAGCAAACCGAGACGCAGCAGGACATCTACATCTGGTCCTCTGTTTCACCACTTCTTGAGGAGTAAGTGGCTACTGTCCCATAGCCAATTCACTATGACTCATTCCTGTAGTCGAAGATCTGTGCAAGTTGTAACAAAACTGGACAGTGTCAACCAATTTTACCCAATTTTTCTAACTTGTAGTAACATAGTGCCGTAGATAATCCTCCAGCAAGGCATTAATCCGTTCAGTCTGTCCGTCAGTCTGAGGATGGCTTGCTGTGGAGAACTTCAACTCATAATCCATGAGGTTGAACAACACCGTCTAGAATCTGCCAGTGAACCTTGTGTCACGATCACTGACTATATCTTCCGACAAACCAAAGTACTTCACCACATACTTATCGAATAATTCTATAGCAACATCTGCAATGCAAGTATCCTCTCTACTCCAGGATGTCTAGCCCATTGGGAGTCGTGTGTCTCACGCAACAACTCTAGCCTTATCCGGGATGGAAATGAGGGAATGTCTACAATACTTGGGTTTAATCAGATACAATTTAAAGGATTTTGTAGGTTCATTAATCAGGGTTTGACAGAAGAACTTTATAAGTTTTCAAAAATTGAAGATACCGATCAAGAAATTGAATTTCAATTCCCCTCCCGCAGGAACATAGAGTCTACTACCCTTGGCATAGAACAGGTTGTCATCCAACCAATATCTGTGCACCATTCCTTCACCAACTTGTTGTTTCAATTTTCTATAAGCAACATCAATCTGAGCATGTTCCTTGACTCTTGCAAGAAAGTCAGCATGTACACTGGACAGTGCAGCGACATAGTCATTGACCTCCTTCCTGCTCAACCCATCAGCAACCTGATTTTGCCTCCCGGGTCTATGCACCCACACAAAATCAAACTCAGCAAGGAATTCTTGCCATCGGGCCTGCTTTGGGGTCAATTTCTTCTGGAATTTGAAATAGGTGTTCGCCACGTTGTCCATCACGACGGTGAACTTCGTTCCCAACAAGTAATGACGCCAAATTTCAAATCAATGCACCATAGCAGTCATTTCCTTCTCATGTGTTGAGTATCGCTGCTCAGCATCTTTTAGTTTCCGGCTTTCAAAGGCGACAGGGTGTGACCCTCCTGAACAAGGACTCCTCCAATGGCACAGTCAGACGCATCAGTGTGCATTTCGAATGGCAGATCGAAGTCAACCAGTCTTAGCACAGGTGCAGAGGATACTGCATGCTTCAGTTTCTCAAAAGCTGTTTGACAGGTACCATCCCAGTCCCATTTCTGGTATTTCTTTACCAAGTCAGTCAGGGCATTACACTTTTTTGAATATCCCTGAATGAACTTGCGATAACAATTGTCTAGGCTTATGAACGACCGCAGTTCGGGCACCTTGGTTGGTGCAGGCCAATCGACGATTGTCTTCACCTTCCTTTCATCCATCCAAACTTAGTCTTTGCTAATCCAGTGTCCCAAGAACATCACTTCTTAGTGACAGAATTCACACTTCTCCTTTTTGACATACAGCGCTCTCTAAACCATGAGAACACCATCCTTAGATGTGTAAATGATCTTTCAACGACTCACTGTAGACCACAATATCATCCAAGTACACAACCACAAAGAAATCAATATATTCATAAAAGACATCATTCATTAGATTACAGAAAGTTGTCGGGACATTTGTAAGCCCAAACAGAATTACAAAAAATTCAAAAGACCCATAACGCATCACACATGCAGTCTTGGATTCATCTCCCTCTGCAATCCTAACTTGCCAATACCCAGTCCTTAGATCCAGCTTCGTATAGAAGGTTGCCTTAGAAAACCTATCGAACAAATTAGCAACGTTTGGAACAGGGTACTAGTTCTTGATCGTCAATTTGTTCAAGGCCCGATAGTCAATGCACATTCGCAGCGAACCATCTTGTTTCTTTTGGAACAAGACCGGGGCTCTATATAACGCCTTGGAGGACTTCATACTACCAGAATCTAGCAATTCGTTCAACTACCTCCTCAACTCTGCCAATTCCATAGGCAACATCCAGTAAGGGACACGAGCTAGAGGCTTTGCCCTAGGCTCCAGCTCGATCTTGTGGTTAATTGCTGCCTGGGCGGAAGGCTCTTGGGGAGTTTTGGGGACATAACATCAGCATATTCCCCCAAAATTTCGGTCACTGCATCAGACACTTCAACCAGCACATCTAGTTTGATCTCCACCAAGGTTGCGAGATATATCATCTTGCCCTTCCGCAGTCCAACTTTCACTTGCATAGCGGACAACATCTCCACCTTCCACTTGCCTTCTTTCTTACTTTGGTCTGCCATCACTGCAGTCATAAAGCATGGTGCACTCTCATCCGAAATTAGCACCCCATTCAGATGTTCCATCAGCGCCACCTTTGCCTTGATCAAGAACTCATTCCCGAGGATTACATCAAAATCGTCCAAGGGGACAGCCATCAAGCTCACATGGCCTTACCACAGACCCATTTTCAGGCATATCTCTACCGTGTCACGCACCGGCATTGTTTCAGAATTGACTGCTTTTAGCTTGCTAGAGTTCTCTATCAACTGTAGGTCAAACTTTACTACACCATGGCCAAAACTTCCTTGCCGTTCACCCAGGCCTGTATAAACATAAGGCCTTTGCAGGGTTGCTAAACTTCTCACAATGATTGCGTTCAGCAACTATAGAGGGTTAACCCAAGTGGGGCATGCATCGTCACTGTCATCTCCACTTTCAACAATGAGGGCATTTAACTTTTCCTGCTTGGGGCGGTCCTTGACGCGATGGGGGCCACTGCAGAAAAAGCAGCCAGAATCAAAATTTTTCTTCTTCTAGCTATTGTCTATCTTTTTAGAGTTAGCAACGTTCTTTTTCTTCCAATCTGCCTTCTTTACGCCTTTGGAAGTGCCAGTTTTATCCTTCTTGACGCCACCATCCTTCTTTTTCTTTTCAGAAGAGTCTTGACTGCTGCCCATTTTAAAGTCAACTAGGTCGTCCGCAGCAGCGATGGCATTGGGCAAATCACGCACCCCCTGCCTACGTAACTCAGCCTGTGTCCAGCCTTACAACCCAGACATGAAATTAAAGAGTTTGTCCTCCTTGGACATGTTCTTGAAATCCAGCATCAACGAACTAACCTCTTTTACATAGCCATGAATAGTCCTGGTGTGCTTTAGTTTCTTAAGCAAATCCCTAGCAATCCGGGTCGTGTTGCTAGGGAGGAATTGATCCTTCAACTCTTTTTTAAGTGTATCATTTTGGCACGTCCCGCAGATGCATCATCCTCATTTCGGGTTCGCCACCAAAGCTTGGCGTCGCCTGAAAGGTACATGCTGGTTATGGTCACCTTCTCTCCCGCATGCACATGGACAGCTTTGAAGTACTGCTCCATATCCCATAGAAAGTTTTCCGGTTCTTTAGCACTTCGGGTGCCTCTGAAGGCCTTAGGTTCAGGGACCTTAATTTTTGAAGACGTCTCGCCCACAATAGGTCGAGAATTCATGGCCCTCTTCACCACGGACAACTCGTCTTCAAGATCTTTTAGGTTGGTTTTGACAGCGTTAGTGAAGGACAGAAAGTCATCCATCATCGTTAAAAGCTTCGCATCATTGTTGGCTATGTAGCTGTCAAAAGCCATCCTTAAGCTGACAATCTGCACAGCGTGCTGCTCCATCTACACAGCCACGCTGGTTGCAGCATTACCAATGGGGGTGCCCAGAAATCTTCTAGATGAGTTGCACGTTCAAGTAATTCAGCAGCGTTTCCATCAACCATGATCGAAAACTGTAGCTCTGATACCAATTGTCACGAGGTCAAACTTTCACTCGAATTTTGCCTCGTGATGGCACTGAGATCCAACACTCAGTCTCAACTAATGCACTCAAATGCTCATAAAAATGCACACACGAACAAAATATAGGCAAGCACACAAACTCACAGCAGGCACACAAGCTTTACTGGCCAAATGGCCAAAACTTTTTACTTCTCAACAAGCCTAAAGGAAACTGGCTAGGGGTCTGGTACAAAACGTGCCCAAACTCTATTAGCATACAAAGTAGCGATTACAAGTCCAACCACCTAGGCAATACAAGCACTCATCAGATTCGCCCCCAAAGCCTGTTGATCATGGTTGAGTCCCTCTGTCACTCCCACAATGTGTTGCTCATGGCAAGGGTAGTTGCAACTGTTGGTTGACACAGCCAGCAACTGCCCATAACCGCTCTACATGCTGTGTACACATGCAAGCAACTTCCCCCATGTTGTGCACATCCCAGCAACTGCATAGAACCGCCTAGCATGCCATGCACATGCCAGCAACCGTCTGAAACCGCCACCATATGTAGTGCACATGCCTCAATTGTTCGGAACCACCTCACATGTTGTGCACGTGCCTTTCTTACAAGCATCTGATTTGTCTTACCTTCGTGTCAAACCATGCCCAGCTCATCGCTTGGTCTTCCAACCTAGCAATGCCCCACAATTCGAGCCCACCGGCTAGCCTTGCTTGTGCCCAACGTGCCCATGCATAAGCTACCTTCCTCAACCATGCATGAGACTTCAATCAACCCACTGGTCGTACCCAACGTGCCCATGCATGAGCTGCCTTACTCAGTCATGCATGGGGCTTCAATCAACCCACTGATCGTGCCCAACATACCCATACATGAGCTACATCCCCCAGCCATGCATAGGACTTTCGCCAACAACGGGTCCCACTGATCGTCGGCCCCACATCTCGAGTCCCGAACTTTGGAATACCTTACCTCCATCCATGGCAAGCATTTATTGGGATCATGCCTTACTTTGGTGTGCCAAAGCTTAAGGGTCCCTAGGGAGACTAGCCTAATACCCCCTTCGCGGAGCCCCCCCCCCCCCCCCGGGTCCCCCAATTAATAGCATTAGTGAGCAAAATCTTATTGGCAGCAACAAACATACTATGAGCCGAGGAATCATAACAACTTGAGCAGGGGCATAGTTGTTGCATGCCACTTGAGTCTTTGTCAAACCACTTTGTAACCCAACCAAGTACACGTCCAAGTCCTTAAGAAGCCAACTTTGCACTAAGGGTTTACTTCACCAAAGCATAATCCAATTTGGCTAAGGCATGGGCACATGTCAATGCCGAGTCAATGAGCTAAAGGGGTAATAGTTGGTTGTTGTGTGCATTTGGATTTTGCATGGCCAATCAAGCTTTTCTAGCTTTATGCACAATGCTTCTTGTTTTTTTTCGATTCATTTCACACATGCACGATCACACGCCTTGATACTGGTTTTGCACGGAGGCCAATTTATACACGTTAGATGCAAGACCAATTTTAATCATCCAGAAAATGTTGTAATTCTCTCGTTTGATAACAAGGTTGCTATAAATATATATTCACGAAAACTTTAGCCACAACACTATCAATTTTCATATTATAAAGGGCACTGCACTACCTTCCGGTTTATATGTCCAATGTCGTACAAAATTCTTCTCCGGATGACAATGCCACCATCAAATTAAAAAGTCAAGTAAATATTTTTTTGTCTTTGATACCTTCTTCCTCCACTGTTTCCTCTCTGTCACACATCCCCCAATCCACACACAGAGCCTATGTCACCACCATAAATGCACATAGACCCGTTTAACACAACAGACACACAAACCCCAAGTGAAAATGCACACGCAATCAATGTACAAGCATAGGGAACACAACACACCCATAGTGAATATGCACACACCTCAACTTTACAACAAGCCAACCCCAATTATAAATCGATCTCAGTTTTTCAACAAGTTTACCAGGTAGAAAATTTTAATAAATTCAACCAACCACTAACTTTCAACCCAATTCAAGCAATCAAAACCAAAAACAAAAATTACATGGGGATTCATCAACATTTAGTATGTATGCGGGGTCATGAGAGAGAGAGAGAGAGATCATTCAATAGGGGACAAGTTTGGACGCACCAACAATCTCTCACAGTGAACATGTATTATAATTGACTAATTTGTGGAGTCCATTGTAAAATCCCAACCATTTTTGTTGTCATGATACTATCAAGTTCAAGATCCGAAAGTGTCATTGAAAAGAGGAAATTAAGCATCAAAGCTACATCATTCAACCTCTGTATACACCTTATACTTAAGTCAAAGGTAATGATCTAGACACCTAAGATGAACCCTTAATTATTTTCACTTAGGATGATTAGGATGAAAATAAAATTGGAAGCGATCTGGTTATGACTCTTGGTAATTTTCAAAGGAAAGCTTTTCTAAATCATTTGTGTTTTGAAAACTTAGTTTAAGTCACAATCAGAACCTCTTTGAGCAACATTAGCACGAGTTTTCCGTCGTTTCTATCCACCATCACAACATAGGATTTACTATTTTATGGCGAGGATAGGCAGCAGGAGCTGTTTGGGGGGAGGAGGGGTAGGATCATGGGGAAGAAGGGGGATGATGATTTCATCGAAAGGATCATGGGGGAGAAGGGTGATGGTGATATCCTCTCTCTCTATCTCTCTCATGTTGTCATGTTGATATACACACGTGTACACACAAACACACACATATGCAAAGTTATTGGGCAAGAACGTTAAAGAATGATTTTTGTTACCTCAGTTACTCAACAAGTACAGGCAGCATAATAACAGTGGTGTTTCATATATTTTAAGTGGGGTCCTTAAAGTTATAGAAATCTATAAGGGGGGTCATTAAAGTTTTCCCTAATTTAGGACTTTGGATATAAATAACAAGAAACTAAGTGATGTTTCTCAATTTGTACTTGTCAGATGTGAACTCAATACAAACAGAATAATCGGCAACTAAATAGCATGAATATTAGATCTGAGACAAAGATATAACACAAAATAGGCACATAGACATGGAACATCTTTAACAATTACATTGACGAGAAAGGAAACACAATAATGCACATATGCACAGACACACATTACTATATAATTACATATATGATAATAAAATAGAAGACTAATATTAGATAGACCAAATCACACAATTTTACAAATCATAATCATGCACAACAAAAAATTCTCCTATTCAAAGTTTTAAGACATTACCCAACTACACAATGCTACAGCATAATCACCAATCACACTGTTAGAGAACTTTATCGAGATGAAATAAGGACTTTTAGCATAGTAGCAAGTCATCGCAAATCAATGAAAGTCGTGGGAGGAAGATACAAGTTAGGGATCACGATTGTGGAGATAACATTTTTGGTTTCCCCTCTCTTTTGAATTCTTCCAATTTTTTACAGTTTTTTACATCTGATGTTGTTTGTTGACAAGGTTTTACATCTTTTTCTTTTCTTCTTCTTTCTTTCTTTTTTTAGTTTTGGCTTTTGCACAAGTTAAAAATTATACATTTCCTAATTGCCCTTAATTCTCTCCAAAACAAAAACGCAGTGTCTTAAACATGTCCCAGCATATTTTAACGTGTATCAAATTAAAAAATATATATATATTCATGTGCTTAACATGTCTCTAAGCATAATTCATATGCATATACCAGACATTTCCACCACTAATACGTGGTCCAGACAAAGAAATCGTGCTTCCTCGATGAGCAAATACACAAGTGATTAATGAAGATTATAGAAATCCATGTGTGGTGGTTATGACATACCTAAGATGATTAAATTTATAAGGTAGCAGCTTTCACTCACCATGCAAGTGTTTTTATCATTATTTTTATTCTCTATTTATGCTAAATAAAAGTCAAACTTTTTATTAAGCATTACAATGTTGAACATAATAATATAATGGTTGCATCATGTATTTATTTCTTGATTCAATTTAACATCAGACCACCAAGTAATCTCAAATCAAAAATCTAATACCACTTAAAAAGAGATGTATTTATCTAAGATCTGAAAAGCATGCCAGATCCTAGGGGTGTTGAAATTTTCGATTACCTGCAAATTCTGACCCTACCCTACCCTACCCTACCCTACCCGACTCCATTGATCGACTACCCGAAAAAATCGGGTAGGCCAATGGAAGATGTTTTGGTATTCAGCAAAAAATCGGGTAGGAATGCAGAATACCTACAAAATTTTCATATCCCTACCCTACCCGTCCCATATATATATATATATATATAAAAAGTTAGAAAAACCTCTAATCACTTTACCTGAAGATAGGTCCAAATTAGGAATTGCTGATAGCTTCAGAATCCAAAAGATTGACCAACTACTTAGGAAGTTAGATGTCCAACCAGAGACATCACAAACATCCCAAGTAACAGTTATTAACCAAAATTCGAATTCTTCAGATTCTGAAAACAATACTGTTGAAAGTTTTTCTGATCCTGAAATTAAAGAACTGGGAAAAGCTTTTGAAACTCAACATATTAATAAGTTGACTTTTTCAAATGTAAATCCAACCAGTATCAGTAAAAATTGGTACCCTAGGCCAACACCGCCTGATCTGATGCTTATCTTGGAGAAGAATGGACTTTTGTCCCATCCGATCCAGAAAAATCATTTGAATTCTATCAATATATCCTATTCTTTACTCAGTCTATTTTTATCAAACTCATACCCGATAAAAATGACCCGAGTAAAACTATTTATCATTCCCTGTTCATCAAGAAAATTATGTCCCTCAAAGAATGGGGATCTCACCCCTCATTGCTCCGAAATCTTCAAGGACATAATAAAAAGTTTAGTTACTATGATTACATTGAGTCATGGTCTAAGCTTATGCTCTATCAGGATGAGTCCTTAACTCACTCCTGGTTCATTCAGTTCGATAAAGATTTCAAAAGCCAGATTCCTTCCTGGTTTGTAAGGTGATGGCAGGTTCACGGCCCCATTCTTGAAATCTTTCAAGCTGATCTCCAAGATCAGATTACCTACTTCTCATCTGCATATATTCCTAGTAAACAGCAATCCCTATTTCCTATTCCCAATTTACTAACATTTATTTGCAGGTACAGGATCCCATGGATCTGTAGATGGCAATGGAAAATTATTGCCCACTATGTTGCCAGACAATTTTCTGTCAAATGGTGGCCCAGATTTCAATACAGCTCTATTATTGAAACTGTTCAGAAGGAATTTCCAGTCAAGGTTCCAACCCCAGTAGCGGTTCCAACAGCCTTGCCTCCACCAACTCCAGCCAAGAAGGCTCTCCCCACTCTTAGGGTTTCCACAGAAGAAAACCCTAAAGAGCTCACAGGGCCTTCCTCAACTAAGCCCAAGAAGTCCTCCTCTAAGGACTCCAGTAAGCCGTCTAAACCATCAGCATCTGAGCTCCTCAAGATGGCTCAAGAACTAATTCAGCAAGCTGCCAGTCAGAGTTCGTCCTCTCCAACCTCTTTAGCAAGATCCGTTAGTCCATCCATGGACCCTTTGCAGGATGCCCAGGACCCCTATGCCGGCTATGATGACCTCGATGAGGCAGATATCACTATCCCATGATGCTTACCTTTACTTGTGATAACTTCAATCACTACTGTCTCCACAAGAGATAGAAAAGCTGTCTGTCACATGTAACGATAAGATATCACAAGATTTACCCGGCACTTTCCCCTAGTAAAGTAGCCGACAGATTCCCATCAGTCTGCTTTTCCCCTTAGTAAAAGCATTCTACCCATACTTTTCCACCGAAAGTGGATTTTCAGACAACAGCAGGGCCCACTAGTCCCGTCTGTCAGCATTTACTCTGAGTTAAAACATTTACCCCACCTTTCCCACCGAAAGCAGAAGGTGAAAGTCTTTCTACCCAAAGTTAAAGCAAAAAGGAAATCATTTCAGAAATTCTCTTACGCCTAAATAAAGATCTCTGCATTTCACTTGTAACTCAGGTCTTGTTAAACAATTACAAGCCTTGAAACTACTTTCTCCTTACCCCTCTCATATTGTATCCAAGCCTTCATAATAATGCAAATGAAGAGCCTTATTTCTGCAACCTTATCTCCGCTAGCCCACTAGTGCTAGTGTTGTAAGTATTGCCTTGATTGTAATTTTGGAATATATATTTGATTATTTGTTTATATCTACAGCTTGTGATTCATATTCATCCGTTCTTCTTCATCTTCCGCTTTTATTTTGTTATCAGAGCCATCTGACGACCTAGGAAAGTTATCATGAAATTATATTTGAACTGTCTTAGGGGGTTAAACATAATGGTCTAGTCATTTCAGCTAGCAAGATTAAACTGTTTCAAACCACTGTGAGATTCCTTGGATATAATATCCAACAGTCCACCATTGTTCCCATCAGCCGGGCTATTCAATTTGCAGATAAGTTCCCTGACGAAATTCTTGATAAAACCCAGTTGCAAAGGTTTCTAGGTTCCTTGAATTATGTTTCTGATTTCTATCAGAATCTCAGGCAAACCGTCAAACCTCTGTATGACAAACCCAAAGGAAAACCTTCTCCTTGGACTTCTGAGCATACATCCATTGTCCAGTAAGTCAAAAAATACATTAAAACTTTGCCTTGCCTCGGTATTCCTTCAGTTGATTCTTTTAAAATCATCCAAACTGATGTCTCCGATATTGGATATGGTGGTATTCTCCTTTAAAGAGAAACTCCTAATTCTCCTGAACAAATTGTTCGCTTTCATTCCGGAATTTGGAACAAAGCATAAGCAAATTATAGTACTATTAAAAAAGAAATTTTATTTATTGTCCTGTGTATCTCAAAATTCCAGGATGATATATTGAACCAAAAATTCCTTGTTAGAGTTGATTGCAAATCTGCTAAATATGTTTTGGAAAAAGATGTTCAAAATATTGCTAGTAAGCAAATTTTTACAAGATGGCAATCTATTTTAAGTATTTTTAATTTTGACATAGAATATATTAAGGGCAGTAATAACTGCATACCTGATTTTCTAACTCGAGAATTTTTGCAGGAACCCCATGGCGGACAGGAAATCCAATAAACTTGGTGCTTCCTCTAAAAACCCGGGGAAGGATGATGATAAGAAAAAAATAGTTTTGGCCCCTCCTAGTCCAAAACCAGTTGCCCAATTATCTGGCCCATCTAGTGCCATTGCTATTGCTAACCACTTGGTAGACCAGTTGGCCCTCTAGTCCGACCTACCCTTGTCAACCCACTTACCTTTTCCCAAATGGCCCAGCAAACGCCACCTAAAACTGACCTCCTAGTCAACCCATATTACCGTTACAGACCAGCCCCAAAAGGCCCAAAAACGAAATACATTGATAAAAGCCCAGCTCATAATGTGTTTGCTATTGAACCAGCTCATGCTCACCTAAACAACCCAAAAGACCTAGTTGATGCTTATCTTGGAGAAGAATGGACTTTTGTCCCATCCGATCCAGAAAAATCATTTGAATTCTATCAATATATCCTGTTCTTTACTCAGTCTATTTTTATCAAACCCATACCCGATAAAAATGACCCGAGTAAACTATTTACCATTCCCTGTTCATCAAGAAAATTATGTCCCACAAAGAATGGGGATCTCACCCCTCATTGCTCCGAGATCTTCAAGGACATAATAAAAAGTTTAGTTACTATTATTACATTGAGTCATGGTATAAGCTTATGCTCTATCAGGATGAGTCCTTAACTCACTCCTGGTTCATTCAGTTCGATAAAAATTTCAAAAGCCAGATTCCTTCCTGGTTTGTAAGGTGGTGGCAAGTTCACGGCCCCATTCTTGAAATCTTTCCAGCTAATCTCCAAGATCAGATTACCTATTATTGAAACTGTTCAGAAAGAGTTTCCAGTCAATGTTCCAACCCCAGTAGCGGTTCCAACAGCCTTGCCTCCACCAACTCCAGCCAAGAAGGCTCTCCCCACTCTTAGGGTTTCCACAGAAGAAAACCCTAAAGAGCTCACAGGACCTTCCTCAACTAAGCCCAAGAAGTCCTCCTATAAGGACTCCAGTAAGCCGTTTAAACCATCAGCATCTGAGCTCCTCAAGATGGCTCAGGAACTAATTTAGCAAGCTGTCAGTCAGAGTTCGTCCTCTCCAGCCTCTTCAGCAGGATCCGTTAGTCCATCCATGGACCCTTTGCAGGATGCCCAGGACCCCTATGCCGGCTATGATGACCTCGATGAGGCAGATATCACTACCCCATGATGCTTACCTTTACTTGTGATAGCTTCAATCACTACAGTCTCCACAAGAGATAGAAAAGTTGTCTGTCACATGTAACGATAAGATATCACAAGATATACCCGACACTTTCCCCTAGTAAAATAGCCGACAGATTCCCATCAGTCTGCGTTTCCCCTTAGTAAAAGCATTCTACCCATACTTTTTCACCGAAAGTGGATTCTCAGACAACAGCAGGGCCCACTAGTCCCGTCTGTCAGCATTTACTCTGAGTTAAAACATTTACCCCACCTTTCCACCGAAAGCAGAAGGTGAAAGTCTTTCTACCCAAAGTTAAAGCAAAAAGGAAATCATTTCAGAGATTCTCTTACGCCTATATAAGGATCTCTGCATTTCACTTGTAACTCAAGTCTTGTTAGACAATTACAAGCCTTGAAACTACTTTCTCCTTACCCCTCTCATATTGTATCCAAGCCTTCATAATAATGCAAATGAAGAGTTTTATTTCTATAATCCTTATTTCTGTAACCTTATCTCCGCTAGCCCACTAGTGCTAGTGTTGTAAGTATTGCCTTGATTGTAATTTTGGAATATATATTTGATTATCTGTTTATATCTACAGCTTGTGATTCATATTCATCCGTTCTTCTTCACCTTCCGCTTTTATTTTGGTATCAGAGCCATCTGACGACCTAGGAAAGTTATCATGAAATTATATTTGAACTGTCTTACTTGTTTTTCTGTTATCCCTAGGCTGCCTCTCTTTAGGACTTACAAACAGGACGGGTCGACTTCCTCTCTTGGGCGACAAAGGCTAGGTGATCAGGTTAAGGAAAAACTTATCACTAAGGCTAGGTGATCAGGTTAAGGAAAAACTTATAAGTTATTTACTGGAATTGAAAGAAATAGAGATTTAAAACAAGTAAGACAGTTCAAATGTAATTTCATGATAACTTTACTAGGTCGTCAGATGGCTCTGATACCAAAATAAAAGCGGAAGACGAAGAAGAACGGATAAATATGAATCACAAGCTGTAGATATAAACAGATAATCAAATATATATTCCAAAATTACAATCAAGGCAATACTTACAACATTAGCACTAGTGGGCTAGCGGAGATAAGGTTGTAGAAATAAGGATTGCAGAAATAAAGCTCTTCATTTGCATTATTATGAAGGCTTGGATACAATATGAGAGGGGTAAGGAGAAAGTAGTTTCAAGGCTTGTAATTGTCTAACAAGACTTGAGTTACAAGTGAAATGCAGAGATCCTTATATAGGCGTAAGAGAATCTCTGAAATGATTTCCTTTTTGCTTTAACTCTGGGTAGAAAGACTTTCACATTCTGCTTTCGGTGGAAAAGGTGGGATAAATGTTTTAACTCAGAGTAAATGCTGACAGACGGGACTAGTGGGTCCTGCTGTTGTCTGAAAATCCACTTTCGGTGGAAAAGTATGGGTAGAATGCTTTTACTAAGGGGAAAAACAGACTGATGGGAATCTGTCGGATACTTTACTAGGGAAAAGTGCCGGGTAAATCTTGTGATATCTTATCGTTACATGTGACAGACAGATTTTCTATCTCTTGTGGAGACAGTAGTGATTGAAGCTATCACAAGTAAAGGTAAGCATCACGGGGTAGTGATATCTGCCTCATCGAGGTCATCATAACCGACATAGGGGTCCTGGGCATCCTGCAAAGGGTCCATGGATGGACTAACGGATCCTGCTGAAGAGGCTGGAGAGGACGAACTCTGACTGGCAGCTTGCTGAATTAGTTCCTGAGCCATCTTGAGGAGCTCAGATGCTGATGGTTTAGACGGCTTACTAGAGTCCTTAGAGGAGGACTTCTTGGGCTTAGTTGAGGAAGGTCCTGTGAGCTCTTTAGGGTTTTTTTCTATGGAAACCCTAAGAGTGGGGAAAGCGTTCTTGGCTGGAGTTGGTGGAGGTAAGGCTGTTGGAACCGCTACTGGGGTTGGTACCTTGACTGGAAACTCCTTCTGAACAGTTTCAATAATAGAGCTGTATTGAAATTTGGGCCACCATTTGAAAGAAAATTGTCTGACAACATAGTGGGCAATAATTTTCCATTGCCATCTACAGATCCATGGCATCCTGTACCTGCAAATAAATGTTAGTAAATTGGGAATAGGAAATAGGGACTGTTGTTTACTAGGAACATATGCAGATGAGAAGTAGGTAATCTGATCTTGGAGATCAGCTGGAAAGATTTCAAGAATGGGGCCGTGAACCTGCCACCACCTTACAAACCAGGAAGGAATCTGGCTTTTGAAATTTTTATCGAATTGAATGAACCAGGAGTGAGTTAAGGACTCATCCTGATAGAGCATAAGCTTAGACCATGACTCAATGTAATCATAGTTACTAAACTTTTTATTATGTCCTTGAAGATCTCGGAGCAATGAGGGGTGAGATCCCCATTCTTTGAGAGACATAATTTTCTTGATGAACAGGGAATGGTAAATAGTTTTACTCGGGTCATTTTTATCGGGTATGGGTTTGATAAAAATAGAATGAGTAAAGAAAAGGATATATTGATAGAATTCAAATGATTTTTTCTGGATCGGATGGGACAAAAGTCCATTCTTCTCCAAGATAAGCATCAACCAGGTCTTTTGGGTTGCTTAGGTGAGCATGAGCTGGTTCAATAGCAAACACATTATGAGCTGGGCTTTTATCAATGTATTCCGTTTTTGGGCCTTTTGGGGCTGGTCCATAACGGTAATATGGGTTGACTAGGAGGTCAGTTTTAGGTGGCGCTTGCTGGGCCATTTGGGAAAAGGTAAGTGGGTTGACAAGGGTAGGTCGGACTAGGGGGCCAACTGGTCTACCAAGTGGTTAGAAGCGGTTAGCAATAGCAATGGCACTAGATGGGCCAGATAATTGGGCAACTGGTTTTAGACTAGGAGGGGCCAAAACTATTTGTTTTTTCTTATCATCATCCTTCCCCAGGTTTTTAGAGGAAGTACCAAGTTTATTGGATTTCCTGTCCGCCATGGGGTTCCTGCAAAAATTCTCGAGTTAGAAAATCAGGTATGCAGTTATTACTGCCCTTAATATATTCTATGTCAAAATCAAAAATATTTAAAATAGATTGTCATCTTACAAAAATTTGCTTACTAGCAATATTTTGAACATCTTTTTCCAAAACATATTTAGCAGATTTGCAATCAACTCTAACAAGGAATTTTTGGTTCAATATATCATCCTGGAATTTTTAGATACACAGGACAATAGATAAAATTTCTTTTTTAATAGTACTATAATTTGTTTGTGCTTTGTTCCAAATTCCGGAATAAAAGCGAACAATTTGTTCAGGAGAATTAGGAGTTTCTCTTTGAAGGAGAATACCACCATATCCAATATCGGAAGCATCAGTTTGGATGATTTTAAAAGAATCAACTGAAGGAATACCGAGGCAAGGCAAAATTTTAATGTATTTTTTGACTTGCTGGACAATGGTTGTATGCTCAGAAGTCCAAGGAGAAAGTTTTCCTTTGGGTCTGTCATACAGAGGTTTGACGGTTTGCCTGAGATTCTGATAGAAGTCAGAAACATAATTCAAGGAACCTAGAAACCTTTGCAACTGGGTTTTATCAAGAATTTCATCAGGGAACTTATCTGCAAATTGAATAGCCCGGCTGATGAGAACAATGGTGGACTGTTAGATATTATATCCAAGGAATCTCACAGTGGTTTGAAACAGTTTAATCTTGCTAGCTAAAATGACTAGACCATTATGTTTAACTGTTTCTAAAAATGCATGTAGATGTTTCCAATGTTCATCTATAGATTTACTAAAGATGAGAATGTCATCGATATAAACTATAGAACAATGACTTAAAGTATTAAAAATTTCATTCATAATATTTTGAAACTCACTAGGGGCATTTTTTAAACCAAATGGTACTACATTCCATTCGTAGTAACCAAAGGTGTTGTAAATGCAGTCTTATATCTGTCTTCTGGGGATATCTGTATCTGCCAGAATCCACTTTTCAAATCAAATTTTGAAAATATGACAGCATTTTTAAGTCTTTTAATTAAATCTTGTTTGTTTGGAATAGGGTACCTGATCCATTCCAAAACAGCATTTAACGGTTTGTAATTAATAACAAGTCTTGGTGTGCCTCTTTCTAACTCTGCATTTTTTACAACATAGAAAGTTGGGCATGACCAAGGGGATTTTGACTTGCTAATAATTTTATTTTTAAGCAATTCAGCAATCTCCTTTTTACAGGTTTCCATTATTTCATGGTTCATCTGAATTGGCCTAGATTTAGTTGGAATGTCTTTCTCATTAAATCCTTTGATATAAGGAAGTTTTACACTATATTTTTTCCTATGCCAGAAGGTTGTAGGAAGGTTAGAGCAGACTTCTTCTTCAATCCTTTCCTGAAATTGATTAATTTTTTCAATTAAGATTGGATTGGTTAACTGTTCTTGAATTCTTTTGTTTTGAATTTCTTCTTTAAGAAATTTCACTTGATGGGTTTTTTGATTAATTATTCTGAGATACTTAGAAATTGATTCATTTTTAAGTTGTTTTAGTTCTTTATCTTCTGGTTTAAGAATAAACTTAAATGTTACAGATTGCCCTAACGGGTTAGTGGATAATCCTTCAATGTTTGTGGTAAAAGGATACAACAAATAGATGAAAGGTAATCCAAGAATAACTTTGTCAGTCATATCTTTTACTAAGATAAATGATGTTTTAAAGCAAACATTATCTTGGCAAATATGAGCTTTTGGCAATTTGTAAGCAACATTCATTTTACTGCCATTGGCAGAACTTACTCTTTCAAATGTTTTTTCATAATATTTAGTAGAAATAATTCCTTCTTAAATACAATTTACATATGCGCCTGTATCAATAAGGGCAATAGTGTCAAGTATAAAATCATTATTAATAATAATTCTCACTTGAGAATACCATTTTTGTAGATTAATCTTATTAACAGAATTAATTTGATTTTCAGTTTGCGGACACTCATCTTGCGATGACAGCTTCGTTAAACCAGAATTTTCCATAGTAGATATGGAGGTTACTGGTATCTACTGGGAAAATGTCCTGGTAGATGTTTCAGTTTCTGATTGTTCATTATCTTGAGGCTATTTTAGAGGACGAGGCTCAAGAATACTGGTATTGGACATGGATAAAAAACTTAAAGTTTCAGCAAAGATCTTATTTTGTGCTTTTAAATCTTTTATTTCACTTTTTAATTTGTTAACTTCACTTTGGAGATCCTATAAGGTGAGGTCTTTTTTCTTCTCCTTACTAAATCTTTTCATAGTTTTGTTAATACTAATTAAATGTTTTTTACTAGAAAGATGTTTGTTATCTTTCTTGACAAATAAATCTTTGAGATTTTTATGTATTTAATTTTAAGTTCAGGGTCTTCAATTTTGCTGATCAAATCTATGAGGATTTGTTCTTCCTCAGCCTGTTTAGTGATTACCCTGATCTGTCTACAGCAATTGTCCTTACATCCTAATTTGATGTCAGGTTCACTGGAATCACTTGGGGCTGACTGATAATCTGAAGAACTTTCTGTACTACTAGCGGAGTCTGAATTTTCTTCATTATCTTGTTGGTTATTTAGTCTAAAAATTCTAAGAATTTCTTCTTCTTCATTTTCAGCTAAATTTAATCTTTTAACCTGTTTTTTAACTGGGCAGTCTAGACTAATGTGACCTGTTTTACCGCAGTTAAAACATTTAATATCATCTTGGGTTTTACCTTTACCCTTTGTTTCTTTTGAGTTTTTCTTATAAGTCTTAGACTTAGAAGATTTATAGGGTTTTCTGCTAGATTTTTCATAAAAATCAGGTTTGGAGAATGTTTTCCTACTACGTTTGTAGTGAGACTTGCTTTTAGAATAAGGCCTAGAAGTTTTATGGGGTCTATGTTTTCTGCTGGTTGATGGTCCTACTGGAGGGAGACCATATTGTTCACAGAAATTTCTCATTTCATATTTAGCCTTTTTCTTATCATTTTGTAATTGTTTACTAAGTTTCATATCAATACACATCCTAAGACCTTCATTTTGAATGGTACTGACAAGCTGGCCATAAGTTAGTGAATCATATTCTATGATTCCTGTGTCCTTACTTAGGGCTTCTCTAATCTTATGAGCAAACAGATTTGGTAAACCATTTACAAATTTTTCTTTCCAGATGATTTATTACAATCTGGGCGAAGCATTACTCTCGATACAAAGACATCTTTGTACCATCTGAAATCACTAAGTGTTGGGCACCTGAGGTTACTAAGCTGGTCATGGATTCTAGCTTCAATATTACGAGGTGTGCCAACAAAGTGTTTAATTATGGTGAAGATAAGGGTATTAAGTCCATCAGACTTTGCTCTTCATATCTTTCATCAAAGACTGGGATTCTCTCATCATCAAGAACTACAGCATGTCTAATTTCATCTTTCGAATCTTGGGTAAGATAATTATCCCACCAACTTCTTAAAACACCTGTAAATCCTGAGGTGACTAAGTCAACTAAATCAGGTTCAGGGCAATCAAGGTTACTAACATAGCTATTAATAACCATAGACATATGATGAATTTTATTTAATATTTCTTGTTCACTCAAACCATCTATGTTCCATTCATAGAGTTTGTTAGACTGGACAGAAAATTGGTTACTTATGTTTTTCTCTTCAAATTGGAGATCAGGCGATGTTGGCCTAGGGTACCAATTTTTACTGATACTGGTTGGATTTACATTTGAAAAAATCAACTTATTAATATGTTGAGTTTCAAAAGCTTTTCCCAGTTCTTTAATTTCAGGATCAGAAAAACTTTCAACAGTATTGTTTTTAGAATCTGAAGAATTCGAATTTTGGTTAATAACTGTTACTTGGGATGTTTGTGATGTCTCTGGTTGGGCATCTAACTTCCTAAGTAGTTGGTCAATCTTTTGGATTCTGAAGCTATCAGCAATTCCTAATTTGGACCTATCTTCAGGTAAAGTGATTAGAGGTTTTTCTAACTTTTTACTTGAAGATGTTTCAATTTTAGTTTCAATTTTATCTAACTGCTTACCTATGGTAATTAGGTTTTGATTAGTAAAATTGTTTTGCTCAATTATTTTCTTTTCAAGTTTCGCTAAACTGTTTTGCTCTGCTGTCTTTTTTTCAGATTCACTACAAGGGATTTTGAAAGGAGACGTAGTAATTTCAGTGTTAGCTTGAGTAAAAGTAAAAGTTTATGTGGGAGGATGACTAGAGGATACTGTCCCTGAGTCAGTTGTCTTCCATTTATGTTTTGTAATAACTTTTACTTCTTTATGGCAAGAATCAATATAATCAAAAAATAGAATTTCATATTCCAATTGGTGCATTAATTTTACCCATTGGATCTTAATTTCATTTCTTTGTTGAGAATTAAATCTTCTGAAGAAATCTAGTCTTTTAGATTCATTTTCTGGAGATTCGATTTCTTTTAATAATTTAAACATATTAGGCATAAAAACAAGATTAGTTTCCCTTTTAATTACTAGGAGTTGGTGACCAATTGGGCCATTAGCATTACTTTCTAGTTCACTGGCAGTAGGAGATGGGGTGAATTCTTCTTCATTTACTATATTAGGTATAGTATCAAATGAAGATCTAGATGAGCTAGTCATAGAATTAGATCTGAAAAATCTACTCATTGTTAAATCTAAATTTTCTCAATTCAATAAATTACATATAAGTTTTAACCACATGATGCATACCCCCTAACATTCATCCCTCACGGTATGTTTGTTATCCCTAGGCTGCCTCTCTTTAGGACTTACAAACGGGACGGGTCGACTTCCTCTCTTGGGCGACAAAGGCTAGGTGATCAGGTTAAAGAAAAACTTATAAGTGATTTACTGGAATTGAAAGAAATAGAGATTTAAAACAAGTAAGACAGTTCAAATATAATTTCATGATAACTTTCCTAGGTCGTCAGATGGCTCTAATATATATATATATGTTAATCCCTAAAAATTAAAATCCAAAAATCTAGAAACTCAATATTTTATTGATATTTATGGCTTTCTTATATATGATTTATTGATATTTATGACTTTCTTGTTGTATTTTATTGTAATTGTTTATATATTATCAAA
This sequence comes from Ilex aquifolium, assembly GCA_951799425.1. Classification (NCBI taxonomy): domain Eukaryota; kingdom Viridiplantae; phylum Streptophyta; class Magnoliopsida; order Aquifoliales; family Aquifoliaceae; genus Ilex; species Ilex aquifolium. Next base: position 23,476,338 of record OX637406.1, on the reverse strand, counting down.
TTTATTGTGTTTTCTTTAATGTTATTAGTTTATTATGTTAGTTAATTGGCGTAGATTACTTAATTAAATTGTTAAAATGATCTAAAAATTAATAACTAAAAAATATGTGTTCACCCGATTTCCTACCCGACTGTTTTGGACGGAATTCGGATAGGAATAATACACTTAATTGGGTAGGATAGGCTAAGATAAAATTCTTCCGCAAAGTATCGGGTAGGAAGATGGAATACCATAATTCCTACCCGTAGGGTAGGGTGAACACCCCTACCAAATCCTAAGTCATTTGGGAAGCCTCTTTTTTTTAAATGCTTTTTGGCCACATATAAATAACATTTGTGTAAGAAACTTGTAAACAATAGAAAGCTATCAATGGGATGAATTAAGATGAGAAATCCCAACGGCACTTAAATACAAAAATGTCAAAAATATAAAATCGAACCTCAGTATTTTGACCAAAAACCAAGTAATAGAGAATATGAAAAAATCGATCTCAACGTTTTTTTCCGGAATAAAAGCGAAAAATTCAAGTAAGCAATATAAATGTTGTGCATATTAAATTGAAGAAAAGCATATGCTTTCACAATGCCAAATGTACTAGAATCTTTAGTACTCCCGAATTATTAATTGTCGACCACCTAGTATACAAAATTCAACATCTACTGTCATTGTCAATCATCATATACAAAATTCAATCTCTACTCTCATTTCAAGTTGTCTCATGAACAAAATACATCTAAGGTAAAACTGCTTTGGGTATCATTATGCTAGCTGCAAACTGTGGTTAGTCTACTGCAATACCTACAATATGAATTATGCGTAATACGCGATGCAATGCCCAAATTCAACCAAATTATACCACATTACGATCTAAAATAACAAGATAAAATTGTCCAGCAATGAGATTACTAACCTTATCATCCACAGTAACCTTCAGTTCCAAGACCCGACTCTTCCGCTTCATCTTGTACAACCGGCGTCCCAATATAACAAAACCCATCACCGTCACGGCCACAGATAAACTCCACACTGGGCTAACCCTAAACACACAATATTTCAAAAACTCCATTGGCAACTTCCACCAAACCAAACTCCTATTCTCTTCTTCACCACCAGATTTCTTTGCTTCAATTCCCACATTTTCAATTTCACCTGCTTCAGTGGAGCTCTTTTCCTCCTCCTTTTCACCCCAAAGCTCCGACCCCTCCTGGGAATTTGCATTTTTACCGATACCCAGTTCACTATTCTTCTCAAAGGTCTCTACTTCCCTAGCAATCGATCCAATTCCATGGGAATCGGGTGAGAATTTTGTTGAATTCTCACTTCCCATTCTAATTTCTCCAGTTCCCTTGAAACCCCCATTGATTTTCTCACTTTCAACCAACCTCAACTCATTTTTACCCTCAAATTCGTTAAATTTCCGATCATCCGATCGATCACTGCTCGAATCAGACAAAAACTCCCCCGAATCCTTCCTTAAATACCGATTTTCTGACACCGGATCGATCCAACTGGGATTGTCAGACTCAATGGAACCTTCACTGACATCACCATCCATACTAGTCTTTGCATACTTGTTTTGAGAATCAATGGAAAAATAATTGGTTTGAATCATACCTCCAGAGTCAGCTTCGATTTCCTCCAAATTCCTCATGTTTTCGACGTAATTGGGCGAGTTAATCCAGCCCAAGTCATCGTCCGACTCGTGGAGGACCTCCCACTCTTGAAACTCGCCGGCTTCCACGTCCATGGTTTCGGTTTGGTTTGATTCGGTGTTTTCGAAAGATCAAACCAAACAAACAAACCCTAACCCGATAAATGGAACAGAGAAATAAACAGGTGGCTTTTATTGGCCAACTAAATACTTGGTACAAGGCACCATATCGTTATCGTCAGCATAGCTTTCTAGTTGGTCCATCATTTTGAGATATAACAGTAGTTTTTATTATTTTCTTTTTGTGTACATTTATAGGTCACGAGAGATCAGTTTCCTCGTTTAATTATAACTCTACTCATCGTCAAAGTATCTTTTATGCATAGGGTGAATCCTGCGCAATAGCTAAAATAGAGACACTTAGCTGAACGAGAATAAAATTCTTGAAACAAAGAAAAATGTTAGAAAGGGATCGGATGTGTATCTGATGTATCCCCTTCAATGTATAAGTCAATCGATGTTCAGGCTAAGAGAATAGGGGGCACTATGTAGACTAGGTTGTGCGTGTGTACATGAGTCCCAACTCTTTTTGGTTGGCTTTATGCTTTAAAAATCAATAAGGATCGATCTATACTCGCTAGCTTTCGCTAAAGCGTTCTCTTTATGACTCAGGGAATAAAATGGGAAAAGGTCATGGAAGAGTACAGAGCTTACAGCCTGCCAAAAAGACCTTGTGAGGTGAGGTGGTGCTATTAGTTTCATATGTTGCATCTTATATCGACTCACGCAAGGGAGTGACTTGGCTATATATGTGGTGTGTTCACCCTTAATTGTAAAAAAGCTTTTTCTAAGGTAAAGCCCTAGGGAAACAAACCATGAAGGTGTAAGGGCATCCAAAGCGGACAATATCTTAACAGTTGGAGCGGGTCGTTATAGGTGGTATTAGAGCCGACTCTCCTACAGTCAATGGGAGGTGGACCCCACGTGGGCCTTGCGAGGACGTGTGACCTCTAAGAGGGTGGAGTGTAGTAGCCTGCCAAAAAGGTCTTTGTGAGGTGATGAGGTGTTATAACTTCATGTGTTGCATCCCACATCAACTTAGGAGGGAAAAGTGACTGGGCTATATATGTGGTGTGTTCACTCTTAATTGTCAAGAGACCTTTTCTGGTGTAAAGCCCTAGAGGAATAAAACTGTGAAGGTATATTGACACCCAAAGCGGACAATATCTTGACAGTTGAGAATTGTAAGATCTCGTACTAAAATTAAATAAAAATAATATCATCTTAATATTTCTCCTAAGATGAATAAAAGGGTTGTAGAAACTAAGAATCATTGTTAAGAGATTAATCATGAAATTTGAGTCTCAGACGATTTGACTTTCGGGTCAAACTTAGTTTTGGAGGCGTTTAAGCTTGAGAATGGTGGTTAGGTAAGTTTTTAAATATTGTTAGGTCAAAATAAGGTCTCCATTGAATCCAGAAGTTCGAGAAACTTTGGGAGCGATAATATGAGGTATATTAGAAGTTAGAAAGTATTCCGAAGTCAAAGCGCATTTTAGAAAGCATTCGGGTAGAAAAGAATTTGATATTACTGTAGTATTTTAGCCATAACTTTTTACTCTGAACTCCGATTGAGCTGATTTTTTGACAGTAGAAACTAGACTTCAAGGGGTACAAAAGTGTTTTTCATAAAATTTTCTTTAATCGACTTCTAAATATGTGAAAATTACTCCGGGAGTCGGACAAAAAGTTGGTACTATCCAGACGCCCCCCAGGATCCTCCGGACGCCACTTCCTACCATGAAACCTTATTTTTCATCAAAAACAGAGACTTGGCACCATCCGGACACCCAGGCACCGTCCGAATGCTGCCCTAAAAATGGCCTTAATCAGTTTTAGGGTTTTTCTCCGTTTTTCACCCTATAAATTCCATAAAGACGTCCCTTTAGCAATGTTTCATTAGTTGTCAACCCTAGGTTACCTTAGAGACCGAGAGAGAAGGAGAAAACACAAGATTCGAAGGGATTCTCACGTTGAGATTGATTCAAACACTCTAGGGCAATCTTCAAACATCAGACTGAGGTAGGGGTTTCTTCCTAAATTTGTTCATTGAGGCTAAGGTTAATGTATATGTATTTTTTTATTCTAAACCGTATGTATATGATATGTAATCATGGGTTCTTAGTTTTCTTGCAAATTGTACCATGTTTTGAATGAGATTATTGTTTGATAGCCATTAAACTCTCGTTCTTGTTATCAAAATCTTAGTTTTCAAGAAATAAAGGCTTTACACTTGATATTCCATTGTTCTTGATTTGAAAACTCTGTTATTTTGAACAATAAAATTACGTTTCTTAATGATCTTTTGCATATTTTCTTGAACGGTGTCATTGAAATACACTTGTGGAATTATGGTTCTTAGATTACGTGTGATTTGGTTAATTAGTTTGGAATATTATCTCTTGTATGGATGATTTGATGAAATGGGTGACCGTTGACCAGGTATCGTAGAGTATGTGACACCCCAAAATCCGGGGGTCCCGTTGATAACCCATCAACCTGCGGAAACATCCGTGGATATCGCTCAACCCGACACCACATCAAGAATATCTTTAAGCCGGGATTATAACCCATAATGAAAATTCGGTTTAACATTCATTTGATTCAATTAAAGTCTCATACACCGTGGTTTGTACCCCATTAGGGTCCACTTTAATCATTTAAAGGAAGGAAATTCAAAGCCCAAAGATTTGGCAACACATTTAAAAATTTCAGATTTTTGGACTGGCTGAAACATTCTGGAGATCAACTACCGGTTGGCTACCGGTAGCCGAAACATTCTGGAAATCAACTACCGGTCGGCTACCGGTAGCTAAAGGCAGGTTTTGCCCACTTCCTTAGTTTTTCATTTCCAACCCTTTTTAAACTCTTCCAAACTCATACCAAACATGTATAATGAAAACTCCCACATTATACATAGTCCATCCAAGTCATATTACATACAACTTCATACATTCATAATTCAAAATATCATGTTTTACAATATTTACATGTCATAAACCATTTTAAAACAAAATGTTTACAAAATCTTGAGGTAAGGCCACACATAGGCCCCCTTCACCCTTGGTGCTCTCCATGGGAGCCATCCCCCGGTGCAAACCCAATACCTGAAATTGTTCCCGTATAGGGTGAGCCAACGCCCAGTAGAAAACTTCCTACGGAGGCTACTCCCCCCTAGATGCTCATGCTCATGTAATATTCACATACAACATGTAATCAATCATTCCACACACACTATGCATTCAATGTTGGAATGCAACAATGCCATGCAATGAAATGAGAATGAAAACTCATTCATGCAACCCATTCCGAGTCCTCACCGACTCCCTCAACACAATGCAATGCCAATGTGTGATGACCCGTCTATTGACGGAGAAAAACCTTCCAATGATCATTTGAAAAGAAATCATGTTTTCCCAAAACCGGATCATTGTTGGAAGCTACCCATTGAATGGGTGTTTTTATAACAAAACCCTTGTGTCTTTGTTGGGCAACGGATCTTCGGAATCACACCGCCGGCTCCGTACACCGTGTCACTTTTCTGGAATTGCACCGCCGGCAAGTGACTGAACCAAGTGGTTCCGGGTTTTTCACCCGAAGGAGTGTCTAGCCCTACTTGCTACACCCGACACAAGTTTTTTTTTTTTCATGCAACCATGCGACTCAGTCGAAACTTCGTTCCAACATTCCTGAGCCCATCCACCAAGCACCAAGAATGGTGATTGATTAATCATGTATAACATGCACACACACCCACTCACGTCTATGGATGCGATATCCCCGTACAAATGCAATGTGATGTTCCATTGCACACAAAATAGTGCTCAATATGCTCATGACAACATATAAACATTTCCAATACATCAATGGCAATTATATCAAAAGCATATAACTACCATATCTCATTATGTTCAATATATCATTTCATGCATATATCAACAACACTCTTCATCCAAAAATCATATCCTAAGCATATGATTTCACAATCACCCAAGCATGTTATAACATAGCATCATGCAAGTAACACACACAATTTCACCTAGGCATTTTATCAAACACCTAGTAGTCATTAAAGTCATGTTTTCACATAACACATTCCAAGCAACCATATAGCTCAAATTTCACCAGGTTATAAGAGGAACCACATGAAACTCCTATGTAATAAAATCAAGCTAGAAGTTAGCCTAGGCCAACTCTATGCTCCCTTTTCCATTACCATAACTATAGACATATATATAATTCAATACATATGCATATATAACTTTTAACCCTTAGTCTACTAACACCTAAGGTAAGAATAATCCCAAGTAGGAATAATCCTACCTCAATAGAGATGTAGGCAACCTCAATGCACCAAAACCAACCCAAAGTCTTTGATTTCCAAAATTTCTCCCTTTGAATATTCGGTGAAACGCCTTGTTCTTGGTACGTAGTCGAAGCCCTCGACGAGTAGACGAACTTTAACTTGGACTATAGCCTTCCAACCAAAGGAACTTGGTAGATCTTGAAGAAGAAAGGTAGAAATTTAGGTTTCTCTTTTCTCTCTTCTTTTTCTCTCCAACGTGTGAGCTCAGCCGGCCAAGAGAAGAAGAAAATCTGATTTTTCAGATATTTCGGCCCCTATTTATAATTTTAAATGTGTGGTCTACATCGCACCGCTCGTTTATTACTTTCGGGTCCGTTTTTCGTCCCGAAACGACTCATTTAGTCCCGAATTAAGTCCAAATAAATTTTATTGGCACATTAATCCAATTATAAGGAATTTTAATATTTCTCATTTTTGGGGACCTTTAAAAGGTCAATCGCCACGCAGTCGTCTCGATTTACGTGCAAAAATCCGACTATCTCGGAATTTAACGAAATTTCTGGTGGTCACTAGATTTCGCGTTACGAATCCAACGACGCACTCCGTTTCCTCATCCGAGGTCTAGAATATATGTATTTTAAATACGCACAGTAGTGGCAAATGACTATTTTGCCCTTTTTAAAAAAAAAAAAATTCAAATTTTCCCGGGTTTCACATTCTCCCCCCTTAAAAGAATTTCGTCCCCGAAATTCACATACACACATACATTTAATAGCATGCATATGCAACAAGTAATGTACTCTCAATACCAAGCTGTAAGTATGAAAATGTACCTCTATCCTCAAACAGGAAAGGGTAATTGGCACGTATGGTGTCCTCACGCTCCCATGTTGCCTCCTCTACTCCCCGGTGCTGCCAAAGCACCTTCACTAGCCTCACGGTCTTGCCTCGCAAAACCTGTTCCCGGCTGTCCATGATACGCACCGGTCCCTCCTCGAAGGTCCCATCAGTATCAACCACAAGCTCGCCCCAATTCACCACGTGAGTATGATCTGGGGTGTACTTCCGGAGCATAGAGACATGGAATACCGCGTGAACACCCACTAAATCAGGCGGTAACGCCAACCGGTAAGCGACTGTACCCACCCTCTCAAGTATCTCAAAGGGTCCGATATACCTCGGTGACAGCTTTCCTCGCTTGCCGAACCTGACCACTCCTCTTGTAGGCATAACCTTCAAGAAGACATGATCACCCACCTCAAACTCTAGAGGTCTCCGCCGTCTATCGGCGTAGCTCTTCTGCCGGCTCTGAGCCGTGAGAAGACGCTTCCGTATCAAGTCCACCTTCTCTGAGGTGTCTCTAATCAACTCTGGACCCGTAGAGGGTCTCTCTCTAACCTCCGTCCAACAAACCAGAGATCTACAAGGCCTCCCATATAATGCCTCATAGGGTGCCATCTGTATGCTCGCCTGATAACTATTGTTATAGGCAAACTCTACCAAGGGTAAGTGATCTTCCCAGCTTCCCTTGAGATCTAGGACGCATGCCCGCAGCATGTCCTCTAGTGTCTGGATAGTCCTCTCTGACTGACCATCCGTCTGGGGATGAAAAGCAGTGCTCATCATCAATTGAGTCCCCATAGCTCGCTGGAAACTCTCCCAAAAATGAGATGTGAATCTGGGATCCCGATCCGATACTATAGATACGGGCACCCCATGCAATCGGACAATCTCTCGTATATATAACTTGCATAATTCCTCCAGTGTGAAGGTCATCCGCACAGCCAAGAAGTGTGCCGACTTCGTAAGCCGGTCCACTATCACCCACACCGCATCATGTCCCCGCGATGTCCGTGGCAAGTGAGTCACAAAATCCATCGTGACATGCTCCCACTTCCACTCAGCTACCTCCAAAGGCTGGAGCAATCCCGCTGGTCTCTGGTGTTCAGCCTTCACTTGCTGACATGTGAGACATCTACCAACAAATTCACCAACTTGTCTCTTCATCCCACTCCAATAATACTGACGACGAAGATCATGATACATCTTCGTGCCCCCTGGATGAACTGCAAAACGGGAACAATGAAATTCCCTAAGAATCTCCTCCCTTAGATCCGGAGATTGGGGAACCATAATCCTTCCCCTATACCGAAGACTACCATCCGAATGAATGGCCCAGCCCTCGTCACCTGTGCCCGACCGCACCCGATCCTTAATGGACTCTATCTCTGGGTCTTGCCCCTGAGACTCAATCACTCTGCTCAGTAGGGAAGGCGTAGCCACCAAACTTCCCAAGGTACCCTGAGCCTGCCCCATGTAATGCAGCCCGAACTGTCCCACAGTCTCGAGCATTCCCCACTCCCGGGAAGCCATACTAGCCAAGACTTCCCTCGACTTCCGGCTAAGTGCGTCAGCCACCACATTTGCCTTACCAGGATGGTAATGCAACGTGAAGTCATAATCTTCCAGAAACTCCATCCACCTGCGTTGCCTCATGTTGAGGTCCCGCTGTGTAAAGATGTACTTCAGACTCTTGTGGTCTGAAAACACCTCAAACTGCTCACCATACAAGTAGTGGCGCCAAGCCTTCAAGGCAAAGACAATGGCCGCCAACTCCATATCATGCGTAGGGTAATTCTGCTCGTGATTCTTTAGCTGTCGAGAACCATAAGCCATGACCCTCCCAGATTGCATCAACACACATCCGAGCCCGTCCTTGGAGGCATCACAATACACTGTGTACCTCTGTCCCCTCTCTGGAACTATCAGTATAGGAGTTGAAGTAAGCCTCCTTTTTAATTCCTGGAATGCCTTCTCGCAAGAATCATTCCACTCGAACTTGACCTCTTTCCGAGTCAACTTCGTCATAGGTGCAGCTAACCTAGAGAAGTCCTCGATAAACCGCCGATAATATCCAGCCAATCCCAAGAAACTGCGTATCTCGAAGACTGACTTCGGCCGCTCCCAATTCATCACCGCCTCGACCTTCTCCGGGTCTACGGATACACCCGAAGCCGACACTACATGTCCCAAAAATTTCACCTCAGTAAGCCAAAATTCACACTTGCTGAACTTGGCATACAACTGATGGTCTCTCAAGATCTGAAGAACGACCCTCAAGTGACCCTCATGCTCCTCCTCAGACTTGGAGTAGATCAAAATGTCGTCAACAAAAACCACGATGAACTGATCAAGGTAGGGTTGGAACACCCTATGCATGAGATCCATAAATGCCGCTGGGGCGTTCGTCAATCCGAAAGGCATGACAGTAAACTCGTAATGCCCATACCGCGTTCTGAACGCCGTCTTAGGGATATCTGCCTCCCTAACCCTCAACTGATGGTAACCGGTACGTAGATCTATTTTGGAGTAGACCCGCGCCCCTCTCAGTTGATCAAACAAGTCATCAATCCTCGGCAAAGGGTACCTATTCTTGATAGTGACCCTATTTAACTGCCGGTAGTCAATGCATAGCCGAAGGGTCTTGTCCTTTTTCTTGGCAAACAATACCGGAGCGCCCCATGGTGAGGTACTCGGTCTAATGAACCCCCTGTCCAACAATTCCTGCAATTGGACCTTGAGTTCTTGCAACTCAGCAGACGCCATCCTATGTGGAGTCATAGAAATGGGCGATGTGCCAGGATGTAACTCAATGTTAAAGTCTACATCCCTATGTGGAGGTAATCCCGGTAGTTCATCCGGAAAAACATCCTCGTATTCACAAACAACTCGAGGTAGACCCAACTCCTGCCTCTCCTCGTTCTCTAGGGTAAGGCTTGCTAGCCAACACATCAACTGCCCGTGCCATCGGGAGTCATACACCCCTTGGGGTAAAGCACCATGCTTGTCCCCCTGGAACTTGAAACAAACACCCTCAGGCGTATAAGCAGTGACCCTCTTCCGATCACAGTCAATAACAACACAGTGTGCCGTCAACCAATCCATTCCTAGGATGACATCGAACTCCGACATGTCCATGACCCTAAGGTCAACGGTGAGTAGAATCCCAGAGATCTCTAACTCACAGTCCCGACATATCTGACCAACCCTCACCCTAGCACCTAGGGGAGAACTCACATGCAATGGCTCCTCCAAGGTCTCAACCTCTAAGCCCAAGTCTTCCACACAAGATGCAGCAATAAATGAATGTGATGCACCAGAATCAAATAATACCCTAGCCCATAAGCGAGAGAGTAGAAATGTACCCTGTATCACCGATTGGTCTGCTGGCTCGGTCTGAGGTATCATGGCGTAGACACGCCCCTGGGTTCCCGAAGTACCGGCTTGTGAGCCCTGTCCTCGGCCTCGACCCAAACTCTGGCCCATCTAGCCTGATTGCGTGGCACTCGCACGTGATGTAGTAGGGGTCTGTGCAGCACCTTGGAACTGGTACTGGCTTCCCTGGCCCGTAGTGGGGTAGGGAGGAACATAAGGTGTCTGTGTGTGCTCCACTGAAGACTGGGACTGGGATGCCCCATAACTCTGGGATCCCTGCCTCTGAGGACAATCCCGCTTCATGTGCCCCGGTTGGTGGCAATGATAACAAGTCCGTTGGCCTGCCTGGTAGGAAGGCCTCTGATTTCTCCCACCTTGGGAGGATTGACCCTGGCCTTGGCCTTGATAGCCGCGGCTCTGCCCTTGCTGTCCCTACGGAGTAGAAGTCCTCTGTCTCTTCCCCGCACTAGAAGAAGAGGTTTGGCCCTCCTTCTTCTTGTCCTTAGTACCACCCTCGCGAATATTCCTCGCGTCATCCACCTCTCGTTCAATTGCCATAGCCGTCGTGATCATTAAATCCAGATCTTGTAGGAGAAGACCTACAATTTTCCCCCGAATGGAAAGCTTCAAGCCTTCCTCAAACCTTCTTACCTTAGCCACAGCTGTGGCTACGTAATCATCAGCGAAACGTGCTAGTTCCGTGAACTTCGCCACGTATTCCATCACCGTCATTGTTCCTTGTTTCAATTCCAGAAACTCCCGGGCCTTTGCATGTCGCATGGCCGGTGGGAAATACTTGCCCATGAAGAGCTCCTTGAACTCTTCCCATGTCATAGTCTCAAGGTTTTTCGAGCCCGAGACCCAATCCCACCACACTTGGGATTCTCCTTCTAGCTGGAATACAGCTAGTGTTATCTTACTGGCGTCGGAAGTGATTTCCATTGCCTTCAAGATCTTCGTAACTTGCCGGAACCAATGGTCAGCCACCATAGGATCCGCCCCTCCCTTAAAAACTGGAGGTTTATGTGCCTTGAACTGTTGGAGGTTACTCATACCTCCTCGGTGTGCAACCGTAGCTGCCATCATGCCCATAGTCTCATTAAAGGCCTGTTGATCGAAGACCGGTGGGGGTTGATTTGTTCTCCCACCGCCTCGGCGTCCCCTTCCTCGACTAGCCATCTACATTCGTCAGATAACAAACAAGTCTCACAAAGTATCCCTAAATAGGGATCAAGATTTGAAACTTTGATAATTCTTCTCATTGTCTCACTAGCAATGCTTATGCCACCCACTAGTAGACATTTATACCATGAACCACTCCGTCCATCCCTTATTCCGAACCCAAGGTTATGTTTTCTAACCTAATGTGTTCCTTTACATATACATTCTACCATGTATATAATTCACATGTCATGTAGCACATAACATATAGCAAACAAACAATTAACATGTAGCATTTAAACACATAAGATGAAATGTACTATGCATGCAATGGTCTAGACCCAATGCCCATCAAACCCAAGGTTTATCGTAAACCTAGGCTCTGATACCAAGCTGTGACACCCCAAAATCCGGGGGTCCCGTTGATAACCCATCAACATGTGGAAACATCCGTGGATATCGCTCAACCCGACATCACATCAAGAATATCTTTAAGCCGAGATTATAACCCATAATGAAAATTCGGTTTAACATTCATTAGATTCAATTAAAGTCCCATACACCGTGGTTTGTACCCCATTAGGGTCCACTTTAATCATTTAAAGGAAGGAAATTCAAAGCCCAAAGATTTGGCAACACATTTAAAAATTTCAGATTTTTGGACTCGCTACCGGTAGCTGTTTATCAGCTACCGGTAGCTAAAACATTCTGGAGATCAACTACCGGTTGGCTACCGGTAGCCGAAACATTCTGGAAATCAACTACCGGTCGGCTACCGGTAGCTATTTCCTACTGGAAATCAACTACCGGTAGCTATTTCCTTTAGGAAATCAACTACCGGTAGCTAAAGGCAGGTTTTGCCCACTTCCTTAGTTTTTCATTTCCAACCTTTTTTAAACTCTTCCAAACTCATACCAAACATGTATAATGAAAACTCCCACATTATACATAGTCCATCCAAGTCATATTACATACAACTTCATACATTCATAATTCAAAATATCATGTTTTACAATATTTACATGTCATAAACCATTTTAAAACAAAATGTTTACAAAATCTTGAGGTAAGGCCACACATAGGCCCCCTTCACCCTTGGTGCTCTCCATGGGAGCCATCCCCCGGTGCAAACCCAATATCTGAAATTGTTCCTGTATAGGGTGAGCCAACGCCCAGTAGAAAACTTCCTACGGAGGCTACTCCCCCCTAGATGCTCATGCTCATGTAATATTCACATACAACATGTAATCAATCATTCCACACACACTATGCATTCAATGTTGGAATGCAACAATGCCATGCAATGAAATGAGAATGAAAACTCATTCATGCAACCCATTTCGAGTCCTCATCGACTCCCTCAACACAATGCAATGCCAATGTGTGATGACCCGTCTATTGACGGAGAAAAACCTTCCAATGATCATTTGAAAAGAAATCATGTTTTCCCAAAACCGGATCATTGTTGGAAGCTACCCATTGAATGGGTGTTTTTATAACAAAACCCTTGTGTCTTTGTTGGGCAACGGATCTTCGGAATCACACCACCGGCTTCGTACACCGTGTCACTTTTCTGGAATTGCACCGCCGGCAAGTGACTGAACCAAGTGGTTCCGGGTTTTTCACCCGAGGGAGTGTCTAGCCCTACTTGCTACACCCGACACAAGTTTTTTTTCCATGCAACCATGCGACTCAGTCGAAACTTCGTTCCAACATTCCCGAGCCCATCCACCAAGCACCAAGAATGGTGATTGATTAATCATGTATAACATGCACACACACCCACTCACGTCTATGGATGCGATATCCCAGTGCAAATGCAATGTGATGTTCCATTGCACACAAAATAGTGCTCAATATGCTCATGACAACATATAAACATTTCCAATACATCAATGACAATTATATCAAAAGCATATAACTACCATATCTCATTATGTTCAATATATCATTTCATGCATATATCAACAACACTCTTCATCCAAAAACCATATCCTAAGCATATGATTTCACAATCACCCAAGCATGTTATAACATAGCATCATGCAAGTAACACACACAATTTCACCTAGGCATTTTATCAAACACCTAGTAGTCATTAAAGTCATGTTTTCACATAACACATTCCAAGCAACCATATAGCTCAAATTTCACCAGGTTATAAGAGGAACCACATGAAACTCCTATGTAATAAAATCAAGCTAGAAGTTAGCCTAGGCCAACTCTATGCTCCCTTTTCCATTACCATAACTATAGACATATATATAATTCAATACATATGCATATATAACTTTTAACTCTTAGTCTACTAACACCTAAGGTAAGAATAATCCCAAGTAGGAATAATCCTACCTCAATAGAGATGTAGGCAACCTCAATGCACCAAAACCAACCCAAAGTCTTTGATTTCCAAAATTTCTCCCTTTGAATATTCGGTGAAACGCCTTGTTCTTGGTACGTAGTCGAAGCCCTCGACGAGTAGACGAACTTTAACTCTTGGACTATAGCCTTCCAACCAAAGGAACTTGGTGGATCTTGAAGAAGAAAGGTAGAAATTTAGGTTTCTCTTTTCTCTCTCCTTTTTCTCTCCAACGTGTGAGCTCAGCCGGCCAAGAGAAGAAGAAAATCTGATTTTTCAGATATTTCGGCCCCTATTTATAATTTTAAATGTGTGGTCTACATCGCACCGCTCGTTTATTACTTTCGGGTCCGTTTTTCGTCCCGAAACGACTCATTAAGTCCCGGATTAAGTCCAAATAAATTTTATTGGCACATTAATCCAATTATAAGGAATTTTAATATTTCTCGTTTTTGGGGACCTTTAAAAGGTCAATCGCCACGCAGTCGTCTCGATTTACGTGCAAAAATCCGACTATCTCAGAATTTAACGAAATTTCTGGTGGTCACTAAATTTCGCGTTACGAATCCAACGACGCACTCCGTTTCCTCATCCGAGGTCTAGAACATATGTATTTTAAATACTCACAGTAGTGGCAAATGACTATTTTGCCCTTTTTTTAAAAAAAAAAATTCAAATTTTCCCGGGTTTCACAGAGTAGGTAAATGCATTTCTTAACCCGAGTAGGTTTGAAGGTTCTCTACCACTCGTAGTGGGGTTGGTGCCTTGCGAGGACTAAACCATTATTCGCTCATGGGTATCGAGGTTGGAGGCTAGTATACTATTCTTGGGTTGGATTTGTCATTGCCGATGCGTCAGTATACGCTCTTCCTAAAGTTGTGTATCCTTGCGAGAATTGTGTGCGTGAGTGTGGGTCAGGATATTCTCAATGTGTGTATTCATACTAAGTCTACTTGCATACTTGAGATAGATTATTTGGAATTGGCTTATGAATTGAAAGTTGGTTTTACTTCTGCATTTACTTTCAACATAAACCTGAGATCTGATAAACTGTCATTGTTTTATTTAAAAAAACTTATATATGATATTTTGTCAAATGAGACTGACCTATTATATATGGTTTCGAAATCTTGTACATTCTTGGAAGGATTTTCCTACAGAGCTTAGTGCTCACCCCTTACAAACAACATCTTTTTTCAGATTAAGGTCTAGAGGAAGAACTCGGATTGGATGAGCAGGTAAATTGGGAAGCTCAGACTGATGGGGGCGTGGATCCAAAAGTGGACGTTTAGAGTTGTTTACTTAATGTTCTAGATTGGGAGGTTTATTGTACGACCCGAACAGGAATGACAAGTATATAATATTTGTATTAAGTATATTCATATGTGACATGCATGCGTAAGATTGACGATTAGTATTTAATTACGATTAATGATATAAGACCTGAACCTGAACGATAAATATTTTAATATTCAGGGATAATTTTATAAAGAATGATTATAGGGATAATTGTATTATTTAGAATGTAAAAGGTTAAATAAGAATGTTGACATGTGATATGACTTTATTATTTTATATACGTTAGCGCATGTGGAATTAATTAAGTGACAAGCATGTGACATCAATTTATTCTTAAAAAAAAATAATAAAATAAAATATATTAGTATATACAAGGTGTGGTTCAAGTTCGAAGTACGTATTTAATGGATTGTCAATATTTTGGATATGAGTATATCAATGTCTATGTGTAAATATGCATACAAGAAAAAAAATGGGTATATACATATAAGTGTATAAATACATGTATATAAGAAATATATGTGTAAGGAATATATACATATCTAAGCTAGGAATATATACGTTATTTTATATATGTTAGCGCATATAGAATTAATTGAGTGACACGCATGTGACATCAATTTATTCTTAAAAAAAATAATAAAATAAAATATATTAGTATATACAAGGAGTGGTTCAGGGTTCGAAGTACGAATTTAATGGATTGTCAATATTTTGGATATGAGTATATCAATGTCTATGTGTAAATATGCCTACAAGAAAAAAAAATGGGTATATACATATAAGTGTATAAATATATGTATATAAGAAATATATGTGTAAGGAATATATACATATCTACGCTAGGAATATATATATATACAATGAAGGAATCTTCCATTTTAGAAGACATGCAAGACATGTCTTGCATGCAAATAAAAAAAATAATAATAAAACCAAGGGTGGGGATTTGGGGGAATGTAAGTGATGGCTAGAAAGAAAGACAACAAGTAAAGGTCACATGCAAGGCTAAGGGAAAGAAAAGAGAAAGAAAAAAGAAAAAAAAGGTCTTGAACTTGGGGATTTCGGCTAGAGCAAAGAACCAAGAGGGAAATAAGAAGAAAACCAAGGGAAGAAGAAGGAAAGAAAGAAAAAAAAAAAGTAAAGTGTGGGTGTAAAGGTAAGAATTGTGATCCATTTCTTTATTCCAAGATGTAAAAATCTAACTTTAATATATATATATATTTTGAGTGTTACATGTATTTAAAGTACAGTATTTTGTATGTGTTTGGATATTATATATATATATACTAGTTGTTGCACACGTGCTTTGCACGTGAACTATTTTAATTTTGTAATTGAGTTATGATTCATCATATATATATAACATAAGTGTCTATGCATAATTTATTTCACATGGAAGATAAGGTCACATGGAAGACAAAAGCATAAAGTAGATTGGTAATGAGGGTTTTTTGTATTGAAAAAACACTTGCAATTCTTCCACAAATAAAGTCAAAACGAAAGCGAATTAAGAAAACGAAGAAGGTAAAAAAAAAATGCACGGTGTACTTGAGAAAACAAAATGAAGAGCCATTAGATTAATTGAATGTGGTCATGCATGCAAGGAGGAAATATGGATCCAAGGAGCTAAAGACTATTGATTGGATGGTCATTTTAAGATGAACTTCTTGGTGCAACATGCTTCTCTTTTCTTAATTTTCGTGAGAACTTTTTGTTTTTAAACATTTTCTTATTTTTCAATGTTTGGAACAGGTAGAAGAAAACATAGAGTTAGTGAATAAGAGGTATGCATTATTATGTTTTTTTTTTCGGAAGGTAATATGCATTATTATGTTAACTTCTGTACTCTTTGGTAACGCTTTTTAAATACCATTTTTACTTGTACTTCAAAAATGCATTTTTAAATAGTATATTATCTATTTGAATTGAAAGTAAAATTTTAGAGAATTCAATAAGTTGGATTGGAAACACTCCAAACAGCTTAGATAGTTTATTTAATGGCGTGGCACATGATAACGATTAGCTTTTTAGGAGAGTTTGTAGTGTTCCCTTTAAAACGGATTCTTACAAAATGTCAGTATTATATTTCTTCTATGTATTTGCCTTTTCAGCTTATATGTTTCTGTTATGGCATGCAACCATGGGAAGCATCAAAATCTATATAACCCTCCCATTTTAACTAATCTTCGAGACATGCCAAATCAGAAATCATTGTATTTAAGAAACTACGTCGGCGGACCAAAATGGAACAAAACACCCAATGCACTTGTAGTTTTGATTTATTTTCTCGTGATCATATTTTCATCATCTGTAACGGCCTCATCTGCGAAAAACTGAGAAAGGTTTAGAGGGACTCCAAATAAACATGAATATTTCCTGTTTCTCCTAGTGTTTGAGTGGCAGCCAAAACCTGTTCCCGGGTAATTTCAGCTTTTAGCCATTAGGAAATTCCACAAAAATTATTAACATAGTAAAAAAATTAACAGAAAATATATCCCTAACATTTCGTAACATGCATTTTCTTATAATGAGACAAAAGAACCACATTCTCAAAATAAAGTTCAACTTCAGATTATGCATTTCTAATATTCCTGGCTGATATATCCGTTTACAGGTCTAATAATTCATCTTACCGCGAACAAATCCATCCCCAAAACTCACACCATTTCCAAAGTTGTATGTGCAAGCAAGGTGACGATTGAGGGAGAAAGAGCTAAATCGGATAAGGATAAAAAGTTTTTATGCCACTATTGATGCAGTTACTCATAGGTACGTCAATTAGCCGGTAACATCCTCCAATTGGAACCTGTAAACCAAACTAAATCAGCATGTTGTTGGAACAAAGAACATTTGAAATTCATCATCATGTTTATTGTAGAATTTTAAAGAGTTTCGACATAAAATCTTCATGTGCTGTATAATTTCAGGCATGGAGGCAATATTTCAACCCGAGTTAAACCATTCATTTAGGCTTAATGCTCCTCCATTCTCTTAAACTAAAGTTAACTTCAAAGAATCTAACCCCCAACAATCAATCAAAATGATTGAAAATCAAATTAAACAGTGAAAAATTAAAGAAGGGGAAGAGTATGTGGGCATCTTTCTTATGGCTGATTTTGAAAGTTTTCCAATAAAAGGAAAGAGGCAAGTCCCAGCACCCCACCCAGAATGATTAAAGCTACAGTTTTTGGGTCTGCCTTTGGCTGATCAAATATTGGTGCTTCAAAAGTCTGAAACCAATAACAGACTTAAATAGAAAAATTTCCACATGAATATTACACATTCATAGCAGTCTTGATAAATATATGTTATGCACTCACCAGGAGCTTTCTGTTAATGTCTTCTGTAAGAACCAAGAAGGTAACCCCAAGTTTAACCTTTCTAAGCCTTTTTTCACTTCTCAAGTTCCTCCACAACTGAGTGTTAAATGCCCTGTTCTTTGGACTCACCTTGATCTTCATCCCCCAAAAACCATGGTCTCCATGACTAAAACCGTTGCTGACTTGCAGTGGGTGCATTGTAGCCTTCATTTTGGCACAACAAGAATCTATTGTTTATCTACTCACTCATACTGTCCTACCACCAATCTAGACATTAAAATTCCTATTTATTAACCAAAGATTCCAAAATCTATAATGTAACAGATAGAGAACATAGAATCTAAGGAACTAAACAATAAAAAGATACCCAATTAAAAGCAGCACTACTTTTCGAAAAAGAGCAATCGCTCCGCCCTCAACAAAGTTTTACAAGGAGAAGTTCATTAGTAACTAAAACGTAAGATGCTTATAGTACAATATAGGCATGGACTAATGAGTAGAGGAAGAAGAACTAAATTTGACCATAAGTAATTTGTTTTATAATGCAATAGATAATACAACCTTGTACATGAAAGTTGTGGAGCTTGAAGTAATAATAGACAAAGCACCCATTGTTTTATCGTTAAGTGAGGAAACCATTGTTTGATGGGTATGTTTGTTACTCAATTGACAAATTCAATTTCATCAAATCCACCAAATTCACTTAATTTATCTGACTTTTATCCAAACAAACTCAACACTAAACAACTAATTTAAGAACATGCCAATTTTGGACATACCTCACATCGAATTCCTCGTCATCAATTTTTCGTCGTTGTCAAGCTTCGATGCTGGGGGTTCTTCGCTATCAAAATGCACAAATACCAATTAGAAGATGAAGGAAATGATAATCAGACTTATACATGGGAAAACACATGCCTAGACATACAATATATCACACTCAGAAGATAAAAAAAAAAATCAAAGAGAAAGATTGGTGAAGTGGAGAGAGAAAAGAAATTTCAAATAATTGGGGAGTATATAGGAGTTCTTTGGCCTTTTGTGCACAGTAATATGGGAAAAAAGCGAGAATACGAAACACAAAGAAATCAACCACTTGTGTTTATCACCCGTTGATTGGAAACCTTTCAATTCCATTGATTTTCTCAAACCTTTCGGTTTGAGGGAGAATGTGAAAAGTTTAATTTAATATTGTTATTATTCATATCTCTAAGTTTAATCTATTGCCATCTAAAAAGTGTACTAAGTGTACAAAAAATTAATTAGGAAAATGAAAGGTTTTTATAAGTAATAATATAGATATAAATTTATAAGGAGTATAGATATATAGATATAGATGGGTAGTGAGAATAAAAAGAGAGACATGAAAGGTCAAACAATAAATAAATATATTTTATACTAAATATTCATTCAAGTGCATGGTATTTTGGATATTTAAAAGTTGTTAGAGGGTAAAAGATTGAAACAATTTTTTTTTCAATATGTGTACATTTAGAAGTGCATGGTATTTTGGACATTTAAAAGTTGTTAGTGGGTAAAAGAGTGAAACAAAAGTTTTTTCAATATGTGTACATTTAGAAGTGCATGGTATTTTGGATATTTAAAAGTTGTTAGAGGGTAAAAGAGTGAAACAAAAGTTTTTTCAATATGTATACATTTAGAAGTAGTATTTATATATATGATGTTTGGTATGAGGTTTGGTTAATGCATGAAGGTATCACCTTGATATTTATGTGGGTGTGTAAATTAAGTTAGTATTGTTTTATGAAAAATAGAAGAGTGGAATTGTTGTATGTGGGTTGAATTTTGGTTAAGAAAAATGGAAGTTTGGTGGGTAATTAGAAATCTTGTTAATTATTCTTGAATTTTCATGTGTATAAGGAAGCATGCAATCATATGATTTTATGGGAAATTATGTAGATTCAAGTATATTTTGGTTACTATAATTTTATGAGAAAAATTTACCTTGCATGTAATGAATTCGAGTAGGTAATTCAAATAGATTATTTTCATGTGACTCGAATTGATTACAACTATTAGTTTAATCGGTTTGAGTAATTGATATTATTAGGTGTGGATGAGTTATTGAATGTGGCATGATTAAATTACGAAACTTGATTCGAGAAAACTAATTCGAGTAAAACGGTATTATTTATTAATACTTGAATGAGATTGTGAATAATGGGTGTTAGGTCCAGGGACGAACGCTGTAAAGAACGTAGCGCAAAAAGCTCCGGCGGTGGGAGTCATCAACAAGATAAATTTTTCGTGAGGTACGTACGTGCGCTAACCTTTATTTTATCTACGTATAAATGTTTGATTATTTATGTGACTATCTATCTTATGGGTTCTATTGTGAATAAATGATTTAAGTGTCATAATGTTACGATGGGAACAAGATGTTTTCATGACAGATTATAATATTATGATTTAGTCATTTGTGTGACAAGCGGAAAGAAAAACCAAATGGTTGAGATGATAAAGCGTCGGATGTCTAAGTGACGTATTTTATTTGCACAATCAAGACGTCTAAGCGACGAAAGCTAATTGTTAGACTGAGTTGTCTACATGACTAAAAGTAACCCAAGTGTTCAAGTTCGTTTTCTTGAATGAGATAAGTTAAAGCTGATTTCGTCTAGGTGACGAAAGCTGAATTTATTGATATGATGTGAGTTTTTCGAAAAATGAATAAAAGGATACATGTTATTGAGTTGTCTGAGTGACAATCGTATACCGATATGGTGATAAAATTGTGTTGTGTGTTGTCACTTGGGTGGCGAGACTGTTATCTCTGTGTGAAACCGTAGAGCAACGAAATAGGATATCGAGAAAAGTTATGGAATCGTGAATATTAAAATTCCACAAATGAGCAAGGACGTCACATTATTTTCTTCACTCTATCTCTGAAATCATTAATGAGAACTCACTGGAAATTTCCTTGACATCTTTTCAAGTAAACTGGACACGAGCCTGTAGTCCACTGCCGCAACTAGAAGTCCGGTCAGGAGTTGTCGGGAAAGGGTTCGTGTCAGTTTCTTGTTTCTTGTTTTTTTTAAAAAAGAAAAAAAAAACCCTTTTGGGTTGTGTACATGATGTAAATATTTTATTGTTCTTCCCCTTTTGGTGTGTAAGCAACACTAGTAGACCTTTTTGGATTATGTATATACTACATGGTTGCGGGCCGGTGTGCCGCGTATGACTTTTATTTTAAAAAGGTGATCCTAAGATAAATATTTTTAAGATGGGTTTTCTTTTAATACAAAGTTTTTATTAATAGTGAGATTGCCTAAATTTTATTTTTATAATAATAGTGTAGTGGAATTGGGGTGTTACATTAATTATGAGATAATGTTAAAGATAATGTTTTATTTATTCCGCTGCAAGATAATATTTGATTTTTGGATATAATTGCCATGGTTTGGCATATTTTTTTTGGATGATTGTTTAGCTATTATGGATGATGCATAAAATTTCTTTTATTTATGGATTTTTTTAGATGCTCTCATGATTGAATGTTGTGTAGATAGTTAATGCTCATCTAGGGTAGATTTTGGGGCATTATTGTAAAATCCGGGCAAATTTAAACTTTTTTCTGAAAAAGGGCAAAATGGTAATTTGCCACCCTAATGCGTATTTAAAATATTCATGTTCTAGAGCTCGGATGATGAAACGGAGTTCGCCGTTGGATTCGTCTCGCGAAACCGAGTCACCATGTCAAATTTCGTCGAATTCCGAGATAGTTGAGTTTTTCATGCTTTTCGAGGTGACTGGTGTCCAATGACTCCCAAAAACGAATTTTTTATTAAAATTATAAAATTTCCTTAGAATTTGATGAAAGTTCAAATAAAATTAATTTGAACTTAAACTGGGACGAAATTAATCGTTTCGGGGCGAAAATGGACTCGAACAAGTGGGGGCCGTGTGGCTCGATGTGAGCCAAGTTTTAAAAATTATAAATAGAGGCTAAATATCTGAAAAATCAGATATTTCTTTCCCCAAATCTGCTGGTTCCAACGTGTGAGAGAAAGAGAAGAGAAAAGTGGGAAATCAAGCTTTCTTCCACCGATCTTCGAAGTTCCGTCGCTCGGATTAACTCGGACCAAGAGTTACAGTCGATCACCACGACGAGAGCTACGTCTACGTACTAAGACAAGTGGATTTCACTGAAGGTCCAAAGAAAAGATTTTGGAGAAATCAAGTTCTTGGACTATTTTTGGAGTTCTTGACGTCTCTACACTTCAATCTACGCTACAAGAGGTAGGGTTCTTCCTACCTTGGTTTTATTCTTACCTTAAGTGGGTCTTTTAATGGCTGAAATGGGACTGCAGATAGGCTGTCCAAATGGACAATTTTTGGACTGTTTAGGTGGCTGAAATGGGGCTGCATGTAGGGCCAATTCATGGACTGATTTTAGGCCAATTCATGAACTGTTTTTAGGCCATTCATGGACTATTTTTAGGCCAATTCATGGACTAATTTTAGGCCATTTCATGGACTGTTTTTAGGGCCATTCATGGACTGTTTTTAGGCCATTCATGGACTGTTTCTAGGGCCATTTTACGGACTGTTTTATGGCCTGCTATGAACTGTTTTTATGGCCTGTTTAGGGACTGTTTTGAGGCCTATGTAGGGGCTGTTTTTTTGCTCTGATTAGGGGCTGTTTTGTGGATTATTTTTGGCCCATTAAGTGGGTTGTTATGTAGGCTAATACATGGGCGGTTATGTGTTAAATTGTGCTTTTTTGATTAAGTGTGTTATTAGCATCGATTATGTAATAACATGCTTGTCAATTGTGTTGAATATAAATGTTGATACATGCTAGTGGATGTTTTGACATTGAGATGAAAGTTTGGAGATTATATGCCTATGATATAATTGTCCATGATACATGTTGATATGTTGTTTAAGTTTTACATATGACATTCATTACATATGAGACATGACATTGATATGCAATGGCACATTACATTGCATTTGCACGGAGACATCCCATCCATGGGCTTAGGCATGAGTATGGGTGTGTGTGTGTGTGTGTGAGATGCATAGTTGATCAAACACCTTGTTTGGTGGTTGGTCTGTGGGCTCGGAAAAATGTGGATCGAAGATCCTGTTTGAGTCGCATGGTTGCATGGAAGAAAACTTGTGTTGGGTATGACAAGTAGGGCTAGACTCTCCATCGGGTGCAAAACCCGGTCACATGGTTCAGGCACTTCTAGGCAGTGAAATTCCAGAAAAGTGCTGGTGTTTACGGAACCGGTGGTTGAGATACCAAAATCTATTGCCCAACAAGATACAAGATTTTGGTTTATAAAAGTACTAATCCAATGAGTAACACCCATCAATGATTTGGTTTTATAATGAAACAACTTTTATTTTCAAACGATCATTGGATGGATTTTTCGTTAAATGACGGTTCATTTCACAAGTGCATTGCATGGTGTTGTGAGAATTGGTGAGGACTCGGTGTAACGCCCCAAAAACCACCCTGGACGGCATTACATTCTAAAACCATTTACATAATGAGAGCACTAAGATAATCCATCAATAAGAAAAATTTTCCATTCATCATCCATAGAATTTACAATATCATCCCAAAAGAATAAGCCAAACTATGGCCACAATATCAAAAGAATATGCCAAACTATGGCATTTACATCTCAAGGATCAAACGTAACTTAGCAGCGGAATAACAAAAGAAAACTAAACTTCACATGATTTCAAAATAAATTCTCAAGTCTAGTACAAAAGAAGCTATGTCTCTACAGGTCCACCTCGGGATCTAGATTCCCCTCGGGTGGGGCCTCCCAATACCTCAGCTAGTCAACTCCGAGATTCTCCTCTAGCACCAAATTTGAAAATGTTTAACTGTAGGGGGTGAGCACGAAACTCTGTAGCAAAATCTTCCCAAACTCATACAAGGTTTAGAAAAACATATATAAAATGGTTGGTCTCATTTTACAAATAGCATACAGAATCTTTGAAGTAAAACAAGGACATTTTAGAATGGATCTCAAGTTTAAGTAGCAACAGTAATTTAAATGAACAATAAAAGAAACCAAGAACCAATACATATCAATTTCCCAAAATATAAACCATTTTCCCTCAAGACCTTGTGGAATCCCATACTCCCACAAGTTCTTGTAGGTAACCATTTTCCACAATAATCCAATAATCCATAACTTGAATATTCCACAACCATATGTATATGTATCTCAAACATGATGTGAGGCAAACCCTATGAATCAACACATTGAGTAATATCTAGCCCACACACACCCACACAAATCTTATCAAAGATATCCATCCTTTAGGAAGGGCGTATGCCATACCAATGACAGTGACGTATCCAACCCAGGTATTAGTATACTAACCCTCTGACACGGCACCCGTGAGCGAATAGTGGTTTAGTCTTACCAAAGCACTAACCCCACTACGAGTGGTAGGAAAAATGCCAACCCACACGGAGCAAGCAACACGTCTACCCACTCTACGATATCTCGTCAAAGGCTACCTATGGTCATCCCACACTCATAAGAGATACAATACCAAACCCAATTTCACAATTTACAAGTATATCTTAAAAAACCCCCAAATTTATCACATGACAATTTCAATAAACAATTACAAAAATACAAGAGATCACCACAACATCATTTTATTACTTAACACGAAGCACTATGGTTTCAAAATCAATAATAAAGGAAGAATTTAAGAAGAAAATCCATCACTCTCCAAAAACTAGGGTTTTAAAACACAAAAGGAGATTTCATGGGTATTCAACCCTAACTTTGTTAAAAACATGTAATCTTTGCCCAAAAGACTAAGAGATGATGATTTCATATCATATATATAACATTTAGAGCAAAACATACATATATACATAAGCCCTAACCTCAATGTAAGAGAAAGAGAAGAAATCCCCTACCTTGGTGTTCTTGAAATCTAGGGCTTGAATCTTGAATCACCCTTAAATCTTGTGTTTTTTCCCTTTGATCTTGAGTTTCTCTCTTCCTTTCTTTCTCTCTAAGTGTTTCTAAAGTGTTTAGGGTGAGAGTGGAGTGAAGAATGGGGAAAATGAAGGCTTGAGGTGGTGTTTTAAACCCAAAAATCCTGATTTTTTAACTGTTCGGCGAGTGTTAGAGAAAGCGTACCGGTACTGCGTACCGGTACGGTTATGCTACTGGAGTTGGGCGTACCGATACGCGGTACTGGTACAGTTTGATTGACAAATTTTTGCTCCGACTTCTAGTGCAGTTTTGACCCATTTAGAGGTCGAATTGGAAAATTTTAATGAGATAAACTTTTGTAGCCCTAGATGTCTACTATCTACTGTCAAAATTTCGGATCAATTGGACATCAGGATAAAAAGTTATGGACAAAATACTAGAAGGTGTCCCAACTCCTTTTTACCCAAATTCTCTCTAAGTGTGTTTTCACTCCGGAATACTTCCTAGCTTCCAATATACCCCATATTACCTCTCCCAATTTTTTCGACCTTCCGGATTCAATGGAAACATTATTTTGACCTAAATTCTTTAGAAACTTACATAATCCCTCTTCTCAAGCTTACACACCTTCGAAACTTAAACGTTACTATCCATTTGTCTCCCTAGTATTTATTCCTACTATTACAATCTATTTAGTTTATTCTTACATCATTGCTTATATTAGAATTACTAGAAAATTATTTTACTATATTAATCTAAACATGTGGGGGTTTACACTCGGGTTGAAGTTGTATAAGTGAGTCTCATCTCATTTCATGGCATGATATATAATTCCTATCATTGGATGCATATTCTTGATATCAATGCTTGAATGGATAAATGTGTTGATTGTTGCATGTACACATTGCATATGCATTTAAGGTGGGGAGTAGCCTTTGTAGGATATACTCTACTGGGCGTTGGCTCACCCTATACGGGAAACATTTCAGGTGCGGGTTATGCACCGGCGGACGGCTCACAATCGGGGCCACATGGTTGAAGAAAAGCCGACTTGTGGCTTTTAATCCTTTTTGTTTGTAAAATTTGGCATGTAATGTATGTAAAGAATTGTAATTGGACTTTTATGGACTAATTTTAATATAGCCTTGCATGTTTATATGAGTGTGGATAGATGGACCCGGTGTGGTCTATATTTACTCATAAATGGACCCGGTGTGGTCATTGTTGAATATTGGACCTAAGATGGGTCTTGTTATTTTATGATGCACAGGTTATGTTTTGGGTAGAGCTCCCCGTACAAAGGAGACTTTGCCCAATTTTGTTAAATTATGGACCCCGGTAAATGGGGCATAACGTTGTGATATCGAGTTACTCGGTATCCACGGGCATTTCGCGGGTTGATGGGTAATCAACGGATCCCAGGGATTTTTGGGGCGTCACAGCTTGGTATCAGAGTCTAGGTATACGATTTACCTAGGGCTTAATTGGGCGTGGGTCTAGACCATGACATTCATTGTGCATTTCATGTTATGTGTTTTAGTTGCCACATGTTATGTGCTATTTGTTATGTGATTTATATGCATGATAGAATATAGAAAAGAGGAACACTAGGGTTAGAAAACATAACCTTGGAAGTTCGAAAAAAAAAAAAATGAACGGGATAGTTCAAGGGTTAAACGTCTACTAGTATGTGACACATGTTCTACTAGGGGGACAATGAGAGAATTCTCAACATTTGTGTTTGATCCCTAACTTTGGGAGTTATTGGTCTATTGTTATCTCATGTGTGTATAGATGGCAACTAGAGGAAGGGGACGTCGGGGTGGACAGAACAACAACCAACCACCACCGGCCTTTGACCAACAAGCCTTCATGGAGGCTATTGGTACTGCGGCTGCTACTATTGCACAGACCAGTGCTACAGCAGCTACCATTGCACAAGCTAGTGCAAGTGGGGGCCAAGGAGGCTCAAGTCATCTCCAGAAGTTCAAGGCACATCAACCTCCGATCTTCATGGGAGGGGTGGACCCGATGGTAGCTGATCATTGGTTCCGGCAAGTAGACAAGGTCATAGGGGCAATGGAGATCACCTCCGATGCTACGAAGATAACCCTAGCTACTTTTCAGCTAGAGGGAGAATCCCAAGTGTGGTGGGATTGGATCAAGACCTCAAAGAACTTGGGGACAATGACTTGGGCAGAGTTTAAGGAACTCTTCATAGGTAAGTACTTCCCGGCAGCTGCTCGACACGCAAAGGCCCGGGAGTTCTTAGACTTTAGGCAAGGAACGATGTCGGTGATGGAATACGTGGCTAAGTTCACTGAATTAGCCCGTTTCGCCGACGATTATGTGGCCACAGACATGGCCAAAGTACGTAAGTTTGAGGAGGGCTTGAAGTTGTCCATCTGGGGCAAAATTGTGGGTCTTCTTCTACAAGACTTGGACACGATGGTCACGACAACTATGGCCATTGAGAGAGAGATTGATGATGCAAGGAACATCCGGGAAGCGGGTGGTAAAGGCAAGAAGAAGGAGGGTCAATCCTCTTCTTCTAGTGCGGGGTAAACAAGAAATAATTTAGAGAAAATCTCTTCTCGTTTCTTTGTATTTGAGATCAGTATATATAGATACAAGTGTAGCTGTACAATGTAACAGAAATACAAGATTTTAGGAGCTAAAAATCAGTGCAACGATTTCTGGAGAAATATCCTGCATTAATCTCGTTGAAGCTGGCAGCAAATGATCATGCCGTTGGAGGTGGCAATCTTTCCAAATTTGATATCTGGGCATTATCTCTTATACACCCCCGCAAGATGGACGTGCAGTTGAGTACGCCTATCTTGGATCTTAGAGAATGAAAACGAGCTTTGGTAAGTGCTTTGGTGAGAAGATCAGCAAATTGGTCATGAGTAGAAACATGCCGAACATCAAGAAGACCTTTGTTGACATAGTCTCTAACGAAATGAAGATCAATGGCAATATGCTTCATCCGAGAGTGCATTACTGGGTTTAGACTGAGTTGAGTTGCTCCTATATTATCACAGAAAATAAGTGGAGGTTTGGAGAGTGGTAAATATAATTCGGACAGCAGGGACGTGATCCAAGCAAGTTCAGAGATGGTGGCTGCAAGAGCTTGATACTCAGCTTCGGTGGAGGAGCGAGCAATGGCCTGTTGCTTGCGGGTACTCCATGAAATTAAATTATCACCCAGAAAAATTAGATAAGCAGTAATACTTGACCTGTCATCAAAGTTGTCGGCCCAATCGGCGTCGGAGTATGCTTGCAATGATAGTGCACTGGTACGAGTAAGATGAAGCCCATGGTGAATGGTATTTTTGAGATATCGGAGTATTCGTTTAGCAGCAGTCCAGTGAGTAGCCGTTGGTTGATGCATGAATTGAGCTAATTTGTTGACAGAGAAGGCAATGTCAGGTCTAGTGAATGATAAATACTGAAGGGCACCAATGACCTGTCTATATTTAGTAGCATCAGTAAGAGTAGAGCCATCTTGAAGTTTGAGAGTAATGCTGGTGCTTTGAGGAGTTTGGACATCTTTGGCACCATCCATTTGCATGCGATGAAGAAGACCACGAATGTATTGATGCTGGCTGAGGAACATGCCAGTAGATGTCGGTATTATTTCAATGCCAAGAAAGAAGTGAACATGACCTAGGTCCTTGATAGAGAAACGTTCGCTGAGCTTGTGAATAATCTCAAGAACAAGAGAATTACTGCTGCCAGTAATAAGTAGATCATCAATGTAAACCAGGAAAAACAGAGTATGACCATCTACATGATAAACAAATAATGAGGAGTCCGATTTGGACTGAGTGAAGTTGAAATCAAGTAGAGCGCCCTTGAGCTCATTGTACCACGGACGAGGGGCCTGTTTGAGGCCATAGATTGATTTCTTCAGCTTGCAGACATAATTGGGAAAGGATGTGTCAACAAAACCTCTCGGTTGCGCCATGAAGACATCTTCCTCAAGAGTACCATGGAGGAAGGCGTTATTTACGTCGAGTTGGCGAATGGGCCAATGATTCATAAGAGCAATGGAGAGGATGATCCGAATTGTTGTAGGCTTAATGACCGGACTAAAAGTTTCTTTATAGTCGAGGCCAGGCCGTTGATGAAAGCCTTTTGCAACAAGACGAGCTTTGTATCGATCAATGCTACCATCAGGTTTCCTCTTGATCCGGAAGATCCATTTGCACCCAATTAAATTCTGAGAAGAATGAGGAGGAACTAAGTGCCATGTGCCATGCTTGACCAAGGCCGTGAACTCCTGTGACATGGCGTGCCGCCATTGAGGATGTTGAAGTGCTTGACTGACACAAGTTGGCTCAAGGGAGTCGGGTAGGGAGTGTTTGGTGGCAAGGTACATGTGTTTCGACTTGTAAATATTGTTCATAGATCTAGTAGTCATCCTATGAGAGGGAGGGGGTGCGGGTGGAGCAATGGAGGATAATGTAGTGTTGGGATCAGAGGGATGGGTTGACATAGAATCGAAAGGAGGAAGATAGGACATACCTGGTGTGGATGGTGATGGATCTGAGGATGTGGCTTCAGGCAATGTGAGAGATGGAGGCACCTAAGTCACTTGCGGGACGTCTGGAATTGGGTCAAAAAATTCTGCAGCAGGATGAGGCCGTGGGTTGCTGGTAGAAAGCATAGAAAGTTGATGATCACTTGAGGTGGAGGAAAGAGGAAATGTGTGTTCATCAAACACTACATGACGAGATAGATAGAGACGATGGGTCTTTAGATCAAGACATTTGTAAGCACTTTGAGTGAGTGAGTAACCGAGAAAGACACATGGAGTGGATTTTGGGTCAAGTTTGCTGCTGGTATATGGTTTGAGCCATGGATAGCAGAGACAACCAAAGCTGCGAAGTTTAAGATAATTTGGGGGACGAAGATTGAGGGATTCAAAGGGAGTTTTGCCATGCAAGAGAGGAGTAGGCATGCGGTTGATGAGGTAACATGTTGTTTCAAAGGCAAAGGACCAGTAGGATAAGGGAAGTTTAGAGTGATGTAGAAGAGTAAGGCCATTTTTGACTAGATGCCGATGGCGACGTTCAGAGACTCCATTGTGTTGGGGCGTGTGAGGAGGGGTTGTAAGGCTGGTGATACCGTGTTTAGTTAGGAAGGGTCAAAGTTTGAGGTACTCCCCACCATTGTCTGTGTAGAGGTGGTTAATGGTTTTGTCAAATTGATTTTTGATGTAATTGTTAAGATTAATGAAAACAGTTTGAACATCAGATTTATGTTTGAGGGGGAAGAACCAAGTGAACTTGGTGAAATGATCAATAAAAATAACATAAAAGCGATAACCAGTGACAGATTTTATTGAAGATGGACCCCATACATCCAAATACATTAATTCAAATGGTTGAGAACTAGTCATAGACGAAATGGAAAAAGGTTGTTTATGACTTTTATTACGTTGACAGGAAACACAGAGACTGGGCTTTGTAACATATGATTTTGCTAGAGGTAAGCCATAGGAACGAACAACTTGAGTGACAACTTTTGTGGAGGGATGACCCAATCGTGAATGCCAGCCATCAAGGGAGGTGCTGACACCAACAAACGCCACTGGTGATTTGCGCAAGACTTGAGCAGATTGAGGCAAGTAGTAGATGCCATCCTCACATTTGCCTTGAAGAAGATGCACCCCCGTGTTCAGATCCTTCACAGAGAAAGAAATGGGAGTAAATTCGACAGAGCAATTGTTAGAAGTGGTGAATTTATGAACAGAGATAAGATTACGATTAATAGAGGGAACACAAAGGAGATCTGTAAGAGTAAATGTTTGAGATGGTGTGGAGAGGTTGGTAGAACCAACGTGTGTGACAGTCAAACCTGTGCCATCCCCAATGACAACCTCATCTGGTCCCTCATATTCAGAGTGGAGAGACATATTTTGGAGTTCAGATGTGATATTATGAGAGGCCCCGGAGTCCAACATCCAGCGATTATTAGCAGGTTGAGACATTATAGTACAGTTAGCTTGAGCCAAAACACGACGGAGCTTGCGGCATTCAATGATAGTGTGACCACTGAAGCCACAGAAATGGCAAGATTTGGCTGGTTGACGATCCCGTTGAACAGAGTCAACAGAGGAATTGTTGGTGGGCTTGTATTGGAGGGAGCCACCAGAATTATTAGACCGAGAATAGGCTGTTTTCTTGTCATGCTTTTGGGAAGAGCGATTACTGTACCTGTGTTGAGAAACATTAGCTGTAATAACAGGAGTATTAGAAACATTGTCCAGACGTTTCAAGTATCGCTCATGGCCAAGGAGTAGGTCATGGAGTTCTTCAAATGTGAGAGAAGTTGCACGTGTGCGAATAGGGGCAACAATCTCACGGTACTCCGAGCCAAGACCATTAAGGATGTAGAGTGTAAGATCATCGTTTGTCACTGGGGCATCGATAAGTGCTAACTCATCTGCAATATTCTTCACAGAATGAAGGTAGTCTGTAATGGAGTGAGACCCGCGTTGAAGAAGAGTAAGATCTTCCTTGAGTTGCATGACTCGAGTGCGGGAATGACTGGCATAGAGTCGAGTGACTGTGTTCCATACTTCCATGGATGTCGCAGCATTAGCAATAAGAGAGACAACACTCTCAGAAACACCAGCAAGTATGGCGTTGAGCAGGAGCTTGTCCTGACGTATCCAATGTGAATAGGCAGCTTTAACATAGGCCTGATCAGTGGAGGAGCCACCACTGAGGGAAGGGCAGGGTAGGGTACCATCAAGATATCCCATAAGATCATAACCAATAAGTAAGGATTCGAATTGACACCTCCAAGCAGGAAAGTTGGTAGGTGTCAGTTTATGGGGGAGTTAAGCAGCAGCGTTTACAACAATGAGAGGAGTAGAGCTTTGAGGATTGGAAGAGATAGTTTGATTGGTGGTGGCCATAGCGAAGAGGATCGACTCGTTGGAGCGTGTGATGCTCTGATACCATAAACAAGAAATAATTTAGAGAAAATCTCTTCTCGTTTCTTTGTATTTGAGATCAGTATATATAGATACAAGTGTAGTTGTACAATGTAACGGAAATACAAGATTTTAGGAGCTAAAAATCAGTGCAACAATTTCTGGAGAAATATCCTGCATTAATCTCGTTGAAGCTGGCAGCAGATGATCATGCCGTTGGAGGTGGCAATCTTTCCAAATTTGATATCTGGGCATTATCTCTTACACGGGGAAGAGGCAGAGAACTTCTGCTCCGTAGGGGCATCAAGGGCAGGGCCGCGGCTATCAAGGCCAAGGTCAAGGTCAGTCCTCCCGAGGCGGGAGAAATCAGAGGCCTCCTTTTCAGGCAGGCCAACGGACTTGCTATCATTGCCACCAACCGGGGCATATGAAGCGGGATTGTCCTCAGAGGCAGGGATCCCAGGGTCAGGGGGCATCTCAGTCCCAGCCATCAGTGGGATATTCACAGTCTCACTACACTCCTTCCTACCCCACTATGGGCCAAGGAAGCCAATATCCGTTCCAAGGTATTGCACAGGCTCCTACCACTTCACGAGCGGGAACTCCGCAAGCAGGCCAGATGGGCCAGGGTATGGGTTGGGGCCGAGGGCAGGGCTCACAAGCCAGAACTTCGGGGACCCAGGGGCGTGTCTACGCCATGATACCTCAGATTGAGCCGGCAAACCAGTCAATGGTACATGGTACATTTCTACTCTCTCGCTTATGGGCTAGAGTATTATTTGATTCTGGTGCATCCCATTCATTTATTGCTGCATCTTGTGTGAAAGACTTGGGCTTAGAGGTTGAGACCGTAGAAGAGCCATTGCATGTGAGTTCTCCCCTAGGTGCTAGGGCGAAGGTTGATCAGATATGTTGGGGGTGTGAGTTAGAGATCTCAGGGATTCTACTCACTGTGGACCTTCGGGTCATGGACATGTCGGAGTTCGATGTAATCCTGGGAATGGATTGGTTGGCGGCACACCGAGTCGTCATTGATTGTGATCGGAAGCGGGTAACTGCTTATACGCCTGGTGTTTGTTTCAAATTCCAGGGGGCAAAGCACGATACTTTACCTCAAGCTGTGTACGACTCTAGATGGCACGGGCAGTTGATGGGTTGGCTAGCAAGCCTTACCCTAGAGGACGAGGCGAGACAGGAGTTGGGTCTACCTCAGGTTGTGTGTGATTATGAGGATATTTTTCCGGATGAACTACCGGGATTACCTCCACATAAGGATGTAGACTTCACTATTGAGTTGCACCCCGGTACTTCGACCATTTCTATGACTTCACATAGGATGGCGCCTGCTGAATTGCAAGAACTCAAAGTCCAATTGCAGGAATTGTTGGACAGGGGGTTCATTAGACCGAGTACCTCACCTTGGGGCGCTCCGGTGTTATTTGCAAAGAAGAAGGACAAAACCCTTCGACTATGCATATATTACCGGCAGTTGAATAGGGTTACTATCAAGAATAGATACCCTTTGCCGAGGATTGATGACTTGTTTGATCAGCTGAGAGGGGCACGGGTCTACTCCAAGATAGATCTCCGCACCGGTTACCATTAGTTGAGGGTTAGGGAGGCAGATATCCCTAAGACGGCGTTTCGGACGCGATATGGGCATTTTGAGTTCACAGTGATGCCATTCGGATTGACGAATGCTCCAGCGGCATTCATGGATCTTATGCAAAGGGTGTTCCAACCCTACCTAGATCAGTTCGTTGTAGTTTTCGTTGACGACATCTTGATCTACTCCAAGTCTGAGGAGAAGCACGAGGGTTACTTGAGGATTGTTCTCCAGGCCTTGAGAGACCATCAGTTGTATGCCAAATTTAGTAAGTGTGAATTTTGGCTTATGATGAGCACATAATATTGCATATTTGAAGGGCTCATTACATGCATTTTAACTCAACTTTTGCATTATAGTACTTAGAGTTAGCCGAAATAATGAATAATGTTGATATTTTGATGTTGCAAGTTTTTATTGCTTAAATCATGTATTTTAGGACATTGCAACTATGTTGGATGTGTGGTGAAGGCATGGACACAATACATGAAGAATTGGAGGCTTAAAAGTGAAGAAATCAAGAAGGCATTGGTGCTTGGGAACAAGGGCACCAGCTGCAGCAACAATTGGAAGCACTACCTCGGAACTCCTCCATTTTGACCATGATATACTCAGAATTTGGAAAAGTTCAAAACATGAAAGTTATAGATATGGGTGTCTTCTGTTTGGTGTCAAAATTTCAGCCCAATCCAATGGTTAAATCAAGAGTTATACCGATTCTACCGAAGGTGGTCCAGTGCAGAAAAACAGTACCGGTACTCGGTACCGGTACTCCGGACCTTCTGGTCGCGAAAACAGCCTGTAACTCAACTTTGAGGCTTGGGGGTCCCACCTACACTTCTCCCACGCCTATCCCAACATTTCCTTACACATTTGCAGGCCTCCTACACTCAAGTGGAAGACTTTGAAGGCCAATGCATTGATGGAGGATGGGAGAGAAGTGGGCTGCCAGGGCTATGATCTCCTAGCCTGTCAAGCCATCCATTCAGCCCTCTCTTGATGGGAGCTCGTACACACAGCTAGGGGGGAGCCTCTTGGACGTTTTGGCAAGTCTCCACACTCAATATATTCAACATTCAACACACAATGTAAAGGTTGTTGGCTACCTAAGCTTAGAGTAGTTTTAGTGAGGAAGAAGATGAATAGTAAAGTTGTGATTTTTACATGTTCTTCCATCCATTTCTCTTGTAACCTCTTGTAAGGATATTGTAAGCTTCCTTTACTGTCTTTAATGCCATTTATTAGAAGTACATTTCAAGTTTAGCCTTGCACTTTACATTTCACCATTGTTATGCTTTTAAGTTCTTCATTTTCATGTTTTAAATGACCCCGGCGTTTCCACCGAAATGCTGAGGAAGTTCCACTGACGCCTGGTATTACTATATATATAATAATATTGCCTGCTGGAATAACCCCGGTGATCCTCTCAGTATGGCTAGTCCTACACTGGAACGCTGAGGAAGTTCTACTGTCTATATATATATATATATAAATATTACAAGATAACCTATTGAATAATTCAAGTATGCCGCTCAAGTAACTTCACTTTCTGGGTGATATATCTAAATACAGTGTAGCCTAAGAAGCAGCTGTATTATGATTAACTACCACCGGTTGACCTGACAAGTCGCCGGAAGATAGTCTGTACCACCTGCGGATTTTACTTGAATTAATCAATTGGAACATCTAAGCCCAGTGTAGCCTAAGAAGCAACTGTGCTATATATTACCACCGGTGTAGCCTAAGAAGCAGCTGTGTTATGGTTTATTATATATATATACGTATTTGCAATCATGAGATCAAGTGAATAACTCAAGTATTCCTCATGAATGGCTTGTCCTTCTGGTTTGCTTGGGTTAATCATTTGACATAAATATACCCAGTGTAGCCTAAGAAGCAGCTGTGTTATAATATATATATACATCAGACCTGCCGGTTAGCTTGCCAGTAAAATGGAAGTTAACTGATGTGAGGTAGCAATTCCGTAACAAGACCGATGTAAAACATGTGGGATCCTTGAACTGAAGGATATCTTTTATATTTCTGTCATTAATCTGTTTTACTTACGCATTTTATTTCTGCACCTTTATTCCACCTGTTGTTTTAGAATCAAGTTTTTAACACCGTCATTAGACTAAGCTCACACCACAAGCAATCAAACATCAAACTACTCCAAACAACCTTTTTATTGCTTTATTTTTATTTTATTTATTTTATTTTATTTTAATTACTAAAACTCTTTGTGGGATCGATACTTGGACTCAAAAAACCAAGAAAACTACAATTCGACCACTTATACTTGGGTGTAATATAATAATATAATTCTGACACACTAAAAAGTGCGAATCAAGTTTTTGGCGCCGTTGTCGGGGAGGATTAACCATACCGGTAGGAACGCCGGGGTCATTCTAGCTGGCCCGTCTTGTATATATAATAAACGTATACATAAAACATCAGCAATTCCAAAAACAGATCAATATTATACATGTGTTCCCCTCGAACCGGAGGATATACGGAACTACTCACGCTCCATTGCTATAGACAAGCAAGGAGAGCTAGCAGTTGTCATTACAGCAAAAAGGAAAGTGCGGAATTTAAATGTCTTTCGCAGGGAACGATTGAAACACAGCCACTCTTATAATCAGTTAAGATGAAAAAGTGGCGGCAGTTCAACTATTCGAATTGAAAGCTACACAAAAACTATAAAAGTACAGGACTTAGGACTGAAGTATAACACGGACCGGAGTGTATTTTCTCTTCTCTTTTCTTTCTCTCTTTTTCTCTCTTCAGAACTTCAGAATCTCTCTCAGATCTCTCTGTTTCTCTCTTCTTTTCTGCCTCAGTCCGGCCGTAGGAAATGCAGAAGAAGCTGCAGTATTTATAGGCAAATGAAGGCAAGTGGGGGAAGAGATGAGGCTGAGTCTGACAAGGGTGACCGTCCGGACGGCAGTCCCACCGTCCGGACGGTGGTGCTTTGCTGGAAACGGCCACTTGCATGCATGCTGAGTCTTCACGTTGGGTAATTACACTTTGGCCTTCATTCTTTACATTCCCTTGACATTGCTCCCTTGGTCTTGCGTTATTTCAGCATTTGTCCTGCAACTTTGAGATAAAATGTTATAACTAGTATTATTCCCGCACAAACCCTAATTCACTCTAAGTACTAATTCTTAGTGCATTTGTTATACTAATTCAAGTTTTTTGATTTTTTAATTTACACACAATTTAGGGTTAATCACACCCCCTAACTTAAACTTTACTAGTCCCTAGTAAAATAAAAAGAAAATATAATACAAGTGGGGTAAAATCATTTTCGTAGATTTTTGTTCGATTGCATTTAGCATATGCAATAAGCCATTAAACCCCTAGGTGATCCCTAGTGGACGAGTTGTGTCTCGTGAAGGTTTCCAGTGAAGCTACCTACAAACTTCAGTAATTAGGAATGCATATTCCATATTTTTCACATGCATGCTTAAGATGATATTTCTTCTGTCTTGCTAGAATGCTTCCTTTTTCTGATCACCTTGAGAGAATCATATGTTGGGTGTAGTATTATCTATATATTTTTATGAAAACTTGTGTGTGTGTGTAGTGATGTTTTTATTTTCAGAAATCACTTGAAAAATATTACCCTCTTTCATGGTAGTCTTGATGTCAATCCTTCCCTGGAATACACTCAGTAAGAATAGCACACATGTTATAGTGACTGTTCTTATAATCTTACATGTGATTGGAATATTGATAACAAAACAAATTATTTCACATGTAATAGAAAGGAGCGGTTATGTTAAATAAACTGGAAATTGACATAATCTCATGAAAGAATATTAACACTGTATTAAATATATTGTTAACATTTTCCTTTTTAGATTGCTAGAATGAATGCAAATATATGATTTCTGGAATCAAAAAGGACTTTATTAAGGTTGTAACGTGGTCAGGGGTCGGGGTGTAAGAAACGACGTCTATGGGGTTCAAAAGCTACCTTTTGGCACACCTCATAAAACTTTATGTATTCTTTCCATTTTTTTTTTTTTTTTTTTTTCACTTTCTTGGCTCTCTCTTTTTTCATTTTTCACTTTCTTGGCGAGTGCATTTTATGCTCCATCTCGCTTTTTGTTGAACGGGTGCGTTTTACGCTCCATCCCGTTCTCAACTCATGCTTTTTTTTTTTTTTTTTTAGTGCATTTTATGCTCCATCTCACTTTTTTGGTATCCTGTTGATTTAAAAGAGGGTGCAAGAAAATTATGTAGCTCAGGTAGGTTTAATATCTTTTTATCTGGCTCGGGTCTTTTTCAGGTTTCATGAAAAGAATTTATACTATTTTAGGCTCAAACATGGTTGACTAATGATATAATTTTGTAAAAGAAATGGTTAAGGCTCAAAATTAATCAAACATGGCCTAAGATCATTTTCCAGAAATCCTATATTTGTATTCTTTCTAGATAAATAATTAAGGGCAATGTATATAATATATTTCAAGACGTGTTAATCAAAGCAAAAATATAATGAGATTATTCAAAGAAAAGTTACCGCTGAATCGAAGATTCGTAGTTGAGTAGATGTAGCATTTCTCTCCAAGGAAGAATGGCTCTAATTCTGCATTTGGTTTTTACATCTCCACTATATATAGAAAGAGTGTAGTATTTTGCATGGTTTTCAAAAATAAAGACATCTGTTTGTGCTGCTAAGGTTAAGTTCGAATAAAAATATTGAGATAACGTACAGCTAAAATATAAAAGTCTCATGAGATCAGATTGAGAGTATTTTCGCAAGGCATTAGAATATAAGCCTAATCTAACTGTGAATTATATGAAGTATACTTCCTACTTTAGCAATGTATGCTCTCATTTTAAAACATACTGAAAATTAAAACATATTAGTTCAAACATAAACATATAAGCAAAATTTAACTAAGTTCAAATCACACAAACATAAAAAACATAAAACATAACTTTAAGTTTTAAGTGCAGAAATTGAAAGTGCATAAAATAAAACGGTGAGTGAAAGAAAGCAGTGTTTCCAGTAGAATCCCCTGGTCTTCAAGAAGTTGAAGGACCTCCTCCAAAATGCTGTCTGAATAGCCTTAATATTTCTGCCTGACTCTGTTCATATTCTGTCATACGCTGGCCAAGTTGATTGATGTTGGCATCTACTTGAGTGAGGGTAGCTTCCAATCCCAGCAAAATCTGTCTGTCGGTTCGGTCGTCCACAGGGATGTAAGGTTGATCCTCTGGTGGTTGCTGCTGCTCCTGTGGAATGAACTCCTCAGGTGGGTGAAATGGTTCTTCTTGCTGTTGCTGTTGTGGCTCTGCTGGTTGTACTTCAGGTACATCTTCTTGTTGTCCTCCATGACTTTTCTTCAAGATTTCTGGTTTGGCCGAAGTTTTGGAAGTGCAGAAACTGAGAACTGATCGGCTGCATGGAGGAGTGTATTTATAATAGGGACCATCGTCCAGACGGTGGGAGTGCCGTCCGGACGGTACCAACTCTCGGGTTTGGATGTTTTTCCTTTGCGTTTTGCTTGAATTTTTTCTGCAATGTTACTCCAATTTCCTGCAATACACAAAATTTTCATAGATATTCATTCTACTAAAAACTTTTGCTCACCACTCTTTTTTTTTTGTGATAAAAAAAAAATGGGTTTTTAATTTTTTATTTGTTATCGCTTATTTACGTATTTGCCTACTTAAATTATAGTTATTTATATTTATGTACATTTTTAACTACTTACTTTCATACTTATATATATATATATAAACTGTACGTATATACAAACAAGGGTGTTTATATTTATACAAATTTATACATGGTTTATTTTTATAACTAGATATATTATAGTTATGTATATACATATATATTTCTTCCAAAAGTGTGTTGATTATATTGTGTCGGAGTCAGAACTGTCTGGGTCATTATTACCAGTGACTCGACCAACTTCATTTCGAACGTACTTGGTTAACATCGGGGTGGAGTAGGATGGCGTTTCAGGGTAATCCTTGCTCTGCCCATACCTAATCCACCGTAAACGATCGGTCGCTCGACCTGAAATCGGTTCTGCACATGGATTGTATTGTCTTAAATGTTCTGTTCGACCGCATCTGACACAAGCACCAAGACGATTTGCTCGTCTATGTTTAGCATAGGGACTTTTTCCACATAATGGCCTTGGTTGGCTTTCAAATATTTCAAGATTTCTAACTCTTCTGGCTTTTAGCATGATCAGTGCGTGAACGTCTTTTGGAAGATGACGCAGTATAATTACACTTAACCAAAATAGTTTTTCGTCCATTTTTTTTTTTTTTTATTTAATATAATATAAAAGACTCTCTATCCGGTTCTTTAACGTCTGCCAGTCACAAAGACAAACAAAATTTTTAAATCATGATTACTATTTTAAACTCATAAACTCACACGCCTATCTCCCCAACTTAATTTAAATATTATCCTCACTCTATAAGATGAAAGTAGAAAATTGCTAATTAGGTCTTGCAGCGAGAGATATTTATAGTATAAGATTTTAATATAAAAGACAAATAAAGAAACTATACAAAAGACATAAAAACATAAAACAAAGAAAATTTTAACTACTATATACAAGAAGTGCATTAGAGGATAGATCAATCGGGCTTAAGTTCCCAAGTAGAGTTTCTTACATTCCCTGATACTTTCGGCGAAGAATTTAACAAATCAGCATAAAATTGTATCTCAGGATTTCCATTATCAACAACAGAATTAATTAAACAGACTTGTAGAGGGTCAGAATAAGAAGAGGTGTTAATTTTCTCCTCTACAATCTTATCAATTTCATCTACCTCACAAATTTCTTCCTCCTCACCTGGGTGCTTTATCACATTAAAGATGTTCAATTCACTGGTCATATTTCCAAATGAAAGCTTCATGACTCCATTCCTACAATTTATCAATGCATTTGATGTAGCTAGGAATGGTCTACCTAGAATGACAGGAATGTATTGAGATGCATACATCTGACAACTTGGTTCCGTGTCTATAACAATAAAATCTGCTGGAAAATAGAATTGATCCACTTGGACAATAACATCTTCCACAATTCCTCTTGGAATTTTCACTGATCGGTCTGCTAATTGTAATTTAATATTGGAAGGTTTTAACTCACTTAGTCCTAGTTGTGTATAGACTGAATATGGCATTAAATTACAACTGGATCCAAGATCTAACAGAGCTTGTTCAATTTGAAAATTTCCAATAAGACATGAAACTGTAGGACTACCCGGATCTTTGTACTTAAGAAGTGTATCATGTTGTATTATATTTACTTGTTCAGTTGCAAATGCTTTCTTTGGTACATTAGTTCTTCTTTTTATTGTGCAAAGATCTTTTAGGAATTTAGCATAAACTGGAACTCTTTTTATTGCATCTAATAATGGAATATTAATCTTTACCTGTTTAAATAGCTCGAGAATATTAGATTGATCTTTTTCAGTTTGAAGTTGCTTGACTCTTTGAGGGAAAGGTAAGGGGATAGGACATGGCGGATCTTTTTCACTTTGTACTCCTGGTTGCTTTTTGATTAAAGGTTCAGATTCAAGTGGTTCGTTTACAGAAATTGACTCACGTATTTTCTTTGAAATCTTAGGTTTGATGGTTTTATCAATTACCTTACCACTCTTTAGTGTTGTAATTGATTGTACTTGGCTTGGGGAAGGATCAGAAGTCACAGAATTAATTTGATTTTGATTGTGTGGAGGTTTTGGTTGGGAAGGAAACTTTCCTTTCACTGATGTACTTAAGGACTGGGTCAACTTAGCAAGATGACTCTTAATATCTTCAATACTCTGGGAAGTTTGAGTTTTAAAATCAGTAAATGCTTGAGTCGTTTGGTTATTAAAACTCATCTGATTTTGAATAAATTGGTTCATTGTGTCTTCCAGAGTTCTTTTATGTGGGGGTTGATATGGTTGGTATTGTTGTTGTTGATTTTGTGCCTGTGGTGGTCCTTGTGTTTGATTTGTGGGTTGCGTGTTTCTCCAACTAAAATTTGGATGATTCCTCCATCCTGGATTGTAAGTTTCAGAATAGGGATTCATATAGGGCTTATTATTGTTGTTATAAGTTGGAACGGCATTTGATTGTTCTATCAGAACTTCTTTGAATGCAGGAATAGTTGGACATTCTGCTGTAGGATGTCCTGACAACGCACAAATTTCACAAATTTTTTCAGTAGTTGTTACAACAGATACTTGTTTTAGTTTTTTCATTTCTAGGGCTTCTA
The DNA here is from genome assembly GCA_951799425.1 of Ilex aquifolium. NCBI lineage: Eukaryota > Viridiplantae > Streptophyta > Magnoliopsida > Aquifoliales > Aquifoliaceae > Ilex > Ilex aquifolium. Next base: position 23,434,207 of record OX637406.1, on the reverse strand, counting down.
GTTTTCGAGATAAACTAGCTATTTTAGCTCTTAGGTCATCATCTTCTTTTAATACATATTTTCCTCTTTCGGATGTAGATGGCTTATTTTCTACTATATTAGACGAAGTTGAGTCCCACATTTGGGAACTTTCTGAAATAGTATCGAAGAATTGGAAAGCTTCTTCGGGTCTTTTATTCATGAACTCCCCCTGTGCCATCATTTCAACAAACTGTCGCATTGCAGATGGGAGTGCATCATAAAAGAATCCGACTAAGGTCCAATCTTCGAATGCATGATGTGGACAGGCTTGGAGAAGATCTTTGAATCTTTCCCAGCATTGATAAAAAGTTTCATTTTCTTTTACAGAAAAGTTCATGATTTCTCGTCTTAACGTGTTAGTACGATGTATAGGAAAGAATTTTTTAAAGAACTCAGTCTGTAAAGCTTGCCAATTTGTGATAGAGTTGGCTCTTAAAGTGTTATGCCATTGTTTTGCTTTATCTTTTAAAGAAAATGAGAATAATTTTAGTTTGACCATTTCAGAGTTATCTTGCAACGTTCCACAGACTTCTTCAAATTCTTTCATATGAATATAGGGATTTTCAGTTTCTAGACCATGGAATTGGGGTAGTAACTGGATAGTTCCTGATTTAATATTAATATTTGGAGTGTCTTCTGGAAAAGCGAAACAAGATGGGATATTTGTTTGCGTAGGATGTAGGTATTCTCTTAAAGGTCGGATGTTTTGGATGACTTCTTGTTCTCTAGGAGGTTCTTCCCTAGGTACATTTCGAGCCATACTTAATTCAAACGATTCTTGTGTAGATGCAGAAGATGAAGATGAGGGTTGAGCTGACTGGTTTACTGAACCTACTGATGACCGTACAGACATAAACTATTAAAAACAAACTAACAGAAATAAATTATAATAAACGACTATTTTTATATTTTTTTTTTTATTTTATATTTTTATATTATATTTTTTTTTATTTAATTACCGTAACTCCCCGGCAACGGCGCCAAAAACTTGATTCGCACTTTTTAGTGTGTCAGAATTATATTATTATATTACACCCAAGTATAAGTGGTCGAATTGTAGTTTTCTTGGTCTTTGAGTCCAAGTATCGATCCCACAGAGAGTTTTAGTAATTAAAATAAAATAAAATAAATAAAATAAAAATAAAGCAATAAAAAGGTTGTTTGGAGTAGTTTGATGTTTGATTGCTTGTGGTGTGAGCTTAGTCTAATGACGGTGTTAAAAACTTGATTCTAAAACAACAGGTGGAATAAAGGTGCAGAAATAAAATGCGTAAGTAAAACAGGTTAATGACAGAAATATAAAAGATATCCTTCAGTTCAAGGATCCCACATGCTTTACATCGGTCTTGTTACGGAATTGCTACCTCACATCAGTTAACTTCCATTTTACTGGCAAGCTAACCGGCAGGTCTGATGTATATATATATTATAACACAGCTGCTTCTTAGGCTACACTGGGTATATTTATGTCAAATGATTAACCCAAGCAAACCAGAAGGACAAGCCATTCATGAGGAATACTTGAGTTATTCACTTGATCTCATGATTGCAAATACGTATATATATATAATAAACCATAACACAGCTGCTTCTTAGGCTACACCGGTGGTAATATATAGCACAGTTGCTTCTTAGGCTACACTGGGCTTAGATGTTCCAATTGATTAATTCAAGTAAAATCCGCAGGTGGTACAGACTATCTTCCGGCGACTTGTCAGGTCAACCGGTGGTAGTTAATCATAATACAGCTGCTTCTTAGGCTACACTGTATTTAGATATATCACCCAGAAAGTGAAGTTACTTGAGCGGCATACTTGAATTATTCAATAGGTTATCTTGTAATATTTATATATATATATATATATATATATAGACAGTAGAACTTCCTCAGCGTTCCAGTGTAGGACTAGCCATACTGAGAGGATCACCGGGGTTATTCCAGCAGGCAATATTATTATATATATAGTAATACCAGGCGTCAGTGGAACTTCCTCAGCATTTCGGTGGAAACGCCGGGGTCATTCTAGCTGGCCCGTCTTGTATATACATAATACTACCAGGCGTCAGTGGAACTTCCTCAGCATTCCAGTGGAGGATTAACCATACCGGTAGGAACGCCGGGGTCATTCTAGCTGGCCCGTCTTGTATATAAACGTATACATAAAACATCAGCAATTCCAAAAACAGATCAATATTATACATGTGTTCCCCTCGAACCGGAGGATATACGGAACTACTCACGCTCCATTGCTATAGACAAGCAAGGAGAGCTAGCAGTTGTCATTACAGCAAAAAGGAAAGTGCGGAATTTAAATGTCTTTCGCAGGGAACGATTGAAACACAGGCACTCTTATAATCAGTTAAGATGAAAAAATGGCGGCAGTTCAACTATTCGAATTGAAAGCTACACAAAAACTATAAAAGTACAGGACTTAGGACTGAAGTATAACACGGACCGGAGTGTATTTTCTCTTCTCTTTTCTTTCTCTCTTTTTCTCTCTTCAGAACTTCAGAACTTCAGAATCTCTCTCAGATCTCTCTGTTTCTCTCTTCTTTTCTGCCTCAGTCCGGCCGTAGGAAATGCAGAAGAAGCTGTAGTATTTATAGGCAAATGAAGGCAAGTGGGGGAAGAGATGAGGCTGAGTCTGACAAGGGTGACCGTCCGGACGGCAGTCCCACCGTCCGGACGGTGGTGCTTTGCTGGAAACGGCCACTTGCATGCATGCTGAGTCTTCACGTTGGGTAATTACACTTTGGCCTTCATTCTTTACATTCCCTTGACATTGCTCCCTTGGTCTTGCGTTATTTCAGCATTTGTCCTGCAACTTTGAGATAAAATGTTATAACTAGTATTATTCCCGCACAAACCCTAATTCACTCTAAGTACTAATTCTTAGTGCATTTATTATACTAATTCAAGTTTTTTGATTTTTTAATTTACACACAATTTAGGGTTAATCACTGATTCGCACTTTTTAGTGTGTCAGAATTATATTATTATATTACACCCAAGTATAAGTGGTCGAATTGTAGTTTTCTTGGTTTTTGAGTCCAAGTATCGATCCCACAGAGAGTTTTAGTAATTAAAATAAAATAAAATAAATAAAATAAAAATAAAGCAATAAAAAGGTTGTTTGGAGTAGTTTGATGTTTGATTGCTTGTGGTGTGAGCTTAGTCTAATGACGGTGTTAAAAACTTGATTCTAAAACAACAGGTGGAATAAAGGTGCAGAAATAAAATGCGTAAGTAAAACAGATTAATGACAGAAATATAAAAGATATCCTTCAGTTCAAGGATCCCACATGCTTTACATCGGTCTTGTTACGGAATTGCTACCTCACATCAGTTAACTTCCATTTTACTGGCAAGCTAACCGGCAGGTCTGATGTATATATATATTATAACACAGCTGCTTCTTAGGCTACACTGGGTATATTTATGTCAAATGATTAACCCAAGCAAACCAGAAGGACAAGCCATTCATGAGGAATACTTGAGTTATTCACTTGATCTCATGATTGCAAATACGTATATATATATAATAAACCATAACACAGCTGCTTCTTAGGCTACACCGGTGGTAATATATAGCACAGTTGCTTCTTAGGCTACACTGGGCTTAGATGTTCCAATTGATTAATTCAAGTAAAATCCGCAGGTGGTACAGACTATCTTCCGGCGACTTGTCAGGTCAACCGGTGGTAGTTAATCATAATACAGCTGCTTCTTAGGCTACACTGTATTTAGATATATCACCCAGAAAGTGAAGTTACTTGAGCGGCATACTTGAATTATTCAATAGGTTATCTTGTAATATTTATATATATATATATATATATATATAGACAGTAGAACTTCCTCAGCGTTCCAGTGTAGGACTAGCCATACTGAGAGGATCACCGGGGTTATTCCAGCAGGCAATATTATTATATATATAGTAATACCAGGCGTCAGTGGAACTTCCTCAGCATTTCGGTGGAAACGCCGGGGTCATTCTAGCTGGCCCGTCTTGTATATACATAATACTACCAGGCGTCAGTGGAACTTCCTCAGCATTCCAGTGGAGGATTAACCATACCGGTAGGAACGCCGGGGTCATTCTAGCTGGCCCGTCTTGTATATATAATAAACGTATACATAAAACATCAGCAATTCCAAAAACAGATCAATATTATACATGTGTTCCCCTCGAACCGGAGGATATACGGAACTACTCACGCTCCATTGCTATAGACAAGCAAGGAGAGCTAGCAGTTGTCATTACAGCAAAAAGGAAAGTGCGGAATTTAAATGTCTTTCGCAGGGAACGATTGAAACACAGCCACTCTTATAATCAGTTAAGATGAAAAAATGGCGGCAGTTCAACTATTCGAATTGAAAGCTACACAAAAACTATAAAAGTACAGGACTTAGGACTGAAGTATAACACGGACCGGAGTGTATTTTCTCTTCTCTTTTCTTTCTCTCTTTTTCTCTCTTCAGAACTTCAGAACTTCAGAATCTCTCTCAGATCTCTCTGTTTCTCTCTTCTTTTCTGCCTTAGTCCGGCCGTAGGAAATGCAGAAGAAGCTGCAGTATTTATAGGCAAATGAAGGCAAGTGGGGGAAGAGATGAGGCTGAGTCTGACAAGGGTGACCGTCCGGACGGCAGTCCCACCGTCCGGACGGTGGTGCTTTGCTGGAAACGGCCACTTGCATGCATGCTGAGTCTTCACGTTGGGTAATTACACTTTGGCCTTCATTCTTTACATTCCCTTGACATTGCTCCCTTGGTCTTGCGTTATTTCAGCATTTGTCCTGCAACTTTGAGATAAAATGTTATAACTAGTATTATTCCCGCACAAACCCTAATTCACTCTAAGTACTAATTCTTAGTGCATTTGTTATACTAATTCAAGTTTTTTGATTTTTTAATTTACACACAATTTAGGGTTAATCACTGATTCGCACTTTTTAGTGTGTCAGAATTATATTATTATATTACACCCAAGTATAAGTGGTCGAATTGTAGTTTTCTTGGTTTTTGAGTCCAAGTATCGATCCCACAGAGAGTTTTAGTAATTAAAATAAAATAAAATAAATAAAATAAAAATAAAGCAATAAAAAGGTTGTTTGGAGTAGTTTGATGTTTGATTGCTTGTGGTGTGAGCTTAGTCTAATGACGGTGTCAAAAACTTGATTCTAAAACAACAGGTGGAATAAAGGTGCAGAAATAAAATGCGTAAGTAAAACAGATTAATGACAGAAATATAAAAGATATCCTTCAGTTCAAGGATCCCACATGCTTTACATCGGTCTTGTTACGGAATTGCTACCTCACAGCAGTTAACTTCCATTTTACTGGCAAGCTAACCGGCAGGTCTGATGTATATATATATTATAACACAGCTGCTTCTTAGGCTACACTGGGTATATTTATGTCAAATGATTAACCCAAGCAAACCAGAAGGACAAGCCATTCATGAGGAATACTTGAGTTATTCACTTGATCTCATGATTGCAAATACGTATATATATATAATAAACCATAACACAGCTGCTTCTTAGGCTACACCGGTGGTAATATATAGCACAGTTGCTTCTTAGGCTACACTGGGCTTAGATGTTCCAATTGATTAATTCAAGTAAAATCCGCAGGTGGTACAGACTATCTTCCGGCGACTTGTCAGGTCAACCGGTGGTAGTTAATCATAATACAGCTGCTTCTTAGGCTACACTGTATTTAGATATATCACCCAGAAAGTGAAGTTACTTGAGCGGCATACTTGAATTATTCAATAGGTTATCTTGTAATATTTATATATATATATATATATATATATATATAGACAGTAGAACTTCCTCAGCGTTCCAGTGTAGGACTAGCCATACTGAGAGGATCACCGGGGTTATTCCAGCAGGCAATATTATTATATATATAGTAATACCAGGCGTCAGTGGAACTTCCTCAGCATTTCGGTGGAAACGCCGGGGTCATTCTAGCTGGCCCGTCTTGTATATACATAATACTACCAGGCGTCAGTGGAACTTCCTCAGCATTCCAGTGGAGGATTAACCATACCGGTAGGAACGCCGGGGTCATTCTAGCTGGCCCGTCTTGTATATAAACGTATACATAAAACATCAGCAATTCCAAAAACAGATCAATATTATACATGTGTTCCCCTCGAACCGGAGGATATACGGAACTACTCACGCTCCATTGCTATAGACAAGCAAGGAGAGCTAGCAGTTGTCATTACAGCAAAAAGGAAAGTGCGGAATTTAAATGTCTTTCGCAGGGAACGATTGAAACACAGGCACTCTTATAATCAGTTAAGATGAAAAAATGGCGGCAGTTCAACTATTCGAATTGAAAGCTACACAAAAACTATAAAAGTACAGGACTTAGGACTGAAGTATAACACGGACCGGAGTGTATTTTCTCTTCTCTTTTCTTTCTCTCTTTTTCTCTCTTCAGAACTTCAGAACTTCAGAATCTCTCTCAGATCTCTCTGTTTCTCTCTTCTTTTCTGCCTCAGTCCGGCCGTAGGAAATGCAGAAGAAGCTGCAGTATTTATAGGCAAATGAAGGCAAGTGGGGGAAGAGATGAGGCTGAGTCTGACAAGGGTGACCGTCCGGACGGCAGTCCCACCGTCCGGACGGTGGTGCTTTGCTGGAAACGGCCACTTGCATGCATGCTGAGTCTTCACGTTGGGTAATTACACTTTGGCCTTCATTCTTTACATTCCCTTGACATTGCTCCCTTGGTCTTGCGTTATTTCAGCATTTGTCCTGCAACTTTGAGATAAAATGTTATAACTAGTATTATTCCCGCACAAACCCTAATTCACTCTAAGTACTAATTCTTAGTGCATTTATTATACTAATTCAAGTTTTTTGATTTTTTAATTTACACACAATTTAGGGTTAATCACTGATTCGCACTTTTTAGTGTGTCAGAATTATATTATTATATTACACCCAAGTATAAGTGGTCGAATTGTAGTTTTCTTGGTTTTTGAGTCCAAGTATCGATCCCACAGAGAGTTTTAGTAATTAAAATAAAATAAAATAAATAAAATAAAAATAAAGCAATAAAAAGGTTGTTTGGAGTAGTTTGATGTTTGATTGCTTGTGGTGTGAGCTTAGTCTAATGACGGTGTTAAAAACTTGATTCTAAAACAACAGGTGGAATAAAGGTGCAGAAATAAAATGCGTAAGTAAAACAGATTAATGACAGAAATATAAAAGATATCCTTCAGTTCAAGGATCCCACATGCTTTACATCGGTCTTGTTACGGAATTGCTACCTCACATCAGTTAACTTCCATTTTACTGGCAAGCTAACCGGCAGGTCTGATGTATATATATATTATAACACAGCTGCTTCTTAGGCTACACTGGGTATATTTATGTCAAATGATTAACCCAAGCAAACCAGAAGGACAAGCCATTCATGAGGAATACTTGAGTTATTCACTTGATCTCATGATTGCAAATACGTATATATATATAATAAACCATAACACAGCTGCTTCTTAGGCTACACCGGTGGTAATATATAGCACAGTTGCTTCTTAGGCTACACTGGGCTTAGATGTTCCAATTGATTAATTCAAGTAAAATCCGCAGGTGGTACAGACTATCTTCCGGCGACTTGTCAGGTCAACCGGTGGTAGTTAATCATAATACAGCTGCTTCTTAGGCTACACTGTATTTAGATATATCACCCAGAAAGTGAAGTTACTTGAGCGGCATACTTGAATTATTCAATAGGTTATCTTGTAATATTTATATATATATATATATATAGACAGTAGAACTTCCTCAGCGTTCCAGTGTAGGACTAGCCATACTGAGAGGATCACCGGGGTTATTCCAGCAGGCAATATTATTATATATATAGTAATACCAGGCGTCAGTGGAACTTCCTCAGCATTTCGGTGGAAACGCCGGGGTCATTCTAGCTGGCCCGTCTTGTATATACATAATACTACCAGGCGTCAGTGGAACTTCCTCAGCATTCCCCGGCAACGGCGCCAAAAACTTGATTCGCACTTTTTAGTGTGTCAGAATTATATTATTAAATTACACCCAAGTATAAGTGGTCGAATTGTAGTTTTCTTGGTTTTTGAGTCCAAGTATCGATCCCACAGAGAGTTTTAGTAATTAAAATAAAATAAAATAAATAAAATAAAAATAAAGCAATAAAAAGGTTGTTTGGAGTAGTTTGATGTTTGATTGCTTGTGGTGTGAGCTTAGTCTAATGACGGTGTTAAAAACTTGATTCTAAAACAACAGGTGGAATAAAGGTGCAGAAATAAAATGCGTAAGTAAAACAGATTAATGACAGAAATATAAAAGATATCCTTCAGTTCAAGGATCCCACATGCTTTACATCGGTCTTGTTACGGAATTGCTACCTCACAGCAGTTAACTTCCATTTTACTGGCAAGCTAACCGGCAGGTCTGATGTATATATATATTATAACACAGCTGCTTCTTAGGCTACACTGGGTATATTTATGTCAAATGATTAACCCAAGCAAACCAGAAGGACAAGCCATTCATGAGGAATACTTGAGTTATTCACTTGATCTCATGATTGCAAATACGTATATATATATAATAAACCATAACACAGCTGCTTCTTAGGCTACACCGGTGGTAATATATAGCACAGTTGCTTCTTAGGCTACACTGGGCTTAGATGTTCCAATTGATTAATTCAAGTAAAATCCGCAGGTGGTACATACTATCTTCCGGCGACTTGTCAGGTCAACCGGTGGTAGTTAATCATAATACAGCTGCTTCTTAGGCTACACTGTATTTAGATATATCACCCAGAAAGTGAAGTTACTTGAGCGGCATACTTGAATTATTCAATAGGTTATCTTGTAATATTTATATATATATATATATAGACAGTAGAACTTCCTCAGCGTTCCAGTGTAGGACTAGCCATACTGAGAGGATCACCGGGGTTATTCCAGCAGGCAATATTATTATATATATAGTAATACCAGGCGTCAGTGGAACTTCCTCAGCATTTCGGTGGAAACGCCGGGGTCATTCTAGCTGGCCCGTCTTGTATATACATAATACTACCAGGCGTCAGTGGAACTTCCTCAGCATTCCAGTGGAGGATTAACCATACCGGTAGGAACGCCGGGGTCATTCTAGCTGGCCCGTCTTGTATATATAAGAAACGTATACATAAAACATCAGCAATTCCAAAAACAGATCAATATTATACATGTGTTCCCCTCGAACCGGAGGATATACGGAACTACTCACGCTCCATTGCTATAGACAAGCAAGGAGAGCTAGCAGTTGTCATTACAACAGAAAGGAAAGTGCGGAATTTAAATGTCTTTCGCAGGGAACGATTGAAACACAACCACTCTTATAATCGGTTAAGATGAAAAAGTGGCGGCAGTTCAATTATTCGAATTGAAAGCTATACAAAAACTATAAAGGTACAGGACTTAGGACTGAAGTATAACACGGACCGGAGTGTATTTTCTCTTCTCTTTTCTTTCTCTCTTTTTCTCTCTTCAGAACTTCAGAACTTCAGAATCTCTCTCAGATCTCTCTGTTTCTCTCTTCAGAACTTCAGAACTTCAGAATCTCTCTCAGATCTCTCTGTTTCTCTCTTCTTTTCTGCCTCAGTCCGGCCGTAGGAAATGCAGAAGAAGCTGCAGTATTTATAGGCAAATGAAGGCAAGTGGGGGAAGAGATGAGGCTGAGTCTGACAAGGGTGACCGTCCGGACGGTGGTGCTTTGCTGGAAACGGCCACTTGCATGCATGCTGAGTCTTCACGTTGGGTAATTACACTTTGGCCTTCATTCTTTACATTCCCTTGACATTGCTCCCTTGGTCTTGCGTGATTAACCCTAAATTGTGTGTAAATTCAAAAATCAAAAAACTTGAATTAGTATAACAAATGCACTAAGAATTAGTACTTAGAGTGAATTAGAAGTCGAGTCCAGCATTATTCAGATCAATCAACGCATGAATGAATATAAAGATGAGCTGCTGCAGTTATTTCAAAACTATTCCAGAGGAGAATCTTCTAACTCTTAAACTGACTGATCTGCTTTAAAAAAAAAAAAAAAAAAAAAAAAATTTTCTTTTGCTTTCTTTCACTCACCGTTTTATTTTATGCACTTTCAATTTCTGCACTTAAAACTTAAAGTTATGTTTTATGTTTTTTATGTTTGTGTGATTTGAACTTAGTTAAATTTTGCTTATATGTTTATGTTTGAACTAATATGTTTTAATTTTCAGTATGTTTTAAAATGAGAGCATACATTGCTAAAGTAGGAAGTATACTTCATATAATTCACAGTTAGATTAGGATTATATTCTAATGCCTTGCGAAAATACTCTCAATCTGATCTCATGAGACTTTTATATTTTAGCTGTACGTTATCTCAATATTTTTATTCGAACTTAACCTTAGCAGCACAAACAGATGTCTTTATTTTTGAAAACCATGCAAAATACTACACTCTTTCTATATATAGTGGAGATGTAAAAACCAAATACAGAATTAGAGCCATTCTTCCTTGGAGAGAAATGCTACATCTACTCAACTACGAATCTTCGATTCAGCGGTAACTTTTCTTTGAATAATCTCATTATATTTTTGCTTTGATTAACACGTCTTGAAATATATTATATACATTGCCCTTAATTATTTATCTAGAAAGAATACAAATATAGGATTTCTGGAAAATGATCTTAGGCCATGTTTGATTAATTTTGAGCCTTAACCATTTCTTTTACAAAATTATATCATTAGTCAACCATGTTTGAGCCTAAAATAGTATAAATTCTTTTCATGAAACCTGAAAAAGACCCGAGCCAGATAAAAAGATATTAAACCTACCTGAGCTACATAATTTTCTTGCACCCTCTTTTAAATCAACAGGATACCAAAAAAGTGAGATGGAGCATAAAATGCACTCAAAAAAAAAAAAAAAAAAAAAAAAAAAGCATGAGTTGAGAACGGGATGGAGCGTAAAACGCACCCGTTCAACAAAAAGCGAGATGGAGCATAAAATGCACTCGCCAAGAAAGTGAAAAATGAAAAAAGAGAGAGCCAAGAAAGTGAAAAAAAAAAAAAAAAAAAAAAAAAAAAAAAAAAAATGGAAAGAATACATAAAGTTTTATGAGGTGTGCCAAAAGGTAGCTTTTGAACCCCATAGACGTCGTTTCTTACACCCCGACCCCTGACCACGTTACAACCTTAATAAAGTCCTTTTTGATTCCAGAAATCATATATTTGCATTCATTCTAGCAATCTAAAAAGGAAAATGTTAACAATATATTTAATACAGTGTTAATATTCTTTCATGAGATTATGTCAATTTCCAGTTTATTTAACATAACCGCTCCTTTCTATTACATGTGAAATAATTTGTTTTGTTATCAATATTCCAATCACATGTAAGATTATAAGAACAGTCACTATAACATGTGTGCTATTCTTACTGAGTGTATTCCAGGGAAGGATTGACATCAAGACTACCATGAAAGAGGGTAATATTTTTCAAGTGATTTCTGAAAATAAAAACATCACTACACACACACACAAGTTTTCATAAAAATATATAGATAATACTACACCCAACATATGATTCTCTCAAGGTGATCAGAAAAAGGAAGCATTCTAGCAAGACAGAAGAAATATCATCTTAAGCATGCATGTGAAAAATATGGAATATGCATTCCTAATTACTGAAGTTTGTAGGTAGCTTCACTGGAAACCTTCACGAGACACAACTCGTCCACTAGGGATCACCTAGGGGTTTAATGGCTTATTGCATATGCTAAATGCAATCGAACAAAAATCTACGAAAATGATTTTACCCCACTTGTATTATATTTTCTTTTTATTTTACTAGGGACTAGTAAAGTTTAAGTTAGGGGGTGTGATTAACCCTAAATTGTGTGTAAATTAAAAAATCAAAAAACTTGAATTAGTATAACAAATGCACTAAGAATTAGTACTTAGAGTGAATTAGGGTTTGTGCGGGAATAATACTAGTTATAACATTTTATCTCAAAGTTGCAGGACAAATGCTGAAATAACGCAAGACCAAGGGAGCAATGTCAAGGGAATGTAAAGAATGAAGGCCAAAGTGTAATTACCCAACGTGAAGACTCAGCATGCATGCAAGTGGCCGTTTCCAGCAAAGCACCACCGTCCGGACGGTCACCCTTGTCAGACTCAGCCTCATCTCTTCCCCCACTTGCCTTCATTTGCCTATAAATACTGCAGCTTCTTCTGCATTTCCTACGGCCGGACTGAGGCAGAAAAGAAGAGAGAAACAGAGAGATCTGAGAGAGATTCTGAAGTTCTGAAGTTCTGAAGAGAGAAAAAGAGAGAAAGAAAAGAGAAGAGAAAATACACTCCGGTCCGTGTTATACTTCAGTCCTAAGTCCTGTACTTTTATAGTTTTTGTGTAGCTTTCAATTCGAATAGTTGAACTGCCGCCACTTTTTCATCTTAACTGATTATAAGAGTGCCTGTGTTTCAATCGTTCCCTGCGAAAGACATTTAAATTCCGCACTTTCCTTTTTGCTGTAATGACAACTGCTAGCTCTCCTTGCTTGTCTATAGCAATGGAGCGTGAGTAGTTCCGTATATCCTCCGGTTCGAGGGGAACACATGTATAATATTGATCTGTTTTTGGAATTGCTGATGTTTTATGTATACGTTTATTATATATACAAGACGGGCCAGCTAGAATGACCCCGGCGTTCCTACCGGTATGGTTAATCCTCCACTGGAATGCTGAGGAAGTTCCACTGACGCCTGGTAGTATTATGTATATACAAGACGGGCCAGCTAGAATGACCCCGGCGTTTCCACCGAAATGCTGAGGAAGTTCCACTGACGCCTGGTATTACTATATATATAATAATATTGCCTGCTGGAATAACCCCGGTGATCCTCTCAGTATGGCTAGTCCTACACTGGAACGCTGAGGAAGTTCTACTGTCTATATATATATATATATAAATATTACAAGATAACCTATTGAATAATTCAAGTATGCCGCTCAAGTAACTTCACTTTCTGGGTGATATATCTAAATACAGTGTAGCCTAAGAAGCAGCTGTATTATGATTAACTACCACCGGTTGACCTGACAAGTCGCCGGAAGATAGTCTGTACCACCTGCGGATTTTACTTGAATTAATCAATTGGAACATCTAAGCCCAGTGTAGCATAAGAAGCAACTGTGCTATATATTACCACCGGTGTAGCCTAAGAAGCAGCTGTGTTATGGTTTATTATATATATATACGTATTTGCAATCATGAGATCAAGTGAATAACTCAAGTATTCCTCATGAATGGCTTGTCCTTCTGGTTTGCTTGGGTTAATCATTTGACATAAATATACCCAGTGTAGCCTAAGAAGCAGCTGTGTTATAATATATATATACATCAGACCTGCCGGTTAGCTTGCCAGTAAAATGGAAGTTAACTGATGTGAGGTAGCAATTCCGTAACAAGACCGATGTAAAGCATGTGGGATCCTTGAACTGAAGGATATCTTTTATATTTCTGTCATTAATCTGTTTTACTTACGCATTTTATTTCTGCACCTTTATTCCACCTGTTGTTTTAGAATCAAGTTTTTAACACCGTCATTAGACTAAGCTCACACCACAAGCAATCAAACATCAAACTACTCCAAACAACCTTTTTATTGCTTTATTTTTATTTTATTTATTTTATTTTATTTTAATTACTAAAACTCTCTGTGGGATCGATACTTGGACTCAAAAACCAAGAAAACTACAATTCGACCACTTATACTTGGGTGTAATATAATAATATAATTCTGACACACTAAAAAGTGCGAATCAGTATTGTATTTCCTTCTTCTTACTTTAAGATTTCTTGCATCTAGTTAAGTTTTAATCTTCTTTTCCTTTACTTGTCTATTTACATTATGCTTGGCTTTCTTTTATGAATGAGTAGTTAGATTTAAGTTGGGTAATCCAAGGGAGACCTTCTCTTGGGGATTCCATTTCAACTCTTCTCCTTCCTCCTCTCGGTGTACGGTGGTTCGGTTTGACGGGGTTGAGAGTGGACGAGTTAGTGAGCCTTTGATATTCCATAGGCCTAGTCACGGTTTATGCTTAGATACTCACTAATCTTGTCCCTAGCTTCCCCCGAATCAATCGTTCACCTATGCACCATTGGAAGAAGATTTCGAGTTGAGTTGGAATTCCCATTAGAATGACCTCTTTGGATTAGCCAACACTTGTTTTATTGCATTTTCATTTTCAATCACAACCACAAAACTCAAACAAAAATTTTACATTTTTCTCTTTTGTTCTTGTCCCTAGCTTCCCCCGAATCAATCGTTCACCTATGCACCATTGGAAGAAGATTTCGAGTTGAGTTGGAATTCCTATTAGAATGACCTCTTTGGATTAGCCAACACTTGTTTTATTGCATTTTCATTTTCAATCACAACCACATAACTCAAACAAAATTTTTACATTTTTCTCTTTTGTTCACCAAAATCACTTTCACACAACTCCCTTTCCTTCCCTGAGGAGACGACCTTGGAATACTCTTCCAAGTAAAACACCGACAACGAAAGACTCCTTGCGATTGGGGAGCGCTTTTGTTCACACCCGCATTTCATTCCACATATTTTGTTTATCACATTTCCATTCACATCCATTTTGTTGTTGTTTCCTATCTTCTTGCATCATCCGGAGGGAGAGTGACACTCCCCCATCACTATAAGCCACATACACACATTGAGGGTGAGGGTGATGTTACGAGGTTAGGAACGACGTAGTTTCCAATCAATCATTTTGGCGCCGTTGCCGGGGAAGGTAAAGCGTCGAGTTCGAGGGTGATTTTGGGACGGCATAAGGTAAGTCTTGTGATTTTCATCACGGGCCAAGGTATGTCGTCTAACTTGTAAATATTTTTGTTTTAGTTTGTGTTTTGTATTATGTATTATAATTTTTATAAAAATGTATATAGTGCCCCACATTTTCAAAATGTGTGTAAGATTTGTGATGAGTATGGGCATATTACTAGTGAGTGCCCAAGAATGGCCTCTTATTTTGAAAACGTATGCAAGATTTGTGGTGAGTATGGACACATCACTAGTGAGTGCCCAATAAATGCCCCTTATTTTGAATACGTTTGCGAAATTTGTGGTGAGAATAGACACCTCACTAGTGAATGCCCAATAAATTATCCGGTTCAAGACTTTGCATGCGAAGGTTCAAATTCATTTTTGGCCTCCGAAAATTTTTACCCCAACCATTATGTTACACCGAGTTATCCGAGTTATGGTTGGGAGAATGAACCTTACAATTTTTCATCCAATCTCACACCACCAAATGAATTCTCCCACTATCCAACATGTGAGGACCCAACCGTACAAGCATTGGAAAATACTTTTTATGAGTTTATGCAATGCCAAATGGAATTCAATGCCCAAATAGCCCAACAAATTTCTGAAATTGGAGATCAACTTGATATATTGACTAATGCTATAATTCCTATGCATGAAGAACAACACCTTGAGCATAGTCAATGTATTGAGAATGATCCCCCCAATGAAATGCATATTGATGTTGATCCCACCACTCTAGATTGTGAAACATTTAATGAAGTTATTATCTCATATGAGGCTAATGAGCCCAAGGTCATTTTGCCATCTTTGAGTGGTGTTGAGATTCACATTTCTCAACTTGGGGAGGGCATTGAAATGGAGTCAAGTATTCTTAATGAGAAATTGTATATTCCATTTGTTGCATTGCATAAACTCGCATACATCTTGGTTCGGTTGAGATTTTTGAATTATTATCCCTTGTATGGTTGGATAGATTGGATAGAAAGGGCATTTATACAACAAAAAAATTTTAAAATCAAAAAAATCCATTGGCGTAGGGTCATATCCGAATTGAAGCCGGATTGACATGAGCCCTTGTTGTTTTGTTTCCATGTACATAGTAGTTATATCTCTTTTATTGTTATATTTTTATTTTTCATGTCATTGTAGTATAATGGTGAGTATCATTGTAGTTTAGATTTTAACATGAAGCATGTTTCAGCGGGAGTAGTTTGGCAGACAAAGCAGAACAGTACCGGTACTCGGTACCGGTACTAAAAGTCTACTGGAATCGCAGTACCGGTACTCGGTACCGGTACCAAATGGTACCGGTACACCCCCCAACTTAAGCTTTGCTAGTCCCTAGCAAACAAAATGTAAAAAGCAAGAAAACAAAAAATAAAACTATACTAATTCCGATATTGCATTTAGCACATGCAACAAGCCTTTAAACCCCTAGGTGATCCCTAGTGGACGAGTTTTGTCTCGTGAAGGTACCTACAAACTTCTTTTCATAGTATCCAATATTTAAAATATATTCCCTTATCTTAATTAGCAATGGGATACTAAAAATAACTTGGTTCAAACACCCGAACAAATCACACATGAGACATATCATAGCCGTAAATGCTATTCTAGAGTATCCACATACACATTTCCTTTCAATGCTCGTGTGTGTGTAAAATGAACATGTAATTTAAACATTTACACAATGGAGTTCACATTTACTTTGGCCATCCACATTAAGCTTCGATGCAAAAACTCACCAAGGGTGTTCTCTCAAAATGAATAACACTATGATTATCCGGGCATGCTCTCCATGTGTATATGTGAGATGGAATCTTGTGCACAAAACAAAGTATGCTCACATATAATCCAAAAATGAAGTATGCATAAAAATGAAACAACCTTGGCATAATCTCATGAAAGGAATGCTAGGGCATTAGATAGCAAAATCAACTTCTCTTGTTCTTTTAAACGTATGCATCCCCCATGCTTCTCTAGATCTTTTAGGACTTTCATGGGTTGTAATGAGGCCTTGGGGGTGATGTTGTGGTAAGGAAAACGAAGGATATATGATAACAAAGAGGGTTGTTCCGGGTGAATGACCTTAATCTTAGAAAAACACTTCCCTTTTATGAGATTTTGATTTTCACACCATCACCACACCCTTTGTTTCTTTTCTTTCTTTTCCTTTACATTTTTCCCTTTTCTTTTTCTCATTCTTTTTCTCCTTTTTCACTCCCTTTCTCTCCTTTTCTTGGATTTTCATTCTTTTTCCATTGAACTCTTTTGAGTTTCAACATCCTTCATCCCTTTTGTTTGATTTTTCACACCATCATTCCTTTTCTTTTATCATCACCCAACTTAGCACTAGGAACAACCAAGGTAAGGTAGATATTTATCATTTTCATTGGCTTGGTTACATGTGTGGCATAGACACGAATTCAATTAAGGCTCAATCATGGCACTAGGGATAAAATTTCACAAGAAAAAGGCTAAGGCTCAAAGCATCAAAGATGGCCTAAGATCATTTCTAGATAGGCATGGGAGAGCATTGTACAATCAAGACAAAATCAATCAACTACCCAAATACACCTAACCAAAACAAGCATAATGAGATTATTGAACAAATTTGGAATTTGAAAAATTGTTCCTTGAGTAAATGTAAGTTCCTTCCAACAAGAATTGGCACTAAAGCTCACACGGGTACTTACTCATCTCCACTATTCATGTCAAGCACTCAAATGTGAACTCAATCCGTAAATTCTCCAAATTACACATTCAAGGTGCACAATGGTTGAGTTTGAAAGAAAACACATATGTGATACTCAAGTATAGGATAAACTTCTATAATGTGCTCATGTATTCAAAGTTCAAAATGAAGATCAAGCAATTCACAAATCCCATAACAATTAGGATAGAGGAATATAGTTCAATATTGACTATTTTTCACAAAAATTGTCCAAAATTTTTCAAAATTTTCACATTTCCAACTTATTCTATACACAAAGTGGTGGAACATGTGAATGGTGCACCTCACCCCACAACTTAAACTATGCATTGTCCTCAATGCACAAGGAATCATGCAATGAAAACAATGAAGGTAAAATGGGAAATGAGATACCCCTTTTTTTTTTATTTATATATATATAAACATAAAAGAGAAAATGAAACACACAAAGCTCATTTACACCCCCCAACTTAGACTAGAACATGGGGGAGAAATGCTGGTGATGCCCTCAAAGCAAGTGGAGCAGCATTGCAGAGATTGGGTCTGTCAGGCAAACAGTAGCGGTACTGGGTACCGGTACCATTTGGTACCGGTACCGAGTACCGGTACTGCGATTCCAGTAGACTTTTAGTACCGGTACTGGGTACCGGTACTGTTCTGCTTTGTCTGCTTCCTGATTCTTAAACAAGCTTTATGTTAAAAACTTCACTACAATGATACTCACCATTATACTACAACGACATGAAAAATAAAAATATGACAGTAAAAGAGATCTAACTACTATGTACATGGAAACAAAACAACAAGGGCTCATGTCAATCCGGCTTCAATTCGGATATGACCTTACGCCCATGGATTTTTTTGATTTTAAAATTTTTTTGTTGCATCAATGCCCTTCTTAAACCATCTATCCAAACATATAAAGGATGTTGATTAAAAATTCTCAACCAAAAAGATGTGTAGGCAAGTTTATGCAATCCCAACAATGGAGTATACAATTTTTCTTTAAGAATTTCTACACTTGACTCCATCTCAATGCCTTCCCAAATTGAAAAATGTGAATCTCAACACCACTCATAGATGGCAAAATGACCTTGGGCTCATTAGCCTCATGTGAGATAATAACTTCATTAAATGTTTCACAATCTAGAGTGGTGGGAGATTCAACATCAATATGCATTTCATTGGGAGGATCAACCTCAATACATTGACTATGCTCAAGGTGTTGTTCTTCATCCATAGCAATTATAGCATGAGTCAATGTATTAAGTTGATCTCCAATTTCAGAAATTTGTTGGGCTACTTGGGCTTTGAATTCCATTTGGTATTGCATAAAATCGCACAAAACATTTTCCAATTCTTCTTCGGTTGAGTTCCCATATGTTGGATAGTGGGAGAATTCATTTGGTGGTGTGAGATTGGATGAAAAATCATGAGGTTCATTCTCCCAACCATAACTCGGATAACTCGGTGAAACATAATGGTTGGGGTAAAAGTTTTCGCATGCAAAGTCTTGAACCGGATCATTTATTGGGCATTCACTAGTGAGGTGTCCATTCTTACCACAAATTTCGCAAACGTATTCAAAATAAGGGGCATTTATTGGGCACTCACTAGTGATGTGTCCATACTCACCACAAATCTTGCATACGTTTTCAAAATAAGAGGCCATTCTTGGGCACTCACTAGTAATATGCCCATACTCATCACAAATCTTACACACATTTTGAAAATGTGGGGCACTATATACATTTTTATAAAAATTATAAGACATAATACAAAACACAAACTAAAACAAAAATATTTACAAGTTAGACGACATACCTTGGCCCGTGATGAAAATCACAAGACTTACCTTATGCCGTCCCAAAATCACATTTGAACTCGACGCTTAACCTTCCCCGGCAATGGCGCCAAAATGATTGATTGTTCATTCCATTCATTCCTATCTTCTTGCATCATCCGGAGGGAGAGTGACACTCCCCCATCACTATAAGCCACATACACACATTGAGGGTGAGGGTGATGTTACGAGGTTAGGAACGACGTAATTACCAATCAATCACTATGCTATGACTACGAAAAATGTACCTCCATCCTCAAATAAAAATGGATAGGTAGCTCGCATAGAGTCCTCGCACTCCCATGTTGCCTCTTCGATACCCCAATGTTGCCACATCACCTTCACCAGCCTCACAATCTTGCCACGCATAACCTAGTCTCAGCTATCCATAATACGAATCGGTCCCTCCTCGAAGGTCCCATCCGTGTCAATAATATGTTTCCTCTAGTCCACCACATGCTTAGCATCTAGGTGTACTTCCAAAGTATGGAGACATGGAACACATTGTGCACTCTTGAAAGATGTAGCGGTAACGCCAACCAATAAACAACTGCACCAACCCTCTCAAGTACCTCGAAGGGCCCGATATACCTCGGCGAGAGCTCACCCATCTTGCCAAATCTAACCACTCCCCTCTTAGGCATAACCTTCAAGAAGATATGATCACCCACCTCAAAATCCAGAGGTCTCCGCCGTCTGTCAGTGTAGCTCTTCTGTCGGCTTTGAGCCATGAGAATAAGTTTTTTTATAATGTCCACCTTCTCCGAGGTGTCCCTAATCAAATTCAGACCCTTGGAAGGTCCCTCTCCAACTTCTGTCTAATATACCAGAGAATGGAACGGTCTCCCATAAAGTGCCTCATAGGGTGCCATCTAAATGCTAGCCTAATAGTTGTTGTTGTAGGCGAACTCCACTAGTGGTAGATGATCTTCCCAACTACCCTTGAGATCTAAGATGCATGCCCGAAGTATGTCCTCTAAAATTTGGATGGTCCTCTCCGACTAACCATTCATCTGGGGATGAAAATTTATACTCATCATCAACTGTGTCCACATAGGTCACTGAAAGCACTCCCAGAAATGAACAGTGAACCTGGGATCCCAATTCGATACTATAGATACAGGTACCCCATGTCACCGGATTATCTCTCGTATATACAATCTGCAGAATTCCTCTAGTGTAAAGGTCATCCGCACAGCCAAAAAGTGTGCCGACTTGGTAAGCCGATCCACTATCACCCAAATCGCGTCATGTCCCCGCGCATTCCGTGGCAAGTGGGTCACAAAATCTATAGTGACATGCTCCCACTTCCACTCAGCCACCTCCAAAGGCTGAAGCAACCCTACTCGTCTCTGGTGCTCAGCCTTAACCTACTGACACGTTAGACATCTACTAAAAAAATCCCTGACATGTCTCTTCATCTCGCTCTAATAGTACTAACGGCAAAGATCATGATACATCTTAGTGCCGACGAGATGCACTGAGAATTTGGAGCAATGAAACTCCCTCAGTATCTCCTTCCGTAAGTCAACGGACTAAGGAACCACAATTTTGCCCAGGTACCTAAGGCTACCATCCACATGAATAGCCCAACCTTCATCACCAGTACCCGACTGTACCTAACCCCTGATGGACAATATCTCTGTATCCTGTCCCTAAAACTTGATCACCCCGATCAGTAGAGAAGGTATGGCAATCAGGTTGCCCATAATTCCCTGAGTCTTATCTTTGTAGTGTAGTCTGAATTGCCCTATAGTCTCGAGCATCTACCACTCTCGAGAAGCTGTATGGGCCAAAACTCCCCGTGACTTTTGGTTGAGAGCATCTGCCATCACATTTGCCTTACCATGATGGTAATGCAAACTAAAATCATAATCCTCTAGGTATTCCATCCACCTGTGCTGCCTCATGTTGAGGTCTCGCTGCCTGAATATATACTTCAG
The DNA here is from genome assembly GCA_951799425.1 of Ilex aquifolium. NCBI lineage: Eukaryota > Viridiplantae > Streptophyta > Magnoliopsida > Aquifoliales > Aquifoliaceae > Ilex > Ilex aquifolium. The sequence goes on along the minus strand of OX637406.1, from coordinate 23,412,793 downwards.
ATTTGGTTTGAGTACACCTCTAACTACTCTCCGTAAAGATAGTGGCGTCATGCCTTCAAGTCAAAGACACCGGCCTCCAACTCCGTGTCATGTGTAGGGTAGTTCTTCTGGTGGTTTTTCAACTACTAAGAACCATAAGCTACCACTCTCTCAGACTGCATCAGAACACATCCATGCCCATCGTTCGAGGCATCACAATAGACTGTGTACCTCTACCTTCTCTCAGACATAATAAAAATAAGAGCTGAAGTCTGCCTCCTCTTTAATTAGCACAAAACATTGCATATTTCATGTGCCAATACATTCCTTTTTCACTTGCTTTTGGGGATTAAATGAGTGGAATTGTGCTACTTGAGCTATTAACGAAGATTTGTGGTGTTTACAGATAAAAGGTGATAAATGGTGCTTCTTAAAGTCTTCCCAAATGGTTTGAGGTGAATGATGATGAAAGGATGGCTTGAAGATAGCTCAGGAGGTGAGGAAGTCAAGAAATCAGAAAACCAGAGAAACCGTACCGGTACGCCATACCGGTACGCTGAGGCTACTGGAGTTCAATGTACCGGTATGGCTCTGCTGAAACAGCCCAGATTCTGCTGGCCATTCTCTGCTGCCTTGAGGGTCCCACCAAAGACAATCTCCCACCTGTTTCTGACTCTTCCAATACCATGGACACCCCTTGCACATCTTTCATTCGAATTTTGGGGCCTTGGTGATCAATGAGGAGAGAGAAGAGAGTGATGCTGGATGTGTAGACAAGGTCTACACCACCCTGTCCAACCCACCCTATTGGCAGCCCTATGGAGGGAGATCACATCACTGAGCTAGGGGACTCTCCAGGGAAGTTTTTGGAGGGAGATACACCAATATACTGAACACACATTGTAATACACATTAGAATATAGAGAGAGAAGCTCTAGGAAGAAGATGAATAGTGTTAGAGAGAGAAGTTGAAATTTTTACATTTTCTTCCATGCATTGTCTTCCATTTTCATGTAAGAATCTTCTAAGCTTCCTTTAATGCCTTGAATGCCATTTACTTCAAGTTGTTTGCAAGTTTAGTCCTCCATTAAAGCTTTCACCATTAATGCTTCTATGTTCTTAAATATCTTAGCTTTAAATGGGTATTGAATGTATTCTCATTTAGTCCTTGTTTTCTTGTATTAATTTAGCTACAATCTTCATTGTTTTAGAATTTCTTTCCATTTCATTATTGTCTTTAATTTGAGCATGAGTAGCTAAGTCTTTAAGTTGGTTAATCCAAGGGAGACCTCCTCTTGGGTGTGCCACTTCAACTCATTTTCATTCCTCCTCTCAAAGTACGATGGCTCGGTTTGACTGGGTTGGGGTGAGGACATGGTTGTGAGTTCTTGATACACCGTAGGCATTGTCACGGGGTATGCTTGAATCCTCACCTCCATTTTAGTCCTGAGCTTCCCACGAATCAATCGTACATCTAGGCGCTATCGGAGGAAGGCTTGAGTTGACTTGGCATTCCCATTGGAGTGAACCTTTTGGATTAGCCAACACTTGTTTCCCATTTCATTTTCATCACAATACAACTCACAAACCAAACTTCAACAACAAAAGATTTTTCACATTCTTTTCACCGAAATCACTTTCAAAATGATTCACATCCTTCCCCGAGGAAACGACCTTGGAATACCTCCAAGTAAAACACGACACACAAAAGTCTTCTTGAGCTTGGGAAGCATTTTTGCCCACTTGCACATTTCATTTTCCACCATTCCCTTGCCCTTTCTTTTGACATCATTCCAAGGGAGAGTGACACTCCCCTTCATACACACATCATACATACACATTGAGGGAGAATGTTAAGAGGTTAGGAACAACAAGGAAATAATTCAAGCATTTTTGGCGCCGTTGCCGGGGAAGGCAAGCGTTGGATCGAGAAGGTAATTTCCGGACAACGAAGGTAAGTCCCGTGATGTTCATCATGGGCTGAGGTACGTTGATCCTTGTACATACTTTTGTTTGTTTGCATTTTCAATTGTAGATAGTTTTGTTACATGTGGGGTCGGGACGAACAAAACCGACTAGTTAGACAACCCTTGGACCCCAATATGAACATTGACCAAGACTTACCCGAGGATGCGGGTGACAATTTTGAGAATGTGGATGCCGACTCGAACATGCAAAGGGGTGGGGGAGTGCAAGAACCTAGAGTGCCCAATCCACGAATGCATTTTCCCCCTCCTAGAAATGAAGGGAACAATATCCAAATGGATCCCCCGGCGAGGTCTATGAGGGATTTCCTTCAACCAACCCGTAGCACCACACCTTCATGCATCCTCTTACTGGTCCAAGCTCAACTCTTCCAAGTTAAGTCGGGGATGTTGCAACTACTTCCTACATTCCATGGAATTGAAAAGGAAAACCCCTACTTGCACATAAAAGAGTTTGAGGATATAGTTGCAACCTTCAATGCTAACTATGCTATGGAGGACATAGCCCGATTGAAATTGTTTCCTTTCTCCCTCAGAGATAAAGCCAAATCATGGTTGTATGCCTTGCGACCTCGATCCATTACCTCTTGGGCTCAAATGCTTTCTGAATTTTTGAATAAAATTTTTCCGGTTCATAGAACCACTGCTTTAAAAAAGAAATTCAAAACTTTTCTGAGAAGCCCAATGAGCAATTCTACCAATGTTGGGAGAGGTACAAGGAGTTATTGCAATCCATACCACATCATGGCTTTGAATCGTGGCAAGTGGTTAGCTTATTCTATGAGGGAATTACACCGAGCCATAGGCAATTCATTGATATGAAGTGCAATGGTGAGTTTTTGAGCAAAGACCCCGATGAGGCTTTAGACTATTTTGACATATTGGCACAAAATGCACAATCATGGAACATTACGGATCCCACCGATGTGCCAAGGTCTTCTTCTCAAGGGGTTAGTCAAACTCAAGGGGGAGGGATGTATGACTTGAGAGACTGGGAAGACTTGCTTTCCAAAATTTCTAAATTGTCAAGGAAAGTTGAGAGTCTTGAAGTCAATAGGAGACACGAGGTGTCCAATATCTCGAGGGCCGAGGAGTTTTGCTCAATTTGTGAGAGTGGGGAGCATTCCATATCGGAGTGCCCCAACATTCCGGCACTTAAGGAAGTGTACCACGAGCAAGTCCATGCCTTTAACCAAACGAGACAATCATTTTCTCCACATTCAAACACCTACAATCCGGGTTGGAGCAATTTCCCGAACTTTAGTTGGAGAAATGATAACCCCATCCCTCATGGTTCAAATGCACACATACCTCCCGTGCCTCCTAAGCAAGGTCAATACCAAAATCAATACCAAGGCCAAGGGCAAGCGTCTAGCTCCCAATAACCCCGGTCCAATCCGCAAGGGTTTTCATCAAATCCACCCCCACAAAATTTCTCCCAAGGTCCACCTCCCCAAAGTTCTCCCCAACAAGGACCATCTAATCCTCCCACCTACCAACCTCCCCATAAGAGGAACTTGGAGGATGTGCTTTACAACTTCATCCAAAGCCAAACCACCTTTAACAACAACATCTTGGCTCAACTCACGAAAATTACCAATGTCATAGGGTTATCACATCAAGAGAAGGGGAAATTCCCCGCTCAACCCAAGAGAACCCTAAGGGGAAACATGTCATTGAGTCGTTCGAGCCCACCAAAGAGAGTTGTGAGCAACTCAAGGCGGTCACCACCCTTCGTAGTGGCAAAGAAATTGATAAAATCATTGGGCCAAAGGTCTCACCCAAGGCCACATTGCCATTAGAAAAAGAGACTAAGGGTGACACCGAAGAGGGTGAGGTGAGTGAAAAGAAAGAAAGTAAGGTAGTTGAGCAAGAAAAATTGATTGATGATAGTGTGTTATTTCCCCCATGCCTGCTCCCTTTCCTAGTCGTTTGAAGCCACCCGTCAAGGTGGCTAATTATTCTGATATAATTGAAATGTTCAAGCAGGTGAAAATCAACATTCCACTCCTCGATGCCATTAAGAAAATTCCATCTTGTGCAAAGATCTTAAAGGATTTGTGTACAGTGAAGAGGAAACTCAATGTCCACAAGAAGGCATTCCTCACCGAGCAAGTGAGCTCAATCTTGAAGACAAACACCCCACCAAAGTTTAAAGACCCCGGTTGTCCTACCATTGCCATCACAATAGGAAATTGCCGGGTGGAGCAAGCATTGCTTGATTTGGGGGCTAGTGTCAATCTCCTACCTTACTCGGTGTACAAGCAACTCCAACTTGAAGAGTTGAAGCCAACCTCAATCACTCTTCAGTTGGCCGATCGAAGCATTCGAACTCCGAAGGGAGTGGTTGAGGATGTTTTGGTTCAAGTGGATAACTTTTATTTTCCTGTTGATTTCATTGTGCTTGAAACTCACCCTGTTGCTAACCTTTGCTCCCAAATCTCTGTTATACTTGGTAGACCTTTTCTTGCTACATCTAATGCTATTATTAATTGCAGGAATGGTCTCATAAAGTTACTTTCGGGAGCATGACTATGGATTTCAATGTGTTCAACTTGAACAAACAACCGAGTGATGATAAGGAGGTACATGAGGTTAACCGGATTGACACCTTGATTGAGGAACACTTGGAGTTAATGAGCACTTGCAAGTTGGAAGAGGAGGGATTTGTTGATATGGAGGAGATTGATGGGCCAAAGGAATTGGAAAGTGTGAAAGGGGTAGAGAGATGGACTCCTACGTTTGAGAAGCTCCCAATATATGACAAGAGGATTTTTCCGTCAAAAGAGAAGAAGCCCGTTTTGGAATTAAAGTCACTGCCAACCCATTTGAAGTATGCATATCTTGGAGAGGACGAGACTTTTCCTGTGGTGATTAGCTCAACCTTGGAGACCAAACAAGAAGAAGACCTTTTGGAAGTGTTGTGAAAACATAAGGGGGCTATTGGTTGGACAATTGCTGACATAAAAGGAATAAGTCCCCTTATTTGCACACACCGCATTTATCTTGAAGATGACGCCAAACCATCCCGACAACCACAAAGAAGGTTGAACCCCATCATGAAGGAGGTGGTGCGGGACGAAGTGTTGAAACTACTTGACGTGGGCATTATTTTTCCGATTGTCGATAGTAAGTGGGTTAGCCCTACGCAAGTAGTACCCAAGAATTCAGGGGTCACGGTGGTTGAAAATGAAGATAATGAGCTTATTCCAACACGGGTAATCACTAGATGGAGAGTTTGCATTGACTACCGAAAGCTCAATTTATGCATAAGGAAAGTCACTTTCCATTGCCATTTCTCGACCAAGTGTTGGAACGAGTAGCAGGGCATCTATTCTATTGCTTTTTAGATGGATACTCCGGCTACAATCAAATAGAGATTTTATTGGAAGACCAAGATAAGACCACTTTCACTTGCCCCTACGGTACCTTTGCGTACCGTCGCATGCCTTTGGGGCTATGTAATGCCCCTGGAACCTTTCAACGTTGCATGATGGGGATCTTCAGTGATATGGTGGAAAAGATCGTTGAAGTTTTTATGGATGACTTCTCGGTCTTTGGGGATTCCTTCAGTGGATGCTTGGAAAATTTGGAAAAGGTCTTGGAGAGATGTGAAGAGAAGAACCTAGTCTTGAATTAGGAGAAGTGTCACTTCATGGTGACACAAGGAATTGTTCTTGGGCACATTGTTTCGGCAAAGGGGATAGAAGTGGACAAATCAAAGGTGGAGGCCATCTCCAACCTTCCTACGCTGAAAGTTTTCAAGGATATCAGGTCGTTTCTGGGCCATGCAGGTTTTTACCGTCGATTTATAAAAAACTTTAGTGCATTGGCCCGACCTTTGACCACCTTATTGTCAAAGGATTTCCCATTCGAGTGGTCGGATAGTTGTGAGGCATCTTTTACAAAACTCAAAAGCATGCTTGTCACACCTCCGATTATGCGACCACCCAAGTGGGATTTACCTTTTGAGCTTATGTGCGACGCGAGTGATTACGTGGTCGGCGCAGTGCTCGTTCAAAAGGAGGAGAATAGACCATATGTAATATACTATGCTAGCAAAACTCTTAATGAAGCTCAAATGAATTATGCCACCACGTAAAAGGAGTTGCTAGCGGTAGTATTTGCATTAGATAAATTTCGTTCTTACATCATTGGTTCACCAATAGTAGTCTATACTGATCACTCTGCTTTGAAGTATTTATTGTCTAAGCAGGATGCTAAACTGAGACTTATTAGGTGGATCATCCTACTCCAAGAGTTTAATCTTACAATCAAAGACAAGAAAGGAGTGGAGAACGTGGTGGCGGGCCATTTATCTCGATTGGTGGTGCAAGAGGATAATGAGAACATTCCTATCCCAGACTTCTTTCCAGATGAACAATTGCTTTCAATTCATTCTGTGTGTCCTTGGTATGCTGACATATATAATTATCTTGCAACAGGACAAATACCACTGCAGTGGAGCCCCGAGGATCGAAGAAGATTCATGGCAGATGTCAAGTATTTCTACTTTGACAACCTGTATCTGTTCAAGTACTGCCCTGACCAAGTCATACGGAGATGCGTACCAAAAAATGAACAGCGGGAAATCCTTTCATTCTGCCATTCACAAGCATGTGGTGGTCACTTCTCAGCAAAGAAAACTTCGGCGAAAATTCTTCAATCAGGTTTCTATTGGCCATCACTTAACAAAGACTGTGTTTCATTTTGTAAGGAATGTGATAGATGCCAGCATTTGGGTAGTGTGACCCGAAGGAACATGATGCCCCTCTCCCCTGTACTTGTTGTATAAATATTTGATTGTTGGGGCATCAACTTCATGGGTCCCTTCCCTATGTTGTTTGGCTATCTATACATTCTACTGGCAGTGGACTATGTGTCCAAATGGATGGAGGCTATCCCAACCAAGACCAATGACCATCGGGTCGTGGTCAAATTCTTGAAGGAAAACATTTTTTCCATGTTTGGGATGCCTCGTTCAATGGTAAGTGATGGTGGATCACATTTCTACAATAGGCCATTCGCATCTTTAATGTTCAAATATGCGTCACTCATAAGGTATCCACCGCATACCACCCACAGACCAATGGTCAAGCCGAGTTGGCCAATAGGGAGATCAAAAACATTTTAGAGAAAACGGTGAACCCTAATAGGAAAGATTGGTCCAATAGACTGACCGATGCCCTATGGGCTTACCGCACCGCCTACAAGACTATTCTAGGCATGTCTCCCTATCGGCTCGTCTACGGAAAGGCTTGCCATTTACCGGTCAAAATGGAACACAAGGCCTATTGGGCCATTAAGACTTTGAACTTCAATCTAAGAATGGCCGGAGAGCAAAGGAAGTTAGAGCTGAATGAGTTGGAAAAGATTAGAAGAGATGTGTATGAAAGCTCCAAAATTTCAAAAGAACGGGCCAAAATCTTTCATGACAAATCTATTGTGAGGAAATCATTTGAGCCCGGGCAAAAAGTGCTTTTATACAACTCTCGTCTATCCATTTTCCAAGGAAAGCTTCGATCCCAGTGGGATGGCCCCTATCTTGTCAAGGTGGCCTACCCCAATGGAGCTGTGGATGTCACAAACCCCAAGAATGGCGAGACATTCAAGGTCAATGGCCAAAGACTTAAGCCATTTTTTTAAGGTTTTGAAGGACAGGAGGTGGAGGAGGATTTAACGGATCCGGTGTATCCGGAATTTGTGGAGGAGTAGCTAGTTTTTATGTTTTCTAGTGTACAGTTGCTTTTATTTACTTATGTTATTTTTATTTCATGTCAATTACTTTACTTGGTTGTATAGCTTTGTTTTTCTTAGTTTCAGACATTGATGCTTTTGTCGAAGCTCAATTGCGAGATGTTCTCTAACCCTACTCATCTTCTTACTGTCCTTCATTGCATATCATATCTTTTTGTTGCATTGAGGACAATGCATGAATCAAGTTGGGGGGGGGTGAGGTGCACCACTTGCATGTTACACCAATGTTTGTGGGAATTTTTGTGGACAATACCAATTTTTTGGGTGAAAATTCACCTTTCACATATTATATAGATTTTTGCTTACATTAGTGCAAATTATGTGAAAAATTTGAAAATTTTTGAAAAAAAAAATCTAAATGTTGATCTGTATTCCCTTATTAAGAGTGTTTGAGTTAGATGATATGTTAATCTTTGTTTTGAACCTCGAGCACATGAGCATATTATAGAAGTTAATCATATGCGTGAGTATCACATATGTATCTGTTTTCGAACTCAACTGTATGTGCCCTTTGAATGTGTAATTTCAGCAATTTACGGATTTGATTCATATTTTAGGCTTGACATAAGTAGTGGAGATGAGTAAGGACCCGTGAGAGCTTTAGTACCAATCCTTATTGGAGGGAACTTACAATTACTCAAAGAACAATTTGTCAAATGTCAAATTTGTTCAATAATCTCATTATGTTTGTCTTGGCTAGGTGCATTTGGGTAGTAGACTAATGTTGTCTTGTATATACAATGCCCTCCCATGCGTATCTGGAAATGATCTTAGGCCATCTTTGAATATTTCGAGCCTTTGTCTTATTCTTGTGAAAATATTATCCCTAGTGCCGTGATTGAGCCTAATTGAAATTCGTTTATATGCCACACATTTGACCAAGCCGATGAAAAAGAGAAATATCTACCTCACGTTGGTTGTTCCTAAAAGCTGAACATGAGTGATTGCAAAAGTAAAGGAAGTGTGGTGTGGAAATTCGAGCAAGGGATGAATGGAAGTGAAACTCAAGGAGTTCATTAGAAAAAGAATGAAAATTCCAGAAAAGGAAGGAAAGTGGTGAGAAGAAGAAAGAATGATCAAAAGAAAAAAGAAAATGTTAAGGAAAATAAAGAAAAGAAACAAAGAGTGAGGTGAAGGTGTAAGAATGGAATGAAAAATCCCATAAAAAGGGAAGTGTCTTGAAATAAAAAGGCTTTAACTTGGAACAACCCTATTTGTATCCTATGTCCTTCGTTTCTTTTACCTCAATATCACCCCAAGGCCCCATTATAACCTTCGAAGTCCTAAGTAATCTAGTGAAGCATGGGAGATTCATAATTTCAAAGAAAATGATGAGTTAGTCTTACCACCCAATGCCCTAGTTTTCTTTTCATGAGATTATGCCAAAGTCGCTTCATTTTCATAACATGAACTTCATTTTTGGATTACATGGGAGCATATTTTGTTTGAGCACAAGATTCCATCTCACATGTACACATGGAGTGCATGCCAGGATAACTAGAGTGTATTTCATTGTGAGAGTGACTTTTGATGAGTTTTGCATTGAAACTGAATTTGGCTGGCCATTCGAATGTGAATTCTGTTGCGTAAGTGTTCAAATTATTTGTCCAATTCACACACACACGAGTTCAGAAATAAATGTGTGGGTGCATACTTTAGACTAGTATTTAAGACTATGGTACTGCTCATGTGTGCTTAGTTCAGACATCTGAACAATGTATTATTTACTTCCATGCTTGCAGAGTAGGGGAATATGGCTCAAGTTTTTGATATTTGAAATGAATTAGGAATGCCCGTGTTATTAGTTATGTGACTTGCATTTTGGGTGTTCATTTTGATAGTTAAAGTTAGAAATGCATTCCTTGTACGCTGAATGCATCAAAATTTTAAATCGCATTGCAATTTCGGTAATGAATTGGGCATGATGGTTCAAATTGTGGTTTACAAGTGGAGTATATGTTCAGGGTGGATTAGAGGTCATAAAGAGAGTGTTAGAATGTATAGGGGAGGTCCTAAAATGAAAAGGAGTGGTGAAGGGTTGTTCAGCAGGAGTATTTTGCAATTGAGGGAAACCGTACCAGTACGCCATACCGGTATGCTGAGGCTACTAGAGTTCGCCGTACCGGTACGCCATACCGGTACACTGAGGCTACTGGAGTTCGACGTACCGGTACGCTTCGCCTGGAATACCAAAAGTTAGGGTTTTAATCGATTTTTTTCGGGAAACCTTTCACTTCCCTCCCTAAATACAAACCCCCTTTCACTCCTCTCTCACCTGAATCCCTCTTAGGCTTCCAAATCACACTCATCTTCCCTCAACCTCTCAAATCCCCATCCTTTGTGCTTGGATTTTGTGGAACTTCAACTTTGAAACCCTTGAAGTGCCGAAAATTCCTCAACCCTTTTCTCCCTTCATTTCTCAAATTCTCCTAAAATCTCTCAAATGGCTCATCCTGTAGTGGTTCTCCAAAAGGCTATGGACCCGATTGAGGGTTTCTTCTTGACTCTTTTCGCTTTTCTGACTATGGGGGCACTGTTGTTGTGCATGGCCCGAACCAAGAGAGCCGGACCCAAATCCTCTCAACCCGAGGAGCCTTCCAGTCGTAAGAGAAGCGGGGAGGACTCAAGTGGGGACCCCAATGAGCAGAGGAAAAAGGCTAGAAATGAGGCTAGGAATCGACTGATTCAGGAAAAGGGTGTCACTTGTGAACGACACCTCGACCACATTTCGCTTGGCCCGAGGAACGAGGTGGTCAAGCTCATTGAAAGCCATGGGATGAAGTTTTGGTTTGAGCCCGTTGATGGGTATAATTTGTCAATGTGTAGGGAGTTCTACCAAACACTCAGGGTGGTAGAGGTAAACGAGGTGGAAGTTTTGAGGACAAATGTACGTGGTAAGATGTTTGAGGTAACCCCTAATGTCATTGCCACACTCTTAGGAAATTTTCAGAGACCACCCTCATTCCCACCAGTCTATCCTCACAATGTCACCCGAGCCAAAACCATTATTGAGCTTGTGGCTTTGATGTACGATGATCCTACGCAATTCAAAGGAAATGTTCAAAGTGGAGGGTTAAAGCACTCGTACGGTCTTTTGAATAAACTTCTCCATTACAATCTTCTACCAAGGGGTTCAGAAAAGAAACCGAATCTTGACAAGCTAGGTCTGTTGGACACTGTCATGTCTGGGAAGAAGGTTGACTTTGCTCTTCTCATTTTGGAGGAAATGAAAGACTTTGCTGAGACATAGAAGCCCATGATCAAAATGTCATTCGAGAGTTTGGTGACCCGAATGTGTCAGCACTTCAAGGTTAAGGCATATGCCTTTGACAAGCTTACTCCCCCTAAGACTGGGGCTATTGGCAAAACCAGCAGTAAGAAAAGAAAGGCAATGAGTCGGGGGGAGCAAGCTAAGACGTTGGGCTCCGATTCTGAGGCTCCCGGACCATCTTCATCCGCTGGGCCATCCACAGGTGCACCAGAACGCTCAATACCTCAGTGCCTTGATGCACTAGAAGTGACAGTGCAGGGGATAGAGGCATCAGTGCATGGTATGACGGCAATGCTGAAGGAGATGTTCATGCATACTTTCCCTGGGAGGCCCATCCCAGGAGGACCCACACCACCAGCTGCTGGCCCTTCTGCATATGTCCCCTCTGCCTCCACAGTGGTTGAGGTGGAGGATGATGATGATAAAGATACTGAAGAGGATGTGGAGGGGGAAGATGAGGATGATGATGATGGTGATGGTGATAAAGGTGATGGGGATGATAGCAAGGGAGATGAGGAGTAGGTTGTTGTAGTTTTTGTTCTTTCTTTTGTGTTGGATTGTACGTAGTTAGGATGGAGTCGTTGGCCTAGTAGAAGAATCCTTAGGTCGTAGGCCATTTTGTTTCTTTTTGATGTCCGACTCCATGTACTCCAACTTTGAACCACAATTAATGAAATACCACAGTTTTTGTTCCATCTTGTCCAAGGTTATTTTGATAATTGCATTATGATTTTTGTATTTTGATTGATGGGTGAATTGCTTATTTAAATGGATTGTTGTATGTTATACTTGTTATTTTGTTTTGAAAATAAATTTTGCTAAGGGACTAGCAAAACTCAAGTTGGGGGGGGTGTGATTAGCACAAAACATTGCATATTTCATGTGCCAATACATTCCTTTTTCACTTGCTTTTGGGGATTAAATGAGTGGAATTGTGCTACTTGAGCTATTAACGAAGATTTGTGGTGTTTGAAGATAAAAGGTGATAAATGGTGCTTCTTAAAGCCTTCCCAAATGGTTTGAGGTGAATGATGATGAAAGGATGGCTTGAAGATAGCTCAGGAGGTGAGGAAGTCAAGAAATCAGAAAACCAGAGAAACCATACCGGTACGCCATACCAGTACGCTAACGCTACTGGAGTTCGACGTACCGGTACGCCATATCGGTACGCTCTGCTGAAATAGCCTAGATTCTGCTGGCCATTCTCTGCTGCCTTGAGGGTCCCACCAAAGACAATCTCCCACCTGCTTCTGACTCTTCCAATACCATGGACACCCCTTGCACATCTCTCATTGGACTTTTAGGGCCTTGGTGATCAATGAGGAGAGAGAAGAGAATGATGCTCGGTGTGCAGACAAGGTCTGCACCACCCTGTCCAGCCCACCCTATTGGCAGCCCTATGGAGGGAGATCACATCACTGAGCTAGGGGACTCTCCAGGGACGTTTTTGGAGGGAGATACACCAATATACTGAACACACATTGTAATACACATTAGAATATAGAGAGAGAAGCTCTAGGAAGAAGATGAATAGTGTTAGAGAGAGAAGTTGAGATTTTTACATTTTCTTCCATGCATTGTCTTCCATTTTCATGTAAGAATCTTCTAAGCTTCCTTTAATGCCTTGAATGCCATTTACTTCAAGTTGTTTGCAAGTTTAGTCCTCCATTAAAGCTTTCACCATTAATGCTTCTATGTTCTTAAATATCTTAGCTTTAAATGGGTATTGAATGTATTCTCATTTAGTCCTTGTTTTCTTGCATTAATTTAGCTACAATCTTCATTGTTTTAGAATTTCTTTCCATTTCATTATTGTCTTTAATTTGAGCATGAGTAGCTAAGTCTTTAATTTGGTTAATCCAAGGGAGACCTCTTCTTGGGTGTGCCACTTCAACTCATTTTCATTCCTCCTCTCAGAGTACGATGGCTCGGTTTGACTGGGTTGGGGTGAGGACATGGTTATGAGTTCTTGATACACCGTAGGCATTGTCACGGGGTATGTTTGAATCCTCACCTCCATTTTAGCCCCGAGCTTCCCACGAATCAATCGTACATCTAGGCGCTATCGGAGGAAGGCTTGAGTTGACTTGGCATTCCCATTGGAGTGAACCTTTTGGATTAGCCAACACTTGTTTCCCATTTCATTTTCATCACAATACAACTCACAAACCAAACTTCAACAACAAAATATTTTTCACATTCTTTTCACCGAAATCACTTTCAAAGCGATTCACATCCTTCCCCGAGGAAACGACCTTGGAATACCTCCAAGTAAAACACGACACAAAAGTCTTCTTGCGCTTGGGAAACATTTTTGCCCACTTGCACATTTCATTTTTCACCATTCCCTTGCCCTTTCTTTTGACATCATTCCAAGGGAGAGTGACACTCCCCTTTATACACACATCATACATACACATTTAGGGAGAATGTTAAGAGGTTAGGAACAACAAGAAAATAATTCAAGCACTCTTCAACTCCTGGAATTCCCTATCACATGAGTCATCCCACTAAAATCTAACCTCATTCCTTGTCAATCTCGTTATAGGTGCCGCTAGTTGAGAGAAGCCTTCGATGAAACTCTGATAATACCCCGCCAATCCCAAAAAATTACGCATCTTAAAGCTGACTTCGGCCTCTCCCAACTCATCACTACCACCACTTCTCCAGGTCAACAGATACACTCGAAGCGGACACCACGTGATCCAAAAACTTCACCTCTGTCAGCCAAAATTCACATTTGCTGAACTTCGCATACAACTGATGGTCTCTCAAGGTCTGGAGAATGATCCTCAAGTGACCCTCATGCTCCTCCTTAGACTTGGAGTATATTAGAATTTCATTAAAAAAAAACTATGATAAACTGATCTAGAAGGGTTGGAACACCCTATGCATGAGATCCATGAATGCCGCTGGGACATTTGTCAACCCAAAAGGCATCACCATAAACTCAAAATGTATGTACCACGTCCTAAACGCTGTCTTAGGGATATAAGCCTCCCTAATCCTCAACTGATGGTATCCATGCATAGATCTATCTTGGAGTAGACCCGTGCCCCTCTCAGTTGGTCAAAAAGATCATCGATCCTCGACAGTTGGTACTTGTTCTTGACAGTGACCCAATTCAACTACCGATAGTCTATGGAGAGCCTAAGGGTCCTGTCCTTCTTCTTGGCAAATAGCACCGGAGCACCCCAAGCTGACGTACTCGGCCTAATGAAGCCACTATCCAATAGCTCCTGTAACTAGGCTCTTGCAACTCCATAAGTGCCATCTTATGCAGTATCATAGAAATAGGGGATGCACCGAGCTATAACTCAATAGTGAAGTCTACATCCCAATGCGGTGGCAATCTGCTTGATGAAAAACGTTGTTGTTTCCTAACCTCTAAAAATCATCCCTTAGAATGTGTAGTGTATAGATAAAGGGGAGTGTCACTCTCCCTTGGGATGATGTCAAAAGAAAGGGCAACGGAATGGTGGATGGAATGAAATGTATGTGTGAACAAAAATGCTCCCCAAGCGCAGAGAGACTTTTGCTTGTCGTGTTTTACTTGGAAATGTATTCCAAGGTCATCTCCTCAAGGAAGGAAAGGTCAAGTTGTGTGAAAGTGATTTTGGTGAACAAAAGGGAAAAGTGTAAAATCTTTTGTTTGAGTTTTGTGAGTGAAGTTTTGAATGAAAATGAAATGAAAAAAAGTGTTGGCTAATCCAAAGAGTTCACTCCAATGAGGATGTCAATCCAACTCAAAGCCTTCCTCCAATGATGCATAGATGAACGATTGATTCGTGGGAAGCTAGGGACGAAATGGAGGTGAGGACCAAGCATAACCCGTAACCAAGCCTACGGGATATCAAAGACTCACAACCATATCCACTCTCAACCCAATCAAACCGAACCACCATACACCGAGTGGAGGAAAAAAGAAGAGTTGAAATGGAATCCTCACGGGGAGGTCTCCCTTGGATTAACCAACTAAAACTCTAGCTACTCATGGTAAAAGGAAAGACATACATAATGTTAAGAGACATGTAGAAGAAATGAAGATTAAAACTTAACTCAATACAAGAAAACTTAAACTAAGAAGAAAAATATTCAATACCCATTTCAAAGCTTGAAAATGAAGAACTCAAAACAACAATGGTAGAATCTAGAATGCATAACTAAACTTGCAAAACATTAGAAATAAATGACATTAAAGACAATAAATGAAGCTTACAAGATCCTTACAAAAGATTACAAGTGAAATGGGTGAAGACAATGCAAAAATCTAACTATTCATCATCTTTTTCCTTGGACTACTCCTAAGCTTAGGTAGCCACCTTTTTCATCTTGTGTGAATGCTGAATATATGGTGAAGGAGCCTTGCATTTTCGTCCATGGTGGTCCCCCTAGGTGTGTGCAGGCCTCCCATCAATGGGAGGTGAGTTGATGGCCCTTGACAGGCTAAGACAAGCTTAGCCTGCAGCCATCATGGCTGCCCCCTTCTCTCCCATCCTCCATAAATGCCAAGCCTCCAAAGTCTTCAAATTGTGTAAGGGAGGCATGGTTGTACGTAGAACATGTTGGGATAGGTGTGGGAGAAGTGTAGGTGGGACCCCCAAGCAAGTGGGATATGATTTGCAGGCGTCTGGGCTGTTCTAGGCATTCTAGGCACGGTGTACCGGTACGCGTACCGGTACGGTTTGGCTACTGGAGTTAGGCGTACCGGTACGTGTACGGTACGGTTTGCCTACTCTGGACCAATTTTTGTAGAATTATCATAAATTTTGATCCAACCGTCTGATTGAGCTGAAATTTTGACACAATACAGAAAACATCCAGATCTACAATTTGCATGTTTTGCACTTTTTCAGATTCGAAGAGGATCATGGTCAAAAATGAGAAAAACAGAGGTACTGTGTCAAAACTTTGGGAAACCAGTGGGCTAAACCTTCCAATTTTCATTTTTCTTGGTTTCTTCACCTTTAAGCCTCCAAATCCTCATTGAATGTGTCCATCTCTTCACCACTCATTCATCATTTAGTTTCAAGGTTCTAAAATCCATCATTTAAGCTATAATTACCTGCAATATCAAAAATTCAACATTATTCATAACTTTGGCTAACTCTAAGAATTAAATGCAAAGTTAAGTTAAAATGCATGAAATGAGGCCGTCAAATATACAATATTTTGTGCTCATCATACCCCCCAACTTAAGCTTTGCTAGTCCCTAGCAAACAAAATGTAAAAAGCAAGAAAACAAAATAAACATATACTAATTCCGCTATTGCATTTAGCACATGCAACAAGCCTTTAAACCCCTAGGTGATCCCTAGTGGACGAGTTTTGTCTCGTGAAGGTTTCCAGTGAAGGTACCTACAAACTTCTTTTACTTGTATCCAATATTTAAAGCATATTCTCTTATCTTAACTAGCACTGGGATGTCAAAAATAACTTGCTCCGAACACCCGAACCAATCACACATGAGACACATCATAGCCTTAAATGCTATTCTAGAGTATCCACATACACATTCATTTTTAAACTCGTGTGTGTGTGAAATGGAGATGTAATTTAAACATTTACACAACGGAGTTCACATTCACTTTGGCTATCCAAATTAAGCTTCGATGCAAAACTCACCAAGGGTGTCTGTCACAATGAATCACACTATAGTTATCCTGACATGCTCTCCATGTGTATATGTGAGATAGAATCTTGGGCTCAAAATGAAATATACTCACATATAATCCAAAAATGAAGTACATGCATAAAAATGAAACAACCTTGGCATAATCTCATGAAAGGAATGCTAGGGCATTAGATAGCAAAACCAACTTCTCTTGTTCTTTAAAAGTATGCATCCCCCATGCTTCTCTAGATCATTTAGGACTTTCACGGGTTATAATGAGGCCTTGGGGTGATATTGAGGGAAATGAAATGAAGGATATAGGGTAACAAAGAGGGTTGTTCCGAGTGAATAACCTTTATTTCAAAAAGATCTCCCTTTTATGGGATTTCTATGCTAACACCATCACTTCACTCTTTGTTTCATTTCTTTCTTTTCCTTAACATTTTCCTTTTTTTTTTTTGGTCATTATTTACTCTTTTCACCCCTTTTCTCCTTTTCTTGGATTTTCATTCTTTTTTTCCACTCAACTTATTGAGTTTCAACATCATTCCTCCCTTTTGTTTGAGTTTCCTCACCATACTTCCTTCTCTTTTATGATCACTTATATTCAACTCTAGGAACAACCAAGGTGAGATAGATTTTTATCATTTTGCATTGGCTTGGTCAAATGCGTGGCATAGAAACGAATTTCAAACAAGGCTCAAACATGGCACTAGGGATAATTTTTTCACAATAAAAAGGCAAAGGCTCAAAGCATTTCAAAGATGGCCTAAGATCATTTCTAGATAGGCATGGGAGAGCATTGTACATATCAAGACAAAGTCAATTAACTACCCAAATGCACCTAACCAAAACAAGCATAATGAGATTATTGAACAAATTTGGAATTTGAAAAATTGTTCCTTGAGTAAATGTAAGTTCCCTCCAACAAGGATTGACACTAAAGCTCACATGGGTTCTTACTCATCTCCACTATTCATGTCAAGCACTAAATGTGAACTCAATCCATAAATTGTCAAAATTACAAGTTCATGGTGCACTTATGGTTGAGTTCAAAAGCAAACAAGTATGTGATACTCTTACCAATAGGATAAACTTCTATAATGTGCTCATGTATTCAAAGTTCAAAATGAAGATCAAGTAATCACAAATCCCATAACCATTAG
Organism: Ilex aquifolium; assembly: GCA_951799425.1. NCBI lineage: Eukaryota > Viridiplantae > Streptophyta > Magnoliopsida > Aquifoliales > Aquifoliaceae > Ilex > Ilex aquifolium. The sequence goes on along the minus strand of OX637406.1, from coordinate 23,395,021 downwards.
GATAGGGGAATATAGTTCAATATTGGAACCAAAATTTTTCAAAATTTTCACATTTTCCATTATTCTATACAAAAAGTGGTGGAAAATGTAAATGGTGCACCTCACCCCCCAACTTGAACCATGCATTGTCCTCAATGCACAAGGAATCATGCAATGAGAAAAATGAAAGTAACATGGGAAATGAGATACTCCCTTTTTTTTCTTTTTCTTTAGTATACAATTAAAGGGAAAACAAAAAAGTTTGTTTACACCCCCCAACTTAAACTCGCACATGATATTGAATGAGATTTTCTACGATGATGCTCAAAATGAAATGAATCCAAATTAGGGAGATGTAAACAACTTCTACACTACAACAAAATAAAAATAAAGATATAACAATAAAAGAAATCTAACTACTATGTGCATGAAAGTAAAACAAAAAGGGCTCACGTCAATCCGGCTTCAATTCGGATATGAGCTTGCGCCCATTGATTTTTTTGATTTTACAATTTTTTTGTTGTATAAATGTCCTTTCACTCCAATCTATCCAACAATACAAATGATAATGCTTCAAAAATCTCAACCAAACAAAGTTGTAGGCAAGTTTATGCGATTCCAACAATGGAGTATGCAATTTATCTTTAAAAGTTTCTCCACTCAACTCCATTGCAATGCCCTCCCCAAGTTGAGAAATGTGAATCTCAACACCACTCATAGATGGAAAAATGACCTTGGGCTCATTAGCCTCATGTGAGATAGTAACTTCATCAATTTTTTCACAATCTAGAGTGGTGGGAGATTCAACATTAATTTGCACTCCATTGGGATGATCATCCTCAATACATTGACTATGCTCAAGATGTTGTTCTTCATGCATAGAAATTATAGCATTAGTCAATGTATTAAGTTGTTGGGTTATTTGGGCATTGAATTCCATTTGGTATTGCATAAAATCGCACAAAATATTTTCCAATTCTTCTTCGTTTGAGTCCCCATATGATGGATAGTGGCAAAATTCATTTGGTGGTGTGAGATTGGATGAAAAATTATAAGGTTCATTCTCCCAACCATAACTCGGATAACTCGATGTAACATAATGGTCAGGGTAAAAATTTTCAGAGGCCAAAATTGAATTTGAACCTTCGCATGCAAAATTTTGAACCGGATAATTTATTGGGCACTCACTCGTGATGTGTCCATACTCACCACAAATCTCGCAAACGTTTTCAAAATAAGGGGCATTTATTAGGCACTCACTAGTGATGTGTCCATACTCACCACAAATCTCGCAAACGTTTTCAAAATAAGGGGCATTTATTGGGCACTCACTAGTGATGTGCCCATACTCATCACAAATCTCGCACACATTTTCATAATATGGGGCATTTGATACATTTTCATAAAAATAATAAGACATTACATAAAATACAAGCTATTTAAAAACTATTTACAAAAGAGACGACATACCTTGGCCCGTGATGAAAATCACGAGACTTACTTATGTCGCCCAAAATCACCTTTGAACTCGACGCTTAACCTTCCCCGACAACGGCGCCAAAAATGCTTGATGAAAAACGTTGTTGTTTCCTAACCTCTAAAAACCATCCCTTAGAATGTATAGTGTATGGATAAAGGGGAGTGTCACTCTCCCTTGGGATGATGTCAAAAGAAAAGGCAACGGAATGGTGGATGGAATGAAATGTATGAAATGCGTGTGTGAACAAAAATGCTCCCCAAGCGCAGAGAGACTTTTGCATATCGTGTTTTACTTGGAAAAGTATTCCAAGGTCGTCTCCTCAGGGAAGGAAAGGTCAAGTTGTGTGAAAGTGATTTTGGTGAACAAAAGGGAAAAGTGTAAAATCTTTTGTTTGAGTTTTGTGAGTGAAGTTTTGAATGAAAATGAAATGAAAACAAGTGTTGGCTAATCCAAAGAGTTCACTCCAATGAGGATGTCAATCCAACTCAAAGCCTTCCTCCAATGATGCATAGATGAACGATTGATTCGTGGGAAGCTAGGGACGAAATGGAGGTGAGGATCCAAACATAACCCGTGACCAAACCTACGGGATATCAAAGACTCACAACCGTATCCACTCTCAACCCAGTCAAACCGAACCATCGTACACCGAGTGGAGGAAAAAAGAAGAGTTGAAATGGAATCCTCACGGGGAGGTCTCCCTTGGATTAACCAACTAAAACTCTAGCTACTCATGGTAAAAGGAAAGACATACATAATGTTAAGAGACATGTAGAAGAAATGAAGATTAAAACTTAACTCAATGCAAGAAAACTTAAACTAAGAAGAAAAATATTCAATACCCATTTCAAAGCTTGAAAATGAAGAACTCAAAACAACAATGGTAGAATCTAGAATGCATAACTAAACTTGCAAAGCATTAGAAATAAATGACATTAAAGACAATAAATGAAGCTTACAAGATCCTTACAAAAGATTACAAGTGAAATGGGTGAAGACAATGCAAAAATCTAACTATTCATCATCTTCTTCCTTGGACTACTCCTAAGCTTAGGTAGCCACCTTTTTCATCTTGTGTGAATGCTGAATATATGGTGAAGGAGCCTTGCATTTTCGTCCATGGTGGTCCCCCTAGGTGTGTGCAGGCCTCCCATCAATGGGAGGTGAGTTGATGGCCCTTGACAGGCTAAGACAAGCTTAGCCTGCAACCATCATGGCTGCCCCCTTCTCTCCCATCCTCCATAAATGCCAAGCCTCCAAAGTCTTCAAATTGTGTAAGGGAGGCATGGTTGTACGTAGAACATGTTGGGATAGGTGTGGGAGAAGTGTAGGTGGGACCCCCAAGCAAGTGGGATATGATTTGCAGGCGTCTGGGCTGTTTTGGGCATTCTAGGCACGGTGTACCGGTACGCGTACCGGTACGGTTTGGCTACTGGAGTTAGGCGTACTGGTACGTGTACCGGTACGGTTTGCCTGCTCTGGACCAATTTTCGTAGAATTATCATAAATTTTGATCCAACCGTCCGATTGAGCTGAAATTTTGACACAATACCGAAAATATCCAGATCTACAATTTTCATGTTTTGCACTTTTTCAGATTCGAAGAGGATCATGGTCAAAAATGAGAAAAATAGAGGTACTCTGTCAAAACTTTGGGAAACCAGTGGGCTAAACCTTCCAAATTTAATTTTTCTTGGTTTCTTCACCTTTAACCCTCCAAATCCTCATTGAATGTGTCCATCTCTTCACCACTCATTCATCATTTAGTTGCAAGGTTCTAAAATCCATCATTTAAGCTATAATTACCTGCAACATCAAAAATTCAACATTATTCATAACTTTGGCTAACTCTAAGTAATTAAATGCAAAGTTAAGTTAAAATGCATGAAATGAGGCCGTCAAATATACAATATTTTGTGCTCATCACAATCTCGTTAACTTGTCAGGAAAGATATCCACATAGTCACACGTAACTTGAGGCAGACATAGCTCCTGTCTCGCCTCGTCCTCCATGGTAAGGCTAGCAAGCCACCCCATCAACTTCCCATGCCAACGGGAGTCAAAATATTACCTAGGGTGGAGTATTGTGCTTCTCACCCTTAAACTTGAAACAGACATCCTCGGGTGTATAAGCAGTGACCCTCTTCTGATCACAGTCAATGATGACTCGATGTGTCACCAACCAATCCATCCTAAGGATGAGTTCGAACTTCGTCATATCCATGACCCTAAGGTCAACCTTGAGTTGGATCCCACTGAACTCTAACTCATAACCCCGACATATCTAGTCTATAAAGATTCTGGCTCCTAGAGGTGAACTCACATACATGGGCTTCTCTAGAGTCTCGACCTCTAAGCCCAAGTCTCGCATGCATGATGCAACAATAAAAGAGTGTAATGCACCATAATCAAATAATACTCTAATCCACAATCTAGAGAGAATGAATGTACCCTGAATCACCAACTGATCTGTCAGCTTAGTCTATGGTGTGATAGCGAACACTCACCCCTGGGTCCCTGAAGACCTTGCTAGAAAGCCCTATCCCCAGCCTTGGCCCATCTGGCTTGATTGCAGAGTCCTCACACGTGAAATAGTAGGGGCTTGTGCAGCAACCTAGAACTGGAACTGATTTCCCTGGCCCATGGTGGGATAGGGAGGAATATAAAAAGTTTGTTGTGGAGGCCTGTTGATGACTGGGATTGAGGTGTCCCGAAACTTTGTGAATCTTGCCACATTGGACAATCCTTCTTCAGGTGGCTCGGTTGTCGACATATGAAACATGTCTTTTGGCCCCCCTGATAGGGAGTCTTGAAATTTCTGCCATCTTGGGAGGATTTACCTTGGCCTTGTTCTTGATAGCCTCGGCCCTGCCCCTACGATCCCTGTTGGGTGGATGTCATCTACTTCTTCCCAGAAATAGTAGTGGAGGACTGACCCACCTTCTTTTTGTCCTTGGCTCTGACCTCCCATATACTCTTGGAATCATCAACCTCTCTCTCGATGGCCATGGCTGTCTCTACCATCTCATCAAGGTCATGTAACCTGTGGCCAATAATCTTCCCCCAGATGGACAACTTCAAGCCATCCTCAAACCGTTGTACCTTGGCCAAATCTGTAGCCACGTAATCATCGACAAAACGTGCCAATTAAGTGAACTTGGCCACTTATTGCATGACCGTCATCATGCCTTATTTTAGATCCAAAAAATCTCGGGCCTTGACTAGCCGAAGAGCCAATGGAAAATACTTACCCATAAAGAGCTCATGAAACTCTTTCCAAGTCATCACCTCAATATCCCTTGAGGTTCTGGCCCAAGTCCACCATAGTTAGGCATCTCCCTCAAACTGGAACGTTGCTAGCCTTATCTTAGTGGCATCGAATGTGATCTCTATAACCTCTATGATTTTATCCACCTGCTGGAACGAATGGTCGGCTACCATCGAATTCGCTCCTCCCACAAAAGTTGATGGCTTGTATGCCTTAAAATTTTGCAAGTGACTTGAGCCTCCTTGGCTCATATTGGTGCTCACCTGAACCAGGTTGGTAGCCATAGTACCCATCGCTACCATATAGGCCTCTTGATTGAAGACCAATGGTGGTGGTTGGTTGTTCCGTCCACCCCGACTACCTCTTCCTGTAGTTGACATCTATACATACATAAGACAGCAATCGAAAACTAACTTAGCATCCCTAAGGTGGGGATCAAAAATTAAGACTGTAGAAAAATTTTGGAAAATTTTCTCTTGTTCTACTGGAGCCTTCCACCTTCCTACCGGTAGATGAAGCAACAAAATGCTTTTCTACCGGTAGGTTCCTACCCTTCTACCAGTAGGTCGTGCCACATAAGGCCTTCCTACTGGTAGAAATACCCAGTTCCTACTCACTTTCCTTCCCAACTCTAAGATTATGTTTTCTAACCCTATTGCCTCATTCCTATATACATTTAATCATGCATATAATTCACATAAAGCACATAACACGTATCACATGTAATATGCAATGCTCAATGGATGCAATGGCCTAGACCCATGCCCTGCAAGCCCTAGCTAAATCAAGAACCTAGGTTCTGATACCAAGCTGTGACGCCCCGATTCCCAAGTGTCATTACTCAACCCATTGATCATCCATCAACCCGCAGAATAACATGTGATACCTCATAACCCGATAACACGTTGACATGCCCCATTCAATGGGGTCCTTAACAAAAATCCAGGTAGAGTCTCCCTTGTATGGGGAGCTCTTCCCAACATACACACTTGTGCATTATATAACCATATGACCACACCGAGTCCAACATCGATATCCAGTCAATATAGTATTGAATATCAACATCTATGACGATACATCCATTCACAAAAGAATAAAGTCCATAAGAGTCTCATTACACGCCTTTAATAAAATACAAGTTTTTTACTTAAAAATATACAAGGGCAAAATGTAATTATTTACAAGGGACTACAAAATCTATATCAAGAGCCACAACCCGGCTCTGCCCTCAAAGCGAGCCCATGGTAGGGTCGTCAGTAGATGCCTATCCAACACCGAAAATATATCCCCATAAAGGGTGACCCACACTCAATATGGTATCTCCTATGGAGATTAACTCCCAACCCATATGCATATGAAATTTCACATGCAAAGAACATGTCAAACATCTATTAAAACATATATATTTCATAAACGAATACTAAAATTCCAAGTCATGCTATAAGATGAGAACCCAAGCATGAAATGCAACACCGAGCCCCACTGGCTTCATAATATATGTAATGCCATGCATATGAATCCGGGCATTCTAAGCCCCCACCATTGATGTTAAACATCCAATGACTATTTTATAAAAATATGTGTCTTTCTGGGGTAGCTATTTTCTGGACTTACACCAACGATTACCCAGTCGACACGAAATTTCAAGACTTCCACCTACGGTTTCACGTACACCGACACACTTTATGGGCTCAATACCAACGGAATGTACGATCCAAAATTGTTGGGTCTTGCACCCGAGGGAGAATCTAGCCCTTCTTGCTAACTCTGACATGCTTTTAAATGCAAACCCGTGCGACTAAGCCAAACCTAGGTCTAACTTTCATGAGCCCACGTATCAACCCACCAAGAATGGTGTTTGATTAAAAGTGTGCACACACACCCACACTCATGTCGGATGCCCATGAATGCGATACTACCCATGCTTGTGCAAGTGCAATGTGCAAATGCAATTCATATCATCATGTTCATCATATCGTAATGCATATAATAAACATGTCCATTTTTATAAACATTCTTAAGCATGTCAAATGATTACAATCCAATAAACATACTTTAACCCTAAGAATTTTATCAAAACACTTAGAAGGTGTGAAATGTAAACACATAGCATACCCACAACAAAGTCGAATAAGCTTCCAACTAGTACGTAGTGCCTCTCCTACCGGTAGGTTCACCTTTTATGCCGTTTTCTTACCCTTTTCATACATCACCCAAATCAAACTCAAAATGGATTTTACCAATTCTCATTCTCATTTTCAAGCCCCTAGTTACACTAGGTGTTGGTCTAGCCTGAAAGATTTCATCCTTAGATTTATACCCATTTCACACATAACCCTAGGTTGGAAGTAAACTTCGATAGGACAGAACCCTACCTCTTGTAGTGTGCACACGAGGTAGATCAACTCCTTAAGATGCCAAATGATGCTGCGTTCAACCTCTAGAAAAAACTCTAGTGCATACCCTTGTCGTTGTGAGCAACTTTAATTCTTGCCCCAACTGGATTCGTCAGACGGATCATTATAGATCCAAGGAAGAAAATGGAAGAAGAAGATGGAGGAGGCTCTCCTTTCTTTCCCCCTCTCTCTCTCTCTCTCTCTCTCTATCTCTCCTTGGTTGAATTATGTAGAGAAGACTTGGAAGACTAAAGTCTTCCACTTTAAATTTCTATTTATACTAGGCTCATATTGAGCCTCGTGTCACTTTCTTACTGGTCTAATTTTATCCCATCCAATTATTTTTTGCCACATGTTATGTTTAATATAATTTTATAAGATTTTACTTGAGATTATATTACGGGCTCTAGGATTAAATCTAATCACAAAATTTAATCGTGTGATACCGATCGCATCGTAACACTTGAAAATCTTACTGTCTTGAAATTCGATGAAAATTGACTGGCTAGCCCAATTTCGCAAGATGAATACAACAGTGAGGTCCATTTCATCATCCGATTTTTATAAAAACTCAAGTTTTCGACCCGTGCTCACATGCTAAGTTGGAAATGAACCCTATATGTGATATTAAATATGATTAAGAGATATAGAATGAAGAGAGGGAAAAGAGAAAAATAATATAATAGAAAAGGAAAGAAGGAAGGATTTTAATTATTGTTTGGTTCAAGTTTGAATTCTCATTTGGCGAGATTGGCGTACGTGGTGCTCAAACTTGGATTTGTGGTTGGGTTTCTCAATTCTTGAATGAGCGAGTTTTTTCAACCTCTTTCTAAACTTATCAATTTTGCTATTTAAATTGTTTAACATGCTATTCAAATTATGATTGGGTGGTTCGTACTATTTTGCAACTCCAGACCTGGTTAGGGTTTTGATGTGCGTTTTGCATTATAGTTCGTATTGATTGAACTCAGGGATCCTTTTGAATAAAATGTAAGATCACACAGTATCAAGTGACAGAGGGTTTACGTTCTAGGTTGAGATCGTAGAGGGCTTCATTTAGTTCGTAAATGCCTGTGTGATATAGTTAGTCTTTGGACTTGGGTACCAAATTGGATCGTATTGAATTAGAGAGTGTATCTTCATTGGGGTGTAAGTCGCTTAAATGATTGGTTCATATCAACCTTGAGTGGTCTATTAGGATTATTTGCTCTCTGGTGTGGCACTATATTCATGTTCTGATCATATTACTATTTTCAACTTAACTGTTTTCACTCAACGTTTACTGCTCTAGTATATATGTATGAAATGAACTGTTTTGATGTCCAATCATGCAAAATTACTTATTTTCAAACATGCATGCGTTGGAATTGAGTTACTCTACTAAGTTGTTGATGGTCACTGATGAGTGAGTTTTATACCTACGAATTGAGTACTCTTGGCTTGGTGAAATTGCAAGTTTTCAAGTATTTTATGTTCCTTTTTATTTTTTATTTGTGTTTTTTAATGTTATTTTGTAGGAATCATAATTTGGAAGGAAACATGATCATTTGGAAGGAAACAAGGTCATTTGGGAGCCTAAGTGTTGGATTTTTGAAGACTAAGCAACAAGGGAAGCTCTAGACTTAAAAAGGGATCAGCGCCTAAGCGCTAGGACCAGCGCCTAGGTGCTTGAAGGGCAGAAAGTCAGCGCCCCTGCACTGATTTTAAGCGCCTAGGCGCTTGTTTTAATGGGGAAGCGAATTCTGACTTGTTTTTGGGCCGAAATTGAACTCTAATGCTAAATATATGCTAGGGTTTGAGCTAGGATAGAAATATACTGATTTTAGGGGTTGATATTATGAGGAAAGAGCAAGGATTGAAAGAAAATTGAGCAAGAATCAAAGGAAGCAACACGAAGAAAATCGGGATTGAAGGCTAGAGAGAGATTGAAGATTGCAACTAAGTTTTCATTCTTTTTCTCTTACTTTTAGTTCTTTATTTTTTTGAGATGTTGTTTAATTTGAGGATGATGTTTTTCAATTACATTATGAACTAAATTTTTATTAAGATTGCAACGGAACCTGATGTTTAGTTAAATTGATCTACTCTCGTTTCTAGTTCTTATTGATCATATATGAGTTGTTTATCATATTTTGTGCTTAATATATAATTTTGTGGCTAACAATTAATTTGATAACCTAGATTGAATAGCTGGGTTTGTGTATAGGATAGTAATATACCTATATGTCGTGTGTAACTTTTATGAGAGTTTGAACTTAATGAATCTATTCCAACTTATTTTGCATAGGAATATAGTAATTTAATTGGGAGAGATATGTTTATCTTACTATCGGAAGAGGTTTGATAAATAATTTTGAAGTCTTAGTTAACAACTTAATTTGATCAATTAACTGGAAAGAGAATGGAAAGATTTATACGAAACATTAGGGGAAGTTGTAATCTTAAATTCTTTTATCCGGTAAAATCACTCATTGTTCAATAATTTTAGATTTAGTCTTAAATTAGTAATTTCATAGTTCAATTCCAATTGTTTAAATAAAATCGAATTGATATAAAGTTAGTACTTGGAAGTTATTAGCAATAATTCTCCATGGGAACGATACTCTACTTATCACTTTATTACTTGTTGATCGTGTATACTTGCACGTAAATTGTCAATATCAAATTCGGACAATATTCACCCTACATTATGTCCCCCTTCTCAGATTAGCAGGTGGCGGGGAAGTTTGCGAATATTCGAACTGTCGATTTTTTCTTGGTTTTTATCTAAGTTTTGAATTGTTTTGTTAAGACATGTAAATTGTAATAAGCTTCAATATATGTGTGGAATGTAATAAGTCTACGATAGAGTTGTACCATAGCCGGGTATAGTATTTTTATCTATGTGAGCTTAATAACAAAAGCTCGTTATGTATATGGAATGGATTGGAGTGTTTACAATTTGGTATCAAAGCTTACTCACTTATTTGGAGACTGTATCATTTAATACCTTTGAAGGCTATTAGCGCTCTGATTTGTATGAGTTGGGTCGGGGCGTTACAAAAAGAACATTATTTGCAAAGAGATTAAAAGACAAAAATATATTGTATACTACCTAGTACCTCAAACTGTTAATTGACTCTGATAAATGTTGTCATCATAACACCAAGAGCAACATACTCAAATTTCATCTCGATTAGAGTTCGTTTCATCGTTGAATTTGACACTTCGTGGCTTTCTCGTTCAGTCTCCTCTTTCTTTCTTTTTCCTTTCCTCCTCTTTCTTCCCTCTTCCAATGGGTTCCTCTTTCTCTCTTCCCCCCCCTCTCCTTTTCTCTTCTTCCTCTTTCCCCCTTTACTTTGGCCAAACTCCCTATTTATAGCATTCCTTTCAACCTTAAACACACACACATACATTGCTCTGTCGTGCTACCACATCTCACCTCCAAATCCTTCCACTACTTTATCATGCTTACCACTTGCCACGAGTCACCTCTATGTCCATTGATGAGCGCATAATATTGCATATTTGAAGGGCTCATTACATGCATTATAACTCAACTTTTGCATTTAAATACTTAGTGTTAGCCAAAATTGTCTATAATGTTGATATTTTGATGTTGCAACCTTTTATAGCTTAAATGATTGATTTTAGGACATTGCAACCTTGATGGATGTGTGGTGAAGGCATGGACACAATACATGAAGAATTGGAGGCTTAAAAGTGAAGAAATCAAGAAGGCATTGGTGCTTGGGAACAAGGGCACCAGCTGCAGCAACAATTGGAAGCACTGCCTCGGAATTCCTCCATTTTGACCATGATCTACTCAGAATTTGGAAATGTTAAAAACCTGAAAGTTGTAGATATTGGTGTCTTCTGTTTGGTGTCAAAATTTCAGCTCAATCCAACGGTTAGATCAAGAGTTATGCCGATTCTACCGAAGGTGGTCCAGTGCAGAAAAACAGTACCGGTACTCGGTACCGGTACTCCGGACCTTCTGGTCGCGAAAACAGCCTGTAACTCAACTTTGAGGCTTGGGGGTCCCACCTACACTTCTCCCACGCCTATCCCAACATTTCCTTACACATTTACAAGCCTCCTACACTCAAGTGGAAGACTAAAAAGGCCAATGCATTAAAGGAGGAATGGGGGGAAGTGGGCTGCCAGGGCTATGATCTCCTAGCCTGTCAAGCCATCCATTCAGCCCTCTCTTGATGGGAGTTCGTTCACACAGCTAGGGGGGAGCCTCTTGGACGTTTTGGCAAGTCTCCACACACCATTATATTCAGCATTACACACACATTGTATGAGGAGTTGTCTACCTAAGCTTAGAGTAGTTTTAGTGAGGAAGAAGATGAATAGTAAAGTTGTGATTTTTACATGTTCTTCCATCCATTTCTCTTGTAACCTCTTGTAAGGATATTGTAAGCTTCCTTTACTGTCTTTAATGCCATTTATTAGAAGTACATTTCAAGTTTAGCCTTGCACTTTACATTTCACCATTGTTATGCTTTCAAGTTCTTCATTTTTAGCTTAAAATGGGTTTTGAATATTTCTCTTCATAGCTTTAGATTTCTTGCTTCAAGTTAAGTTTCATGCTTTAAATCTCCATTTCTCTTCCATGTCCATCTACATTATGCTTGTCTTGCATTGTTAATATGAGTAGCTAGGATTTAAGTTGGTTAATCCAAGGAAAAATTCCTCTTGGGAATACCATTTTCAACTCTTCTTCATTCCTCCCTTTAGAGTCAAATGGTTCGGTTTGACGGGGTTGAGAGTGGATGAGTTGGTGAGCCTTTGATATTCCGTAGGCCTAGTCACGGTTTATGCTTAGATACTCACCAATCTCGTCTCTAGCTTCCCCCGAATCAATCGTTCATTCATGCTCAATCGGAGGAAGGCTTTGAGTTGATTTGATATTCCCATTGGAATGAACCCTTTGGATTAGCCAACACTTGCTTTATTTGCATTTTCATTTACAAACCAAACACAAAACTCAAACAAAATATTTTACATTTTCTTTTCACTTTTGCAAAATCACTTTCACAAAACTCCCTTTCCTTCCCTGAGGAGACGACCTTGGAATACTCTTCCAAGTAAAACACCGACAACGAAAGACTCCTTGCGATTGTGGAGCGCTTTTGTTCACACCCACATTTCATTCCACATATTTTGTTCATTCCACATTTCCATTCACATTTGTTGTTGCTCCTATATCTCTTGCATTATCCGGAGGGAGAGTGACACTCCCCCATCACTATAAGCCACATACACACATTGAGGGTGAGGGTGATGTTTAGCGGTTAGGAAACAACACCGCATTTCCAATCAATCATTTTGGCGCCGTTGCCGGGGAAGGTTAAGCGTCGAGTTCGAGGGTGATTTTGGGACGGCATAAGGTAAGTCTTGTGATTTTCATCACGGGCCAAGGTATGTCGTCTAACTTGTAAATATTTTGTTTTATATAATGTCTTATAATTTTTATGATAATGTATCAAATGCCCAAAATTTTCAAAATATGTGTAAGATTTGTGATGAGTATGGGCATATTTCTAGTGAGTGCCCAAGAATGGCCTCTTATTTTGAAAACGTATGCAAGATTTGTGGTGAGTATGGACACATCACTAGTGAGTGCCCAATAAATGCCCCTTATTTTGAATATGTTTGCGAGATTTGTGGTGAGAATGGACACCTCAGTAGTGAATGCCCAATAAATTATCCGGTTCAAGACTTTGCATGCGAAAACTTTTACCCCAACCATTATGCTACACCGAGTTACTCGAGTTATGGTTGGGAGAATGAACCTCATGATTTTTCATCCAATTTCACACCACCTAATGATTTTTGCCACTATCCAACATATAGGGACTCAACCGAACAAGAATTGGAAAATACGTTGTACGAGTTTATTCAATCCCAAATGGAATGCAATGCCCAAATGACCCAACAACTTTCTGTAATTAGTGATCAACTTAATACATTGACTAATGCTATAATTGCTATGGATGAAGAATTACACCTTGAGCATAGTCAATGTATTGAGGATGATCACCCCATTGAAATACATATTGAGGTTGAATCTCCCACCACTCTTGATTGTGAAAAGTTTGATGAAGTGATTATCTCACATGAGGCTAATGAGCCCAAGGTCTTTTCTCCATCTAAGAGTGGTGTTGAGATTCACATTTCTCAACTTGGGGAGGGCATTGCAATGGAGTCAAGTGTTGAAACTTGTAAAGAAAAATTGTATACTCCATTTGTGGGATTGCATAAACTTGCCTACACATCTATTTGGTTGAGAATTTTTAATCAACATCCTTTATATGTTTGGATAGATGGTTTAAGAAGGGCATTGATGCAACAAAAAAATTTTAAAATCAAAAAAATCCATGGGCGTAAGGTCATATCCGAATTGAAGCCGGATTGACATGAGCCCTTGTTGTTTTGTTTCCATGTACATAGTAGTTAGATCTCTTTTATTGTCATATTTTTATTCTTCATGTCGTTGTAGTATAATGGTGAGTGTCATTGTAGTTTAGTTTTTAACATAAAGCTTGTTTAAGAATCAGGAAGCAGACAAAGCAGAACAGTACCGGTACTCGGTACCGGTACCAAATGGTACCGGTACCTAGTACCGGTACTAAAAGTCTACTGGAATCGCAGTACCGGTACCCAGTACCGGTACTAAAAGTCTACTGGAATTGCAGTACCGGTACCCAGTACCAGTACCAAATGGTACCGGTACCCAGTACCGGTACTGTTTGCCTGACAGACCCAATCTCTGCAATGCTACTCCACCTGCTTTGAGGGCATCACCAGCATTCCTCCCCCATGTTCTAGTCTAAGTTGGGGGGTGTAAATGAGCTTTGTGTGTTTCATTTTCTCTTTTATGTTTATATATATATAAAAAAAAAAAAAAAGGGGGTATCTCATTTCCCATTTTACCTTCATTGTTGTCATTGCATGATTCCTTGTGCATTGGGGACAATGCATAGTTCAAGTTGGGGGGGTGAGGTGCACCATTTACATGTTCCACCACTTTTTGTATAGAATAAGTTGGAAATGTGAAAATTTTAAAATTTTTTGACCATTTTTGTGAAAAGTATTCAATATTGAACTATATTCCTCTATCCTAATTGTTATGGGATTTGTGAATTGCTTGATCTTCATTTTTAACTTTGAATACATGAGCACATTATAGAAGTTTATCCTATTGTTAAGAGTATCACATACTTGTTTGTTTTTGAACTCAACCATAAGTGCGCCATGAACTTGTAATTTTGGCAATTTACGGATTGAGTTCACATTTTAGTGCTTGACATGAATAGTAGAGATGAGTAAGTACCCGTGTGAGCTTTAGTGCCAATTCTTGTTGGAAGGAACTTACATTTACTCAAGGAACAATTTTTCAAATTCCAAATTTGTTCAATAATCTCATTATGCTTGTTTTGGTTAGGTGTATTTGGGTAGTTGATTGACTTTGTCTTGATTGTACAATGCTCTCCCATGCCTATCTAGAAATGATCTTAGGCCATCTTTGATGCTTTGAGCCTTAGCCTTTTTCTTGTGAAATTTTATCCCTAGTGCCATGATTGAGCCTTAATTGAATTCGTTTCTATGCCACACATGTAACCAAGCCAATGAAAATGATAAATATCTACCTTACCTTGGTTGTTCCTAGTGCTAAGTTGGGTGATGATAAAAGAAAAGGAATGATGGTGTGAAAAATCAAACAAAAGGGATGAAGGATGTTGAAACTCAAAAGAGTTCAATGGAAAAAGAATGAAAATCCAAGAAAATGAGAGAAAGGGAGTGAAAAAGGAGAAAAAGAATGAGAAAAAGAAAAGGGAAAAATGTAAAGGAAAAGAAAGAAAAGAAACAAAGGGTGTGGTGATGGTGTGAAAATCAAAATCCCATAAAAGGGAAGTGTTTTTCTAAGATTAAGGTCATTCACCCGGAACAACCCTCTTTGTTATCCTATATCCTTCATTTCCCTTACCACAACATCACCCCAAGGCCTCATTACAACCCATGAAAGTCCTAAAAGATCTAGAGAAGCATGGGGGATGCATACTTTTAAAGAAAAAAGAGAAGTTAATTTTACTATCTAATGCCCTAGCATTCCTTTCATGAGATTATGCCAATGTTGTTTCATTTGTATACATGTGCTTCATTTTTGGATTATATGTGAGCATTTTGGTTTGTGAATAAGATTCTATCTCACATATACACATGGAGTGCATGCAAGGATAATCATTGAGTTATTCATTTTTGAGAGAAACCCTTGGTGAGTTTTTGCATCAAAGCTTAATTTGGATAGCCACGTGAATGTGAACTCCATTGTGTAAATGTTTAAATTACATGTTCATTTCACACACACACGAGTTTTGAAAGGAAATGTGTATGTGGATACTCTAGAATAGCATTTAAAGCTATAATGTGTTGCATGTGTTTTTAGTTAGGATGTTTTGAACATTGTTTTTTTTATTGAAATCCCATCACTAGTTAAGATAGGGGAATATACTTTAAATATTGGATATTAGCAAGAAGTTTGTAGGTACCTTCACTGGAAACCTTCACGAGACAAAACTCGTCCACTAGGGATCACCTAGGGGTTTAAAGGCTTGTTGCATGTGCTAAATGCAATTGCAGAATTAGTATAGGTTTATTTTTGTTTGCTTGCTTTTACATTTTGTTTGCTAGGGACTAGCAAAGCTTAAGTTGGGGGGGTGTGATGAGCGCATAATATTGCATATTTGAAGGGCTCATTACATGCATTATAACTCAACTTTTGCATTTAAATACTTAGTGTTAGCCAAAATTGTCTATAATGTTGATATTTTGATGTTGCAACCTTTTATAGCTTAAATGATTGATTTTAGGACATTGCAACCTTGATGGATGTGTGGTGAAGGCATGGACACAATACATGAAGAATTGGAGGCTTAAAAGTGAAGAAATCAAGAAGGCATTGGTGCTTGGGAACAAGGGCACCAGCTGCAGCAACAATTGGAAGCACTTCCTCGGAATTCCTCCATTTTGACCATGATCTACTCAGAATTTTGAAAAGTTAAAAACATGAAAGTTGTAGATATGGGTGTCTTCTGTTTGTTTTAAAAATTTCAGCTCAATCCAACGGTTAGATCAAGATTTATGCCGATTCTACCGAAGGTGGTCCAGTGCAGAAAAACAGTACCGGTACTCGGTACCGGTACTCCGGACCTTCTGGTCGCGAAAACAGCCTGTAACTCAACTTTGAGGCTTGGGGGTCCCACCTACACTTCTCCCACGCCTATCCCAACATTTCCTTACACATTTACAAGCCTCCTACACTCAAGTGGAAGACTAAAAAGGCCAATGCATTAAAGGAGGAATGGGGGGAAGTGGGCTGCCAGGGCTATGATCTCCTAGCCTGTCAAGCCATCCATTCAGCCCTCTCTTGATGGGAGCTCGTTCACACAGCTAGGGGGGAGCCTCTTGGACGTTTTGGCAAGTCTCCACACACCATTATATTCAGCATTACACACACATTGTATGAGGAGTTGGCTACCTAAGCTTAGAGTAGTTTTAGTGAGGAAGAAGATGAATAGTAAAGTTGTGATTTTTACATGTTCTTCCATCCATTTCTCTTGTAACCTCTTGTAAGGATATTGTAAGCTTCCTTTACTGTCTTTAATGCCATTTATTAGGAGTACATTTCAAGTTTAACCTTGCACTTTACATTTCACCATTGTTATGCTTTCAAGTTCTTCATTTTTAGCTTAAAATGAGTTTTGAATATTTCTCTTCATAGCTTTAGATTTCTTGCTTCAAGTTAAGTTTCATGCTTTAAATCTCCATTTCTCTTCCATGTCCATCTACATTATGCTTGTCTTGCATTGTTAATATGAGTAGCTAGGATTTAAGTTGGTTAATCCAAGGAAAAATTCCTCTTGGGAATACCATTTTCAACTCTTCTTCATTCCTCCCTTTAGAGTCAAATGGTTCGGTTTGACGGGGTTGAGAGTGGATGAGTTGGTGAGCCTTTGATATTCCGTAGGCCTAGTCACGGTTTATGCTTAGATACTCACCAATCTCGTCCCTAGTTTCCCCTGAATCAATCGTTCATTCATGCTCAATCGGAGGAAGGCTTTGAGTTGATTTGGTATTCCCATTGGAATGAACCCTTTGGATTAGCCAACACTTGCTTTATTTGCATTTTCATTTACAAACCAAACACAAAACTCAAACAAAATATTTTACATTTTCTTTTCACTTTTGCAAAATCACTTTCACAAAACTCCCTTTCCTTCCCTGAGGAGACGACCTTGGAATACTCTTCCAAGTAAAACACCGACAACGAAAGACTCCTTGCGATTGGGGAGCGCTTTTGTTCACACCCGCATTTCATTCCACATATTTTGTTCATTCCACATTTCCATTCACATTTGTTGTTGCTCCTATATCTCTTGCATTATCCGGAGGGAGAGTGACACTCCCCCATCACTATAAGCCACATACACACATTGAGGGTGAGGGTGATGTTTAGCGGTTAGGAAACAACACCACATTTCCAATCAATCATCCATCCACTGCTTTGACGGCCTTGCTACGTGTCACCTCCTGATCCTTCCCCTCCTATGTCGTATTTTTCATGTATTACACTCCATTTTTGACAAACGTACTATGACACAAAATTTACACTTACTAAACCTTCTCAGATACTATAGGTATTTAGCATCGCTTATTTTTCCTCCGATACAAAATATATTCAATATTATAGTTGTTGCACTCCTCTTGACACAAGAAATTCATTTTTGAGGTCTATTTATTTATTTGAACTCTCTCGGTTACATAAAATCCTTAGTTTTTCATCCTCAATTATATTTCTAATTTTATAAAATCTAGGGATGTTATATCTGATCCCTAAAGACCTTTTCACAAGGACTTGCTTCCTAAGATTATCAATTTCAGCTTGGGCCTTCTCACTGGTAGAGCCATAGGTTCGGAACTGGTCCATGATGACCCATATTTGTTAAGAGGCCAACATTTAACACTCCTCGTGTTAGATGGGATGGACTAAAAGAATGTAAAAAGATGAAAAAGGAGGAACTTATCACCAAGACATTCTAAATCGCCCCTTGAGTAGGCCATTGTTATAATCCTGGAGCATGACCATGTTAGCCTCGAAATGAAGAGCCCCAGACTGTAAAGGCGATATCGAGGGCACCAAAAAATTGAGTCAAAATTTAAAACCACCTTTTCCTTTTAGGTGAGGACTTAGGCGTTCACTTCTGAAGACTAGTCCATTGTCTATTGGGGGCAATGACGAAAGGGGAGTTTATTATGTCTGAGGGGTAAAAGGGATCTCATGTCAGCGCTTGATGTTTCGCTCCATCTTTGAATTTGCCTCCCGCACTTGGCATCGATCCATAGACACTTGCTCAGTTTCCCCGGGGAGAGGCGGCAAAGGTTGTTGCTGTTGAGGTCAACTAGTGGCAGTAGCCACTCAGGATGAACCACTGGGTCCCGTGTGGCTGGCTTGGAGGGATGCAACCATTGTATTCAGGTTGTCTAGTGTGTTGTTCCAGGAGGAGGAACCTGATGTGGTTATTCCCTCACGATTATACACGTGGAGCAATAGAAATTATACCTAGATGGGGTAAATAGGTTTTTCAATTTAAAGCTCAATTGATTAACAATTAAAATCTAATTGTCCAAAATTACCTCATCTTAATCAAATAGAGAAATTAATGATGAGAACCCCATTAATCACCACAACCCATCTTAACCATGATGATTGATTATTAATTAATATTCAATTAATTCACTTAAGCAATCAATTTCAGAGTGATCCAAAATCCCCAACCCAATGCAAAACTATGGTTGAATAGATAATCAATCAATCATCCCAACAAACATATAGTGCGCATGTATACTAACAATCACAAGTGTATATGCATAAACATTAAATAACACAAGTGATTTGTTGACACAGAAAATCCTGCTCGATAAAAACTGTGGAGAATCACTTGAGGTTCACCAAAACCTAATCCACTACTCACAAAGTCAACATACAAGTACTCGAGTCTTATACCCAATATTATCAGAACCGGATTGGACATCGAACCGACAGAGGGATCGGGTCAATGGTTCACTGGTTCAACCATTGGGTCAACTAGTCGGACCGATTGTATTATAAAATATAAAAAAAATACAAAAATATAATAATTTAGCTAAAAAAAAATAAAAAACATGCTTACAAGAGATAATGCCCAACTCAATTAACAATAATGGAAGATGTAATTGAAATAATATAACATAAACAGCCACTCGAATTAAGAGAAAATTACTGGAAAAAAAAAATTTAAACACAACTCAACAATATTAAACATAATAAAGCAATGCCTTCTAAAAATTAATATACCCAAATTTGGGGAACCCAAAAGTAATATACCCAAATTTGGGGAACCCAAAAGTAATATACCCAAAAGTAAGAGTCTTCTTCTCCTAAGCTGCCTTCAGATTTGGAGAACCAAAACCAAAAAAGACACAGACTGAGAGAGAAAATAAGAGAAGACAAAACAAAAGACTATGTGTGTGTGTAAGAGAGAAAGTGAGTGAGAGAGAGAGAGAAGAAGAAGAAAGACTCGACTAGAGAAGACTCGAAATGGAAGATCAAGAGCCGATTGGTTCGGCTGTTCGAGCTCCATAGAGAGAAAGTCTCCAACAGTTTGAGATCCACAAAGCAAGAAGCCTAGAAGACTTCAACTTTTCGAGAGAGAGAGAGAGAGAGAGAGAGAGAGAGAGAGAGAGAGAGAGAGAGAGAGGAGGGTGGAGAGAAACTGCACAGTGGAGATTGGAGAAGATTGAAATTTTTTTTTTGGAAGGTGAAAGTCGAACCGGCAGGTTTTGTAAAACCGTCCGGTTCATCGGTTTTTGAATAAAACCGGCCGGTTTTATCGATTTACAACCGGTTCAGTTCCTTAGACAGTCCAATTAATAAACCAGACTGGTCTAGGACTCGGTTCACGATCCTACCGGTCCGGTCCGGTTCTGATAACAATGCTTATACCTCAACCAATACCATAACAATGCTTATACCTCGACGTCTTACGTAGCTTCGCTTGGAGTCCCCACCACACGATTCATCTATGCCTCAAGCAATCATGGGCACACTAACGATTTCTGGTATGCACATTGTAGGGCTTGCACTTGCATGTCCAACACTTTATATTGTCTCAAGGGTTTAAAGATGCATGTAGATTTTAGTTGTGGAATCTAAATGAAAATTATTTGAAACATGAGAAATTAAGCTCAGTCATCGATAAAAATTTTTGAATTTGATTTTAAAATTTGGAAGGAAAATGTAGAATGTGATGGGTTAACTAAAGGAATATTAAATATCTAATTGTAATTAAAATTTAGTGGGCATATATATATATATATATATGTGTGTGTGTGTGTGTGTGTGTGTGTGTGTGTGTGCATGTTTTTTATATAAAATAGTGGACATAAATATATGTGCATGTATTGGAATTAAGAAGTGGATGGATGTGCATCCACTTGTCCAACCCAAGGAAAATCTAGTTAGGGGAAACCGGTGGGCTGCTTGGTAGTGGAGCCTCCACTCTTGCATAGCTTTGGCTTTGAGTTTTGGAAGGAGAATTGAAGACATCTTGGGGAGAAGCTCTCCAATGTTTTGGTGAGAATTTCGGCATGGAGTTGGGGGGGCAATGTTCTTATTCATTTGAAGTAAAAAAACTTTCCCTCCTCTCTATAATCCCCATAGTACTAGCAAGGCACAAGTTTTTGGGTTGCTTTGGGTAAAGTTGGAACTTCAAAGGAATCAAGGTTGGATCACTCAGAGTTCTAGCAATGAAAAGCTTAAGGTGGGTAATTTCTCAATTCATGTGTTTTGAATTCCAATTTATGTGCTTTGAACCTTAGTGGGTGGGGTAAGGGTGGTGTAATGGCAATAGGTGTTGGGTGTGGAAGGATGATGGAAGGAAGTGTTAAAAAGACCAAGTTGTTAAGTTTCGATAAAACCAAGGCTCTACCGATAGAAAATTATGCTGCTAGTGTTCTACCGATAGGAACTATAGTTCTACTGGTAGAAGAGTATTCTGCTTGGTGATATACCAGTAGGACTTCTATCGGTACAACATAGCAGAATTTCCACTTTTGTCGTGAAAACCTCTAATCCTCTATTAAGCTTTCCAAAACATTCAATGGGATTAAAACTAATCCTAAAAGGGTTAGCTTGAATTCCACTATATGATTAACACTTAGATACAAGTATAGCTTTAGAGGATAGAGATTAGCAAGGGAGAACCTAAACGCTAAGGGAAGAAGCTAAGTGAAGGAATTTGCAATGCATGAACTTAAGCATATGACTGCACATATATATGAGCAATTAGAATATAATTTTGGTGTATGAAGTATTTAAATGCATTTGTGATAACACGTGTGTTAGGTACGGAGGCATCGACATCATCAATATTCCATCTAAAACTCTAATAGAGGATCGAACCTAAGGTAGATTCCAACTAAAAGTGAGTGTATTAACACACATATCTTCCATTGACCTGCGAATGTTATTTTCTATTGAAATATGAGAAAGGGTACTTAATGACTTATGATGATATTGTGGTTATTTCAATAGGCTTAAAGGCAAATATAGCCTTAGTGGTAACTGTGGTTGTAAAACCCGGGTAAATTTGAACTTTTTCTGAAAAAGGGTAAAACGGTAATTTGCCACTATAATGCGTATTTAAAATACTCATGTTTATAGAGTTCAGATGACACAACGGACTTCGCCGTTAGATTCGTATCGCGAAATCTAGTTACCCTGTCAAATTTCATCGAAATCCGAGATAGTCGGATTTTGCACGTATTTCGAGACGATTGGGTGGCGGCTGACCTCACAAAAGTCCCCACAAATAAATTTTATAAAATTTCCTTAAAATTGAATTAAAGTTCAAATAAATTAATTTGAACTTAAACCGGGATGAAATTAATCGTTTCGGGGCGAAAACGGACCCGGACAAGGGAGGGGGCGTGTGGCGCGATGTGGGCCAAGCTTTAAAATTATAAACAGGGCCTAAATATCTGATTTTGGGCAGAATATCTTCACAATTCTGCTGGTTTTAAGGTGTGAGGGAGAAGGGAGAAGGGAGAAGACAAGAGAGAAATCCAACTTTCTTCCTACGATTCACGGAGTTCCGTCGGTCGGAATCCTTCGGACCAAGAGTTAAAGTCGATCACCTCGATGAGGGCTACGCAACCACACCAAGAACGAAGGATTTCACCGAAGATTCAAAGAGGGGATTTTGGGAAATCAAGACTTGGAGGTTGGTGTTGGTGTTCTTGAAGGTTCTATCCTTCGGTTTACGCTCCAAGAGGTAGAGTTCCCTCCTACTTGTGTTTATTTCCATCCTATGATGTTCATATGGAAGGGAGTAGTTATGTAAAATATGTATACCACTTGTTTATTGTTATGAAAATGAGGGAAATGGTGTAGAAATGGCTTAGACCAACTTCTAGCTTGATTTTGATATGTGGGAGTTACTTGTGTAATCCCTTGAAAATTGGTTTATGTGGGCATGTTATATGTTTATATTATGCCTTGTGATTAAGTGTGATTGACATGAAATTGTGAAAGGCCATACTTGAGCCTTATGTTGGGAATAAATGTTGATACATGCTAGTTGATGTATTGACATGATAATGAATTTTGGTGATTATATGCATGTGATATAAATTGCCATGGAACATGTGGACATGTGGATTAATTGCTCATTTGGCATTATTGCATATTGGGCATGGGGTTGGCATCACATTCATGGGCCTTATGCATGAGTGTGGGTGTGTGGGTGCATGGTTTAATCAAACACCATACTTAGTGCTTGATGGGTGGGCTCGGGAAAGTTGGATTGAAGATCCGACTGAGTCGCACGGGTACATGCATGGAAAACTTGTGTCGGGTATAGCAAGAAGGGCTAGATTCTCCCTCGGGTGCAAAACCCGGCTACTTGGTTCACACACTCCCCTGAGGTGAAATTCCGAAAAAGTGTGATGGTGTACGGAACCGGCGGTTGTGATACCAAAATCCGTTGTCCAACAAAGACACAAGATTTTGTTTTATAAAACACCCATTCAATGGGTAACATCCATCAATGATTTGGTTTTATAAAAACACAACTTTTATTTCAAACAATCATTGAATGGATTTTCGTTAAATGACGGTTTCATTGCACAAGTGCGTTGCATTGTGTTGTGGGAGTCGGTGAGTACTCGGGTTAAAGCACATGAGTGAGTCTCATCTCATTTCACGACGTGACATAGAATTCCTATCATTGGATGCATATTCTTGATTGGAATATTTGAATTATTGATTGTTTTCATTGTGCACATTTCATATGCATCTAGGGTGGGGAGTAGCCTCCGTAGGAGATACTCTATTGAGCGTGGCTCACCCTATACGGGAAAACATTTCAGGTGGGAGATACACACCGGTGGATGACACTCACTCAGGGCCCCAAGGATGAAGAGAGGTCGTTGTGTGGCTTTACCTTGGGTTTTTTTTTGTTTTTGTACAATAACTATGAAAACTCAGTTTTGGCATGTAATCGTATGTAAAAGTTTGTAATATAACTTGTATAAACTATGAATTGACGTATGTTAGACCTCGGATGGGTCATGTAATTAAATGTTGTCATGGGAGTGTGGATAAATAGACCCGGTGTGGTCAATGTTATGTGATTGCACAGGTTGTGTTTTGGGTAGAGCTCCCCGTACAAAGGAGACTTTGCCCGAATTTCGATAAATTATGGATCTCGATAAATGGGGCATAACGGCGTGATATCGAGTTACACAATATCCACGAGTATTCCGCAGGTTGATGGGTGATCAACGGACCCCCGGATTTTGGGGTGTCACAGCTTGGTATCAGAGCTTAGGTATACGATTTACGTAGGGCTTGATGTACATGGGTCTAGACCATTGCATCCATTGTGCATTTCATGTTATGTGCTTTAAATGCTACATGTTATGTGCTATGTGTTATGTGGATTATATACATGGTAAGATGTATATGGAAATGGACATACTAGGGTTAGAAAACATAACCTTGGGGTTCGGAGAAAGGGATGAACGGTATAGTTCAATGTCTAGATGTCTACTAGTAGGTGGCACAAGCACTACTAATGAGACAAGGAGAGAAATCTTAAAGTTTAAACTTGATCCCTATTTTGGGATACTATGTGATTGTTCTATTGCTATTTGACATGTGTGTAGATGGCATATAGAGGAAGAGGACGCCGAGGCGGTGGGTGGAACAACCAACCACCACCAGCCTTTGACCAACAAGCCTTCGTAGAGGCTATTGGTGCTGCGACTGCTACTATTGCACAGGCCAGTGCTACAGCTGCTACGATTGCACCGACTAGTGCAAATGTAGGCCAAGGAGGCTCGAGTAACCTCCAGAAGTTCAAGGCGCACCATCCTCCGACCTTCGTGGGGGGAGCGGATCCTATGGTGGCTGACCATTGGTTCCGACAAGTTGACAAGATCTTAGGGGCTATGGAGATCACCTCCGATGCCACTACGATAATGCTAGCTACATTCCAGCAAGAAGGAGAATCCCAATTGTGGTGGTATTGGGTAAAGGCCTCGAGGAACTTGGAGGCAACGACATGGGAAGAGTTCCGAGAGCTCTTCATGGGCAAATATTTTTCGGCGTCTGTCCGGCAAGCTAAGGCTAGAGAGTTCCTGGACTTGAGGCAAGGAACGATGACAGTATTGGAATACGTGGCTAAGTTCACGGAATTAGCCCGTTTTGCTGATGATTATGTGGCCACAGACATGGCCAAGGTGAGGAAGTTTAAGGATGGCTTGAAATTATCCATCCGGGGTAAAATTGTAGGTCTTCGTCTGCAAGAATTAGATTCGATGGTCGAGACATCTATGGCCATTGAGAGAGAGATGGATGACGCACGGAGCATCCGGGAAGCGGGTGTTAAAGACAAGAAGAAATAGGGCCAATCCTTTTCTTCAAGTTCGGGGAAGAAGCAAAGGACTTCGACTCCACAGGGCCGCGGCTATCAAGGCTAAGGCCAAGGTCAATCCTCCCAAGGCGGGAGAAATCAGAGGCCTTCCTACCAGGCAGGCCAAAAGGACTTGCTATCATTGCCAGCAACTGGGGCATATGAAGCGTGATTTTCCTCAGCGGCAGGGATCTCAGAGCTATGGGGCATCCCAGTCCCAGTCTTCGGTGGGGCATGCACAGACGCACTTTGTTCCTCCCTACCGCACCATGGGCCAGGGGAGCCAGTATCAGTTCCAGGGTGTTGCACAGGGCCTTACTACTTCACGTGCGGGGTTTCTGCAATCAGGCCAGATGGCCAGAGCATGGGTCGAGGTCGAGGACAGGGTTCACAAGACAGGCCTTCAGGGACCCAGGAGCGTGTCTACGCCATTACACCTCAGACTGAGCCAGCGGATTAGTCGGTTATCCAGGGTACATTTCTACTCTCTCGCTTATAGGCAAGGGTGTTATTTGACTCTGGTGCATCTCATTCTTTTATTGCTGCATCATGTGTTAGAGATTTGGGCTTAGAGGTTGAGACCTTGGAAGAGCCGTTGCATGTGAGTTCTCCCCTAGGAGCTAGGGTGAGTATTGATCAGATATGTCGGGGTTGTGAGTTAGAGATCTCGGGGATTCTACTCACCGTGGACCTTAGGGTCATGGACATGTCGGAGTTCAATGTTATCCTTGGGATGGACTGGTTGACGGCACACCGAGTCGTCATTGATTGTGATCGTAAATGGGTCACTGCCTACACACCGGAGGGTGTTTGTTTCAAGTTTCAGGGGGAAAAACATGACGTTTTACCTCAAGTAGTGTATGGCTCCCGTTGGCATGGGCAGTTGATGGGTTGGCTAGCAAGCCTTACCCTGGAGGACGAGGCGAGACAGGAGTTTGGTCTACCTCGGGTGGTGTGTGAGTATGAGGATGTTTTTCAGGATGAACTACCGGGATTACCTCCACATAGGGATGTAGACTTCACCATTGAGTTACACCCCAGTACATCGCCCATTTCTATGACTCCGCATAGGATGGCACCTGCTGAGTTGCAAGAACTCAAGGTCCAATTACAGGAATTGTTGGACAGGGGCTTTATTAGACCGAGCACTTCACCTTGGGGCGCTCCGGTGTTGTTTGCCAAGAAGAAGGACAAGACCCTTCGGCTATGCATAGACTACCGGCAGTTGAATAGGGTTACTATCAAGAATAGGTACCATTTGCCGAGGATTGATGATTTGTTTGATCAGCTGAGAGGGGCACGGGTCTACTCCAAGATAGATCTCCGCACCGGTTACCATCAGTTGAGGTTTAGGGAGGCGGATATCCCTAAGAAGGCGTTTAGGACGCGATATGGACATTTCGAGTTCATAGTGATGCCATTCGGGTTGACGAATGCCCCGGCGGCATTCATGGATCTCATGCATAGGGTGTTCCAACCCTACCTAGATCAGTTCGTTGTGGTCTTTGTTGATGACACCTTGATCTACTCCAAGTCTGAGGAGGAGCATGAGGGTCACTTGAGGGTTGTTCTCCAGACCTTGAGAGACCATGAGTTGTACGCCAAATTCAGTAAGTGTGAATTTTGGCTTACTGATTGATTGATAATTACGTCGTTCCTAACCTCGTAACATCACCCTCACCCTCAATGTGTGTATGTGGCTTATAGTGATGGGGGAGTGTCACTCTCCCTCCGGATAATGCAAGAGATATAGGAGCAACAACAAATGTGAATGGAAATGTGGAATGAACAAAATATATGGAATGAAATGTGGAATGGAATGCGTGTGAACAAAAGTGCTCCCCAATCGTAAGGAGTCTCTTGTTGTCGGTGTTTTACTTGGAAAAGTATTCCAAGGTCGTCTCCTCAGGGAAGGAAAGGGAGTTTTGTGAAAGTGATTTTGCAAAAAGAGAAAAGAAAGTGTAAAATCTTGTATTTGTGTTTTGTTGAGTTTTGTTCAAAATGAAAATGCAAGAAAGCAAGTGTTGGCTAATCCAAAGAGGTCATTCTAATGGGAATTCCAACTCAACTCGAAATCTTCTTCCAATGGTGCATAGGTGAACGATTGATTCGGGGGAAGCTAGGGACAAGATTGGTGAGTATCTAAGCATAAACCGTGACTAGGCCTATGGAATATCAAAGGCTCACTAACTCGTCCACTCTCAACCCCGTCAAACCGAACCACCGTACACCGAGAGGAGGAAGGAGAAGAGTTGAAATGGAATCCCCAAGAGAAGGTCTCCCTTGGATTACCCAACTTAAATCTAACTAGTCATTCATAAAAGAAAGCCAAGCATAATGTAAATAGACAAGTAAAGGAAAAGAAGATTAAAACTTAACTAGATGCAAGAAATCTTAAAGTAAGAAGAAGGAAATACAATACCCAATTTAAAGCATGAAAATGAAGAACTTGAAAGCATAACAATGGTGAAATGTAAAGTGCAAGGCTAAACTTGAAATGTACTTCTAATAAATGGCATTAAAGACAGTAAAGGAAGCTTATAATATCCTTACAAGAGGTTACAAGAGAAATGGATGGAAGAACATGTAAAAATCACAACTTTACTATTCATCTTCTTCCTCACTAAAACTACTCTAAGCTTAGGTAGCCAACCCCCCATCCAATGTGTAATGCTGAATATAATGGTGTGTGGGAGACTTCCAATTTCGTGCATGAGGCTCCCCCCTAGCTGTGTGGACGAGCTCCCATCAAGAGAGGGCTGAATGGATGGGTCTTGACAGGCTAGCCTGCAACCCCATATGGCAGCTCACTTCTCCCTCCTCTTCATTCAATGCCAAGCCTCCAAAGTCTTCCATTTGTGTAAGGGAGGCATGGTTGTAGGGATAAAATGTCAGGCTAGGCGTGGGAGAAGTGTAGGTGGGACCCCCAAGCAAGTGGAGCAAGAAAGAAGTCGTTCTGGGCACTTCTGGGCAATCAGCTACCGGTAGCTCGGCGGTAGCAGCAACTCCAGAAGCAATCGGCTACCGGTAGTAATGCGGTATCTGGCTTCGCTGGACCAGTTTTGGTAGAATCGGCATAACTTTTGATCCAACCGTTGGATTGGGCTGAAATTTGGACACAATATAGAAGACATCCAGATCTACAACTTTCATGTTTTTAACTTTTCCAACTCTCTGAGTAGATCATGGCCAAAATGGAGGAAAACCAAGGCAGTGCTTCCAAATGATGTGGCTGCTGATGCCCTTGTTCCCAAGCACCAATGCCTTATTGATTTCTTCACTTTTAAGCCTCCAATTCTTCATGTATTGTGTCTATGCCTTCACCACACAACCATCATAGTTGCAAGGTTATAAAATACATGATTTAAGGTATAAAAACATGCAACATCAAAATATCAACATTATTGACAATTTTGGCTAACACTAAGTATTTAAATGCAAAAGTTGAGTTATAATGCATGTAATGAGCCCTTCAAATATGCAATATTATGCGCTCATCACTTACTGAGGTGAAATTTTTGGGACATGTGGTGTCGGCTTCGGGTGTATCCGTGGACCCGAAGAAGGTTGAGGCAGTCATGAATTGGGAGAGGCCGAAGTCAGTCTTTGAGATACGCAGTTTCTTGGGATTGGTAGGGTACTACCGTAGGTTCATTGAGGACTTCTCTCGATTAGCTGCACCTATGACCAAGTTGACCAGAAAAGAGGTCAAGTTTGAGTGGAATGATTCGTGTGAGAAGGCATTCCAGGAGTTGAAGAGGAGGCTTACATCAACTCCTATTCTGATAGTACCAGAAAGGGGACAGAGGTACACAGTGTATTGTGATGCCTCTAAGGAAGGACTTGGATGCGTTTTGATGCAGTCCGGGAGGGTAGTGGCTTAAGGTTCTCGGCAGTTAAAGAACCACGAGCAGAATTACCCCACACATGACATGGAGTGGCGGCCATTGTCTTTGCCTTGAAGGCTTGGCGCTACCATCTGTACGGTGAGCAGTTCGAGGTGTTTTCGGACCACAAGAGCCTGAAGTACATCTTTACACAGCGGGACCTCAATGCTTGTTGAAAAACGTTGTTGTTTCCTAACCTCTAAAAACCATCCCTTAGAATGTGTAGTGTATGGATAAAGAGGAGTGTCACTCTCCCTTGGGATAGTGTCAAAAGAAAGGGCAAGGAGAAAGGAAAATGAGATGGTATAAATGTGAAATGTGAATGCACAAAAAATGTGTGTGTGTACAAAAGTGCTCCCCAAGCGTAAGGAGACTTTCACGGGTCGTGTTTTACTTGGTGGTATTCCAAGGTCGTTTCCATGGGGAAGGAAGTAAACCAAGGGGAAGGTGATTTTGAGTAAAAGGAAGTGTAAAATCTTTGTGGTTGAAAGTTGTTTGGTGAGTGTGTGTTGATGAAAATAAAGTGAGAAAACAAATGTTGGCTAATCCAAGAGGTCACTCCAATAGGAATACCAACTCAACTCGAATCCCTCCTTCAATAGAGTATGAATGAACGATTGATTCGTGGGAAGCTAGGGATAAGATTAGTGAGTATCTAAGCATAAACCGTGACTAGGCCTACGGAATATCAAAGACTCACCAACTCATCCACCCTCAACCCAGTCAAACCGAACCATTGAACTCTGAAAGAAAGGAGGAGAATGAGTTGAAATGGTATACCCAAGTGGAGGTTCCCCTTGGCTTTGCCAACTAAAAGATTTAGCTACTCATGCTTAAAATGAAATTAACTATGTAATAAGAATGCATTGCAAAGAGATGAAGTTCTTGAGTACATAAATGCAAGAAGACATAAGCTAGAAGAGAATGCATTTAAAACCCATTTTTCAGCTAAGAAAATGAAGAACTTTGTTGCATTAATGGTAGAAGCTTAAAATAGCATTAAACTAGCAATGAACTTGATGGAGAATAACATTAATGATATTAAATGAAGTTCTAAAGATTCATATAAGGGATTACAAGACAATGTATTGAAAGAAATGCAAAAATCTCACTTTATCTCTCTAGAATACTATTCATCATCTTCTCCCAGACTCTCTCTCTCTCTATATCTATTCCTCCCTGTTGAATCCTGAATTCTTTTCTTTTGTTTGGACTTGGCTTCCCAAAAACGTGCTTGGAGAGGTGCCCTAGACTCCAGAAGTGACCTCCATCTGTAGGGGTGCAGGAGGAATGGGCTGGATAGAGGGGTTGCAGAGCTTGTCTGCACACCCAGCTCCTCTTCTCTTCTCTTCTCTTCTCTCTCCTCATTGATCACCTAGGCTCCAAACTTGCAATCAAGGGTGTGAAAGGGGTGAATAGTGTTGTGGGCGTGTCAGGGGAGCATGGGAGGTCTGTTGGTGGGACCCTCAAAGCAGTAGACATGAGTTGCCGAGCATTTGGGCAGATCAGGCAAAGCGTACCGGTACGTCGAACTCCAATGGCTTCAGCGTACCGGTACGCATGCCGGTACGCTGAACTCCAGTAACCTTAGCGTACCGGTACACTTACCGGTACGGTTTGGCTGACTTCCTGATTTTCTGATTTCCTCCTCTCCTGAGCTATCCCCAAGCTACCTTTTCATCCTCATTTGTCTCAAATAGTTTGAGAAGGCCTTAAGAAGCCTCATTTAGCACCTTTTAACTGCAAACACCAAATATCATCGTTAAGAACTCAATGAACCCAACTCCCATCATTTAATCTCCAAAAGCAATTAAAATAAGATGATTAGCACATAAAAATATACAAAGTTTTGTGCTAATCACACCCCCCCAACTTAGGTTTTGCTAGTCCCTTAGCAAAAAGTTATTTCCAACACAAGGCAATGAGTATAACACACACTCAATCCATTTAATTAACCATTCATCCAATCAATTAAAAAGCACAAATCATAATGCAATTCCAAAATAACATAGATAAGATTGAATCCGAAATTGTGGTTTCTTCATTAATGTGTTCTGAATTTGGAGTACATAGAGTAGGACATCAAAATAGACAAAATAGCCTACGACTCCATTCTATCTATATCCAATCCACTGAATCACAGTACAAGGGAGAGGATTTGAGAGATTGAAGGAAGATTGGTGTGATTTGGAAGCCTAAGGGGTGATTCGGGTGAGAGAGGAGTGAAAAGGGGGTCATATTTTAGGAGGGAAATGAAAGGTGTTCTGAAAGAAGTCAATTAAAAGCCCTAACCTTTGGCATCCCAGGCAAAGCGTACCGGTACGATGAACTCCAGTAGCCTTAGCGTACCGGTACGGTTTGGCTGACTTTCTGAATATTCCTGCTGAGCAACCCTTCACTACTCCTTTTAATTTTAGGACCTCCCCTATACATTCTAACACTCTCTTTATGACCTCTACTCTACCCTCAACATATAATCCATACTCCACTTGCAAATCACCATTCGAACCATCATGCCCAATTCATTACTGAAATTGCAATGTGATTTAAAATTTTGATGTACTAAATGCACAAAACATAGCCTCCTACTTTTAGATATCAAAATGCACACCAAAATGTAAAACATGAATTCAGTTCAAAGCAGCATTCCTAACCCTTTTCAAATATCCAAAACTTGATAAATATTCCCTCATTCTTGCAAGCATGGAGCTATTTAACAAATTTCTCAAATGATTGAACTAAGTATACATGAGCAACACCATAGTCTTAGACACTAGTCTAAAGTATGCACCTACAAATTTGTGTGTGAAGTTTAACAACTAATTTGAGCACTTACGCAACGGAATTCACATTCGAATAGCTAGACAAATTCAGTTTCAATGCAAAACTCACCAAGGGTCACTCTTAAGCAATGAAATACACTCAAGTTATCCTGGTATGCACTATATGTGTACATGTGATATAGAATTTTGTGTTCAAAACAAAGTGTGTTCACATGTAATCCAAAAATGAAGTTCATATATGAAAATGAAGCGACCTTGGCATAGTCTCATGAACAGAATGCTAGGGCATTAGGTAGTAAGACTTAACTCATCATTTCCTTTGAAATTATGCACCTCCCATGCTTCTCTAGATCACTTGGGACTTTAAGGGTTATAATGGTGCCTTGGGGTGATATCTAGGTAAATGAAATGAAGGATATAGGATAACAAAGAGGGTTGTTCCGAGTGTATGACCTTTATTTCAAAAAGATCTCCCTTTTATGGGATTTCTAGGCTAACACCATCACCACACTCTTTGTTTCTTTTCTTTCTTTTCCTTAACATTTTCCTTTTCTTTTGATCATTCTTTTCTTCTTTTCACTCCCTTTTTCTCCTTTTCTTGGGTTTTCATTCTTTTGGTAGTCAACTCTTTGAATTCCAACATCATTTATCCCTTTTGCTTGAATTTCCAAACCCTACTTCCTTTTTCTTTTACGATCAAATCATATCCAGCTCTAGGAACAACCAAGGTAAGGTAGATATTCATCATTTTCATTGGCTTGGTCAAATGTGTGGCATAGAAACGAGTTTCAATTAAGGCTCAATCACGGCACTAGGGATAATATTTGCACAAGAAAAAGGGCAAAGGCTCAAAATATTCAATGATGGCCTAAGATCACTTCCAGGTCCCCATGGGATGGCATTATACGTTCAAGACAAATCAGTCTACTACCCAAATGCAACTAACCAAAACAAGCATAATGAGACTATTGAACAAATTTGACATTGAAAAATTGTTCTTTGAGTAATTGTAAGTTCCCTCCAAAAGGATTTGGCACTAAAGCTCTCATGGGTCCTTACTCATCTCCACTACTTATGTCAAGCTTAAAACATGAATCCAATCCGTAAATTGCCGAAATTACACATTCAAGAATCACATACATTTGAGTTCAAAAATCAATACATATGTGATACTTATGCATAGGATCAACTTCCATAGAATGCTCATGTGCACAAAGTTCACAACAAAGATCAACATGTCATCCAACTCACACACTCTTCATGAAGGAATACAGGTCAACAATCAGATATTTTTCATCGAAAATTTTCAAAAATTTCACATATTTTTCACTAATGCAAGCAAAACTCAAAAATTTCCCAACAACCTTGGTGTATCATACACATGGTGCACCTCACCCCCAACTTGAATCATGCATTGTCCTCAACGCATCAAAAAATATATAGTATGCAATGAAAGACAGTAAAAATGAGTAGGGTAAGAGAACACCTCGTGATTGAGCTTTTGACAAAAGCACCAAGATCTGAAATTAATAAAGACACAGATATACAAGCAAAGAAAGTGAGTGACATGAAAATAAAGATCACATAAATAAATGAAAGTAACTGTACACTAAAGAGCATAAACACTAGCTAGTCCTCCACAAACTCCGGATACGCGGGATCCGTCAACTCTTCCTCCACTTCTTGCTCTTCAGAACCCTCGAAGAATGGCTTGAGTCTTTGGCCATTTACTTTGAATGTCTAGCCATTCTCAGGGTTTGTCACTTCAACAGCTCCGTTGGGGTAGGCCACCTTGACAAGATAGGGGCCATCCTAACGGGATCGTAGTTTTCCTTGAAAAATTGAGAGGCGAGAATTGTATAAAAGCACTTTTTGCCCGGGCTCAAATGATTTCCGTATGATGGAATTATCATGAAAGATTTAAGCCCGTTCCTTTGAAATTTTTGAGCTCTCATACGCATCTCGTCGAATTTCTTCCAACTCATTCAGCTCTAACTTCCTATGTGCACCGGTCATCCTCAAATTAAAGTTTAAAGTCTTAATGGCCCAATAGGCCTTGTGTTCCATTTCGACAGGCAGATGGCAAGCCTTTCCATAGACAAGCCGGTAGGGAGACATGCCCAAAATAGTCTTATAGGCAGTGCGGTATGCCCATAGGGCATCAGTCAATCTATTGGACCAATCCTTCCTACTTGGGTTAACATTTTTTTCTAGGATGGTCTTGATCTCCCTATTGGCTAGCTCGGCTTGGACATTTGTTTGTGGGTGATAAGCGGTGGATACTTTGTGAGTGACACCATATTTGAACATTAGAGATGCAAATGGCCTATTACAGAAGTGGGATCCACCATCACTGATCATTGCTCGAGGCATCCCAAACCTCGAAAAGATATTCTCTTTGAGAAACTTGACTACGACCCGGTGGTCATTAGTCTTGGTCGGGATAGCCTCCACCCACTTGGACACAAAGTCCACTACCAGAAGGATGTACAAATAACCGAATGACATAGGGAATGGACCCATGAAGTCGATGCCCCAACAGTCGAATATTTCTATGACAAGCACAGGGGAGAGGGGCATCATGCTTCTCCGCGTCACACTACCCAATCGTTGGCATCCGTCGCATTCTTTACAGAACGAAACACAATCTTTGATAAGAGAGGGCCAGTAGAAACCTGATTGAAGAATTTTAGCGGAAGTATTCTTCGCTGAAAAATGTCCGCCGCAAGCTTGTGAATGGCAAATTGCAAGGACGTCCCGCTATTCGTTCTCAATTACATATCTCCTCATGACCTGATCAGGGCAATACTTGAACAAATACGGGTTGTCGAAGTAGAAGAACTTCACATCTGCCATGAATTGTCTTCTATCCTCTGGGCTCCATTACGGCGGTATCTGTCATGTTGCAAGGTAATTACATATATCAGCATACCAAGGACATACCAAATGAATTGAAAGCAAATGTTCGTCATGGAAAAAGTCAGGGATCGGAATGTGCTCATCAGCCTCTTGCACCACAAGACGGGATAAATGATCCGCCACCACGTTCTCAACTCCTTTCTTGTCCTTGATTGTCAAGTCAAATTCTTGTAGAAGGAGTATCCACCTAATGAGTCTTGGTTTCGCATCCTGCTTAGACAACAAGTACTTCAAGGCAGAATGGTCAGTAAAGACAACAATAGGCGAACCAATGATGTATGAGCGAAATTTATCTAAGGCAAACACTACTGCTAGCAACTCTTTCTCGGTGGTAGTGTAATTCATCTGAGCATCATTGAGTGTTTTGCTAGCATAGTGTATCACATACAGCCTGTTTTCCTCCCTTTGACTGAGCACTGCGCCGACCGCGTAATCACTCGCGTCGCACATGAGCTCAAAAGGTAGATCCCACCTGGGTGGTCGCATGATAGGAGGCGTGACTAGCATGCTCTTAAGTTTTTTAAAGGATGCCTCACAGTCATCCGACCACTCAAAGGGAATCTCCTTAGACAGTAGGTTGGTCAAGGGTCGGGCCAATGCACTGAAATTTTTTATAAACCTGCGACAAAAACCTGCATGGCCTAAAAACGACCGGATTCCCTTAATAGCTCTCGGCGTGGGGAGGTTGGAGATGACCTCCACCTTGGATTTGTCGACTTCAATACCCCTTGCCGAGACTATATGGCCAAGCACAATTCCTTCCGTCACCATCAAGTGACACTTTTTCCAATTCAATACTAGATTCTTCTCCTCACATCTTGTTAGAACTTTCTCCAAGTTTGTCAAACATCCGTCGAATGAATCCCCAAACACTGAAAAGTCATCCATGAAGACCTCCACTATCTTTTCCACCATATCACTGAAAATCCCCATCATGCATCGTTGAAAAGTCCCCGGAGCATTGCACAGACCAAACGGTATGCGGCGGTAGGCGAAGGTACCATAGGGGCAAGTGAAAGCGGTCTTCTCTTGATCCTCTAATGCAATCTCTATTTGATTATAACCAGAGTACCCATCTAGAAAGCAATAGAATAGGTGCCCAGCTACTCTTTCCAAAACTTGATCAAGAAATGGCATTGGGAAATGATCTTTTCTAGTGCATGAGTTCAACTTCCGATAATCAATGCATACCCTCCATCCGGTGATCACTCTTGTAGGTATAAGCTCATTCTCATCATTTTCCATCACCGTGACTCCGGATTTTTTTGGCACTACTTGTGTGGGGCTAACCCACTTACTGTCGGCAATTGGAAAAATGATCATCACATCAAGTAGTTTCAGAACTTCATCCCTCACCACCTCCTTCATGATGGGGTTCAACCGTCTTTGTGGTTGTCGGGAAGGTTTGGAATCCTCCTCAAGATATATGCGGTGGGTGCAAATGAGAGGGCTTATCCCCTTGATATCCGCAATGGTCCACCCAATTGCTCCTTTATGTTTTCTCAATACCTCCAAGAGTTCTTTTTCTTGTTCCATGTTCAGCGTAGAGCTAATGACCACCGAGAATGTTTCTCCATCGCCAAGATAGGCATACTTCAAATGGAAGGGTAACGGCTTCAACTCCAGGTTTGGCTTTTGTTCATCTGATGGCAAAATTTTATTTTCTTGTTGGGGTAACTCCTCGAATGTAGGGATCCAACTTCCCATCCCTTTCAATTCTCCTACCTCCTCTTGCTCATCCAACTCCTCAAGATCCACAACTCCTTCTTCCTTGAATTTCAACATCATCTCCAACTCCAAGTGCTCCTCAACCAAGGTGTCGATTCTATTGACCTCACTTACTTCCTCATCATCACCCGGTT
The DNA here is from genome assembly GCA_951799425.1 of Ilex aquifolium. Lineage (NCBI taxonomy): Eukaryota > Viridiplantae > Streptophyta > Magnoliopsida > Aquifoliales > Aquifoliaceae > Ilex > Ilex aquifolium. Next base: position 23,358,442 of record OX637406.1, on the reverse strand, counting down.
GCTTTGCCAAGTTGAATACATTGAGCTCCATTATCATGTTCTCAAACGCCAACTTCATTAGACCGTTCCTGCAATTTATCACAACATTAGACGTAGCAAAGAAGGGTCGTCCAAGTATAACGGGGATCTGGGAACTAAGGTTAGCAACAGGATGTGTATCTAGCACAATAAAATCGACGAGAAAGTAAAATTTATCAATTTGAACCAAGACATCTTCCACTACTCCCCTTGGTGTGCGGATGCTACGATCCGCTAATTGAAGCGTAATTAAGGTGGGCTTCAACTCCTCAAGCTTGAGTTGTTGATACACTAAGTAGGGAAGGAGATTGACACTCACCCCAAGTCAAGCAATGCTTGTTCCACCCGGCAATTCCCTATGGTGATGGCAATTGTTAGACAGCCGGGGTCTTTGAATTTTGGAGGAGTATTGGTCCTCAATATTGAGCTGACTTGTTCGGTTAAGAATGCTTTCTTCTGGACATTCAATCTCCTCTTCACCGTGCATAGATCCTTCAAAATTTTGGCACACGATGGTATTTGCTTGATGGCGTCGAGGAGTGGAATATTAATCTTCACCTGCTTAAACATTTCCAAAATATCAGCATAATTTGCCACCTTAACAGGTGGCTTCAAACGACTCGGGAAAGGGGCAGGCATGGGAGGAATAAATACACAATCATCAGTCAATTTTTCTTTCTCATCAACCTCCCTTTCTTTCTCTTCACTCAACTCACCCTCTTCGGCCTCACTCTCATTCTCTTCTTCTATTGGCAATGCAGCTTTGGGTGAGACCCTTGGCACAACAGATTTATCGATTTGTTTGCCACTACAAAGGGTAGTGACTGCCTTGAGTTGCTCACAACTCTCTTTGGCAGGCTCGGCCAATTCAATCAAATGTTGGCCTTTAGGGTTCTCTTGGGGTTGAGCGGGGAATTTCCCCTTCTCTTGTTGTGATAACCCTATGGCATTGGTGATTTTCGTGAGTTGGGCCGAAATGTTGTTATTGAAGGTGGTTTGGCTTTGAATGAAGTTATAGAGCACATCCTCCAAGTTCCTCTTATGGGGAGGTTGGTAGGTGGGAGGATTGGATGGACCTTGTTGGGAGAAGTTTTGGGGAGGTGGACTTTGGGAGAATTTTTGTGGGGGTGGATTGGATGAATACCCTTACGGATTGGACCGGGGGTATTGGGAGCTAGACGCTTGCCCTTGACCTTGGTATTGGTTGTGGTGTTGACCTTGCTTAGGAGGCACGAGAGATGTGTATGTGTTTGATCCATGAGGGACGGGGTTATCATTTCTCCAACTGAAATTAAGGTGATTACTCCACCCCGGATTGTAAGTGTTAGCATTTGGAGAAAATGAGTGCCTCGGTTGATTGAAGGCATGGACTTGTTCATGGTACTCTTCCTTAAGCGCCGGAATGCTCGGGCACTCCGATATGGGATGCTCGACACTCTCACAAATCGAACAAACCTCCTCGGTCTTTGACATATGTGACACCTCATGCCTTCTATTGACCTCAAGACTATCAACTTTCCTTGATAATTTGGCAATTTGTGAAAGCAAGTCTTCCCGGTCTCTCAAATCATAGATCCCTCCCCTTTGTGGCTGACTACTACCCGGAGATGTCCTAGGTACATCGTTGGGATCCCTAACGTCCCAAGATTGTGTATTTTGGGCCAATGTACTAAAGTAGTAGAGGGCCTCATCAGGGTCTTTGTTCAAGAACTCGCCATTGCACATCATGTCAATGAATTGTCTATGGGTTGGTGTGATTCTTTCGTAGAAGAAACTTACCAATTGCCACGATTCAAAGCCATGATGTGGTATGGATTGTAACAACTCCTTGTAGCAATCCCAGCATTGATAGAATTGCTCATTAGGCTTCTCAGAAAAATTTTGAATTTCTTTTTTTAAAGCAGTGGTTCTATGAATCGGAAAAAATTTATTCAAAAATACCAAAACCATTTGAGCCCAAGAGGTAATGGATCGAGGTCGCATGGCATCGAACCATGATTTGGCCTTATCACTGAGGGAGAAAGGAAATAATTTCAATCGAGCTATGTCCTCCATAGCATAGTTAGCATTGAATGTTGCAACTATATCCTCAAACCCTTTTATGTGCCGGTAAGGGTTTTCGTTTTCAATCCCGTGGAATGTAGGAAGTAGTTACAACATCCCCGGCTTAACTTGGAAAAGCTGAGCTTGGACTGGGAGGAGGATGCATGAGGGTGTGGTGCTACGAGTTGGTTGAAGGAAATCCCTCATAGACCTCGCTGGAGGATCTATTTGAATGTTATTCCCCTCATTCATGGGAGGGGGAAATTACACTCGTGGGTTGGGCATTCTAGGTGGTTGCACTCCCCCACCCCCTTGAACGTTTGGATTTGCACCGACGTCATCAAAATTATCACCCGCATCCTCGGGTGGGTCTTGGTTAATGTTCATGTTGGGGCCTAAGGGTTGTCTAACTAATCGGTTTTGTTCGTCCCTTCCCCACATGCAACAAACTATCTACAAATGAAAATATACACGAACAAGAATATATACACAGGACAACGTACCTCAGCCCGTGATGAAGATCACATGACTTACCTCTGTCGTCCGGAAATCACCTTCTTGGTTTGACACTTGTCTTCCCCGGCAACAGCGCCAAAAATGCTTGTTGAAAAACGTTGTTTTTTCTTAGCCTCTAAAAACCATCCCTTAGAATGTGTAGTGTATGGATAAAGGGGAGTGTCACTATCCATTGGGATAGTGTCAAAAGAAAGGGCAAGGAGAAAGGAGAAAGGAAAATGAGTTGGTGGAAATGTGAAATATGAATGCACAAAAAATGTGTGTGTGTACAAAAGTGCTCCCCAAGCGTAAGGAGACTTTCGCGGGTCGTGTTTTACTTGGTGGTATTCCAAGGTCATTTCCATGGGGAAGGAAGTAAACCAAGGGGAAGGTGATTTTGAGTAAAAGAAAGTGTAAAATCTTTGTGGTTGAAAGTTGTTTGGTGAGTGTGTGTTGATGAAAATAAAGTGAGAAAACAAATGTTGGCTAATCCAAGAGGTCACTCCAATAGGAATACCAACTCAACTCGAATCCCTCCTTCAATAGAGTATGAATGAACGATTGATTCGTGGGAAACTAGGGATAAGATTGGTGAGTATCTAAGCATAAACCATGACTAGGCCTACAGAATATCAAAGACTCACCAACTCATCCACCCTCAACCCAGTCAAACCGAACCATTGAACTCTGAAAGAAAGGAGGAGAATGAGTTGAAATGGTATACCCAAGTGGAGGTTCCCCTTGGCTTTGCCAACTAAAAGATTTAGCTACTCATGCTTAAAATGAAATTAACTATGTAATAAGAATGCATTGCAAAGAGATGAAGTTCTTGAGTACATAAATGCAAAAAGACATAAGCTAGAAGAGAATGCATTTAAAACCCATTTTTCAGCTAAGAAAATGAAGAACTTTGTTGCATTAATGGTAGAAGCTTAAAAGAGCATTAAACTAGCAATGAACTTGATGGAGAATAACATTAATGATATTAAATGAAGTTCTAAAGATTCATACAAGGGATTGCAAGACAATGTATTGAAAGAAATGCAAAAATCTCATTTTATCTCTCTAGAACACTATTCATCATCTTCTCCCACACACTCTCTCTCTATATCTATTCCTCCCTGTTGAATCCTGAATTCTTTTCTTTTGTTTGGACTTGGCTTCCCAAAAACGTGCTTGGAGAGGTGCCCTAGATTCCAGAAGTGACCTCCATCTGTAGGGGTGTAGGAGGAATGGGCTGGACAGAGGGGTTGCAGAGCTTGTCTGCACATCCAGCTCCTCTTCTCTTCTCTTCTCTCTCCTCATTGATCACCTAGGCTCCAAACTTGCAATCAAGGGTGTGAAAGGGGTGAATAGTGTTGTGGGCGTGTCAGGGGAGCATGGGAGGTCTGTTGGTGGGACCCTCAAAGCAGCAGACATGAGTTGCAGAGCATTTGGGCAGATCAGGTAAAGCGTACCGGTACGTCGAACTCCAGTGGCTTCAGCACACTGGTACGCATACCGGTATGCTGAACTCCAGTAGCCTTAGCGTACCGGTACGGTTTGGCTGACTTCCTAATTTTTCTGATTTCTTCCTCTCCTGAGCTATCCCCAAGCTACCTTTCCATCCTCATTTGTCTCAAATGGTTTGGGAAGGCCTTAAGAAGACTCATTTAGCACCTTGTAACTGCAAACACCAAATATCATCGTTAAGAACTCAATTAACCCAACTCCCATCATTTAATCTCCAAAAGCAATTAAAATAAGATGATTAGCACATAAAAATATACAAAGTTTTGTGCTAATCACTCAACATGAGGCAACGCAGATGGATGGAATATCTGGAAGACTATGACTTCACTTTGCATTACCATCCCGGTAAGGCAAATGTGGTAGCTGATGCACTTAGTCGGAAGTCACGAGGAGTTGTAGCTAGTGTAGCTTCCAGGGAGTGGCAGATGCTCGAGACTGTGGGACAGTTCGGGCTACACTATATGGGGCAGGCTCAGGGTACCTTGGAAAGTTTGGTGGCTACGCCTTTCCTATTGTGCAGAGTGATTGAGTCTCAGGGGAAATACCCAGAGATATTGTCTATTAAAGACCGAGTACGGTCGGGTACGGGTGACGAGGACTGGGCCATTCACACGGATGGTAGTCTTCGATTTAGGGGAAGGGTTGTGGTTCCCCAGTTAGCAGAGCTGAGAGAGGAGATCCTTAGGGAGTTCCATTGCTCCCGTTTTGTTGTACACCCCGGTGGCACGAAGATGTACCATGATCTTCGTTGCCAGTATTATTGGAGCGGTATGAAGGGACATGTTGGGGATTTTGTCAGACGATGTCTCACGTGTCAGCAAGCCAAGGCTGAGCACCAGAGACTAGCGGGATTACTCCAACCTTTGGAGGTAGCTAAGTGGAAGTGGGAACATGTCACGATGGATTTTGTGACCCACTTTCCACGAACATCGCGAGGGCATGATGCGGTGTGGGTGATAGTGGACCGGTTTACTAAGTCAGCACACTTTTTGGCGATGCAGATGACCTTCACACTGGAGGAATTCTGCAGGTTGTATATACGGGAGATTGTCCGGTTGCATGGGGTGCCCATATCTATAGTATCGGATCGGGATCCCAGGTTTACGGCTCATTTTTGGGAGAGTTTCCAGCGAGCCATGGGGACACAGTTGATGATGAGCACTGCTTTTCATCCCCAGAAGGACAGTTAGTCGAAGAGGACCATCCAGACTTTGGAGGACATGCTACGGGCATGCGTCCTAGATCTCAAGGGTAGCTGGAAAAAGCACTTGCCCTTAGTGGAGTGCGCCTACAACAACGGTTATCAGGCGAGCATACAAATGGCACCCTATGAGGCACTATATGGAAGGCTTTTTCGATCTCCGGTTTGTTGGACGGAGGTAGGAGAGAGACCCTCTACGGGTCCGGATTTGGTTAGGGACACCTCTGAGAAGGTGGATTTGATACGGAAGTGTCTTCTCACGGCTCAGAGTCGGCAGAAGAGCTACGCCAACAGAGGGCAGCGACCTCTAGAGTTTGAGGTGGGAGATCATGTCTTCTTGAAGGTGATGCCTAAGAGAGGAGTGGTCAGGTTCGGCAAGCGGGAAAAGCTGTCGTCGAGGTATATCGGGCCCTTTGAGGTACTCGAGAGGGTAGGTATAGTTGCTTACCGGTTGGCATTACCGCCAAATCTATCAGGTGTTCACGCCGTATTCCATGGCTCCATGCTCCGGAAATACACCCCAGATCCGACTCATGTGGTGGATTTGGGCGAGCTTGTTGTTGATGCGGATGGGACCTTCGAGGAGGGACCGGTGCGTATCATGGATAGCCGGGATCAGGTTTTGCGAGGCAAGACCATGAGGCTAGTGAAGGTGTTGTGGCAGCACCGAGGAGTGGAGGAGGCGACATGGTAGCGTGAGGACACTATACGTACCAATTATCCTTTCTTATTCGAGGATGAAGGTACATTTTTGTAGTTATGAGTATGATATACTTGTAGCATATGCATGTGGTTGAATGTGCATGTGTGTGTGAATTTCGGGGACGAAATTCTTTTAAGGGGGGAAGAATGTAAAACCCGGGTAAATTTGAACTTTTTCTGAAAAAGGGCAAAACGGTAATTTGCCACTAAAATGCGTATTTAAAATACTCATGTTTCTAGAGTTCGGATGACACAACGGACTTCGCCGTTAGAATCGTATCGCGAAATCTAGTTACCCTGTCAAATTTCATCGAAATCCGAGATAGTCGGATTTTACACGTATTTCGAGGCGACTGGGTGGCGGCTGACCTCACAAAGGTCCCTACAAATAAATTTTATAAAATTTCCTTAAAATTGAATTAAAGTTCAAATAAATTAATTTGAACTTAAACCGGGATGAAATTAATCTTTTCGGAGCGAAAACGGACCCAGACAAGGGAGGGGGCGTGTGGCGCGATGTGGGCCAAGCTTTAAAATTATAAATAGGGCCTAAATATCTGATTTTTGGCAGAATATCTTCACAATTCTGCTGGTTTTAAGGTGTGAGGGAGAAGGGAGAAGGGAGAAGGGAGAAGGGAGAAGGGAGAAGACAAGAGAAAAATCCAACTTTCTTCCTACGATTCACGGAGTTTCGTCGGTCAGAATCCTTCGGACCAAGAGTTAAAGTCGATCACCTCGACGAGGGCTACGCAACCACACCAAGAACGAAGGATTTCACCGAAGATCCAAAGAGGGGATTTTGGGAAATCAAGACTTGGAGGTTAGTGTTGGTGTTCTTGAAGGTTATATCCTTCGGTTTACGCTCCAAGAGGTAGGGTTCCCTCCTACTTGGGTTTATTTCCATCCTATGATGTTCATATGGAAGGGAGTAGTTATGTATAATATGTATACCACTTGTTTATTGTTATGAAAATGAGGGAAAGGGTGTAGAAATGGCTTAGATCAACTTCTAGCTTGATTTTGATATGTGGGAGTTACTTGTGTAATCCCTTGAAAATTGGTTTATGTGGGCATGTTATATGTTTATATTATGTCTTGTGATTAAGTGTGATTGGCATGAAATTGTGAAAGGCCATACTTGAGCCTTGTGTTGGGAATAAATGTTGATACATGCTAGTTGATGTATTGACATGATAATGAATTTTGGTGATTATATGCATGTGATATAAATTGCCATGGAACATGTGGACATGTGGATGAATTGCTCATTTGGCATTATTGCATATTGGGCATGGGGTTGGCATCATATTCATGGGCCTTATGCATGAGTGTGGGTGTGTGGGTGCATGGTTTAATCAAACACCATACTTAGTGCTTGATGGGTGGGCTCGGGAAAGTTGGATTGAAGATCCGACTGAGTCGCACGGGTACATGCATGGAAAACTTGTGTCGGGTATAGCAAGAAGGGCTAGATTCTCCCTCGAGTTCAAAACCCGGCTACTTGGTTCACACACTCCCCTGAGATGAAATTCCGAAAAAGTGTGATGGTGTACGGAACCGGCGGTTGTGATACTAAAATTCGTTGCCCAACAAAGACACAAGATTTTGTTTTATAAAACACTCATTCAATGGGTAACATCCATCAATGATTTGGTTTTATAAAAACATAACTTTTATTTCAAACAATCATTGGATGGATTTTCGTCAAATGACGGTTTCATTGCACAAGTGCATTGCATTGTGTTGTGGGAGTCGGTGAGGACTCGGGTTAAAGCGCATGAGTGAGTCTCATCTCATCTCATTTCATGGCATGACATAGAATTCCTATCATTGGATGCATATTCTTGATTGGAATGTTTGAATTATTGATTGTTTGCATTGTGCACATTTCATATGCATCTAGGGTGGGGAGTAGCCTCTGTAAGAGATACTCTATTGAGCGTGGCTCACCCTATACGGGAAAACATTTCAGGTGCGAGATACACACCGGTGGATGACACTCACTCAGGGCCCCAAGGATGAAGAGAGGTCGTTGTTGTGGCTTTACCTTGATTTTTTTTTTGTTTTTGTACAATAACTATGAAAACTCAGTTTTGGCATGTAATCGTATGCAAAAGTTTGTAATAGAACTTGTATAAACTATGAATTGACGTATGTTAGACCTCGGATGGGTCATGTAATTAAATGTTGTCATGGGAGTGTGGATAAATAGACTCGGTGTGGTCAATGTTATGTGATTGCACAGGTTGTGTTTTGGGTAGAGCTCCCCGTACAAAGGAGACTCTGCCCGAATTTCGATAAATTATGGATCCCGATAAATGGGGCATAACGGCGTGATATCGAGTTACACGATATCCACGGGTATTCTGCAGGTTGATGGGTGATCAACGGACCCCCGGATTTTGGGGTGTCACAGCGGTATAGTCTTATTGGCAAATATGAGATGGCCTTAGTGGCAGACTCATTATAGCCTTAGTGGTGTGTGTGATATTGGCTTAGTGGCTTTTGTGTTATGGCCTTAGTGGCTGATTTGCTATAGTCGTAGTGGCAAATATAGCCTTAATGGCATATAAATATGTCCCAGTATCGTGTGCAAGCTAGGGTGTGTAAGCAATGGTGATGGTGTTTCTGGTGGTACCATTGCGTCTACAGTTGAAGTAATGTAGAATTATTCTAAGAGTGATGTTACTATTTATCATTTATGTTGTACATTCACTTAGTTCTCTAATGCTCACTCTTTGTAGTTTCTATTCTCTACAACTACCTCATGTTCGAGAGAAGTCCACTGCTGAGTCTAGTTGATTAAGGGGGAGTCAACTGCTAAGTGTGAGTGGTAAAGGAGGAAATGGTCTTCGGAGTCTTGTCATATAATTTGTGTAGTCTTGATTCTTGTAATTACGTAAGGTTTAAGTGTTTGAAAGACATGGGTTAGCAAGCATGAATTGTACGTGTAATATGTTGGTATATTGGGGAACTTAATTATATTTTACTGCACCTAGTCGGTGTTCATTTATTGAGTCATTAAGTGTATACTGGAACAAGATACAGGATATTTTTAAGAGAGAGGTCCACTCTACTAGGATTGGTTGTAATGTACCAACTCTGGGCAGAGGCGTTACTCACACACCAATGGGTTTGTCAAACCATCAAGATCTTCAACTCCAATTTGTGAGGTTGAGTAGAATCTCTAGTAGTAGCCTTAGATCTTAGGGATCTAGGTTAGTGGTGGAAGCTCTTTAGGTAGAAGATGTATTTTCTCTGTTAAAAATCTCACAAGAGGCTTGACCTAGCTGTGGGAAAGGCTCTTCCTATTTATAGGTCCGGAATAAGGGTAGTCTTGGTAAACAATAAAACTCAATTTCGCGAATGACCACTCGATTTATGGGAGAGCGGTTATAGGGCAATTGTCGCTAGACTGAAAATCACATTTTTATCCTGACCAAAGAGCACTGACCGCTCAAGATACCATGAACACCATTCAAGCGACCATGAAGGACCGCTCTGTAACTGTGACGCCCCAAAAATCCTTGGGGTCCGTTGATTACCCATCAACTCGCGGAATGCCCGTGGATACCGAGTAACTCGATATCACAACTAGGCCTGGCAATCGAGTCGAGTGGAACGGTTTCGTGTCGGGTGGAACGGGTTTGTGTCAAAAAATCCTCCATCCATACCCCATTCGTTTATATAAACGATTCCAACTATCACATCCATACACAAATAATTTATTAGACGGGTTACCCGATACAACCCGTGTGTCACCCGCTAAGTAAGAGAATAAGTTAAATTATTTCAAGTCCACACGAAAAATCATCAACTCACCACATATTACACATGTTTGACCTGTTTACTATAAAAATAAATTATGGCTAAGCAAAAAAATAAAGACAAAAAATAAACATTAAATGACTACTAAATTTGAATGAGTCTGAAAGATGGGAGGTGTTAGATGAGGCAGAGGCTAAGAGACCTAACTTTTTAAAAAAAAAATTATAGTACCATTGTTAACGGGTTGAAACGAGTTTATGAGTTTAACACGAAACCGGTTCGTTTATTTCACGGGTTTGCCGAGTTAACCCATTAACCACCCAAACCCGTTAAGACTACACCCAAACCCGCTAAATCCGTGTTGGGTGCGTGTCGATTTCACGAGTCGTGTCAAAAATTGCCAGGGTGATTCACAATGTTATGCCCCATTTACCGGGGTCCATAATTTAACAAAATTGGGCAGAGTCTCCTTTGTACGGGGAGCTCTACCCAAAACACAACTTGTGCATCATAAAATAACAAGACCCATCTGAGGTCCAATATTCAACAATGACCACACCGGGTCCATTTATGAGTAAATATAGACCACACCGGGTCCATCTATCCACACTCATATAAACATGCAAGGCTATATTAAAATTAGTCCATAAAAGTCCAATTACAATTCTTTACATACATTACATGCCAAATTTTACAAACAAAAATGATTAAAAGCCACAAGTCGGCTTTTCTTCAACCATGTGGCCCCGATTGTGAGTCGTCCGCCAGCGCATAACCCGCACCTGAAATGTTTCCCGTATAGGGTGAGCCAACGCCCAGTACAGTATATCCTACAAAGGCTACACCCCACCTTAAATGCATATGCAATGTGTATATGCAACAATCAACACATTTATCCATTCAAGCATTGCTATCAAGAATATGCATCCAATGATAGGAATTCTATATCATGTCATGAAATGAGATGAGACTCACTTATACAACTTCAACCCGAGTCCTCACCGATTCTCACAACACCATGCAATGCACTTGTGAAATGAACCGTCATTTGACGAAAAATTCATCCAATGATCGTTTGAAAATAAAAGTTGTTTCATTATAAAACCAAATCATTGATGGGTGTTACTCATTGGATTAGTACTTTTATAAACCAAAATCTTGTATCTTGTTGGGCAACGAATTTTGGTATCTCAACCACCGGTTCCGTAAACACCAGCACTTTTCTGGAATTTCACCGCCGAGAAGTGCCTGAACCATGTGACCGGGTTTTGCACCCGAGGGAGAGTCTAGCCCTACTTGTTATACCCGACACAAGTTTTCTTCCATGCAACCATACGACTCAAAGGGGATCTTCGATCCACATTTTTCCGAGCCCACAGACCAACCACCAAACAAGGTGTTTGATCAACCATGCATCTCACACACACACACACCCATACTCATGCCTAAGCCCATGGATGGGATGCCTCTGTGCAAATGCAATGTAATGTGTCATTGCATATCAATGTCATGTCTCATATGTAATGAATGTCATATGTACAACTTAAACAACATATCAACATGTATCATAGACAATTATATCATAGGCATATAATCTCCAAACTTTCATCCCAATGTCAAAACATCCACTAGCATGTATCAACATTTATATTCAACACAATTGACAAGCATGTTATTACATAATCGATGCTAATAACACACTTAATCACAAAGGCACAATTTAACACATAACCGCCCATGTATTAGCCCACATAACAACCCACTTAACGGGCCAAAAATAATCCACAAAACAGCCCCTAATCGAAGCACAAAAACAGCCCCTACATAGGCCTCAAAACAGTCCCTAAACAGGCCATAAAAACAGTTCATAACAGACCATAAAACAATCCATAAAATGGCCCTAGAAACAGTCCATGAATGGCCTAAAAACAGTCCATGAATGACCCTAAAAATAGTCCATGAAATGGCCTAAAATCAGTCCATGAATTGGCCTAAAAACCGTCCATGAATGGCCTAAAAACAGTCCATGAATTGGCCCTACATGCAGCCCCATTTCAGCCACCTAAATAGTCCAAAAACTGTCCATTTGGACAGCCTATCTACAGTCCCATTTCAGCCATTAAAAGGCCCACTTAAGGTAAGAATAAAACCAAGGTAGGAAGAACCCTACCTCTTATAGCGTAGATTGAAGTGTAGAGACGTCAAGAACCCAAAAAATAGCCCAAGAACTTGATTTCTCCAAAATATTTTCTTTGGACCTTCGGTGAAATCCACTTTTCTTGGTACGTAGACGTAGCTCTCGTCGCGGTGATCGACTGTAACTCTTGGTCCGAGTTAATCCGAGCGACGGAACTTCGAAGATCGGTGGAAGAAAGCTTGATTTCCCACTTTTCTCTTCTCTTTCTCCCACACGTTGGAACCAGCAGATTTGGGGAAGGAAATATCTGATTTTTCAGATATTTAGCCTCTATTTATAATTTTTAAAACTTGGCTCACATCGAGCCACACGGCCCCCACTTGTTCGGGTCCATTTTCGCCCCGAAACGATTAATTTCGTCCCGATTTAAGTTCAAATTAATTTTATTTGAACTTTCATCAAATTCTAAGGAAATTTTATAATTTTAATAAAAAATTGGTTTTTGGGGGTCATTGGACACCAGTCACCTCGAAAAACGTGAAAAACCCAACTATCTCGGAATTCGACGAAATTTGACAGGGTGACTCGGTTTCGTGAGACGAATCCAACGGCGAACTCCGTTTCATCATCCGAGCTCTAGAACATGAATATTTTAAATACGCATTTGGGTGGCAAATTACCATTTTGCCCTTTTTCAGAAAAAAGTTCAAATTTGCCCGGATTTTACATTCTTCCCCCCTTAAAAGAATTTCGTCCCCGAAATTCACACACGTATACATGCAATCACATGCGTATGCAACAGTCATATAATACATAATGACAACAAGAATGTACCTCCATCCTCAAATAAGAAAGGATAATTGGTACGTATAGTATCCTCACGCTCCCATGTTGCCTCCTCCACTCCTCGGTGTTGCCACAGCACCTTCACTAACCTCATGGTCTTGCCTCGCAAAACCTGTTCTCGGCTATCCATGATACGTATCGGTCCCTCCTCCAAGGTTTCATCCGCATCAACGACAAGCTCGCCCCAATCCACCACATGAGTCAGATATGGAGTATACTTCCGGAGCATAGAGACATGGAATACCGCATGAACACCCGATAGATTTGGCGGTAACGCCAACCGGTAGGCAACTATACCTACCCTCTCGAGTATCTCGAAGGGCCCGATATACCTCGGCGACAGCTTTCCCCGCTTGCCGAACCTGACCACTCCTCTCTTAGGCATTACCTTCAAGAAGACATGATCTCCCACCTCAAACTCTAGAGGTCGTCGCCGCTTGTCAGCGTAGCTCTTCTGCCGGCTCTGGGACGTGAGAAGACGCTTTCGTATCAAGTCTACCTTCTCCGAGGTGTCCCTAACCAATTCCGGCCCCGTAGCAGTTCTTCCTCCCACCTCCGTCCAACAAACCGGAGATCGACAAGGCCTCCCTTATAGTGCTTCATAGGGTGCCATCTGTATGCTCGTCTGATAACTGTTGTTGTAGGCGAACTCCACCAAGGGTAAGTGTTCTTCCCAGCTACCCTTGAGATCTAGGACGCATGCCCGTAGCATGTCCTCTAAGGTCTGGATGGTCCTCTCCGACTGGCTGTCTGTCTGGGGATGAAAAGCAGTACTCATCATCAATTGTGTCCCCATGGCTCGCTGGAAACTCTCCCAAAAATGAGCCGTAAACCTGGGATCCCGATCCGATACTATAGATACGGGTACCCCATGCAACCGGACAATCTCCCATATATATAACTTGCAGAATTCCTCCAGTGTGAAGGTCATCCGCACCGCCAAAAAGTGTGTTGACTTAGTAAGTTGGTCCACTACCACCCATACCGCGTCATGTCCCCGCGATGTCCGTGGCAAGTGGGTCACAAAATCCATCGTGACATGCTCCCACTTCCACTCAGCTACCTCCAAGGGCTGGAGCAAACCTACTGGTCTCTGGTGTTCAGCCTTAACCTGCTGGCACGTGAGACATCGACTGACAAACTCGCCAACTTGCCTCTTCATTCCACTCCAGTAATAGTGGCGACGAATATCATGATACATCTTCGTGCCCCCTGGATGAACCGCAAAACGGGAGTAGTGAAATTCCCTAAGGATCTCCTCTCTCAGATCCGCCAACTGAGGAACCATAACCCTTCCTCGATACCGAAGATTACCATCCGAGTGAATGGCCCAGCCCTCGTCACTTGTACCTGCTTGTACACGGTCCCGGATGGACAATAACTCTGTGCCCTGACTCTGGGACTCAATCACCCTGCTCAGTAGAGAAGGCGTAGCCACCAAACTCCTCAAAGTACCCTGAGCCTGACCCATATAACACAACCCGAACTGTCCCACAGTCTCGAGCATCTGCCACTCTCGGGAAGCCACACTAGCCACAACTCCCCGTGACTTTCGGCTGAGTGCATCAGCCACCACATTTGCTTTATCGGGATGGTAATGCAAAGTGAACTCATAATCTTCGAGGTACTTCATCCACCTGCGTTGTCTCATGTTGAGATCCCGCTGTGTAAAGATGTACTTCAGACTTTTGTGGTCTGAAAACACCTCGAACTGCTCACCGTACAAATAGTGGCGCTAAGCCTTCAAGGCAAAGACAATGGCCGCCAACTCCATGTCATGTGTGGGGTAATTCTGCTCATGGTTCTTTAACTGCCGAGAACCATAAGCCACTACCCTCCCAGACTGCATCAAAACACACCCAAGTCCGTCCTTAGAGGCATCACAATACACTGTGTACCTCTGTCCCCTTTCCGGTACTATCAGAATAGGAGCTGAATTAAGTCTCCTCTTCAACTCCTGGAATGCCTTCTCACACGAGTCATTCCACTCAAACTTGACCTCTTTTCGGGTCAACCTCGTCATAGGTGCAGCTAATCGAGAGAAGTCCTCAATGAACCTCATGTAGTACCCTGCCAATCCCAAGAAACTGCGTATCTCGAAGACTGACTTCGGCCTCTCCCAATTCATAACTGCCTCGACCTTTTTCGAGTTCACGGATACACCCGAAGCCGACACTACATGCCCCAAGAATTTCACCTCAGTAAGCTGATTGATTGGAAACTACGTCGTTCCTAACCTCGTAACATTACCCTCACCCTCAATGTGTGTATGTGGCTTATAGTGATGGGGGAGTGTCACTCTCCCTCCGGATGATGCAAGAAGATAGGAAACAACAACAAAATGGATGTGAATGGAAATGTGATGAACAAAATATGTGGAATGAAATGCGGGTGTGAACAAAAGTGCTCCCCAATCGTAAGGAGTCTTTCGTTGTCGGTGTTTTACTTGGAAGAGTATTCCAAGGTCGTCTCCTCAGGGAAGGAAAGGGAGTTTTGTGAAAGTGATTTTGCAAAAGTGAAAAGAAAGTGTAAAATCTTGTATTTGTGTTTTGGTGAGTTTTGTTCAAAATGAAAATGCAAGAAAGCAAGTGTTGGCTAATCCAAATGGTTCATTCCAATGGGACTACCAAATCAACTCAAAGCCTTCCTCCGATTGAGCATGAATGAACGATTGATTCGGGGGAAGCTAGAGACGAGATTGGTGAGTATCTAAGCATAAACCGTGACTAGGCCTATGGAATATCAAAGGCTCACTAACTCGTCCACTCTCAACCCCGTCAAACCGAACCATTTGACTCTAAAGGGAGGAATGAAGAAGAGTTGAAAATGGTATTCCCAAGAGGAATTTTCCCTTGGATTAACCAACTTAAATCCTAGCTACTCATATTAAAAATGCATAAAGGAAAGACAAGCATAATGTAAATGAAAGACATTGTATAGAAATGAAGCTTTAAAGCATGAAACTAAACTTGAAGCAAGAAATCTAAAGCTATGAACAAAAACATTCAATACCCATTTTAAGCTAAAAATGAAGAACTTGAAAGCATAAATGGTGAAATGAAGAACATGTAATTAACTTGCAATATACTTGAAATAAAGGAGATTACAATGTAAGAAATGAAGATTACAAGAGGAATGTAGCTTACAGCAATGACATGGATGAAGAAAATGCAAAAATGAAATTACTATTCATCATCTTCAACCTTGGAGCTTTCTACATCTACTCCTAAGCTTAGGTAGCCAACTCCCTTTTCAAGCTTGTGTAATGCTGAATATATTGGTGTGTGGAGACTTGCCAAAACGTCCAAGAGGCTCCCCCCTAGCTGTGTGAATGAGCTCCCATCAAGAGAGGGCTGAATGGATGGCTTTGACAGGCTAGGAGATCATAGCCTGGGCAGCCCACTTCCCCCCATTCCTCCTTTAATGCATTGGCCTTTAAAGTCTTCCACTTGAGTGTAGGAGGCCTGTAAATGTGTAAAGAAATGTTGGGATAGGCGTGGGAGAAGTGTAGGTGGGACCCCCAAGCCTCAAAGTTGAGTTACAGGCTGTTTTCGCGACTAGAAGGTCCGGAGTACCGGTACTAGGTACCGGTACTGTTTTTCTGCACTGGACCACCTTCGGTAGAATCGGCATAACTCTTGATCTAACCGTTGGATTGGGCTGAAATTTTGACACCAAACAGAAGACACTCATATCTACAACTTTAATGTTTTGAACTTTTCCAAATTATGAGTAGATCATGGTAAAAATGGAGGAATTACGAGGCAGTGCTTCCAATTGTTGCTGCAGCTGGTGCCCTTGTTCCCAAGCACCAATGCCTTCTTGATTTCTTCACTTTTAAGCCTCCAATTCTTCATGTATTGTGTCCATGCCTTCACCACACACCCAACAAGGTTGCAATGTCCTAAAATCAATCATTTAAGCTATAAAAGGTTGCAACATCAAAATATCAACATTATAGACAATTTTGGCTAACACTAAGTATTTAAATGCAAAAGTTGAGTTATAATGCATGTAATGAGCCCTTCAAATATGCAATATTATGCGCTCATCACATAGTATATGACTTGTTGCATATGCATTTTGTTATATGTGTATATGTGTGTAATTTTGGGGATGAAATTCCCTTAAGAGGGTGAGAATGTGAAACCTGATAAAATTAAATTTTTAATTAAAGGGATAAAATGGTAATTAGCCATTAAAGCACATATCGATAACCCGAGTTTTTATAAAACTCAGATGACGAAATAAACATTAGCATTGGATTCTTCTCACGAAATTGGGCTAGCCATTAATTTTTATCGAATTCTGAGACAATCAGATTTTTGAATGTTATGATGAGATCGAGTATCGCGTGATTAAATTTTGCAATTAGATTTAATCGCGGAACCCATAATATAATCTAAAGTAAATCTTATAAAATTATATTAAACATGACATATGGCGAAATGTAATTAGTTGGGATAAAATTCGATCAATAAGAAAGTGACACATGGCTTAATATGTGCCTAGTATAAATAGAAATTTAAAGTGGAAGACTATAGCCTTCCAAGTCTTCTTCTCCACACAATTTAGCCAAGAGAGAGAGAGAAAGGAGAGACTTCTCCATCTTCTTCTTCCTTTTTCTTCCATTGATCTACAACGATCCGTCCGACGGATCAAGTTGGGGCAAGAATTAAAGTTGCTTACAATGACGAGGGTTACGCGCCAGTACGAGTTTTGACTAGAGCTTTAACAAAACATCGTTTGGCATCATAAGGAGTTGATCTACCTCGTGCGCACACTACAAGAGGTAGGGTGCCTTCTTATCGAGGTTTAGTTCCAACCTAGGGTTGTGTATGGAATAGGTATAACCCTAAGGTTGAAATCTTTTAGGCTAGAGCACACCTAGTGTAACTAGGGTCTTGAAAATGAGTATGAGAATTGGTAAAACCCATTTTGATTTTGATTTGGGTGATGTATGAAAAGGGTAAGTAAATGGCATAAATGACTATGTGGCTTATGTTGTAGGAAGTTTATGTGGCTTTGTTGTGGGTTTGCTATGTGTTTATATTTCATGCCTTCTAAGTGTTTTAATGAAATGCTTAGGAAGTATGTTTATTGGATTGTAACCATATTTGACATGCTAGAGAATGATTATGGAAATTGACATGTTTATTATATGTTTTATGATATGATGAGTATGATGATATGAATTGCATTTGCACAAGCACATGTAGTATCTCATTCATGGGCATCCGTCATGAGTGTGGGTGTGCGTGCATGTTTTTAATCAAACACCATTCTTGGTGGGTTGATACGTGGACTCAGGAAAGTTAGACCTAGGTCTGGCTGAGTCATACAAGTTTGCATTGAAAAACGTATCGGGGTTAACATAAAGGGCTAGATTATCCATCGGGTGCAAGACATGACAATTTTTGATACGCGCGTTCTGTTGGTATTGAGTCCATATAGTGTGTCAGTATATGCGGAACCGTAGGTGGAAGTCCTAAAATTCCGAGTCGGTTGGGTAACCGTTGGTTTAAGTCCAGAAAATACCTACCCTAGAAAGACATAAATTTTTATAAAATAGTCATTGGATGTTTAACATCAATGGCGGGGGCTTGGAATGCCCGGATTCATATGCATGACATTGCATGTGTTATAGGAGCCGATGGGGCTCGGTCTTGCATTTCATGCGTGAGTTCTCATCTCATAGCATGACATGAAATTGAAGCATTCATTTATGAAATATATATATATATATATATATATATATATATATATGAATGGATGTTTGACATGATATTTGCATGTGACATTTCATATGCATGTGTGTTTGGAGGTAATCTCCAGAGGAGATACCCTATTGAGCGTGGGTCACCCTTTATGGGGATATATTTTAGGTGTTGGACAGGAGTCCACTGAAAGTCCTAACTTGGGTCCGCTTTGAGGATAAAGCCGAGTTATGGCTCTTGATATGGATTTTTGTAGTCTCTTGTATATAATTACATTTTGGTCTTGTATATTTTTAAATATAAAACTTTCTTGTATTTTATTAAAGGCATGTAATGGGACTCTTATGAACATTATATTTTGTGAATGGATGTATATCGTGGATGTTGGTATTCAATACTATATTGACTGAATATCGATGTTGTACCCTGTGGGGCCATATAGTTATATACTGCACAAGTGTGTGTGTCGGGTAGAGCTCTCCATACAAGGGAGACTCTGTCCGAATTTTTGTTAAGGACCCTAGTGAATGGGGCATCTCAATGTGTTATCGGGTTATGCAGTATTAGGGGTTATTCCGTTGGTTGATGAGTGATCAGCGGGTTGAGGAATGACACTCGGGAATTAGGGCGTCACATAGCATAGGCGTATTCCATTCAAACCTTACTTGGGTAGTATCTTTATACATTCTACAGGTAACCTTCCTGTGTTAAAACAACTTTAACTCAACTTCTATTAATCCAATTCTAACAAAAACCCATGTTAGATGAAAATAGACTCATAGAGCTTCATTCCCGCCAAAAATCACTATTTTTGGATACCAAATACATGTTCAAAGTAACTCCTAAAACTAAGCATAAGCTACATAATTTCAAGTTTCAGTAGGTCATAGTCATCTTTAGAAATTCA
Organism: Ilex aquifolium; assembly: GCA_951799425.1. Lineage (NCBI taxonomy): Eukaryota > Viridiplantae > Streptophyta > Magnoliopsida > Aquifoliales > Aquifoliaceae > Ilex > Ilex aquifolium. Next base: position 23,339,096 of record OX637406.1, on the reverse strand, counting down.
TCATAAATAGATTTTAACTTCTTTTTATATGAAACCAAAGGTAAAAAAAATACTTAACTAACTTATTTTAAACTATTCAAATTTCAGAATAAAAAACGAACTTTAGCCTAAGAGTATTGACCCTAAATCACCTTCCATTCAAAACATCCAGAACTTTTTCAGCAGGTTAGGGTTAAATTTAAAGAGTCACCAAAAATCGAGTTTTCATCATTTTTGTGTGAAACCAAAGCTAGAAGAACCCTTTGCTAATCTATTGCAAACCCTCAAAGTTTAAGAATCATAAAGTAACTGTAACTCATATAACAAATTACGAAACCACATGCTGTCCAGATTTGCCAGAACAATTTTCTATGGACTAGGATTAACTTTCAAAAATCACCAAAAATAGTATATAAATCCGTTTTAATTAAAACCAAAGCTAAAAGAATCCTTTTTATTTATTTTATGATCCCAAAGTTTCAAAATCATTAAAGAATCTTAGCTTATGAAATGAACCAGAATCTCACTTGTTGTCCAGAATTTGCAGGATGCTTCTTCTTCTTTCTCCCTTTTTTCCTCTCACCCCCAATTTCATTTTTGGTGATTCCTATCAGAAGAATTCAGCCTCCCAATCCCTTATTCAAATCATGATTTCTTGCATGGAGAGGCACCAAGGTTGCCTTCTGATTTGAAGACACCTACAGGCTTAACGCCCCCACAAGGGCAGGTGTCCACCCCTACCCCACAAGCTCTCTTATCTATTCTGTCTCTCAATTGTTCGACGTCATTCTAGTAGGTTAAACTCACTTTAAGGATGTTCCAAAGCATTCTTGCAGGTTCCATAATCCTCCAGAACATCCCCAAATCATCCACATCCTTCTAGGCCATATGAGAGCTTGAGGGGCAACTTGGTCATTTGAAAAAAAATGTCCAATTCCCCAATTATTAATTATTATTATTATTTTTAAAAAATTCAAAAAAATTAAATAAATGTCCACAAAAATGCTAATCAATTCATCGGAGCCATACTCGACCTCCGATTAATTCCCGGACCGCAAGTCCGAATCCCTTAACACATATTCGTGTGATTTCGACTCCACTTTTTTCACCATGACCTTTCAAAACCACCAAATTACATAACCCATATTATTTAGTAACATTCGGATCATAGGTGTGACACTTTTGATTATCCAAAATTTATATTCCAATTCACTATTCTTGATTGATATGAAATTCTATATGTTTTGTTGAATGAGTTGCATTTGGCTAATTATTTTATGATTGATTGCTACATAGTGTACTTGGGGCATATTTTGTGAGATGTGGTTGTGGCTTTATGGGGTGTAATTATAGCCCTGTGGGGTGTGATCGATAAATCTGAGTTTGAATTTATATTCAAGTGTCACTTGTTATGTGACCAAGATGAACTGAGTATGAAGCTATGTACATTGAATAATTGCACTATTGGATATCTCATATTTCATTCATCATTCTGTAATTTCCTGTTGATTGAGTTATTTGATATTTAATAATTCATACTATTATTGTTGACCATATTATTTCAGGTCATATTGTATACTTCCCCGCTTAATTAATTTTTCAGGAGGATTACGGAGCATAGATCGTGATTGAAAATATTGGAGGAACCGGACATGATATATTATGGTTGTATTTATATTTGGATATTTGATTATCAATTTATTTATTTTTTTGAGGTAATTAGAGCTTTGGTCCGTGTATTTGGAGATATATTGTGTGGAATCTGTGAATTGATTTATTGGTTAATACATCTAGAAAATCGGTACATTACAGGGTGGTATTAAAGCATTAGATTAACGATTCCATAAACTATCCTATTTTTAATACATAGGATGATTACCTGTGAGTTACGTTGGAATTAATTAGCAATGCGTAAATTTCAATTAGATTGTGCAGCAGAAGCATTTGGTTTTAAAGAGGACATGTGCTTCAATCTAGGCAAACATTTTTTTAGGTTCAAATTGATGGGCCAGACCCAAATGGCCCAATCCTTGGGTAAAGCCCAAGCTTAGAGAAGATCCAACAGACCCAATGAGGTCCAAGCCAGTCAAACCCATCAGGAGACTATGTCACAAAGGAGCATTCCGGAGCCTCACCCACACCACTTGGAGAGCATCATTACTTCTTTGCCCATTGAGGAGAGGAGAGGTCGCCAAGGAGAGGAAAGGTCGCCAAGGAGAGGAGAGGTCATCAAGCTATTTAAATACTATTGAGTTACCCCAAATCCGTTATGACTGTCGGACTACCTACTCAATTACTCCACATGCCACTATAAATTGTAAGCTCCCCCAACACTTGAGGGGCATCTCAAAAAGATCAAGCTCATCTCTCTTCCCTCTTGTAATTCTCTACTCTCCCAACACACCGGAGTTAATAAAATTCCCGGCGAACTTAGCCATTGAAAGTGGACGTAGGTTATGTTGACCGAACCACTATAAATCTTGTCTTCTCTTTCTCTACTTATTTTACTACATTTTATACTATTACTTGACTGTGGTGTGCAAACCAATTTGTGCATCATCAGTTTGGCGCCGTCTGTGGGAACGACAAAATTCTCACTTCTAAAAAATTTTCTCTGTCACATCCATGAATCAGCCTGAAAACAATCCAGCACAAGAGGAAGAGGTTGTTCCTCCACCTACCAATCCCATCCCTAATGCACAACAAATGCTGGACACAATGCAGCAACTTGTAGCCCAGAACCAGCAGATTCTGCAGTTGATGCTCGGGCAACAAGGAGGAGCGCAGCCTGGACCTCAAGTCAGAGGAGCTCCATGCCCTGGGCATCAGGGAGCTCCCCACCTAGGTGCTCCCCATCTAGGCGCCCCACCTCTAGGAGCTCCCTTGGGCGCCCCACACAGGGGGGGCCCTCCAAGAGGGATCTCCACCTCCTCCAGCTCCTGCTCCCCATGGTGGAGACCCTCACTTCCAAGAGGAGGAGGGTGAAAACCAAAGCATAGGGCATGAGAGCCATTTTCGTGACAATTCTAGAGGACCTCATCCCAATCACTGGGACGAAAAAATTAAGGAGGTGCAAAATCAATTGGGTGACGTCATCAACGCCATGAAGGCACGGGGATCCGAGACAGTGGACTACCTCGTAAGTCGAACTAACACACCTTTCAAACCTGACGTGGCGAATTACCCACTTCCTCAGAAATTCAAGATGCCATCCATCGAGACCTTTGATGGTACGAAGGATCCACTGGACCATCTCGAAACTTTTAAGACCTTGATGCAACTGCAAAACGTCCCCGATGAAATCATGTGTCGAGCGTTCCCAACTACCTTGAAGGGATCTGCTCGACAATGGTTCTCCAAGCTCTCCCCAGCCTCCATTGGCTCATTTGTTGAGATGAGCAGGTCCTTTGTATCACACTTTATTGGAGGACGCCGCCACCAGAAGCCTGCCACCCACCTGCTCAGCATAAAACAGGACCGAGATGAGAGCTTAAGGAGTTACCTCACTCGTTTTAACGAGGAGGTCCTTAAGGTCGAGGAGCCCGATGAAAAAGTCAGCATGACCGCCTTCCTAGGGGGCCTCCGGTCATCAAGCTTTCTCTTTTTAGTAATGAAGCGACCACCAAAAAGCATGCCAGAACTATTGGCAAAAGCTCAAAAATATATGAATGCTGAAGAAATCAACAGGTCTAGGAGAGGTGAATCATCTCGCCGATTGCCAAAAGATTGACCTGCCTCTGCACTGTTCTCAAACAGGCAGCTTAAATCCAACTTAGCGGCTCTCTTGCGGGTCGCCAAAAAAGCTTGGCATATCTCTGCTCTGCTCTTAAGCAGGCAGCCTGTCTCTGCTCTGTTCTCAAATAGGCAGCCTATCTCCAGCTGAGCAGGCTCTCACGCGGGACACCAAAAGCTTGGCCTCTGCACTGTTCTCAAACAGGTAGCCTATCTCCGGCTTAGCAGCTCTCTCACGGGTCGCCAAAAAAGCTTGGCCTCTGCACTGTTCTCAAACAGGCAGCCTGTATATCCAGCTTAGCGGCTCTCTCGCGGGTCGCCAAAAGCTTGGCCTCTGCACTGTTCTCAAACAGGCAGCCTCTATATCGAACTTAGCGGCTCTCTCGCAGGTCGCCAAAAGCTTGGCCTCTGCACTGTTCTCAAACATGCCGCCTATACCTCAAGCTTAAGGACTCTCTCATGGGTCGCCAAAAGCTCGGTCTCAAGAGGCATGGCTCTCTCACGAGTAACCTCAAACTCTGTCTTTGCCCTCGCGCAAGCAGCCTACCTCTCTCCAGGTAATCATGTTAAATATTTTAATATTTGGAATAACATTATTTTTGCCACCTCTAGACAGGACCTTGAAACCCAGGTCGTCTGCCACCCCTGAGACTACATCAGATTGAATGTCAACAATCGGACCTCATCCATCTGGCACCTGCTCCTGGGTACTAAAACCCCTCCTGGCACACAGCCTATTCATCCAGGACTATCAAGGCGCATAGCCTGCTCGTCAAAAACTTCCTGGACCGCCTTGCCTGCATGGGCGCCCAGCCCTGGGCGCGAACTGACTCGCCTGGATACTGCTTGACCAAGGCATGCTCGCCCGATCGCAGTCAGCGCAGACGGACTCGCCCAAGCAGCACCTTGCTCGCCCAAGCGGCGCCCTGCTGCTCGTCTCCCTCGCCTAGCAGCACCACAGGCCTCAGCCTTGGCGTCCAGCGCCTGGATGACCGCACTGCGCAACGCCTCTATCCCAACCGCTGTACACCCTAGCTGCCCATCTCCATTGCGCCCCAACTGGTTCTGCACTCCCATCAGTGCGACGAGCAGCCCCGCGTGCAGCATTGGCGCCCAATGGCCCCTCCTGAGATCTCGCTTCTCCAACAAAAACTGTGGGCTCGCCCACTATTGGCGCCCCCATCTCGGCGCCTAGCGCCTCTACTCCGGCACTGACTGCCTCCTCCTCTCCGAGAGCAGCATTAGTTCCTACGGGCTATCCACCAAGACCCACAAGCTCTCCTCCAGGGCCCCTACAGATCGCGTCGCCCTCGACACACGAGGAGCATCCAAGCTCGCCCCTGCAGCTGGCACCCAGCCTTGGCGTGCTCACCATCACCATCAGTAGCCCAAGGTAGCCCCGGCTCGCCCAAGGTAGCCCCAGGCTTGCCTAAGGCACCCAAGGCAACCCCAGGCTCGCCCAAGACGCCCAAGGCAGCCCCGGCTCGCCCAAGGCAGCTCCAGGCTTGCCCAAGGTGCTCCAAATGGGGCTTATAATATATCAAATCGAAGCTCTCGACGAGCTCTACAAGACACACAACCTTTGGCTATGACGGATGCTGTAAAAAGTCCAAAAAAAGGCTCAGAAACAACTATTTTGGCCTCCCGAAGTTTTTTCAAAAAAAAAAATATATTTCTGCTCGCCCAGGACACTGCCTGCTCGCCCAGATCACCATTTGCTCGCCCAAAACCGCACCCCGACTCTCTGCTCGAAGTTTTGACCGTAACTTCTGCTTTGTTACTCGAAACAAGACTTATAATATATCAAATCGAAGCTCTCGGAGAGCCCTACAAGAATCACAACCTTTGGCTATGACTGATGCTGTTAAAATCCCAAAAAAGGCCTAGAAAGACATGTTCTGGCCTCCCGAAGTTTTTCCAGTTTTGCCGGTCAGCCGAAAAATCAAACTCAAACTGAATGCCCTCCTTTCCAAGTTCCGTTAGACGCAGGGCATTGGGTGGCAAATGATGGGCCAGACCCAATGGCCCAATCCTTGGGTAAAGCCCAAGCTTATAGAAGATCCAACAGACCCAATGAGGTTCAAGCTAGTCAAACCCATCGGGAGACTATGTCACAAAGGAGCATTCCGGAGCCTCACCCACACCACTTGGAGAGCATCATTACTTCTTTGCCCATTGAGGAGAGGAGAGGTCATCAAGCTATTTAAATACTATTGAGTTACCCCAAATCCGTTATGACTGTCGGACTACCTACTCAATTACTCCACATGCCACTATAAATTGTAAGCTCCCCCAACACTTGGGGGGCATCTCAAAAAGATCAAGCTCATCTCTCTTCCCTCTTGTAATTCTCTACTCTCCCAACACACCGGAGTTAATAAAATTCCCGGCGAACTTAGCCATTGAAAGTGGACGTAGGTCATGTTGACCGAACCACTATAAACCTTGTCTTCTATTTCTCTACTTATTTTACTGCATTTTATACTATTACTTGACTGTGGTGTGCAAACCAATTTGTGCATCATCACAAATCATGCACGTGTATAATTTTTTCAGTAATGAGGATCATTTAGGTTCAAGCGATTAGCATTAGGCTAGTTCCAGGTTTTATTCTGAAGGGGAAATAAATGAAATGAATGGAGGTATGCCTAGTTTTATTAAGTGTTACTTTAATCCTATTGAAGTGTTGGAATGGTTGTAAGTGAATGACACATGATTTAGTTACTATTCTTCTAAAAGAATAGTTAGTAATAGGTTCATGGAGGAGTGATACTATATTTAGTGAGCTATTTCATCTGTGTGCTTATGAATTTTTTTTTGTGCTAACGGACACAAGTAAATTGCTTAAGATAGAAAACATTCAAGCTGTCAAATTATTTTGATTAGTTTCATACTATTTGAATGCAATAATTGGGGTCCATAATCTGAGGCAGTTTAGAAGCTATCTTGAATAATTATGTGATTACATGGAGTTATTTACTTTAAAAGGATTTCTTAGTGCTTTGCATTGAAGTTTAAAATTTGCTCAGGTTCTTAAAACTTAGTGTTAGCTCATCAAAAGGTGCATACATTCTTTTGAATTCTTGTGCTGAGTATAAGTCTAACTAACATACTAATCCAACATGTTAAGTTTTTTGTAGTTAGTAATCAAGATTCGAGCAACCAATTTTCTAGTTTACCAAACAATCTTTTAGTTAGAAGGAGATTGATATGTTCTTTAAAATTAATGGTGTAGCATTCATGAAAGTCTTATTTGAATATGGAATGTAAAACATATTTCATATGTGATAATTGGTTGTTGGTTCTTATCATCTATATTGAAATGTGGGTATATAGTTGTATTATATAAATTCATAATTGGATTGTTGATCATCTTTCATTACATTATGAGCAGTAGAACTAGAAGTTGGATTTGAGTCCTAATAGAAGGTGATTTCCAGTTCCAACTAGAAGTAGATGAAATAATTTGATAGTCAGATTTCTTGATTAATAATAGTAATCGATGACCGATGTGAGTTGTTATTGGTGGTCACATATTTTTTTTATCTCAGCTTCGCACGTGAGTGTAACGCCCCAAAACACACCCTGGACGGCATTACATACTAAAACCATTTACATCATGAGAGCACTAATATCATCCATAAATAAATTAAACTTCATTCATCATCCATAAAATATTTACATCATTATCCAAAAGAATATGCCCAACCATGACATTTACATCTCAAAAATTAATTAAAGTAGCACAGCGGAATAGCAAAAGAAACTAGACCTTACAGTGTCCAAAAGAATAACCTAGTCTAGTACAAAAGAAGCTACATCTCTACATATCCACCTCGGGATCTAGGTTCCCCTCGAGTGGAGCCTCCCAATGCCCTGACTCGTCGATGCCGAGATCCTCCTCTAGCACCAAATCTGAAAAATGTAATTTGTAGGGGGTGAGCACTAAGCTCCGTAGCAACATTCCTCCCAAACTCGAACAAGGTTTATAAAAACATATAAAATGGCCGGTCTCATTTTACAAATAGCATACATAATCTTTGAAGTAAAATAGGGACATTTTAAAATGGATCTCAAGTTTAAGTAGCAATAGTAATTTACATAAACAGTAAAAGAAACCAAGATCCAATGCATATCCATTTTCCAAAATATAAACCATTTTCCCACAAGACCTTGTGGAATCCCATACTCCCACAAGTCCTTGTAGGAAACCATTTTTCACAATAATACAACAATCCATCAATATGTATATGTATCTCAAACATGATGTAAGGCACACCCCATGAATCGACACATTGAGTAATATCTAACCCACACACACCCACACAAATCTTATCAAAGATATCCATCCTTTAGGAAGGGCGTATGCCACACCAATGGCAGTGACGTATCCAACCCAGGCATTAGTATACTAACCCTCTGACACGGCACCCGTGAGCAATAGCGGTTTAGTCTTACCAAAGCACTAACCCCACTACGAGTGGTAGGAGAAATGCCAACCCACACGGAGCAAGCAACACGTCTACCCACTCTACGATATCTCGTCAAAGGCCACCCATGGTCATCCCACACTCATAAGAGATACAATACCAAACCCAATTTCATAATTTACAAGTATATCTCAAAATCCCCAAATTAAGCATATGACATTTTCAATAACCGACCAAGAAAAATGCAAGAGATCACAACAATATCATTTTATTACTCAACACAAAACACTATGATTTTGAAATCAAGAATAAAGGAAGAGTTCAAGAGGAAAACCCATCACTCTTGAAAACTAGGGTTTTTCAAACAAAAGAGAGATTTCATGGGTATACAACCCTAACTTTGTGTAAAACATGTTAACAATTGAAAGCAATCCAAGAAACAATGAATCCATAGCAAATACATATGATTAGGAGTCAAAACATATATATATATAATAACTCTAACATCAATGAACAAGAATGGAAGAAAACCCCTACCTTAAGCTCTTGAAGAAACCTAGGGTTTGAGTCTTGAATCACTTGTGAACCCTTTGTCTTTCCTTGTTTTTCACCTTTGATCTTGTGTTTTTCTCTTCCCCTCTTTCTCTCTAATATTTTCTAGGGTTTTAAGGTGTGTAATGAAGGCTAAGGGGATGGCAAGAAGTATTTATAGTGGGGGAAAAATCGGCTGTTCGCGAACTAAAATTGTCTGATTTTTACAGTGACTACCGGTAGTTAATTTTGACTACCGGTAGCTCGGGCACATTGGCACTCGACTACCTGTTGACTACCGGTAGCTCGGGCACACTGGACCATTGACTACCGGTTGACTACCGGTAGTCACTGCCCAGATTTTTTTGCTTCAACCTCAAGTGCAGTGTTGACGCATTTAGAGGTCGAATTGGAAAATTTTCATGAGACACACTTTTGTAGACCTAGATGTCTACTATCTACTGTCCAACTTTCAGATCAATTGGACGTAAGAATAAAAAGTTATGATAAAAATACTAGAAGGTGTCCCAACTTCTTTTTACCCAAATTTTCTCTAAGTGTGTTTTCACTCCGGAATACTTCCTAACTTCCAATACACCTCATATTACCTCTCCCAAGATTGTTCGACCTTCCGGATTCAATGGAAACCTTATTTTGACCTAAAAATATTTAGAAACTTCCATAATCCCTCTTCTCAAGTTTACACACCTTCGAAACTTAAACTTTCCAATCCATTCCTAAGCCAACCAAATCCATCACAAACCTTTCCAACACATATTTCTACATTTTTACCACAATTATTTATTATATATCTATATACATATATAAAAGAAAAATACGGGGTGTTACAGTGAGTGTCATGACTGTAGTTGTTGGTCCCAGACGTAATACAAGCGGCGACAAAATGTCGTTAGACTGTTGATCACGTGCACTCGGAGAGAACACAAATATGGCGACTTGACAATTTGATCGGAAGTTTTATGAGAATTTTTAGATGAAGTCTTTCATGATCAAAGATGTATTTATAGACTTCCAATGGTTACCAATATGCAACCATTCAAACAGGAGACACAACCTTTGACAAAGGTTGTGTCCGTTGCCGACCCAAATCACCACCAACGGTTGTAGCCGTTACGTTTACCAAATCACCACCAACGGTTGTAGCTGTTGGCAAACGTAACCGCCGTCAACCGCTTTCTCTCCTACCCGTACACGGGAAAACACCACCGGTTAATGTCCATGAGTTCACCGACTTACAGTAGTAAGCAAGACAACTCATAAACTTATATTTTTTGAAATTTCTTGTACTTTGTGTCATGTGGGTTTGTATCTATTCGTACTTGGGGTAGGTTTATTAAGGTGAGTTCAGTTTGATGCATAATATGCATTGATGCGTTGTATTTGCTAGTGGTTGTCCTAACTAATCGAGACATTATTTGATGACTGATTGTAGATAATCAAAGGCAAATGAATTTATTCTTTATCATCATACTTGATATGACCTGAATAGTGTCGTACACCCAAGTATAAGTGGTAAAATTGCAATATAATTCTCGATTTAAGTCCGAGGTCGAACTCAAAGGGAGCTAAATATTGAAATTCAAAACAAAAACGGTGAAGTTGTTAGAGATACAAAATGTAATGGAAAAACTTGTGGTGTGAGATTAGAACAACTTAAAATAAACACTTAATTAAACTGTGGAAATGTAATAATGAAAAGGTACCCTTCAGTTTGGGGATTCCACATGCATTATATTGTTTCAGTTATTGGAAATGCCACCTTACAACAAATTAACTCTCATTGTACTGGAAAGTCAACCGGTAGGTTTGATATATATTAAACCATAACACAACAACTGATTAGGTTAGCCGGTAGGTCTCAGTACCATGCATCATTTAAATAACCCTAGTAAACCAGAAGGCAAGCCATTCAGGAGGAATACTACATTTATTCAACCGGCAGGTTGATGATTCACTGATGACGAGATTTTGGTTTATTTATTGAATCAAAAACATTGGCTATGCAGAGACTTAACCCGTCTATAACCAATCTATCGGCTATTACATAAAATCCAATCACGTACATCACTGTATCATGCATAAAGTACATAATTAGTAGAGATAGTATGATATATAGCATTAGGTACCGCTCGGTGTTCATAACCATGAGCATATTAAAAATATAACCATCCATCAATAAGGGAGGTATATAACATTAAAGCATAATTAGAACATCGACATTTCTATAACTTAAACAATATCGTACATGTGTTCACCATTCACCGAAGGGTATAAACGGACTACTCACGCCCCATTGCTATAGACGAGCAAGAGGTGTGATATAGTTCCATTACAAACAAAACAAAATACAAAACAATCATTCCCCGATGAATAGCTGAAACACTACCACTCTTATTACCGGTTATGACACAAAAGTGGGAGAGGTTCAACCCTCCAAGTAAAAAGGAATAAACAAAAATGTAGAAGTAGAAGAAAAAATGGCTGGAAGTGGTTCGGCAGGGCTTCGCTCTATTGTTTCTCTTTCTCTCACTCTTTGACACTCTGACTTTCTCTGAACTCTCTGGCGAAGCTATGACAGAATCTGACGGAATGCTGAAAATGAAACAGGAGGCTACTATTTATAAAAACTGGAAGGGGCATTTGAGGCAGTTTGCATGGGACTGGCCAATCAGGTGAATTGTTGCATTTTTGGACCAATGGGAGGAAAGGAGGAAGTTGAGGCGGTTTAGCCACCGTCCAGATGCCATCACCACCGTCCAAACGGTGCTGATTCTCTGGTTCTTGCTTTGGGTTGCTTGATGTATTGTTTTGATATTTGCACTTGCCTCCCCTATTGATTTAAGCTTGCACACTTTACTCCTCTTAACTTTGCATAATTCCGCACAAAACCCTGCAAAATGTCAAGTTTTAGCATTAACCCTAATTTACGCACTAACCAGAATTCCACTTATCTTGATGATTTTAACCTAATTCTTTAACACAATTAACCTAATAAACCAATTTATTAACGCACTATTTAGGGTTAATCACACCCCTAACCAAAACATTACTAGTCCCTAGTAATAAAAATAAATAACAAAATAAAATCACTTTCGTAGATTTCACGATTGCATTTAGCAAATGCAACAAGTCGTTAAACCCCAAGGTGATCCATAGTGGATGACTTTTGTCTCGTGAAGGTTTCCAGTGAAGCTACGTACAAAGTTCAAAGGTTAGGATACAATAATTCATATTTTTTACAGATAAAATTAAATCACCATTCCTCTGTGTTGCTATGATACCTCCTTTCCCTGATCACTGTAAGAGTAACACACATTAGTTGTAACACTATTCCATATATTTTCAGAAAAACTCGTGTGTGTGTGCAATGATTCCTTTATTTCAAAAATCACTTAAGAAATATCACCACCCTTCACTTTGCTACACAAGAGTTAGCTTCGATGTCAATCTTTTCCTGGAAATCGCTCAACAAGGAATACACTCTCGTTATAGTGACTATCACTCAAATTTTTACATGCGATAAGAATATTGTTAACAAAGCAAAGTAATATCACATGTAGTTTATCAAAAGAACATTATTTAAATAAAACTGGAATTTGGCATAATCTCATGAAGGAATATTAACAAAGCATCAAACACATTATCAACATTCTCCCTTTTCATGAATAGGTGGAAATAATACACATGCATGACTTCTGGAGTCAAAAAAGACTTTATTAGGGTTATAACGTGGACATGGGTAATGGGTTTAAGAAACGAAGTCAAGAGTATTCAAAAGCTATCATTTCTTGAGTATTGTGTCACATCTGTTTCTTTTTTTTTTCCCAAAACTTTCACATACTTGATATTTTCCATTCTTCCAATTTCATTCTCATTTTTCACTTTCTTGGCTATTTTCTTTCTTTTTCTGCTTCTTTGCTTTTTCTTTTTTGCTTTCTTCCACATATTTTTTCTTTCTTTTCTTTGAAATGTAATCACCATCTTCTTCTTTTTCTCCTTTTCTCCTTTTTCTGTATAGCACATCCTTAGGAGAGGGTGCATGAAAAATTAGATAGCAAAGGTAGGTCAAATATATTTTTTTATGGCTCGGTTAACTTATGGGTTACATGAAAAAGAAATTATACTTTTAGGCTCAATCACGGCTAACTAGGGATATAATTTTGTAAAAGAATTGGCTAAGGCTCAAAATTAAATCAAAAATGGTCTAAGATCATTTTTCAGAAATCATACACCTGCATAATTCTGAATTAAAAATTTAAGGAAAATGTTAACCATGTTATTCAATGAGTGCTAATCAAAGCAAAACTAATGAGATTATTCAAATAAATTTATCGCTGAATCAAAAATTCTTACTTGAGTAAATGTGAAATATCTCTCCAAGGAGGATTGACTCAAAATTTGCAATAGGTTTACATCTCCACTATATATGTAAGCTTAATAAAAGAGTGTAATATTTCAGAAAGTTTCCAAAATAAGGAATTCTACGTGCTCAAAATAATGAGTTTCTATGAAAATATTAAGATAGTGCACAATTAACATATGAAAATCCCGCGCAATCGGATTAAGGGTATCCATGCAAAGTATAAAAATAATAACCTAATTGTTAACGTGAATCATATGAAATACGCATCCTAACTTAACAATATTTAACCAAAAATAGAAACCAACTATATTAATTAAAACCAAATTCAAAAAATAAGATTCAAAACATAAAAACTGAAATGAAATGCATAAATTTAAAAGTTCAGAAAATGTAGTAGTAATGTGGAATCTCCACAGTCTCTGATCATGAAGTTGACGGGCCTCCACCGTACTGTCCTCTGAGTCGCCTCAAAATCTCGCTCTGATTCAGTTCGTAGCTAGCCATGCGTTGATCGAGTTGGGTGATGCTAGTCCCTAGCTGAGTAATACTAGTCTCCAACCCTAGCAATATCTGGCGGTCAGACCTATCATCTACTAGAATATATGGCTGCTTCTCCTGTAACTGAGGTTCCTCTTGTGGATGGAAATCTGCACCTCCCGGGAATGGTTCTACATTTGGCGCGGGTGGTACCTCATGCTGTTCTTCTGCTGCCCTCAATGGCACTTTCGTAATGAAGTCTTGTCCAAAGGTGCTAAATGCTCCATCGTTGGCCATGAGGGATCCATAATCACTCCTTTACTCCTACACAACTCAGATACTAACATAGCAAACAGAAGTGAGGTCTTCTTAACTTTTACGGTCAACAATATTTGGTCCATGTTCAAGTTGGGCAAGTCAATGGTATGTCCCATTCCAAAAGCAGAAAGTAGGCTCTCTCAGTGTATATCTGATTTTTCTAGAACTGGGGCAACAAACTGTTCATAGTTATCAAGTTCAAAATCTGATACTTGTCAGTTAAATCCCCTTGCTTAATATATTTATTCGGCCTAATCCATACATAGTCTGGATTCCCCATCAATTCTATCCCAATCTCAGTCATATTAGGCACTTCAGTGTAAGGATATTGCGGGTTTGGATATCTCGGGATGGGATTGAAAAAATTTGCAATAGTGGATGGTGTAACTTGAAATACCACTCCACTAACATAAACTCGAAATTCCCTAGGCCTGGTTTCCTCCGCATTGCTATAAAATTCACGGACTAGGCATTCATACGCAAAAGCAATAAACTTGACATAATTTAACCAACCATGGGCAACAAGATTTTGTCTTACCCCTATATGCTCAAAATCTTCATATACAACAGGTCTCTCAGAAATAATAGTTTTTGAGAAAAAGTAATTGTCATACTAGACCTGTTGATCGATGTTCTCAAACATCGCAGCATTGTCAATATTCTGACCTTGGGGTTGCTGCAGGGGTGCTTCGGATGGCGAATATGATCCTCTCCTAGCCCGACTCGAAGAAGCTCTCGTTCTTGCTCTAGGATCCATTTTTCTTTGATTTCTCTCTTGATACAAGATTTCAACAAATTCTGATCAGTAGGAACCTATAAAACAATATGGGTAAGTGTTTAATTAGAAGGGAATTGAAGAAAAACTGCTGGGTGAAGCAAATATAAGGAGAGAAGGTGCAAGAGAGCTACTGATTTTCATATTCTGCTGCGAGGGAAAACGCTAAAATGTTCTTCTTCACGCCTATGCACTTTTATATAGGCAGTATCATCCAGACGCCATCACCACTGTCTGGATGGTGGGATACACTGGATTTTGCTTGTTGCCTGCAGGCAGCTGACTGCTGGTCTTTTGCTGATTTTCCTGTTTCAGTTATTTTCCTGCATTTTATAACATCAGTTTAATTCCACAAATTACACATTAAACTACTAACATTCCACAATTATCTACTAACATTCTACAATTACCTAATGATCTATTCACATTTATACAAATCTAAATTCATTCATTCCTTGATCATAATCAATTTAATCAGAATATTCTAAATTAAAGGCATCAGTGAACCAATTAATCTCCCGTCTCACGTATCTTGAAAGCATGGGACTGGAATAAGATGGCGTCTAAGGGTAATCCTTACTCTGCTCATACTTAATCTAGTCAAGATGATCTAACGCTCGACTTGAAATTGGTTCTGCACACTGATTGTATTCTCTTAAATGCATTAAACAACCACACTTTACACAACCACCGAGTTGATTGCTCGTCGGTGTTTGGCAAATGAACTTTTTCTGCACAAAGGTTTTGTTTGACTGTCAACAATTTCTAACTTTCTAACGACCCTTGCTTTTGCTATGATCAAAGAATCTATATCTTTTTGGAAAAATGCGTAGCATGCTCAGACTAAACCAAAAAAATTGCTCGTCCATCTTTGAAAATTTTGAGAATTATGAATTTTTTTGAAAATTGGCTTGAAATTTGAATCGAAAATTTACTCTGTAAAACCCGAGAAAATTTGAACTTTTGTGAAAAAGGGCAAAATGGTAAATTGCCACTATGGTACAGGTTGTAAACCTGAAATTTTCTAGAGCTCGGATGACGAAACGGACATCACCGTTGGATTCGTCTCGTGAAATCTAGTTACCCTGTCAAATTTCGTTGAATTCCGAGATAGTCGGATTTTTCACGTTTTACGAGACGAACGGGCCTTGGGTGACCCCGTACACGAAATTTTTATAAAATTTTAAAGTTTGGGGAAATATTAGAGGCAAGTTGAAATAAAAATAATTCGAACTTGAACTGGAGCGAAATTTAGTCGTTTCGGGATTAAAACGGACCCGAAATTAAATAGGACGTGTGGCCAATTGTGGGCCAAGTATTCTAAAACATAAATAGGGGGAAAAATTAGATTTTTCCCCATTGTGTCAGCCGATTGTTCAGCCGATTGAGAAGAGAGGGAAAAGAGAGAAACACTCCACCTTCTCTCTACGATCTACTCCGTTCTAGCGCTCAAATCGACTCGGGTCAAGAACAAGAGTTGTTCTACGCATCGAGGGCTACGCGTGGGTACCAAAAACGACGGCTTTCACCGAACGTTGGGAGGCCGAAAAGTTGGAAGTGGAGGATTCAAGCTTGCTTTGAGTTCTAGGAGCTTCCCACGACGATTCTACACGCTACAAGAGGTAGGGTTCCCTCCTACTAAGGTTTATTCCAAACCTAGGATTTTTTTATGAAATGGGTAGGATGATAGATTGTATATCTCTTGCCTATTGTTGGTAATGTGTTGAAATGGGTATTGAAATGGGTAAAGATCAATTCTAATTGGATTGGTAATTAGAAATTTTTAAATGAAATTTCTAGAATTGGGTATATGGGATTGACCCAATGAAATTCTTGGATTATGTGAATTGTGGGCATGCTATGTGCTTATATTATGCCATTAGAATTAAAGTGTGTTATTACTTGATTTTGTGATGACATGCTTGGGTGTTATTCAAGATAAAATGTAGGTATATGTATACATGTTATAATATATTGACATTGTAGAGAATTATGGAAATTATATGCTTATGATGTAATTTTGCCATGAAATATGTAAAATGTGATTGGAATGTTCATGTGTTCCTCATAGCATATTGAACATGGTAATATTGTTGCAATGGAGCATCACATTGCATATGCACGGGAACATCGCAATTTAGTGGGTGTGTGTGCATGGTGGTCGTCTTCACCACGTGTGGTGGATGACGAGTGGGCTCGGGTAATATGGGTCGATGACCTAGTCGAGTCGCATGGTTTATATGTTGATAGGGTTGGGGTAGCAAAAAGGGCTAGACTATCCCTCGGGTGAGAGACCCGGTGATTGGATACGCACTCCGTTGGTATAAGAGCCCATAAAGTGTGTCGGTGTACGCGGAACCGTTGGTGGAAGTCCATGAATTCCGTGTAGGTTGGGTGACCTTTGGTGTGAGTCCATGAACATCCACCCCTATATAGACCCTAAAATGAAAGGTCATTTGATGTGCAACATCAATGACGGATTGGTACACATTGACACTTGCATGTGTAGAGGAGCCGGGAAGGGCTCGGTTGATATGCATGAGTGGGTCTCACCTCATTCCATAGCATGACATTGCACATTCCATCATTGAATATATTTCCTTACTTGGAATGTTAAGAATTGTTGTTTTGTGACATGTGAGCATTTCATATGCATTTAGGTTGGGGAGTGGCCTCATTAGGAGATACCCTATTGAGCGTGGCTCACCCTTTGTGGGAAAAATATTTCAGGTGCTGGGTTCACACCGGCGGACGGCTCCCATTTCGAGCCCCAAGGTTGAAGAAAGCCGGAATGTGGCTTTATTTTGAGTTTTTGTAAAATTATTATAAAAACTTGGTTTTGGTATGTAAATTCATATAAATGTTTGTAATAGAATTTATATGTATCATGTTTTATGGGAAAAACTTCATTAAATATGTATTGGATGGAAAAGATGTGTATTGAATGGATTGGAAGTGAAAAACAGAGGAAAAAGGCAAAAGTGGCAGAACCGTACCGGTACGCGTACCGGTACGGCGACAGCCAGAAGGTTGAGCGTACCGGTACGCGTACCGGTACGCAGAGGTCCAGTGGGCATACCGTACCGGTACGCGTACGGGTACGCCCTCCAAAATTTTTCTGAAATTTTTTTTTTTTTGCCAAACCTTTGGGCTATTGTTTCCTTCCTTTAAAGGTTATAAATGAACAATAATAGGATACCAATGGTGGCACATTGGACCTCGGATGGGTCAACCAACCAAAAGAAGTTAGACTTGTGATTCTTTTACATATAATTAAAAGTCCCGGTAAAGGGAATGTGGTGACGTGGTGTCGGGTTAAGCGACATTCACGGGTATTTCCGCGGGTTGATGGGTTTATCAACGGTGAATAAAGGACCCCCGGAAATTTGGGGCGTCACAGCTTGGTATCAGAGCATAGGTATGCGATTTACCTAGGGCTTGATGGGGTACGGGTCTAGACCATTGCATACATTGTACATTACATGTTCTGTGCTTAAATTGCTACATGTTATGTGATATGTGTATTATATGCGTGATAGACTGTATATGGAAAATGGACACACTAGGGTTAGAGAACTTAACCTTGGGAGTGGGAAAGCAAATGAACGGGAAATTTCAAAGAATAAATGTCTACTATTAGAAGCATACGCTATACTAGTGAGACAATAAGACAATAATAAACGTTTTAACTTTGGTCCCCACCTCGGGGTACTAAGTTAGTGTACCATTGCCATTTGACGTGTGTGTAGATGGCAAGTGGAAGAAGAGGACGTCGAGACGGTGGGCGGAACAATAATCAACCACCACCGGTCTTCGACCAACAAGCGTTTACGGAAACCATGGGCATGATGGCGGCTACTGTTGCACAAGCTAGTGCAAATGCCGGACATGGAGGCGCGAGTAACCTCCAACAGTTTAAAGCACACAAACCTCCAGTCTTCATGGGAGGGGCGGACCCGATGGTGGCCGACCATTGGTTCCGGCAAGTCAACAAGATCTTAGGGGCGATGGAGGTCACCTCAGACGCTTCTAAGATAAGACTAGCTGCATTCCAGCTAGAAGGAGAAGCCCAATTGTGGTGGGATTGGGTGACGGCCTCGAAGAACTTAGAGGCCATGACATGGGGAGAGTTCAAGGTGCTCTTCATGGGTAAATATTTCCCAACGGTCGTTCGACATGCAAAGGCCCGAGAGTTTCTAGATTTGAAGCAAGGGTCAATGACGGTGATGGAGTATGTGGCTAAGTTCACCGAATTAGCCCGATTTGCTGATGATTACGTGGCCACAGATATGGCCAAGGTAAGAAGGTTTGAGGATGTGTTGAAGCTATCCATCCGGGGAAAGATTATGGGCCTCCGCCTGCAAGACTTGGACTCTCTGGTCGAGACAGCTATGGCTATTGAGAGGGAGGTTGACGATGCACGAAGCATTCGTGAGGCGGGTACTAAGGATAAGAAGAAGGAGGGCCAATCCTCTTCTTCTAGTTCGGGGAAGAATGTAAAACCCGAGAAAATTTAAACCTTTGTGAAAAAGGGCAAAACGGTAAATTGCCACTACGGTACAGGTTGTAAACCTAAATTTTTCTAGAACTCGGATGACGAAACGGACCTCACCGTTGGATTCGTCTCGCGAAATCTAGTTACCACGTCAAATTTCGTTGAATTCCGAGATAGTCGGATTTTTTGCGTTTTACGAGACGAACGGGCCCCGGGTGACCATGTACACGAAATTTTTATAAAATTTCCAAGTTTGGGGAAATATTAGAGACAAGTTAAAATAAAAATAATTTGAACTTGAACCGGAGCGAAATTTAGTCGTTTCGGGATTAAAACGGACCCGAGATTAAATAGGACGTGTGGCGAATTGTGGGCCAAGTATTCTAAAATATAAATAGGGGCCTAAAGTCTGAAAAATCAGACTTCTCCTTCACCATTTCAGCCGGTTTCAGCCGAGAGAAAAGAAGAGAGGGAAAGTGAGAGAAAACTCAACTTCTCTCTACGATCTACTCCATTTTAGAGCTCGAATCCACTTGGGCCAAGAACAAAAATTGTTCTACTCGACGAGGGCTACGCGTGGGTACCAAAAACGACGGCTTTCACCGAACATTGGGAGGCCGAAAATTTGGAAGTGGAGGATTCAAGCTTGCTTTGAGTTCTAGGAGCTTCCCACGGCGATTCTACACGCTACAAGAGGTAGGGTTCCCTCCTACTAAGGTTTATTCCAAACCTAGGATGTTTTTATGAAATGGGTAGGATGATAGATTGTATATCTCTTGCCTATTGTTGGTAATGTGTTGAAATGGGTGTTGGAATGGGTAAAGATCAATTCTAATGGGATTGGTAATTAGAAATTTTTAAATGAAATTTCTAGAATTGGGTATATGGGATTGAACTAATATAATTCTTGGATTATGTGAATTGTGGGCATGCTATGTGCTTATATTATGCCATGAGAATTAAAATGTGTTATTACTTGATTTTGTGATGACATGCTTGGGTGCCATTCAAGATAAAATGTTGATATATGTATACATGTTATAATATATTGACATTGTAGAGAATTATGAAAATTATATGCTTACGATGTAATTTTGCCATGAAATATGTAAAACGAGATTAGAATGTTCATGTGTTACTCATAGCATATTGAACATGATAATATTGTTGCAATGGAGCATCACATTGCATATGCACGGGAACATCGCATTTAGTGGGTGTGTGTGCATGGTGGTTGTCTTCACCACGCTTGGTGGATGACGAGTGGGCTCGGGTAATATGGGTCGATGACCTAGTCGAGTCGCACGGTTTGCATGGGTGATAGGGTTGGGGTAGCAAGAAGGGCTAGAAAATCCCTCGGGTGAGAGATCCGGTGATTGGATACGCACTCTGTTGGTATAAGAGTCCATAAAGTGTGTCGGTGTACGCGGAACCGTTGGTGGAAGTCCATGAATTCCGTGTCGGTTGGGTGCCGTTGGTGTAAGTCCATAAATATCCACCCCAAGAAAGACCCTAGAATGAAAGGTCATTTGATGTGCAACATCAATGACGGATTGGTACACATTGGCACTTGCATGTGTAGAGGAGCCGGGAAGGACTCGGTTGATATGCATTAGTGGGTCTCACCTCATTCCATAGCATGGCATTGCAAATTCCATCATTGAATAGATTTCCTTGCTTGGGATGTTATGAATTGTTGTTTTGTGGCATGTGAACATTTCATATGCATATAGGTTGGGGAGTAGCCTCATTAGGAGATACCCTATTGAGCGTGGCTCACCCTTTGTGGGAAAAATATTTCAGGTGCTGGGTTCACACAGGCGGACGGCTCCCATTTCGAGCCCCAAGGTTGAAGAAAGCAGGAATGTGGCTTTATTTTGAGTTTTTGTAAAATTATTATAAAAACTTGGTTTTGGCATGTAAATTCATATAAATGTTTGTAATAGAATTTATATGTATCATGTTTTATGGGAAAAACTTCATTAAATATGTGTTGGATGGAAAAGGATGTGTGTTGAATGGATTGGAGGTGAAAAACAGAGGAAAAAGGCAAAAGTGGCAAAATCGTACCGGTACGCGTACCGGTACAGAGACAGACAGAAGGTGGAGCGTACCGGTACGCGTACCGGTACGCAGAGGTCCAGTGGGCATAGCGTACCGGTACGCGTACCGGTACGCCCTCCAAAATTTCTGAAATTTTTTTTTTCTTTTTCTTGCCAAACCCTTGGGCTATGTCTTCCTCCCTTCTAATGTTATAAATGGACTATAATGGAGTATAAATCATGGTATATTGAATATTGGTTAAACCCAATGAATAATCGAATCCGGTTAACAATTGGGAGTTAAGATCCCGGTTAAGGGGATACTACTACCGTGGTGTTAGGTTGAGTGACATCCACGGGTATTTCCGCGGGTTGACGGGTGGTCAACGGTTAATAAAGGACCTCCGGAAATTGGGGCGTCACAGAAGAAGCAGCGGACTTCTACTCCACAAGGACAACAAGGACAGGGCCGTGGCTATCAAGGCCAAGGCCAAGGTCAATTTTCCCAGGGCGGGAGAAACTTCAGGACTACCCACCAGGCAGGCCAGAAGACATGTTTCCATTGCCACCAACCGGGGCATATGAAGCGGGATTGTCCGCAGAGGCAAGGATCCCAGAGCTATGGGACACCTCAGTCCCAGTCATCAGTGGGACAGTCGCAGACACACCTTGTTCCGCCCTACCCCACCATGGGCCAGGGAAGCCAGTATCAGTTCCAGGGCAATACTCAGGCCCCTACCACTTTTCGAGCGGGGACTCCGCAGTCGGGCCAGATGGGCCAAAGCATGGGTCGAGGCCGAGGACAGGGCATGCAGGCCGGGACTTCGGGGACCCAGGGGCGTGTCTACGCCATTACACCTCAGGCTGAGCCAGTGGATCAGTCGGTCATTCAGGGTACATTTCTACTTTCTCGCTTATGGGCTAAAGTATTATTTGACTCTGGTGCATCATATTCATTCATTTCTGCATCATGTGTGAGGGATTTGGGCTTAGAGGTTGATGCCTTGGAAGAGCCGTTGTGTGTGAATTCACCCCTAGGAGCTAGGGTGTGTGTGAATAAGATATGTCGGGGTTGTGAGCTAGAGATCTCGGGGATTCTACTCACCGTGGACCTTAGGGTTATGGACATGTCGGAATTCGATGTCATCCTTGGGATGGACTGGTTGGCGGCGCATCGAGTCGTTATTGATTGTGACAGGAAGAGGGTCACTGCCTATACACCAGACGGTGTTTATTTCAAGTTTCAGGGGGAAAAGCATGATGCTTTGCCTCAAGTCGTGTATGATTCACGATGGCATGGACAATTGATGGGTTGGCTTGCGAGCCTTATCCTGGAGGACGAGGCAAGACAAGAATTGGGTCTACCTTGGGTGGTGTGCGAGTATGAGGACGTTTTTCCGAACGAGTTACCGGGATTACCTCCCCATAGGGATGTGGACTTTAGCATTGAGTTGCATCCGGGTACTTCGCCCATTTCTATGACTCCACATAGGATGGCGCCAGCTGAGTTGCAAGAACTCAAGGTCCAATTACAAGAATTATTGGACAAGGGCTTTATTAGACCGAGTACCTCACCTTGGGACGCTCCGGTACTGTTTGCCAAGAAGAAGGATAAGACCCTTCGATTGTGTATAGACTATCGGCAGTTGAACCGGGTCACCATCAAGAATAGGTACCCTTTGCCGAGGATCGATGATCTGTTTGATCAGCTGAGGGGAGCGCGGGTCTATTCAAAGATAGATCTCCGCACGGGCTACCATCAGTTGAGGATTAGGGAGTCAGATATTCCTAAGACGACGTTCAGAACGCGGTACGGGCATTTCGAGTTCACGGTGATGCCATTTGGGTTGACGAATGCCCCAGCGGCATTCATGGATCTCATGCATAGGGTGTTCCAGCCCTATTTAGATCAGTTTGTCGTAGTGTTTGTTGATGACATCCTGATCTACTCCAAGACAGAGGAGGAGCATGAGGGTCACTTAAGGATTGTTCTCCAGACCTTGAGGGACCACCAGCTTTACGCCAAGTTCAGCAAGTGTGAATTTTGGCTTACGGAGATGAAATATTTGGGACACGTGGTGTCAGCTTCGGGGGTGTCAGTTGACCCGGAGAAGGTTGAGGCAGTTATGAGTTGGGAGAGGCCAAAGTCAGTCTTCGAGATACGTAGTTTCTTGGGATTGGCAGGGTATTACCGGAGGTTCATCGAGGACTTCTCCCGACTAGCCGCACCTATGACTAGATTGACTCGGAAGGAGGTCAAGTTCGAGTGGAATGATTCGTGTGAGAAGGCATTCCAAGAACTAAAGAGGAGGCTCACTTTAGCTCCTATCTTGATTGTTCCAGAGAGGGGGCAAAACTACACGGTATATTGCGATGCCTCCAAGGACGGACTGGGTTGTGTCTTGATGCAGTCCGGGAGAGTGGTGGCTTATGGTTCTCGACAGTTGAAGAATCACGAGCAAAATTACCCTACACATGATATGGAGTTGGCGGCCGTTGTCTTTGCCTTAAAGGCTTGGCGCCACTATTTGTATGGTGAACAATTTGAGGTGTTTTCGGACCACAAAAGTCTGAAGTACATCTTCACTCAGCGGGACCTCAACATGAGGCAGCGTAGGTGGATGGAGTACCTAGAAGACTATGACTTCACTTTGCATTACCACCCTGGTAAGGCAAATGTGGTGGCAGATGCGCTTAGCCGGAAGTCACGGGGTGTTTTAGCTAGTGTAGTTTCCCGGGAGTGGCGGATGCTTGAGACCGTGGGCCAATTTGGGCTGCATTATTGGGGTCGGACTCAGGGTGTTTTAGGGAGCTTGGTGGCTACACCTTCCCTACTAAGCAGAGTGATTGAGTCCCAGAGACAGGACTCAGAGTTATCATCCATCAGGGACCGAGTGCAGGCGGGTACTGGTGACGAGGGCTGGGCCATTCACTCGGATGACAATCTTCGGTTTAGGGGAAGGGTTATGGTTCCCCAGTCGGCAGATCTGAGAGAGGAGATCCTCAGGGAGTTCCATTGCTCCCGTTTTGCGGTGCATCCAGGCGGCACGAAGATGTATCAAGATCTTCGTCGCCAGTATTATTGGAGCGGGATGAAGAGGCAGATTGGTGACTTTGTCAGTAGATGCCTCACATGTCAGCAGATTAAGGCTGAACACCAAAGACCAGCTGGTATGCTTCAGCCGTTGGAGGTGGCTGAGTGGAAGTGGGAACACGTCACGATAGATTTTGTGACCCACTTGCCACGGACATCGCGGGGACATGATGCGGTGTGGGTGATAGTGGACCGGCTTATGAAGTCGGCACACTTTTTGGCGATGCGGATGACCTTAACTCTGGAGGAATTCTGCAGGTTGTACATAAGGGAGATAGTCTGGTTGCATGGGGTACCCGTATCTATAGTATCGGATCGGGATCCCAGGTTTACGGCTCACTTTTGGGAGAGTTTCCAGCGAGCCATGGGGACTCAGTTGAGGATGAGCACAGCCTTTCATCCCCAAACGGACGGTCAGTCGGAACGGACCATCCAGACATTAGAGGACATGCTACGGGCATGCGTCCTAGACCTCAAGGGTAGCTGGGAAGAACATTTACCCTTAGTGGAATTCGCCTATAACAACAGTTATCAGGCTAGCATACGGATGGCACCCTATGAGGCACTTTATGGGAGGCCTTGTCGTTCTCCGGTCTGTTGGACTGAAGTTGGGGAAAGACCCTCTACGGGTCCAGACTTAATAAGGGACACCTTGGAGAAGGTGGATCTGATAAGGAAGCGTCTTCTCACGGCTCAAAGCCGGCAGAAGAGCTACGCCGATAGACGGCGGCGACATCTGGAGTTTGAAGTCGGAGATCACATCTTCTTGAAGGTGATGCCTAAGAGAGGGGTGGTCAGGTTCGGCAAGCGGGGAAAGCTGTCGCCGAGGTATATTGGGCCCTTCGAGATACTTGAGAGAGTTGGCACTGTGGCCTACAGATTGGCGTTACCGCCAACTTTATCGGGCGTTCACGCGGTATTCCATGTCTCCATGCTCCGGAAGTATACTCCAGATCCGACGCACGTTGTGGATTGGGGCGAGCTTGTTGTTGATACGGATGGAACCTTTGAGGTGGGGCCAGTGCGTGTCATGGATAGTCGGGATCAGGTGTTGCGAGGCAAGACCGTGAGGCTTGTGAAGGTGTTGTGGCAGCACCGAGGAGTGGAAGAGGCAACATGGGAGCGTGAGGACACCATACGTGCTGCATATGCATATGCATGTGGTACATTCTTATAGTCATTTAGTATTATACGACTGCTGCATATGCATGTGGTTGTATGTGCATGAGTGTGTGAATTTCGGGGACGAAATTCTTTTAAGGGGGGAAGAATGTAAAACCCGAGAAAATTTGAACTTTTGTGAAAAAAGGGCAAAATGGTAAATTGCCACTATGGTAAAGGTTGTAAACCTGAAATTTTCTAGAGCTCGGATGACGAAACGGACATCACTGTTGGATTCGTCTCGCGAAATCTAGTTACCCTGTCAAATTTCGTTGAATTCCGAGATAGTCGGATTTTTCGCGTTTTACGAGACGAACGGGCCTCGGGTGACCCCGTACACGAAATTTTTATAAAATTTTAAAGTTTGGGGAAATATTAGAGGCAAGTTGAAATAAAAATAATTCGAACTTGAACCGGAGCGAAATTTAGTTGTTTCGGGATTAAAACGGACCCGAAATTAAATAGGACGTGTGGCCAATTGTGGACCAAGTATTCTAAAATATAAATAGGGGGAAAAATTAGATTTTTCCCCATTGTGTCAGCCGATTGTTCAGCCGATTGAGAAGAGAGGAAAAAGAGAGAAACACTCCACCTTCTCTCTACGATCTACTCCGTTCTAGCGCTCAAATTGACTCGAGCCAAGAACAAGAGTTGCTCTACGCGTCGAGGGCTACGCGTGGGTACCAAAAACGACGGCTTTCACCGAACGTTGGGAGGCCGAAAAGTTGGAAGTGGAGGATTCAAGCTTGCTTTGAGTTCTAGGAGCTTCCCATGACGATTCTACACGCTACAAGAGGTAGGGTTCCCTCCTACTAAGGTTTATTCCAAACCTAGGATGTTTTTATGAAATGGGTAGGATGATAGATTGTATATCTCTTGCCTATTGTTGGTAATGTGTTGAAATGGGTATTGAAATGGGTAAAGATCAATTCTAATTGGATTGGTAATTAGAAATTTTTAAATGAAATTTCTAGAATTGGGTATATGGGATTGACCCAATGAAATTCTTGGATTATGTGAATTGTGGGCATGCTATGTGCTTATATTATGTCATGAGAATTAAAGTGTGTTATTACTTGATTTTGTGATGACATGCTTGGGTGTTATTCAAGATAAAATGTAGGTATATGTATACATGTTATAATATATTGACATTGTAGAGAATTATGGAAATTATATGCTTATGATGTAATTTTGCCATGAAATATGTAAAATGTGATTGGAATGTTCATGTGTTCCTCATAGCATATTGAACATGGTAATATTGTTGCAATGGAGCATCACATTGCATATGCACGGGAACATCGCATTTTAGTGGGTGTGTGTGCATGGTGGTCGTCTTCACCACGCGTGGTGGATGACGAGTGGGCTCGGGTAATATGGGTCGATGACCTAGTTGAGTCGCATGGTTTATATGTTGATAGGGTTGGGGTAGCAAGAAGGGCTAGACTATCCCTCGGGTGAGAGACCCGGTGATTGGATACGCACTCCGTTGGTATAAGAGCCCATAAAGTGTGGCGGTGTACGCGGAACCGTTGGTGGAAGTCCATGAATTCCGTGTAGGTTGGGTGACCTTTGGTGTGAGTCCATGAACATCCACCCCTATATAGACCCCAAAATGAAAGGTCATTTGATGTGCAACATCAATGACGGATTGGTACACATTGGCACTTGCATGTGTAGAGGAGCCGGGAAGGGCTCGGTTGATATGCATGAGTGGGTCTCACCTCATTCCATAGCATGGCATTGCACATTCCATCATTGAATATATTTCCTTGCTTGGAATGTTATGAATTGTTGTTTTGTGACATGTGAGCATTTCATATGCATTTAGGTTGGGGAGTGGCCTCATTAGGAGATACCCTATTGAGCGTGGCTCACCCTTTGTGGGAAAAATATTTCAGGTGCTGGGTTCACACCGGCGGACGGCTCCCATTTCGAGCCCCAAGGTTGAAGAAAGCCGGAATGTGGCTTTATTTTGAGTTTTGTAAAATTATTATAAAAACTTGGTTTTGGTATGTAAATTCATATAAATGTTTGTAATAGAATTTATATGTATCATGTTTTATGGGAAAAACTTCATTAAATATGTGTTGGATGGAAAAGATGTGTATTGAATGGATTGGAAGCGAAAAATAGAGGAAAAAGGCAAAAGTGGCAGAACCGTACCGGTACGGCGACAGCCAGAAGGTAGAGCGTACCGGTACGCGTACCGGTACGCAGAGGTCCAGTGGGCATACCGTACCGGTACGCCCTCCAAAATTTTTCTGAAATTTTTTTTTTTTTTGCCAAACCTTTGGGCTATTGTTTCCTTCCTTTAAAGGTTATAAATGAACAATAATAGGATACCAATGGTGGCACATTGGACCTCGGATGGGTCAACCAACCTAAAGAAGTTAGACTTGTGATTCTTTTACATATAATTAAAAGTCCCGGTAAAGGGAATGTGGTGACGTGGTGTCGGGTTAAGCGACATTCACGGGTATTTCCGCGGGTTGATGGGTTTATCAACGGTGAATAAAGGACCCCCGGAAATTTGGGGCGTCACATACTCGCTATCCAGTTCTTTAACGTCTGTCTGTCACAAAGACGAATATGGATTGTTCCCTCCCCCAACCTAAATTTCACATTGTCCTCAATGTATAGCATAGTAAAATAGAGTTATAGACATGTGCTAATAAGATCTGGAGGCGAGACAAATCCATAGTGCAAAACCTAATCTGTAAGACAAACAACAAACGATTTGTACTACTATTTACAATCAAATACTTTTAAAATTTTCAAAGCACATACATTGGTTCCATTAACTGAATGGAACTTATATCTTGAACAAAATCTTCATGATATGGCTTAAGCCTTTGACCATTTACTTTGAAAACATTTCCAGATAATGGGTTCTCAATTTCAATTGCCCCATGATCAAAAACTTTTTTAACAATGTAGGGGCATGTCTATCTTGACCTCAACTTACCAGGAAATAGACGGAGACTTGAATTATATAATAGGACTTTCTGAGAAGGTTCAAAAGACTTCCACACAGTATTCTTATCATGAAAATTTTTCATTATGGACTTGGCAATCTTAGCATTCTCATATGCTTCATTTCTCAACTCTTCTAATTCATTAATCTGAAGTTTGAGGGATGCACTTGTTTTGTCAATATCAAAATTTATCATTTTGATTGCCTAGTATGCTCGATGTTCCAATTCCACATGCAAGTGACATTGTTTATTGTAAACTAACCGATAAGGAGACATTCCCAAAATAGTTTTGTATGCAGTATGGTGAGTCCAAAGCGCATCAGTCAGTCTCAAAGACCAATCCTTGCGGTCCGGATTTACTATTTTTTCTAAAATGTATTTTATCTCCCTATTAGCCAATTCAGCTTGTCCACTGTCTGGGGATGATAAGGAGCAGATATCTTGTGAGAAATCAAGTATTTTTTCATGATGTTTTCAAAAAATTTGTTGCAAAAATGTGTTCTCCCATCACTGATAATGGCTCTAGGAATTCCAAATCTGGACAAAATATTTTCTTTTAAAAACTTGATCACTGTGTGGTGATCATTATTTCGACACAAGATTGCCTCAACCCATTTTGAAACATAATCAATGGCAACCAAAATGTACAGATAACCAAAGGATGGAGGAAATGGTTCCATAAAATCGATGCCCCAACAATAAAAAATTTCAATGACTAAAATAGGGTTTAAAAGCATCATGTTTCTTTTTGAAATGTTCCTCATTATTTGACATCTGTCACAATTTAGAAAAAAAGCTTGTACATCTTTAAAAAGAATGGGCTAATAAAATCCACACTGTAAAATTTTAGCAGCGGTTTTCTTTGAAGAAAAATGCCCTCCGCAAGCTTCGGAATGACAAAATGAAATGACCCGGCCGATTTCATGATTGGGTACACAACTCCTTATTATTTGATTTTTACAATATTTAAACACATAGGGATGCTCCCAAATAAATTGCGTACCTCCCAAAAATTTCATTCTGCCAGTCCAGGTATAATGAAAAGGAATAGTACCTATAGCCAAATAATTGGCTATATCAGCATACCATGGTACTTTTGTTACTGCAAATAACTGCTCATCTGGAAAAGTTTCTCTGATTGGCATGAATTCTTCATTTGTATCATAAGTCAGCCTTGATAAATGATCAGCTACCACATTTTCAACTCCCTTCTTGTCTTTGATGATAAGATCAAATTTTTGAAGCAATAGTATCCAACGTAGGACATGTGGTTTACCATCCTTCTTGGTGAGCAAGTATTTCAAGGCTACATGATCAGTAAACACAACAATTGAGGATCCAACCAAATATTAACGAAATTTATCTAAATCAAACACAACAGCAAGCAATTCTTTTTCTGTGGTAGAATAATTCATTTGTGCATCATTCAAATTTTTGCTTGCATAGTTAATCACATAGTGTTTCTTATATTTTCTTTGACCTAAAACAGCTCCTACTGCATAGTCACTGGCATCACATATTAATTCAAGAGGTAAAGACCAGTCACGAGGTTGCATAATTGGTGCAGAAATAAGCATGCTTTTCAGTCTATCAAAAGCTAATTGACATGCATCATTCTAATCTAATGGTACATCCTGACATAGGAGATTACACATAGGCCTAGATATCGAACTAAAATTCTTAATGAATCTTCTATAGAATCCTGCATGACCTAGAAAAGATCGGATATCTTTTACAGTCTTGGGTGGAGGGAGATTGACTATCAAATAAATTTTGGATTTATCAACTTCAATTCCCTCTGCAGAAACTACATGACCTAAAACAGTACCCTGCGTGACCATAAAATGACATTTTTCCCAGTTCAAAACAAGATTTGTTTCCTCACATCAGGTAAGAACTTTTTCAAGATTTTTTAAACATAATTCAAATGAATCACCATACAATGAAAAATCATCCATGAAAACTTCCAAAAATTGCTCCACCATATCACTGAAAATACTTAACATACTACTCTGACAAGTAGCTGGAGCGTTACAAAATCCAAAAGTCATTCTTTTATAAGCAAAAGTGCCAAAAGGACATGTAAAAGTGGTTTTCTCTTGATCATCAATTGAAATTTCAATCTGGTTATAGCCGGAATATCCATCTAAGAAACAATAATATGAATGGCAGGCTATTCTCTTTAAGACTTGATCTAGGAATGGTAAATGAAAATGATCTTTTCTGGTGAGGGAATTCAACTTCTGATAGTCAATACACATACGCCAACCAATGACTGTATGCATAAGGACTAATTCATTTTCTTGATTTTGTATGACAGTAACACCAGATTTTTTAGGCACTACCTGAGTGGGGCTGACCCATTTACTATCAGATATAAGATATATAATATCAGCATCTAATAGTTTAAGTACTTCAGCCCTGACTATTTCTTTCAAATGTGGGTTCAATCTTCTTTGCGGCTGTCAGGATGGTTTAGAATCTTCTTATAAGTATATGTAATGAGGACATAGAAGAGGACTTATTCCCTTTATTTCTGCTATTGACCAACCTATAGCACTTTTATGATTTTGTATGTCCTCTGTCAACTTCTTTTCCTGGACTTCTGACAACTATGAAGATATTATCACTGGATGAGTTCCATCCTCCCCAAGAAGATATATTTCAATTCAGTCGTGAGAGGTTTCAATTCTGGCTTAATAACTTCAACACTGGGTTTTACAGACTTGGGTTCAGCATACAATAATTTTT
This sequence comes from Ilex aquifolium, assembly GCA_951799425.1. NCBI lineage: Eukaryota > Viridiplantae > Streptophyta > Magnoliopsida > Aquifoliales > Aquifoliaceae > Ilex > Ilex aquifolium. The sequence goes on along the minus strand of OX637406.1, from coordinate 23,307,946 downwards.
CAAATTTAGGACTCCATGCTTCAATGACTGACATATCTATAGACTCATCATTTTGTATAGACTCTAATGCATGCGACTCCTTCTTTGTACATACTTTTTCAAACAGACTTTGAGTTAGCAACTCAACACAATTCACTTCATGCATCACTTCCTCTAGGTTGTTTTGCCATGCTAAACACATTCAATTCCAAAGTCATGTTTCCAAATGAAAGTTTCATGATTCAATTCCTACAATTTATCAATGCATTTGACGTAGCAAGGAATGGTCGACCTAAAATGACAGAAATGTATGTAGAGGCATGCAGAATTGGCTATGTATCTAAAACAATGAAATCCACTGGGAAGTAAAACTTATCGACATAAACGAGTACATCTTCCACAACTCCTCGTGGGGTTTTCACAGATCGGTCTGCCAATTGCAATGAGACATTGGTGGGTTTCAATTCACCCAATCCTAACTGTTTATAGACCGAGTATGGAAGCAAATTGACACTGGCTCCCAGATCAAGCAAGACTTGCTCAATCTAGAAATTTTTGATTATGCATGACACTGTAGGACTTCCAGGATATTTGTACTTAAGAGGGGCCTTGTGCTGGATTATAGCACTACCCTGGCTTTATCTTTCTCTTGACTGTGCACAAGTCTTTCAAAAACTTGGTATAGGATGAGACTTGCTTGATTGCATCCAATAGGGGGATGTTAATCTTTACTTGCTTAAAAAACTCAAAGATCTCAGAATGATTGGTTGGAGATTTAGGTTTCTTGACTCTTTGAAGAAAAGGTAACGGAATAGGACATAAAGGTTCTTTTTCATTTGGTGGTTCTTGTTCCTTTTCAGTTACATGTTCAAGCTCAACTGGTTCATTTACTGGAATCGACTTGGCTTTTGGCTCAGGAATTAACATATCTTTAATGATTTTTTCAATCACCTTACCACTTCTCAATGTGGTAATTGCTTGCACCTGACTCGGAGATGGTTCGGAAGACACAACATTAGCCTGGTTTTGACTCTATGGGGGTTTTGGTTGAGATGGGAATTTTCCCTTCTCTGATGTGCTCAAGGATTGGGTCAATTTGGCTAATGAATCTTGATATCTTCAATACTCTAAGAAATTTGAGCTTTAAAATCATTAAATGCATGGGTGGTCTAAGTATTGAAACTCATTTGACTCTGAATAAACTGTTTCATAGTGTCCTCTAGACTCCTTTTGTGTGGGGGTTGATAAGGATGATATGACTGCTGAGTCTGTGGTTGTGTTAGCTCAAGTCAAGCAAAGGGCCTCTCCGCCGCTTGTCAAAATGGGACGTTCTGCGTTCTTTTGATTTGTCGGCGGCAACGGATTGCTCTTAGTTCAGTTCGGCAGAACGTAGGTCTCCAAAACCCGATGTCGTAGGTTCAAATCCTACAGAGCGTGATTCCGAATCAACAGACCCCATTATCTAGATATGGCAACTCTTTTTGAAAGTCAATAGTAATAGGAACTATTTCGTCTAACTTCGTGCTTAGTCATCCCGTAAGAAGCTATTGCTTAGCTAACCCGCTCGCTGCTACAGTGCTCAGTGTCGGTCATGTATTCTATGTGGGCTCACCTGGTGGCTGACTCATAGGTTGTGTGTTTTTCTAACTGAAATTCGGGAGATTTCGCCACCCTAGGTTATAGGTTTTAGAATATGGATTGGAAAAAGGCTTGTTAAAGTTGGTAATGACATTAGATTGTTCCATCAAGACCTCTTTAAATGCAGGAATGGTGGGATATTCCCCCATGGGATGTCCTGACAATGCATAGATTTCACATGAATACTTAGTGGTAGACACTACAAACACTTCCTTCATTTTTTTTCATTTCTAAAGCTTCAAGCTTTCGGGATAAGGTAGCCATTATGTCCCTTAGGTAATCATCCTCTTTTAACAGATACTTCCCTCCTTGGATGTAGATGGCTTGGTATCAACAATGTTTGGAGAGGTCGAGTCCCAGATTTGGGAACTCATAGAGATGGTATCAAAGAACTCGAATGCCTCCTCAGGACTCTTACTCATAAACTCTCCATGGGCCATCATTTCAGCAAACTAACGTAGTGCAGATGGGAGGGCATCATAGAAAAAACCTACGAGAGTCCAACTGTCAAATGCATGATGTGGGCAAGCTCGGAGAAGATCCTTAAATCTTTCCCAACATTGATAAAAAGTTTCCTCTTATTTTACAAAAAAATTCATGATTTGATGTCTCAATGCAATAATGCGATGCACAAGAAAAAACTTTTTGAAAAATTCAGTTTGCAAAACTTGCCAACTCAGAATAGATTGAACTTTCAAAGAATTTAGCTATTGTTTAGCCTTGTCCTTTAAAGAGAAAGGAAAAAGGTTCAGCCGGGTCATTTCAGAATTATCTTGCAAAGCACCACAGATTTCCTCAAAGTCTTTAACATGCTGGTATGAGTTTTCAGACTCTAGACCATGAAACAATGGTAAAAACTATATTGTTCCTGTAAAACCCGAGGAAATTTAAACTTTTGAGAAAAAGGGCAAAATGGTAAATTGCCACTATGGTACAGGTTGTAAACCTGAAATTTTCTAGAGCTCGGATGACGAAACGAACATCACCGTTGGATTCGTCTCGCGAAACCTAGTTACCCTGTCAAATTTCATTGAATTTCGAGTTAGTCGGATTTTTCGCGTTTTACAAGGCGGTCGAACCTCGGGAGACCCAAAAACGAGATTCTGAATAAAATTTTAAATTTTAGGAAATAAATGACGGCAAGTTAAAATAAAAATATTTTGACCTTGAATCGGAGCGAAATTTAATCGTTTCGGGGCTAAAACGGACCCGGGAAATAAGGGCCGTGTGGCGCATTGATGGCCAAGTATTTAAAGGGTATTTAAAGGGGAGAAAATCAGATTTTCTCCCCATTTGTTCAGCCGATACACGTGAGAGGAAGAGAGGGAAAGAGCAAAGTTTTCTCCACATTCTCTCTACGATCTACAACGATTGAGAGCTCAAATCAACTCGAGCCAAGAGAGAAAGTTGTTCTCCTCGCCAAGGACTCCAAAATCATACCAAGAAGGTCGGGTTTGGGCGAAATTCGAGGAACGGGATTTTGGGAAGCTAGGGCTTAGAGCTTGAATTGGGTCTTGGAGCTTCCTACGGTCGTTCCTTACGCTTCAAGAGGTAGGGTTTCTTCCTACTAAGGTTTATTCCAAACCTAGAATGTTTTAATGAAATGGGTAGGATGATAGGATGTGTATCTCTTGCCTATTTGTTGATTTGGGTGAAATGGTTATGGAATTGGGTAAAGATCAATTCTAATTGGATTGGTAATTAGAAGTTTCTAAATGAGAATTCTAGAATTGGGTACATGAAATTAATCCAATGTGAATCTTGGGTTATACGGAATTGTGGGCATGTTATGTGTTTATGTATATGCCTTGAGGAATTTAAGATGTTGATAACATGATTATGTGACAACATGCTTGAAAATTGTTTTATGGAAATTATATGCTTATGATATGATTTTGCCATGAAGTGTGTGAAATGTGTTGTAAATGTTCATATGTTACTCATACCATATTGAACATTGTATTATTGTTGCAATGGGACATCACATTGCATATGCACGGGAACATCGCATTTAGTGGGTGTGTGTGCATGGTGGTTGTCTTCACCAAGTTTGGTGGACGACGAGTGGGCTCGGGTGATACGGGTTGATGACCTAGTCGAGTCTCACGGTTTACATGGTTGTTAGGGTTGGGGTAGCAAGAAGGGCTAGACTATCCCTCGGGTGAGAGACCCGGTGATGGGATACGCACTCCGTTGGTATATGAGCTCATAAAGTGTGTCGGTGTACGCGGAACCGTTGGTGGAAGTCCATGAATTCCGTGTAGGTTGGGTGACCTTTGGTGTGAGTCCATGAACATCCACCCCTATAAAGACCCTAGAATGAAATGTCATTTGATGTGCAACATAAATGACGGATTGGTACACATTGGCACTTGCATGTGTAGAGGAGCCGGGAAGGGCTCGGTTGATATGCATGAGTGGGTCTCACCTCATTCCATAGCATGACATTGCAAATTCCATCATTGAATATATTTCCTTGCTTGGAATGTTATGAATTGTTGATTTTGGCATGTGAACATTTCATATGCATTTAGGTTGGGGAGTAGCCTCATTAGGAGATACCCTATTGAGCGTGGCTCACCCTTTGTGGGAAAAACATTTCAGGTGCGGGGTTTACACCGGCGGACGGCTCCCATTTCGAGCCTCAAGGTTGAAGAAAGCCGACTTGTGGCTTTTATGGTTATTTTGTAAAGCTTTTGTAAGAATTCCATTTTGATATGTAAATATATGGAATCAATTGTAATAGAACTTGTACAAACCATGTTTTATATGAAAATCCTTGTCAAACATGTATTTGATGAATTGGGTAAGGTTTTGAATGGATTGGAAATGAAAAATGGTTGAAAATGGCAAAACTGGGCAGAGAGTACCGGTACTGGGTACCGGTACTGGGTACCGGTACAGTATGGTACCGGTATTGTGTACCGGTACCCCCTTTCCAGTAGGTTAACAGTACCGGTACTGTGTACCGGTACACTCTCCAAAATTTACTGATTTTTAAATTGCTTTGCCCTATTTTCAATCTATGTTTTCCCTTCCTCCAATGATGTAAATGGACTATAATGGAGTGTAAATCAAGGTGCGTTGGGTCTTGGTTAAACCAAATGAATAATTGATTTTAATTTACAGTTGTGGGTTATGATTCCGGTTAAAGGAATGTTATTTGACGTGGTGTCGGGTTTAAGGGACATTCACGGATACTTCCGCGGGTTGACGGTTGGTCAACGGTTAATATAGGACCCCCGGAAATTGGGGTGTCACAGCTTGGTATCAGAGCATAGGTATGCGATTTACCTAGGGCTTGATGGGGCATGGGTCTAGACCATTGCATTCATCGTACATTACATGTTATGTGCTTAAATTGCTACATGTTATGTGATATGTGATATGTGTATTATATGCATGGTAAAATGTGTATGGAAATGGACACACTAGGGTTAGAGAACTTAACCTTGAGAGTGGGAAAGCAAATGAACGGGAAAGTTCAAAGAATAAATGTCTACTATTGGAGGCATACGCTCTACTAGTGAGACAATGAGAAAATTATAAACATTTTAACTTTGGTCCCTACCTCGGGGTACTAAGTTAGTGTGCCATTGCCATTTGACGTGTGTAGATGGCAAGTGGGAGAAGAGGACGCCGAGGCGGTGGGCGGAACAATAATCAACCACCACCGGTCTTCGATCAACAAGCGTTTACGGAAACCATGGGCATGATGGCGACTACTGTTGCACAAGCTAGTGCAAATGCCGGGCATGGGGGCACGAGTAACCTCCAACAGTTTAAAGCACACAAACCTCCAGTTTTTATGGGAGGGGCGGACCCGATGGTGGCCGACCATTGGTTCCGGCAAATCAACAAAATCTTAAGAGCAATGGAGGTCACCTCAGATGCTACTAAGATAAGACTAGCTGCATTCCAGTTAGAGGGAGAAGCCCAATTGTGGTGGGTGACAGCGATTGATCCAATGTACACCCAAGTGCAGGTGGTCAAGCTGTAGTAATAATCCGGTTTGAGTCCGGAGTCGAATCCACAGGGAACTTTTGTTGATATTTCTAAGGTAAGCAGTGGTAGAGACCTTTTGATGGTAACCTTTTTGATTTGCTGTGAGATATGGGTTTTGCTGGATAGAATATAAGATTCTTTCCAGAGGGATTTTCTGAACAAAATAGGAGATGAATGCTAAATAAAAAGAGTCACCCTTTAGTGCAAGGATCTGGACATGTAGTTAGTTATCTAGTTTGTCATATTTGTGCTTGATAACTCAATTAACTCCCGTGTCAATAGCAAGTTAATCGGAAGATAAAGATGGATTTGAGGATTAAGACCATGATTCCGATGTCTTTCTAGAAATGTACAAGAATTGCCTGTGCCGAGACTTAACCCGTCTACAAACAAGCAAGTGGTTCTACAAGACATCCAATCATGATATTAATAGTCCATTCTTTTTAGTGAAGTACAGTAAGGGGGAGATTGAAGGGTAGTCATGAGGATCTAGCCGGGGTACTTGCCTTGAACTGATGAGTCTTTCTATGCAGGAGTCATCCATGTCATAGAAAGAGCTCTCAATTATACAAAGTACCTTAGCTTTGCTAGATGCAATCAATCATCCGATAACAAGAGGATATAAACGTTAAGCATAGAAGAACTTTGCACAAATATGATTTCCGGATAGCTATTACATGCCCTTCTCCTCTCACTAAAGAGTGAATGAGAAACTACTCACTCTTCATGGCCTGGTTAAAGCTAGAAAAGTGAGTGATGCTCATCCCTCCAAGTGGAGAACTTTAAAAGATAAAGTAACAACAAACGCGGAGCGAATCTTCCCCAAAGAATGGGTGAATCACGTTCCACCCTTCACGTCCTTAATCAAGCTCTAGAAAAGTGGAAGAGTTTCACTCTTCTAAGAAAGAAGGAAGCTCAAGCAATGGAAGTGAAATGCATGAACAATTAAAGTAGAAGAAAGCTAGTCACATTTGGAGGGTGGCTTCCTCAACCAAAGATTGGAGGGTTGCTTCCTCAACCAAGATGGGAGCTATCTCTCTTCTATGCATGAGAAATGAAAGCATAAACATAAACATAAGCATAAAACTACTGTTATAACAAGCAAGAGATGTTGGACTAAAGCCAAACTAATCTCTAAAATAAAGACTTCATAAGGAAAATGAACTAATTACAATGAAAGTGGGAGTCTAAGCCTCCATCACTATGCTACTACCTACAATGCTTTCTCCTCCTCCCCTTTTTTTGCTCTCCAACAAGGGGAGTATTTATAGGCAAGAGGAGGAGGCAGGGGGGTGAAAGAATAGTGTTTGCCGCCCAAGTCCAAGTGAACAGTCAACAACTCTGCTGCCAGTCTGTGGTTTACGTTCGAACGTGAGTTGGCGTTCGAACGTTGACTACCGTTCGAACGTTTCTTCTGTTTTTGCACTGAGGGCGTTTGAACGCCAGATCTTGCTTTGACCCCTTTTCACTCGAGCGATCTGTTGGTCCCTGTGAAGTGCAGTACCAACTCTCTGCAGTGGTCTGGTCTTCCATCAACTCAAGTGCACGTTCGAACGTGAGTTGGCGTTCGAACGTGACACTCAAGTACTTCAGAGCTCCAGTCTTCTTTCCTAACTGCCACACGCCATCTCTTCAGCATCTGAGTCTACTACAGTGTTTTGGTTGACGTTCGAACGTGAGCTGCCGTTCGAACGTGGTGACAGTGTTCCAAGCTTCTCCAATTTTGGGTATAATGTACTGGCACTGCATCCAAGTGTGGTACTTGTTGTTTTTGGGTCCTTGTTCAGTTTAGGGCCTGAAATGACATCACTTAAACTCTATTAAAGTACAATTAGTCTTAAAATGTCATAATAATATGTCAAGTTTAAGTACTAATCAGTGGGATTGGGTGACGGCCTCGAAGAACTTAGAGGCCATGACATGGGGAGAGTTTAAGGAGCTCTTCATGGGTAAATATTTCCCAACGGCCGTTCGACATGCAAAGGCCCGGGAATTCCTAGAATTGAAGCAAGGGTCAATGACTGTGATGGAGTATGTGGCTAAGTTAACAGAATTAGCCCGATTTGCTGATGATTACGTGGCCACGGATATGGCCAAGGTAAGAAGGTTTGAGGATGGATTGAAACTATCCATCCGGGGGAAGATTGTGGGCCTCCGCCTGCAAGACTTGGACTCTATGGTCGAGACAGCTATGGCCATTGAGAGGGAGGTTGACGATGCACGAAGCATCCGTGAGGCGGGTGCCAAGGATAAGAAGAAGGAGGGCCAATCCTCTTCTTCTAGATCGGGGAAGAAGCAGAGGACCTCTGCTCCTCAAGGACAGGGCTGCGGCTATCAAGGCCAAGGCCAAGGTCAATTTTCCCAGGGCGGGAGAAACTTCAGGACTACCTACCAGGCAGGCCAGAAGACATGCTTCCATTGCCACCAACCGGGGCATATGAAGCGGGATTGTCCGCAGAGGCAAGGATCCCAGAGCTATGGGACATCTCAGTCCCAGTCATCAGTGGGACAGCCACAGACACACTTTGTTCCTCCCTACCCCACCATGGGCCAGGGAATCCAGTATCAGTTCCTGGGCACTACTCAGGCCCCTACCACTTTTCGAGCGGGGACTCCGCAGTCGAGCCAGATGGGCCAAAGCATGGGTCGAGGCCGAGGGCAGGGCATGCAGGTCGGGACTTCGGGGACCCAAGGGCGTGTCTACGCCATTACACCTCAGGCTGAGCCAGTGGACCAGTCGGTCATTCAGGGTACATTTCTACTTTCTCGCTTATGGGCTAAAGTGTTATTTGACTCTGGTGCATCACATTCATTCATTTCTGCATCATGTGTGAGGGATTTGGGCTTAGAGGTTGATACCTTGGAAGAGCCGTTGTATGTGAATTCACCCCTAGGAGCTAGGGTGTGTGTGAATCAGATATGTCGGAGTTGTGAGTTAGAGATCTCGGGGATTCTACTCACCGTGGACCTTAGGGTTATGGACATGTCGGAGTTCGATGTCATCATTGGGATGGACTGGTTGGCGGCACATCAGGTCGTCATTGATTGTGATAGGAAGAGGGTCACTGCCTATACACCGGACGGTGTTTGTTTCTAGTTTCAGGGGGAAAAGCATGATGTTTTGCCCCAAGCCGTGTATGACTCTCGATGGCATGGGCAGTTGATGGGTTGGCTTGCGACCCTTACCCTGGAGGACGAGGCAAGACAGAAATTGGGTCTACCTCGGGTGGTGTGTGAGTATGAGGACGTCTTTTCGAACGAGTTACCGGGATTACCTCCCCATAGGGATGTGGACTTTAGCATCGAGTTACATCCTGGTACTTCGCCCATTTCTATGACTCCACATAGGATGGCGCCAGCTGAGTTGCAAGAAGTCAAGGTTCAATTACAAGAATTATTGGACAAGGGCTTTATTAGACCGAGCACTTCACCTTGGGGCGCTCCGGTGCTGTTTGCTAAGAAGAAGGATAAGACCCTTCGATTGTGTATAGACTATCGGCAGTTGAACCGGGTCACCATAAAGAATAGGTACCCTTTGCCAATGATTGATGACCTGTTTGATCAGCTGAGGGGAGCGCGGATCTATTCCAAGATAGATCTCCGCACGGGCTACCATCAGTTGAGGATTAGGGAGGCAGATATCCCTAAGACGGCGTTCAGAACACGTTACGGGCATTTTGAGTTCACTGTGATGCCATTTGGATTGACGAATGCCCCGACGGCATTCATGGGTCTCATGCACAGGGTGTTCCAACCCTATTTAGATCATTTCGTCGTGGTGTTTGTTGATGACATCCTGATCTACTCCAAGACTGAGGAGGAGCATGAGGGTTACTTGAGGATTGTTCTCCAGACCTTGAGGGACCACCAGTTGTACGCCAAGTTCAATAAGTGTGAATTTTGGCTCATGGAGGTGAAATTTTTGGGACACGTGGTGTCAGCTTCGGGGGTGTCAGTTGACCCGGAGAAAGTTGAGGCAGTTATGAGTTGGGAGAGGCCAAAGTCAGTCTTCGAGATACGTAGTTTCTTGGGATTGGCAGGGTACTACCGGAGATTCATCGAAGACTTCTCCCGACTAGCAGCACCTATGACTAGATTGACCCGGAAGGAGGTCAAGTTCGAGTGGAATGATTCGTGTGAGAAGGCATTCCAGGAGCTAAAGAGGAGGCTCACTTCAGCTCCTATCTTGATTGTTCCAGAGAGGGTACAAAACTACACGGTGTATTGCGATGCCTCCAAGGACGGACTTGGTTGTGTCTTAATGCAATCCGGGAGAGTGGTGGCTTATGGTTCTCGACAATTGAAGAATCACGAGCAGAATTACCCTACGCATGATATGGAGTTGGCGGCCGTTGTCTTTGCCTTGAAGACTTGGCGCCACTATTTATATGGTGAACAATTTGAGGTGTTTTCGGACCACAAAAGTCTGAAGTACATCTTCACTCAGCGGGACCTCAACATGAGGCAGCGTAGGTGGATGGAGTATCTAGAAGACTATGACTTCACTTTGCATTACTACCCTGGTAAGGCAAATGTGGTGGCTGACGCACTTAGCCGGAAGTCACGGGGTGTCTTAGCTAGTGTGGCTTCCCGGGAGTGGCGGATGCTTGAGACTGTGGGCCAATTTGGGCTGCATTATCGGGGTCGGACTCAGGGTGTTTTAGGGATCTTGGTGGCTACCCCTTCCCTACTGAGCAGAGTGATTGAGTCCCAGGGGCAGGACCCAGAGTTATCATCCATCAGGGACCGAGTGCAGGCGGGTACTGGTGACGAGGGCTGGGCCATTCACTCGGATGACAGTCTTCGGTTTAGGGGAAGAGTTGTGGTTCCCCAGTCGGCGGATCTGAGAGAGGAAATTCTCAGGGAGTTCCATTGCTCTCGTTTTGCGGTGCATCCAGGCGGCACGAAGATGTATCATGATCTTCGTCGCCAGTATTATTGGAGCGGGATGAAGAGGCAGATTGGCGACTTTTTCAGTAGATGCCTCACATGTCAGCAGATTAAGGCTGAACACCAAAGGCCAGCTGGTATGCTTCAGCCGTTGGAAGTGGCTGAATGGAAGTGGGAGCACGTCACGATGGATTTTGTGACCCACTTGCCACGGACATCGCGGGGACATGATGCGATGTGGGTGACAGTGGACCGGCTTACGAAGTCGGCACACTTTTTGGCGGTGCGGATGACCTTCACGCTGGAGGAATTCTGCAGGTTGTACATAAGGGAGATAGTCCGGTTGCATGGGGTGCCCGTATCTATAGTATCAGATCGGGATCCCAGGTTTACGGCTCACTTTTGGGAGAGTTTCCAGCGAGCCATGTGGACTCAGTTGAGGATGAGCACAGCCTTTCATCCCCAGACAGACGGTCAGTCGGAGAGGACCATTCAGACGTTAGAGGACATGCTACGAGCATGTGTCCTAGACCTCAAGGGTAGCTGGGAAGAGCATTTACCCTTAGTGGAATTCGCCTATAATAACAGCTATCAGGCGAGCATACGGATGGCACCCTATGAGGTGCTTTACGGGAGGCCTTGCCGTTCTCCAATTTGTTGGTCGGAGATTGGAGAAAGACCCTCTGCTGGTCCAGACTTGATTAGAGACACCTCAGAGAAGGTGGATTTGATAAGGAAGCGTCTTCTCACGGCTCAGAGCCGGCAGAAGAGTTACGCCGATAGACGGCGGCGACCTCTGGAGTTTGAGGTGGGAGATCATGTCTTCTTGAAGGTGATGCCTAAGAGAGGAGTGGTCAGATTCGGCAAGCGGGGAAAGCTGTCACCGAGGTATATTGGGCCCTTCAAGATACTTGAGAGAGTTGACACTGTGGCCTACAGATTGGCGTTACCGCCAACTTTATCAGGTGTTCACGCGGTATTCCATGTCTCCATGCTCCGAAAATATACTCCAGATCCGACGTATGTTGTGGATTGGGGCGAGCTTGTTGTTGATACGGATGGAACCTTTGAGGAGGGGCCAGTGCGTGTCATGGATAGCCGGGATCAGGTTTTGCAAGGCAAGACCGTGAGGCTTGTGAAGGTGTTGTGGCAGCACCGAGGAGTGGAGGAGGCAACATGGGAGCGTGAGGACACCATACGTTCCAATTATCCTTTCTTATTTGAGGATGGAGGTACATTCTTATAGTCATTTAGTGTTATATGACTGTGGCATATGCATGTGGTTGTTTGTGCATGAGTGTGTGAATTTCGGGGACGAAATTCTTTTAAGGGGGGGAGAATGTAAAACCCGAGGAAATTTAAACTTTTGAGAAAAAGGGCAAAATGGTAAATTGCCACTATGGTACAGGTTGTAAACCTGAAATTTTCTACAACTCGGATGACGAAACGGACATCACCGTTGGATTCGTCTCGCGAAACCTAGTTACCCTGTCAAATTTCATTGAATTCCGAGTTAGTCAGATTTTTCGCGTTTTACGAGGCGGTCGAACCTCGGGAGACCCAAAAACGAGATTCTGAATAAAATTTTAAATTTTGGGAAATAAATGACGGCAAGTTAAAATAAAAATATTTTGAACTTCAATCGGAGCGAAATTTAATCGTTTCGGGGCTAAAACGGACCCGGGAAATAAGGGCCGTGTGGCGCATTGAGGGCCAAGTATTTAAAGGGTATTTAAAGGGGAGAAAATAAGATTTTCTCCCCATTTGTTCAGTCGATACACGTGAGAGGAAGAGAGGGAAAGAGCAAAGTTTTCTCCACCTTCTCTCTACGATCTACAACGATTGAGAGCTCAAATCAACTCGAGCTAAGAGAGAAAGTTGTTCTCCTCGCCAAGGACTACAAAATCATACCAAGAATGTCGGGTTTGGGCGAAATTCGAGGAACGGGATTTTGGGAAGCTAGGGCTTAGAGCTTGAATCGGGTCTTGGAGCTTCCTACGGTTGTTCCTTACGCTTCAAGAGGTAGGGTTTCTTCCTACTAAGGTTTATTCCAAACCTAGAATGTTTTAATGAAATGGGTAGGATGATAGGATGTGTATCTCTTGTCTATTTGTTGATTTGGGTGAAATGGTTATGGAATTGGGTAAAGATCAATTCTAATTGGATTGGTAATTAGAAGTTTCTAAATGAGAATTCTAGAATTGGGTACATGAAATTAATCCAATGTGAATCTTGGGTTATACGGAATTGTGGGCATGTTATGTGTTTATGTATATGCCTTGAGGAATTTAAGATGTTGATAACATGATTATGTGACAACATGATTGGAAATTGTTTTATGGAAATTATATGCTTATGATATGATTTTGCCATGAAGTGTGTGAAATGTGTTGTAAATGTTCATATGTTACTCATACCATATTGAACATTGTATTATTGTTGCAATGGGACATCACATTGCATATGCACGGGAACATCGCATTTAGTGGGTGTGTGTGCATGGTGGTTGTCTTCACCAAGTTTGGTGGACAACGAGTGGGCTCGGGTGATACGGGTTGATGACCTAGTCGAGTCTCACGGTTTACATGGTTGTTAGGGTTGGGGTAGCAAGAAGGGCTAGACTATCCCTCGGGTGAGAGACCCGGTGATTGGATACGCACTCCGTTGGTATATGAGCTCATAAAGTGTGTCGGTGTACGTGGAACCGTTGGTGGAAGTCCATGAATTCCGTGTAGGTTGGGTGACCTTTGGTGTGAGTCCATGAACATCCACCCCTATAAAGACCCTAGAATGAAATGTCATTTGATGTGCAACATAAATGACGGATTGGTACACATTGGCACTTGCATGTGTAGAGGAGCCGGGAAGGGCTCGGTTGATATGCATGAGTGGGTCTCACCTCATTCCATAGCATGGCATTGCAAATTCCATCATTGAATATATTTCCTTGCTTGGAATGTTATGAATTGTTGATTTTGGCATGTGAACATTTCATATGCATTTAGGTTGGGGAGTAGCCTCATTAGGAGATACCCTATTGAGCGTGGCTCACCCTTTGTGGGAAAAACATTTCAGGTGCGGGGTTTACACCGGCGGACGGCTCCCATTTCGAGCCTCAAGGTTGAAGAAAGCCGACTTGTGGCTTTTATGGTTATTTTGTAAAGCTTTTGTAAGAATTCCATTTTGATATGTAAATATATGGAATCAATTGTAATAGAACTTGTACAAACCATGTTTTATATGGAAATCCTTGTCAAACATGTATTTGATGAATTGGGTAAGGTTTTGAATGGATTGGAAATGAAAAATGGTTGAAAATGGCAAAACTGAGCAGAGAGTACCGGTACTGGGTACCGGTACAGTATGGTACCGGTACTGTGTACCGGTACCCCCCTTTCCAGTAGGTACATCGGGGTACCGGTACTGTGTACCGGTACACTCTCCAAAATTTACTGATTTTTAAATTGCTTTGCCCTATTTTCAATCTATGTTTTCCCTTCCTCCAATGATGTAAATGGACTATAATGGAGTGTAAATCAAGGTGCGTTGGGTCTTGGTTAAACCAAATGAATAATTGATTTCAATTTACAGTTGTGGGTTATGATTCCGGTTAAAGGAATGTTATTTGACGTGGTGTCGGGTTTAAGGGACATTCACGGATACTTCCGCGGGTTGACGGTTGGTCAACGGTTAATATAGGACCTCCGGAAATTGGGGTGTCACAGTTCCTGCCTTAATGTTGAAATTTGGAGCATTTGTGGGAAAAACAAAACATGACGGGACACTAGTGCATGCGGGATGCAAATATTCTCTTAATGGTCAGACATTCTAAACTACCTCTTGTTCCCATTGATTATTGTGAGCCATGCTTAACTCAAATGATTCTTGTAACGAAGATGAAGATGATAGAGATGAAGGATTAGACTGATTTATTGTAAAACCTGGGAAAATTTGAACTTTTTATAAGAAAGGGGAAAACGGTAATTTGTCACTACAGTGCGGGTTAAGAACCCTTTTTTTTCTAGAGCTCGGATGACAAAACGGACCTCACCGTTGGATTCGTCTCGCAAAATCTAGTTACTCAGACAAATTTCATCGAATTCTGAGATAGTCGGATTTTCACGTTTTACGAGGTGGTTGGGTCTCGGTTGACCCCAAAAACGAAATTTTTAATAAAATTTTGAAATTTAGAAAATAATTTAAATAAAGTTCATATAAAATATTTTGAGCTTAAACCGGTACGAACTTTAATTGTTTCGGGGCAAAAACGGACCTGGGAAAAAGGGAGCGTGTGGCGCGACGTGGGCCAAGCATTAAAATTATAAATAGGAGGCAAAAGATCTGATTTTTGGGGATAACACTCTGCTGGGTATGCTGGTTTCTCATGTTGGAGTTGAAGAGAGGAAAAAAAGAGAAAACTTCTACCTTCTCTTTACGATCTACGGAGTTCTAGCAGTCGAATCCACTCGGGCCAAGAACGAAAGTTGTTCTTCTCGTCAAGGGCTACGCCTACGTACCAAAAAGAGCTGATTTCACCGAAGTTTCTGAGACAGGATTTTGGGAAATCAGAGTTTTGGACTTGGGTGATATTCTTGAAGGTTCTACCGTTGATTTTACGTTTCAAGAGGTAGGGTTTCATCCTAATTAGGTTTATTCTCAACCTAGAATGTTTATATGGAATGGGTGGGTATGTTAGATAATTTTAACACTTGCCTATGGTGATGAGATTGGTGAAATGGGTATGGAAAATAAGTAGAATAAATTTCATCTTGAATTGGGTATGTGAGATTAACCTAATGCGATTCTTGAGTTATGTGAATTGTGGGCATGTTATGTGTTTATGTTATGTCTGGATGAATTTAGTGTGTTGATAGCATGATTATGTGATAACACACTTTTGGAAATAGTGTTGTAGGAATTGTTGATATATATACATACTTGTGATATATTGGCATTGATGGGTTATGAAAATTATGTGCTTGGATATAATTGCCCATGGAATGTGTTGAAATAGTTCATATGTCATTTATAGCATATTGGACATGATTGTTGTATTGCAAATGTACATTATATTGTATTATGCATGGAGGCATCACATTCATGAACATTGAGCATGAGTGGGGGTGCGTATGCATGGTTGTAATCAAACACCACATATGGTGAATGATAGGTGGGCTCGGGAAGGTTGGATTGAAGATTCCACTGAGTAGCACGGTTTGCATGGTAAATAGGGTCGGGGTTAGTAAGAAGGGCTAGAAAATCCCTCGGGTGCAAGACTCGGTAGTTGGGGTGCACACTCCCTTGGTTCGGTCCATAAAGTGTGTGGGTGTACGCGGAACCCTCGGTGGAAGTCCATAAATTCCGTGTGGGTTGGGTTACCCTTGGTGTAAGTCCATAAATACCCACCCCAAGAAAGACTCAGAGATTTTAAAATGGTCATTGGATGTACAACATTTATGGCGGGGCTTGGAATGTCTGGTTTTAAATACATGACATGACATGTGTTGTGGGAGCCAGTGAGGGCTCGGATTGAAGTTGCACGAATGAGTCTCATCTCATTTCATGGCATGACATAGCAAATTCCAACATTTAGTTGCATATTCTTGATTGGAATCATTGTGGATGATTGATTGTTGCATGTGAACATTTCATATGCATCTAGGTCGGGGAGTAGCATATTTAGGAGATATCCTATTGAGCGTGGCTCACCCTTTATGGGAAAATATTTCAGGTGCAGGGTTCACACTGACGGACGGCTCCTAATTCGAGTCTCAAGGTTGAAGAAAAGCCGACATGTGGCTTTTAAATCTTATTTTTGTAAAACTTCATGTAAATTTGTTTTGGACAAGTAATTGTATGTAAAAGAATTGTAATCGAAGTCATATGGTCATATGGACTATTTTAATATAACATTGCATGTTATTTGATTAGTACTTAAATTAGCATTTTACTATGCCTTTTTGGGACTAATTGTACTTTGATGGAGTTTAAGTGATGACATTTCAGGTCTTAAAGTGAACAAGGACTCAAGAACAACAAATATCACATTTGAGTGTAACACCTGCACATTAGGGAACAAAATTGGAGAAGCTTGGAGCACACCAAGAACGTTCGAACGCCAACTCACGTTTAAACGTCCACTTGAACTGTGAGCAGACCTGACTGCTAAGAGAAGGCGTGTTGCAGCCAAGAAGGAAGACTCTGATGCTCTGAGGCACTTGAGTACCACGTTCGAACGCCAACGCACATTTGAACGTCCACTTGCGTTGATTGAGAACCAGACTACTGCATAGACTGTGGAAATGAACTTCACAGAAGACCACACATGCCACTTGAGTGAGAAGGTCAGACCACATTTGGCGTTCGAACGCCTATACAACAAAGACAGAAGAAATGTTCGAACGCCCATAAAGCAAAAACAGAGACAACAATCGAACGCCAACTCACGTTCGAACGTTCTCCACAGACTGGCTGCAGAGTAGTTGGCTTTTCACTTGGACTTGGGCGGCATACACTATTCCTTCACCCCCTATTGTGAGATCCCAAATTTTTAGAAGTAGTTTAAGCATAATTATGTGGACTAATTGCAATTATGTGGAATTATTTATTAGATGGAATTTTGTGTATGAAAATAGTATTGAGTTGATTTTGAAATCACTTAAAAATTTGGGGGGAAGCAAGCATAATTATTAAAGTTGGATGAAATATCTTTACATGTGTCAAGACATAAAGTGGGTGGGTCATTTTTAAAAGTCAAGAGATGTGTGTGTGCTTGCCGGGTGTGTGTGTGTGTGTATGTTTTAAAGTGTAAAAAATGTGTGTGTGTGTACTTTAAGGTGTAGTAAAGTGTGTGTGTTTAAAAAAGAAATCTGTGTGTGTGTGTGTTCTTCCTTGCTGAAAACCGAGAGTGAGGGAGAGTAAACAAAAAAGAAAAAAAAAGATGTGTGTGTGATCCTTTGAGCCGTGAGCAAGAAGGGAGAGAGAGGGAGATAAATCAAGCCTTGGTGGGTATTTTTGTTGAGCTCAAACCGAGAGGAAGAAGAATGAAACAGAAATCAGAGTTATCAAATTCAAATAATGATTCTGAGGTACGGGATGGTATGCAATATGCTCTCCTTAAATCTCTTTGCAAAGAGTATTTATTTGATTATCCTCTGATTTGTATTCCAACTTGTGCTATCATTATTTTAGAATTTCGATTCAATATCGTTGAATATTTTGATCTCATTGATCGTGTTCTTGATCTCATTGATCGTGTTCTGTGGATATTGAGACGGGATCGTGGCAGCCAATAGCCGATGCATCGCCAGCCAAGAGACCCGTGAGATCGGGTTAAGGTGGGATGATTGGTGAGGTGTCAGATCTGTGTTAAGATTCTGCATGACGTGTGATATGCAAATATGATATTTGTATCTGTCGATTGAGATACTTTGTGATACTCGATTATTTGGTATTTAATGTCCTTGAGCATATTTTTCCTCGTCATATTGTATACTTCCCTGCTTTATTTAATATTTTCAGGTTGATTTTAGAGAAAAGATCGGAACGAGATAATCGGAGTATTAAAGACGAGGAGATGTCAATGTAATTGATATTTTAATCATATTGGGAGATTTATTTATATTGATAGATTTATTTGTATTGGGAGATGATTTTGATAAATGAAATTTTATTGGGACAATTAGTGCTATGTTATTTTTATTTGGGTGTTTTTATATCAATTAACGTCTCCCAAGAGAAGAGAAAAAATCGGGGCGTTACAAATGGTATCAGAGCCTAGGCTTCAGATCTTATATGGGATTTGTGGGAAGTGAGTTCATTGTGTTTTCGTTGTGAGATCAAACAACAAGGAAAAAAAAAAAGGAGGTTGGTGGTGCAAGTTCTGAATACTTGGAATGTGGAATTGATGTGGTAGTATAGTAGAGACTTTCGATTTAGTGAATTGAGAGAAAATTAGTGTAATTACACCTTCATATCTTTTTCTTTCTCGTGATACACTTTGCACCCCAACAAATTTTGGGATTCTTGGTGAACTAAGAAATTTCGGGGACGAAATTCTTTTAAGGAGGGTAGATTGTGAGATCCCAAATTTTTAGAAGTAGTTTAAGCATAATTATGTGGACTAATTGCAATTATGTGGAATTATTTATTAAATGGAATTTTGTGTATGAAAATAGTATTGAGTTGATTTTGAAATCACTTAAGAATTTGGGGGGAAGCAAGCATAATTATTAAAGTTGGATGAAATATCTTTACATGTGTCAAGACATAAAGTGGGTGGGTCATTTTTAAAAGTCAAGAGATGTGTGTGTGCTTGCCGGGTGTGTGTGTGTGTGTTTTAAAGTGTAGAAAATGTGTGTGTGTGTACTTTAAGGTGTAGTAAAGTGTGTGTGTGTGTGTTCTTCCTTGCTGAAAACCGAGAGTGAGGGAGAGTAAACAAAAAAGAAAAAAAAAGATGCGTGTGTGATCCTTTGAGCAGTGAGCAAGAAGGGAGAGAGAGGGAGATAAATCAAGCCTTGGTGGGTATTTTTGTTGAGCTCAAACCGAGAGGAAGAAGAATGAAACAAAAATCAGAGTTATCGAATTCAAATAATGATTCTGAGGTACGGGGTGGTATGCAATATGCTCTCCTTAAATCTCTTTACAAAGAGTATTTATTTGACTATCCTCTGATTTGTATTCCAACTTGTGCTATCGTTATTTTAGAATTTCGATTGAATATCGTTGAATATTTTGATCTCATTGATCGTGTTCTTGACCTCATTGATCATGTTCTACGGATATTGAGACGGGATCGTGGCAGCCAATAGCTGATGCATCGCCAGCCAAGAGACACGTGAGATCGGGTTGAGGTGGGATGATTGGTGAGGTGTCAGATCTATGTTAAGATTCTGCATGACGTGTGATAGGCAAATATGATATTTGTATCTGTTGATTGAGATACTTTGTGATACTCGATTATTTGGTATTTAATATCCTTGAGCATATTTTTCCTCGTCATATTGTATACTTCCCCGCTTTATTTAATATTTTCAGGTTGATTTTAGAGAAAAGATCGGAACGAGATAATCGGAGTATTAAAGACGAGGAGATGTCAATGTAATTGATGTTTTAATCATATTGAGAGATTTATTTATATTGACAGGTTTATTTGTATTGGGATATGATTTTGATAAATGAAATTTTATTGGGACAACTAGTGCTCTGTTATTTTTATTTGGGTGTTTTTATATCAATTAACGTCTCCCAAGAGAAGAGAAAAAATCGGGGCGTTACACCTATTGTCTCCTCCTCTTGCCTACAAAAACTCTCATTGTTGGAGAGCTTGGGGGACGGAGTTAGGAAGGTTGATGGAGGCTTAGACTCCCACTCATATTGTAGAAATAGTTTACATTTCCGTGTATGAAGTAGTTGTTCTAGAGATTAGTTTGACTTTAGTCTAACATCTCTTAGCTTGTTATAAAATTAGTTTTATGTTTATGCTTTCATCTACATGCATAGAGGGAGATATATCACCTTTGGTTGTGGATCACCCTCCAGAAGTGACTACCTTTCTTCTACTTTTCATTTGTGTTTCATTCACTTCCATTGCTTGAGCTTCTTTTTTCCCTTAGAGGAGTGAAACTCTTCCACTTTTCTAGAGCTTCGCCAAAGCCGTGAAGGGTGGAACGTGATTAACTCATTCTTTGTCGAAGATCGGCTCCTTGTTTATTTTGCTTTGCTTTGTGATCCCTCTACTTGGAGGAATGAGCATCACTCACTTTTCTAGTTTTACCAAAGCCATGAAGGGTGAGTATTTTCTCATTCACTCTTTAGTAAGAGGAGAAGGGCACGTATAAATTATCCGGACGTTATATTTGTGCAAATTCGATTATGCTTAATGCTTTATATTCCCCATGCTTATTGAATGATTGATTGCATCTAGCAAAGCTAAGGTACTTTGTATAACCAGAAGTTCTTTCTATAACATAGATAACTCTTGTATAGAAAGACTCATTGGTTCAAGGCAAGTACCCCGGCTAGATCTTCATGACTACCCTTCAATCTTCACCATTATTGTGCTTTAATTAAAGAATGGAAATGGAACATTACGGTCATGATTGGATGTCTTGTAGAAACACTTGCTTGTTTGTAGACGGGTTAAGTCTCGGCACAGACAATTCTTGTAAACTTCTAGAAAGACATCGGAATCATGTTTTTAATTCTCCTAATCCACCTTTATCTTCCGATTATCCTGCTATTGACACGGGAGTTAATTGAGTTATCAAGCACAAGTATAACAAACCGGATAATTAACTACATGTCCAGATCCTTGAACTAAAGAGTGACTATTTTACATTAGAGCTTATCTCATATTTTGTTTAAAAAATTCTCTTGGAAAGAATCTTATATTCTGTCCAGGAAATCTCACACCTCACACAAATCTCAAGGGTTACGATCAATAGATCTCCACCACTGCTTACCTCAAAACACCAACAAGAGTTCCCTGAGGATTCAACTCTGGACTCAAGTCATTATTATATGAGTATGGATAAATGGACCCGGTGTGGTCAATGTTTACTCATAAATGGACCCGATGTGGTCAATGTTATATGATTGCATAGGTTTTGTTTTTGGGTAGAGCTCCCCGTACAAATGAGATTTTGCCCGAATTTTATTAAATTAAGGACCCCCGATTTTTGGGGCGTCACATATAGAGACCCTAATGATGACTTAACAGACATAAACAAAGAAAATACAAGAAACATTGAATATATATATAATACAAACTAAACAACTTCCCTGTTTGGTTTGAAATCATAGTAACTCCATGACAACGGCGCCAAAAAACTTGATCTGACCTGAATAGTGTCGTACACCCAAGTACAACTGGTCAAATTGCAATATAATTCTCGGTTTAAGTCCGAGGTCAAACCCACATGGAGCTAAATATTGGAATTCAAAACAGAAATGGTGAAGTTGTTACAGATACAGAATGTAATGGAATAGCTTGTGGTGTGATCTTAGAACAACTTAAAATAAACACTTAATTAAACTGTGGAAATGCAATAATGAAAAGGTACCCTTCAATTTGGGGATTCCACATGCATTATATTGTTTCAGTTATAGGAAATGCCACCTTACAACAAATTAACTCCCATTTTACAAGAAAGTCAACCGGTAGGTGTGATATATATTAAACCATAACACAACAACTGATTAGGTTAACCAGTAGGTCTCAGTACCATGCTACAGTTAAATAACCCTAGTAAACCAGCAGGCAAGCCATTCAGGAGGAATACTACAGTTATTCAACCGGCAGGTTGATGATTCACTGATGGCGAGATTCCGGTTTATGCATTGAATCAAAAGCATTGGCTATGCCGAGACTTAACCCGTCTATAACCAATCTATTGACTATTACATAAAGCCCAATTACGTACATCACTGTATCATGCATGAAGTACATAATTAGTAGAGATAGTATGGTATATAGCATTAGGTACCACTCGGTGTTCACAACCATGAACATATTATAAATATAACCATCCATCAATAAGGGAGATATATAACATTAAAGTATAATTAGAACATCGGCATTTCCATAACTTAAATAATATTGTACATGTGTTCACCCTTTACCGAAGGGTATAAATGGACTACTCACACCCCATTGCTTTAGACGAGCACGAGGTGCGATATTGTTCCATTACAAACAAAACAAAATACAAAACAATCATTCCCCGAGGAATAGCTGAAACACTACCACTCTTATTACCGATTATGGCACAAAGTGGGAGAGGTTCAACCCTCAAAGTAAAAAGGAATAAACAGACATGTAGAAGTAGAAGAAAAACTGGCTGGAAGTGGTTCGGAAGGGCTTCACTCTACTGTTTCTCTCTCTCTCACTCTCTCTGAATTTCTCTGAACACTCTGGTGAAGTTCTCACAGAATCTGATGGAATGCTGAAAATGAAACAAGAGGCTGCTATTTATAGAAGCTGGAAGGGGCACTTGAGGTAGTTTGCATGGGACTGGCCAATCAGGTGAATTGCTACATTTTTGGACCAATGGGAGGAAAGGAGGAAGCTCAGGCGGTTTAGCCATATGCATTATATTGTTTCAGTTATTGGAAATGCCACCTTAAAACAAATTAACTCCCATTTTACTGGAAAGTCAACCGGTAGGTTTGATGTATATTAAACCATAACACAACAATTTATTAGGTTAGCCAGTAGGTCTCAGTACCATGCTACAGTTAAATAACCCTAATAAACCAGAAGGCAAGCCATTCAGGTGGAATACTACAGTTATTCAACCGGCAGGTTGATGATTCACTGATGGCGAGATTCCGGTTTATGTATTGAATCAAAAGCAATTGCTATGCCGAGACTTAATCCGTCTATAACCAATCTATCAACTATTACATAAAGCCCAATGACGTACATCACTGTATCATGCATGAAATACATAATTAGTAGAGATAGTATGGTATATAGCATTAGGTACCGCTCGGTGTTCATAACCATGAGCATATTATAAATATAACCATCCATCAATAAGGGAGATATATAACATTAAAGCATAATTAGAATATCGGCATTTTCATAACTTAAATAATATCGTACATGTGTTCACCCTTTACCGAAGGGTATAAACGGACTACTCACGCCCCATTGCTTTAGACGAGCAAGAGGTGCGATATAGTTCAATTACAAACAAAACCAAATATAAAACAATCATTCCCCGAGGAATAGCTGAAACACTACCACTCTTATTACCGGTTATGACACAAAGTGGGAGATGTTCAACCCTCCAAGTAAAAAGGAATTAGCAGACATTTAGAAGTAGATGAAAAACTGGCTGAAAGTGGTTCGGAAGGGCTTCGCTCTACTATTTCTCTCTCTCTCTCTGTCTCACTCTCTCTGACTTTCTCTGAACTCTCTGGCGAAGCTCTCACAGAATCTGACGGAATGCTGAAAATGAAACAAGAGGCTGCTATTTATAGAAGCTGGAAGGGGCACTTGAGGCGGTTTGCATGGGACTGGCCAATCCGGTGAATTGCTGCATTTTTGGACCAATGGGAGGAAAGGAGGAAGTTCAGGCGGTTTAGCCACCGTTCGGACGCCATCAACACTGTCCGTACGGTTCTGATTCTCTAGTTCTTGTTTTGGGTTGCTTGATGTATTGTTGTGATATTTGCACTTGCCTCCTCTGTTGATTAAAGCTTGCATACTTTACTCCTCCTAACTTTGCGTAATTCTGCACAAAACCCTGCAAAATGTCAAGTTTTAACGTATTAACCCTAATTTACGCGCTAACCCTAATTCCACTTATCTTGATGATTTTAACCTAATTATTTAACACAATTAACCTAAAAACCTAATTTATTAATGCACTATTTAGGGTTAATCAACACTTAAATACTTGACTTGCAAAACTAGAAGTAGATTGCATGCCAAGCCATGTATTAATGACATTATACGAGCCAAACATGCATAAGCAATGGTATTGAACTTGAACTAAAAATAAAAATTGTTTAGCACTTTAGTAGAATATTTGGTTAGTTATAGTAGTGAGGTCGACTAGTTCTTTTAAATAATCTTACAGTTGTGATGAATTTGATATGTGCTGAATTTGGTTTTATTCATATCGGTTCATTTGGTTATGACGAGTCCAAAATTGACTGGGCCGAGCCCAATTCAAACGGACCGAGAAAGCCCAAAGGAAATCCCGTTCGGAGTTGAATAGCCCAGATTACGAAGGGCATAAGAGGAAGCCCAAACTACGGAGGGCATAAATGGAAATCAAAATTACGGCCGTAAATCAATACGGGGTCCAAAGAACTCAAGCCCAGGGACCAAGGGGCGCCGCCCATGGAGGCCACCCGGCTTGGCGCAGCCCATGGGGGTGCCGCTCATCTGGGCGCCTGGCATGGCCCTCTGGTCTCCTCCTCCTCCTTTGTCTCCTGACTCCAATGAAGGCCCACTCCAACTCAAAGTCCAAGCTCAACATCAAGTCCAATCCAACCAGGATTCTCCTCTGACTGAATAGGAGCATGAGGGAGAGAATGATGGGATACGGAGATCCACTTCTACCTTAACTGTGCTTGCCAAAGAGATCTATTCCTACTGAGATTGCACTTACCAAAATGGTGGAAGACTTCTTCCTCACGTCACCGCCTCACCGCCTTACCCTAGCTATATAATGTAAGCCCTCTCAAGGGTAAATACACACCTCCAACACCTCCAGTACCTTACATACTGCACCATACACATATATCTCTCTCTCTCTCTTTCCTCAAGCACTGTAATACTCCCGGAGAATACTCTTCCGGCGACTCTTATTCATCAATAAAGAACACCAGGCCACCGCTGCCATTCCCGAAAGTGGAGTAGGTCATCCGAGACCGAACCACTATAAATCTTTGTATTGATCTTTTGTTTATTGCTTTAAGTTCCGTTGATTTCCATTGATTGCTTGTTAATTGCTCATTAATTACACCCTTATACATTCTTGATTGTTGATCTTGCACAAGACAATTTTGTGCATCATCAGTTTGGCGCCGTCTGTGGGAACGACTAAGTTTCTATTACTTTACTTCTTTACTCATTGAATCCATGGCAATCACAACGAGATCAAGGTCTCAACAACCCGGGGACAACAACCCGGCCCACTAGGAGGAGGCTCCACCTCCCCTCGCACCTTCGGAACCTTCTGTCATGGCAACTCCTGCCGTCGGACAACAACAACAACTCTTGCAGACTATGCAGCTGCTGGTTGAATAGAACCAGCAGATCATCCAGTTGATGCCCAACCAAGGAGGTGTCGCCCCTCACCCTGTTGGAGGAGCACCTCTCCCTCCAACAGTAGAGGACCAGCAACCCCTTCCTTCTGGGCATCAGGCAGCCCCTCGCCAGAATGCCCCAAGGCCGTACCAGGACGCACCTTGCCCAGCAGTCCCGCCTCAACGCGCAGGGAGTTCACGTGTACCCCCTCCACACGTACCTGCGCAGGAGCACGAAGACGGAGAAAGCCAATATGGAGACCATGAAAGCCAGTACCACCATCCAGCGGAGGAGGTCCCCAACCATTGGGATGAAAAGATTAAGGAGGTGCAAAACCAACTTGGTGATGCTCTCAACGCCATCAAGGCGCAGGCGCCTGAAACCATGGACTACTTGGTAAGACGCACTGACACTCCTTTCATTGCTGATATTGTCAATTATCATCTGCCTTCGAAGTTCAAGATGTCCAACATCGAGATCTTCGATGGAACCAAAGACCCCCTTGACCACTCGACACGTACAAATCCCTCATGCAACTCCACAATGTGCCTGAGGAGATTATGTGCAGAGCCTTCCTGACCACCCTGAAGGGATTTGCTTGCCAGTGGTTCTCCAAACTCAGGCCCTCCTCCATCCGCTCCTTCGCAGAACTTAGCAGAGCCTTCGTCTCCCACTTCATTGGGGGGCGACGACATCAGAAACCAGTGACCCACCTGCTCACCATTAAGCAGGATAGGGATGAAAGCCTCAGAGACTACCTTGCCCACTTCAATGAGGAGATTCTTTAGGTGGAGGAACCAGATGACAAGGTAGCTCTAGCCACCTTTATTGCCGGCCTCCGTACTTTCAGCTTCATGTTCTCAGTCCTCAAGAAACCGCCCTCTAGCATGCCCGAGCTGCTGTCTAGGGCACAAAAATACATGAACGCCGAGGACGTCACCAAGGCCCGTCGGGGTGAGTCCTCCCGAGGAGGGGAGAAGAGGAAGGAAACTCGTGAAGACAGGAGGGAGACTGAGAACAAGAGGAAGAAAATCGACAGAGTGCCTGTGAAGGACCGTCTTGGTCCACTACCTCCGAGAGACCGACAACCTTTCACACCACTCAATGCCTCAGTGGAGCACATCCTGTTCTAGATACAAGATGACCCTAACGTCCGTTGGCCCGGAAAAATGAAGTCCGACCCCAAGTGTCGGAATCCTAGCAAGTACTGTCGCTTCCACCGCGATCATGGCCACGACACAGATGATTGTTTCCAATTGAAGAAGTAGATTGAGGAACTTATTCAGCGAGGCCAACTAAGGCAATATGTTGCTGGTCGAGGACCAGCTCCACCGCACGAGGAACACGAGCGCCAGCAGCCCCTCGGTGAGATTCAGACTATCGCAGGGGGGTTAGGAGGAGGAGGTGACTCCAACTCCGCCAAGAAGGCGCACGCCCGGAAAGCCAGACAGGTGGAGTCACATGACTCTCGTCCAATGAAGACACCTCGACATGGGGAAAAGGAGGTCATCACCTTCTCAGACAGAGACCTTGAAGCGATCCAAGCTCCGCATGATGACCCTCTAGTCTTAACCTTGATGGTGGCCAACTACCAGGTAAGGAGAGTCCTTGTTGACAGTGGCAGCTCCGCCGACATCCTGTTTGCCACAGCCTACGACGACCTTCACCTTGGTAGAGAGAGACTACAACTAGTCAGGACTCCTTTGGTTGGTTTCTCAAGAGAGAGAGTCCATCCCTTGGGGTCTATCACCCTGCCTGTCACAGCAGGGACTGCTCCAAGGAGTTCTACTATCATGGTAAATTTCCTTGTACTTGATTACCCTTCTGCATATAATATAATTCTTGGACGCCCTGCCCTCAATGCCCTAAGGGCAGTGCCATTGACCTACCACCTTCTCCTCCATTTCCCAACCTCTAGTGGGATTGGGGAGATAAGAGGAGACCATGTCTTAGCTAGAGAGTGCTATGTGGCCTCGATGAGGGTTAAAAGACCACATGAGACTCTACAAGTCGAAGTCCTCAACCCGAGAGACGACAACACCGTGGAAAGAGGTGAACCAGCAGAGGAACTCTGCCCAGTGGTACTAGGTCACAGCCTTCCAGAGAGGAAGGTCTACCTAGGCTCCTCACTCTCCCAGGAGCGGGAATTCGCCTTGGTAGACTTCCTCAGGTGAAACACAAATGTATTCGCCTGGTCCCACGAAGACTTGGAGGGCATCGACCCCGAAGTGGCCTCCCACCGACTCAATGTTGATCTTAGACACAAGCCAGTCCGCCAGAAGCTGAGGAGTGTAAGTATTGAAAGGGGCCAGGCCATGGAGGAGGAAGTAGATAAGCTGCTGACGAACGGATCAGTGAGGGAGGTGGCCTACCCCGACTGGCTGTCCAACGTGGTGATGGTAACGAAGACCAATGGAAAGTGGCGCCTCTGTGTGGACTTCATGGAGCTCAACAAAGCCTGCCCCAAAGATAGCTATCCACTCTCACGCATCGACCTCCTTATTGACGCCACTGCGGGACATGAACTCTTGAGTTTTCTGGACACCTACTCTGGGTACAATCAAATCAGTTTGTTCCCTCCAGACCAGGAGAAAACCTCATTCATCACCCCGAGAGGTACTTACTGTTACAGGGTAATGCCTTTCGGGCTCAAGAACGCCGGAGCCACGTATCAGCGCCTTGTCAATAAGATGTTTGAGGCCTAGATAGGAAAAACGATGGAGGTCTATGTAGATGACATGCTGGTGAAAAGTACGACAGCGGATGATCATGTAGCCCACCTGCAGGAGACCTTCGACGTGCTAAGAACCTACAAGATGAAGTTGAATCCTGAAAAATGCGCCTTCGACGTCAGCTCAGGGAAGTTCTTAGGCTTCATGGTCCATAAAAGGGGTATTGAAGCCAACCCCGACAAGATCAGAGCCGTCCTGGAGATGAGGTCCCCCGCTTCAATAAAGGAAGTCCAGCGCCTTAACGGGAGAATAGCGGCCCTCAACAGGTTCGTCTCTAAGTCCGCAGATGCGGAGGAGGCCTTCTAGAAGCTTAAGGCCTACCTCGCCAAACCACCACTTCTCTCCCATACTGTACCAGGAGAGACTCTTTACTTGTACCTCTCATCCTCACCCTCCGCCATAAGCTCGGTCCTTATCAGAAAGGATGGAGGCGTTCAGAAGCCCGTATATTATGTAAGTAGAGCCTACCGGGGAGCAGAGGTGAGGTATTCAGAGCTTGAAAAATTGGCTCTCGCCCTTGTCACTACAGCCAGACGCCTACGTCACTACTTCTAGAGTCATGCCATTGTGGTTGTCACAGATCAACCACTCAAGAAGATTTTGGGAAAGCCTGATATCTCTGGGAGACTACTCAAGTGGGCTATGGAGTTGAGTGAATTCGATGTGCAGTACCAGCCGAGGGCTGCCATCAAAGCATAGGCCCTTGCAGATTTCATCGCTGAGTCCACTCCATCACATGAGTCTGAAGAGGAGGCACCAGGCACCCCTGCGCCCACCAGCACGGTGCACACAGACTCCATTCCCCAGAAGACCAGTCTAAATGTACTCCACGAAAAAATCCATGAACCAGAGGCGAAGCTGGATGCAACCCCACAGACTGGACAGCCCGGGGCACCGCCCACCTTGCCTCCCACACCTTTGGCGTCGCCCACTTTGCCTCCCTTGCCAAGGGCGCCTCCCACATGGCCTGGGGCGCCGCCCACCTGGTCCATGGCGCTGCCCGACCTGGCGTCGCCTTCATTGCCCACCACATGTTGGAGGCTCTATATTGATGGGTCCTCCACCAATGAGGGCGGCGGAGCCGGACTAGTATTGATCAGCCCACAGGGCACTCCATTAAAGTACGCTGTCTCTCTTCACTTTGCCAAATCAAATAATCAGGCTGAGTATGAGGCCCTCGTATCAGGCTTGAAATTGGCATTGGAGATGGAGGTCCTCTACTTGACAGCCTACAGTGATTCTCAGCTCGTAGTCAACTAGGTGAGGGGGCACTTTGAAGCGAATGAGGAAAGAATGCAAGAGTACCTCTCAGTGGTCCAGGCCCTTCTCACAAAGTTTGCCTACTTCGACATCCACCACGTGCCTCGAAAGGAGAACGCTATGGCGGACGCCCTCGCCAAGTTTGCCTCTGCTAATATTCTCATAGGCCCCGCACTGACAGGCCATCAGTTTGAGCCTAGTACCACCAAGACGGAAGAGGACAAGGTCCACTGCGTATCCTCGAAGCCCAACTGGATGACTCCTATCCGAGCTTACCTAGAGGAGGGTGCTCTCCCAGACAGCCCGGTGGAGGCCAGGAAGCTCAGGATGAGAGCATCCAGGTATGTCATCCTGCAGGACACCCTCTATAAGAAAAGTCATTCTCTCCCACTTCTCCGCTGTCTCACCTCCGAGGAGGCTGACTATGCCATGAGGGAGATCCATGAGGGAATATGCGGAAATCATTCAGGAGGACGTGCCTTGGCCCATAAAGCAGTTAGACAGGGATACTATTGGCCCACCATGATCCGAGACACCCGAGACTTTGTCAGAAGATGCGACAAATGCCAACGCTTTTCAACTGTGCCCAGACAGCCACCCGAAGAGCTCACCACCATCCAGAGCCCATGGCCCTTCTCCATGTGGGGGATCGACATCCTAGGTCCCTTCCCTGTGAGTAGAGGCCAGTGCAAGTTTATAGTCGTGGCCATCGACTACTTCACTAAGTGGGCAGAGACTGAAGCCTTAGCCAGAATGACAGACCAAAAAATAAAGGACTTTATATGGAGGAGTCTAGTCTGTCGCTTCGGGATACCACACGCCATCATAAGTGACAATGCCAAGTAGTTTGATAACAAGCTCCTAAACAGTTTCTGTGCAGACCTTCAGATCAAACAGCCCCACTCCAACCCCGCCTATCCACAGGCAAACGGGCAAGCAGAAGTCACTGTCAGGACCATACTCCGTAACTTGAAAGCCAGACTGGAGACTGCAAAAGGGAAGTGGATAGATGAACTCCCAGGAGTACTATGGGCATATCGGACCACACCAAGAAGTCCTACGGGTGAGACCCCTTTCTTTCAAACCTATGGGACAGAGGCAGTGATACCTGTTGAAATCGGGGTACACTCCCTTAGGATCCAGCATCATGACCCTACCAGTAATGAAGAAGGCCTCCGCATCAACCTCGACTTGGTCGAGGAGGAGAGGGAGATAGCCATGCTTAGGAACGCAGAGTACAAGCGTCGCATAACTAAGTACTACAACTCGAGGGTGAAGCCTCGGTCCTTCTTACCTGGGGACCTTGTTCTAAAAAAGGTCATAATGTCTACCAAAGACTCCCGAGAAGGAAAACTGGGACCCAACTGGGAAGGACCCTACACGGTCACGGACATAGTAAGGCCGGGTACCTATAGAATTCGGAATTTTGAAGGAAAGGTCCTGGCCCATCCATGGAATGCGGAGCACTTAAAGAAATACTATCAGTAGCTAGGGGCAGTAAGTCATGAGTTGGTGACCACCATCTAGGATATTTCACCTTGTTTGTTGATTTTTTATGTTAGTCGATTTCCTTCAAACATTTACTTTGAACAATGAAATAAAATTTTCCATGTTTTCTCAAAAAAAAAGGAGTTGTATCTCATTCAAATCCATGAACTGTTTACAAAAGTTGACACATATCCTGCCAACGGAACAAAAAAGCAAAAGCACCACACTCCTACCGACTCTCACTGCCTCCACTCACATAATCCTCATCATCACTCTCGAGAGCCTCGTGAGGCTGAAAGATAGAAAAGTCATTATAAGGGTATGCTACTGTGACCTTCCTACTAAGCTCCTCATAGCCGTCAATGAAGGCACCGACCCTACCTCTCTCAGCGGCATCCCTCTGAGCCTCTGCCTGGGTAGCTCTCTCAAGTGCTACACGGAGGTCAGCCTCAAGTTGAGCAGTCCTCTCATGCGCCTGCCTCAACTTCTCAGCGGCATCCTCTCGTGCCTACCGCTTGAGCTTCAGCTACTTCACGACATCCTCTCGTGCCTGCCGTGCTAGGTTCGCTGCATTCTCTCGCGCCTGCCGCTCAATCCCAAGCTGCACCTCAGCAGCCTCACGTGCCTTCCTCTCCCTTACTTGGCCACTGATGGCCTCCCCAATCTTCAGGGTGTTATCAAATAAACAGGGCAATGCAGCGGCCACCTACAAACATTCAAAGGTAGAAGTCAGGGACTAAGCCAAAGAATGCAAAGAAAGGCAAGATGCGAAGAAGGAATACAAGATATACCAATGTGAAGCCTTCCACAGTAGCATTGACTACGCCTACTGGACCTCGAGAAACAACCTCTTGAGCATCTGAGACACTCAAAAAATCACAAAATCTCTCCCTGGCCAGTGCCACGTCCTGCAGCATGGACGGCGGGGCACCACCCGATGTAGGGCGGCTCGGCCAGTTCTCAGTCCTAGCGGAAGATGGCGTCGGAACCTCTGCCCCCCCACTAGAGCCATCTCTCGGGGGTGAAGAGCCATCAAGTAAAGAAGAAGGAGGAGCATCGTCAAGCTTGGCCTCCAGGAGACCAACCTGTCCAATGGGCCCTGGCCGAGGAGAACAGGGGGCATTAGTCCTCGCCCTCTTGGAAGGAGGAACAGGAAAGGGCGCCACCCTAGAAGTAAGGACTTCCCCTACTAGAGACCTTTCAATGGATGAACCTGCAGGCCCAGTATAAGATAAAAGTCCACAACATTATGTTTTCAACAGAAGAAATCATGTACCTCTTTTCCCTGGTTTGGAAAGAGTCGCAGAAACACCAGCTGCCGACATAATCTTCGAATAATCCGTTGTTGGATTACCACGAACCATCTCGAGCAATCTCTCTTGATCCACGGATAGAGTCGGCGGAGCTGTAAGAAGACAGTTGCACTATATAAGAAAGACATACATGGCGATCAAGGCAAAAGTTAAAGGTAAAACTCTCACCTAGCCTGGTCTTGGGGACTGTATCCCATTGAGTGGGAACCCTGCTGCGATCAGACTCGGAAGCCCACTCGCCTTCAACAAAGAAGAATCTCCTCTTCCACTTGTGATGATTGGATGTAAGCCCGGTAATAAACTTCCCCGATCTTGGGGCGAAGCGGTACCACCCCCGGTGGGGCGCAAGATTCTCATGAAGGGCGTATACAGATATAAACTCTTCAAATGGCGGGGGGACGGTGTTAGGGTGCACCAACCGCCACAAGGCAAAAAATGCGGAAATCACCCTCCAACCATTGGGAGCCAGTCTCCCCGGAACCAGTGACAAATGCTCAAGAACCCTACATATTGGCCCCGGGATAAGAAACCGTAAACCCGCCTCCAGCATGCCCTCGTAAACAACTATCTCGCCCAGGGAGTCACAACACGCAGACTCGTCGGCCTCGGCACGACGGCAAGTCACACAGGGCGGGATGCGATATGAAAACACTATGGCAGCAATATCGTCCTCAATATTATACAAACTGAGTATAGAAGCTACCTTGGAAGCCTTGTCTACCTCAGCACCCGGACCTCTGTCTGAGTCCTCAGCAGCCTCCCTCTCGACTGAATAAACACCCGTGAAAGCAAGTTTAAACCATTGCTAAAGAAAATAAGTGTGCAAACGGGAGAGTGAAAGAAATAATGAAAGACATACCTCGAGAGCCCACATCATCCACGTCGCTGAGCGGCCGTTTCCTAGCACCACGGAGGAGAGACTGAACCCCGCCTGGGGCACCGCCCAGTGTAGAATGGGCGCCGCTTGAGGTACCTGGGCCGCCCCCTAGCCTATGACAGGCGCCCCCTGTCTCATTTGTGGATCCCTTTGGCTCTTTTGAAGACCCTCCTTGTTGCTCTCCAACGCCTTGGGTCACTCCTGCTGCGTTGAAAGGAGTGGCCAAAGGCTTTTTGCTTGTACCCAGCCGAGCACTAGTAGTGCCGAATGGTTTCTCACCAGCAGCCAAGACCACCCCAAAACCATCACGAGAAGACACACCCGAAAAATCGAAGCCTGAAAAGGAAGCACCCAAGCCCCTGGCGCCGCCCAGGGCCTGGGCGCCACCCGTGAGGACCCCTGATGCACCTCTTCCTCTCTGCCCCTTTACAGGATCGCACACTCCGCCGTCTGCTCCACGCCCAGCACCGCCTGAAGCATGGGCGCCGTCTGCCTCGCCTCCCTCGCCATGGGTGCTACCTGCCTCGCCTCCCTCGCCATGGGCGCTGCCCTCTATGGAACCACCTTGGGCGCCGCCCACCTTGCCACTCCCTCCATGGGCGTCGCCTGTAGTACCGAGGCCACAAGTCTTCTTTTGCTTCACCCCCAAAGCCTTTGAGCTCCTAGTTTCCATGGTTTGATTTGGGTAGTAAGGAAGACAGACAAATGGAAAAAATGGAAGAGAGGAATCAAGGAAGAAATGAGGGGAAGTGGTGATGAACAGTAACCTTGAAGATCCCTTAAATAAGGGAAGACAAGCTTCTTGGAGAAGCCTTGAACAAAGCTTCTAGGAGAAGCTTGGTAAGACAAAGCTTCTTGAAGAAGCTTAATGGGTTAGCTTCTTGAGGAAGCTTGGAAGAACACCCTTGTGAAAGAAAACCTCCAGAAATGAAGAAATGATGGTATGAACAGTGACCTCTATTTATAAACGAAGAAGCAGTAGAAAAAAAAAAAAATTCGACACCAGTAAATTCATCGGTTCTCGAGAACGAAGGAGTTTCGTGGAGAGCAAGGAAACGCCTATTCAAGCGAAGACAGAGTACATGCCCACAACCTTTTCCTCCCACAGAAGTCAGAAGCTTGGAGCATGGGGGGCAAATGACGAGTCCAAAATTGACTGGGCCGAGCCCAATTCAAACGGATCGAGAAAGCTCAAAGGAAATCCCGTTCGGAGTTGAATAGCCCAGATTACGAAGGGCATAAGGGGAAGCCCAAACTACGGAGGGCATAAAGGGAAATCAAAATTACGGCTGTAAATCAATACGGGGTCCAAAGAACTCAAGCCCAGGGACCAAGGGGCGCCGCCCATGGGAGGCCACCCGGCTTGGCGCCGCCCAAGGGGGCGTCGCCCATGGGGGCGCCGCCTATGTGAGTGCCTGGCATGGCCCTCTGGTCTCCTCCTCCTCCTTTGTCTCCTGACTCCAATGAAGGCCCACTCCAACTCAAAGTCCAGGCTCAACATCAAGTCCAATCCAATCAGGATTCTCCTCCAACTGAATAGGAGCACGAGGGAGAGAATGACGGGATACGGAGATCCACTCCTACCTTAACTGTGCTTGCCAAAGAGATCTATTCCTACTGAGATTGCACTTACCAAAATGGTGGAAGACTTCTTCCTCACGTCACCGCCTCACCGTCTTACCCCTACCTATATAATGTAAGACCTCTTAAGGGTAAAGACACGCCTCCAACACCTCAAGTACCTTACATACTGCACCATACACACATCTCTCTCTCTCTCTCTCTCTCTCTCTCTCTCTCTTTCCTCAAGCACTGTAATACTCCCGGAGAATACTCTTCTGACGACTCTTATTCATCAATAAAGAACACCAGGCCACCGCTGCCATTCCCGAAAGTGGAGTAGGTCATCCGAGACCGAACCACTATAAATCTTTGTGTTGATCTGTTGTTTATTGTTTTAAGTTCCGTTGATTGCCATTGATTGCTTGTTAATTGCTCATTAATTACACACTTATACATTCTTGACTGTTGATCTTGCACAAGACAATTTTGTGCATCATCAGGTTATAATAAATTTTATGACATGAAATTACTTGATATATCATTCCATACATTATTCGATTGTAACCAGTATATATGGTTGATGGATTTTTTGTATGAAGAATAAGTAGCCATGACTCTAGGGCAAGATACTGAGAGAGAACATGTAGTTGTGAATGTTTATTTATTTGATGTTTATATATGTTTTTCTTGCGCAACATTATGCCATGGCAAATTTCCTATGAGATGGAATGCCTAACACGAAACAAAGTGCCTTTAAATAACTACTTATGCTCGTTTGGATGGTGTAGCAACCCTATTTTGAGCTTACGATTGTGTTTATGCTTAAATTACTGCACAAAATGGTTTGAATACAAATGAGGGAATAGATTGCATAAAGTACACTTTATTTGATATGTATTGATGAATTCCAAAACACCTCTATAAATTAAATTCCATTGTAGGAAAATTTTATTTGGAGGAATTTATAATTTATAAATTATGAATTTATGTAAATCTATTTGAAAGGCTTAATTATACTTTTGTGAAGGAGAGAGGGCATTGTGTAAATATTTAAAATAGTTGGTCAGCCATGTGGGCAACTGTTATGTCACTCATTCAATTCTTTTGAACAATGTATCTATAATCTATAATATAAAGACGGCTTCAACAAGCTGATCCTACGGTCTCAAATTCATTCATCAAACGGTCAATAAATTATAATTTTTTTCCTTAATACTCCCCCCCTAAAAGTCAACGATTACGATTGATCTTGAACATATCTTATGGTCTCAAATTTATTCATCAAACGGTCAAGAAATTAACATTTGTTTTCCTTAATATTTTCCCTCCCAACCAGTCAACTATTACGACTGATCTTGGAACACAAAATTTTATCTGACATAATAATTAAATTGGTCAAATTTTCCATTAATATCATCTGTGTAGTGTAACATTTTGAATTTGTATAAGACGCAATGATAGCATTTTGATTAAAAAAAACTCATCAATTTAAGATTAAAAAAAAACAAGGGCGCTGCTTAACACATTTATATTGAATATAATTAATTTTAATTTTATTTATTTAATTAATTATCTCCAACTAACATGTTTTACATATATCTTGAATCAAAAGTTCAAGATTAATTTTTTTTTTCTCTTAAGAAAACTCAACGCTAATATATTCTTATAAATTAATAATTTTGTAATAACTTGTACTAATTAAAAAAATAATATTTTATAATTGATATTTGTAGATAATTTTTTGATAGAAAATATTTTGGCGATATGTTTTTTGATAAATTAAAATTTTAATTTGTATTAGATTTAACTCGATTTTGATTACATGTATATAAATTAATATTTTTTTAAGTCAATCTATAATATAAAATAGGACAGCTTCAACAAGTTTATCCTACAGTCTCAAATTCATTCATCCAACAGTCAAAAAATTATCATTTTTTTCCTTAATATTTTCCGCCAACAACCGGTCAACGATTACGGCTGCTCTTGGAACACATCCTACGGTCTCAAATTTATTCATCCAACGGTCAATAAATTATAATTTTTTCCT
This sequence comes from Ilex aquifolium, assembly GCA_951799425.1. Taxonomy (NCBI): domain Eukaryota; kingdom Viridiplantae; phylum Streptophyta; class Magnoliopsida; order Aquifoliales; family Aquifoliaceae; genus Ilex; species Ilex aquifolium. Next base: position 23,271,384 of record OX637406.1, on the reverse strand, counting down.
TAATTTTTTCCCTCCCAACAGGTAAACAATTACTGCTAATCTTGGAATACATGCTTTTCTCTGACATAATAATTAGTCCTTATTTAATATTATTGTGTAGTGTAATATTTTGAATTTTTATAAGACAAAATGATAACATTTTGATTAAAAAAAACTCATCAATTTAACAGATAAAAAAAAAACAAGGACGTAGCTTAACACATTTCTATTGAATATAATTAATTTTAATTTTATTTATTTAATTCATTATCTCAAACTAACATGTCTTACACATATTTTGAATCAAAAGTTCAAGACTAATTTTTTTTTTATCTCTTAAGAAAATCTAACGCTAATATATTCTTATAAATTAATAATTTTGAAATAACTTGCACTAATTAAAAAATAATATTTTATAAATGATATTTGTAGATCTTTTTTTGATAGAAAATATTTTGGCGATATACTTTTTGATAAATTAGATTTTTTTGTTTGTATTAGATTTGACTCGATTTTGATTACATGTATATAAATTAATATTTGATTTTGATTCTATGTATTTAAATTAATGTTTTTTTAAGTCAATTCTATCATAATTCGTGGATTTATCTATAATATCTATAATATAAAACAGGGCGGCTGCAATAAGCCCCATCTGACGGTTTCAAATAAACTCATCTAACGCCAACCAATATTTCTCTTAAAATTATTCAGATTGAATTTGTCCTTCCTCTTCTCACTATTCACTATCTCTCTCTTTGGCAGTGGCAGGGGGAGGAGGGAGAGGAGGGGCCTGGGGCCACCTTGAAAAAAAAATATTTTTTAGTTATATATGTGTTTATATATTTTTTTTTTGGATTAATTGGGCCCACTGTAATGATTTATGAAAAACAAACGAGCAATGCTATTTGGATATAATTTGAGAACTTAATGATTGTGGTCATTAGATTGTCAATGAGTCACAACATTAAATTATCACTGAGTTCCAACACTATCAATCCAATGGTCATAATACATTAAATCCCTAAATGTAAAGGTTGATATTTGCATAATGAACCACACTCCTTTTTATACGTTAGGAGTCCATTGATGAGAAGGGGCCAAAGAAAGCTTGACCAATTTTCACAATAATAAATATGAGTGCAATTGAAACAACAAAATAATGGAAAATGAGCAAAAGGAGAGAAAATAAAGACGGGGAAGAAAATTTGAAATAATAAAGAAAAAAAAAATACAAGAATTTTTCCTATCAATTATTGGATTCAAAGGGGTGTTAATGTGGTTCTCAGATGTAGATGTTAGAAAAACGGTATGGTTTCGTTGAGATATGGTTTATTATGGAAATGATGTTGAAGTGATTTTTGTTTTGAGAATCTGAAAATTTTATACTTACATTGGAATCTGAAATTTTAAATAGAAGCCTTAACACTAACTTAAAGTGCTGAAAATGGTTAGCCGTTGTAATATTTGGCTGTAACATTTGCAATGTAGTTCTAAAATTGTTTCAGCATCTTGAGGATTGTATGGGTAAAAGGGAACTGTTATTCGTTTGGACTAAGAAGTTGTGGTAGGAATGTTATTTTACCCAAAAGAAATTTTAATTAGTGATGAATCGTTAGAATAGGAATTGAGTTGATGGGTGTATGTTATCTTAAACATTATTTACTTAGTTTCAATACACCACCGTTCTCACTATGTTAGTTCAAGGACAACCTGCATGGGGGTAATATATATAGAGTTTTAATTAATTGATATGAGTTTAGACATCAATGACACATGGGAATATATGATTTTCTTGTTTATACACAATCAAAGTGTTGTAAAATTTATTTTATGCTGACCATTACATAGTTAGTTTTAAAATTTTGCATTAGTTGTTTAAACCAAATTTGGATATAACTCTAGCATATTATACTTGTTAAACTGGCCTTAGTTCCACATTAGATCATTCTTATTATAGAAAATTGCATCCATTGAACATTAAATTGGTGAAACTAGACCGAGAATAACTTCAAAAGTTTAGCAACTCAGGTTGTGTTGTCTGGTGCTATTATACATGCATTCTTCATGCATGGACCTTTGTGTGTTAAGTTCTTCCACTTAGGGGATGAGGTTCTGTGTTTGTGGTATATTCCTTAATATGAGTGTACTATTTCATGTGATTGAAAATGGTAAGAGTATGCTTATTTGCTATTGATTTATGACTGTGTTAATCATTGACTTGTGGTGGCATTGTCAGTATGTTAAATAGCCTTCGTGGCAGACATAGACTTAAAGGCAGATATGTAGCCTTAGTGGCTGGATATAACCTTAAAGGCAGGTATAGCCTTAGTGGTGGATATAGCCTTAAAGGTATATATGTAGTCTTAGTGGCGGATATTATAGCCTGTGTGGTGGATATTATAGTTTGTGTGACGAATATTTATAGCTTGTGTGGCAGATATAGCCCGTATGGTGGATATTATAGCCTTAACAGTGAATATAAATGCTTTGAAGACATATATGTAGCCTTAGTGGTGGATATTGATGTGCGCAACCGTAGTTCAAATATTACTTTAATGGTGGAAGTTGATATACATACATTGTGAATGATTTCAGGATTTATGATAATTTCAACTAAGTGTTAAAATTAGTATGATTTTTTTTATGTTTTATTTTTCTTGTATCGAATATATATGTTTTTGTGGAAAGTAAAGCTTGTGTAGCATATTCTCTGGATGACAGCGGGCCATTTTGAATTGATTATTATTTTTGCATGCGGTGGCTAATACGTTATATTGAAAAGATTGATGCTTGTATTGATTTGTATGTGGTGATGGGTTGATGTAGTAATATTATGCTATCAAATTTATGTAGTTATAAATTTCAAGGATGAAATTATTTTTAAGGAGGGTGGATTGTTACATCCTTGGATTTTATAAAATCAGAGATATAATTGAGGATGAAACACTGAGGATTTTATGTGACTAGGAGAGTTTAAATAAATAAATAAACCTCAAAAATGAATTCCTTGCATTACGAGGAGTCCAACGACTGTGGTATTGAATATGTTGTGTCGGAGAAAAAATAAGCGATACTAAATACCCGCAATAACTGAGAATGTTTAATAAGTGTAAACTTTGATGGGTCATAAGACTCTTTTTGAAAATGGAGTGTAACACTTGAAAAGTATGACCTAACAGGGGAATGGTAAGGATGAATTGGAGGTGACACGTGGCAAGGATGACAAAACAGTGGAAGGATCTGAAAGTGACACTTCACAAGGACGACAAAGCAGTGAGACCTGGAGGTGACACGTGGCAAGTCGTAAGCACGACAAAGCAGTGTATGTGTGTGTGTTTAAGATGTAAAGGAAGGATATAAATAGGGAGGTTGGCCAAAGTAAAGGGGGAAAAGAGGTGAGAGAGAGAGATGAAGGAGAGAGAGAGAGATAACTGAGTGGAAGAGGGAAGAAAGAGGAGCAAAGGAACACAAGAAATAGATAAAAAGAATGTAACGCCCCAAAATCCACATTGGAAGACATTACTATCTATAACCATTCATATCATGAGAGCAACTAATAATGTCCATAAATTAAGAAAATTTCATTCATCATATATAATATCTACATCATCATCCAAAAGAATATGTCAAATCATGGCAATTACATCCCAAAAATCAAGTTTTTCTTGCAGCGGAATAAACAAAATATTATCTATACATTGTCTCAACATGCATCTCCTAGTCTAGGACATAAGGAGAACAACTCTAGGCATCCCCCTCGGGATCCACGCTTCCATCCAATTGAGCTTCCCAAGCTGTCTGCTCATCAACTCCGAGCTCCTCCTCTAAACCATAATCTGAAAAATATATTGTTTGTAGGGGGTGAGCACTAAGCTCTGTAGCAACATCCTCCCAAACTCGAACAGGTTTTGAAAACATATAAAACAAGTCGGTCTCATTTTACAAATATCATATATAACTTTGAAATAAAACAGTGACAATTTACCCGATCTCAAGTTAACGCAATAGTAATAAAGTAAATGAAGAGTAAAACCAATTTTCAAACAATAAACCATTCAAACATTAAACTGTTTCCAACAATAAACCATTTCGCCCACATTTGGGTCTATATCCCCAATTTGTATCATTAACCAAACTTTTATATCTGTATATGTACTTGTATCATTACCAACATTATGTAACTGTATCTCAGATATGATGTAAGACCTCGCATGAATACACACATTGAGAATATCCTGGCCCACACTCACACACCCATCATCGCAAGGATATACAACTTTAGGAAGGGCGTATACCAACGCATTGGCAGTGACGAATCCAACTCAGGAATAGTATACTAACCCTCAGCCCCAATTCCACGTGAGCGAATAGTGGTTTGGTCCTCGCAAGGCACCAACCCCACTACGAGTGGTAGGGAACCTTCAAACCCGCACGGAGTAAGAAATGCATCTACACCACTCTACGATATCCGGTCAATAGTCACTCATGTTCATCCAAACATCCACACAAGAGATACAATACCAACCAATTTCTCAAATCACAAGTATCTCAAAAACCCCCAATTTCATAGGTATTTTTCCAATATAACAACTCAAGAAAAATAAGCAAGAGATCATCAAAAGATATAATTTAATTGTTCCAAACAAAACACTAGAGTTTTTGAATCAAGAACAAATGAATATCAAGTTTTGATATCAAGAACAAATGATTATCAAGTTTTGAAATCAAGAAAATATGAATATCAAGTTTTGAAATTAAGAACAAATGAATATCAAGTTTTGAAATCAAGAACAAATGAATATCAAGTTTTGAAATCAAGAACAAATGAATATCAAGAAGAAAAATCCATACTTCTTGAAAAACTAGAGTTTGGATGTCAAGAACAAAGGTTTTATGGCTATCAAGCTCTAACTTCCATCAAAGCATGGTAAGATTTGCAAGGATATAAAGAAACAAGGATTCCAATACATATATATAAGATTTAGAGTCAAAACATGTATATATATAAGCCCTAGCATCAATGAATAAGAGTGGAAGAAAACTCCTACCTTTCTTCTTCCTTGGTGTTCTTGAAAAACTTGAAGTCTTGATCTTCTTCAAGGTGCAAATCCTCCCTTGATCTTGTGTTTTCCCCTTCTTTCTTCCTCTCTAAGTCTTCCTAGGTTTAGAAATGTTGTATTGGAGCTAAGGGAGGCGGCCTTATGTATTTATAGGGGAAGAAAAGAGTTCAACCGACGTAAATTTGATATTCTGATTCGTTACTCACGTTCGAACGTCATTTGGCGTTCGAACGTCAATAGTGCAAATTATTGATTCACGTTCGAACGTCACTTTGACGTTCGAACGTTGGTTGCTCCCAGTACTTTTGCATTTCCATCAGAGCTTTGCAGACACCAAAGTACTGGGACTCACTCACGTTCGAACGTCGATTTACGTTCAAACGGACTCCCAGTTTCTGCTGAAACTTCCAGTGAAGTTTTGGCCCATTTAGAAGTCGATTTGGAAAATTTTTGTGAAATATACTTTTTTAACTCTGGAAGTCTCGTATCTACTGTCAAAATTTCAGATCAAACGGACATCGTAGTAAAAGGTTATGGTTTAAACACCAGGCAGTGTCCAAAATCCTTTCTACCCAAATCTTATCTAAAATGTGTTTGAACTCTGGAGCACTTTCTAACTTATACTACATACTCTATTGCCTCGCCTAACATTTTTTTTCCTACTCTTACAATCTACATAGTTCATGCTTACATCCTCACATATATTAGCATTTCAAAATAATAATTATGTTACTATATAACGATAAGAATGTGGGGGTTTACAAAGAAATAGGAGACTGAATGAGAAATTCGTGAAGTATAAAACCCAAGTAAATTTGAACTTTTTCTAAAAAATGATAAAATGGTAATTTGCCATTATAATGCGGATTTAAAATACATATTTCTCTAGAGCTCGGATGGCGAAACAGACATCACTGTTGTATTTGTCTCGCGAAACCGAGTTACCCAGACAATTTTCGTTGAATTCCGAGATAGTCAGATTTTACGCGTTTTACGAGACGATTGTGTGTCGAATCACCTCACAAAGATCCCCAAAAATGAAAATTGTAAAATTTCCTTATAATTGAATTAAAGTTCAAATAAAATTAATTTTAACTTAAACCAGGATGAAATTAATCGTTTCGGGACGAAAACAGACCCGGAAATAAGGGAACGTGCGGCGCGATGTGGACTGTGCATTTAAAGGCTATAAATAGGAGAAAATATCTGATTTTTCTCCCCATTCTTCAGCTGATTCTCACGTTGAAGAGAGAAAAGAGAGAAAAACTAATTTTTTAAGGCTTCCTCCTTCGATTCCCGGAGTTCCGCCGGTCGGAATTCGTCGAGCCAAGAGTTAAAGTCGATCCTCTCGACGAGGGCTACGCAACCGTACCAAGAACGAAAGGTTTAACCGAAGATCTAAGAGGAGACTTTAGGGAGATCAAGTGTTTTGGAGTTGGGACTGTGTTCTTGAAGTTCTCCACGCTCCAAGAGGTAGGGTTCCCTCATACTCCGATTTATTCCTAACTTATGATGTCCCTAGGAAAGGGTTAGGTTATGGAACTTGCCATTTGTTATGGGAATGGGGAAATGGGTATAGATATGGCTTATTTCAAGTTCTATCTTTAAATTTGATGTGTGGAAATTCCTTGTGAAATCTCTTGAAATTTGGTATTACATGGGTATGCTATGTTTTTATATGTATGCCTTTGTGGATGAAGTGGGTTTTTGGACATGAATTGTATGATAACATGCTTGTTATTATTGTTGATATATGACATGTGATATATTGACAGTATGATGAATTTTGGTGATTATATGCATATGATATAAATTGTCATGATACATGTTGATGGGTGGAAGTTGCTCATTTAGTATGCATTGCAATTTGGGCATAAAATTGACATCACATTCATGGACATGAGTCATGAGTGTGGGTGTGTGTGTGTGCATGGTTGATCAAACACCATACTTGATGATTTGGTATGTGGTCTCGGGAAGGTTGGATCAAAGATCCCCTTGAGTCGCATGGTTCCATGGAAAACTTGTGTCGGGTAAAGCAAGAAGGGCTAGATTCTCCCTCGGGTGCAAGACCCGGCTACATGGTTCATACACTTACCGGCGTTGAAATTCCAGAAAAGTGTAACGGTGTACGGAACCGGCGGTGAGACTCCGAGAATCCAATACCCAACAAAGACACATGGTTTTGTTTTATAAAATACTCATTCAATGAGTGTCATCCAACAATGATTTGATTTGTTAACAAATGAGTTTTTATTAAAACAATCGTTGGATGGATTTTGGTCAAAAGACGGTTTTACATCACAAGTGCATTGCATTGTGTTGTGGGAGTCGGGAGGACTCAGGTTAAAGTTGCATGAGTGAGTTCATCTCATTTCATAGCATGGCATGGAGATTCCTCTCATGGGATTGCATATTCTTGTTTGGAAATATATGTTGGTTGTGAAATTGCATGTGACATTGCATGTGCATCTAGGTTGGGGAATAGCCTCTATAAGGGATACTCTATTGAGCGTAGCTCACCCTATACGGGAAAATATTTCAGGTGCGAGATACACACCGGCGGATGACGCTCATTCGGGACCCCAAAGATGCAGAGAGGCCGCTTGTGGCTTTACTTTGGATTTTTTGTAAACCAATTATGAAAACTTAGTTTTGAACATGTGAAATATGTAAATGATCGTAATAGAACTTCTATCAATCATGTTTTGATGTATAAATGCATGTTGTATAAGTTTGGGGTGGATTGGGTAAGGTTTGGAATGGATTGGAAATGAAAAACAGGTGAAACATGCAAAAGTGGGCAGGATGTACTGGTACAGTGTACTGGTACAGTGTACCGGTACAGAGTGGTCCAGAAGGCTGGGCGTACCGGTACTGCGAGGTCCAGTGAGCTCACCGTACCGGTACGCTGTACCGGTACACTTTCCAAAAATCAGAAATTTTTAAATTGTTTTGCCAAGTCTTTGGGCTATGTATTCCTTCCTTCCAATGTTATAAATGGACCATAATGAGATACCAATGGTGGTATATTGGACCTCGGAAGGGTCAATCAATCAAAAGCATATAGACTTTGTCTTTATTTTAAAATCCCGGTAAAGGGGATGTGGTGCCGCAGTGTCGGACTAACCGGCATCCACGGGTATTTTCGCGGGTTGATGGGTGATCAACGGACTTATAAACGGACACCCAAATTTTTGGGGTGTCACAGCTTGGTATCATAGCGTATCGATATCTTAGCTTAATTCGAATTAATCATGGGTAAATTACGGACACCCAAATTTTGGGGTGTCACATGAAGTGTCAAACTCATCGATGAAATGAACTCTGATCGAAATGAAATTTGAGTACGCTACTCTTAGAGTTATTGTCACGCCCCGAATTTCCACAAACCCGGGGAGTGAGTGAAAAAAGAAGAAGAAAAGTAAATGAAAGGTCATTAGGTTGGATAAATTGATTTCTCATTCATTTCCCACTTTTTCCCAAAGTTTTTCAAGCCATTTTTATTCCATTGTTAGCCTATTCCTTCAAGGTTTCTAAACCCCCCTTTTTGACACCACTCCCACCTATTTAAAAGGTGTTTTACACACTTAACAATTCTTTTAATTTTTCATAAAATTTCGACATAACCTCCTTTGTTTTCCAAGCCTTTTTCCCACGTAATATTCACAATTTTCATATGCATAAATATATCACAACCCACCCTCACTCGGTGGCCACAATCCATGTAAATTAAACATACATCCCTTGTTCTCAACATACACATCTAATTGCCCCAATATACACATATGATACTCATTAAATAAAGACATCCAACATATCAATTGGGTTTACACCCTTACACTTTAAAATGACCCAATGTCTATAATCTATTACTTTTCCAAATTGAAAATACAAATCATTTGGGCTTATGCCCATACATACAAAACATGCCCCAAGGGCCAAATATCCATTCAAGCCCCTTTTCTCTCCTTCCTTTAAGACTTACTCAAGTCTCAAGTACCGGGAGCCTCATTTGTAATATGATATCCCACGAATGGGTCAGCTCAACTGCTGGTATGACAAAATACTAATGCTAGGAACAAATTTAAGGCGTGGCATGTTCAAGTGTACATTTTAAATGATACAACCCCGTAATCCCTCAATGCTATGCAATGTCAATATGCATGACACATCCATGCAACTCTATGCCACCCATGTCTCGCTTCACGGTCCGCCCCCGTCAGCCCGCGAGTACTGTCATTGGCCAGATTTTGGGTTTTTCACCACAGGATCTACACCCTCATAATGCATAGCACCAAGTGCTCAACCCACACTATGTTCCAAGGATTCATGTATGCCAATATGCCATGGTTTTTCTCAATGTAAATTCTATGGAACATTTCATCAAACACATGGTGTGCAACTTAAAATATGCCTAATTCATAAAGTAAAACATAACTTCAAATTCACAACACTTTACCAACTCATGGAATAATTCATAACTCTCAAACCACAAGAGTTTCTCTACATGAATATAAGCTAGAATATGATAATCCAACATATATGCAAGGTACACATTTATCATAGCAATAAATTGTCAAGAAACTCAAAGAACACAAAAGTACTTAAACCATTAACTCTAAGTTTTCAAAGCAACTATCAACTAAATAATTTTCTAACATCAAGTAAACACCTAAATCATTCAATCAATACATAGAAAGACAAGAAAACTTAAATCTATTCCCAACTTAGTAAAATATCATACCTAGAATGGTTTTTCTCAAACTAAGAGAGTTGTGTTCTCTTTATAGCCGAACCGATCGGTGAGAATCTAGCTCTTGTTGAGAGGAACAACTTCTTAGAAGGAAGTCTTGCAAGAATCTTGACCTAAGATTGAGTTTTGGTGGCTTGAAGCTTGAAGAACTTAGGGTTTTTCTTTTCTTTTCCTCCAAAAACGTGCACTGCTCTATCTCCAGGCCAAATACTGATATTTTTACACTAAAAGGTCTGTATTTATAGTGGAGAGCAAAGGGGCAAAATGACCCTTTTGCCCTTGATGAATCCGGGACCCCGTTACACTACAACTCGTCCCGAAACGCCTCAATTCGACATTCTATTTTAACCAAAGTTCTTAAAATTATTTTAAATGAAAATTTTCAAAAAAATATATTTTCTCTAGTGGCCGGGTTTGGCGGGTCCCACCTAGGTCACCCGGGATACCCTTTTTGTCCAATTTTGGGAACTGTTTCCGTTTAGGCTCAAATTCGCACAGTAGATGTATTTTAATATTCTAAGCATGTTTCTCTTCTATGACATACTCAAATTATGCTTGTAAACATAACTTATGCTTAAATGATGCATATGTAGTGTCCTACCGACAAATGATGCATGAATAGTGCCCTACCGACAAAACTGAAAATTTTATCTTCAGTTTTCAGATCTCTACATCCTTCCCCCCTAAAAAAAAATTTCGTCCCGAAATTTAGGAATGTACCTCTATGAATGAACAACTCTGGGTACCTAGCGCGGACTTCAGCCTCACGCTCCCAAGTAGCCTCCTCGACCCCATGATGGTTCCAAAGAACCTTGACCAAAGGGATGGTCTTGCCCCGCAAAACCTGGTCCCTCAAGTCCAATACCTCCACTGGCCTCTCATCATAAGAAACATCGCCCTCCACTTGAAGATCTGCCCAATCTAACACATGTGAAGGGTCAGGCTCGTACTTCCTCAACATCGACACATGGAAGACATCATGAACCCCAGATAGCTGTGGCGGTAATGCTAGCTTATAAGCCACCTCACCAACCTTCGCAAGGATCTCAAGTGGTCCTATAAACCGTGGCGACAGTTTTCCACTACGCCCGAATCTCCTCAATCCCCGCCGTGGGGCTACCTTGAGGAACACATGTCCACCAACATCAAATTATAGAGGTCGCCGCCTCCTGTCTGCATAACTCTTCTGGCGGCTCTGTGCCGTCAAAAGACGCTGTCTAATCACCTGTATCTTGTCCGTGGTCTCACGGACTACGTCAGGCCCTAAAGTAGCTGTCTCCCCTACCTCAGTCCAACATACTGGTGAACGACACGGCCTACCATACAACGCCTCAAAAGGTGCCATCTCAATACTAGACTGATAGCTGTTGTTGTAGGCAAACTCTACTAAAGCAAGGTGATATTCCCAGCTACCCCTGAAGTCCATAACACATGCTCTAAGCATGTCCTCAAGTATCTGAATAGTACGCTCTGACTGACCGTCAGTCTGAGGGTGGAAAGCAGTACTAAACAGTAGCTGAGTCCCCAAGGCGGTCTGAAGACTCTGCCAAAATCGTGCAGTGAAACGTGGGTCTCTGTCTGAAACAATGGAAACAGGAATCCCATGTAGTCGTACTATCTCTCGGATATACAGCCTACTGAGAACATCCACTGAATCAGTCACTCTAATCGGTAGAAAATGTGCGGACTTCGTTAACCTATCAACAACAACCCAAATTGCATCGTGACCTCTAGGTGACTTCGGAAGACCCATCACAAAATCCATGGTAACAAACTCCCACTTCCACTCAGCCACTGGCAATGGTTGTAACAAACCCCCAGGTCTCTGGTGCTCAGCCTTAACCTGCTGGCACGTGAGACATCTCGATACAAACTGCACCACATCCCCCTTCATCCCCGTCCACCAATACTGGCGACGTAAATCATGGTACATCTTAGTGCCGCCTGGGTGTACTGCTAGGCGTGAATGATGGAAATCTCTAAGGACATCTATCCTAAGAGACTCTGGAACAAAGACTTTACCCATATACCTCAAGCCAAGGTCAGAATGAATTGTCCATCCCTCAAAGCCCTCGGCACTTGCAACTCCTGCTCGAATTTGCCCTGCTTCTGTGTCTTGTAACTGTGCCTCAATAACCCTGCTCAATAGTGTAGGCTGTGCACAAACACTGAATAGTGTGGCGTGTCCCTCAGACTCGGCAAGGTCCAAGTCAAACTCACCGATGTCTCCCATCATCTCCCACTCCCTAATAGCAATGCTACCTACAGTGCTCCTAGGTCTCCTACTAAGTGCATCTGCTACGACATTGGCCTTCCCAGGATGGTACTGAAGGTCAAAGTCATAATCCTCCATATATTCCATCCATCTCCTCTGCCGAAGGTTCAAGTCCTTCTGTGTGAAGATGTATCTGAGGCTCTTGTGATCTGAGAACACCTCGAACCTCTCCCCATATAAGTAGTGTCGCCAACTCTTAAGTGCAAAAATGACGGCAGCTAACTCCAAATCATGTGTGGGGTAGTTCTGCTCATGATTCTTCAACTGACGAGAACCATAGGCTACCACTCTACCCTCCTGCATCAACACACAGCCTAATCCCTCTCGTGAAGCATCACAATAAACAGTATAGCCAATACCTCCCTTAGGTATAATCAGGACAGGTGCTGAAGTCAGCCTCTTCTTCAGCTCCTGAAATGAATGCTCACAGTCATCTGTCCACTCAAATCTAATGCCCTTGCGCGTCAGACGAGTCATCGGCGCGGCAAGACGAGAAAACCCCTCTACAAACCGACGGTAGTACCCTGCCAATCCCAAGAAACTCCGAATCTCAAATACACTCTTCGGCCTCTCCCAACTCATAACAGCGTCAATCTTAGAAGGATCCACAGATACTCCACTACCTGACACAACATGGCCTAGAAACTGCACCTCCTGAAGCCAAAACTCACATTTCGAGAGCTTAGCAAATAAACAGTGTTCCCTCAAAATCTGTAACACAGTCCGTAGGTGAAAGGCATGCTCATCCTCCGAAGGTGAATAAATCAAAATATCATCAACAAACACCACAACAAACTTATCTAAATAAGGACTAAAAATGCGATGCATCAAGTCCATGAATGCCGCCGGGGCATTCGTCACACCGAATGGCATAACCACGAATTCATAATGGCCATAACGAGTGCGAAAAGCTGTCTTCGCCACATCCTCCTCTCGTACTCTCAACTGATGATACCCCGATCTAAGATCAATCTTCGAGAAATATTTCGAACCCCTAAGCTGATCAAACAAGTCATCTATCCTCGGCAACGGGTACTTGTTCTTGATAGTGACTCGATTCAGCCTCCTATAGTCCACACACAAACGCAATGTTTCATCCTTCTTCTTCGCAAATAGTGCCGAAGCACCCCACGGAGAAGTACTAGGACGAATAAAACCCTTACGCAGCAAATCAGTCAACTGCTGCTTCAGCTCTCTCAACTCAGCTGGAGCCATACGGTAAGGTGGAATGGAAATAGGCATAGTGCCTGGGATAAGCTCTATCGTGAACTCTATCTCTCGTCTCGGCGGTAGACTAGTCAAGTCATCCGGGAAGACATCTGAAAACTCATCCACGACGGGTGGTAACACACTCTCTATAGTCTCACTCCCATCTGCTACCAAACTAGCCAACATGTAACTATGACCTCCCCAACTCTTTGAGTTATACAAGGGTGGAACTAAGAAATCCCCACGATCTCCCGTGAAATAAAAGCTATCTCCCTCAGGAGTACACACTGTCACTCTCCCCCTGTAGCAATCTATACTCGCCCGAAAAGTAAACAACCAATCCATCCCCAAAATAATATCAAAACCAGACATGTCAAGCAAAATGAAATCAAAATAAAGGATGCGATCGGCTATCTCTATCGAGCAATCTCTACAGATCCTCGTCAATATCACACTACCCCCAACTGGGGTGTCAACATGCAATGGTGGATCTAACCGATCTATATCCAGTCCCAATGTCATGGCAAACATGGTAGATATGAATGAATGAGATGCACCCGAGTCTATCAGTACGCTAGCCCATGAACTAAACACAAGGAATGTACCTCGAACCACTGAAGGTCCAGAAGTAGATGTCTCTGGTGTGGCCACTGCATAAACACGACCCTGAGTCCCCCTCTCTGTCCCTGCTGACCTCCTCCCCTCTGTCCGGGAGCTCCCACACTCTGTGCGGAGGGTGCAGACTGAAAATATGGTGCCGGAGGTCTATGGCCTAACTGTGGCTGTGGCAGAGGCACCTGAGTATGCTGATAGTAAGGTGGCCTCTGTGAGCTCTGTGAAGTCTGCCCCTGAGGACAGTTGGCCCTAACATGGCCTGTCTGGTGACAAGTGTAGCAAAGCTGTGGAGCTCTCCACCCCTGACCCTGTACCAGTGGTGGAAATGACCCCTGGTTCGATCCAGCTCCGCGCCCCTGGCTGGGATCTCTATGGGGGCAATCAGCCATTCTATGGCCAGGCTGTCCACACTGATAACAAGTAAGGGGCCTCTGAGGTACTCCCCCCTGGAAAGAAATAGGCATAGAAGGTCGAGGAGGTAAAGACTGGGTAGGTTGCTGCGATGTCTGTGCAAAAGGAGCACTAGTCCTGTACCTCTTCGCTGGTCCCCTACCATTGTAAACTGGGACAGATGTAGAAGCCTGAGCTGTAACTGCCCCACTCTGCGTGCGGGACTCTCTAATCCCTCTCAGGTCGGCCAACTCCCTCTCAACCTTGGTGGCCCTCATCACTGCCTCATCGTATGTCTCCATAATGTGGCCTGCCAGTCTATCCCTGATGGAGGTCTTCAACCCCCTAACAAAGTAAAGGACCCTCAGTCGTTCCTCCTGAATAACATGTGGGGCAAATCTCCCCAATGCAGTAAATCGAGACTCATATTGAGTCACCGTCATGTCCCGTTGTAGAAGAGCCATGAACTCATCCATGTACCCAATCCGTGTAGTCTCGGGAAAATAGTGGTCATTGAACATGGCCACAAATGCATCCCATCCCTCCCCGAAACTGTCTATCCGGTGAGTAGCTATTCTCCACCACTGGCTAGCTAACTCAGTAAACTGGAATGAGGCACACCTGATCCTCAAATGGGGCTCTATGATCGCCTGTGAGTCCAGGATCCTGGTGATATGCTCTAACCACTCCTCGGCTACTAGAGGGTCGGGCTGTCCAGCAAACGTAGGGGGTCTCATCCTCTGGAATACCTTCATCACATGGGTATCCCTAGTCTCGCCACCTGCAGTCCTAGTCTCCTGCATGGCTCGAAAACACTCATGTAAAATGGCCGCCATATCTCTGGCGCCAATGCTCTGCTCCACCTCCTCTGCTGGGGCAGGTGCAGGAGCATGAGGAACGTCCTCCTCAGCTGTGCTATGAGCAGGAGCAGCAGCTCGGGGCCTACCACGTCGCGGTGGTGCTGTCGCTCTAGGCCTACCGCGCCTAGGCACTACAGGTCTAGCAGGAGTCCTCCTTGGTGGCATGTGTCTACAAGTCCAATAGGCATTTAAAAATCAATACCTCTTTTCACATTAGACATATGCATTTAAAAGAACAAGGAGTACGTACATGTCAACAACTCACACTTGACAAGCAATAACTACAACATGTCTTAACATACACCAAACAAGTTCTTACGCTTAACATAATGTTCACCAAAATTTAAAACCATGTGCAACAGCCCTATCGTGTTCAACAACACCCCACCGTCTCTAGGTATTCGAACCTAGGCTCTGATACCAAGTTGTCACGCCCCGAATTTCCACAAACCCGGGGAGTGAGTGAAAAAAGAAGAAGAAAAGTAAATGAAAGGTCATTAGGTTGGATAAATTGATTTCTCATTCATTTCCCACTTTTTCCCAAAGTTTTTCAAGCCATTTTTATTCCATTGTTAGCCTATTCCTTCAAGGTTTCTAAACCCCCCTTTTTGACACCACTCCCACCTATTTAAAAGGTGTTTTACACACTTAACAATTCTTTTAATTTTTCATAAAATTTCGACATAACCTCCTTTGTTCTCCAAGCCTTTTTCCCACCTAATATTCACAATTTTCATATGCATAAATATATCACAACCCACCCTCACTCGGTGGCCACAATCCATGTAAATTAAACATACATCCCTTGTTCTCAACATACACATCTAATTGCCCCAATAAACACATATGATACTCATTAAATAAAGACATCCAACATATCAATTGGGTTTACACCCTTACACTTTAAAATGACCCAATGTCTATAATCTATTACTTTTCCAAATTGAAAATACAAATCATTTGGGCTTATGCCCATACATACAAAACATGCCCCAAGGGCCAAATATCCATTCAAGCCCCTTTTCTCTCCTTCCTTTAAGACTTACTCAAGTCTCAAGTACCGGGAGCCTCATCTGTAATATGATATCCCACGAATGGGTCAGCTCAACCGCTGGTATGACAAAATACTAATGCTAGGAACAAATTTAAGGCGTGGCATGTGCAAGTGTACATTTTAAATGATACAACCCCGTAATCCCTCAATGCTATGCAATGTCAATATGCATGACACATCCATGCAACTCTATGCCACCCATGTCTCGCTTCACGGTCCGCCCCCGTCAGCCCGCGAGTACTGTCATTGGCCAGATTTTGGGTTTTTCACCACAGGATCTACACCCTCATAATGCATAGCACCAAGTGCTCAACCCACACTATGTTCCAAGGATTCATGTATGCCAATATGCCATGGTTTTTCTCAATGTAAATTCTATGGAACATTTCATCAAACACATGGTGTGCAACTTAAAATATGCCTCATTCATAAAATAAAACATAACTTCAAATTCACAACACTTTACCAACTCATGGAATAATTCATAACTCTCAAACCACAAGAGTTTCTCTACATGAATATAAGCTAGAATATGATAATCCAACATATATGCAAGGTACACATTTATCATAGCAATAAATTGTCAAGAAACTCAAAGAACACAAAAGTACTTAAACCATTAACTCTAAGTTTTCAAAGCAACTACCAACTAAATAATTTTCTAACATCAAGTAAACACCTAAATCATTCAATCAATACATAGAAAGACAAGAAAACTTAAATCTATTCCCAACTTAGTAAAATATCATACCTAGAATGGTTTTTCTCAAACCAAGAGAGTTGTGTTCTCTTTATAGCCGAACCGATCGGTGAGAATCTAGCTCTTGTTGAGAGGAACAACTTCTTAGAAGGAAGTCTTGCAAGAATCTTGACCTAAGATTGAGTTTTGGTGGCTTGAAGCTTGAAGAACTTAGGGTTTTTCTTTTCTTTTCCTCCAAAAACGTGCACTGCTCTATCTCCAGGCCAAATACTGATATTTTTACACTAAAAGGTCTGTATTTATAGTGGAGGGCAAAGGGGCAAAAGGACCCTTTTGCCCTTGATGAATCCGGGACCCCGTTACACTACAACTCGTCCCGAAACGCCTCAATTCGACATTCTATTTTAACCAAAGTTCTTAAAATTATTTTAAATGAAAATTTTCAAAAAAATATATTTTCTCTAGTGGCCGGGTTTGGCGGGTCCCACCTAGGTCACCCGGGATACCCTTTTTGTCCAATTTTGGGAACTGTTTCCGTTTAGGCTCAAATTCGTACAGTAGATGTATTTTAATATTCTAAGCATGTTTCTCTTCTATGACATACTCAAATTATTCTTGTAAACATAACTTATGCTTAAATGATGCATATGTAGTGTCCTACCGACAAATGATGCATGAATAGTGCCCTACCGGCAAAACTGAAAATTTTATCTTCAGTTTTCAGATCTCTACAGTTATGACGACATCTTTCAGAGTTAATTAACTGTTTGAGGTATGGGGTAGTATACAATATGCTTCTTTCTTTTAATCTCTTTTCAAAAAAATTTCTTTTGATTATTTGAAATTTATATTCCTATTCACTATTCTTGATTGATATGAAATTCTGTATGGTTTGTTGAGTGAGCTGCATTTGACTAAATTATAATTGGGGCATATTTTGTGACATGTGTTGTGGCCTTACGGGGCGTAATTATGGCCCTACGGGGTGATTAATCAGTATGAGTTTGGAATCCTGTTCAAGTGTCACTTGTCATGTGACCAAGATGAACCGAGTATAATGCTATGTACGTTGAATATCTGTACTATTGGATATCTCATATTTCATTCATGATTCTGTAATTGTTTGTTGATTGAGTTGTTTGATATTTGATAATTCATACTGTAATTGTTGAATATATTATTTTATATCATACTGCATCCTTTTCTACTTAATTAGTTTTTCAAGAGGATTATGGAGCATAGATCGTGATTGAAAATATTGAAGGAACCAGACATGACAAAACTTTTGTAATATGTAAATTGTGAGTTGTATTTATATTTGGATATTTGATTATCAATTTAATTTTTATTAAGATAATTAGAGCTCTGACCCATATATTTGGAGATATATTGTGTGGAATCTTTGAATTGGTTTATCAGTTAATGCATATGGGAAATCAGGCCGTTACATTAGACATCCCAAATTTCTAACATTTTAAGGCAGATGGAGGGCATCTCAATTGAACTAGAGAAGAGCAAGGCTGTTGAGGCCGATGCGGAAAGCTAAAGATGTCTATCACCGAGTCCAAGGTAAAATGTTGTCGATCAGTTGGAGAAAATGATGGAGTCCTTGGCTAATGTTGAGAACACAGAGGGCGAGATCTATTGGGAGGTGTTTGTTCAGTGTCAAAAAGACGTGTTGCAGGCATTTGTTGATACCTGGAACAAATCCTTCAATGATGGATAGGATCCCGCACTTACTGCCGCTAGGGTCAAAACCGATTTAGAGCTCTTCCTCTAACATGTTTTTGTGTCGACTTTTTTGTCTGACAAGGAGGGGGCGAGACTAAGGGCAAACCAATATTGCAAGGGAAGATCCTCCTTCGACAGTTATCTCGATAAGTGACGAGGATGAGATAGAGTGTGACGATCTTTTCCCTTTTTGGCTCCCCTAGCTGCACTTCAGGAAGTTGTTTGGGACCCTGCTTTGTCTGGCACCTCGACTGATCAACAAGACCGTGACATTGAAGGCAGAGATCAAGGCAGCTATGGCCAGGGAAATGAAGGTGATTTTGACGGTCTGGACCGAGGAAGAGGTGGTCGGGATAGTGATGGCCAAGGTGGTGATGGTCAGGCGAAACTTGTTTCTATTTTCTTGAAATGTAAAGGCTTCGGGTCATTTTGTTTCTATATGCTTTAAAGGGAAGCAAAGCCCTTGACTTATCAATGTCATTCCCATTCTGGTCCCTTCTTGCTTTTAAGCGTTTCTCGTGGTACTCACATGTGGGGGTACCTTTTGGTACGTAGGGTGCGTCCCTTCCCGAGGAAGGTGTGTCCCTTGGTCTTTTTGGACGTGATGCTTGATTAACCCTAATTAGTATGTAAATTAAAATAATTAAATAAGTGAATTTTGTAAGATAAAACAGTTAAAAACTGTACATTAGGGTTTGTGCGTAAACTAGGGTTTATATGCATAATGTTTGTAATTTCAGGGTTTTTGTGCGGAATCACTGGAAATCATGAGGAGCAATCTGTCAAAGCTTGAATCAACAAGGGATGCAAGTGAAATTTAAAAAATGGAACTTACAAGAATACTGTAGAGAACAACCACCACATTCCAGTAAACTGGTGGCATCCGGATGGTCCTCCCAAGCGGTTTGAGTTTATCCTCCACCTCCAGCTTCTTACTTGGCCTATAAATAGGCCTTTGCAGCCTTCTTCAACCAAGAGTTAGAGGGGAATTTCAGGGAAGTCCAGAGAGAATCCAAAGGTGAGAAAAAGGAAAGAAAAAAAAGAGAAAGGAAGAAATCCAGAGTGAAACCCTGCCTGACTTACTCTCCAGCAAGAATTATGTTATTCTACATTTCTGTTATGCCTTTCTACATGGAGAGTTGAACTTCCGCCACCTTTGTGTCTTAACAGATATTAAGGGTGGTTGTATTTCAATTATTCATTGGAAAAGGAGTGTCAGCGTCTTTATTTTATTTAGTATTTTAATGAAAATTACTCGCACTTCTTTCTTGTTTATAGCAATGGAGCATGAGTAGTCTACTTACACCCTTCAGTAAAGGGTGAACATATGTATATTATTGGTTAAATTATGAAAATGCTGAAGTTTAATTATGCTATATTGTTATATATACCTCCCTTAATTGATGGATGGTTATATTTATAATATGCTCATGGTTATGAACACTGAGCAGTACTTAATATTCTATACCATACTATCTACTATTATATACTTCATGCATGATACAGTGATGTACGTAATTGGGTGTTACATAAAAGTTGATTGATTGGTTATAGACGGATTAAGTCTCGGCATAGCCAATGCTTTCAGTTCAATACGTAGCCCGAAATTATGTCATCAGTGAATCATCAACTTACCGGTGGAATATCTAAAGTTTTCCAACTGAATGGCTTGACCTTCTGGTGCACTGAGGATATTTAACTGTTGCATGTTATAAAATTGTCAGATGAATAACCTAAGTGATCCTCTTGAATGGCTTGACCTTCTGGCACTAGGGTTGTTTAACTGATATATAAAGTTGTTAGATGAATAACCTAAATGAACCTCCTGAATGGCTTGACCTTCTAGTTCACTAGGGTTGTTTAACTGATACATAAAACTGCTAGTTGAGTAATTCCAGTATTCCTCCTGAATGGCTTGACCTTCTGGTTTACTTGAATTAGTCAATTGTTGCATATACCTACCATCTAACATAAGAAATTGATGTGTTATGGTTTAATATACATCAAACCTACCGGTTGACTTTCTAGTGACCTAGAAGTTAATTGTTGTAAGGTAGCTGATTAACCCTAATTAGTATGTAAATTAATATAGTTAAATAAGTAATTTTATAAGATAAATCAATTAAAAGCTACCAATTAAGGTTTGTGCGTAAATTAGGGTTTTAATCATGTTATGTTTGAAATTTCAGGGTTCAATGCGGAATTGCCGAAAAATACAAGGAACAATGCGTCAAAGCTCAAAAGACCAAAGGACCAAAGTGTAATTCATACAAAGGAAGAGTTAGCACTCAAGAAGATAATGATCCAGCAAGGCATGACCGTCCAGACGGTGGAGGGCCGTCCGGACGGTGCCCTAAGGCGGCTACCCTCCTGACACCTCCTGCTTCCTCCTTTTTCTATATAAAGGCCATGCATGGCCTTGTTTTGAAGTTGGCCGGGCAGAGAGAGAGAGATCCAGAGAGAATTCCAAAGAAAGAAAAGAAAGAGAAAAAGAAAGAGAGAAAGAGGAAGTAACACACAAATCCGGTCCGTCATACACTCTAGCGGAAACTCTGTATTTCTACATTTATGTTGTATCTTTATATTCGGATAATTGAACTGCCGCCACCTTTTTGTCTTAACTGATACTAAAAGGTGGGTGTGTTTCAGTTGTTCCTTGTGAAAGAAGTGTTCGAGTCTGTATTTCAGTTATAGTTGTAATAAAAACTACCCGCACTCCTTGCTTGTCTATAGTAATGGGGTGTGAGTAGTTACTTCTATCGTCCAGTGAGAGGTGAACATAAGTATAATATTGGTTAACTTCTGGAAATGCTAATGTTATATATATATATGTATGTATTGTACACTTCATGCATTATACAGTGATGTACGTAATTTCGGTGCTGTGCCTGGAATTATGTCATCAGTGCATCATCAACCTGCCGGTTAAATATCTACGGTGTTCCAATCGGAATGGCT
The DNA here is from genome assembly GCA_951799425.1 of Ilex aquifolium. NCBI lineage: Eukaryota > Viridiplantae > Streptophyta > Magnoliopsida > Aquifoliales > Aquifoliaceae > Ilex > Ilex aquifolium. The sequence goes on along the minus strand of OX637406.1, from coordinate 23,249,794 downwards.
TGACCTCCACCGGAGCACTGAGGATGTTCTATTGTTGAATGGTACAAAACCTAAATGATCCTCATGAATGGCTTGTCCTTCTGGGTTATTAGGGTTGTTTAACTTATATAACTATCAGATTAATGACCTAAGTGATCCTCATGAATGGCTTGTCCTTCTGGATTACTAAGATCGTTTAACTGGTATACATAATAATATTTCCAGTCAAATATCTACGGCGTTCCACCGGTATGGCTTGACCTCCAAAGGCACTGAGGATGTTTAACTGGTATATATATATTACAGATGACCTATTGAGTAATTCAAGTGATCCTCATGAATGCCTTGTCCTTCTAGTTTACTCGGATTAGTCAATTGGCACATCTATAACCAGCTAACCTAAGAAGTTGTTGTGTTATGATTTAATACCACCAGCTAACCTAAGAAGTTGTTGTGTTATGATTTATTATGTACGCACTTACTATCATGGGGTCAATTGAGTAATTCAAGTATTCCTCATGAATGGTGTGTCCTTCTGGTTTACTTGGATTAATCAATTGTCATGGATACCACCAGCTAACGTAAGAAGTTGTTGTGTGATGGTTTATATACAAAAGACCTACCGGTTGATTTTTCAGTGACATGGAAGTTAATTGTTGTAAGATGGCATTTCCAGTACTTGACCAATATAAAACATATGGGATCCTTAAACTGAAGTATACTTTTTTTATTACTGTCTTTAAACAATCTATCTGCAAACGAAAGCTTAATTAGACTAGTTATCAATCTAAGCTCACATCACAAGCTATCTCATGTTACACTACTTAAATAACAACTACACTGTTTTTATTTTATTTCCTAATTATTAAAAACTCTTCGTGGGATCGATACTTGGACTTAAAACCGAGAAAACTACAATTCGACCATTTATACTTGGGTGTATAATATAAATCTGATCACGAAATTGTAACGCCCCAAAACACACCTGGACGGCATTACATTCTAAAACCATTGACATAATGAGAGCACTAAGATAATCCATCCATAAGAAAATTTTCCATTCATCATCCATAGAATTTACAATATCATCCCCAAAGGAATACGTCAAGCCATGGCCACAATATCAAAAGAATAAGCCTAACAATGGCATTTACATTTCCCAAAGAAAACATTGACTGTTATAGCACAGCGGAAATTACAAAAGAGATCTAGACTATACAGTGTTTCAAAAGAATATTCTAGTCTAGAACAAAAGTCAAAGACATCTCTAGATATCCCACTCGGGATCCAAGTATCCCTCGAGTGAAGCCTATCCATGGCCCGGCTCGTTAGCACCTAGCTCATCCTCTGGCGCAAACTCTGAAAAATGTTAAATTGTAGGGGGTGAGCACGAAGCTCTGTAGAAAAATCCTCCCAAACTCAAACAAGGTTTAGAAAAGTATATAAAACGGCCGGTCTCATTTCACAACTAACATATATAACATTTGAAGTAAAACGAAGACATTTAAACAGATCTCAAGTTTAGATAGCAACAGTAATTGAAAGGGATAAATAAACACAATATACCATTGGTAATTCATTCTACCATAAACCGTTTTCAACAAGTTCTCGCGGAATCCCATACTTCCCGAAACTCTTGTCAAAACAATTTCTGGTACAATGCACGATGACCCACACTGTGTGCCTGATACAACCCACGTTACTAACCCGTGATCATTTGTGATAGGAAAAGTTCATACCCACACGGCGTACAAAGGTGTCTACCCACTCCATGTGGTAGGAAAAGTTCATACCCGCGTGGCATACAAAGACGTCCACCCACTACATGATACCCGGTCCATAGTAATCCATGTTTGTATCGTACAACCATGCAAGCGATAAAATTCCCACAAATATCTCACATTCTAACAGTACCATAAACCCCCAAATTCTCACGCAAATTCCACAAAATCCACAAATCCATCATGAGACAATTTCAAATAACCATGAAGAAAAATACAAGAGATCATGTACAATAACATTTCAATACTCAACACAAAGCACTATAGTTTTCAAAACCAAATTTGAGTGAAGATAGAGAGAGAAATCCATGTTTCTCAAAAACTAAGTTTTCTTATGGCTCTCCACCCATAACTTTTCTCAAAACATAATCAAGTTTGCAATAATACCAAGAGACGAGGAACCCATAGCAAATAGATATCATTAGAAGTCAAAATCATACATATATAATAACCCTAGCCTCAATGTAAGTGAATGGAAGGAAACCCCTACCTTGGTATTCTTAAAAATCTAGGGCTTTGATCTTTTTGGAAGTGTAACTCCCTCGTGATCTTGTATTTCTTTCTCCTCCTTTATCTCCTCCTAGGGTTCTAAAGTGTTTAGGATGAGAGTGGAGTGAAGAATGGAGCAAATGAGGGCTTGAGGTGGTGTTTTAAACCCAAAAAACCCGACTTTTTAACTGTTCAGCGCGTGTCAGAGAAAGCGTACCGGTACGCGGTACCGGTACGATATGGTACCGGTACGCGGTACCTGTACGGTTAAGCCACTGGTTTGGGCGTACCGGTACAGTGTACCGGTACACTTTGGCTGCTTCGACTTCCAGGGCAGTTTTGACCCATTTAGAGGTCGAATTGGAAAATTTTCATGAGATACACTTTTGTAGCCCTAGATGTCTGCTATCTACTCTCAAAATTTCAGATCAATTGGACATAAGGATAAAAAGTGATGACCAAAATACTAGAAGGTGTCCCAACTCCTTTTTACCCAAATTCTCTCTAAGTGTGTTTTCACTCCGGAATACTTCTTAGCTTCTAATACACCCCATATTACCTCTCCCAAGGTTGTTCGACCTTCCGGATTCAATGGACACCTTATTTTGACCTAAAAATATTTAGAAATTCATCTAATCACCCTTTCCAAGTTTAGACGTCTTTGAAACTCAAACTTCCCAATCAATATGCATCTCTAGCATTTCTACTACTATTACAATCTATATAGTTCATTCTTACACCATTACACATATCCACATTTTTTTACAACAATTATTTACTATATATCTATATACATACATAAAAGAAAATGCGGGGTGGTACAATCCACCCCCCTTAAAGAAAGTTTCGTCCTCGAAACTTACCTCAAGTAGCGAACAAATATGGATACTTCTCCCGCATTTCTTGCTCCGGTTCCCATGTAGCTTCTTCCACTCCATGCTGTTGCCACAAAACCTTCACTAGTCGGATGAATTTGTTACGGAGCACCTTCTCCTTCGCATCGAGAATCTTTAACGGTTGTTCTTCATAGGTTGCTCCATCTTGAATTTCAATATCTTCCAAGTCTACAACCGGCGTTGCATCCGATTGACACTTTCTCAACATCGACACGTGGAACACGTCATGTACCCCATACAACTGAGCTGGTAATCGCAACTGATACGCCGCTTTGCCCACAACTTTGATCACTTCAAATGGCCCGGTATATCTTGGCGCTAACTTTCCTTTCTTGCCGAATCTAAATACTCCTTTCTTGGGCGATACTTTGAGAAATACGTAGTCTCCCACCTTGAATTCTAAGGGTCTTCGTCTGTGGTCCGCATAGCTCTTCTGTCTACTTTGCGCCGTCCGTAGCCTCTCTCGGATGAGTTGAATCTTCTCCGTAGTTTCTCGAACAATGTCCGGTCCCAACAAACTACTCTCGCCAGCTTCTAACCAACACGTCGGTGATCGGCATGATCTTCCATACAACGCTTCATACGGTGCCATCCCAATACTTTCCTGATAGCTGTTGTTGTATGCAAATTCCATCAACGGCAAATGGTCGCTCCAATCTCCCTTGAAGTCCAACACACAAGCACGCAACATGTCTTCTAGAATCTGGATTACCCTCTCGGATTCTCCACTTCCACTGCTCCATGTCCAAAAACTTGTTTGACAATGTAAGGTCCAGTCCACCTTGATCTCAACTTACCAGTAAACAGGTGGAGCCTTGAATTGAATAAGAGGACTTTTTGTGAAGGGGCAAAGGATTTTCTCAATATGTTTTTGTCATGAAAAACTTTCATCATTTCTGTTGCAATTTTAGCATTATCATATGCCTCATTCCTCAAATCTTACAACTCATTAATCTGAAGTTTTCTTGAGATTCTAGCCTTGTCTAGGTTAAAGTTCATGGTTTTAATGGCCCAGTATGCTGTGTGTTCCAATTCCACAGGTAGGTGGCAAGGCTTGCCATAGACTAATCGATAAGGAGACATGCCCAAAATTGTTTTAAAAGTAGTGCGATATACCCAAAGTGCATCAGTTAGTCTTAACGACCAATCTTTGCAGTCCGGATTTACCCTTTTTTTCTAAAATCAGTTTGATCTCTTGATTAGCTAATTCATCATGTCCACTAGTCTGTGGATGATAAGGGGTTGCAATTTTATGAGAAATCAAGTACTTTTTCTCGATTGCAAAAATGAGCACCCCCATCACTTATAATGGATTTAGGAATTCCAAACCTGGACAAAATGTTTTCTTTTAAAATTTTGATCACTGTTCGATGATCATTATTTTGGCATGGAATTGCTTCAACCCATTTGGACAAATAATCAACAGCCACTAAAATATATAGATAGCCAAAGGAAGGGGAAATTGTCTCATAAAATCGATGCCCCAACAACAAAAAATTTCAATTACCAGAATGAGGTTCAAGGGCATTATGTTTCTTTTAGAAATGCTTCCCAACCTTTTGCATCTATCACATGTTAGATAGAAGGCATTGACATCTTTAAAAAGTGTGGGCCAATAAAATCCACACTGCAAGATTTTCGCAGCGGTTTTTTTACATGAAAAATGGCCACCACAAGATTCAACGGATTCTCCACTTCCACTGCTCCATGTCCAAAAACTTGTTTGACAATGTAAGGTCCAGTCCACCTTGATCTCAACTTACCAGTAAACAGGTGGAGCCTTGAATTGAATAAGAGGACTTTTTGTGAAGGGGCAAAGGATTTTCTCAATATGTTTTTGTCATGAAAAACTTTCATCATTTCTGTTGCAATTTTAGCATTATCATATGCCTCATTCCTCAAATCTTACAACTCATTAATCTGAAGTTTTCTTGAGATTCTAGCCTTGTCTAGGTTAAAGTTCATGGTTTTAATGGCCCAGTATGTTGTGTGTTCCAATTCCACAGGTAGGTGGCAAGGCTTGCCATAGACTAATCGATAAGGAGACATGCCCAAAATTGTTTTAAAAGTAGTGCGATATACCCAAAGTGCATCAGTTAGTCTTAACGACCAATCTTTGCAGTCCGGATTTACCCTTTTTTTTTATAAATCAGTTTGATCTCTTGATTAGCTAATTCATCATGTCCACTAGTCTGTGGATGATAAGGGGTTGCAATTTTATGAGAAATCAAGTACTTTTTCTCGATTGCAAAAATGAGCACCCCCATCACTTATAATGGATTTAGGAATTCCAAACCTGGACAAAATGTTTTCTTTTAAAATTTTGATCACTGTTCGATGATCATTATTTTGGCATGGAATTGCTTCAACCCATTTGGACAAATAATCAACAGCCACTAAAATATATAGATAGCCAAAGGAAGGGGAAATTGCCTCATAAAATCGATGCCCCAACAAAAAAAAATTTCAATTACCAGAATGAGGTTCAAGGGCATTATGTTTCTTTTAGAAATGCTTCCCAACCTTTGGCATCTATCACATGTTAGATAGAAGGCATGGACATCTTTAAAAAGTGTGGGCCAATAAAATCCACACTGCAAGATTTTCGCAGCGGTTTTTTTACATGAAAAATGGCCACCACAAGCTTCAACGGATTCTCCACTTCCACTGCTCCATGTCCAAAAACTTGTTTGACAATGTAAGGTCCAGTCCACCTTGATCTCAACTTACCAGTAAACAGGTGGAGCCTTGAATTGAATAAGAGGACTTTTTGTGAAGGGGCAAAGGATTTTCTCAATATGTTTTTGTCATGAAAAACTTTCATCATTTCTGTTGCAATTTTAGCATTATCATATGCCTCATTCCTCAAATCTTACAACTCATTAATCTGAAGTTTTCTTGAGATTCTAGCCTTGTCTAGGTTAAAGTTCATGGTTTTAATGGCCCAGTATGCTGTGTGTTCCAATTCCACAGGTAGGTGGCAAGGCTTGCCATAGACTAATCGATAAGGAGACATGCCCAAAATTGTTTTAAAAGTAGTGCGATATACCCAAAGTGCATCAGTTAGTCTTAACGACCAATCTTTGCAGTCCGGATTTACCCTTTTTTTTTATAAATCAGTTTGATCTCTTGATTAGCTAATTCATCATGTCCACTAGTCTGTGGATGATAAGGGGTTGCAATTTTATGAGAAATCAAGTACTTTTTCTCGATTGCAAAAATGAGCACCCCCATCACTTATAATGGATTTAGGAATTCCAAACCTGGACAAAATGTTTTCTTTTAAAATTTTGATCACTGTTCGATGATCATTATTTTGGCATGGAATTGCTTCAACCCATTTGGACAAATAATCAACAGCCACTAAAATATATAGATAGCCAAAGGAAGGGGAAATTGCCTCATAAAATCGATGCCCCAACAACAAAAAATTTCAATTACCAGAATGAGGTTCAAGGGCATTATGTTTCTTTTAGAAATGCTTCCCAACCTTTGGCATCTATCACATGTTAAATAGAAGGCATGGACATCTTTAAAAAGTGTGGGCCAATAAAATCCACACTGCAAGATTTTCGCAGCGGTTTTTTTACATGAAAAATGGCCACCACAAGCTTCAACGGATTCTCCACTTCCACTGCTCCATGTCCAAAAACTTGTTTGACAATGTAAGGTCCAGTCCACCTTGATCTCAACTTACCAGTAAACAGGTGGAGCCTTGAATTGAATAAGAGGACTTTTTGTGAAGGGGCAAAGGATTTTCTCAATATGTTTTTGTCATGAAAAACTTTCATCATTTCTGTTGCAATTTTAGCATTATCATATGCCTCATTCCTCAAATCTTACAACTCATTAATCTGAAGTTTTCTTGAGATTCTAGCCTTGTCTAGGTTAAAGTTCATGGTTTTAATGGCCCAGTATGCTGTGTGTTCCAATTCCACAGGTAGGTGGCAAGGCTTGCCATAGACTAATCGATAAGGAGACATGCCCAAAATTGTTTTAAAAGTAGTGCGATATACCCAAAGTGCATCAGTTAGTCTTAACGACCAATCTTTGCAGTCCGGATTTACCCTTTTTTTTTATAAATCAGTTTGATCTCTTGATTAGCTAATTCATCATGTCCACTAGTCTGTGGATGATAAGGGGTTGCAATTTTATGAGAAATCAAGTACTTTTTCTCGATTGCAAAAATGAGCACCCCCATCACTTATAATGGATTTAGGAATTCCAAACCTGGACAAAATGTTTTCTTTTAAAATTTTGATCACTGTTCGATGATCATTATTTTGGCATGGAATTGCTTCAACCCATTTGGACAAATAATCAACAGCCACTAAAATATATAGATAGCCAAAGGAAGGGGAAATTGCCTCATAAAATCGATGCCCCAACAACAAAAAATTTCAATTACCAGAATGAGGTTCAAGGGCATTATGTTTCTTTTAGAAATGCTTCCCAACCTTTGGCATCTATCACATGTTAGATAGAAGGCATGGACATCTTTAAAAAGTGTGGGCCAATAAAATCCACACTGCAAGATTTTCGCAGCGGTTTTTTTACATGAAAAATGGCCACCACAAGCTTCAACGGATTCTCCACTTCCACTGCTCCATGTCCAAAAACTTGTTTGACAATGTAAGGTCCAGTCCACCTTGATCTCAACTTACCAGTAAACAGGTGGAGCCTTGAATTGAATAAGAGGACTTTTTGTGAAGGGGCAAAGGATTTTCTCAATATGTTTTTGTCATGAAAAACTTTCATCATTTCTGTTGCAATTTTAGCATTATCATATGCCTCATTCCTCAAATCTTACAACTCATTAATCTGAAGTTTTCTTGAGATTCTAGCCTTGTCTAGGTTAAAGTTCATGGTTTTAATGGCCCAGTATGCTGTGTGTTCCAATTCCACAGGTAGGTGGCAAGGCTTGCCATAGACTAATCGATAAGGAGACATGCCCAAAATTGTTTTAAAAGTAGTGCGATATACCCAAAGTGCATCAGTTAGTCTTAACGACCAATCTTTGCAGTCCGGATTTACCCTTTTTTTTTATAAATCAGTTTGATCTCTTGATTAGCTAATTCATCATGTCCACTAGTCTGTGGATGATAAGGGGTTGCAATTTTATGAGAAATCAAGTACTTTTTCTCGATTGCAAAAATGAGCACCCCCATCACTTATAATGGATTTAGGAATTCCAAACCTGGACAAAATGTTTTCTTTTAAAATTTTGATCACTGTTCGATGATCATTATTTTGGCATGGAATTGCTTCAACCCATTTGGACAAATAATCAACAGCCACTAAAATATATAGATAGCCAAAGGAAGGGGAAATTGCCTCATAAAATCGATGCCCCAACAACAAAAAATTTCAATTACCAGAATGAGGTTCAAGGGCATTATGTTTCTTTTAGAAATGCTTCCCAACCTTTGGCATCTATCACATGTTAGATAGAAGGCATGGACATCTTTAAAAAGTGTGGGCCAATAAAATCCACACTGCAAGATTTTCGCAGCGGTTTTTTTACATGAAAAATGGCCACCACAAGCTTCAACGGATTCTCCACTTCCACTGCTCCATGTCCAAAAACTTGTTTGACAATGTAAGGTCCAGTCCACCTTGATCTCAACTTACCAGTAAACAGGTGGAGCCTTGAATTGAATAAGAGGACTTTTTGTGAAGGGGCAAAGGATTTTCTCAATATGTTTTTGTCATGAAAAACTTTCATCATTTCTGTTGCAATTTTAGCATTATCATATGCCTCATTCCTCAAATCTTACAACTCATTAATCTGAAGTTTTCTTGAGATTCTAGCCTTGTCTAGGTTAAAGTTCATGGTTTTAATGGCCCAGTATGCTGTGTGTTCCAATTCCACAGGTAGGTGGCAAGGCTTGCCATAGACTAATCGATAAGGAGACATGCCCAAAATTGTTTTAAAAGTAGTGCGATATACCCAAAGTGCATCAGTTAGTCTTAACGACCAATCTTTGCAGTCCGGATTTACCCTTTTTTTTTATAAATCAGTTTGATCTCTTGATTAGCTAATTCATCATGTCCACTAGTCTGTGGATGATAAGGGGTTGCAATTTTATGAGAAATCAAGTACTTTTTCTCGATTGCAAAAATGAGCACCCCCATCACTTATAATGGATTTAGGAATTCCAAACCTGGACAAAATGTTTTCTTTTAAAATTTTGATCACTGTTCGATGATCATTATTTTGGCATGGAATTGCTTCAACCCATTTGGACAAATAATCAACAGCCACTAAAATATATAGATAGCCAAAGGAAGGGGAAATTGCCTCATAAAATCGATGCCCCAACAACAAAAAATTTCAATTACCAGAATGAGGTTCAAGGGCATTATGTTTCTTTTAGAAATGCTTCCCAACCTTTGGCATCTATCACATGTTAGATAGAAGGCATGGACATCTTTAAAAAGTGTGGGCCAATAAAATCCACACTGCAAGATTTTCGCAGCGGTTTTTTTACATGAAAAATGGCCACCACAAGCTTCAACGGATTCTCCACTTCCACTGCTCCATGTCCAAAAACTTGTTTGACAATGTAAGGTCCAGTCCACCTTGATCTCAACTTACCAGTAAACAGGTGGAGCCTTGAATTGAATAAGAGGACTTTTTGTGAAGGGGCAAAGGATTTTCTCAATATGTTTTTGTCATGAAAAACTTTCATCATTTCTGTTGCAATTTTAGCATTATCATATGCCTCATTCCTCAAATCTTACAACTCATTAATCTGAAGTTTTCTTGAGATTCTAGCCTTGTCTAGGTTAAAGTTCATGGTTTTAATGGCCCAGTATGCTGTGTGTTCCAATTCCACAGGTAGGTGGCAAGGCTTGCCATAGACTAATCGATAAGGAGACATGCCCAAAATTGTTTTAAAAGTAGTGCGATATACCCAAAGTGCATCAGTTAGTCTTAACGACCAATCTTTGCAGTCCGGATTTACCCTTTTTTTTTATAAATCAGTTTGATCTCTTGATTAGCTAATTCATCATGTCCACTAGTCTGTGGATGATAAGGGGTTGCAATTTTATGAGAAATCAAGTACTTTTTCTCGATTGCAAAAATGAGCACCCCCATCACTTATAATGGATTTAGGAATTCCAAACCTGGACAAAATGTTTTCTTTTAAAATTTTGATCACTGTTCGATGATCATTATTTTGGCATGGAATTGCTTCAACCCATTTGGACAAATAATCAACAGCCACTAAAATATATAGATAGCCAAAGGAAGGGGAAATTGCCTCATAAAATCGATGCCCCAACAACAAAAAATTTCAATTACCAGAATGAGGTTCAAGGGCATTATGTTTCTTTTAGAAATGCTTCCCAACCTTTGGCATCTATCACATGTTAGATAGAAGGCATGGACATCTTTAAAAAGTGTGGGCCAATAAAATCCACACTGCAAGATTTTCGCAGCGGTTTTTTTACATGAAAAATGGCCACCACAAGCTTCAACGGATTCTCCACTTCCACTGCTCCATGTCCAAAAACTTGTTTGACAATGTAAGGTCCAGTCCACCTTGATCTCAACTTACCAGTAAACAGGTGGAGCCTTGAATTGAATAAGAGGACTTTTTGTGAAGGGGCAAAGGATTTTCTCAATATGTTTTTGTCATGAAAAACTTTCATCATTTCTGTTGCAATTTTAGCATTATCATATGCCTCATTCCTCAAATCTTACAACTCATTAATCTGAAGTTTTCTTGAGATTCTAGCCTTGTCTAGGTTAAAGTTCATGGTTTTAATGGCCCAGTATGCTGTGTGTTCCAATTCCACAGGTAGGTGGCAAGGCTTGCCATAGACTAATCGATAAGGAGACATGCCCAAAATTGTTTTAAAAGTAGTGCGATATACCCAAAGTGCATCAGTTAGTCTTAACGACCAATCTTTGCAGTCCGGATTTACCCTTTTTTTTTATAAATCAGTTTGATCTCTTGATTAGCTAATTCATCATGTCCACTAGTCTGTGGATGATAAGGGGTTGCAATTTTATGAGAAATCAAGTACTTTTTCTCGATTGCAAAAATGAGCACCCCCATCACTTATAATGGATTTAGGAATTCCAAACCTGGACAAAATGTTTTCTTTTAAAATTTTGATCACTGTTCGATGATCATTATTTTGGCATGGAATTGCTTCAACCCATTTGGACAAATAATCAACAGCCACTAAAATATATAGATAGCCAAAGGAAGGGGAAATTGCCTCATAAAATCGATGCCCCAACAACAAAAATTTTCAATTACCAGAATGAGGTTCAAGGGCATTATGTTTCTTTTAGAAATGCTTCCCAACCTTTGGCATCTATCACATGTTAGATAGAAGGCATGGACATCTTTAAAAAGTGTGGGCCAATAAAATCCACACTGCAAGATTTTCGCAGCGGTTTTTTTACATGAAAAATGGCCACCACAAGCTTCAACGGATTCTCCACTTCCACTGCTCCATGTCCAAAAACTTGTTTGACAATGTAAGGTCCAGTCCACCTTGATCTCAACTTACCAGTAAACAGGTGGAGCCTTGAATTGAATAAGAGGACTTTTTGTGAAGGGGCAAAGGATTTTCTCAATATGTTTTTGTCATGAAAAACTTTCATCATTTCTGTTGCAATTTTAGCATTATCATATGCCTCATTCCTCAAATCTTACAACTCATTAATCTGAAGTTTTCTTGAGATTCTAGCCTTGTCTAGGTTAAAGTTCATGGTTTTAATGGCCCAGTATGCTGTGTGTTCCAATTCCACAGGTAGGTGGCAAGGCTTGCCATAGACTAATCGATAAGGAGACATGCCCAAAATTGTTTTAAAAGTAGTGCGATATACCCAAAGTGCATCAGTTAGTCTTAACGACCAATCTTTGCAGTCCGGATTTACCCTTTTTTTTTATAAATCAGTTTGATCTCTTGATTAGCTAATTCATCATGTCCACTAGTCTGTGGATGATAAGGGGTTGCAATTTTATGAGAAATCAAGTACTTTTTCTCGATTGCAAAAATGAGCACCCCCATCACTTATAATGGATTTAGGAATTCCAAACCTGGACAAAATGTTTTCTTTTAAAATTTTGATCACTGTTCGATGATCATTATTTTGGCATGGAATTGCTTCAACCCATTTGGACAAATAATCAACAGCCACTAAAATATATAGATAGCCAAAGGAAGGGGAAATTGCCTCATAAAATCGATGCCCCAACAACAAAAAATTTCAATTACCAGAATGAGGTTCAAGGGCATTATGTTTCTTTTAGAAATGCTTCCCAACCTTTGGCATCTATCACATGTTAGATAGAAGGCATGGACATCTTTAAAAAGTGTGGGCCAATAAAATCCACACTGCAAGATTTTCGCAGCGGTTTTTTTACATGAAAAATGGCCACCACAAGCTTCAACGGATTCTCCACTTCCACTGCTCCATGTCCAAAAACTTGTTTGACAATGTAAGGTCCAGTCCACCTTGATCTCAACTTACCAGTAAACAGGTGGAGCCTTGAATTGAATAAGAGGACTTTTTGTGAAGGGGCAAAGGATTTTCTCAATATGTTTTTGTCATGAAAAACTTTCATCATTTCTGTTGCAATTTTAGCATTATCATATGCCTCATTCCTCAAATCTTACAACTCATTAATCTGAAGTTTTCTTGAGATTCTAGCCTTGTCTAGGTTAAAGTTCATGGTTTTAATGGCCCAGTATGCTGTGTGTTCCAATTCCACAGGTAGGTGGCAAGGCTTGCCATAGACTAATCGATAAGGAGACATGCCCAAAATTGTTTTAAAAGTAGTGCGATATACCCAAAGTGCATCAGTTAGTCTTAACGACCAATCTTTGCAGTCCGGATTTACCCTTTTTTTTTATAAATCAGTTTGATCTCTTGATTAGCTAATTCATCATGTCCACTAGTCTGTGGATGATAAGGGGTTGCAATTTTATGAGAAATCAAGTACTTTTTCTCGATTGCAAAAATGAGCACCCCCATCACTTATAATGGATTTAGGAATTCCAAACCTGGACAAAATGTTTTCTTTTAAAATTTTGATCACTGTTCGATGATCATTATTTTGGCATGGAATTGCTTCAACCCATTTGGACAAATAATCAACAGCCACTAAAATATATAGATAGCCAAAGGAAGGGGAAATTGCCTCATAAAATCGATGCCCCAACAACAAAAATTTTCAATTACCAGAATGAGGTTCAAGGGCATTATGTTTCTTTTAGAAATGCTTCCCAACCTTTGGCATCTATCACATGTTAGATAGAAGGCATGGACATCTTTAAAAAGTGTGGGCCAATAAAATCCACACTGCAAGATTTTCGCAGCGGTTTTTTTACATGAAAAATGGCCACCACAAGCTTCAACGGATTCTCCACTTCCACTGCTCCATGTCCAAAAACTTGTTTGACAATGTAAGGTCCAGTCCACCTTGATCTCAACTTACCAGTAAACAGGTGGAGCCTTGAATTGAATAAGAGGACTTTTTGTGAAGGGGCAAAGGATTTTCTCAATATGTTTTTGTCATGAAAAACTTTCATCATTTCTGTTGCAATTTTAGCATTATCATATGCCTCATTCCTCAAATCTTACAACTCATTAATCTGAAGTTTTCTTGAGATTCTAGCCTTGTCTAGGTTAAAGTTCATGGTTTTAATGGCCCAGTATGCTGTGTGTTCCAATTCCACAGGTAGGTGGCAAGGCTTGCCATAGACTAATCGATAAGGAGACATGCCCAAAATTGTTTTAAAAGTAGTGCGATATACCCAAAGTGCATCAGTTAGTCTTAACGACCAATCTTTGCAGTCCGGATTTACCCTTTTTTTTTATAAATCAGTTTGATCTCTTGATTAGCTAATTCATCATGTCCACTAGTCTGTGGATGATAAGGGGTTGCAATTTTATGAGAAATCAAGTACTTTTTCTCGATTGCAAAAATGAGCACCCCCATCACTTATAATGGATTTAGGAATTCCAAACCTGGACAAAATGTTTTCTTTTAAAATTTTGATCACTGTTCGATGATCATTATTTTGGCATGGAATTGCTTCAACCCATTTGGACAAATAATCAACAGCCACTAAAATATATAGATAGCCAAAGGAAGGGGAAATTGCCTCATAAAATCGATGCCCCAACAACAAAAAATTTCAATTACCAGAATGAGGTTCAAGGGCATTATGTTTCTTTTAGAAATGCTTCCCAACCTTTGGCATCTATCACATGTTAGATAGAAGGCATGGACATCTTTAAAAAGTGTGGGCCAATAAAATCCACACTGCAAGATTTTCGCAGCGGTTTTTTTACATGAAAAATGGCCACCACAAGCTTCAACGGATTCTCCACTTCCACTGCTCCATGTCCAAAAACTTGTTTGACAATGTAAGGTCCAGTCCACCTTGATCTCAACTTACCAGTAAACAGGTGGAGCCTTGAATTGAATAAGAGGACTTTTTGTGAAGGGGCAAAGGATTTTCTCAATATGTTTTTGTCATGAAAAACTTTCATCATTTCTGTTGCAATTTTAGCATTATCATATGCCTCATTCCTCAAATCTTACAACTCATTAATCTGAAGTTTTCTTGAGATTCTAGCCTTGTCTAGGTTAAAGTTCATGGTTTTAATGGCCCAGTATGTTGTGTGTTCCAATTCCACAGGTAGGTGGCAAGGCTTGCCATAGACTAATCGATAAGGAGACATGCCCAAAATTGTTTTAAAAGTAGTGCGATATACCCAAAGTGCATCAGTTAGTCTTAACGACCAATCTTTGCAGTCCGGATTTACCCTTTTTTTTTATAAATCAGTTTGATCTCTTGATTAGCTAATTCATCATGTCCACTAGTCTGTGGATGATAAGGGGTTGCAATTTTATGAGAAATCAAGTACTTTTTCTCGATTGCAAAAATGAGCACCCCCATCACTTATAATGGATTTAGGAATTCCAAACCTGGACAAAATGTTTTCTTTTAAAATTTTGATCACTGTTCGATGATCATTATTTTGGCATGGAATTGCTTCAACCCATTTGGACAAATAATCAACAGCCACTAAAATATATAGATAGCCAAAGGAAGGGGAAATTGCCTCATAAAATCGATGCCCCAACAACAAAAATTTTCAATTACCAGAATGAGGTTCAAGGGCATTATGTTTCTTTTAGAAATGCTTCCCAACCTTTGGCATCTATCACATGTTAGATAGAAGGCATGGACATCTTTAAAAAGTGTGGGCCAATAAAATCCACACTGCAAGATTTTCGCAGCGGTTTTTTTACATGAAAAATGGCCACCACAAGCTTCAACGGATTCTCCACTTCCACTGCTCCATGTCCAAAAACTTGTTTGACAATGTAAGGTCCAGTCCACCTTGATCTCAACTTACCAGTAAACAGGTGGAGCCTTGAGTTGAATAAGAGGACTTTTTGTGAAGGGGCAAAGGATTTTCTCAATATGTTTTTGTCATGAAAAACTTTCATCATTTCTGTTGCAATTTTAGCATTATCATATGCCTCATTCCTCAAATCTTACAACTCATTAATCTGAAGTTTTCTTGAGATTCTAGCCTTGTCTAGGTTAAAGTTCATGGTTTTAATGGCCCAGTATGCTGTGTGTTCCAATTCCACAGGTAGGTGGCAAGGCTTGCCATAGACTAATCGATAAGGAGACATGCCCAAAATTGTTTTAAAAGTAGTGCGATATACCCAAAGTGCATCAGTTAGTCTTAACGACCAATCTTTGCAGTCCGGATTTACCCTTTTTTTCTAAAATCAGTTTGATCTCTTGATTATCTAATTCATCATGTCCACTAGTCTGTGGATGATAAGGGGTTGCAATTTTATGAGAAATCAAGTACTTTTTCTCGATTGCAAAAATGAGCACCCCCATCACTTCTAATGGATTTAGGAATTCCAAACCTGGACAAAATGTTTTCTTTTAAAATTTTGATCACTGTTCGATGATCATTATTTTGGCATGGAATTGCTTCAACCCATTTGGACAAATAATCAACAGCCACTAAAATATATAGATAGCCAAAGGAAGGGGAAATTGTCTCATAAAATCGATGCCCCAACAACAAAAAATTTCAATTACCAGAATGAGGTTCAAGGGCATTATGTTTGTGACGCCCCAAATTTCCGGGGGTCCTTTATTAACCGTTGACCATCCGTCAACCCGCGGAAATACTCGTGATAGTCGTATAACCCGACACCACGTCACTCACATGCTTTTAATCGGATTTGCCATCCACAAGGTCAATTATACCTTCATTTATGTCCATTTATGTCATAGAAACCAAAGAAAACAAAGCCCAAAAGCATGGCTAAGCATTTTGAAAATTTCAAGTTTTTGGAAAAACCTTCCGGAAGGTTGATATACACCTACCGGAAGGTCGCTGAAGGAACTGTTACATGAAAAGGATCAATTTCAAGAACTTCCGGAAGGTCCACATCAGTAGCAAAAACCTTCCGGAAGGTCCATTCCAGTAGCCAAAACCTTCCGGAAGGTTCATTCCAGAAAACAAAACCTTCCGGAAGAACTCGGCAGTCAAAAAGAAACCCAAGGCAAAACCTTCCGGAAGGTCCACTCCAGTAGACAAGTCCTTCCGGTAGGTTTTACTCCAGTAGCTAAAATCTTCCGGAAGGTTCATTCCAGTGGGCAAAACCTTCCGGAAGGTACTCGGCAGTCAAAAAGAAACCCAAGGCAAAACCTTCCGGAAGGTCCACTCCAGTAGACAAGTCCTTCCGGTAGGTTTTACTCCAGTAGCTAAAATCTTCCGGAAGGTTCATTCCAGTGGGCAAAACCTTCCGGAAGGTATTAGCCGTGAGCAAGGCAAGCTGGGGTTTTTAGCAAAACCTTCCGGAAGGCCGACACACACCTTCCGGTAGGTTTTCAGACTGTGAGCATAAAAATGGATTTCTTTCCCTTCCAAACCATCCTTAAAGCTACCCCATACACTCCAAACTCATTCAATACATGTTTAATGAGATTTTCCATATAATACCCAACTCATACAATCTCTATTACAATTCATTCCATAATATATATACATCAAAATGGAATTTTGTTAAAGGTTTTACAAAACTTAAACTAAGGCCACAAGCCGGCCCCCTTCATGCTTGATGCTCTCCAAATGAGCCATCCGCCGGAGCAAAACCCACACCTGAAATGTTTTTCCCATAAAGGGTGAGCCACGCTCAATAGGGTATCTCCTAGAGAGGCTACTCCCCAACCTAAATGCATATGAAATGTCACATGCTATCAATCAACAATCCACAACAAGAATATATTCCATGTTGAAACATGTAATGTCATGCTATGAAATGAGGTGAGACTCACTCATGCACATCAACCGAGCCCTTCCCGGCTCCTCTACACATGCAAGTGCCAATGTGTACCAATCCGTCATTTATGTTCCACATCAAATGACATTTCATTCTAGGGTCTTTGTAAGGGGTGGATGTTCATGGACTCACACCAAAGGTCACCCAACCTACACGGAATTCATGGACTTCCACCAACGGTTCCGCGTACACCGACACACTTTATGGGCTCTTATACCAACGGAGTGCGTATCCAATCACCGGGTCTCTCACCCGAGGGATTTTCTAGCCCTTCTTGCTACCCCAACCCTATCAACATATAAACCATTCGACTCGTCTAGGTCATCGACCCATATTACCCGAGCTCACTCGTCATCCACCATGTGTGGTGAAGACAAATAACCGTGCACACACACCTCCTAAAATGCGATGTTCCCGTGCATATGAAATGTGGTGCTCCATTGCAACACCAATACAATGTTCGATATGATATGAGTGACATATGAACATTCTCAACACATTTCTCATATTCCATGGCAAAATCATATCAAAAGCATATAATTCCCATAATACAAATTCCAAGCATGTTATCAACATACTAAAATTTCATGGCATATATATAAACACATAACACGCCCACAATTTCATATAACACATGAATTTACATTGGGTTCATTTCACATATCCAATTCATAGAAATCACAATTAGTAACTTCTAAATATTCATCCAAGTTAGGATTTCCTTTACCCATTTCAATACCTAATTCACCCAATTTCACAACAATAGGCAAGAGACACATAGGCTATCATCCTACCCATTCCATAAAAACATTATAGGCTTGGAATAAACCTTAGTAGGAAGAAACCCTACCTCTTGAAGCGTGAGGAACGACCAAGGGAAGTTCCAAGACCCGATTCAAGCCAAAAACCCTCACTTCTCGAAAATCCCGTACCTTAATCTTCGGTAAAACTTGCGCTTTTTGGTATAGCCGCGTAGCCCTCGATGAGTAGAGCGACTTTAATTCTTGGCTTGCGTGGATTCGAGGTCCGTAGCGCCGTAGATCGTAGAGAGAAGGTGAGTTTTTCTCTCTTTTCTCCCTCTTTCCCTCTATCGGCTGAAACCGGCTGAACAATGGGGAAAAATCTAATTTTTCCCCCTATTTATATTTTAGAATACTTGGCCCACAATTCGCCACACGTCCTATTTAATTCCGGGTTCGTTTTAATCCCGAAACGATTAAATTTCGCTCCGGTTCAAGTTCGAATTATTTTTGTTTTAACTTGTGTTTAATATTTCCCCAAACCTGGAAACTTTATAAAAATTTCGTGTACAGGGTCACCCGGGGCCCGTTCGTCTCGTAAAACGCGAAAAATCCGACTATCTCGGAATTCCACGAAATTTGACGTGGTAACTAGATTTCGCGAGACGAATCCAACGGTGAGGTCCGTTTCGTCATCCGAGTTCTAGAAAAATTCAGGTTTACAACCTGTACTGTAGTGGCAATTTACCGTTTTGCCCTTTTTCACAAAGGTTGAAATTTTCTTGGGTTTTACATTCTTCCCCCCTTAAAAGAATTTCGTCCCCGAAATTCACACACTCATGCACACACAATTACACGCATATGCAACAGTCATATAATACTAAATGACTATAAGAATGTACCTCCATCCTCAAATAAGAAAGGATAGTTGGCACGTATGGTGTCCTCACGCTCCCATGTTGCCTCCTCCACTCCTCGGTGCTGCCACAACACCTTCACTAGCCTCACGGTCTTGCCTCGCAAAACTTGCTCTCGGCTATCCATGACACGCACTGGTCCCTCCTCGAAGGTCCCATCCGCATCAACTATGAGCTCGCCCCAATCCACAACATGCGACGGATCTGGAGTATACTTCCGGAGCATGGAGACATGGAATACGGCGTGAACACCCGATAAAGTTGGCGGTAACGCCAATCTGTAAGCCACA
Source organism: Ilex aquifolium (assembly GCA_951799425.1). Lineage (NCBI taxonomy): Eukaryota > Viridiplantae > Streptophyta > Magnoliopsida > Aquifoliales > Aquifoliaceae > Ilex > Ilex aquifolium. The sequence continues at coordinate 23,230,342 of OX637406.1, read as the reverse complement.
GTGCCAACTCTCTCAAGCACCTCAAAGGGCCCAATATACCTCGGCGACAGTTTTCCCCGCTTGCCGAATCTGATCACCCCTCTCTTAGGCATCACCTTTAAGAAGACGTGGTCTCCCACCTCAAATTCCAGAGGCCGCCGCCGCCTATCGGCGTAACTCTTCTGCCGGCTCTGAGCCGTGAGAAGACGCTTCCTTATCAGGTTCACCTTCTCCGAGGTGTCTCTAATCAAGTCTGGACCCGTAGAGGGTCTTTCCCCAACTTCAGTCCAACAAACCGGAGAACGACAAGGCCTCCCATAAAGCGCCTCATAGGGTGCCATCCGTATGCTCGCCTGATAACTGTTATTGTAGGCGAATTCCACTAAGGGCAAATGCTCTTCCCAGCTACCCTTGAGATCTAGGACGCATGCCCGTAGCATGTCCTCTAATGTCTGGATGGTCCTCTCCGACTGACCGTCCGTTTGGGGATGGTAGGCTGTGCTCATCCTCAACTGAGTCCCCATGGCTCGCTGGAAACTATCCCAAAAGTGAGCCGTAAACCTGGGGTCCCGATCCGATACTATAGATACGGGTACCCCATGCAACCGGACTATCTCCCTTATGTACAACCTGCAGAATTCCTCCAGAGTGAAGGTCATCCGCACCGCCAAAAAGTGTGCCGACTTCGTAAGCCGGTCCACTATCACCCACACCGCATCGTGTCCCCGTGATGTCCGTGGCAAGTGGGTCACAAAGTCCATTGTGATGTGTTCCCACTTCCACTCAGCCACTTCCAAGGGCTGGAGCAACCCTGCTGGCCTCTGGTGCTCGGCTTTAATCTGCTGACATGTGAGGCATCTACTGACAAAGTCGCCAATTTGCCTCTTCATTCCGCTCCAGTAATACTGGCGACGAAGATCATGATACATCTTCGTGCCGCCTGGGTGCACCGCAAAACGAGAGCAATGGAACTCCCTGAGGATCTCCTCTCTCAGCTCCGCCGACTGGGGAACCACTACCCTTCCCCTAAACCGAAGACTGTTATCCGAGTGAATGGCCCAGCCCTCGTCACCAGTACCCGCCTGCACTCGGCCCCTGATGGATGATAACTCTGAGTCATGTCTCTGTGACTCGATCACTCTGCTCAGTAGGGAAGGCGTAGCCACCAAACTCCCTAAAACACCCTGAGTCCGACCCCGATAATGCAGCCCAAATTGGCCCACGGCCTCAAGCATCCGCCACTCCCGGGAAGCCACACTAGCTAAGACACCCCGTGACTTCCGACTAAGTGCGTCAGCCACCACATTTGCCTTACCGGGGTGGTAATGCAAAGTGAAGTCATAGTCTTCTAGGTACTCCATCCACCTACGCTGCCTCATGTTGAGGTCCCGTTGAGTGAAGATGTACTTCAGACTTTTGTGGTCCGAAAACACTTCAAATCGTTCACCATACAAATAGTGGCGCCAAGCCTTTAAGGCAAAGACAACGGCCGCCAACTCCATGTCATGCGTGGGGTAATTCTGCTCGTGATTCTTCAACTGTCGAGAACCATAAGCCACCACTCTCCCGGACTGCATCAAGACACAACCCAGTCCGTCTTTAGAGGCATCGCAATATATCGTGTAGTTTTGTCCCCTTTCTGGAACAATCAAGATAGGAGCTGAAGTGAGTCTCCTCTTTAGTTCTTGGAATGCCTTCTCACACGAATCATTCCACTCGAACTTGACCTCCTTCCGGGTCAATCTAGTCATAGGTGCGGCTAGTCGGGAGAAGTCCTCGATGAACCTCCGGTAATACCCTGCCAATCCCAAGAAACTACGTATCTCGAAGACTGACCTTGGCCTCTCCCAGCTCATAACTGCCTCGACTTTCTCCGGATCAACTGATACCCCCGAAGCCGACACCACGTGTCCCAAAAATTTCACCTCCGTAAGCCAAAATTCACACTTGCTGAACTTGGCGTACAACTGGTGGTTCCTCAAGGTCTGGAGAACAATCCTTAAGTGACCCTCATGCTCCTCCTCTGTCTTGGAGTAGATCAGGATGTCATCAACAAACACTACGACAAACTGATCTAAATAGGGCTGGAACACCCTATGCATGAGATCCATAAATGCCGCCGGGGCATTCGTCAACCCAAATGGCATCACCGTGAACTCGAAATGCCCGTACCGCGTTCTGAACGCCGTCTTAGGGATATCTGACTCCCTAATCCTCAACTGATGGTAGCCCGTGCGGAGATCTATTTTTGAATAGACCCGCGCTCCCCTCAGCTGATCAAACAGATCATCGATCCTCGGCAAAGGGTACCTATTCTTAATGGTGACCCGGTTCAACTGCCGATAGTCTATACACAATCGAAGGGTCTTATCCTTCTTCTTGGCAAACAGCACCGGAGCGCCCCAAGGTGAGGTACTCGGTCTAATAAAGCCCTTGTCCAATAATTCTTGTAATTGAACCTTGAGTTCTTGCAACTCAGCTGGCGCCATCCTATGTGGAGTCATAGAAATGGGTGAAGTACCCGGATGCAACTCAACGCTAAAGTCCACATCCCTATGGGGAGGTAATCCCGGTAACTCGTCCGGAAAAACGTCCTCATATTCACACACCACCCGAGGTAGACCCAATTCTTGTCTCGCCTCGTCCTCCAGGGTAAGGCTCGCAAGCCAACCCATCAATTGCCCATGCCATCGTGAATCATACACGACTTGAGGTAGAGCATCATGCTTTTCCCCCTGAAACTTGAAACAAACACCGTCCGGTGTATAGGCGGTGACCCTCTTCCTGTCACAATCAATAACGACCCGATACGCCGCCAACTAGTCCATCCCAAGGATGACATCGAATTCCGACATGTCCATAACCCTAAGGTCCACGGTGAGTAGAATCCCAGAGATCTCTAGCTCACAACCCCGACATATCTGATTCACACACACCCTAGCTCCTAGGGGTGAATTCACATATAACGGCTCCTCCAAGGTATCAACCTCTAAGCCCAAATCCCTCACACATGATGCAGAAATGAATGAATGTGATGCACCAGAGTCAAATAACACTTTAGTCCATAGGCGAGAAAGTAGAAATGTACCCTGAATGACTGACTGGTCCACTGGCTCAGCCTGAGGTGTAATGGCGTAGACACGCCCCTGGGTCCCCGAAGTCCCGGCTTGCATGCCCTGTCCTCGGCCTCGACCCATGCCTTGGCCCATCTGGCCCGACTGCGGAGTCCCCGCTCGAAAGGTGGTAGGGGCCTGAGTAGCGCCCTGGAACTGATACTGGTTTCCCTGGCCCGTGGTGGGGTAGGGAGGAACAAGGCGTGTCTGCGACTGCCCCACTGATGACTGGGACTGAGGTGTCCCATAGCTCTGGGATCCTTGCCTCTGCGGACAATCCCGCTTCATATGCCCCGGTTGGTGGCAATGGAAACATGTCTTCTGGCCCGCCTGGTAGGTAGTCCTGAAGTTTCTCCCGCCTTGGGAAAGCTGACCTTGGCCTTGGCCTTGATAGCCGCGGCCCTGTCCTTGAGGAGCAGAGGTCCTCTGTTTCTTCCCCGAACTAGAAGAAGAGGATTGGCCCTCCTTCTTCTTATCCTTAGCACCCGCCTCACGGATGCTTCGAGCATCGTCCACCTCCCTCTCAATGGCCATAGCTGTCTCGACCATAGAGTCCAAGTCTTGCAGGCGGAGGCCCACAATCTTTCCCCGGATGGATAGCTTCAACCCATCCTCAAACCTTCTTACCTTGGCCATATCCGTGGCCACGTAATCATCAGCAAATCGGGCTAATTCGGTGAACTTAGCCACATACTCCATCACTGTCATTGACCCTTGCTTCAAATCTAGAAACTCGCGGGCCTTTGCATGTCGAACGGCCGTTGGGAAATATTTACCCATGAAGAGCTCCTTGAACTCTCCCCATGTCATGGCCTCTAAGTTCTTCGAGGCCGTCACCCAATCCCACCACAATTGGGCTTCTCCTTCTAGCTGGAATGCAGCTAGCCTTATCTTAGTAGCGTCTGAGGTGACCTCCATCGCCCCTAAGATCTTGTTGACTTGCCGGAACCAATGGTCGGCCACCATCGGGTCCGCCCCTCCCATGAAGACTGGAGGTTTGTGTGCTTTAAACTGTTGGAGGTTACTCGCGCCTCCATGTCCGGCATTTGCACTAGCTTGTGCAACAGTCGCCGCCATTAGGCCCATGGTTTCCGTAAACGCTCGTTGATCGAAGACCGGTGGTGGTTGGTTATTGTTCCGCCCACCGCCTCGACGTCCTCTTCTTCCACTTGCCATCTACACACAAGTCAAATGGCAATGGCACAACAACTTAGTATCCCTAGATAGGGATCAAAGTTAAAACGCTCAAATCTTTCTCATTGTCTCACTAGTAGAGCGTATGCCTCCAATAGTGGACCCTTTCGCTTTGAACCTTCCCGTTCATTTGCTTTCCCACTCCCAAGGTTAAGTTCTCTAACCCTAGTGTGTCCATTTCCATACACATTTTACCATGCATATAATACACATACCACATATCACATAACATGTAGCAATTTAAGCACATAACATGTAATGTACAATGAATGCAATGGTCTAAACCCATGCCCCATCAAGCCCTAGGTAAATCGCATACCTATGCTCTGATACCAAGCTGTGACGCCCCAAATTTCCGGGGGTCCTTTATTAACCGTTGACCATCCGTCAACCCGCGGAAATACTCGTGATAGTCGTATAACCCGACACCACGTCACTCACATGCTTTTAATCGGATTTGCCATCCACAAGGTCAATTATACCTTCATTTATGTCCATTTATGTCATAGAAACCAAAGAAAACAAAGCCCAAAAGCATGGCTAAGCATTTTGAAAATTTCAAGTTTTTGGAAAAACCTTCCGGAAGGTTGATATACACCTACCGGAAGGTCGCTGAAGGAACTGTTACATGAAAAGGATCAATTTCAAAAACTTCCGGAAGGTCCACATCAGTAGCAAAAACCTTCCGGAAGGTCCATTCCAGTAGCCAAAACCTTCCGGAAGGTTCATTCCAGAAAACAAAACCTTCCGGAAGAACTCGGCAGTCAAAAAGAAACCCAAGGCAAAACCTTCCGGAAGGTCCACTCCAGTAGACAAGTCCTTCCGGTAGGTTTTACTCCAGTAGCTAAAATCTTCCGGAAGGTTCATTCCAGTGGGCAAAACCTTCCGGAAGGTACTCGGCAGTCAAAAAGAAACCCAAGGCAAAACCTTCCGGAAGGTCCACTCCAGTAGACAAGTCCTTCCGGTAGGTTTTACTCCAGTAGCTAAAATCTTCCGGAAGGTTCATTCCAGTGGGCAAAACCTTCCGGAAGGTATTAGCCGTGAGCAAGGCAAGCTGGGGTTTTTAGCAAAACCTTCCGGAAGGCCGACACACACCTTCCGGTAGGTTTTCAGACTGTGAGCATAAAAATGGATTTCTTTCCCTTCCAAACCATCCTTAAAGCTACCCCATACACTCCAAACTCATTCAATACATGTTTAATGAGATTTTCCATATAATACCCAACTCATACAATCTCTATTACAATTCATTCCATAATATATATACATCAAAATGGAATTTTGTTAAAGGTTTTACAAAACTTAAACTAAGGCCACAAGCCGGCCCCCTTCATGCTTGATGCTCTCCAAATGAGCCATCCGCCGGAGCAAAACCCACACCTGAAATGTTTTTCCCATAAAGGGTGAGCCACGCTCAATAGGGTATCTCCTAGAGAGGCTACTCCCCAACCTAAATGCATATGAAATGTCACATGCTATCAATCAACAATCCACAACAAGAATATATTCCATGTTGAAACATGTAATGTCATGCTATGAAATGAGGTGAGACTCACTCATGCACATCAACCGAGCCCTTCCCGGCTCCTCTACACATGCAAGTGCCAATGTGTACCAATCCGTCATTTATGTTCCACATCAAATGACATTTCATTCTAGGGTCTTTGTAAGGGGTGGATGTTCATGGACTCACACCAAAGGTCACCCAACCTACACGGAATTCATGGACTTCCACCAACGGTTCCGCGTACACCGACACACTTTATGGGCTCTTATACCAACGGAGTGCGTATCCAATCACCGGGTCTCTCACCCGAGGGATTTTCTAGCCCTTCTTGCTACCCCAACCCTATCAACATATAAACCATTCGACTCGTCTAGGTCATCGACCCATATTACCCGAGCTCACTCGTCATCCACCATGTGTGGTGAAGACAAATAACCGTGCACACACACCTCCTAAAATGCGATGTTCCCGTGCATATGAAATGTGGTGCTCCATTGCAACACCAATACAATGTTCGATATGATATGAGTGACATATGAACATTCTCAACACATTTCTCATATTCCATGGCAAAATCATATCAAAAGCATATAATTCCCATAATACAAATTCCAAGCATGTTATCAACATACTAAAATTTCATGGCATATATATAAACACATAACACGCCCACAATTTCATATAACACATGAATTTACATTGGGTTCATTTCACATATCCAATTCATAGAAATCACAATTAGTAACTTCTAAATATTCATCCAAGTTAGGATTTCCTTTACCCATTTCAATACCCAATTCACCCAATTTCACAACAATAGGCAAGAGACACATAGGCTATCATCCTACCCATTCCATAAAAATATTATAGGCTTGGAATAAACCTTAGTAGGAAGAAACCCTACCTCTTGAAGCGTGAGGAACGACCAAGGGAAGTTCCAAGACCCGATTCAAGCCAAAAACCCTCACTTCTCGAAAATCCCGTACCTTAATCTTCGGTAAAACTTGCGCTTTTTGGTATAGCCGCGTAGCCCTCGATGAGTAGAGCGACTTTAATTCTTGGCTTGCGTGGATTCGAGGTCCGTAGCGCCGTAGATCGTAGAGAGAAGGTGAGTTTTTCTCTCTTTTCTCCCTCTTTCCCTCTATCGGCTGAAACCGGCTGAACAATGGGGAAAAATCTAATTTTTCCCCCTATTTATATTTTAGAATACTTGGCCCACAATTCGCCACACGTCCTATTTAATTCCGGGTCCGTTTTAATCCCGAAACGATTAAATTTCGCTCCGGTTCAAGTTCGAATTATTTTTGTTTTAACTGGTGTTTAATATTTCCCCAAACCTGGAAACTTTATAAAAATTTCGTGTACAGGGTCACCCGGGGCCCGTTCGTCTCGTAAAACGCGAAAAATCCGACTATCTCGGAATTCCACGAAATTTGACGTGGTAACTAGATTTCGCGAGACGAATCAAACGGTGAGGTCCGTTTCGTCATCCGAGTTCTAGAAAAATTCAGGTTTACAACCTGTACTGTAGTGGCAATTTACCGTTTTGCCCTTTTTCACAAAGGTTGAAATTTTCTTGGGTTTTACAATGTTTCTTTTAGAAATGCTTCCCAACCTTTGGCATCTATCACATGTTAGATAGAAGGCATGGACATCTTTAAAAAGTGTGGGCCAATAAAATCCACACTGCAAGATTTTCGCAGCGGTTTTTTTACATGAAAAATGGCCACCACAAGCTTCAACGGATTCTCCACTTCCACTGCTCCATGTCCAAAAACTTGTTTGACAATGTAAGGTCCAGTCCACCTTGATCTCAACTTACCAGTAAACAGGTGGAGCCTTGAATTGAATAAGAGGACTTTTTGTGAAGGGGCAAAGGATTTTCTCAATATGTTTTTGTCATGAAAAACTTTCATCATTTCTGTTGCAATTTTAGCATTATCATATGCCTCATTCCTCAAATCTTACAACTCATTAATCTGAAGTTTTCTTGAGATTCTAGCCTTGTCTAGGTTAAAGTTCATGGTTTTAATGGCCCAGTATGCTGTGTGTTCCAATTCCACAGGTAGGTGGCAAGGCTTGCCATAGACTAATCGATAAGGAGACATGCCCAAAATTGTTTTAAAAGTAGTGCGATATACCCAAAGTGCATCAGTTAGTCTTAACGACCAATCTTTGCAGTCCGGATTTACCCTTTTTTTTTATAAATCAGTTTGATCTCTTGATTAGCTAATTCATCATGTCCACTAGTCTGTGGATGATAAGGGGTTGCAATTTTATGAGAAATCAAGTACTTTTTCTCGATTGCAAAAATGAGCACCCCCATCACTTATAATGGATTTAGGAATTCCAAACCTGGACAAAATGTTTTCTTTTAAAATTTTGATCACTGTTCGATGATCATTATTTTGGCATGGAATTGCTTCAACCCATTTGGACAAATAATCAACAGCCACTAAAATATATAGATAGCCAAAGGAAGGGAAAATTGTCTCATAAAATCGATGCCCCAACAACAAAAAATTTCAATTACCAGAATGAGGTTCAAGGGCATTATGTTTCTTTTAGAAATGCTTCCCAACCTTTGGCATCTATCACATGTTAGATAGAAGGCATGGACATCTTTAAAAAGTGTGGGCCAATAAAATCCACACTGCAAGATTTTCGCAGCGGTTTTTTTACATGAAAAATGGCCACCACAAGCTTCAACGGATTCTCCACTTCCACTGCTCCATGTCCAAAAACTTGTTTGACAATGTAAGGTCCAGTCCACCTTGATCTCAACTTACCAGTAAACAGGTGGAGCCTTGAGTTGAATAAGAGGACTTTTTGTGAAGGGGCAAAGGATTTTCTCAATATGTTTTTGTCATGAAAAACTTTCATCATTTCTGTTGCAATTTTAGCATTATCATATGCCTCATTCCTCAAATCTTACAACTCATTAATCTGAAGTTGTCTTGAGATTCTAGCCTTGTCTAGGTTAAAGTTCATGGTTTTAATGGCCCAGTATGCTGTGTGTTCCAATTCCACAGGTAGGTGGCAAGGCTTGCCATAGACTAATCGATAAGGAGACATGCCCAAAATTGTTTTAAAAGTAGTGCGATATACCCAAAGTGCATCAGTTAGTCTTAACGACCAATCTTTGCAGTCCGGATTTACCCTTTTTTTCTAAAATCAGTTTGATCTCTTGATTAGCTAATTCATCATGTCCACTAGTCTGTGGATGATAAGGGGTTGCAATTTTATGAGAAATCAAGTACTTTTTCTCGATTGCAAAAATGAGCACCCCCATCACTTATAATGGATTTAGGAATTCCAAACCTGGACAAAATGTTTTCTTTTAAAATTTTGATCACTGTTCGATGATCATTATTTTGGCATGGAATTGCTTCAACCCATTTGGACAAATAATCAACAGCCACTAAAATATATAGATAGCCAAAGGAAGGGGAAATTGTCTCATAAAATCGATGCCCCAACAACAAAAAATTTCAATTACCAGAATGAGGTTCAAGGGCATTATGTTTCTTTTAGAAATGCTTCCCAACCTTTGGCATCTATCACATGTTAGATAGAAGGCATGGACATCTTTAAAAAGTGTGGGCCAATAAAATCCACACTGCAAGATTTTCGCAGCGGTTTTTTTACATGAAAAATGGCCACCACAAGCTTCAACGGATTCTCCACTTCCACTGCTCCATGTCCAAAAACTTGTTTGACAATGTAAGGTCCAGTCCACCTTGATCTCAACTTACCAGTAAACAGGTGGAGCCTTGAATTGAATAAGCGGACTTTTTGTGAAGGGGCAAAGGATTTTCTCAATATGTTTTTGTCATGAAAAACTTTCATCATTTCTGTTGCAATTTTAGCATTATCATATGCCTCATTCCTCAAATCTTACAACTCATTAATCTGAAGTTTTCTTGAGATTCTAGCCTTGTCTAGGTTAAAGTTCATGGTTTTAATGGCCCAGTATGCTGTGTGTTCCAATTCCACAGGTAGGTGGCAAGGCTTGCCATAGACTAATCGATAAGGAGACATGCCCAAAATTGTTTTAAAAGTAGTGCGATATACCCAAAGTGCATCAGTTAGTCTTAACGACCAATCTTTGCAGTCCGGATTTACCCTTTTTTTCTAAAATCAGTTTGATCTCTTGATTAGCTAATTCATCATGTCCACTAGTCTGTGGATGATAAGGGGTTGCAATTTTATGAGAAATCAAGTACTTTTTCTCGATTGCAAAAATGAGCACCCCCATCACTTATAATGGATTTAGGAATTCCAAACCTGGACAAAATGTTTTCTTTTAAAATTTTGATCACTGTTCGATGATCATTATTTTGGCATGGAATTGCTTCAACCCATTTGGACAAATAATCAACAGCCACTAAAATATATAGATAGCCAAAGGAAGGGGAAATTGTCTCATAAAATCGATGCCCCAACAACAAAAAATTTCAATTACCAGAATGAGGTTCAAGGGCATTATGTTTCTTTTAGAAATGCTTCCCAACCTTTGGCATCTATCACATGTTAGATAGAAGGCATGGACATCTTTAAAAAGTGTGGGCCAATAAAATCCACACTGCAAGATTTTCGCAGCGGTTTTTTTACATGAAAAATGGCCACCACAAGCTTCAACGGATTCTCCACTTCCACTGCTCCATGTCCAAAAACTTGTTTGACAATGTAAGGTCCAGTCCACCTTGATCTCAACTTACCAGTAAACAGGTGGAGCCTTGAATTGAATAAGCGGACTTTTTGTGAAGGGGCAAAGGATTTTCTCAATATGTTTTTGTCATGAAAAACTTTCATCATTTCTGTTGCAATTTTAGCATTATCATATGCCTCATTCCTCAAATCTTACAACTCATTAATCTGAAGTTTTCTTGAGATTCTAGCCTTGTCTAGGTTAAAGTTCATGGTTTTAATGGCCCAGTATGCTGTGTGTTCCAATTCCACAGGTAGGTGGCAAGGCTTGCCATAGACTAATCGATAAGGAGACATGCCCAAAATTGTTTTAAAAGTAGTGCGATATACCCAAAGTGCATCAGTTAGTCTTAACGACCAATCTTTGCAGTCCGGATTTACCCTTTTTTTCTAAAATCAGTTTGATCTCTTGATTAGCTAATTCATCATGTCCACTAGTCTGTGGATGATAAGGGGTTGCAATTTTATGAGAAATCAAGTACTTTTTCTCGATTGCAAAAATGAGCACCCCCATCACTTATAATGGATTTAGGAATTCCAAACCTGGACAAAATGTTTTCTTTTAAAATTTTGATCACTGTTCGATGATCATTATTTTGGCATGGAATTGCTTCAACCCATTTGGACAAATAATCAACAGCCACTAAAATATATAGATAGCCAAAGGAAGGGGAAATTGTCTCATAAAATCGATGCCCCAACAACAAAAAATTTCAATTACCAGAATGAGGTTCAAGGGCATTATGTTTCTTTTAGAAATGCTTCCCAACCTTTGGCATCTATCACATGTTAGATAGAAGGCATGGACATCTTTAAAAAGTGTGGGCCAATAAAATCCACACTGCAAGATTTTCGCAGCGGTTTTTTTACATGAAAAATGGCCACCACAAGCTTCAACGGATTCTCCACTTCCACTGCTCCATGTCCAAAAACTTGTTTGACAATGTAAGGTCCAGTCCACCTTGATCTCAACTTACCAGTAAACAGGTGGAGCCTTGAATTGAATAAGCGGACTTTTTGTGAAGGGGCAAAGGATTTTCTCAATATGTTTTTGTCATGAAAAACTTTCATCATTTCTGTTGCAATTTTAGCATTATCATATGCCTCATTCCTCAAATCTTACAACTCATTAATCTGAAGTTTTCTTGAGATTCTAGCCTTGTCTAGGTTAAAGTTCATGGTTTTAATGGCCCAGTATGCTGTGTGTTCCAATTCCACAGGTAGGTGGCAAGGCTTGCCATAGACTAATCGATAAGGAGACATGCCCAAAATTGTTTTAAAAGTAGTGCGATATACCCAAAGTGCATCAGTTAGTCTTAACGACCAATCTTTGCAGTCCGGATTTACCCTTTTTTTTTATAAATCAGTTTGATCTCTTGATTAGCTAATTCATCATGTCCACTAGTCTGTGGATGATAAGGGGTTGCAATTTTATGAGAAATCAAGTACTTTTTCTCGATTGCAAAAATGAGCACCCCCATCACTTATAATGGATTTAGGAATTCCAAACCTGGACAAAATGTTTTCTTTTAAAATTTTGATCACTGTTCGATGATCATTATTTTGGCATGGAATTGCTTCAACCCATTTGGACAAATAATCAACAGCCACTAAAATATATAGATAGCCAAAGGAAGGGGAAATTGCCTCATAAAATCGATGCCCCAACAACAAAAAATTTCAATTACCAGAATGAGGTTCAAGGGCATTATGTTTCTTTTAGAAATGCTTCCCAACCTTTGGCATCTATCACATGTTAGATAGAAGGCATGGACATCTTTAAAAAGTGTGGGCCAATAAAATCCACACTGCAAGATTTTCGCAGCGGTTTTTTTACATGAAAAATGGCCACCACAAGCTTCAACGGATTCTCCACTTCCACTGCTCCATGTCCAAAAACTTGTTTGACAATGTAAGGTCCAGTCCACCTTGATCTCAACTTACCAGTAAACAGGTGGAGCCTTGAGTTGAATAAGAGGACTTTTTGTGAAGGGGCAAAGGATTTTCTCAATATGTTTTTGTCATGAAAAACTTTCATCATTTCTGTTGCAATTTTAGCATTATCATATGCCTCATTCCTCAAATCTTACAACTCATTAATCTGAAGTTGTCTTGAGATTCTAGCCTTGTCTAGGTTAAAGTTCATGGTTTTAATGGCCCAGTATGCTGTGTGTTCCAATTCCACAGGTAGGTGGCAAGGCTTGCCATAGACTAATCGATAAGGAGACATGCCCAAAATTGTTTTAAAAGTAGTGCGATATACCCAAAGTGCATCAGTTAGTCTTAACGACCAATCTTTGCAGTCCGGATTTACCCTTTTTTTTTATAAATCAGTTTGATCTCTTGATTAGCTAATTCATCATGTCCACTAGTCTGTGGATGATAAGGGGTTGCAATTTTATGAGAAATCAAGTACTTTTTCTCGATTGCAAAAATGAGCACCCCCATCACTTATAATGGATTTAGGAATTCCAAACCTGGACAAAATGTTTTCTTTTAAAATTTTGATCACTGTTCGATGATCATTATTTTGGCATGGAATTGCTTCAACCCATTTGGACAAATAATCAACAGCCACTAAAATATATAGATAGCCAAAGGAAGGGGAAATTGCCTCATAAAATCGATGCCCCAACAACAAAAAATTTCAATTACCAGAATGAGGTTCAAGGGCATTATGTTTCTTTTAGAAATGCTTCCCAACCTTTGGCATCTATCACATGTTAGATAGAAGGCATGGACATCTTTAAAAAGTGTGGGCCAATAAAATCCACACTGCAAGATTTTCGCAGCGGTTTTTTTACATGAAAAATGGCCACCACAAGCTTCAACGGATTCTCCACTTCCACTGCTCCATGTCCAAAAACTTGTTTGACAATGTAAGGTCCAGTCCACCTTGATCTCAACTTACCAGTAAACAGGTGGAGCCTTGAGTTGAATAAGAGGACTTTTTGTGAAGGGGCAAAGGATTTTCTCAATATGTTTTTGTCATGAAAAACTTTCATCATTTCTGTTGCAATTTTAGCATTATCATATGCCTCATTCCTCAAATCTTACAACTCATTAATCTGAAGTTGTCTTGAGATTCTAGCCTTGTCTAGGTTAAAGTTCATGGTTTTAATGGCCCAGTATGCTGTGTGTTCCAATTCCACAGGTAGGTGGCAAGGCTTGCCATAGACTAATCGATAAGGAGACATGCCCAAAATTGTTTTAAAAGTAGTGCGATATACCCAAAGTGCATCAGTTAGTCTTAACGACCAATCTTTGCAGTCCGGATTTACCCTTTTTTTCTAAAATCAGTTTGATCTCTTGATTAGCTAATTCATCATGTCCACTAGTCTGTGGATGATAAGGGGTTGCAATTTTATGAGAAATCAAGTACTTTTTCTCGATTGCAAAAATGAGCACCCCCATCACTTATAATGGATTTAGGAATTCCAAACCTGGACAAAATGTTTTCTTTTAAAATTTTGATCACTGTTCGATGATCATTATTTTGGCATGGAATTGCTTCAACCCATTTGGACAAATAATCAACAGCCACTAAAATATATAGATAGCCAAAGGAAGGGGAAATTGTCTCATAAAATCGATGCCCCAACAACAAAAAATTTCAATTACCAGAATGAGGTTCAAGGGCATTATGTTTCTTTTAGAAATGCTTCCCAACCTTTGGCATCTATCACATGTTAGATAGAAGGCATGGACATCTTTAAAAAGTGTGGGCCAATAAAATCCACACTGCAAGATTTTCGCAGCGGTTTTTTTACATGAAAAATGGCCACCACAAGCTTCAACGGAGTCTCCACTTCCACTGCTCCATGTCCAAAAACTTGTTTGACAATGTAAGGTCCAGTCCACCTTGATCTCAACTTACCAGTAAACAGGTGGAGCCTTGAATTGAATAAGAGGACTTTTTGTGAAGGGGCAAAGGATTTTCTCAATATGTTTTTGTCATGAAAAACTTTCATCATTTCTGTTGCAATTTTAGCATTATCATATGCCTCATTCCTCAAATCTTACAACTCATTAATCTGAAGTTTTCTTGAGATTCTAGCCTTGTCTAGGTTAAAGTTCATGGTTTTAATGGACCAGTATGCTGTGTGTTGCAATTCCACAGGTAGGTGGCAAGGCTTGCCATAGACTAATCGATAAGGAGACATGCCCAAAATTGTTTTAAAAGTAGTGCGATATACCCAAAGTGCATCAGTTAGTCTTAACGACCAATCTTTGCAGTCCGGATTTACCCTTTTTTTTTATAAATCAGTTTGATCTCTTGATTAGCTAATTCATCATGTCCACTAGTCTGTGGATGATAAGGGGTTGCAATTTTATGAGAAATCAAGTACTTTTTCTCGATTGCAAAAATGAGCACCCCCATCACTTATAATGGATTTAGGAATTCCAAACCTGGACAAAATGTTTTCTTTTAAAATTTTGATCACTGTTCGATGATCATTATTTTGGCATGGAATTGCTTCAACCCATTTGGACAAATAATCAACAGCCACTAAAATATATAGATAGCCAAAGGAAGGGGAAATTGCCTCATAAAATCGATGCCCCAACAACAAAAAATTTCAATTACCAGAATGAGGTTCAAGGGCATTATGTTTCTTTTAGAAATGCTTCCCAACCTTTGGCATCTATCACATGTTAGATAGAAGGCATGGACATCTTTAAAAAGTGTGGGCCAATAAAATCCACACTGCAAGATTTTCGCAGCGGTTTTTTTACATGAAAAATGGCCACCACAAGCTTCAACGGATTCTCCACTTCCACTGCTCCATGTCCAAAAACTTGTTTGACAATGTAAGGTCCAGTCCACCTTGATCTCAACTTACCAGTAAACAGGTGGAGCCTTGAGTTGAATAAGAGGACTTTTTGTGAAGGGGCAAAGGATTTTCTCAATATGTTTTTGTCATGAAAAACTTTCATCATTTCTGTTGCAATTTTAGCATTATCATATGCCTCATTCCTCAAATCTTACAACTCATTAATCTGAAGTTTTCTTGAGATTCTAGCCTTGTCTAGGTTAAAGTTCATGGTTTTAATGGCCCAGTATGCTGTGTGTTCCAATTCCACAGGTAGGTGGCAAGGCTTGCCATAGACTAATCGATAAGGAGACATGCCCAAAATTGTTTTAAAAGTAGTGCGATATACCCAAAGTGCATCAGTTAGTCTTAACGACCAATCTTTGCAGTCCGGATTTACCCTTTTTTTCTAAAATCAGTTTGATCTCTTGATTAGCTAATTCATCATGTCCACTAGTCTGTGGATGATAAGGGGTTGCAATTTTATGAGAAATCAAGTACTTTTTCTCGATTGCAAAAATGAGCACCCCCATCACTTATAATGGATTTAGGAATTCCAAACCTGGACAAAATGTTTTCTTTTAAAATTTTGATCACTGTTCGATGATCATTATTTTGGCATGGAATTGCTTCAACCCATTTGGACAAATAATCAACAGCCACTAAAATATATAGATAGCCAAAGGAAGGGGAAATTGTCTCATAAAATCGATGCCCCAACAACAAAAAATTTCAATTACCAGAATGAGGTTCAAGGGCATTATGTTTCTTTTAGAAATGCTTCCCAACCTTTGGCATCTATCACATGTTAGATAGAAGGCATGGACATCTTTAAAAAGTGTGGGCCAATAAAATCCACACTGCAAGATTTTCGCAGCGGTTTTTTTACATGAAAAATGGCCACCACAAGCTTCAACGGAGTCTCCACTTCCACTGCTCCATGTCCAAAAACTTGTTTGACAATGTAAGGTCCAGTCCACCTTGATCTCAACTTACCAGTAAACAGGTGGAGCCTTGAATTGAATAAGAGGACTTTTTGTGAAGGGGCAAAGGATTTTCTCAATATGTTTTTGTCATGAAAAACTTTCATCATTTCTGTTGCAATTTTAGCATTATCATATGCCTCATTCCTCAAATCTTACAACTCATTAATCTGAAGTTTTCTTGAGATTCTAGCCTTGTCTAGGTTAAAGTTCATGGTTTTAATGGACCAGTATGCTGTGTGTTCCAATTCCACAGGTAGGTGGCAAGGCTTGCCATAGACTAATCGATAAGGAGACATGCCCAAAATTGTTTTAAAAGTAGTGCGATATACCCAAAGTGCATCAGTTAGTCTTAACGACCAATCTTTGCAGTCCGGATTTACCCTTTTTTTCTAAAATCAGTTTGATCTCTTGATTAGCTAATTCATCATGTCCACTAGTCTGTGGATGATAAGGGGTTGCAATTTTATGAGAAATCAAGTACTTTTTCTCGATTGCAAAAATGAGCACCCCCATCACTTATAATGGATTTAGGAATTCCAAACCTGGACAAAATGTTTTCTTTTAAAATTTTGATCACTGTTCGATGATCATTATTTTGGCATGGAATTGCTTCAACCCATTTGGACAAATAATCAACAGCCACTAAAATATATAGATAGCCAAAGGAAGGGGAAATTGTCTCATAAAATCGATGCCCCAACAGCAAAAAATTTCAATTACCAGAATGAGGTTCAAGGGCATTATGTTTCTTTTAGAAATGCTTCCCAACCTTTGGCATCTATCACATGTTAGATAGAAGGCATGGACATCTTTAAAAAGTGTGGGCCAATAAAATCCACACTGCAAGATTTTCGCAGCGGTTTTTTTACATGAAAAATGGCCACCACAAGCTTCAACGGAGTCTCCACTTCCACTGCTCCATGTCCAAAAACTTGTTTGACAATGTAAGGTCCAGTCCACCTTGATCTCAACTTACCAGTAAACAGGTGGAGCCTTGAATTGAATAAGAGGACTTTTTGTGAAGGGGCAAAGGATTTTCTCAATATGTTTTTGTCATGAAAAACTTTCATCATTTCTGTTGCAATTTTAGCATTATCATATGCCTCATTCCTCAAATCTTACAACTCATTAATCTGAAGTTTTCTTGAGATTCTAGCCTTGTCTAGGTTAAAGTTCATGGTTTTAATGGACCAGTATGCTGTGTGTTCCAATTCCACAGGTAGGTGGCAAGGCTTGCCATAGACTAATCGATAAGGAGACATGCCCAAAATTGTTTTAAAAGTAGTGCGATATACCCAAAGTGCATCAGTTAGTCTTAACGACCAATCTTTGCAGTCCGGATTTACCCTTTTTTTCTAAAATCAGTTTGATCTCTTGATTAGCTAATTCATCATGTCCACTAGTCTGTGGATGATAAGGGGTTGCAATTTTATGAGAAATCAAGTACTTTTTCTCGATTGCAAAAATGAGCACCCCCATCACTTATAATGGATTTAGGAATTCCAAACCTGGACAAAATGTTTTCTTTTAAAATTTTGATCACTGTTCGATGATCATTATTTTGGCATGGAATTGCTTCAACCCATTTGGACAAATAATCAACAGCCACTAAAATATATAGATAGCCAAAGGAAGGGGAAATTGTCTCATAAAATCGATGCCCCAACAGCAAAAAATTTCAATTACCAGAATGAGGTTCAAGGGCATTATGTTTCTTTTAGAAATGCTTCCCAACCTTTGGCATCTATCACATGTTAGATAGAAGGCATGGACATCTTTAAAAAGTGTGGGCCAATAAAATCCACACTGCAAGATTTTCGCAGCGGTTTTTTTACATGAAAAATGGCCACCACAAGCTTCAACGGATTCTCCACTTCCACTGCTCCATGTCCAAAAACTTGTTTGACAATGTAAGGTCCAGTCCACCTTGATCTCAACTTACCAGTAAACAGGTGGAGCCTTGAATTGAATAAGAGGACTTTTTGTGAAGGGGCAAAGGATTTTCTCAATATGTTTTTGTCATGAAAAACTTTCATCATTTCTGTTGCAATTTTAGCATTATCATATGCCTCATTCCTCAAATCTTACAACTCATTAATCTGAAGTTTTCTTGAGATTCTAGCCTTGTCTAGGTTAAAGTTCATGGTTTTAATGGCCCAGTATGCTGTGAGTTCCAATTCCACAGGTAGGTGGCAAGGCTTGCCATAGACTAATCGATAAGGAGACATGCCCAAAATTGTTTTAAAAGTAGTGCGATATACCCAAAGTGCATCAGTTAGTCTTAACGACCAATCTTTGCAGTCTGGATTTACCCTTTTTTTCTAAAATCAGTTTGATCTCTTGATTAGCTAATTCATCATGTCCACTAGTCTGTGGATGATAAGGGGTTGCAATTTTATGAGAAATCAAGTACTTTTTCTCGATTGCAAAAATGAGCACCCCCATCACTTATAATGGATTTAGGAATTCCAAACCTGGACAAAATGTTTTCTTTTAAAATTTTGATCACTGTTCGATGATCATTATTTTGGCATGGAATTGCTTCAACCCATTTGGACAAATAATCAACAGCCACTAAAATATATAGATAGCCAAAGGAAGGGGAAATTGTCTCATAAAATCGATGCCCCAACAACAAAAAATTTCAATTACCAGAATGAGGTTCAAGGGCATTATGTTTCTTTTAGAAATGCTTCCCAACTTTTGGCATCTATCACATGTTAGATAGAAGGCATGGTCATCTTTAAAAAGTGTGGGCCAATAAAATCCACACTGCAAGATTTTCGCAGCGGTTTTTTTACATGAAAAATGGCCACCACAAGCTTCAACGGATTCTCCACTTCCACTGCTCCATGTCCAAAAACTTGTTTGACAATGTAAGGTCCAGTCCACCTTGATCTCAACTTACCAGTAAACAGGTGGAGCCTTGAATTGAATAAGAGGACTTTTTGTGAAGGGGCAAAGGATTTTCTCAATATGTTTTTGTCATGAAAAACTTTCATCATTTCTGTTGCAATTTTAGCATTATCATATGCCTCATTCCTCAAATCTTACAACTCATTAATCTGAAGTTTTCTTGAGATTCTAGCCTTGTCTAGGTTAAAGTTCATGGTTTTAATGGCCCAGTATGCTGTGTGTTCCAATTCCACAGGTAGGTGGCAAGGCTTGCCATAGACTAATCGATAAGGAGACATGCCCAAAATTGTTTTAAAAGTAGTGCGATATACCCAAAGTGCATCAGTTAGTCTTAACGACCAATCTTTGCAGTCCGGATTTACCCTTTTTTTCTAAAATCAGTTTGATCTCTTGATTAGCTAATTCATCATGTCCACTAGTCTGTGGATGATAAGGGGTTGCAATTTTATGAGAAATCAAGTACTTTTTCTCGATTGCAAAAATGAGCACCCCCATCACTTATAATGGATTTAGGAATTCCAAACCTGGACAAAATGTTTTCTTTTAAAATTTTGATCACTGTTCGATGATCATTATTTTGGCATGGAATTGCTTCAACCCATTTGGACAAATAATCAACAGCCACTAAAATATATAGATAGCCAAAGGAAGGGGAAATTGTCTCATAAAATCGATGCCCCAACAGCAAAAAATTTCAATTACCAGAATGAGGTTCAAGGGCATTATGTTTCTTTTAGAAATGCTTCCCAACCTTTGGCATCTATCACATGTTAGATAGAAGGCATGGACATCTTTAAAAAGTGTGGGCCAATAAAATCCACACTGCAAGATTTTCGCATCGGTTTTTTTACATGAAAAATGGCCACCACAAGCTTCAACGGATTCTCCACTTCCACTGCTCCATGTCCAAAAACTTGTTTGACAATGTAAGGTCCAGTCCACCTTGATCTCAACTTACCAGTAAACAGGTGGAGCCTTGAATTGAATAAGAGGACTTTTTGTGAAGGGGCAAAGGATTTTCTCAATATGTTTTTGTCATGAAAAACTTTCATCATTTCTGTTGCAATTTTAGCATTATCATATGCCTCATTCCTCAAATCTTACAACTCATTAATCTGAAGTTTTCTTGAGATTCTAGCCTTGTCTAGGTTAAAGTTCATGGTTTTAATGGCCCAGTATGCTGTGTGTTCCAATTCCACAGGTAGGTGGCAAGGCTTGCCATAGACTAATCGATAAGGAGACATGCCCAAAATTGTTTTAAAAGTAGTGCGATATACCCAAAGTGCATCAGTTAGTCTTAACGACCAATCTTTGCAGTCCGGATTTACCCTTTTTTTCTAAAATCAGTTTGATCTCTTGATTAGCTAATTCATCATGTCCACTAGTCTGTGGATGATAAGGGGTTGCAATTTTATGAGAAATCAAGTACTTTTTCTCGATTGCAAAAATGAGCACCCCCATCACTTATAATGGATTTAGGAATTCCAAACCTGGACAAAATATTTTCTTTTAAAATTTTGATCACTGTTCGATGATCATTATTTTGGCATGGAATTGCTTCAACCCATTTGGACAAATAATCAACAGCCACTAAAATATATAGATAGCCAAAGGAAGGGGAAATTGTCTCATAAAATCGATGCCCCAACAGCAAAAAATTTCAATTACCAGAATGAGGTTCAAGGGCATTATGTTTCTTTTAGAAATGCTTCCCAACCTTTGGCATCTATCACATGTTAGATAGAAGGCATGGACATCTTTAAAAAGTGTGGGCCAATAAAATCCACACTGCAAGATTTTCGCATCGGTTTTTTTACATGAAAAATGGCCACCACAAGCTTCAACGGATTCTCCACTTCCACTGCTCCATGTCCAAAAACTTGTTTGACAATGTAAGGTCCAGTCCACCTTGATCTCAACTTACCAGTAAACAGGTGGAGCCTTGAATTGAATAAGAGGACTTTTTGTGAAGGGGCAAAGGATTTTCTCAATATGTTTTTGTCATGAAAAACTTTCATCATTTCTGTTGCAATTTTAGCATTATCATATGCCTCATTCCTCAAATCTTACAACTCATTAATCTGAAGTTTTCTTGAGATTCTAGCCTTGTCTAGGTTAAAGTTCATGGTTTTAATGGCCCAGTATGCTGTGTGTTCCAATTCCACAGGTAGGTGGCAAGGCTTGCCATAGACTAATCGATAAGGAGACATGCCCAAAATTGTTTTAAAAGTAGTGCGATATACCCAAAGTGCATCAGTTAGTCTTAACGACCAATCTTTGCAGTCCGGATTTACCCTTTTTTTCTAAAATCAGTTTGATCTCTTGATTAGCTAATTCATCATGTCCACTAGTCTGTGGATGATAAGGGGTTGCAATTTTATGAGAAATCAAGTACTTTTTCTCGATTGCAAAAATGAGCACCCCCATCACTTATAATGGATTTAGGAATTCCAAACCTGGACAAAATATTTTCTTTTAAAATTTTGATCACTGTTCGATGATCATTATTTTGGCATGGAATTGCTTCAACCCATTTGGACAAATAATCAACAGCCACTAAAATATATAGATAGCCAAAGGAAGGGGAAATTGTCTCATAAAATCGATGCCCCAACAACAAAAAATTTCAATTACCAGAATGAGGTTCAAGGGCATTATGTTTCTTTTAGAAATGCTTCCCAACCTTTGGCATCTATCACATGTTAGATAGAAGGCATGGACATCTTTAAAAAGTGTGGGCCAATAAAATCCACACTGCAAGATTTTCGCAGCGGTTTTTTTACATGAAAAATGGCCACCACAAGCTTCAACGGATTCTCCACTTCCACTGCTCCATGTCCAAAAACTTGTTTGACAATGTAAGGTCCAGTCCACCTTGATCTCAACTTACCAGTAAACAGGTGGAGCCTTGAATTGAATAAGAGGACTTTTTGTGAAGGGGCAAAGGATTTTCTCAATATGTTTTTGTCATGAAAAACTTTCATCATTTCTGTTGCAATTTTAGCATTATCATATGCCTCATTCCTCAAATCTTACAACTCATTAATCTGAAGTTTTCTTGAGATTCTAGCCTTGTCTAGGTTAAAGTTCATGGTTTTAATGGCCCAGTATGCTGTGTGTTCCAATTCCACAGGTAGGTGGCAAGGCTTGCCATAGACTAATCGATAAGGAGACATGCCCAAAATTGTTTTAAAAGTAGTGCGATATACCCAAAGTGCATCAGTTAGTCTTAACGACCAATCTTTGCAGTCCGGATTTACCCTTTTTTTCTAAAATCAGTTTGATCTCTTGATTAGCTAATTCATCATGTCCACTAGTCTGTGGATGATAAGGGGTTGCAATTTTATGAGAAATCAAGTACTTTTTCTCGATTGCAAAAATGAGCACCCCCATCACTTATAATGGATTTAGGAATTCCAAACCTGGACAAAATGTTTTCTTTTAAAATTTTGATCACTGTTCGATGATCATTATTTTGGCATGGAATTGCTTCAACCCATTTGGACAAATAATCAACAGCCACTAAAATATATAGATAGCCAAAGGAAGGGGAAATTGTCTCATAAAATCGATGCCCCAACAACAAAAAATTTCAATTACCAGAATGAGGTTCAAGGGCATTATGTTTCTTTTAGAAATGCTTCCCAACCTTTGGCATCTATCACATGTTAGATAGAAGGCATGGACATCTTTAAAAAGTGTGGGCCAATAAAATCCACACTGCAAGATTTTCGCAGCGGTTTTTTTACATGAAAAATGGCCACCACAAGCTTCAAAATGACAAAAAGATATTACATATCTGCTCTCATGATTGGGGATACAATGCCTTATGATTTGATCCTTACAGTACTTAAACACGTATGGATCCTCCGAAAAGAAATTACGAACCTCCCTCATAAATTTCTTCTTATCCATCATTGTATATGTAGGAGGAAACTCACGAGTAGCAAGGGAGTTAGCAATATCAGTGTACCATGGTATTTCCATGACTGTGAACAGTTGTTCATCAGGGAAATATTCATTGATTGGCAGTCCATCCTCATGAAATTCATATGTCAGCCTGGATAGATGATGTGCCACCACATTCTTAACACCTTTCTTGTCCTTAATGATTAGATCAAATTCTTGTAATAAGAGTATCGATCTTAAGAGTTGTGGCTTGGCATCTTTATTTGTGAGCAAGAATTTTAATGTTGTATGATCAGTGAACACAATAACAGATGAACCAACGAGGTAAGAACGGAATTTCTCCAGAGCAAAAACTATAACAAACAATTTTTTTTTTCAGTTGTGGAATAATTCATTTGAGCATCATTCAAAGTTTTGCTTGCATAGTAAATCACATAGGGTTTCTTATATTTTATCTGTCCCAACACAGCTCCTACAACATAATCACTTGCATCACACATCAATTCAAGCGGTAGAGTCCAGTTAGGAGGTTGCATTATTGGGACAGAAATTAACATACCCTTTAGCTTATCAAAAGCTTTCTGACATGCTTCACGCCATACAAAAGTTGCATCCTGACTTAGGAGATGACACATGGGTTTAGATATGGTACTAAAGTCTTTTATGAATCTCCTATAGAACACTGCATGTCCTAGAAATGATCGGACATCTTTAACAGTCCTAGGTGCATGCAAGTTTTCAATCAGATCTATCTTTGCCTTGTCAACTTTTATGCCTTCAGACGACAAAATGCGACCTAAAACAATGTCTTGTGTTACCATGAAACGACATTTCTCCCAATTGAGCACCAGATTGGTTTCCTTACATCTTATCAACACCTTCTCCAGATTTGCCAGACACAAATCAAATGAATCACCATATACAGAAAAATATCCATGAACACTTACAAAAATCTCTCAACCATGTCACTAAACAAACTTAGCATGCACCTTTGAAATGTTGTAGGAGCGTTACAAAGTCTAAACGACATCCTTTTGAATGCAAAGGTGCCAAAGGGGCATGTGAATGTTGTTTTCTCTTGGTCATCTAGTGCTATCTCAATTTGATTATACCCAGAATATCCACCTAGGAAACAATAGAATGCATGACCAACAATTCTTTCTAAGCCCTGATCAAGAAAGGAAAGAGGAAAATGGTCTTTCCTAGTTACCAAATTGAGTTTTCGATAGTCTATGCACGTTCGCCATCATGTGACAACTCGAGTTGGTACCAGTTCATTGGCATCATTTTTAATCACTATAACCCCAGGCTTTTTGGGCAAAAATTTGGTTAGGCTAACCCATTTACTATCAGAGATGGGAAAGATTATTCCAGCATCTAATAGTTTGAGCTCCTCAGTCTTTACAACCTCCTTCATGTGAGGGTTCAGTCGTCGTTGCATTTGACGAGAGAGTTTTGAATCCTCCTCAAGGTATATAGCATGATTGCAAATTAATGGGCTTATACCTTTCAAATTAGAAATGGTCCACCCAATGGTGCTTTTATGGCGTCTAAGGACTTCAGTCAGCTTAGACTCTTGCAGATTTGCAAGCTTGGATGAAATTACCACTGGGTATGACTCTTCCTCCCCTAAAAATGAATATTTTAAGTCAGATGGGAGAGGTTTCAATTCAGGCTTTGGTGGCTTGACACTTGATGAAAGTGGCTTTGTACCACTTGGTGAGAGGTCTTCAAATTTGGGTGTCCATATCTCAACAGCATGAGCAGGGTAACTTTGTAAACTTTGATCATCATCTGTTAACTCATATGTGATAGGTTCAAACAAACAAGGTTCAGCAGGATTTTCACAAAATGTATCATTCAAATGTTCGTGGACCAAAGACTTAATGGAATTTACTTATCTCACTTCCTTGTCCTATCCTAGGTGCTTGGCAATATTGAAAATGTTAAGCTCAAGATTCATATTCCTAAAACTAAATTTCATGACCCCATTTCTGTAATTGATTAATGCATTTGAAGTTGCTAGGAAAGGTCGACAAAGAATGACGGGAATTTGGTTCTCTGAATGCATTGCTGACTGAGTATCCAAGACAATGAAGTCAATTGGAAAAACAAATTTGTTCACTTGAGACAAGGTAGTCATTTTCGCTCTTAGGTCATCATCTTCTTTCAAGACATACTTACCCCCTTAGGAAGTAGATGGTTTGGCTTCAACAATGGTAGGGGAGGCTGGGTCCCACATCTGAGAACTATCAGATATGGTATCAAAAAAATTGAATGCCTCCTCTGGACTCTTTCCCATGAATTTTCCTTGAGCCATCATTTCAACAAACTAACGTAGTCTAGTGGGCAGCGAATCATAGAAAAATCCTACCAAAGTCCAATTCTCAAAAGCATGGTGTGGGCAGGATTGAAGAAGATCCTTGAATCTCTCCCAACATTGGTAAAATGTTTCTCCCTCCTTAACCGAAAAATTTATGATTTGCCTTTTGAGTGCATTGGTACGGTGTAGCGGGAAAATTTTTCTGAAAAACTCATTCTGTAATGCATGCTAGTTTGGTATTGAATGGGCTTTCAAAGAATTTAGCCATTGTTTAGCTTTTTCCTTTAAAGAGAAAGGAAAAAGTTTCAACTTGGCCAGTTCAGAATTATCTTGGAATGTTCCACATACCTCCTCAAAATCTTTAATATGCAGATATGGTTTTTCTGATTCGAGTCCATGAAATTGAGGTAGTAGTTGCACTATCACCGCCTTTACATTAAAGAGGGGCGCATTTGCAGGAACACAAACAAGAGCGGACACTATTTCGTGTGGGATGCAAATAATCCCGCAAAGTTCGAATGTTAGGAACTTCCCCTTCTTTCCTATCATTGGCCATGTTATTATGAAAAGAGTCTACTACTGATCGAGCTGAAGATAGCCCAGACTGATTTACAAACCCAACAGATTCTTCTGGCAGATTTGGAAAGTGAGGATCGTCCTCAGACATAAAATGAGAATTATACACAGTAATTCAAAAATATATACCACAATTGAAGATTTTTTCACCTTTTACTTTAAAACAACTTTTTGGATCCCCGGCAACGGCGCCAAAAACTTGGCTTGATCCGAAATGTGTACACCCAAGTGCAGGGGGTCAAGTTGTAGTAATAATCCAGTTAAGTCCGGAGTCGAATCCACAGGGAACTAATGTTGGTGTTTCGAAGTAAGTAGTGACAGAGACCAAAGTGACTGGAACCCTTGAGATTTAAAGTTGTGATGTTTATGGATTTTCCTAGACAGAATATAGGATTCTTTCCAAGATGATTTTCTAGACAAAATATAATATTCTCTCAAATGTAAAAGTCATCCTTTAGCTCGAGGATCTGAACATGTAGTCAATCATCCGGATGTTATATTTTTGCTTGAGTACTCAATTAACCCCTGTGTCAACAACAAGTTAATTTGAGGATAAAGATGGATTGTGAGAATTAAGAGCATGGTTCTGATGCCTTTGCAGAGATTTTCAAGAATTGTCTGTGTCGAGTCTCAACCCATCTACAAACAAGCAAGTAATTCTACAAGTCATCCAAGTACTATGTTAATATTCTATTCTTAGGTGAAGCACAATAATGGTGAAGATTGAAATGTAGTCATGAAGACCTAGCTGGAGTACTTGCAAAGAACCAATGAATCCTCCTATGCCAAGAGTCATCTTCTCTTAGAAAGGACTCATGGTTGTACAAATTACCTTATCTTTGCTAGATACATTCAATCATTCAATAAGTAATCAACCGATAAAGCATTAAGCATAAATGAAATGCACAAAAATAACTTCCGAATGATTTATACATGTTCATCACCTCTTACTAAAGAGTGAATGAGAAACTACTCACTCTTCATGGCTTTGAGAAAGCTAGAAAAGTGAGTGATTTTCATCTCTCTAAGTAGAGGAGTTACAAGAGAAACTACACTACACAATAAGCCTATCTTCAACGAACATTGAGTGAATAACTTTCCACCCTTCATGACTTTGGTAAAGCTAGAAAAGTGGAAGAGTTTCACTCCTCTAAGTGAAGATAGAAGCTCAAATAATGGAAGCTAATGAAACTAATAATGAAAGTAGAAGAAAGCTAGTTACTTTTGGAGGGTTTCCTCCTCAACCAAAAGATGATCTATTTGTATCTATCTCCCTCTATGTATGTCTATCTATATTATCTATATCTGCATGTTTTTATCTCTCCAAAGAGAAGGTATTTATAGGCAAGGAGGAGGGGGTAAGGAAGAGTAAAAGAATAGTTCAAAGTCCAAGTGAATGCCCCAAGATCCGGATGGAAAATCAACCACTCTGCATTCTGTCTGGGGAGTATGTTCGAACGTGGGATGACGTTCGAACATTGACTCATGTCTTCTATGATGGGTGATTCGACTTGTTTTATATCATACACCCAAGCATAAGTGGTCAAATTATAGTTTTCTCGGTTTAAGTCCAAGATCGATCCCACGAAGAGTTTTAATAATTCAAATTTAAAATAAAAAAAGTAAAGTTGTTGTTAATGTAGCGGACATAAGATAGCTTGTGGTGTGAGCTTAGATTGATAACTAGTCTAATTAAATAAAGTGCATAGGTAAATTGATTAAAGACAATAATATGAAAGATACCCTGCAGTTTAAGGATCCCATATGCTTTATATTGGTTGAGTACTGGAAATGCCACATTACACCAATTAACTTCCCTGTCACTTGGAAAGTTAACCGGTAGGTTTGATGTATATTAAAACATGACACATCAACTTCTTACGTTAGCTGGTGGTATATGTAACAATTGACTAATTCAAGTAAACTAGAAGGACAAGCCATTCAAGAGGAATACCGGAATTATTCAATTGTTAGGTTTATATTATATATCAGTTAAACAACCCTAGTGAACCAGAAGGTCAAACCATTCAGGAGGATCACTAAGATTATTCATCTGACAACTTTATGTATCAGTTAAACAACCCTAGTGAACCAGAAAGTCAAGACATTCAAGTGGATCACTTAGGTTATTCATCTGACAACTTTATGTATCCGTTAAACAACCCTAGCGAACCAGAAGGTCAAGCCATTCAAGTGAATCACTTAGGTTATTCATCTGATAATTTTATGTACCATGCAATAGTAAAACATCCTCAGTGCACCAGAAGGTCAAGCCATTCAATTGGAGCATCGTAGATATTCAATCGGCAGGTTGATGATTCCCTGATGACATAATTCCGGGCTACGTAGTAACACTCAATTACGTACATCACTGTATCATGCATGAAGTTCATAATAATATATATTATAATTTAACATCGGCATTTCCATAACTAAACCAGTATTATACATATGTTTACCCCTCACTGAAGGGTATAATTAAATTACTCACACCCCATTGCTATAAACAAGTAAGACGTGCGGGTAATTTTCATTACGGAAGTAAATATAATACAGACACTGACACTTCTTTCGCAAGGAACAGTTGAAATACAACCACCCTTAATATCTATTAAGAAACAAAGGTGGCGGCAGTTCAACTTTCTAAGTAGAAATATATAACAAAAATGTAGAAATAACAGAGTTTCGGTTGGAGAGTAAGTCGGACCGGATCTTGAATCTTTCTATGACTTTCTCTCTTTTTCTCTCTTTTCTTCCTTTTCTCTTTCTCTCTTTTTAATTCTTTCCTGGAGCTCCTCTCCCATTTCCAGCCGGATGAAGAATGAAGAAGGCATGCCATATATATATAGGCAAAGGTAAGCAGGAGGTGGAGGATCAACACCACCGTCCGGACCCAACCACCACCGTCCGGACGGTCCTTGTTTGCTGGTGGACATTCCATGTTATTCTTGCATGTTCCTATGTTGGAATTACACTTGCCTCCTTTGTTGTTTCAAGCTTGGCAGATTGCTCCTCCTGATTTCCGGCAATTTCGCACAAAAAACCCTGAAATTTTAAACAGTACACACATAAAACCCTAGTTTACGCAAAAACACTAATTTATAGTTTTTAACTGTTTTATCTTACAAAGTTAATTTATTTAACTATTTTAATTCACATACTAATTACGGTTAATCACACTCCCCAACTTAAATTTTACAAGTCCCTAGTAAATAAAAAACTATTAACAAAATAAAATACAAACAAAAGTAAAATCATTTTCGTAGATTTTTTCATGATTGCATTTAGCATATGCAACAAGCCTTTAAACCCCTAGGTGATCCCCAGTGGACGAGTTTTGTCTCGTGAAGGTTTCAGCGAAGCTACCTACAAACTTCAGTAGTTAGAAGATCATAATTCATACTTTTCACAAATAAAATTACATCCATATTCTTGTGCATTGCTAGAATACTTCCTTTTTGTGATCACTATAAGAGTAACACACGTTAGTTGTAACATTATCCATATATTTTTCTAAACACTTGTGTGTGTGTAATGATTTCTTTTATTTCAAAAACCACTCAAGAAATATTACCATCTTTCATGGTCTTCTTGATGTCAATCCTTACCTGGAATACACTCAGCAAAGAATACACATACTTTATAGTGACTATTCCCTCAATAGTTACATGTGATTGGAATATTGTTAACAAAGCAAATAGTATCACATGTAATATATTAGAAGAACGGTTATTCGAATAAAATTGGAATTTGACATAATCTCATGGAAGGATATTAACACTACATTTAGACATATTATCAACATTCTCCCTTTTTGGATTGATAGGATTAATACAGATGCATGATCTCTGGAATCAAAAAAGACTTTTTTTAAGGTTGTAATGTGGCCATTGGTTTAGGGTTTAAGAAATGACGTCAATGGGAGTCAAAAGCTACCCTTTTCTTTATATTGTGGCACACCTCTTCTTAGCTTTCTAAGACTTTACCTGTTCATTCTTTCCATTTTTTACTTTCTTGGCTCTTTCCTTTCTGTTTTTCTCCTTAAATTTCTTACCATGGGTTTTTCTTTTCTTTGAATAGTAAATACCCTTTTCTTTTCTCTATTCTACCTTTTCTTCCTCTTTTGTTTTTCTGTATCATTCTGATTTAGAAGAGGGTGCAAGAAAATTAGATAGCAAAAGGTAGGTTTAATATATTTTTATGTGGCTCGAGTATTTTTTTTTTGGGTTTCATGAAAAGAATTTATACTCTTTTAGGCTCAATCATGGCTAACTAAGGATATAATTTTGTAAAAGAAATGGTCAAGGCTCAAAATTAATCAAAAATGGCCTAAGATCATTTCCCAGAAATCATACACCTGCATAATTCTTCAGTAAAAGAATTTTAAGGATAATGCTAATAATACAATCTAACAAGTGTTAATCAAAACAAGACTAATGAGATTATTCAAAGAAAATTTACCGTTGAATCAAAGATTCTTATTTGAGTAGATGTAGAATATCTCTCCAAGAAATATTGGCTCAAATTCTACAATTGGTTTTACATCTCCACTATATATGCAAAGAGTGTAATATTTCACAAGGTTTCTAAAATAAAGAAATCTATTTGTACTCATAAGACTAAGTTTAAACAAAAATATTAAGATAATATACAACTAAAATTTGAAAATCTTGCGTAATCAGATTAAGACTATTCTTGCAAAGCATGGGAATAATAATCTAATTCAACAGTGAATTATATGAAATAATCCTTCTAACTTAAAAAACATAAGTTCCATATTAACTAACGAAAACAAACTTAAACACAAACAAGTTCAAAACCAAAAACAAGTTCAAAACATAAAGTAAATTAAAGTGCATAATTAAAAAGCTGAGTGAAAGATAGCAAAGTTTTTGTAGAATTTCCAGTGTCTCAGATCAAGATGTAGACGGTCCTCCACCGAAACGCTCTCTCAGTAGCCTCAGTATCTCAGCTTTGTTTTGCTCATAGTCAGCCATACGTTTATCAAGCTGGGTAATACTAGTCTCCAACCCTAGCAAGATCTATCTATCGGTCCTGTCATCCACTGGTACATATGGCTGATCTTCTTGTGGTGGAGATGGTTCTTGTGGAAAGAATTCTTCGATTACTTGGAATGGCTCCTCTTGTTTTGGAGGTGGTACTTCGGGTTGTTCCTCAGGCTGTATTCCATGACTTTTTGCTTGGTCAAAACCATTGTTATCCCTAACCTCTTAACATCATCCCTCAATGTGTGTATGGCTTATAGGGATAAGGGAGTGTCACTCTCCCTCGGAATGGTGTGGGAGATAGGGCAACGGAATGGTGGTAATGAAAATGTATGAAATGGAATGTTCGAAATGAACAAAAGTGCTCCTCAAGCGCAAGGAGTCTTTTACTTGTCGTGTTTTTACTTGGAAAAGTATTCCAATGTCGTCTCCTCAGGAAATGAAAGGTCAAGTTGTGTGAAAGTGATTTTGGTGAACAAAAGTGAAAATGTAAAATCTTGTAGTTTGTTTTTTTGTGAGTGATGTTTTCTTGATGAAAATGAAATAAAACAAGTGTTGGTTAATCCAAAGAGTTCACTCCAATGAGGATGTCAAACCAACTCAAAGCCTTCCTCCAATGATGCATACATGAACGATTGATTCGTGAGAAGCTAGGGACGAAATGGAGGTGAGGATCCAAGCATAACCCGTGACCAGGCCTACGGGATATCAAAGACTCACAACCGCATCCACTCTCAACCCAGTCAAACCGAACCACCGTATACCGAGTGGAGGAAAAAAGAAGAGTTGAAATGGAATCCTCACGGGGAGGTCTCCCTTGGATTAACCAACTAAAACTCTAGCTACTCATGAAAGCAAGAAAGACATAATGTAAAGAGACATAATTGAAATGGAGCATGAAACTTAAATTAATGCAAGAAATCTCAAACTATGAATAAAAATATTCAAAACCCATTTTAAAACTTGAAAAATGAAGAACTTGAAAGCATTAATGGTGAAATCTAAAATGCAAGACTAAACTTCAAATATACTTGAAATGAATGACATTAAAGGAAATGAATGAAGCTTACAAGATCCTTCCAAAAGATTACAAGTGAAAATGGGTGAAGACAATGCAAAAATCTAACTATTCATCATCTTCTTCACCAAAACTACTCCTAAGTTTAGGTAGCCACCCTCTTCAAAGCTTGTGAATGCTGAATATATGGAGTGTAGAGACTTCAAATTTCGTCCATGAGGCTCCCCTAGCCTATGTGTGCAGGTTTCCCATCAATGGGAAGAGATTTGATGGCTTGGACATGCTAGGAGCAGCCTACCCAGCAACTCCCCAGGCAGCCCCCTTCTCTCCCATCCTCATTAATGCCCTTGTCTCCAAAGTCTTGAAATTGTGTAAGGATGGCATGATTATGTGTAGAATATGTCAGGGTAGGCGTGGGAGAAGTGTAGGTGGGACCCCCAAGCAAGTGGAGATGATTTGTAGGTGTTCTAGGAAATTTTGGGCTGTTTCAGAAGAGTGTACCGGTATGCGTACTGGTACGGTTTGGCTACTGGAGTTCGGCGTACCGGTACGTGTACTGGTACGGGTTGCCTACTCTGGACCAGGTTTTGTAGAATTGTCATAACTTTTGATCCAACCGTCTGATTGAGCTAAAATTTTGACACAATAAAAAAGACATCCAGATCTACAACTTTCATGTTTTTCACTTTTTCAAATTCGAAGTAGATCATTGTCATAAAGGAGGAAAATTGAGGTACTACTACAAAATGGTGTGGGTGCTGATGCCTATGTTACCAAACACCAATACCTCCTTGATTTCTTTAACTTTTAAGCCTCCAAATCCTCACGTAATGTGTCCATCTCTTCACCACACATCCACACATAGTTTCAAGGTTCTAAAATCCATGATTTACGCTATAATTACCTGCAACATCGAAATTCAATATTATTCATAAATTGGGCTAACTCTAAGTAATTAATTGCAAAGTTAAGTTAAAATGCATTGAATGAGGCCATCAAATATACAATATTTTGTGCTCATCACTTTTCTTCAAAGAAGTTTTATCTAGTGGTCCAGAATGTTCCACCGTTTTCCATAAAGGATCAACAATCACTCCCTTGTCCCTGCATAACTGAGAAACTAACATAGCATATGGAAGTGAGGGTTTCTTTCTATCCACAGTAAGCAACATTTGATCCATGATAAAGTTTGAAAGATCAATTGTGTGTCCCATCCCAAAGGCATATACAAAGTAGGCTTGCTCAGTATAAATCTGATTTTTCTGGGCTCGGGGTAACAAATTGTTTACTGTAATCAAATTCAGAACTCGGTATTTGTTTGTCAAATCCCCTTGCTTTATGTATTTATTTGGCCTTCCCCAAACAAATTCTGGATTACCCGTCAACTCTATCCCAACATTGGTTAAATTAGGCAATTGAGTGTAAGGATATTGCGGGTTAGGTGGTCTTTGAATGGGCTGGAAAAAATCGGCTATAGTAGTAGGTGTGACTTGAAAAATTCTACCCCGAATAAACACACGCAATTGTCTTTCTCTGGTTATTTCTGCATTACTATAGAACTCACGGACCAAACAGTCATAAGCAGGAACAATAAATCTAACATAATTAAGCCACCCACGTTCAGCAAGAATTTGTCTCACTCCTATATTTTCAAAGTCTTCATAAATTACTGGCCTTTCAGGAATGATAGTTTTAGAGATAAAATGAGCATCATACTAGCTTGTTGATTAACATTCTCAAAAATCACCTCATTGTAGACATTTCCTGGTTGGGGTTGCTATGGAGGTGCTTGATGTTGCGGATCTTTGAGCACGACTTGAAGATCCTCTCGTTCGACGCCTTGAATCCATGGTTTTCCTGATTTCTCTTCAAATACTTGGTTTCGACTGATTTCAATCGGTAGAAACCTTAAAAATGTGATGGGTAAGTGAATAATCAGAAAATATTTGAAGAAAAACGGTCAAGTGTAGCAGATTTGAGAGAACTTCTTTGGAGAAAATCGACTATTTCGAATTTCAAGTTGCAAGGGAATGAGAAATGATCGGTTTCTGCATGCAAGAGGTATTTATATGTGCACTGTCGTTCGGAGGCTAGCTCCACCGTCTGGACGGTGCTAGTTGACTAGATTTTGTTTTGCAAGCTACAGGCTGCTGATGCTGATTTTCTGAAATTCTACCTTCTTCATTTTATAATCCTGCAGTTACAAAATTAAATACAATTTTACATATTCTACAAACTTTGCTAACTACTCTTTTTTTCCAAAAAAAAATTGTTTTATTTATTATTTATTTGTTATTTATTATTTACTTGTTTTCCTAATTAATCTATAGCTATTTACATTTATGTACTATTCCAAAATTATACATTATTTGATCACACTTTTATTCAGAATTAGAGTCCTCTAAATCAATAACACTAGTGACACGGTTAACTTCATTTCTTACGTATCTTGACAACATAGGAGTAGAATAGGATGGCGTCTCAGGGTATTCCTTACTCTGCCTATACCTAATCCACTGGAGACGATCTAACTCTCAACCTGAAATTGGTTCCGCACACTGATTATATTGTCTTAAATGCTCTTAACGACCACATCTTACACAACCACAGAGACGATTTGCTCGTCGGCGTTTAGCAAATGTACTCTTTCCACACAAAGGTCTTGCTTGACTTTCAAAATTTTCTAAATTTCTAACTCTTCTAGCTTTTTGCATGATCAATGCATGTATATTTTTTTGGAAGGTGACACAGTAAAATTAAACTTAACCAAAACAGTTTCTCATCCATTGTGCAATTTTTTCGTGGAAAATTTTAAAAACGACTCAAAAATTATTGAAAATTGACTCACTATCCAGTTCTTTAACGTCTGCCAGTCACAAAGACGAAGAATTTATAACAACACAAAACACACAAAACATAAAACAAATTTCAAAAATTTTAATTTTAAATAGATTCCTTTCCTTCCCCCCCCCCCCCCCAACTTAATATAACTGATAATTTACAAACTATAAACAACCAAACAATATAATTTTTTTTAAAAACATATAAACTGGCTCTAACAGTTGTATAGAAGTTACATATTGAGTGAATCCATCATAATAGGGTTTAAGTCTTTGACCATTTACTTTGAAAGTATTTCCGATCAATGGATTCTCAATTTCAATTGTCCCATAATCAAAAACTTGTTTAACAATATAAGGACTTGTCCATCTAGATCTTAATTTTCCAGGAAATAAACGAAGTTTTGCATTATATAACAGAACTTTTTGAGAAGGTTCAAAAGACTTTTGCATGATATTTTTATCATGAAAATTTTTTGTTCTAGATTTAGCAATCTTTGCATTTTCATAAGCTTCATTTCTGAATTCTTCTAATTCATTAATTTGCAGTTTACGAGATACTCCAGCTTTATCCATATCAAAATTCATCATTTTGATTGCCTAGTATACTCGATGTTCTAATTCTATAGGCAAGTGACATGATTTACCAAAAACTAACCGATAAGGAGACATTCTTAAGATAGTTTTACATGCAGTACGGTAAGTCCAAAGCGCATCAGTCAATCTTAAAGGCCAATCCTTACGATATGGATTTTCTATTTTTTCTAAAATGTATTTTATCTCTCTATTAGCTAATTCAGCTTGTCCACTTATATGTGGATGACACAGAGTGAATATTTTATGAGAAATCAATTATTTATTCATAAGATTTTCAAAAAAATTATTACAAAAAATGTAATCCACCATCACTGATAATGGTTCGAAGAATTCCAAATCTGAATAAAAAAATTTCTTTTAAAAACTTGACCACTGTTCTGTGATCATTATTTCTACATGGAATCGCTTCTACCCATTTAGAAACATAGTTGACTGCAACCAAAATGTACAGATATCCAAAAGATGGGGGAAATTATCCCATAAAATCAATGCCCTAACAATCAAAAATTTCAACAATTAAAATAGGGTTTAAAGGCATCATATTTCTTTTTGAAATATTCCACATTCTTTGACATCTGTCACAATTTAAACAAAAGATATGAACATTTTTAAAAAGAGTTGACCAATAAAATCTACACTGCAAAATTTTAGCAGTGGTTTTCTTTGAAGCAAAATGGCCTCCGCAAGCTTCAGAGTGACAAAACTGAATTACCTAACCAATTTCATGATTAGGTACACAACGTCTTATTATCTGATCTTTACAGTATTTAAATAAATAAGGATCTTCCTAGAAAAAATTACGTACCTCACTTAGAAACTTGTTTCTATCGGTCCAGGTATAATTAGAAGGGATAGTACCAGTAGCTAAATAATTGGCTATATCTGCATACCATGGTACTTCTGTTATTGCAAAAAGTTGTTCATCTGGAAAAGTTTCTCTAATCGGAATTAGTTCTTCCTTTATATCATCATTTTAGTCTTGAAAAGTGATCTGCTACCACATTTTCAACTCCTTTTTTATCTTTAATGATAATATCAAATTCTTGAAGTAACAAAATCCAACGTAGGAGACGTGCCTTAGTATCTTTCTTAGTAAGTAAATATTTTAAAGCTGTATGATCTGTAAATACAACAATTGAGGATCCAACCAAATATGAACGTAATTTATCTAATGGAAACACAACGTCAAGTAGTTCTTTTTCTGTTGTTGAATAATTAATTTGTGCATCATTTAGAGTTTTACTTGCATAGTAAATAACATAAGGTTTTTTATCTTTTCTTTAACCTAATATAGCTCCTACTGCATAATCACTCGCATCACACATCAATTCTGTAAAACCCGGGTAAATTTGAACTTTTTTTGAAAAAGGGCAAAACTGTAATTTGCCACTACGGTGCGGGTTTAGAACCCTTATTTTTCTAGAGCTCGGATGATGAAACAGACCTCACCGTTGAATTCGTCTCGCGAAATCTACTTACCCAGACAAATTTCGTCGAATTCTGAGATAGTCGAATTTTTCGCGTTTTACGAGGTGGTTGGGTCTCGGGTGACCCCAAAAACGAAATTTTTATTAAAATTTTTGAAAGTTAGAAAATAATTTAAATAAAGTTCATATAAAATATTTTGAGATTAAACCGGTACGAAATTTAATCGTTTCGGAACGAAAACGGACCTCGGAAAGGGGGAGCGTGTGGCGCGACGTGGACCAAGCGTTAAAGTGTATAAATAGGGACTAAAATCTGATTTTTTTTTTAGGATTCTCTGCTGGTTTTCTGATGGGTTTAACATGGGAAGAAGAAGAGAAGAAAAAGAGAGAAATCCAACCTTGTCTCTCAGATCTACGGAGTTCCGCCGGTCGGAATTTATTCGGGCCAAGTATTAAAGTCGATCTATGCAACC
The DNA here is from genome assembly GCA_951799425.1 of Ilex aquifolium. Taxonomy (NCBI): domain Eukaryota; kingdom Viridiplantae; phylum Streptophyta; class Magnoliopsida; order Aquifoliales; family Aquifoliaceae; genus Ilex; species Ilex aquifolium. Next base: position 23,192,954 of record OX637406.1, on the reverse strand, counting down.
ATACCAAAAAGGAAGGATTTCACCGAAGATTCAAAGACGAGATTTTGGGGAAAGTTTGGCTTAGAGCTTGGGTTGTGTTCTTGGAGCCTTCTACGGTTGTTTTACGTTTCGAGAGGTAGGGTTTTCATCCTACTTAGGTTTATTTCCAACCTAGGATGATTGTATGAAATGGGTAGGTTGTTAGATGTGACTTAACAAATGTCTATTGTATTTAAAATGTGAAATGGGTATTGGAAATGGGTAGAATAAATTCTATCTTGACTTGAATACATAGGAATTGCTAGATTGTGATTTCTTGAAATTTTGATAATTGGGTATGTGGAAATCACTAAATGTGATTTTTTGATTTATGTGATGATTATGGACATTTTATGTGATAACATGATTTGGTGTCTTGAAGGTGTTTGACTAAATGCCTATGTGAAAATTAAGTGTGTTATTGCATAGATTATGTATGACATGCTTGGGGAAATTTTTTGTTAAATGTGAATGTTGGTATATGCTTGTGATATATTGGCATTGTGATGACTTTATGGAAGTTATATGCTTTGGATATAATTTGCCATGAAAATGTTGAATGTGGTTAAATTAACTCATATGACATTCATTACATATGGGGCATGACATTGATATTGCAATGGTACATTACATTGCATTTGCACGGAGGCATCACATTCATGGGCACGAGGCATGAGTGTGGGTGTGTGTGCATGGTTGATCAAACACCATTCTTGGTGGTTGATAAATGGACTTGGAATGGTTGGATCGAAGATCTGGTTGAGTTGCATGGTTGCACGAAAAACTTGTGTCGGGTATAGCAAGCAGGGCTAGATTCTCCCTCGGGTGCAAGACCCGGCTACTTGGTTCCTACACTCCCCTGAGGTGCAATTCCGGAAAAGTGTAACGGTGTACGAAACCGGCGGTGTGATTCCAAAATTCGATACCCAACAAAGACACATGATTTTGTTTTATAAAATAGTCATTCGATGTGTAACATCCAACAAATGCACTTGATTTTTTTTTATAAAATAGTCATTCGATGTGTAACATCCAACAAAGATACATGATTTTGTTTTGTAATAAAGACATATGATTTTTATTTCAAAAAGATCATTGGATGTATTTCATCAATGACAAATTTATACACATTGGCATTGCATTGTGTTGTGGGAGCCGGAGTGGGCTCGGGTTAAAGTGCATGAGTGAGTCTCATCTCATTTCATGGCATGACATAGTAGAATACCAACATTGAATTGCATATTCTTGTTAGGGATGGTTGTTGCTTGTTGAATGTTGCATGTGAACATTTCATATGCACTTAGGTTGGGGAGTAGTCTCTGTAGGAGATACCCTATTGAGCGTGACTCACCCTATATGGGAAAACATTTCAGGTGCGCGGTTCACGCCGGTGGAAGGCTCTCAATCGGGGCCTAAATGTTGAAGAAAAGCCAAGATGTGGCTTTAAATGATGTTTTTGTAAAACTAGACTTGTTATTTAGTTTTTGTCATGTAATGTATGTAAAAGAATTGTAATTTGAACTTGTATTAACTATGTTTAATGCATAAATTCATGATGTGGGAGTATGAATTGATGTATATTGGACCTCGGATGGGTCATGAGATTAAATGTTGTTATATAAGTATGGATAAATGGACTCGGTGTGGTCAATGTTGTATATTGGACCTCGGATGGGTCATGTGGTTGTATGATTGCACATGTTGTGTTTTGGGTGGAGCTCCCTGTACAAAGGAGACTCTGCCCGAATTTTGTTAAATTATGAATCCTGGTAAATGGGGCATAATAGCGTGATATCGAGTTACACGGTATCCACGGGTATTCCGCGGGTTGATGAGTGATCAACGGGTTAACAAAGGACCCCCGGTTTTTGGGGCGTCACAAATTCGAAAGGTAAAGACCAGTCAGGAGTTTGCATAATAGGTGCAGAAATAAGCATGTTTTTTAATTTATCAAATGCTAATTGACATGCATCATTCCAGTCAAATAATATATCCTGACACAAAAGATTACATATTGGTCTAGATATTGAACTAAAGTTTTTAATAAATATTCTATAAAATCTTGCATGACCTAAAAAAGATCGAACATCTTTTACTGTTTTTGGTGAAGGAAGATTAGCTATTAAGTCAATTTTGGATTTATCAACTTCAATTCCTTTTTCAGAAACTATGTGACCTAAAACAATAACTTGTGTAACCATGAAATGAAATTTTTCCCAATTTAAAACAAGGTTTATTTCTTCACATCGAATAAGCAATTTTTCAAGATTTTCTAAACATAAATGAAATGAATCACCATATACTGAAAAATCGTCCATAAAAACTTCTAGATATCGTTCTACCATATCACTAAATAAACTTAGCATGCAACGCTGAAAAGTAGTTGGGGAATTACATAATCGAAAAGGCATCATTTTATAAGCAAAAGTACCAAAAGGACATGTAAATGTAGTTTTTTCTTGATCATCTATTGCAATTTCAATTTGATTATATCCAGAATAGCCATCTAAAAAAAAAATCATATGCATGACCATCTTTTCTTTCTAAAACTTGATCTAGAAAAGGCAACGGAAAATGATCCTTTCTGGTGAGGGAATTTAGCTTTCGATAGTCAATACACACACGCCACCCTGTGACTGTACGCATAGGAACTAATTCATTATCTTGTTTTTTTAGTACAGTAACACCAAGATTTTTAGGGACTACTTGTGTAGGACTAACCCATTTACTATCAAATATAGGGTAGATAATATTAGCATCTAATAGCTTAAGCACTTCAGCACGGACTATTTCTTTCAAATGTGGATTCAATCTTCTTTGTATTTGACGAGATGGTTTAGCATTTTCTTCTAAATATATACAATGAGTACATAGAAGTGGATTTATACATTTTATATCTGCTATTGTCTATCCAATAACACTTTGGTGATCTTTCAAAATTTTTGTCAATTCTTTTTCTTGAATTCCAGATAATTTTGATGATATTATCACTGGATAGATTTCATCTTCTCCTAAAAAGACATATTTTAGGTTAGATGGGAGAGGTTTGAATTCTGGTTTAAAAACTTTGACATTAGATTCTTCAGATTTAGGTGGATTTCTTGCTGATATATCTTTAGATTTAGTATCAGGTATAGATTCTAATGTATATGACTCTTTTTTCATAAAAATAATTTCAAATAAACTCTGAGTTAACAACTCAACACAATTTACTTCATGCACTTCATCTTCTTCTCTGGGTTATTTTGCAATGTTAAAAACATTTAATTCTAAGGTCATGTTTCCAAATGAAAGTTTCATGTGTAACACCCCGTATTTTTCTTTTATAGATATGTATATAGATATATATAGTAAATAATTGTTGTAAAAACATGGATATGAGTAGTGACGATAGGAATAAAAACTAGAGATGCGAATTGATTGGGAAGTTAAGCTTCGAAGATGTTTAAACTTGGAAAGGGTGAATAGACAAGTTTCTAAAGGTTTTTGTGACGCCCCAAATTTCCGGGGGTCCTTTATTAACCGTTGACCATCCGTCAACCCGCGGAAATACTCGTGATAGTCGTATAACCCGACACCACGTCACTCACATGCTTTTAATCGGATTTACCATCCACAAGGTCAATTATACCTTCATTTATGTCCATTTATGTCATAGAAACCAAAGAAAACAAAGCCCAAAAGCATGGCTAAGCATTTTGAAAATTTCAAGTTTTTGGAAAAACCTTCCGGAAGGTTGATATACACCTACCGGAAGGTCGCTGAAGGAACTGTTACATGAAAAGGATCAATTTCAAGAACTTCCGGAAGGTCCACATCAGTAGCAAAAACCTTCCGGAAGGTCCATTCCAGTAGCCAAAACCTTCCGGAAGGTTCATTCCAGAAAACAAAACCTTCCGGAAGAACTCGGCAGTCAAAAAGAAACCCAAGGCAAAACCTTCCGGAAGGTCCACTCCAGTAGACAAGTCCTTCCGGTAGGTTTTACTCCAGTAGCTAAAATCTTCCGGAAGGTTCATTCCAGTGGGCAAAACCTTCCGGAAGGTATTAGCCGTGAGCAAGGCAAGCTGGGGTTTTTAGCAAAACCTTCCGGAAGGCCGACACACACCTTCCGGTAGGTTTTCAGACTGTGAGCATAAAAATGGATTTCTTTCCCTTCCAAACCATCCTTAAAGCTACCCCATACACTCCAAACTCATTCAATACATGTTTAATGAGATTTTCCATATAATACCCAACTCATACAATCTCTATTACAATTCATTCCATAATATATATACATCAAAATGGAATTTTGTTAAAGGTTTTACAAAACTTAAACTAAGGCCACAAGCCGGCCCCCTTCATGCTTGATGCTCTCCAAATGAGCCATCCGCCGGAGCAAAACCCACACCTGAAATGTTTTTCCCATAAAGGGTGAGCCACGCTCAATAGGGTATCTCCTAGAGAGGCTACTCCCCAACCTAAATGCATATGAAATGTCACATGCTATCAATCAACAATCCACAACAAGAATATATTCCATGTTGAAACATGTAATGTCATGCTATGAAATGAGGTGAGACTCACTCATGCACATCAACCGAGCCCTTCCCGGCTCCTCTACACATGCAAGTGCCAATGTGTACCAATCCGTCATTTATGTTCCACATCAAATGACATTTCATTCTAGGGTCTTTGTAAGGGGTGGATGTTCATGGACTCACACCAAAGGTCACCCAACCTACACGGAATTCATGGACTTCCACCAACGGTTCCGCGTACACCGACACACTTTATGGGCTCTTATACCAACGGAGTGCGTATCCAATCACCGGGTCTCTCACCCGAGGGATTTTCTAGCCCTTCTTGCTACCCCAACCCTATCAACATATAAACCATTCGACTCGTCTAGGTCATCGACCCATATTACCCGAGCTCACTCGTCATCCACCATGTGTGGTGAAGACAAATAACCGTGCACACACACCTCCTAAAATGCGATGTTCCCGTGCATATGAAATGTGGTGCTCCATTGCAACACCAATACAATGTTCGATATGATATGAGTGACATATGAACATTCTCAACACATTTCTCATATTCCATGGCAAAATCATATCAAAAGCATATAATTCCCATAATACAAATTCCAAGCATGTTATCAACATACTAAAATTTCATGGCATATATATAAACACATAACACGCCCACAATTTCATATAACACATGAATTTACATTGGGTTCATTTCACATATCCAATTCATAGAAATCACAATTAGTAACTTCTAAATATTCATCCAAGTTAGGATTTCCTTTACCCATTTCAATACCCAATTCACCCAATTTCACAACAATAGGCAAGAGACACATAGGCTATCATCCTACCCATTCCATAAAAACATTATAGGCTTGGAATAAACCTTAGTAGGAAGAAACCCTACCTCTTGAAGCGTGAGGAACGACCAAGGGAAGTTCCAAGACCCGATTCAAGCCAAAAACCCTCACTTCTCGAAAATCCCGTACCTTAATCTTCGGTAAAACTTGCGCTTTTTGGTATAGCCGCGTAGCCCTCGATGAGTAGAGCGACTTTAATTCTTGGCTTGCGTGGATTCGAGGTCCGTAGCGCCGTAGATCGTAGAGAGAAGGTGAGTTTTTCTCTCTTTTCTCCCTCTTTCCCTCTATCGGCTGAAACCGGCTGAACAATGGGGAAAAATCTAATTTTTCCCCCTATTTATATTTTAGAATACTTGGCCCACAATTCGCCACACGTCCTATTTAATTCCGGGTCCGTTTTAATCCCGAAACGATTAAATTTCGCTCCGGTTCAAGTTCGAATTATTTTTGTTTTAACTTGTGTTTAATATTTCCCCAAACCTGGAAACTTTATAAAAATTTCGTGTACAGGGTCACCCGGGGCCCGTTCGTCTCGTAAAACGCGAAAAATCCGACTATCTCGGAATTCCACGAAATTTGACGTGGTAACTAGATTTCGCGAGACGAATCCAACGGTGAGGTCCGTTTCGTCATCCGAGTTCTAGAAAAATTCAGGTTTACAACCTGTACTGTAGTGGCAATTTACCGTTTTGCCCTTTTTCACAAAGGTTGAAATTTTCTCGGGTTTTACAGTTTTTAGGTCAAAATAAGGTTTCCATTGAGTCCGGAAGGTCGAAAAACCTTGGGAGAGGTAATATGGGGTGTATTAGAAGTTAGGAAGTATTTTGGAGTTAAAACACATTTTAGAGAAAATTTGGGTATAAAGGATTTTGGACACTGTCTACTATTTCGATCATAACTTTTTATTCTTAATTTCAAATGACCTGAAATTGTGACAGTAGATAGTAGACATCTAGGGCTACAAAAGTGTATCTCATGAAAATTTTCCAATTCGACCTCTAAATGGGTCAAAAATGCACTGGAAGTGGAAGTAGAAAATCTGGGTAGTGACTACCGGTAGCCAAAATCAGCTACCGGTAGCCAATGGTCCAGTGTGTCCGAGCTACCGGTAGCCACTGTAAAAATCCGAATTTTTTTAGTTCGCGAACCCTCGATTTTTCCTCCACTATAAATACATTTTGTCACCTCCTTAGCCTTCATTACACCACTCCAAACCCTAGATAGCTTGAGAGGAGAAGAGAGAAAGAGAAAAACACATCCAAGAGAGAGATTTACATCATTTGTGAAGATCAAACCCTAGATTTCTCAAAAATCTCACTTCCCCACCCATTTCTTTTCTTCTATTCTTCAATCACTCTCACCCAAATCTCTTGAAACCCTAGGAGGACGAAATTAAGAGGAAAAAGGAAGGAGAATAGGAAGATTTTGAAGCTTGAGTCTTAGATTGAAGCTACAACTAAGAGGTAGGGGATTTCTTCCTATGTTCTTACATTGAGGCTAGGGCTACATTATATGTATTCTTTTGGTTTAAAATCATATGTACTTGCTATTAAATACATGATTCTTGTTCCTCTTGAAATAAATGTCATGTTTTGAACATTGTGATGGTTGGGTAACTATTAAATTTCTCCTTTTCATCTTCAAACCTTGGTTTTAAAGAGAAATGGACTTTTCCCTCTATTTTCCCTTGGTATTGCTTTCAAAACTTTAGTGTTTGATATTGTACACCAAAATGTTACTTATGATGATCTCTTGCTCATTTTCTTCCATCATATTATGAAACATTATATTAGAAATTGTGGAATTTGGTAATTCCTTGAAATGTTGATGAATTGAGAATATGTTGGTTTCCTCAATTGTATGGTTGTTGTGAGGGACTTGGATTGCCTTCGAGAGATGTCGTAGAGTGTTAGAGGTTAGTCTACCCCAGTGGGGGTGAGATGGTTTCCTAGCACTTGTAGTGGGTTTTCATTTGGTAATGAAACCACTATCGTTCACTGGAGTTCGAACAAGGGATAGTATACTTTTCCTAGGAAGGGACTCGTCACTGCCATTGGGATGGTAGACGCCCTTTCCTATAGTGCTTGTGATTATGATGTAAATAGGTGGACTAGGTATAATCGTTGGGTAGATTCATGAGAAGCAATCAACATACATGGTACGGGGATGAATCAATATACATGAGATTATGAGATTATTATTATTGTTACGGAATGGTTTCCAACAAGAGCTTGTGGAGGTATGGGACTCCACAAGAACTTGTTGGAAACGGGGATGGTGGTTAATGATGACTTGGTTTTACTGTCCATTTAAATTATTGTGAATACGTAAACCTGAGATCTATTTAAAATGTCCTGTTTTTACTTCAAAATTCATATATGCTATTTGTGAAAATGAGACCGAACTGTTTTAATATAATTTTCTAAACCTTGTTTGAGTTTGGGAAGATTTTGCTACAGAGCTTCGTGCTCATCCCCTACAATTAACATTTTTCAGATTATGCTATCGAGGAGGAGCTTGGCGCTAATGAGCCGGGCCTTGGGGACGCCTCATTGGAGGGGTACCTAGATCCTGAGTGGGACATCTAGAGATGTAGCTTATTTTTGTTCTAGACTAGGAGATTTATTTCTGAACAATGTAAAGTCTAGATTCTTTTGGAATTCCGCTGTGATATATTCATGTAATTCTTTTGGGAATGTAATTGCCATACTTGGCCTATTCTTTTGGGATAACATTATGGATAGTATAGATGGTAAATGGAATTTTATTGTTATTGGATGGTTAAATGGACCCTGTGTGGTCAAGTTAATATAATTGCACAGATTGTGTTTTTGGGTAGAACTTCCCGTACAAAGGAGACTCTGCCCAAATTTTGTTAAATCTAGGATGTTTCTTATTTGATGGATATATAGTTAGTTGCTCTCATGCTATGAATGGTTTTAGAATGTAATGCCGTCCAGGGTGGTATTTGGGGCGTTACATCATGACTCCATTCTTACAATTAATCAATGCATTTGATGTAGCTAGGAATGGTCGACCCAAAATAACAGGTATGTATGCAGATGCATGAAAAATTGATTGTGTATCTAAAACGATAAAATCTGCTGGGAAATAGAATTGATCTACTTGGACAATAACATCTTCCACAGTTCCTCGTGGAGTTTTTATAGATTGGTCTGCTAATTACAGTGTAACATTGGTAGGTTTTAACTCACTCAATCCTAATTGTGTATATACCGAATATGACATTAAATTACAATTGGCTCCAAGATCTAGCAGAGCTTGTTCAATTCGAAAATTTCCAATGATACATGAGACTGTAGGACTACCTGGATCTTTGTATTTAAGAAGAGTGTTATGTTGTATTATAGTACTAACTTGTTCAGGTAGACATGTCTTCTTTGGTACATTTGTTCTTCTTTTATTGTGCAAAGATCTTTTAAAAACTTGGCATAAGCTGGAACTCGTTTTATTGCATCCAATAAAAGAATATTAATATTTACCTATTTAAATAGCTTAAGAATGTCAGATTGATCTTTTACAGATGAAGACTTCTTAACCCTTTGAGGAAAAGGTAAAGGAATAGGACATGGATGATCTCTCTCATTTTGTATTTCTGGTTGCTTTTCGTCTGAAGGTTCAGGTTCAGGTGGTTCATTTACAGGCATTGACTTATGTATTTTTTTTGAAATTTTAGGTTTAATGGTCTTATCAATTACTTTACCACTTCTTAGTGTTGTGATTGCTTGTACTTGACTTGGCGAAGGTTCAAAGGACACATTATTAGCTTGACTCTGTGGGGGTTTAGGTTGAGATGAAAACTTTCCCTTCTCTGGCGTACTCAAGGACTAAGTCAACTTAGCTAGATGAATCTTGATGTCTTCAATACTTTGTGAAGTTTGAGCTTTAAACTCATTAAATGATTGAGTTGTTTGAGTATTAAAACTCATTTGACTCTGAATAAATTGATTCATAGTATCTTCTAGAGTCCTTCTATGAGGAGGTTGATATTGTTGTTGATTATGTGGTTGTGGTGGACCTTGTGTTTGATTTGTAAGTTGTGTATTTTTTCAACTAAAATTTTAATGATTTCTCCATCCTAGGTTATAAGTTTCAGAATATGGATTTGGATAAGGCTTAGTATAAGTTGGAATAGAATTAGATTGTTCAATCAGAACTTCTTTAAATGCAGGTATAGTTGGACATTCTCCAGCAGGATGTCCTGACAACGCACAAATTTCACATATTAGGTCATTCGAAGAAACAACAGACACTTGCTTAATTTTTTTCACCTCTAAGGCTTCTAATTTTCGAGATAAATTAGCCATTTTAGCTTTTAAATTATCATCTTCTTTTAATACATATTTTCCTCTTTCAGATGTAGACGGTTTAATTTCAACAATATTTGAAGAAGTTGAGTTCCACATTTGGGAACTCTCGGAAATAGTATCAAAAAATTTGAATGCTTCCTCGGGGTTTTTACTCATAAATTCCCCTTGGGCCATCATTTCAACAAACTGTCTCATTGCAGATGGAAGAGCATCATAAAAGAAACCAACTAAAGTCCAGTTTTCAAATGCATGATGTGGACAAGCTTGAAGAAGATCTTTAAATCTTTCCTAACATTGATAAAAAGTTTCCCCTTCTTTTACAGAAAAATTCATTATTTGACGCCTTAATGCATTTGTACGATGCACAGGAAAAAACTTTTTGAAAAACTCAGTTTGTAAAGCTTGCCAACTTGTTTAGTTTAGCTTAGCTTTATAGTTTAGCTTTATCTTCCAAAGATAATGTTTGGTGAAAAACGTTGTTTCCTAACCTCTAAAAACCATCCCTTAGAATGTGTAGTGTATGGATAAAGGGGAGTGTCACTCTCCCTTGGGATGATGTCAAAAGAAAGGGCAACAGAATGGTGGATGAATGAAATGAAATGAAATGCATGTGTGAACAAAAGTGCTCCCCAAGCGCAAGGAGTCTTTTTCTTGTCGTGTTTTATTTGGAATGAGTATTCCAAGGTCGTCTCCTCAGGGAAGGAAAGGTCAAGTTGTGTGAAAGTGATTTTGGTGAACAAAAAGGAAAAGTGTAAAATCTTGTAGTTGGTTTTGGTGAGTTTTGTTCTTTATGAAAATGCAAGAAAATAAGTGTTGGCTAATCCAAAGGATTCACTCCAATGGGAATCCCAAATCAACTCGAAGCCTTCCTCGAATAGAGCTTAGATGAACGATTGATTCGTGGGAAGTTAGGGATGAAATGAAGATGAGGATCCAAGCATAACCCGTAACCAGGCCTATGGGATATCAAAGGCTCACAACCGCATCCACTCTCAACCCAGTCAAACCGAACCATCGTACTCTGAGAGGAGGAATGAAAATGAGTTGAAGTGGCACACCCAAGAGGAGTTCTCCCTTGGATTAACCAACTTAAAATCTAGCTACTCATACTTGAAGGAAAGACAATGAGGTAATGTAAAGGGGCATATTGAAGAAAGAAAACATTGAACTTAACTTAAAGAAAGAAATCTTAAGCTATGAAGAAAAATATTCAATACCCATTTTAAATCAAGAAATGAAGAAAACTTGGAAGCAACAATGGTGAAATCTAAAATGTAGCATTAAACTTGAAATGTACTTGAAGTAAATGACATTAAAGACATTAAATGAGGATTACAAGAGTCTTACAATAATTTACAAGTGAAAGGATGGAAGAAAATGCAAAAACATAAGCTTTCTATCTACTATTCATCATCTTCTTCCTTGGACTTTCTAAGCTTAGGTAGCCACCCTGAAGAACTTGTGTAATGCTGAATATATGGTGAAGGAGCCTTGAATTTTCATCCATGGTGGTCCTCCTAGGTGTGTGCAGGCCTCCCATCAATGGGAGGTGAGTTGATGGCCCTTGACAGGCTAAGACAAGCTTAGCCTGCAACCATCATGGCTGCCCCCTTCTCTCCCATCCTCCTTAAATGCCAAGCCTCCAAAGTCTTCAAATTGTGTAAGGGAGGCATGGTTATAGGTAGAACATGTTTGTTCTGGGCATTCTGGGCACGACGTACCGGTACTGAGAACTCCAGTAGCATCGGCGTACCGGTACGCGTACCGGTACGGTTTCTGCTCCGGACAAGTTTTCGTAGAATTGTCATAACTTTTGATCCAACCGTCCGATTGAGGTGAAATTTTGACACAATACAGAAGACATCCAGATATACAACTTTCATGTTTTGTACTTTTTCAGATTCAAAGTGGATCATGGTTGATGATTCACAAATTGGTTTTGCACACCATTAGTCAAGTAAGCAATATAAAATGCAGTAATTAAAGTAGAGGGAGAGAGAAGACAAGGTTTATAGTAGTTCGGTCAACGTGACCTACGTCCACTTCTGAATGGCTATGGTCACCGGGTCTTTTATTAACTCAAGTGTGTAAGGAGCAGAGAGTTACAAGCTGAGAGGGAGAGGAGAGAGGTATGCTCCATTGAGTGTCATGTCCCCCAAGTGTTGGTGGGGCTTACAATTTATAGTCGCCCCCTTGCAGATTGGGGCGACTCAATAGCAACTAAATATCTATTCCAGTGGAGCTCACGACTTCTTCTCAACGGGTGAGGCAGTTGAGGTGCTCTCCATGAGACTCGGTCAAGGATGGAGTGAGGGCTGACTCTTTCCAAGGCGGTGAATGGGAGGCTCCTGGATGCTCTCCTGATGACATAGCCAAGCTGGCTGGACCTCTTGAAGTTGGGCCCTTGGGCTTGTAACATGAGTTGGGCCCTTGGGCTTGACCCATCATTTGCCCCTCAATGCCCTGTGTCCAATGGAACTTGGAGAGGAGGGCATTCGGTTGAATCTTGAGCTCTGGGTGATTGAGACTCTTTCTTGAAATCTTTGGGGACCCAAGGTTGGGGATTCTTGAGTTTGAGCACTGAGCATTTCGATCAATGTCGACTGAAGAGACAATACCCATTGTTGTTGAAGAGGAAGGAGGCGATATTGATGAGGTGACCCAAGGCAATGGAGTGGGGGTTGGGCGCCCCTTTGGGTGCTAGTTTTGCTCAATTAAGCGAGCAAAGGGGGTCTACACCTCTCCAGGTGGTTTGGCTCATTTGGGCGAGCAAAGGGGTCTGTACCTCTCCATTTGGCTCATTTGGGCGAGCAAAGGGGGTCTGCACCTCTCCAGGTGGTTTGGCTCATTTAGGCGAGCAAAGGGGGTCTGCACCTCTCCATTTGGCTCATTTGGGGCAAGCAAAGGGGGTTTGCACCTCTCCAGGTGGTTTGGCTCATTTGGGCGAGCAAAGGGGGTCTGCACCTCTCCATTTGGCTCATTTGGGTGAGCAAAGGGGGTCTGCACCATTTGGGCGAGCCTAAGGCTGCCTTTGGAGCTTTGGCGAGCATGAGGCCTTTTGGGGAGCTTGGGCGAGTCTGGGACTTGGCGAGCTCCCTTGGGCGAGCTCCACTGAAGTAGGTGGCATTTTGGCGAGGAAGCCTGTGTAGAGGGGAGTGCAAAGGTTGATCTGGGCGACCAGGGCAGCTGACTATGGCGGCCAGGCAGCTGGGTACGCTAATCTGAGCGGTCAGGCAGCTGGGTACGCTAATCTGAGCGGTCAGGCAGCTGGGTACGCTGATCTAATGTAGTCCCTCGGGTTGCAGACGACCCAAGTTTCAAGATCCTGCCTAGAGATGGCAAAAATAATGTTATTCCAAACATTAAAATATCTAACACAATTACCTGGAGAGAGAGGTAGGCTGCTTGCGCGGGAGCAAAGACAGAGTCTGAGGATTGCTTGTAACACCCCGCATTTTCTTTTATATATTTATATAGATATATAGTAAATAATTGTTGTAAAAATGTGGATATGTGTAGTGATGTGTGTTTGAATTTGGTAGATTGGAAAAGTAAAGATTTAAAATGTTAGTGGAAATAAGTTGAAATTTGGTTTTTAATAAGTGAAAATAGGAAATTTTAGGTCCTAGAACTTGTATTAAATAGGTTTGGTGTAGAAATATGTGTTGGAGAGGTTTGAGATGGATTTGGTTGGCTTAGGAATGGATTGGAAATGGAAAAAAAAAAAGGAATGAAACAGTCTGTGAATAGTGCACTGGCTGCAACTTCAAGCACGATTTCGACCTTTATGCAGTCAATATCTCTCAAAACTCAAAACATGAAAGTTGTAGAGCTCTTTCTTAGAATTCCATATCATCTTTAATAATCTCAATCGGAGCTCGGATGAGAGAGTTATGCTCATTCTACGAAGACTGGTCTGGTGTTTGCCGAAACAGTAAAAACAATCGGGATTTTTGTGTTTTAAAACACCATTTTAAGCCCCATTTGTCCCATTATTCCATTCCACTCTCACCAAAAACCTCTTAGAGCCCTAGGAGAAGATAAAGGGAAGAATAAAAGGGAGAAAGAAAATCTCTAAAGCTTGGGCTTTGGTTTGAAATTCTTGATTTCAAGGTAGGGGATTTTCTCTCAATCTCTCACATTGAGGCTAGGTATATATATATATATATATATATATATATATATATATATATATATGTATATATATATATATATATATATGTTTCTTCACTCTCCTTCTCATATATATACTATGAAATACATGATTCTTGTTCTATTTGTAATAAATGTCATGTTTTGAACAATATGAAGGGTGGGTAACCACCAAAGCTCTATTTTTTTTATCTTCAAAACCCTAGTTTTCAAGAAAAGGGGATTTTCTCCTAATTTCTTCTTTGTCTTTGATTTCAAAACTTTAGTGTTGAATATTGTATAACAAAATGATATAGATTCCGATCTCTTGCATATTTTCTTGGATTATTCGATTATATGACAAATGTGAAAAATTGGGGATTTTTACTATATTTGGGAAATTGTTGTGAATTGTGAATATTCTTGGTTTCCTCATTGTATGGTTGTTGTGATGGACTTGGATTACCTTCGAGAGATGTCGTAGAGTGTTAGAGGTTAGTCTATCCCAGTGGGGGTGAGATGGTTGCCTAATGCTCGTAGTGGATCGTTGTTGTGACCGCGAACACTATTGTTCACATATATATCGAGGAAAAGGGTTAGTATACTAGACACCTTGGGAGGATTTCGTCAATGCCGTAGGAGACGGTACACGCCCTTCCTAAAGAGATTTGTGATTGTTGGTTGGAATTGGTGGACTAGATATGATCGTTGGGTAGATTCACGGAAAGCAATCAACATACATGGTACGGGGATGAACCAAAAAAATACATGGAATCAGGAGTTGGGTCGTTCTTGCCGATGCATTGGTATGGGACAATGTATGTGGAGAAGTCCTTCTTAAATAGCTTAAATTGGAATTTTGTTTATCGATGCTAAACTCACTTTATTCTTTTAATTGATTATTGCTACTGTTTAAACTTGAGATCTCTTTTAAAATGTCACTGTTTTCATTCCAAATCTATATATATGTTAGTTGTGAAATGAGACCGACCGTTTTAAATGTTTTTCCAAACCTTGTTTGAGTTGAGAGGATTTTGCTACAGAGCTTCGTGCTCACCCCTTACAAATAACATTTTCAGATTTCACACTTGAGGAGGAGCTAGGAGCTGAGGAGCCCACCCATTGGGAGACTCCGCTTGACGGGAGTGTGGATCCCGAGGTGGACGCTTAGAGCGACACTTTTATTTTGTTCTAGACTAGATTATGCTTAGAATATCCTTTTGAAGTCTAGTTCCTTTTTGTTATTTCTGCTGCGTTATATTATTACATTTTGGAGATGTAAAGGCCAAGATTGGGCCTATTCTTTTGGGTTGATAGTGTGGATATGATATATGGTGAATGAAAGTTTATTTTATGATGGATAAATGGACCCGGTGTGGTCAATAGTTATGCATATGTGGACCCGGTGTGGTCAATTGTAATATAATTGTACAGGTTGTGTTTTTGGGTAGAGCTCCCCGTACAAAGGAGACTCTGCCCAAATTTTGTTAAAATATGAATGGTTGATGAATGAAACTTTCGTCGTGATGGATTTACTTAGTGCTCTCATGCGGTGAATGGTTTTTAGAATGTAATGTCACCCAAGGGGGTTTTTGGGGCGTTACATTGCTCGTGAGAGAGCTTCACCTTTTGAGACCGAGCTTTTGGCGACCCATGAGAGAGTCCTTAAGCTTGAGGTATAGGCTGCCTGTTTGAGAACAGTGCAGAGGTAGGTGGGCTGCCTGCTTGAGAGTAGTGTAGAGGTAAGTTGCATGCTTAAGAGCAGAGCAGAGATATGCTAGGTTTTTTTGGCGACCCGCGAGAGAGCCGCTAAGCTGGAGATAGGCTGCCTGCTTAATAGCAGTGCAGAGACAGGCTGCCTGCTTAAGAGCAGAGCGAGGATATGCCAAGCTTTTTTGGCGACCCGCAAGAGAGCCGCTAAGCTGGAGATAAGCTGCCTGTTTGAGGACAGTGCAGAGGTAGACTGCCTGCTTAAGAGCAGAGCAGAGATATGCTAAGCTTTTTTGGCGACCCGCAAGAGAGCCGCTAAGCTGGAGATAGGCTGCCTGTTTGAGAACAATGCAGAGGCCAAGCTTTTTTGGCGAACCACGAGAGAGCCGCTTAGTTGGAGATAGGCTGCCTGTTTGAGAACAGTGCAGATGCCAAGCTTTTGGCGACCCGCGAGAGAGCCGCTAAGCTAGATATAGAGGTTGCCTCTTTGAGAACAGTGCAGAGGCCAAACTTTTGGCGACCTGCGAGAGAGCTGCTAAGCTGGATATAGAGGCTGCCTGTTTGAGAACAGTGCAGAGGCCAAGCTTTTTTGGCGACCCGCGAGAGAGCCGCTAAGCTGGAGTTAGGCTGTCTGTTTGAGAACAGTGCAGAGGCAGGTCAATCTTTTCTATTCTTTCCTGGAGCTCCTCTCCCATTTCCAGCCGGATGAAGAATGAAGAAGGTATGCCATATATATAGGCAAAGGTAAGCAGGAAGTGAAGGATCAACACCAACCGCCTAACAACACCACCGTCCGGACGCCACCACCACCGTCCGGATGGTCCTTGTTTACTGGTGGACGTTCCATGTTGTTATTGCATGTTCCTATGTTGGAATTACACTTGCCTCATTTGTTGTTTCAAGCTTTGACAGATTGTTCCTCCTGATTTCAGGCAATTCCGCACAAAAAACCCTGAAATTTTAAACAGTACACACATAAAACCCTAATTTACGCACAAACCCTAATTTACAGTTTTTAACTGTTTTTATCTTACAAAGTTAATTTATTTAACTATTTTAATTCACATACTAATTAGGGTTAATCAATGGGCATTCGAACGATGAATGGAGTTTGAACGTGGAACTCAAGTAGTTTTTGTCACCCATAGTAGGTAGGAGTCAACAAGCCATGTCTAATCACCCTGGCAGTCTTCTGCAGGTCCTCAAACAATTCAAGAGGGCGTTCGATTGTGGATTGGCATTCGAACATTGTACTCTCGTAGCTCTTTTTATTCTTTGAAAATAACGACAACACGCCATATGCCATGTAAAACCAGGGTAGATTTGAACTTTTTATGAGAAAGGGCAAAACGATAAGTTGTCACTACGGTGCGGGTTGAGAACCCTTATTTTTCTAGAGCTCGGATGAAAAAACGGACCTCACCGTTGGATTCTTCTCTCGAAATCTAGTTACCCAGACAAATTTCGTCTAATTCCGAGATAGTCGGATTTTTTGCGTTTTAAGAGGCGGTCGAGTCTCGAGTGACCCAAAAACGAATTGTTTAATAAAATTTTAAAAATTAGAAAATAATTTAAATAAATTTGAAATAAAAATATTTGAACTTAAACCAGAGCGGAATTTAATCGTTTCGGGGCAAAAATAGACCCGGGAAAAGGGGGGGCGTGTGGCGCGACGTGGACCAAGCGTTAAAGTGTATAAATATGGACTAAAATCTGATTTTTTTTAGAACCCTCTGCTGGTTTTCTGCTGGGTTTAACCTTGGAAGAAGAAGAGAGGAAAAAGAGAGAATTTCAACCTTCTCTCTCAGATCTACGGAGTTCTGCCAGTCGGAATTCTTCAGGCTAATTATTAAAGTCGATCTCCTCGACGAGGGCTATGCAACCATACCAAAAATGAAGGATTTCACCGAAGATTCAAAAACGAGATTTTGGGGGAAGCTTTGGTTTGAGCTTGGGTTTAATCCTTGAAGCTTGCTACGTTGATTTTACGCTTCAAGAGGTCGGGTTTTCATCCTAACTAGGTTTATTTCCAACCTAGGATGAATATATGGAATGGGTGGGTTGTTGTGTGTATTTTAACACTTGCCAATGGTAGTTGATTTAATGGAAATGGGTGGATTCAATTCTAGTATGTATTGGTAATTAAAAATTGCTAGTTTGTGATTTCTTGGAAGTTTTGATAATTGGGTAAGTGGAAATCACTTAATCTGATTTTTTTTGAGTTATGTGATGAATTTAGGTATTTTATGTGATTACATGATTTGGTGCCATGAAAGTGTTTGATAAAATGCCTATATGAAATAAAATGTGTTAATTTCATGAGATTATGTGATAACATGTTTGAGCATTATTGTTGATATGTTGATATATTGACATTGTGATGAATCATGGTAATTATATGCTTTTGTTATAAATTGCTATGGAATATGTAGATATGTGGTTAAATGGTTCATATAGCACTCGTACATATTAGACATGACATTGGTGTTGCAATTACACATTACATTGCATTTGCACGGAGGCAACGCATTCATGGGCATAAGGCATGAGTGTGGGTGTGTGTGTGCATAGTTGATCAAACACCATTATTGGTGAATGATTCGTGGGCTCGGGATAGTTTGGCCGAGGTTCGAATGAGTCACATGGTTTGCATTGAAAATAGGGTTGGGGTGAGCAAGTAGGGCTAGAAAATTCTCTCAGGTGCAAGATCCGGTGATTGGAATACGCACTCCCTTGGTTCAGCTCATAAAGTGTGTGGGTGAACGCGGAACCCTTGGTGGAAGCCCATGAATTCCGTGTGGGTTGGGTGACTGATGAGCACATAATATTGCATATATCAAGGCCTCATTACATGCATTTTAACTCAACTTTTGCATTTAAGTACTTCAGGTTAGCCGATTTATGAATAATGTTGAATCATTGATGTTGCATGTTTTTATAGCTTAAAACATGGATTTTAGGACCTTGCAACTAGTATGAATGTGTGGTGAAGGCATGGACACATTACATGAAGATTTGGAGGCTTAAAAGTGAAGAAATCAAGGAGGTATTGGTGCTTGGGAACAAAAACGCCAGCAGCTACATCATTTGGAAGCAGAGCCTCGGTTTTCCTCCATGTTGACCATGATCTACTCAGAATCTGGAAAAGCTCAAAACTTGAAAGTTGTAGACCTGGATATCTTCTGTATTGTGTCAAAAATTTCAACTCAATCCAACGGATAGATCAAGAGTTATTCCGATTCTACCAAAACTGGTCCAGCGAAGCCAGATACCACATTACTACCAGTAGCCGATTACTTCTGGAGTTGCTGCTACCGCCGAGCTACCGGTAGCTGATTGCCCAGAAGTGCCCAGAACGACTTCTTTCTTGCTCCACTTGCTTGGGGGTCCCACCTACACTTCTCCCACGCCTAGCCTGACATTTTATCCCTACAACCATGCCTCCCTTACACAAATGGAAGACTTTGGAGGCTTGGCATTGAATGAAGAGGAGAGAGAAGTGGGCTGCCATATGGGGTTGCAGGCTAGCCTGTCAAGACCCATCAACTCAGCCCCCTCTTGATGGGAGGCTTTGCACACACCTTGGGGGGACCACCATGCACGAAAATGCATGTCTCTACACTCCATACATTGAGCATTACACATTGTATGGGGGGTTGGCTACCTAAGCTTAGGAGAGAGATAGAAAGCTCTAAGGAAGAAGATGAATAGTAATTTTCGTTTTTTGCATTTCCTTTCCATTGCAAGTGCTGTAAGCTTTAAACTTCTTGTATTCCTTAATCCTTGCACTTTAATCTCATCTATTTCAAGTTCATTGCAAGTTTAATCCTTTGTTCTAGCTTTCACCATTTATGTTTTCAAGTTCTTTAATTTTCAAGTTTTACATTTGGGTATTTGTTTCAATATGTGTATTATGTTCATGAATGTCATTTCTCTTTCACCTTAGCTCTTTTCTTGCAATTTCTACAAGTTCAAATCTCCATTTCTCTTCCATGTCCATTTCCTTTATGCTTGTCTTGCATTTTTAATATGAGTAGCTAGGATTTAAGTTGGTTAATCCAAGGGAAAATTCCTCTTGGGAATACCATTTTCAACTCTTCTTCATTCCTCCCTTTAGAGTCAAATTGTTCGGTTTGACGGGGTTGAGAGTGGATGAGTTGGTGAGCCTTTGATATTCCGTAGGCCTAGTCACGGTTTATGCTTAGATACTCACCAATCTCGTCCCTAGCTTCCCCCGAATCAATCGTTCATTCATGCTCAATCGGAGGAAGGCTTTGAGTTGATTTGGTATTCCCATTGGAATGAACCCTTTGGATTAGCCAACACTTGCTTTATTTGCATTTTCATTTACAAACCAAACACAAAACTCAAATACAAGATTTTACACTTTCTTTTCACTTTTGCAAAATCACTTTCACAAAACTCCCTTTCCTTCCCTGAGGAGACGACCTTGGAATATTTTCCAAGTAAAACACACGACCACAAAAGACTCCTTTCGATTGGGGAGCATTTTTGTGCACACCGCATCTCATTCCATCTATTTTGTTCATTCCACATTTCCATTCACATTTGTTGTTGCTCCTATATCTCTTGCATTATCCGGAGGGAGAGTGACACTCCCCCATCATTATAAGCCACATACACACATTGAGGGTGAGGGTGCTGTTTAGGGGTTAGGAAACAACAACGTTTTTCAATCAATCAGTGACCCTTGGTGTAAGTCCATGAATACCCACTCCAAGAAAGACCCGAGATTTATAATGGTCATTTGATGTGCAACATAAATGGCGTATTTATACACATTGGCATTGCATTATGTTGTGGGAGCTGGGGAGGGCTCGGGTTGAAGTGCATGAGTGAGTTTCACCTCATTTCATGGCATGACATGGTGATTTCCGACATTGAATTTATTCTTGATTGGAATGCTTTGTGGCTTGTTGAATGTTGCATGTGAACATTTCATATGCACTTAGGTTGGGGAGTGGCCTCTTTAGGAGATACTCTATTGAGCGTGGCTCACCCTTTATGGGAAAATATTTCAGGTACGGGTTATACTGCTTGGTCAAAACCGTTGTTGTTCCTAACCTCCTAATATCATCCTTTAATGTGTATATGATGTAGGTGCGAAGGGAGTGTCACTCTCCCTTGGGATGATGTCAAAAGAAAGGGCAACAAAATGGTGGATGGAATGAAATGTATGAAATGGAATGTACGAAATGGACAAAAGTGCTCCCCAAGCGCAAGGAGTCTTTTGCTTGTCGTGTTTTACTTGGAAAATTATTCCAAGGTCGTCTCCTCAGGGAAGGAAGGGAATTGTGTGCAGGTGATTTTGTAAAAAGGGAAAAGTGTAAAATCTTTTGGTTTTGAGTTGTTGTGATTTTGTGTTCTTGA
This sequence comes from Ilex aquifolium, assembly GCA_951799425.1. NCBI lineage: Eukaryota > Viridiplantae > Streptophyta > Magnoliopsida > Aquifoliales > Aquifoliaceae > Ilex > Ilex aquifolium. Next base: position 23,171,999 of record OX637406.1, on the reverse strand, counting down.
TGAAAATGAAATAAAACAAGTGTTGGCTAATCCGAATGGTTCATTCCAATGGGAATCCCAAATCAACTCGAAGCCTTCCTCGAATAGAGCTTATATGAACGATTTATTCGTGGGAAGCTAGGGGCGAAATGGAGGTGAGGATCCAAGCATAACCCCTGACCAGGCCTACGGGATATCAAAGACTCACAACCGCATCCACTCTCAACCCAGTCAAACCGAACTATCGTACTCTGAGAGGAGGAAAGAAAATGAGTTGAAATGGCACACCCCAGAGGAGGTCTCCCTTGGATTAACCAACTTAAAATCTAGCTACTCATGAAAGCAAGAAAGAAATGCATAATGTAAAGAGACATAATTGAAATGGAACATGGAACTTGGTTTAATGCAAGAAAATAGAAACTATGAAGAGAAATATGCAATACCCATTTTAAGCTTAAAAATGAAGATAACTTGCTGCAACAATGGTGAAATCTAAAATGTAGCATTAAACTTGAAATGTACTTGAAGTAAATGACATTAAAGATAATAAATGAAGTTTACACAAGTCTTACAATAATCTACAAGTGAAAGGATGTAAGAAAATTCAAAAACATAAGTTTTCTATCTACTATTCATCTTCTTCCTCCTTGGAGCTTTCTAAGCTTAGGTAGCCACACACTTCAAAGCTTGTGAACGCTGAATATATGGAGTGTGAGAGCCTTGCAATTTCGTCCATGGTGGTCCCTAGAATGTGTGTGCAGGCCTCCCATCAATGGGAGGTGAGATGATGGCCCTTGACAGGCTAGGACAAGTTTAGCCTGCAACCATCATGGTTGCCCCCTTCTCTCCCATCCTCCTCCATCTCATTGCCTCCAAAGTCTTCAACAAGGGTGTAGGAGTCATGTAAATGTGTAAGGGATGTCAGGGGACAAGTGGGAGAATCAATGGTGGGACCCCAAGTAAGTGGAGCATGGTTTGCAGGTGTTTTGGGTTGTTCAGCAGACAGTACCGGTACTGTGTACCGGTACCCCGAACTCCAGAGGCAGAACTGTACCGGTAGCAGAACTGTACCGGTACTGTTTCTACTGCAGACCAGTTTTCATAGAATCATCATAACTTTTGATCTAACCGTCCGATTGATTTGAAAAGTTTGACACAATATAGAAGACATCCAGATCTACAACTTTTATGTTTTGTACTTTTTCAGATTCAAAGAGGATGATGGTCAAAAAGGAGGAAAACTGAGGTACTATTTCAAAATAGTGTGGGTGCTGATGCTTATGTTACGAAACACCAATACCTCCTTGATTTCTTTCACTTTTAAGCCTCCAAATCCTCATGTAATGTGTTCATCTCTTCACCACACATCCACACATAGTGGCAAGGTTCTAAAATCCATCATTTATGCTATAATTACCTGCAACATCGAAAATTCAACATTATTGACAACTTTGGCTAACTCTAAGTACTTAAATGCAAAAGTTGAGTTAAAATGCATGTAATGAGGCCTTCAAATATGCAATATTATGTGCTCATCACACCCCCCAACTTAAGCTTTGCTAGTCCCTAGCAAACAAAATGTAAAAAGCAAGGAAACAAAATAAACATATATTAATTCCACAATTGCATTTAGCACATGCAACAAGCCTTTAAACCCCTAGGTGATCCCTAGTGGACGAGTTTTGTCTCGTGAAGGTTTCCAGTGAAGGTACCTACAAACTTATTTTCTTAGTATCCAATATTTAAAGCATATTTCCTTATCCTAACTAGCACTGGGATTTCAAAAATAGCTTGGTCCAACATACCCGAACTAATCACACATGAAACACATCATAGCCTTAAATGATATTCTAGAGTATTCACATACACATTCATTTTCAAACTCGTGTGTGTGTGAAATGAATATGTAATTTAAGCATTTACTCAACGAAATTCACATTCATTTAGCCATCCAAATTCAGCTTTGATGCAAAACTCACAAAGGGTTTCTCTCAACAATGAATCACACTATGATTATCTTGGCATGCTCTCCATGTGTATATGTGAGATAGAATCTTGTGCTAAAAAACGAAATATACTCACATATAATCCAAAAATGAAGCACATGCATAAAAATGAAACAACATTGGCATAATCTCATGAAAGGAATGCTAGGGCATTAGATAGCAAACCAACTTCTCTTTTTCTTTAAAAAGTATGCATCCCCATGCTTCTCTAGATCATTTAGGACTTTCACGGGTTATAATGAGGCCTTGGGGTGATATTGAGGCAAATGAAATGAAGGATATAGGGTAACAAAGAGGGTTGTTCCGAGTGAATGACCTTTATTTCAAAAAGATCTCCCTTTTATGGGATTTCTAGGCTAACCCCATCACCGCACTCTTTGTTTCATTTCTTTCTTTTCCTTAACATTTTCCTTTTTTCTTTGATTCTTTTCTTCTTTTCACTCCCTTTTTCTCATTTTCTTGGATTTTCATTCTTTTTCGTTCAACTCTTTGAGTTTCAACTTCATTCATCCCTTTTGTTTGAGTTTCCACACCATACTTCCTTCTCTTTTATGATCACTCATACTCAGCACTAGGAACAACCAAGGTAAGGTAGATATTTATCATTTTCATTGGCTTGGTCAAATGTGTGGCATGAAAACGAATTTACAATTAAGGCTCAATCACGGCACTAGGGATAAATTTTTCACAAGAAAAAGGCAAAGACTCAAAGCATTTCAAAGATGGCCTAAGATCGTTTCTAGATAGGCATGAGAGAGCATTGTACATATCAAGACAAAGTCAATTAACTACCCAAATGCACCTAACCAAAACAAGTATAATGAGATTATTGAACAAATGTGGAATTTGAAAAATTGTTCCTCGAGTAAATGTAAGTTCCCTCCAACAAGGATTGACACTAAAGCTTACATGGGTTCTTACTCATCTCCATTATTCATGTCAAGCACTAAATGTGGACTCAATCCGTAAATTGCCAAAATTACAAGTTCATGGTGCACTTATGGTTGAGTTCAAAAGCAAACAAGTATGTGATACTCTTAGCAATAGGATAAACTTCTATAATGTGCTCATGTATTCAAAGTTCAAGTGAAGATCAAGCAATCACAACTCCCACAACAATTAGGATAGGGGAATATAGTTCAATATTAGATACTTTACACAAAAAGTGTCCAATTTTTTTTTAAAATTTTCACATTTTTCATTATTCTATACAAAAAGTGGTGGAAAATGTATATAGTGGTGGAAAATGTAAATGGTGCACCTCACCCCCCAACTTGAACCATGCATTGTCCTCAATGCACAAGGAATCATGCAATGAGAAAAATGAAAGTATCATGGGAAATGAGATACCCCCCCCCCCTTTTTTTTTTGTTCTTTTTTTTTTAGACACATTAAATGGAAAATGAAACACAAAAAAGCTTGTTTACACCCCCAAACTTAAACTCGCACATGATATTGAATAAGATTGTTACGATGATGCTCAAAATGATTTGAGTCCAAATTAGAGAGGTAAACAAACTTCATGCTAAAATCTACACTACAACATCATGAAAATAAAATTTTAACAATAAAATAAATCTAACTACTATGTACATGAAAGTAAAACAAAGAGGGCTCATGTCAATCCGGCTTCAATTCGGATATGAGCTTGCACCCATTGAATTTTTTTATTTTAAAATTTTTTTGTTGTATAAATGTCCTTTCTATCCAATCTATCCAATAATATAAAGGATAATGATTCAAAAATCTCAACCAAACCAAGGTGTAGGCAAGTTTATGCAATACCAACAATGGAGTATACAATTTCTCCTTAAAATTCTTTACACTTAACTCCATTTCAATGCCTTCCCCAAGTTGAAAATTGTGAGTCTCATCACCACTCCTTGATGGCAAAATGACCTTGGGCTCATTAGCCTTATGTGAGATAATATCATCATTAAATTTTTCACAATCAAGAGTGGTGGGAGATTCAACATCAATTTGCATTCCATAGAAATGATCATCCTCAATACATTGACTATGCTCAAGATGTTGTTCTTCATGCATATTAGTTATAGCATTAGTCAATGCAATAAGGTCATTTTTAATTTCAGAAAATTGTTGGGCTACTTGGGCATTGACTTCCATTTGGTATAGCATAAAATCGCACAAAATATTTTCCAATTCTTCTTCGGTTGAGTCCCCATATGTTGGATAGTGGCAAAATTCATTTGGTGGTGTGAGATTGGATGAAAAATTATAAGGTTCATTCTCCCAACCACAACTCGGATAACTCGTTGCAACATAATGGTTGGGGTAAAGATTTAAGTAGTCCAAAACTGAATTTGAACCTTCGCATGCAAAGTTTTGAACCGGATAATTTACTGGGCACTCACTCGTGATGTGTCCATACTCACCACAAATCTCGCAAACGTTTTTAAAATAAGGAGCATTTATTGGGCACTCACTAGTGATGTGTCCATACTCACCACAAATCTCGCAAACGTTTTCAAAATAAGGGGCATTTATTGGGCACTCACTAGTGATGTGTCTATACTCATCACAAATCTCACACACATTTTCATAATATGGGGCATTTGATACATTTTCATAAAAATAATAAGACATTACATAAAACACAAGCTATTTACAAACTATTTACAAAAGAAACGACATACCTTGGCCCGTGATGAAAATCACGAGATTTACCTATGCCGTCCAAAATCACCTTTGAAATCGACGCTTAACCTTCCCCGGCAACGGTGTCAAAAATGCTTGATCAAAACCGTTGTTGTTCCTAACAACCTAATATCATCCTTTAATGTGTATATGATGTAGGTGCGAACGGAGTGTCACTCTCCCTTGGGATGATGTCAAAAGAAAGGGCAACATAATAGTGGATGTAATGAAATATATGAAATGGAAAGTGCGAAATGGACAAAAGTGCTCCCCAAGCGCAAGGAGTCTTTTGCTTGTCGTGTTTTACTTGGAAAAGTATTCCAAGGTCGTCTCCTCAGGGAAGGAAGGGAATTGTGTGCAGGTGATTTTGTAAAAAGGGAAAAATGTAAAATCTTTTGGTTTTGAGTTGTTGTGATTTTGTGTTCTTGATGAAAATGAAATAAAACAAGTGTTGGCTAATCCGAATGGTTCATTCCAATGGGAATCCCAAATCAACTCGAAGCCTTCCTCGAATAGAGCTTAGATGAACGATTTATTCGTGGGAAGCTAGGGACGAAATGGAGGTGAGGATCCAAGCATAACCTGTGACCAGGCCTACGGGATATCAAAGACTCACAACCGCATCCACTCTCAACCCAGTCAAACCGAACCATAGTACTCTGAGAGGAGGAAAGAAAATGGGTTGAAATGGCACACCCAATAGGAGGTCTCCCTTGGATTAGCCAACTTAAAATCTAGCTACTCATGAAATCAAGAAAGAAATGCATAATGTAAAGAGACATAATTGAAATGGAACATGGAACTTGGTTTAATGCAAGAAAATAGAAACTATGAAGAGAAATATGCAATACCCATTTTAAGCTTAAAAATGAAGATAACTTGATGCAACAATGGTGAAATCTAAAATGTAGCATTAAACTTGAAATGTACTTGAAGTAAAAGACATTAAAGATAATAAATGAAGTTTACACAAGTCTTACAATAATCTACAAGTGAAAGGATGGAAGAAAATGCAAAAACATAAGCTTTCTATCTACTATTCATCTTCTTCCTCCTTGGAGCTTTCTAAGCTTAGGTAGCCACACACTTCAAAGCTTGTGAATGCTGAATATATGAAGTGTGAGAGCCTTGCAATTTCGTCCATAGTGGTCCCTAGCATGTGTGTGCAGGCCTCCCATCAATGGGAGGTGAGATGATGGCCCTTGACAGGCTAGGACAAGCTTAGCCTGCAACCATCATGGCTGCCCCCTTCTCTCCCATCCTCCTCCATCTCATTGCCTCCAAAGTCTTCAACAAGGGTGTAGGAGTCATGTAAATGTGTAAGGATGTCAGGGGACAAGTGGGGGAATCAATGGTGGGACCCCTAAGCAAGTGGAGCATGGTTTGCAGGTGTTTTGGGCTGTTCAGCAGACAGTACCGGTACTGTGTACTGGTACCCCGAACTCCAGAGGCAGAACCGTACCAGTACTGCGTACCGGTACTGTTTCTGCTGCGGACCAGTTTTTGTAGAATCATCATAACTTTGGATCCAACCGTCCGATTGAGTTGAAAGTTTGACACAATACATAAGACATCCAGATCTACAACTGTTATGTTTTGTACTTTTTCAGATTCGAAGCGGATCATGGTCAAAAAGGAGGAAAACTGAGGTACTACTACAAAATAGTGTGGGTGCTGATGCCTATGTTACGAAACACCAATACCTCCTTGATTTCTTTCACTTTTAAGCCTTCAAATCCTCATGTAATGTGTCCATCTCTTCACCACACATCCACACATAGTTGCAAGGTTCTAAAATCCATCATTTATGCTATAATTACCTGCAACATCGAAAATTCAACATTATTGACAACTTTGGCTAACTCTAAGTACTTAAATGCAAAAGTTGAGTTAAAATGCATGTAATGAGGCCTTCAAATATGCAATATTATGTGCTCATCATATACACCGGTGGACGGCTCGTATTTGAGGCCTCAAGGATGAAGAAAAGTCGACTTGTGGCTTTTAATCCATTTTTGTAAAACATTTACAAAGTTAGTTTTTGGGCATGTAATGTATGTAAAAGAATTGTAATTTGAACTTGTATTAACTATGTTTGATGTATATTGGACCTCAGATGGGTCATATGATTAAATGTTGTATATTGGATCTCAGATGGGTCATGTGATTGTATGATTGCACAGGTTGTGTTTTGGGTAGAGCTCCCCATAAAAAAGAGACTCTGCCCGATTTTTGTTAAATTATGGATCCCGATAAATGGGGCATAATTGCGTGATATCGAGTTACACGGTATCCACGGGTATTCTGCGGGTTAATGGGTGATCAACGGGTTGACAAAGGACCCTCAATTTTTTGGGTGTCATAGCTTAGGTATACGATTTACCTATGGCTTGATGGGCATGGGTCTAGACCATTGCATTCACTGTGCATTTCATGTTATGTGTTTTAAATGCTACATGTTATGTGTTATTTGTTATGTGAACAATATGCATGGTTAAATATACATAACCTTGGGGTTTGAAAAAAGAAAAGGAACAGGATAGTTCAGGGTGTAGATGTCTACTAGTAAGTGGCACACGCACTACTAGTGAGACAAGGAGAGAAATCTCAATGTTACGACTTTGATCCCTACCTTGGGATACTAAGTTAATGCTCTATTGCTATTTGAAAATTCATTACATGTGATTTCACCCCTTGGAGCTAGGGTATGCATTGATCAAATATGTTGGGGTTGTGATTCAGAGATCTCAGGGATTCTACTCACCATGGACCTTAGGGTCATGGATATGTCAGAGTTTGATGTCATCCTTGGGATGGACTGGTTGACGGCACACCGAGTTGTCATCGATTGTGATCGTAAGAGGGTCACTGCCTACACACTGGAGGGTGTTGTTTCAAATTTGAGGGGGAAAAGCACGATGTTTTACCCCAAGTAGTGTATGATTCCCGTTGGCACGGGCAGTTGATAGGTTGACTTGCGAGCCTTACCATGGAGGATGAGGCGAGACAGGAATTTGGTCTACCTCGGGTGGTGTGTGAGTATGAGGACGTTTTTTATGACGTACTACCGAGATTACCTCTACATAGGGATGTGGACTTCACTATTGAGTTGCACCCCAGTACATCACCCATTTCTATGACTCCGCATAGAATGCCGTCAACTAAGTTGCAAGAACTCAAGGTCCAATTGCAAGAATTGTTGGACAAGGGCTTTATTAGACCTAGCACTTCACCTTGGGGCGCTCCGGTATTGTTTTCCAAGAAGAAAGATAAGACTCTTCGACTATGTATAAATTACTGGCAGTTGAATCGGGTTACTATCAAGAATAGGTACCCTTTGCCGAAGATTGATGATTTGTTTAATCAGCTGAGAGGGGCGCGAGTCTACTCCAAGATAGATCTACGCACAGGTTACCATCAGTTGAGGTTTAGGGAGACAGATATCCCTAAGACGGTGTTTAGGATGCGGTATGGGCATTTCGAGTTCACGGTTATGCATTTTGGATTGACGAATGCCCCGACGGCATTCATGGATCTCATGCATAAGGTGTTCCAACCCTACCTAGATCATTTTGTCGTTGTCTTTGTTGACGACATCTTGATCTACTCTAAGTCTGGGGAGGAGCATGAGGGTCACTTGAGGGTTGTTCTCCAGACCTTGAAGGACCATCAGTTGTACGCCAAGTTCAGCAAATGTGAATTTTGGCTCACGGAGGTGAAATTCTTGGGGCATGTGGTGTTGGCTTCGGGTGTATCCGTGGACCCGGAGAAGGTCGAGGCAGTTATGAGTTGGGAGAGACCGAAGTCAGTCTTTGAGATACGCAGTTTCTTGGGATTGGCGGGGTATTACAAGATGTTTATTGAGGACTTCTCCCAACTAGCTGAACCTATGACGAGATTGACTCGGAAGGAGGTCAAGTTTGAGTGGAATGATTCGTGTGAGATGGCATTCCAAGAGTTGAAGAGGAGGCTTACTTCAGCTCCTATTTTGATTGTTCCGGAGAGGGGACAATGGTACACGGTGTACTATGATGCCTCCAAAGACGGACTTGGTTGTGTTTTGATGCAGTCCGGGACGGTGGTGGCTTATGGTTCTCGGCAGTTAAAGAACCACGAACATAATTGCCCCACACATGACATGGAGTTGGCGGCCATTGTCTTTGCCTTGAAGGCTTGGCGCCACTATTTATATGGTGAGCAGTTTGAGGTGTTTTCGGACCACAAGAGTCTGAAGTACATCTTTACTCAGCTGGACCTCAACATGAGGCAACACAAGTGGATGGAATATTTGGAGAACTACAACTTCACTTTGCATTACCATCCCGGTAAGGCAAACGTGGTGGCTGATGCACTCAGCCAAAAATCACGAGGAGTCTTGGCTAGTGTGGGTTTCCGGGAGTGGTAGAGGCTCGAGACTGTAGGACAGCTCGGGCTACACTACAGGGGTTAGGCTCAGGCCACTTTGGGGAGTTTGGTGGCTACGTCTTCCCTACTGAGCAGAGTGGTCGAGTCCCAGGGGCAGGATACAGAGATGTTGTCTATCAGGGACCGGGTACATTCGGGTACAAGTGACGAGGGTTGGGTCATTCACACAGATGGTAGTCTTCGGTATAGGGGAAGGGTTGTGGTTCCCCAGTCTGCGGATCTGAGAGAGGAGTTCCTCAAGGAGTTTCATTGCTCTCATTTTGCTGTACATCTCGGTGGCACAAAGATGTACCATGGTCTTCGCCGCCAGTACTACTGGTGTGGGATAAAGAGGCATGTTGGAGACTTTATTAGCCGATGTCTCACGTGTCAGCAGGTCAAGGTTGAGCACCAGAGACCAGCAGGGTTGCTCTAGCCTTTGGAGGTGGCTGAGTAAAAATGGGAGCACATCACGATAGATTTTGTGACCTACTTGCCACAGACATCGTGGGGACATGACGCGGTGTGGGTGATAGTGGACCGGCTTACCAAGTCGGCACACTTTTTGGTGGTGTAGATGACCTTCACACTGGAAGAATTCTACAGGTTGTATATACAGGAGATTGTCTGGCTACATGCGGTGCCCGTATTTATAGTATCGGATCGGGATTCGAGGTTTACAACTCATTTTTGGGAGAGTTTCCAGCGGGCAATGGGGACACAGTTGATGATGAGCACATTTTTTCATCCCCAGACGGACAGTTAGTCGGAGAGGACCATCCAGACTTTAGAGGACATGCTACGGGCATGTGTCCTTGATCTCAAAGGTAGCTGGGAAGAGCACCTACCCTTAGAGGAGTTCGCCTACAACAATAGTTATCAGGCGAGCATACAGATGACACCCTATGAGGCACTTTATGGGAGGCCTTGTCGTTCTCCAGGTTGTTGGACAGAGGTTGGAGAGAGACCCTTTACGGGTCCGAATTTGGTTAGAGACGCTGCTTGATGAAAAACCTTGTTATCCCTAACCCTTATTTTTATCCCTCAAAATGTATCATATATAAATGAAGGGGAGTGTCACTCTCCCTTTGGGTAGTGTCAAAAGAAAGGGCAAGGAGATGGGAAAATGGGATGGTGGAAATATGTTATGCGTATGAACAAAAATGCTCCCCAAGCGCAAGGAGACTTTTGTGGGTCGTGTTTTACTTGGAGGTACTCCAAGGTCGTTTCCACGGGAAAGGATGTAAACCGAGGGGAAGGTGATTTTTGGGTGAAAGAAAGTGTAAAATATTTTGTTGTTGAAAGTTGTTTGGTGAAGTGTGTGTTGGTGAAAATGAAATGAGAAACAAATGTTGGCAAGCGCAAGAGGTTACTCCAATAGGAATGACATCTCAACTCGAATCCCTCCTTCAATAGAGCATGAATGAACGACTGATTCGTGGGAAGCTAGGGATAAGAAGGGTGAGTATCCAAGCATAAACCGTGACTAGGCCTACGGAATATCAAAGACTCAACAATTTATCCACCCTCAACCTAGTCAAACCGAACCATTGAACTCTGAGAAAGGGAGGAGAATGAGTTGAAATGGCATACCTAAGTGGAGATTCCCCTTAGTTTTGCCAACTAAAAGATTTTAGCTACTCATACTTGAGATGAAATTAACAATGTAATGAAAATGCATTGCAAAGGTATGAAGTTATTGAGTAACTAAATGCACACAAACATAAGCTATAAGTGAAAACAATGAAAACCCATTTTATAAGTAAGAACAGGAAGAACTTTGATGCATTAATGGTGAAAGCTGTAAAAGAGAATTAAACTTGCAATGAACTTGTAGGAACTAGCATTAATGACATTAAATGAAGCTCTAAAGGTTCTTATAATAATTACAAGACAATCTATGGAAGAAAATGTAAAAATCTCAATTTATCTCTCTAGAACACTATTCATCATCTTCTCCAGACTCTCTCTCTCTCTCTATATCTGTATATCTGTAAATCATGCTAAATGCCCTGGCTGGAGAGCTATTTCCCTCCAAAAACGTCCCCTAGTCTCCTCCCTAGCTCTCTGATGAGATCCTCCATCCTTACGGGTCAAGGGGGACAAGCTGGACAGGGTAGTGCATAGCTAGCCTGCACACCCAGCTGCTTCTTCTTCTCTCTCTTCATTTAACATTCTAGCTTCCAAAGTCAGATGGAGGGTGCTGAGAGGTTGTACAATGTGATGGAGGGGTCAGAGAATGTGGGAGAATGATTGGTGGGTCCCTAAAAAACGGCTGGCTTGAGTTGCAGAAATTGGGGCAGGAATAGCAGACCGTACCAGTACGCAGTACCAGTACCCCGAACTCCAAAGGCTGGACCGTACCGGTACGCTATGTTCCAGTGGCCAAACCGTACCGGTACTCTTCTGCTGCTTTGTCTGATTTTTCTGATTTTTCTGATTTCTTCACTCCTGAGCCACTCTTTAGCCATTCTTTCATCCTCATTTGCCTCAACTCCTTTGGGAAGGCTTTAATAAGCCTCATTTAGCGCTCTTCTTTTGCAAACACCAAAAAATCATCATTAAGCGCAATAATAAAACAACTCCAATCAATTAACCCCCAAAAGCAATTGAACATTGGATGATTAGTACTTAAAATATGCAAAGTTTTTTGCTAATCAGACACCTCGGAGAAGGTGGAGTTGATACGGAAGCGTCTTCTCACGGCTCATAGCCAGCAGAAGAGCCATGCCGATAGACGGCGGCGACCTCTGGATTTTGAGGTGGGAGATCATGTCTTCTTGAAGGTGATGCCTAAGAGAGGAGTGGTCAGGTTCGGCAAGTGGGGAAAGCTGTCGCCGAGGTATATCGGACCCTTCGAGGTACTTGAGAGGGTTGACACAGTTACTTACCGGTTGGCGTTGCCGCCAAATTTATCAGGTGTTCGTGCGGTGTTCCATGTCTCTATGCTCCAGAAGTATACTCCAGATCTGACACATGTGGTGGATTGGGGTGAGTTGATAGTTGATGCGGATGGGACCTTCGAGTAGGGACCGGTGCGTATCATGGATAGCCGGGAGCAGGTTTTGCGAGGCAAGACCGTGAGTCTAGTGAAGGTGCTGTGACAACACCGAGGAGTGGAAGAGGCGACATGAGAGCGTGAGGACACTATACGTACCAGTTATCCTTTATTATTCGAGGATGGAGGTACATTCTTATAGTCATTTAGTATTATATGACTGTTGCATATGCATGTGGTTGTATGTGCATGTGTGTGTGTGAATTTCGGGGACAAAATTCTTTTAAGGAGGGAAAAATTTAAAACCCGGGTAGATTTGAACTTTTTATGAGAAAGGGCAAAACGATAAATTGTCACTACGGTTGGGGTTGAGAACCCTTATTTTTCTAGAGCTCGGATGACGAAACGGACATCACCTTTGGATTCGTCTCGCGAAATCTAGTTACCCAGACAAATTTCGTCGAATTCCGAGATAGTCGGATTTTTTGCGTTTTACGAGACGGTCGGGTCTCGAGTAACCCAAAAATGAATTTTTTAATAAAATTTTAAAAATTGAAAAATAATTTAAAGAAAGTTGAAATAAAAATATTTGAACTTGAACCGGAGCGGAATTTAATCGTTTCGGGCCGAAAACGGACCAGATAAAAGGGGGGCGTGTGGCGCGACGTGGACCAAACGTTAAAGTGTATAAATAGGGACTAAAATCTGATTTTTTAGAGAACTCTCTGCTGGGTTTAACCTTGGAAGAAGAAGAGAGAAAATATAGAGAATTTCAACTTTCTCTCTTAGATTTACGGAGTTCCGCCGCTCGGAATTCTTCGGACCAAGTATTAAAGTCGATCTCCTCGACAAGGGCTACGCAACTATACCAAAAACGAAGGATTTTACCGAAGATTCAAAAATGAGATTTTGGGGGAAGCTTGGGTTGAATCCTTAAGCTTCCTATGTTGATTTTACGCTTCAAGAGGTCGGGTTTTCATCCTAACTAGGTTTATTTCTAAACTAGGATGAATATATGGAATGGGTGGGTTGTTGTGTTTATTTTAACACTTGCCAATGATAGTTGATTTAATGGAAATGGGTGGATTCAATTCTAGTATGTATTGGTAATTATAAATTGCTAGTTTGTGATTTCTTGGAAGTTTTGATAATTGGGTAAGTGAAAATCACTTAATCTGATTTTTTTTTGAGTTATGTGATGAATTTGGGTATTTTATGTGATTACATAATTTGGTACCTTAAAGGTGTTTGATAATATGCCTATATGAAATAAAGTGTGTTAATTTCATGAGATTATGTGATAACATGTTTGAGCATTATTGTTGATATTTTGATATATGTTTGTTGATATATTGACATTGTGATGAGTCATGGTAATTGTATGCTTTTGTTATAAATTGTAATAAAATATGTAGATATGTGGTTAAATAGTTCATATAGCACTCGTACATATTGGACATGACATTGGTGTTGCAATTACACATTACATTGCATTTGCACGGAGGCAACGCATTCATGGGCATAAGGCATGAGTGTGGGTGTGTGTGTGCATAGTTGGTCAAACACCATTATTGGTGAATGATTCGTGGGCTCAGGATAGTTTGGCCGAGGTTCGACTGAGTCACATGATTTGCATTGAAAATAGGGTCGGGGTTAGCAAGAAGGGTTAGAAATTCCCTCGGGTGCAAGACCCGGTGATTGGGATACGCACTCCCTTAATTCAGCCCATAAAAGTGTGTGGGTCTACGCGGAACCCTTGGTGGAAGCCCATGAATTCCGTGTGGGTTGGGTGACCCTTGGTGTAAGTCCATGAATACCCACCCCATGAAAGACCAGAGATTTATAATGGTCATTTGATGTGCAACATAAATGGCGGATTTATACACATTGACATTGCATTGTGTTGTGGGAGCCGGGGAGGGCTCGGGTTGAAGTGCATGAGTGAGTCTCACCTCATTTCATGGCATGGCATGATGATTTCCAACATTGAATTGCGTATTCTTGATTGGAATGCTTTGTGGCTTGTTGAATGTTGCATGTGAACATTTCATATGCACTTAGGTTGGGGAGTGGCCTCTTTAGGAGATATTATATTGAGCGTGGCTCACCCTTTGTGGGAAAACATTTCAGATACTGGTTATATACCGGTGGACGGCTCGTATTTGGGGCCTCAAGGATGAAGAAAAGCCGACTTGTGGCTTTTAATCCATTTTTGTAAAATATTTACAAAGTTAGTTTTTGGGCATGTAATGTATGTAAAAGAATTGTATTGAACCTCTGATGGGTTATATGATTAAATGTTCTATATTGGACCTCGGATGGGTTATGTGATTGTGTGATTACACATGTTGTGTTTTGGGTAGCGCTCCCCGTACAAATGAGACTCTGCCCAAATTTTGTTAAATTATGGATCCCGGTAAATGGGGCATAATGGCGTGATATCAAGTTACACGTTATCCACGGGTATTCCGCGGGTTTATGGGTGATCAACGGGTTGACAAAGGACCCCCGGTTTTTGGGGTGTCACATGCCATCACCCTAGCACTCTTCCAAGGGCCCTCAATTATTTCAGGATGGGCGTTCGAACGTGAATTAGCGTTCGAACGTTGATGCCTTGTTCCAACTTCTCCAATTTTCTTCCAGAACAGGTGGGTGTTGCATGAAAGTTTGATGTTTATTGACTTTAGGCCCTTGTACAATCTTTTTCTTGAAATGTCATCATTGAAACTCTATCAAAGGATAATTAGTCTTATAAAAGCATATTAAGATGCTAATTTTAACTACTAATCATTTCTTTCTCCTTTGTGCCATCTCAATAAACCACTCTAAGGATCTAGGTCTCATATATGTTGATTTGTGATGTCGATGATGAATCAACCTTAGATCTAAGAGGAATAAGTTTAGAAGAGTTATAGAGGGTAGGGTTAGGATATATAGAGGCTTGGGACCTGAATGAGTGATTTTAGAATGCAAGAAATCTTTTAAAACTTAGTTTTCTAACACTAGTCGTCGACTTCCTCGAGGTCACTGGAGCTGACAAAATAGCAGCAGATCCTCGTTGTACCAATCCGGTCTCGACATTCACTCATCCCACGAATTTGGATCAAAATTAAATGCAATTTTTAAATTTAAACAATAAATTCTCAAAGTTCATAATCATGAAAATTACACAAATTTGCATTTTAATAGCTCCATCCAAAATTTATCATCTCACTACATTACTCTAAGGCATATTTAAAAATATAAAACTCAATCTCATGCATCCTATAGCAATGTTTCCTCACTTAGTTCAATTTCACTCACAAGTTTTTAAAATTTTGTTCGACTTTGACAAATTCAAGTGCATCGTGTGTAAAACCAAACTCCAACACAAGTATTCAGCTTAGTTTAAATCATTGGTAAACTCAACATAAATCCTAATGCATTGTCAAAGTGAATACATGACCGGTTAGTGATTTTAATCACGATTGTGGATTCCATACTTTTAATGTATGATTTTAATCATGGTTAATATGAGCTCAATGAGATTTACAAATAAACAATTTACAATTAAGTAGAAGTACTCTCACAATTCAAGTGAAATTATTTTTAACCATTTATTTATGCCTGACCTTTTTAGATTTTGCTACATTAGGCTCTTTTCTCACAATTGGCCTTTGGCATCTTTTAAGGTATTAGGGTTTAACTAACCTTTAGCCATGTGTTCACATATTCCCAACACTTCGAGTCATTTAAGATCATTAATAATTCAGACTAATCAAACTCCTAAGTATGAAAGTGAATAGCATCCGTGTACTTGGTTTTGAATCTTTCAAAGATAAACATGATCCAAGCATGCTAGGATGAAAGAGACTTTGACTAATGAATCATGTAAGAAGATTTATGCCACTAGGTTCTCTATCTCCTAATATGACTCATAGCAATGCACATTTCAACTTTGATTTAAGGATGGAACAATTTAATGCAAACCAAGGTGTGAATTACCATGATCATAAAACAAAGAAAAAATAAAAAAAAGAAAATCTTTTTGGCTTTTTCATTTTTCACTTAACACAGGTACATGAAAAAAATGAATAAAGATGCTATTAAACAAAGAAAAAATTAATAAAGTATTTACCATAAATCCTAAAAATGAATGCCAAAATTGACATCAAAACTCTTTTTGGATTTTTGTATTTCTTTTTTTTTTTTTCATATTTCTCTTGTTTTTGGGTTTTCATCTTTCAATTGTTTTGTATTTTCACATAGAAAAAAAATAAAAAATAAAAAAATATATAAAAAATGTCTAACCCTAAGATGTTCGATGAAATGCATTTAAGATCACCTAGGTACATACTCTCACCTCTCCTACTTCTTATAAGTCATGACCATACTAGAAGCACTCGGGGCCTCCAACATGGTTGTGTAAAACCCGAGAAAAATTAAGATTTTACTAAAAAAGGCAAAATGGTAATTAGTTGTTATGGTACAGGTTAAAAACTCAAATTTTTGTAGAACTTGGATGACAAAATGTACCTCGCCGTTGGATTAATATTGTGAAATCTAGCTACCCAGTCAATTTTTGTCGAATTTCGAGACAGTCAGATTTTTCGTATTTTACGGTACGATCGGGTGTCGCACGACTAAAGTAAACGCGATCAGATTTTATTCTCAAAATCTAGGAACTAATTTAAATAAAAAATATACTAAACCTAACTTGAGACGAGATTTAATTGATTCTGAATAAAATTGGATCAGAAAAAGTTGGGACGTGTGGCTCAATTTGAGCCAAGCAATTGGGAAGTATAAAAAGGGGAGAAAATCTGATTTTCTCCCCCATTTTTCTTTAGTATTTTTGGAAAAAGAAGAGAAAGAAAATCCAAGGTTCTCCACCTTCTCCCTCCGATCTACTGCGATCTAACTGTCAAATCTTTTCAGGCCAAGAACAAAAGTTGTTCTACGCGACTAGAGCTACGCGTACATACCAAAGATCGTGAGTTTTGGTAAGAACCTCAAAAATGGGATTTTTGGATTAAAGCTTTGAGGATTGATTTGGAGTTTTTTGAACTTCTTTTACGCGGAGTTGCGCTACAAGATGTAGGGTTCCTTTCCTAACTAGGTTTATTTCCAACCTAATGTTGAAATATGAAATGGATAGAGTGTTAGAGATGGAATCTCATGTATAACACATACCTAGTGTCGTTAGAATATGAAAATGGGTATAAGAATATGTTTAAACCAAATCTTACATGATTGGGTTTTGATAAAATTGCTTGGTTTGGAATTTCATAAAGAATGTGCTGTTTGGGCATGCTATGTGTTTACATTTGTGCATTGTAGGTATTTGATAAAATGCTTATGAATGATTAAGTGTATTATCTAAAATGAAAATGATATAATATGCTTAGTGGAGATTGCGGAATGCAATTATATGCTTTATGATAAAATGGACATTTGAGAAATTGGGAATGTTTGTGGAAATTGAATATGTTCATAATATACTTATGATATGATGAACATGACATTGTAATTGCAATTGTATATTACATTTGCATATGCACGGGTAGTATCGCATTCATGGACATTCAACATGAGTGTGGGTGTGTGTGCATGGTTTTGATCAAATACCATCCTTGGTGGGTTGATACGTGGGCTCGGAAGAGTTTGACCTAGGTTCGACTGAGTCACACGGGTTGCATTGAAAGAAAGGGTCGAGGTTAGCAAAAAGGGCTAGATTCTCCCTCGGGTGTAAGACCCAGTAATCTCAAATACGCACTGCCGTTGGTATTAAATCCATAAAGTATGTCGGTGTACACGAAGTTTGTGGAAGTCCATAGATGCCGTGTCGGTTGGGTACCCGTTGGTGGAAGTCCATAAATACCCACCCCAAGAAAGACCCAAGATTTTATAAAATGGTCATTGGATGTGTAACATTAATGGCGTGACCTTGGAATGCCCAGATGCATAAGCATGGAATGACATGTGTTATGGGAGCCAGTGGAGGGCTCGGGTTGCATTGCGTGTGTGAGTTCTATCTCATGACATGGCATGAAAAGTGTAGCATTCATTTATGAAATGTATGTTCTTGAATAAATGATTTATGTGATGAATTGCATGTGACATTTCATATGCATCTGTGTTGGGGAGTAGCCTCCTTAGAAAATACTCTATTGAGCGTGACTCATCCTTTATGAGAACATATTTCAAGTGTTGGACAAGCGTCTGTGGATGGCCCTCACTTGGGCTCATGTTGATGGCATAGCCGGATTGTGGCTCTTAAATTGCATCTTTGTAATAGATTATGTAATATGTTCTGAACTTATAATTTTGGTTAGAAGGATATGTAATGAACTCTTTTGGATAATGTTTTGATGTAAATGAATGATTGGATGAATATAGTATGATTTGGGATGAAGATGAATTGAAAATTGGAAGGATTGGGGAAAATCTAGGCTCAAGTACCGGTACCTAGGTTCATAGGTACTGGTACCATGTTGTCGGATGAACTAGGTACTGGTACGTAGGCTTACAGGTACCAGTATCTAGATTCCAGCGGGCTAAGGTACCAGTACCTAGGCCTCAGGTACCGGTACCCCGATGGGCAGTGGGTTCAGGTACCAGTACTCATACTCATAGGTACTAGTACCAATGCTTATAGGTACCGGTACCCGACAAACAGAAGTCTCATGTACTGGTACCATGTATCAGAGGTACAAGTATCTCTTCCCAAAACTTGAAACTTTAAAAATGTAACACTGAGGGGCCCTCACATCTTGAGCGCACTTCTATGGATGATGTAAATGGATAATAATAAGTTATATTCTAGGATGTAGATCTTGGAATGGTCGTACGGTTAATATGTATATAGGTTACGAATTGGGTTAGACTCCCCTATAAAGGAGACTCTGCCCAAAGTTTGTTTTGGTTATGATTCCGGTGAATGAAGTATAACGACGTGATATCGGGTTATATGGTACTCTCGGGTATTTTTCACGGGTTGATGGGTGATCAACAAGTTGAGAAAGAACCTCGAGATTTTGGGGCTTCACAGGTTGAGATGGTGAGTTTCTCAAAATCCTCACTAGTCACCCATATTTGCTTTCCCTTCCTAAAACTCGGGTTAGGTTGGGGAATGGTTGGAGGACTAGCTCTCTTCTCCTCAAAGGTATGTAGATCAATTTTGATCTTGGGGGTAGAAGAGGTTTTAGGCACTCAAGCATGTGGTCCATGTGAGGATGATGCATGCATATACTTGGACTCATACGATCTCTCTAAAAGCTTAGAAAATATTAAGACTTGTTGATTTGAGGCTTTGGATTAGTTGGCTAGATGCTCAAGCTTCTTATTTAAGACTTCCCTATTTTCATGCAATGTCCACTATGATAACCATGTTCTCCACAAGTATAGTACAAATCATGATTGGTTTGGTTTCTTTAACAGCTTTCTTCTTTGAATGCCTACCCTTACAACTATTAGCATCTTTAGAGTTCATGCCTACTTAAGGGGGTGATGAGTTGGTGATACCCTTCATAGACATGGTCATGGAAGAAGTATTGGTGTATTCATTTTTTTAGCCTAAACCACACTTATCACCTACACTCTTTCCAATAGATAATATCCTATCAAAATTTTCATTGCATTGGGGAAGCCTCTTAGAGAGTTCATTTCATTCATGAGGATCTTTATTAAGTTTGGCACATTTTAACTCAAGATTCTTCTTAGACTTGACAAGCTCGAGGAGAGACTTATTCTCATCCTCAAGGCCACATACCTTGGCCTTGGACTTCACCAAGTCCACTTGAAGTGATCTTTTCTTTCTTTTTTTTTTCACTTGAGTTAACTCGACCACTCAAGGATACCACTTTCTCTTGTTTGAGGAATTGTACATACAATTGATCGTTTACATCTTTTATATCCTCAAAATAATCTTCATCCTCTACACATGTGGGGATTTCTTTTTCCAAGTTTTCTATCACCATGGCAGGACTTGACTCAACTTTACTTGTTGAAGTATTTCTAGGGGGAGAGGAGTATGAACCTACAACTGCCATAAAGTTCTCTTCATCATTATTTGAAGAGAAGTCAACATTCGGGTTGGACTCACTTTCACTATCACTCCATGTGGTCTTTATAGCTCTCCTCTTGTCTTTGGACGAATTTCTCTTATTTCTATTTGGGCATTCCAATGCAATATGTTCAAATCATTGACATTCAAAGCATTGTAAGTCTTGCCCCTTTCTCTCAACTTCCTTTCGAGAGTCTCTTGCCCCTTTCTGTCTTCCTCCTTAGGAGTAGGTCTACTATGCTTTCCTTTTGACATCAAGGACTTGAAATTCCTAATCTTGAAGTACTTTTTGAACATTTGTGCAATTAAGGTTAGGTCATCTTTTCCTAATCAGGGTGATCCAAATTTACCTCCTTGATTTGTCGAGCTCAAGGCAATACCCTTAGCTTGCTTTGGAAATGGAAAGTTCATCTAAAGTGTCAATATAGGCCCAACTAGGTCTTCCATCGACACCAACTCCATGTTAAAACTTGTTTCCAAGGATCTAACCTTAGCATGAAATCTCTTGGGTAAAGATTTCAAGATTTTCCACTTGATGGCCACATCATCAACCTTGGTATCTAATGCAAATAAATATCACAAAATTTAGCATAAAATCCACTAAATTTAGGGGTACAAAATTGTATCAATTTTTTGGATACTAAATCAAAATTTTAATTTAATTTTAATTTTTTTGGGTATTAAATTTAGAAGGAGTCTCCATGCAATCAGTGTAAAATCTCAAGAAATCTTTGTATTATATATAAAATATCAAGAGATGTTCATGTAATATTACAAAAATTCAAGGAGTGCCCGTGTTTTTTACCCAAAAATGTAACTTGTAATTTAATGAAGATCCTTTCCGGCTGAACATATTTGCAATGGATAATTACTCCAGCTGGATAGACAACACCTGCCAATGCCACGTGAACAGATTCTGAGAAACAAGATCCGCCAGCCCATGTGCGCCTAGCAGATCAATGAGCATGCGGAATGAACTTTCTTTCTTTCTTTTTTATTTTTAACAATGCTTTTGTGTTTCTTTCTCCTTTCTCATTTGTGGCAAGTGCCACAAATGAGCAGTCTGGGTGCACGTGCACCCCTCTCATGACACAATGCCATTTGAATGGCTAACTGACGAATCTTTACCATGACGTTGCACGTGACTTCACTTTGAAGTGCACCCCTCTCATGACAATGCCATTTGAATGGCTAACTGACGAATCTTTACCACGACGTTGCACGTGAGTTCACTTTGAAGTTTGAACCAATCTATCTCTCAAATAAACATTTAATGTAGAGGTAATATCCCGTTATTAGTATCATGTATTATCGTAATAAGAGGTTAAAATTACCTTCACTGTCATACATGATGTAGTTATTATAAAATATAGTAAGAGTCAATATTAAATTGTACTGTATCCACTTATTCACTTGTCATTTTACTATAAGATAGTGAGAACACGTCACAATAATGATATGATATCACCGTTACGTAAATTTTTTTTTTTCCGCTCTCTCCCTCATCTGCACCAAACTTTTGTTATTCTCATTTGAACAATTACTATACGAACTAGAATTACCTAATGTGAATAGCTTGAATTTGTTGGTCATACTATTTTGTTTATTAATAATTCAATATCTATATAATAAAGTAGCTTACAATTCAAATTTCAAAACATAAACAAAATGACTTTTTCTTTTCGCGGTTCATATCGTTTTAAATTTTACTTTAAAGTTCATCTAACGGCTAATATTAACACCCTAAATTTAATAGGAAAAATAGGCCCCTAAGGGTGTGTTTAGAGTGACCTTTTAAAAGTACTTATAGAAATTATTTCTCATAAGTACTTTAAAAAAAAAAAATAGTGTTTGAAACCGCTCCACCACTACCACCACCACTACCACCACCACTGCCACCGCCGCCACCACCGGCACCACCACCACCATCGCCGTCGTCGCCACCGCCACTGCCGCCGCCGCCACCACCACCGTCGCCGCCGCCACCACCACCGCCATCACCATCACCCCCGCCGCCGCCATCACTGCCACCACCATCGCCACCACCTCCATCACTACCACCACCACTGCCGCCATCGCCACCGCCGCCGCCGCCACCACCACCACCACCATTGCCGATGTCAACGCCACCACCATCGCCATCCCCGCCGCCACCACCACCGTCGCCGGCGTCGCCCCCACTGCCGCCGCCACCATCACCACCACCGTCGCCGCCACAGCCACCACGGTCATTGCCACCCACCACAACCATCACCGTCTCCTACCACCACCACCTCTCACCCCCACTACAATCGATGTTTAAATTCATTTATCTCTCCTCTATGTTTGTGATTTAATTTTGGA
Organism: Ilex aquifolium; assembly: GCA_951799425.1. Taxonomy (NCBI): domain Eukaryota; kingdom Viridiplantae; phylum Streptophyta; class Magnoliopsida; order Aquifoliales; family Aquifoliaceae; genus Ilex; species Ilex aquifolium. The sequence continues at coordinate 23,149,567 of OX637406.1, read as the reverse complement.
TATGAATACAAATATGTTTATTGTTTACCATTTTTTATTACTTTGTGCCTTCAGACACAGACAATAACTAGTATGTCAATATGTCACATTATCTAGTGGGTATACATCCTAGATATTTGGTTATTCTCATTCAATATTTGGTATACATCCTACACGAATTTGATATCACAACAAAATTAATAAATATAAAAATGTAATTATTATTTGAGATTGAACTGCAATAAATAAAAAATTAAGATCGATACTTAAATATTGAATCAATCAAAATAATTTTATTTTGTGGTTCATTTTGCTGAATTGACTCGTAATCTCTCACATTTATTTTGTAATATTTGTCAATGATAAAAACTTTTGATAGCTTAGATTTACTTCTTGCCTATTTATGTTAGAATAACCTTACTTTATTGTCCATGATAAAATTATAGTGCTGAAAAAGTTTTTCGGTAGTATAATACAAAATAATTAATTATAGTAATTTTTAATTAATTCACTTGTAGCCATTAGTAAAATAAACGATACAATAGCATAAGAAACTACTACACCTTCCACATTCTAATTCAATAAAAAAACGTATTGCCAAAAAAATAAATTTTGTTGGTACCATTGTTAAGTCTAGTTTCCTATATATACTGCACAGGCACTGGGCGTAGCAGTTGTGCAAATCAAGTCCGTGATAATATTTTGAGCTGAAAGAGCAAGAAAGTTCAGCCGAGCATTAGACATGGAAAAGAAGACTTTTGGGCTCTTCTTGCTGCTTCTCATTGTATTCGGTACTCGTAAGTCCCTTTCTCTTCCTCTCCCTCTTCCCTCTTTGTTGTTTATATGTATTACTAGCGACTACCCTGTGCCATGCAGAGAATTTGTATCTCATCACCTTCCATTACCTTTTTCACTATCTTCTTCTCTCTCATGTCCCACAATTTAAGAAGTAAACAAGTTAGACAAATAATTATAAAAATTGGGGGTGATAGAAAGTAATTTTTTACAAAAATTTAAATGAGTTGTTATAGTTGGTGGAGAGGTGGTTCTATCATATGGTGAAATGTAATTGAATTGAATATATTAAAATAAATAAAAATTCAAAAAATTTAGAGAATAGGGAGGGAAGATCTTCCAAGTCTCTCTCACTTAATTTGTTTGTTATACAATATAATATAGATTTGACTCATCTCCAGTTAAGATGTAATTAACAGTTTCTCAAATGACTCTCGAGTGGTCGGATTTGTCCATGTAGATCAACTGATTTTAAGGTTTCAACCCTAAAATTGAGGCAAAAATGAAACTTAGAAGGCCAGTTGAAACTGTCCCATTTTTTTTTTGATCAAGAAAACTGTCCCATTGAAGTGGGCATTTATGATGTTTAGCCTTCCTTAAATTGAAAAAGAGGTGACATTGTGGAACTAATGGAGGTAAGTCAACCTAACAAAATTTTATCTCCAGTTACATCCATCATGGTTCACTATTATGTTTTAGAGCAATGCTATTGAGACTTAATTTATTAAAACTTGGTGTTTATACAATGTTACCAATAAAACCACATTCTTAGTTCAAATAATGTTACTCTACTTTATTAAAAGTCATACTTTTTGTTAGATTATAAATTATCATATTTTTTTTTTTCACTATTTCTTTAATGTTAATATTGGTCTTCGTTAGTGTAAATAATCATCATATTATTTTATGAGTAATTTTATTTGGACCTAAAAATTTGACCTAATTTGCGGACATAATGATGTGGCTTCAGTAGAACTATTGGAACACCAAGTTTCAATATTTGATGGGCCCCACAGTCAATCCAAAGGTCATAGTGAATTAGGTCAACAAATTAAATCAATAAATTAAGTCTCAATAGCATTGCTCTTATTTTATTTCGCTAGTAGGCTGCCTACTGAAGGAGGTTTTTTTTTTTTTACAGAAAATTATAATTTTTATGAGGTAAGTTATACGTTTGAGAGTTTATAAAAAAAAAGGTGTTCAGATAATTCATAACATATTAGGATGAGCCGAAAAACATACGACTATTAGAGTAAAATAATATTATTTACTATGTAATCTAAATTTACAATCCAAATTTGTATCCCAAATAAACAGGGACTATTGGAGATGAGTAAGTTCCATCAACTTTTTTAAATAACAATCACTGATTCAATAGTTCTTATTAATTTGGGATACAAATTTGGGTTATAAATTTAGGTTACATAGCATTGCTGTTTACAATAATGAAGTTATTAAATAGGTGCAAGTTGAAGTACTCAAAGCCTGATTTTTCCATGTAAGTAAACCCATAGTCATGATATTCTTCGTTTTAAACGCTCGCAGAACTGATGATCTCGCAAGTGGCAGCAAGAGTGTGCGAGTCCAAGAGCCATGGGTTCAAAGGTGCATGCCTGAGTGATCACAACTGTGCTCTGGTGTGCAGGAACGAAGCTTTCTCCGGAGGCAGATGCCAAGGAATCCGCCATAGGTGCTTCTGCACCAAGCTCTGTTGACTTGATTTTCCCTTGCCACCCAGAAAATAATGCTTTCGGTACTGCTAGTGTTAATGCTTGGGTCAATGTTAGTGATAAAAAATAAATCCCTTAACTGTAAGAGAGTGTTGTGGTGGTACAACTTTCCATTTTAGTTAGGTTTGATTTGCTTTAGTGTGTGATTCTCTGCAGGTTGTGAGAGATGTTCTTGTTCTTGCCCTTGCCCTTTGGCTTCAGTTTTATCTGGTCTTTTATTCTATTCAGCACACACATATGTGTTGTGTGTGTGGAGCAGCTGTTTTGGGTATTGGCATCGTTTTGGTTGGAACCTATGAAGTATAGATACTTTGTAAAGGTTGATCTATTTGTATTGGATACCGTATCGGATACGATATTCAAAGATACGTATCGGATACACACCAAACGTTTCCAATAATAAGTAAAATATATGATGCTTCGAGGATACTTCTATATGTAGAGAAGTATATATAATTTTTAGTTTTAATCTTTACTACTTCATTTTGATTTCACATACAACGTAATACATCAATAAAAAATCATATGATTTGGGAAGACACTTTAACGCCCCAAAATTCACCCTACAAGACATACTATCTAAAATCATCCAATCATGAGAGCAACTACAATAACCATTAAATAATAAACTATTCATTAATCTGACAAAAAATAAATATTAAAGCCAAAAAACATTGGAACCAACTTACAATTCAAAACCAAATTCTATCTAGCAGTGTAACAATTAAACTAACTGAAATATTATTTTATAGAAATCTCTTAAACACTAAACTAAAAATAAACATTCTTCCAAGACAGGGTCCACATCTTGATCCTCCAACTGCTCGTAATCAACCTGCTCATCCACATTGACATCCTCATCTATGCCAAAATCTGTAAGTGTGTTATAGGGGGTGAGCAACAGCCCGTAGAAAATCTCTCTCAAATCTCAACAAAGTTTTAAAATAATAAAAATAAGACAAGTCTCTTTTGGAAAATAAACCAAACCAAACTAAGTCTTATGTCCCAATCATTTCGGGTCAGCCATATAAATTTTCGAGAGTAAAACCATGACAGTTGTAATGATCTCAAGTGTACGAAATACAGTCAATCAATGACAAGAATAAACATGCAAGAAATTAAAACAATCAATAAATAACTCAGTAGCATCATCTCATATTCTTATTTATGTTGGTTTCTTCTTAGAAATCTACACAACGATTCTACTTCGTTCACACACCACAACCACATAATCTCAATCATTCACCGCATGGCCAAATCACAAACTACTTTAGGAAGGGCGTATACAGTCTCCCATGACATTGACGAATCTATCCCAAGAAAGGTATACCATCCCTCAGCCTCGAACCTACGTGAACAATAGTGGTTGCTCTCACAAACAACAATCCACTACAAGTGTTAGGTAACCATCTCACCCCCACAGGGATAGACTAACCTCTAACACTTTACGGCAGCTCTCGAAGGCAATTCAAGTCCGTCTAACTCAAACCATACAAGAGATAAAACAACAATTTTCTCAACAAACACAACCTTAACCAATCACAATTTTTCATTAACAATTCAAGTATCACAATTGCAAAATTCTTGATATACTATAGTAATAAAGGAATTAAAATATGCAAGAGATCATATCAAGAAAACATTCACAATTGCGATATCAAAATTCTAGGGTTTTGCCAAAAATCATAATTTCTTAGAAAAAAATAAGTATTAGATGAAAACATGATTTAATCAAGAATATGAATTTAGAATTCAAGAATCCATGTATTTTTCACAATCAAATATATATTTAGCAAACTAGGTTTTTCGAAATTCAAGAACAAGTATTTCTTGCACCCAAACATGTGTTCTGTTCAAGACTACGTTTCAATGATAAAGGAACCAACAAATTCATACGTAGTTATCATATATCTATCAAAAAGATTGAAAACATACATATATAATACCCTAAGTCTCAATGAAAGAACTCAAGAAGACTCCCCTACCTTGGTTCCGTAGTTTGTGTGTAAACTTAACGTGTTTGATCTATTCCAACGTCAGAATCCCCCTTAAATCCTGTGTTTTTCCTCTTCTCTCTTACTCTCTAAGGCTCTCTAGGGTTAAGCTGATAAAACAGGGCTAGGGAAGACGTCTTTAGGTATGTATAGTATGTGAAAATAGTCTAATCGGCACAGACTTGATACTCAAAATCGCGACAGTACATTCGAACTAGAGGCCTGACGTTCGAACTCTACATAACATTCGAACATAATATTGGGCATTTGAATTTTGTTTGCTCCCAATACTTTTGCTTTTTTTATCAGAGTTTCTATCAGACACAAAAGTACTAGGACTAACTGTCGTTCGAGTTGATCCATTCACGTTCGAACGGACTCCAGTTTTTATCTGAACTTCTCATGAAGTTTTGGCTTGCTTAGAGGTCAATTTAGGAAATGTTCACGAAACACACTTTTGTAGCCTTGGAAGTCTAGTGTCTAATGTAAAAATTTCAGATCAATAGGACATTAGGGTAAACAGTTATGGTCTAAATACTAAGGTCATGTCAAATTCTTTCCTACCCGAATTCTCTCTAAATTGTGTTTTAACTCCGGAATACTTCCTAACTTCTAATACACCCCCTATTACATCTCTCAAAGTTTTTATTTCTACACTTACAGTCTATATGGTTCATTCTTACATCATTATATATATGAACATTACCAGATAATTACATCACTAAATTAAGATAAACATGTGGGAGTTTACAATCGACCCCCTTTAAAGAAAGTTTCATCCTCGAAACTTACCTTGTGTAGAGAACAAATGAGGGTACGTCTCTCGCATCTCCAACTCTGGTTCCCAGGTAGCTTCTTCCACCCCATGATGTTGCCACAAAATCTTCACTAGTTGGATTACTTTATTACGAAGCACCTTCTCCTTGGTATCGAGAATCTTCACCGATTGTTCTTTATAGGTTACTCCATCTTGAATTTCAATTCCTTCCAAATCAATGACATGCATTGTATCGGATTTGCACTTCCTTAACATTGATACATGGAACATGTCGTGTATCCCTAAAAACTGGGCTGGTAACCTAAGTTGATACTGCACTTTACCCATAACTTTGATCACTTCAAATGGTCCGGTGTACCTTAGGGTTAACTTTCCCTTCTTGCCAAATCTGAACACTCCCTTTTTGGCTGACACCTCGAGGAACTCATAGTCCCCCTCTTGGAATTCCAATGGTCTTCTTCTTCTATCCGAATAACTTTTCTGTCTACTCTGAGCCATGCGTAGTCTTTCCCTAATTAGTTGAATTTTCTCAGTAGTCTCCCAAACAATTTCTAGTCCAAACAAGATACTCTCTCCAACTTCTAACTAACAAGTCGAGGACCTACATGGTCTTCCATACAATGCCTCGTAAGGAGCCACTCCTATACTTGCCTGATAGCTGTTGTTATAGGCGAATTCTACCAATGGGAGATGTTCACTCCAACTCCCCTTGAGGTCAAGAACACATGCCCTCAACATATCTTCCACAATTTGGATCACCCTCTCAGATTGTTCGTCTGTCTGAGGATGAAAAGTTGTACTGAAATGAAACTCTGTTCCCAATGCCTTCTATAAGCTCTACCAGAATTTAGCCACAAAGCGACTATCTGGGTCAGAAAATTGACAACGGTACCCCATGCAACCTCACTATTTCCTAGATATATAACTGGCTCAAGGTTGCCAAATTATCTGTGGTCTTAACAGGTATAAAGTGGGCAGTCTTTGTCAATCTATTAACCACCACCCAATTCGCTTTATGTCCCTTGACATTTCTGGATAATTCTAACACAAAATCCATTGTAATGTGGTCCCACTTCCACTCAGGAATCGGTAAGGATTTTAATGACCCTCTCGATCTTTGATGCTCAATCTTTACCTGTTGACACACTACGCACTTTGTAGTGTACTTAGCCATGTCTTGTTTCATTCATTTCCACCAATATTGGCGCCTCATGTCTTTATACATCTTAGTACTACCCGGATGTATGGAGAATTATGAACGATGGCTCTCCTCCAACACTTCTTCCCTTACTTGGTCATTGTTTGGTACACATAGTCTTCTATGAAACTATAACTCATCATTATATACAGACCAGTTCTCAACAATCTCATTCTTCTCCAATCTACCCCGGATAGTTTCCAAATCTGTATCTAATCGTTGCAACTCTACAATCCTTTGTCGGAGAATTGGTTAAGCCACAAGATTAAATAAGCATGGTCGATCCTTCTGCTTATGCACCAGTAGGTCAAATTCCTCCAAAGCCTAAATCATCTTCCACATATTAACGGCAAGAACATTGATTTCACCCTGAGTCTTTTTGCTAAGTGCATCTGCTACCACATTAGCCTTCCCTAGATGGTAGTTGAGGGCGAAATTATAATCTTCCAAGTATTCAATCCACCTTCTTTGCCGAAGATTCATGTCTTTTTGTATGAATATATACTTGAGGCTCTTGTGATAAAAAAACACTTGAAACTTTTCTCTATACATGTAAAACCTCCACAACTTAAGAGCAAAAACCACAACAGCTAGCTCTAAGTCTTGATTAGGATAGTTCTGCTCATGAATCTTTAGTTGTCTCGAGCCATAAGCAACTACCTTATCTCCCTACATTAGCACACATCCCAAGCATCGTAAAGAAGCATCCGTGTAAACATCGTATCCTTCACCACTGTTCGGAATAATAAGGACAGGTGTTGTTGTCAACCTGTCCTTCAATGTGAGGTAAACTAGTTCACACTATTGAGTCCACACGAATTTTTCCCCCTTCTTCGTAAGGCGGGTCATTGGCATAGCCAACTTTGAGAACCCTTCCCGGAACCTCCTATAATAGCCTGCTAAGCCCAGGAAACTATGTATTTCTATTACATTCCTTGGTGGTTCCCACTTCATCACTGCTTCAACCATCGCGAGGTCAACAGCTACACCCTGTTCCAACACAACATGGCCAAGGAATTTCACTTCCTTCATCCAGAACTCATATTTACTCATCTTAGCGTATAACTTATGCTCTTTCAATGTCTACAACACCACCCGGATATGGTGTTCATGTTCCCCTTGTGTCCGCAAATAGATCACTTTGTCATAAATAAACATAATAACAAACTGATCTAGATATGGTAGAAATACTCTATGCATCAAATCCATAAATGTTGCAGGAGCATTAGTCAGTCCAAACGACATTATAGTATATTCGAAATGACCATACCTTGTACGAAAAACTGTCTTAGGAATATCCTCCTCCTTAATTACCAGTTGATGGTACCCTGTGCGAAGATTAATCTTGGAGTAATACTTAGAACCCCTCAACTAATCGAATAAATCATCAATCCCTGGTAATGTGTATTTATTCTTCACTGTCACTCAGTTCAACCTTCGGTAATCTATACATAACCTTAGTGTTTCATAATGCTTCTTCACAAAGAGGACTGGGGCTCCCCAAGGTGAAGTGCTTAAGCGAACAAACTCAATTGCTAGTAATTGGTCTAATTGCCTCCTTAGCTCCTGTAACTCTAAAGGTGTCACCCGATAAGGTGCAATAGAAATGGGTTTTGTTCCAGGATACAAGTCTACGGTGAACTCAATCTCTCTTCGAGGTGGTAAGCCAGGCAGCTCATCCGAAAATACATCTGGAAAGTCCGACACCATATATATCAACTTTTGTGGGGAGTCAACTAGTTTCTCTCCCATTAGCAAGAAAGCTTAGACTACTTCCTGCCTTAGCCTGTAAGAATCATTTACCCATCATGGGAAAGGGTGGAAATCATTCCGCTCATTTGTGAAGTTGAATACTACCAGTGATTGGAACACTACCCTTTTTCGGAAGCAGTCCATCACCGCATGGTATGCAGACAACAAGTCCATTACAAAGATCACATCATACCTTTGCATGTCCAACACTACAAAATATACCCTCAGCTCTTGTTCCCCTATCCAAAGTATGAAACCCCGACACACTTTGAGGGTTTCCAATTGTTCACCAGTGGGTAAGGCAACATTCAAATCCTTGTCTAAGTTTTCACATTTCAATCCCAATGTTTTAACGTATGCCAAGCATATAAACGAGTGAGTAGCACCAGGATCAAACGATATGCGCACGTAAGAATTATACAGTAAAATGATACATTCAACCACCGTGTTGGCGAGATCATCCTCCATTTTAGTCATTGCAAAGGATCGGCCTTAAGTGGTACCAGTTGGAACAATTGCACAAGGGTTCTTCTGTGATAGCTGCCTCTGAGGTGGGGGCTTGTTCACATTCTGCTGTCCTACTACCTGATTGGTTTTTGGTGGAAACGATGGACAATTATTGCTAAAGTGCCTGAAACGTCCACATACGAAGCATTGATGCAGGTCAGTGACTGCTTTATTTTGAATAACCCCAACTCCTCGAACTGCTTGATTCCTTTGCCCCGAAACTTGATCAGGTCGGCAATATGGCACTGCCCTTTGTGTGACTCCACTGCTGATACCTGTTCTCAAGGGACCTCCTCTAGTAAAATTTTGTCTTCGTCTAGCCTCCTCTGTGTCTCTCCACCAAGTTTGCCCCTTCCACTAGATCCTTGTATTCTCGGATCCTAAGTGCAACTAGCTTCTCACAGATGGAAGGCCTCGAACCTTGTTAAAAGAGTTTAGCCCTCTTTGCATCTGTAGCCACAAACTCGATTTCGTAGTGAGACAGCTCAGCAAATTTTATTTCGTATTCAATCACCGTCATGCTGCCCTGCTTCAAAGCCAAGAAGTCTGCACTCATCCTATCATTCACAGATTCAGGGAAGTATTTAGCATGGAAGATCTGATCAAGCATCTCCCAAGTCATGGTATCCACTACATGCATCCGCTTCACTAAATTCCATCAGTGATCCGCTTCTCCCTCGAACAAATAGGTCGCTAGTCCTACTCAGAGATCAGCAACAATCCCCATGCTATCACACATTTTCCTCACCCTCCTAATCCACTTATCTGCCTCCATTAGATTAGAGCTTCCTTGGAAAGTGCATGGGCATTGTCATAGGAATTCTCGCAATACCATCATCCTACTGTTTTCATTAACATCTCCTTGTCCCACCGCCAATGGTTGTGCCGCCTCATTCTAGATAAGGTTCCCATTTTGGTTTTGTACCAGAATGGTCAAATCTTGTAGGCATTGGTAAATACCATTCATAGCATCTGGAGGAGTTGGTGGTGGCGGGTTCACAAAACCTCCACGTCCTCGTCCTCGTCCTCGTCCTCGTCCCTGTCTACTGCCCTTTTTGCACAACAAGTTATAGTTTAGTTTCCTTAACATACAAGAAACCCTAACTTACACTAGAGTCTAAAGCCTAAGGCCTATTATCAGACTTAATTCTATAATTTCATTCTTCCTAATTCTGACTCTCTAGTGGTAATCCATACCCTTATTGCTCCCATGTAAGACCTAAAGCCTAGGCTGTGATACCAAACCTGTAACGCCCCAAAATCCACCCTATAAGGCATTACTATCTAAAGTCATTCAATCATGAGAGCAACTACAATAACCATTAAATAATAAACCATTCATTAATCTGACAAAGAATAAATACTAAAGTAAATAAAACATTGGAACCTCTCCAACTTACAAATCAAAACCAAATAGTATATAGTAGCAGAACAATTAAACTAACAAAAATATTATTTCATAGAAATCTCTTAAACACTAAACCAAAAATAAAACAACTCTATTCTTCCAAGATTGGGTCCACATCTTGATCCTCCAATGGCTTGTAATCAACCTGCTCATCCACATTGACATCCTCATCTATGCCAAAATCTATAAGTGTGTTGTAGGGGATGAGCAACAACCCGTAGGAAATCCCTCTCAAATCCCAATAAGGTTTTAAAACAATAAAAAGAAGGCAAGTCTTTTTTGAAAAATAGAATATATAAATTTTTGAGAGTAAAACCATGACAGTTGTAATGATCTCAAGTATACGAAATACAGTCAATCAATGATAGGAATAAACATGCAAGAAATTAAAACAATCAATAAACAACTCAGTAGCATCATCTCATATTCTCATATATGTTGGTTGCTTCTCAAGAATCTATACTGTGATGCCCTAAAATTCGGGGGTCCTTTCTCTACCCATTGATCACCCATCAACCCGCGAAAATACCCGTGTATGCTGCATAACCCGACACCACATCATTACACGACCATTCTAATGTCCAACATACATCAATTTATCCTTAGTTTTTCACCAATTACATTCTTTAAAGAAGAATGCTCAAGGCCCGAAGGCTTGGCAAAGTTATACTTAAAATTTGAAAATTTTAGAAGAGGTATCAGTACCTCCTTCACGTGGTACTGGTACTTGAGCCTTCTGTTTGCCAAGTACCAGTTCTTGTAAATGTGGTATTGGTACCTGGGCCCTCGACAATTTTGTACCGATACCTGTGAACCTAGGTACTAGTATCTAAGCCCAATGCCAGCGGGGTACCGGTATCTGTAAGCCTAGGTACCGGTACCTAGGCTCTTTGGATGCCAGGTACCTATGAGGTACCAGTACTTGCTACCCAGATTTTTTCTAAACTTCCTCAAATCAAACTTTTAGCCATCCAATATATACCACACCCATTCCATTCATTCCTTTTACAAAAGAACAATGTCCCATTGCACGTATTTGCTAAAATACAAGGTTTTATACATGATTTATATGAGGGCAAAATAAAGTACAAAATGGGATTCACGAGCCGCAAATCGGCTCGATCGTCAACATGTGCCTAAGTGAGGGCCATCCACTGGAGCTTGTCCAACACCTGAAATATATATCCCCGTAAAGGGTGAGTCACGCTCAATAGGATATCTCCTAAAGTGGCTACTCCCTAACCCAAATGCATATGAAATGTTCACATGCAATTCAACAATCAACAAGCATCCATTCAAGAATATGCAATTCATAATTGAATTCACAATGTCATGCCATATTATGAGATGAGACTCTCGCATGCATTGTAACCCGAGCCTTCACCAGCTCCCATAACACATGCAATGCCATGAATATGTACCTGGGCATTCCAAGTTCCCCGCCATTGATGTTACACATCCCATGACTATTTTATGAATTTACATGTCTTTTGTTGGGTAGGTGATTTCCTGAACTTGCACCAACGGTTCACCACACTGACACGGATTTTGGTATCCCACATCCAGTTCCGTGTACACCAATACACTTTTTTGGACTTTCACGGTCGGAAATGTATAAACTAGTAACCAGACCTTGCACTCGAGGGAGAATCTAGCCCTTCTAGCTATACCCGACACAAGTTTTTCCATACAACCTGTGCGACTCAGTCGGACCTAGGTCCAACCTTCCCGAGCCCACACATCAACTCACCAAGAATGATGTTTGATCAAAAACATGCACACACACACCCACACTCATGTCAATTGCCCACGAATGTGATGCTACCCGTGCATATGCAATGTAAATGTACAATTGCAAATTTCAATGTCATGTTCAACTTATCATGAGCATATTATGAACATGTCCCAATTCCACAAAAATTCTCAAGTCCTCAATGTCAATATATCATAAGGCATATATCAACATTTCCCAACATTAATCCCAAGAATGTTATAACACATTCAATGCAAATAACACACTTAATCAATATAGGTATTTTATCAAACACCTTCAAGGCATAAATGTGAACACATAGCATGTCCAATTAACACATTCATCTTGAAATTCCAATGAGCAATTTCACCAAAACCCAAATCATGCAAGAATTGATTTTAACCATTCTTATACCCATTTTTCGCATTTCAACTACAATAAGTATGTGTCATACATGAGATTACATCTCTAACACCCTACCCATTTTATATTTCAACCCTAGGTTGGAAATAAACCTAGTTAGGAAAGGAACCCTACCTCTTGAAGCGTAATACATGTAGAAGAACCTCCAAGAAACCCAACTCAAGCTTTAAACCTTGATTTCCAAAAATCCTATTCTTGAGACTTTAGCGAAATCCATGATTTATGGTACCTAGAAGTAGCTTTTGCCGCGTAGAACAAGTTTTGTTCTTGGCCCGAAGCAATTTTACAAACGGTTGGCCCTAGATTGCAAGGAGAAGGGCTTCAAGAACCCTTGTTTGTCTCTCTTCTTTCCCTCTCTCTTTTCCAAAAATCTTATGGTAATGGGGAGAAAAATATGATTTTTCTCCCCTATTTATACTCCAAAATACTTGGCTCTCATTAAGCCACACATCCCGAATTTTTTGGTCCGATTTTTTCCCGAATCAATTAAATATCGACACGTTTTAAGTTCAATATATTTTATTTGAATTAACTTTAATTAATTTTTCACGTTTCGCTATTAAATTCCGATCACGATTATTTTGGTCACGCGAAACCCGATCGCATTTTAAACCGCCAAAAATTCTAATGTTTCGAAATTCAACGAAAATTGACTGGGTAAACTGGATTTCGCGAGACGAATCCAATGGTAAGGTCCTTTTTTGTCAACCGAGTTCTAGAAAAACTTGGGTTTTCAACCTGTACCACAATGGCTAATTACCATTTTTCCCCTCACAATAAAATTTTAAATGTTCTCGGGTTTTACATTCTTCCCTCCTTAAAAGAAATTTCATCCCCGAAATTTACACGCACATGCATGCACAACCATTTGCATATGCAACAAGTCATGTAACACTTTATGAATATAATAATGTATCTCACCCCAATCCACCACATGCATCGGATCTGGAGTGTACTTCCGGAGCATGGAGACATGGAACACCACGTGAACACCAGATAGATTTGATGGTAATGCCAACCGGTAAACAACTGTGTCAACCCTCTGAAGTACCTCGAAGGGCCTAATATATCTCGGCGAGACCAAGTCCGGACCCATGGAGGGTCTCTCTCCAATGTCCGTCCAACAAATCAGAGAACGACATGACCTCACATAAAGTGCCTCATAGGGTGCCATCTGTATGCTCGCCTGATAACTGTTGTAGGCGAACTCTACCAAGAGTAAGTGCTCTTCCTAGCTACCCTTGAGGTCAAGGACGCATGCCTGAAGCATGTCCTCCAAAGTTTGGATGGTCCTCTCTGACTGACCATCTGTCTGGGGATGAAAGTTGTGCTCATCATCAATTGTGTCCCCAGAGCTCGCTGAAAACTCTCCCAAAAATAGGCCGTGAACCTGCGGTCCTGATATGATACTATAGATACATGCACCCCCGTGTAACCAGACTATCTCTTGTATGTACAATCTACATAATTCCTCTAGTGTTAAGGTCATCTGAATAGCCAAAAGTGTGCCGAATTTGTAAGTCGGTCCACAATCACCCACATCGCGTCATGCCAACGCAATGTCCGTGGCAAGTGGGTCACAAAATTCATAGTGACGTGCTCTCACTTCCACTCAACCACCTCCAAAGGCTGGAGCAACCCTGCTGGTCTCTGGTGCTCAGCCTTGACCTGCTGACACATTTGACATCTACTGACAAAGTCTCCAACGTGCTTCTTCATCCTGCTCCAATAGTACTAATGGCGAAGATTATGGTACATCTTCGTACCGACTGGATGCACAACAAAATGGGAGCAATGAAACTCTCTGAGGATCTCTTCTCTCAGATCTGTAGACTGGGGAACCACAACCCTTCCCCTAAACTGAAGACTACCATCTACGTGAATGGCTCAGCCCTCGTCACTCATACATGATTGCACCCGGTCCCTGATGGAAAATATCTCCGTGTCCTGTCCCTGGGACTCAATTACCTTGCTCAGCAAGGAAGGCGTAGCCACTAGACTCCTCCAAATGCCCTGAACATGACCCCTGTAGTGTAGCCCGAACTGTCCTACAGTCTCGAGCATTCGCCACTCCTAGGAAGCCACACTAGCTAAGAATCCCCATGACTTCCAACTGAGTGCATCAGCCACTACATTTGCTTTATTGGGATGGTAATGCAAAGCAAAGACATAATCCTCCTAGTACTCCATCCACCCGCGTTGCCTCATATTGAGGTCCTGTTGTGTGAAGATGTACTTCAGACTCTTGTGGTTCGAAAACACCTCAAAATACTCTTTATATAGATAGTGGCGCCATGCCTTCAAGGCAAAGACGACGGCCGCCAACTCCGTGTCATGCGTGGGGTAGTTCTGTTCGTGGCTCTTCAACTAGAATGAACCAGAAGCTACCACCCTTCCAGACTGCATCAATACACATCCAAGTGCGTCCTTCAAAGCATCACAATAGACTTTGTACCTCTGTCCCCTCTCTAGAACTATCAAAATTGGAGCTGAAGTAAGCCTCCTCCTCAACTCTTGGAATGCCCTCTCACATGAGGCATCCCACTGAAACTTGACCTCATTTGTAGTCAATCTAGTCATAGGTGCAGCTAGTCAGGAGAAGTCCTCAATAAACCTATTGTAATATCCCGCCAATTCCAAGAAACTACGTATCTCGAAGACTGACTACGGCCTCTCCCAACTCATAATTGTCTCAACATTCTCTGGGTCCACAGATAAACCCGAAGCCGACACTACGTGAGGTACTCGGTCTAATGAAACCCTTGTCCAATAGTTCTTGCAACTGGACCTTGAGTTCTTGTAACTCTGCAAGTGTCATTCTATGGGGAGTCATAGAAATAGGGGATGCACCAGGTTGTAACTCAATGGTGAAGTCTACATCCCGATGTGGAGGTAATCTCGGTAGTTCGTCCGAAAAGACATCTGTATACCCACAAACCACCCGAGGTAGACCCAACTCCTATCTCACCTCATCCTCAAGTGTAAGGCTTGCTAGCCAAACCATCAAATATGTGCCAACGAGAGTCATACACAGTTTGGGGGTAAAACATCGTGTTTTTACTCCTGAAACTTGAAACAAACACCCTCTGGTGTATATGCAGTGATCCTCTTTCGATCACAATCGATGACAACTTGGTGTGCTGCCAACCAATCCATTCCAAAGATGACATCAAACTCTGACATGTCCATGACCCTAGGGTCCATGGCAAGTAGACTCCCCGAGATCTCTAGCTCACAACCCCGACATATCTGATCAATGCATACCCTAGCTCCTAGGGGAGAACTCACATGCAATGGCTCTTCCAAGGTCTCAACTTCTAAGCCCAAATCCCTTACACGTGATGCATAAATAAATGAATGCGATGCACCAGAATCAAATAATACCCTTGCCCACAAGTAAGAGAATAAGAATGTACCCTGAATCACTGACTGATCCACCGATTCAGTTTGAGGCATGATGGCGTAGAATCACCCTGGATCCCTGAAGTCCCAGCTGTAAGCCCTGTTCTCGACCTCGACCCAAACCCTGGCCCATCCGGCCTAATTATAAAGTCCTCGCATGTGAAGTAGTAGGGGCTTGTGTAGCACCCTGGAACTGAAACTGAATTTCCTGGCCCATGGTGGGATAAGGAGGAGTGAATAATATCTGTGGATGTCCCACTGATGACTGGGAATGAGATGCCC
This sequence comes from Ilex aquifolium, assembly GCA_951799425.1. NCBI lineage: Eukaryota > Viridiplantae > Streptophyta > Magnoliopsida > Aquifoliales > Aquifoliaceae > Ilex > Ilex aquifolium. The sequence continues at coordinate 23,133,566 of OX637406.1, read as the reverse complement.
CATGGCTTTGGGATCCCTGCCTCCGTGGACAATCCCGTTTCATGTGGCTCGGCTGGTGACAAATGAAACAAGTCCTCTGGCCCACCTAATAGGTGATCATGAGATTTCTCCCGCCTTGGGAGGATTGAACTTGGCCTTGATAGCCCCGACCCTATCGTTGATACCATTGGGGGTAGAAGTCTTATGCTTCTTCCCCGAACTAGAAGAAGAGGATTAGCCCTCTTTCTTCCTGTCTGTAGCACCTGCCTCCCGGATGCTCTTGGTGTGTTCTACTTCTCTCTCAATGGCCATGGCCGTCTCAACTATTGAATCTAAGTCATGTAAGCGGTGACCCACAATCTTTCCCTGGATGGACAACTTCAACCCAACGTCGAACCTCCTCACTCTAGCCAAGTTTGTGGCCACATAGTCATCGGCGTAATGAGCTAACTTGGTGAACTTAGCACGTATTCCATTACTGTTATGTTCCCTTACTTTAAATCCAATAATTCTTGGGCTTTCGCTTGCTGAATAGCTGACAGGAATTACTTGCCTATGAAAAGCTCCTGAAACTCTCCCCAAGTCATTGCCTCTATATTCTATGAGGCCTTTGCCTAATCCCACCATAGATGGGCCTCTCCCTCAAGTTGGAATGCAGCTAGCATTATCTTAGTGGCATCAGATGTGATCTCCATAGCCTCTAAGATCTTGTCCACTTGTTGGGACCAATGGTCAGTCACCATCGGAGCCGCCCCTCCTAGAAAGGTTGGTGGCTTATGTGCCTTGAAATTTTGAAGGTTAGTTGAGCCTCCTTGGCTCACATTGGCACTGGCTTGCAAAAAGGTGGCAGTCATCGTGCCCATAGCCTCTATGAAGGCTTGTTGGTCAATAGCCGGTGGTAGTTGATTATTTTTCTGCCCACCCCCTCGATCGTTCCAGTGTCCTCTTCCTCTATTTGCCATTTACAAACATGTAAGATAGCCATAAAGCACTAACATAGCATCCCAAAGTAGGGATCAAAGTCAAAACATTGAGAATTTTTTCTCTTTGTCTCACTAGAAGGATGTGTGCCACCCACTAATAGACACCCATACCATGAACCTTCCCGTTCTTTCTTTTTCGACCCCGAAGGTTATGTTTTCTAACCCTAGAGTTTCAATTCCATACACATTTAACCATGCATATAATTCACACAGCACATAACATGTAGCATTTAAAGTACATAACATGTAATGTATAATGGATGTAATAGCCTAGACCCATGCCCCGCAAGCCCTAGGTAAAATCGAGAACCTAGACTCGGATACCAAGCTGTGACACCCGAAAATCTGGGGGTCCTTTCTCAACCCATTGATCACCCATCAACCCGTGGAAATACCCGTATACGCTACATAACCCGACACCATGTAATCAAACGACCATTCCAAAGTCCAATATACATCGATTTGTCCTTAGTATTTCACCAATTACATTCTTTAAACAAGAAGGCTCAAGGCCCGAAGGCTTGACAAAGTTATACTTAAATTTTAAAATTTTTGGAAGAGGTACTGGTACCTCCTTCACATGGTACCGTTACCTGAGCCTTCAGTTTGCCAGGTACCGGTATCTATAAACGTGGTACTGGTACCTAGGTCCTCGACAACATCGTACCGGTACCTGTGAACCAAGGTACCGGGACTTGAGCCCACTGCTAGCGGGGTCCAGGTACCTGTGAGCCTAGGTATCGGTACTAGGGCTCTCTAGATGCCAAGTACCAGTGAGGTACCGGTACTTAGAGCCAAGATTTTTCCCAAAGTTCCGCAAATCAAACTTTTAACCATCCAATACATACCACACCCATTCCATTCATTCCTTTCACAAAAGAACAATGTCATGTTGCATGTCTTTGCTAAAATATGAGGTTTTATACATGATTTATATGCAAAACAAAGTACAAAATGATTACAAAATGGGATGCACAAGCCACAACCCATGTAGGTTGTCAGCATGTGCCCAAGTGAGAGCAATCCGCCAGAGCTTGTCCAACACCTGGAATATATATCCCCATAAAGGGTGAGCCATGCTCAATAGGGTATCTCCTAAAGAGGCTACTCCCCAACCCAGATGCATATGAAATGTTCACGTGCAATTCAACAATCAGCAAACATCCATTCAAGAATATGCAATTCATAATGGAATTCACAATTTCATGCCATGTTATGAGATGAGACTCTCACATGCAATGCAACCAGAGGCTTCACCGGCTCCCATAACAAATGCAATGCCATGCGTATGTACCCGAGCATTTCAAGCCCCTCGCCAGTGATGTTACACATCCAATGACTATTTTATGAATTCATGTTTCTTTTGTTGGGTAGGTGATTTCCTGGACTTGCACCAACAGTCCACCACACCGACACGGATTTTAGTATCCCACCTTCGGTTCCGAGTACACCAATACACTTTTTTGGATTTTCACCGTCGGAAGTGTATAAACCAGTCACCGAGCCTTGCACCCGAGGGAGAATCTAACCCTTCTTCCTATACCCGACACAAGTTTTTCCATGAAACCTAAGCGAATCATTCGGACCTAGGTCCCACCCTCTCGAGCCCATGCATCAACCCACTAAGAATGGTGTTTGATAAAAAACATGCACACCCACACCCACACTCATGTCAATTGCCCATGAATGTGATGATACCCGTGCATATGCAATGTAAATGTACAATTGTAAATTCCAATGTCATGTTCAACATATCATGAGCATATTATGAACATGTCCCAATTCCACAAAAATTCTCAAGTCCTCAAGGTCAATATATCATAAGGCATATACCAACATTTCCCAACATCAATCCCAAGCATGTTATAACACATTCAATGAAAATAACACAATTAATCAGTGTAGGTATTTTATCAAACACCTTCAAGGGATAAATGTAAATACATAGCATGCCCAATCAACACATTAATCTTGAAATTTCAATGAGCAATTTCACCAAAATTCAATTCATGCCAGAATTGATTTTAACCATTCTTATACCCATTTTTCACATTTCAAATACAATAGTCATGTGCCATACATGAGATTACATCTCTAACACCCTACTCATTTCATATTTCAACCCTAGGTTGGAAATAAACCTAGTTAGGAAATAAACCTCTTGAAGCGTATTACACGTAGAAGAAGCTCCAAGAAACCCAACTCAAACTCTAAACATTGATTTCCAAAAATTCCATTCTTGAGACCTTGGCGAAATCCGTAATTTTTGGTACCTAGACGTAGCTCTCATCGCGTAGAACAAGTCCTGTTCTTTGGCCTAAAGCGATTCGATGAACGGTTGGTCCTAGATCGCAAGGAGAAAGGCTTGAAGAACCCTTGTTTCTCTCTCTTCTTTCCCACTCTCTCTTTTCCGAAAATATGATGGTAATGAGGAGAAAAATATAATTTTTCTCCCCTATTTGTACTCCCAAATACTTGGCTCTCATTAAGCCACACGTCCCAACTTTTATGGTTCGATTTTATCCCGAATCAATTAAATATCCACCCATTTTAAGTTTGATATATTTTATTTGAACTAAATTTAATTTATTTTTTTCGTTTCAAAATTAAATCCCGATCACGTTTATTTTGGTCATGCGACACCATATCACATCGTAAACTACAAAAAATTAGACTATCTCCAAATTCAACAAAAATTGACTAAGTAACCAGATTTCGCGAGAATCAAATCCAACGCTGAGGTTCATTTTGTCATCCGAGTTATAGAAAGATCCAGGTTTTCAACCCGTACCATAATGTCTAATTACCATTTTGCCCCTCACCATAAAATTTTACATTTTTTTGGGTTTTACATACACAACAATTCTATCTCATTCATACACCACAACCACAAAATCTCAATCATTCGATGTAGGGCCAAATCACAAACCACTTTAGGAAGGGCGTATACTGTCTCCTACGGCATTGACGAATCCTTCCCAAGAAAGATATATTATCCTTCAGCCTCGAAACTACGTGAGCAATAGTGGTTGCTCTCACAAGAAACAATCCACTGCAAGTGTTAGATAACCATCTCAACCCCACTGGGATAGACTAACCTATAACACTTTACGGCAGCTCTCGAAGGTAATTCAAGTCCATCACACCCAAACCATATAAGAGATGAAATCACATTTTTCTCAACAATCACAATCTTAACCAATCACAATTTTCCATTAACAATTCAAGTATCACAATTACATAATTCTTGATATACTACGGTAATAAATGAATTAAAATATGCAAGAGATTAAATCAAGAAAATCTTCATAATTGCGATATCAAACTTCTAAGGTTTTGCCAAAAATCATAATTTCTTAGAAACAAAACAAGTATTAGATGAAAACATGATTTAATCAGGAATAGTAATTTTAGAAATAAAAAATCCATGTATTTTTCACAATCAAACATGTATTTAGCAGACTAAGGTTTTCAAAATTCAAGAACAAGTATTTCTTGCACCCAAACATGTATTTTGTTCAAGACTACGTTTTAATGATAAAGAAATCAAGAATTCGTATGTATTTATCATATATCTATCTAGAAGATTGAAAACATGCATATATAATACCCTAAGTCTCAATGAAAGAACTCAAGAAGACTCCCCTACCTTGGTTCCGTAGGTTGTGTGTAAATCTAGCGTGTTTGATCCGTTCCAATGTGAGAATTCCCCTTCAATCCCGTGTTTTTCCTCTCCTCTTTTACTCTCTAATGCTCTCTAGGGTTAAGCTGATGAAATAGGGCTAGGGAAGACGTCTTTAGGTGTGTAGAGTATGAGAAAACAGTCTAATCGGCACAGATCTGATACTCAAAATCGCAACAGTAACTAGAGGCTTGACGTTTGAACTATCTACATAACGTTCGACCATAATATTGGGCATTTGAATGTTGTTTCCTCCGAGTAATTTTGCTTTTCTATCAGAGTTTCTGTCAGACTTAAAAGTACTGGGACTAACTGTCATTCGAACAGATCCATTCACGTTTGAATGGACTCCAATTTTAATATGAACTTCCAATTAAGTTTTGGCCTGCTTAGAGGTCGATTTAGGAAATATTTGTCAAATATACTTTTGTAGCCCTGGAAGTGTAGTGTCTACAGTAAAAAATTTAGATCAATCGAACATAAAGGTAAAAATTTATGGTCTAAATACTAAGGTAGTGTCAAATTCCTTCCTACCCGAATTCTCTATAAAATGTGTTTTAACTCCGGAATACTTCGTAACTTCTAATAAATCTCCTATTATCTCTCTCATAGTTTTTATTTCTAATCTTATAATTTGTATGGTTCATTCTTACATCATTACATATATGAGCATTACCAAATAATATGATAAACATGTGGGGGCTTATAGACACATTAGTGTTTTCCAATTATTTTCCATTATCACATGTCCAAATATTTTAAATGGATTGATTACTATATAGTTTGATGATGCAAGAATGTGCTTTATGCACCACCTTTCAAGTATTTAATGTAGTAATTAAGGAGACTCAACGCAAGCAAATAAAAATTAAGTGGTTCGGTCAGGGTGACCTACTCCACTATGAAGGGCTACGGTGGCCTAAGTGTTTTATTGCTCAAGGAGTGTAGAGTATTCATATATGAGTGATATGTGAGAGATGCCCCTCTTGTGTAGGTAGGGCTTACAATTTATAGGCGGCTTCTAACAGATTGAGGCACCACTCTTGTAACAGGTGAGGTAGTTTGGTGGAGGTAGTGTTATTCTCGTAACAGGCGAGATAGTTATGTGGAGGTGCCGACTTGCGCGTCCCACCGAGATCTCCTCGTGTGTCAGTTATGGACTGAGTCTCTCAAGATAGCACGGTTAACCTGACTCTCTCATGATGATGCGGCTGACCTGACCTAGCTTCCTCTATCCTGTGGTGGGCTTGGCCTGTATGTTTCCGGTAGGCCTAGTTTAATGTTGTTTATTATTGTTCAAGAATTACTAACAATTATAGACATCAAGTCATTAAATAATAGTAAAAATATAAAAATATATATATTTGTAGACGTATCCCGGCAGTACCCATATCCTATTTTTTGAGATTTTGTCGTATCGCCGCATCTGTATGGCAATGTACATGTATCTCATATCTGCATCTGTGCTTCCTAGGTTATAGCACATATTGATATAATCTACAGTTAAATGTGTTCTGTATGCATGTAGTGTTGTATGCAAACTTCTAGGTCTCAATGCATGTTTATGTTTAACAAGAAAGTGTAGAAAGTGGATGACAGTAAAGATGAGATAGATGAAAAGTGAAGGAAAGTTGAAAAACATAAATTTTCATGTGTTTGTTGTGCAGATGATTTCCTAATTTGAGGTAGTGACTCCTGGATGAAACTTAGTAAGATTTCCAAAACAACGAAGTCAGAAAGGGGTTGGGTGTGTACCCGGCTTATCCCCTCCGATGCTTAAGTCAATCGGTGCTCAAGGTTGAGGGAATAAGTATACTGTGCAAAGATAGTTTAACATACATAGCTGAGTTCTTTCTCATTAGACTATTTATACCTTCAAATATGATGATGAGGCAACCACTTGAGTGCACCAAGCCTAGGCTTGATAGTCTATGACCGAAATTCCTCCTCAGGGCTATCATATTATCAGGTCTCCCATCATCGAGCCGCATAATAAGTATGCCCTGTTATGCCTCATCAATGGTTGGTGAAGGGGTGTAATCATGACTTAAATACTCGGGAGGCTAAGCATTTATTACTTCCCATTCCTTAGCCATTAAGCCATCATGAATATCAAGTGCTTCACGTCGAACACTCATGGTCCAATGCCGAGCATTTATGACCTCATGCCTAGCATTCAATATGGTGTCCCTGAGGGCTATTCACGTCAGCATGGACCATGCCCCCTCCTTCCATTTTTCCAAGGGTTTGGTGCTGGACCCAAGTTGATTTGACAGGGTAACCATAACTTGTCACATCAATACGCTAAACGAGGCATCACCCATGAACATGTTATTTCCCTCATCAACCAAATTTACTCGGCCTTGAGGGTGTTTGTTGTTCGGTCTCGGCCTGTGGCAGTACTATGTCACGTGTCAACTCATGGAAATGTGTGGCTCAAGGAAAGACAGTAGCCTCTAACAAGTTACCCTTATTGGTGTTCGGCCTACCAATTTGATGTGACTAACGAGGTTCCATGTCATCACCTCTCAAGATATAAATAGCCCAAAAGATTGGTTCTCAAGTATGCAAGCACAACCCAGTCTACACTGTGAGACCTGGATATAAATTTTATGGCATTTTATTAAATATTAGGGTATAAAGTAAAATTTGATAATATTAACTATGTGATAAAATTAAAAATTATTGAGGATCCGGAAGGTATTGTATGGAACCCAAAAAATAAAATCTATGGTTTAATTACAAAATTGGAAAGTAAGTGGTGTGATTAGCTAGCTAATAAAAGCTAAAAATGTAGAATTGTGTTTAGGAGAGGTTAGGAGGGATTCTTTTTGTAATAACCTACAATGGTGGATAGATATCTATATATATATATGCATGTGTATATATATATTAGGTAGTGGGTTGTTGCAAGTGAAACACACTTGTCCAACTCAAAGATCTCCTAGTAAGGGAATACCGGTAGTGGGTGAGAGAATGGAGACTCCACTTTGCATGCATAACTTCTTGCCTTGGAAGAGAGCTAAGGAGTTGAAGAACTTCTTCAGATTTCAGAGGGGAGAATCGGCAAAGGAAGGAAGAGTTTTGTACAATTGGGTCAAGGTAATCCCCTCCTCTCCATAATCTCCATGATTAACCCTAATTAGTATGTAAATTAAAATAATTAAATAAGTAAATTTTGTTAGATAAAAAAGTTAAAAACTATAATTTAGGGTTTGTGCATAAGCTAGGGTTTTATGTGTGTAATGTCTGAAATTTCAGGGTTTTTGTGCTGAATTGCCGAAAATCGTGAGGAGCAATCTGTCAAAACTTGAAACAACAAAGGAAGCAAGTGTAAATTAAACAAAGAATCTGCAAGAACACTGTGGAACCTCCACCACATTTCTAGCAAGCCAACACTGTCCAGACGGTGGTGGTGGCATCCGGACGGTTGCTCTAGGCGATTCATCATTATCTTCCACCTCCTGCTTCCACCTTTTGCCTATAAATAGGCCTTCTCATCTTCTTCAACCGAGAGTTGGGAGCTTGGGAGAGAAAGGAGTTCCAAGGAGAATCCAAGGGAGAGGAAAAGAGAGAAAGTCACAGAGAGGTTCAAGAATCCAAAGGAGGATCTTGTCCGATCTACTTTCCAGCCAAAATTCTGTTATTTCTACCTTTATGTTATGTCTTTCTACTTGGAGATTTTAACTTTCGCCACTTTTGTGTCTTAACTGATATTAAGGGTGGTTGTATTTCAACTATTCATTGGGAAAGAAGTGTCAGTGTCTGTATTTTATTTAGTATTGTAATGAAACTCATCCGCACTTCTTGCTTGTTTATAGCAATGGGGTGTGAGTAGTTTACTTATACCCTTCAGTGAGGGGTTAACATATGGATAATATTGGTTAAATTATGGAAATGCCGATTTTTAATTATGCTTTATTGATATATATTCCTCCCTTAACTGATGGATGGTTATATTTATAATATGTTGATGGTTATGAACACCGAGCGGTACTTAATATTTTATATCATACTATCTACTATTATGTAATTCATGCATGATACAGTGATGTACGTAATTGGATGTTACATAAAAGTCGATTGATTGGTTATAGACGGGTTAAGTCTCGGCATAGCCAATGCTTTCAGTTCAATACGTTGCCCGGAATTATGTTGTCAGTGAATCATCAACCTGTTGGAATATCTACAGTGTTCCATTTGAATGGCTTGACCTTCTGGTGCACTAAAGATGTTTAACTATTGCATGGTATAACGCTGTCAGATGAATAACCTAAGTGATCCTCTTGAATGGCTTGACCTTCTGCTTCACTAGGGTTGTTTAACTGATACATAAAACTACCAATTGAGTAATTCTAGTATTCCTCTTGAATGGCTTGACCTTCTGGTTTACTTGAATTAGTCAATTCTAGCATATACCTACCAGCTAACCTAAGAAGTTGTTGTGTTATGCTTTAATATACATCAAACCTACCAGTTGACTTTCCAGTGACCTGGAAGTTAATTGTTGTAAGGTGACATTTTCAGCACTTAACCAATATAAAGCATATGAGATCCTTAAACTGAAGGGTACCTTTTATATTATTAACTTTCACCAGTTTATTTACTTAGTCGAGTTATAAATCTAAGCTCACATCACAAGCTATCTTATGTTACGCTGTTTTAACAACAAATTTACTGTTCTTATTTTAAATTCCAATTATTAAAACTCTTCGTGGGATCGATCTTGAACTTAAACCGAGTAAACTACAATTCGACCACTTATACTTGGGTGTATGTTATATAGCAGGTTACGAAACAGGTCGAATCAAGTTTTTGGCGCCGTTGTCGGGGAGTTACGGTAATTTTAATTTGAATGGGGAAGTTGTTTACTTGTATTATATGTTTACAGATTTTTTATTTTCTTTTAATAGTTTATGTCTGTTCATTCATCAGTAGGGTCTGTAAATCAGTTATCTCCTTCGTCTTCATCATCTTAATCTTCACAGGCATCATTTGATTTAAGTATGGCTCAAAACGTTCCTAGAGAGCAAGAAGTAGTTCAAAATGTCCGAACTTTAAGAGAGTATTTGCATCCTACACGTACCAATGTTCCTTCGTGCTTTGCTTTTCCAACAGACGCTCCAAATCTTAATATTAAGCCAGGGGTAATACAGTTATTACCACAGTTCCATGGTTTGAAAACTGAAAACCCCTATTTACATATGAAAGAATTTGAGGAAGTCTGTGGAACTTTGTAGGATAACTCTGAAATGGCTCGATTAAAACTTTTTCCTTTTTCTTTGAAAGATAAAGCTAAGCAATGGCTTAATTCTTTAAGAGCTAATTCTATCACAAGTTGGCAAGCTTTGCAAACTGAGTTTTTTAAAAAGTTTTTTCCTGTGCATCGTACTAATACATTAAGACGTTAAATAATGAACTTTTCTTTAAAAGAAGGGAATTTTTTTTATCAATGTTGGGAAAGATTTAAGGATCTTCTTCAAGCTTGTCCACATCATGCATTTGAAAACTAGACCTTAGTTGGTTTCTTTTATGATGCTCTTCCATCTGCAATGCGACAATTTGTTGAAATGATGGCCCAAGGGGAATTTATGAGTAAAAACCCTGAAGAGGCATTTCAATTTTTTGATACTATTTCTGAGAGTTCCCAGATGTGGGACTAGACTTCTTCAAATATTATGGAAACTAATCCATTTACATCCGAAAGAGGAAAATATGTGTTAAAAGAAGATAAAGATTTAAGAGTTAAAATGACTAATTTATCTCGAAAACTAGAAGCCTTAGAGATGAAAAAAATTAAGCAAGTGTCTGTTATTTCTTCTACTGACCAAATATGATAAATTTGTGCGTTGTCAGGACATCCTATAGGAGAATGTCCAACTATACCTGCATTTAAAGAAGTTTTGATTGAACAATCTAATGTTATTCCTACTTATACTAAGCCTTATCCAAATCCATATTCTGATAACTATAATCCAGGATGGAGAAATCATCCAAATTTTAGTTGGAAAAATACAAAACCTACAAATCAAACACAAGGTCTACCACAACCACAGACTCAACAACAATATTAACCTTATCAACCTCCACACAGAAGGACTCTAGAAGATACTATGAATCAATTTATTCAGAGTCAAATGAGTTTCAATACTCAAACAACTCAAGCATTTAATGAGTTTAAAGCTCAAACTTCACAAAGTATTGAAGACATCAAGAGTCATCTAGCTAAGTTGACCCAGTGCTTGAGTACGTCAGAGAAAAGAAAATTGTCATCTCAACCTAAACCTCCACAAAGTCAAAATCAAGCTAATACTATGTCCTCTGAACCTTCTCCAAGTCAAGTACAAACAATCACAACACTGAGAAGTGGTAAGGTGATTGAAAAAACAATTAAACCCAAGATTCCTAAAAAAATACGTAAGTCAATTCCTGTAAATGAACCACTTGAACCTGAACCTTCAGCTGAAAAACAACCAGAAATACAAAATAAAAAAGTTCATCCATGTCCTATTCCTTTACCTTTTCCTCAGAGAGCCAAGAAGCCCTCATCGGTAAAAGATCATTCTGAAATTCTTGAGCTATTTAAACAGGTAAAGATTAACATCCCTTTGTTGGATGCAATTAAACAAGTTTCAGCTTACGCCAAGTTTTTGAAAGATCTTTGCACGGTAAAAAGAAAAACTAATGTACCAAAGAAAGCATTTCTAACTGAACAAGTTAGTGCTATAATACAGCATAACACTCTTCTTAAATACAAAGATCCGAGTAGTCCTACAGTCTCATGCATCATTGAAAATTTCTGAATTGAACAAGCTCTGCTAGATCTTGGAGCCAGTGTTAATTTAATGTCATATTCGGTATATACACAATTAGGGTTAGGTGAGTTAAACCTACCAATGTTACACTACAACTAGTAGACTGATCTATAAAAACTCCACGAGGAATTATGGAGGATGTTCTTGTCCAAGTTGATCAATTCTATTTTCCAGTAGATTTTATTGTTCTAGATACACAACCAATTTTTCATGTATCTGCATACATGCCTGTTATTTTGGGTCGACCATTCCTAACTACATCAAATGCATTGATAAATTGTAGGAATGGAGTCATGAAACTTTCATTTGGAAACATGAATTTAGAATTAAATGTTTTTAACATTGCAAAACAACCTAGAGAAGAAGAAGAAGTGCATGAAGTAAATTGTATTGAGTTGTTAACTCAAATTTTATTTGAAAATACTTTTATGAAAGAAGAGTCATATACATTAGAGTCTATCCCTGATAATGAGTCTGAAGATATGTCAGCATGGAATCCAAAAAGTGAAAAATTGTTGCCCAAGTCTGGAGAATCTAACGTCAAAGTTTTTAAGCCAGAATTAAAACCTCTACCAACTAACTTAAAATATATCTTTTTGGGGGAAGATGAAATCTATCCAGTGATAATATCCTCAAAATTATCTGCAATTCAAGAAAAAGAATTGACAAACATTTTGAAAAATCACCAAAGTGTTATTGGATGGACAATAGCGGATATAAAAGGTATAAGTCCACTTTTATGTACTCATTGTATATATTTAGAAGAAGATGTTAAATCATCTCGTCAAATGCAAAGAAGATTGAATCCACACTTAAAAGAGGTAGTCCGTGCTGAAGTACTTAACTATTAGTTGCTAATATTATTTATCCTATATCTGATAGTAAATGGGTTAGTCCTACACCGGTAGTTTCTAAGAAGTCTAGTGTTATTGTAATAAAAAATCAAGAAAATGAATTAGTCCATATGCGTAAAGTTACTGGTTGGCGTGTGTGTTTTGATTATCAAAAGCTAAATTCCCTCACCAGAAAAGATCATTTCTCATTACCCTTTCTAGATCAAGTTTTAGAAAGAATAGCTGGTCATGCATATTATTATTTTTTAGATGGATATTCGGGTTATAATCAGATTGAAATTGCAATAAATGATCAAGAAAAAACCACATTTACACGTTCTTTTGGTACTTTTGCTTATAAAAGGATGTTTTTTGGATTATGTAATGCTCCAGCTACCTTTCAGCACTGCATGCTAAGTATATTTAGTGATATGGTAGAACTGTATCTAGAATTTTTTATGGACGATTTCTTGGTATATGGTGATTCATTTCATTTATGCATATAAAATCTTGAAAAAGTGCTTATTCGATGCGAAGAAACAAACCTTGTTTTGAATTGAGAAAAATGTCATTTCATGGTTGCACAATGTATTGTTTTAGGTCACGTAGTTTCTGAAAAAGGAATTGAAGTTGATAAATCTAAAATTGATTTAATAGCCAATCTTCCTTCACCGAAAATTGTAAAAGAAGTTCGATCTTTTCTAGGTCATGCAGGATTTTATAGAAGATTTATTAAAAATTTCAGTTCAATATCTAGACCTATATGTAATCTTTTGTGTCAGGATATATTATTTGAATGGAATAATGCATGTCAAGTAGCATTTGATAAATTGAAAAATATGCTTATTTCTGCACCTATTATGCAACCTACTGACTGGTCTTTACCTTTTGAATTAATGTGTGATGCTAGTGATTATGCATTAGGAGCTGTGTAACACCCCACATTTTCTTTTATATATGTATATAGATTTATAGTAAATAATTGTTGTAAAAATGTGGATATGTGTAGTGACGGTAGGAATAAAAGCAAAAACTAGAGATACAAATTGACTGGGAAGTTAAGTTTCGAAGGTGTGTAAACTTGAGAAGAGGGATTATGAAAGTTTCTAAATATTGTTAGGTCAAAATAAGTTCTCCACTGAATCCGGAAGGTCGAAAAACATTGGGAGAGGTAATGTGGAGTGTATTGGAAGCTAGGAAGTATTCCGGAGTGAAAACACACTTAGAGAAAATTTGGGTAAAAAAGAGTTGGGACACCTTCTACTATTTTGGTCATAAATTTTTATACTTATATCCAATTGATCTGAAATTTGGACAGTGGATAGTAGACATCTAGGGCTACAAATGTATATCTCATGAAAATTTTTCCATTCGACCTCTAAATGGGTCAAAACTGCCCTGGAATTCGAAGCAAAAATCTGTCAGACCGTACCGGTATGCCCGACTCCAGTAGCTTTGGAGTACCGGTACGGTTTTCTCTGACACTCGCCGAACAGTTAAAAATTGGGAATTTTTGGGTTTAAAACACCACCTCAAGCCCCCATTTGCCCCATTCTTCACTCCACTCTCATCTCAAACATGTTAGAGCCCTAAGAGAAGAGAAAAGGAGAGAAAAACACAAAGATCTTGAGAGAGTTACCCCTTATAGAGATCAAAACCGAAATTCCTCAAGAACACCATTCTTCTACTCTCTTCTTCTACACTTTCACTACACCCTTACCCACACCTCTTGGAATCCTAGAGAGAGTCTTAGAAAAGAATAAAGAAGGAGAAAACACAAGATCAAAAAGGGAAAAACAAAGGATTTAAGAGTGATTCAAGATCAAACCCTAGATTTCAAGAACACCAAGGTAGGGGTTTTCTTCCATTTACATTGAGGCTAGGTTTATTTATATGTATCTCTTCACTCTAAATGTTATATGTATGCTATCCAATCCTTAATTCTTGCTATTCTTGCAATTAATGCCATGTGAAAAATATTGTGATTGTTGGGTAACCCTTAAATCTCCTTGCTTGCTACCAAACCCTAGTCTTCAAGGGAAATGTGTTTTTCTCTTGACTTCTCCTTTGTTATTGATTTCAATACATGATTGTTCCTTTGTTTTGAATTCTAAGCTTGATATTCCCTATTCTTGGTTCCAAGACTTGAGTTTTCTTTTGGTCTTGATTTCTAAGCTTCATAATTATTTGTTCTTGATTTCACACCTTGATTGTCGTTTGTTATTTATTTTCATACATGATTGTTCCATTAAATCTTAATTTCTCCTTTATCCATGATTTTCAAACTTGGTGCACCTTTATTCTTTATACTCCAAGCTTAATATTCATTTGTAATGATTCCAAAGTTTGATTACTCATAGGTTCTTGATTTCAAAACTTTAGTGTTTCATATTGAACAACAAAATGGTATTTATGATGATCTCTTATACATTTTCTTATATTGCTCTTTGTACAACTACTTGAGAAAATTGAGGGTTTATGGAATTGTTTGTTAATGGAGGAAATTGTGGATATCGTATTTCTTGTTTGGTTGTTTGGAGGAACATGAGTGAGAGGTTCCTTGTAAGGATGCTCATCCCTTCTCAAGAGGTTCCCGGTAAGGATGCTTGAGAATCAAAGATGATCAAAAAAGGGGGTGGAGGTTACCACAAAGTATGCCACCTACCGAAAGAATTGTTGGGAATTGGGGACTTGTGTGATTGTTGGTATTTTATTTCTTGTGTGGTTGTACGATACGAACATGGATTACTATTGACCAGGTATCATGTAGTGGGTAGACGTCTTTGTATGCCACGCGGGTATGAACTTTTCCTACCACATGGAGTGGGTAGACGTCTTTGTACGCCGTGTGGGTACGAACTTTTCCTATCACTAATGATCACGGATTAGTAACGTGGGTTGTGTCGGACATACAGTGTGGGTTATCGTGTATTGTACCAGAAATGGTTTCGACAAGAGTTTCCGGAAGTATGGGATTCCGCGAGAACTTGTTGGAAACGGTTTATGGTAGAATGGATTATCTATTGTATATTGGTTATTGTTCACTCTACCACAGAAGGTTTCTACAAGAGTCTTGGGAAGTATGGGATTCTGCGAGAACTTGTGAAAACAGTGTATGGTGGATTGGATTATATTTGGATATGGTTTGTTAACTATATAGTGGTCCTACTTATTCATTCAATTACTGTTGTTCCTTAAACTTGAGATCTATTTAAATGTCCTGGTTTTACTTCAAAAGTTATATATGATATTTGTGAAATGAGACCGACTTGCTTTACATGTTTTCTAAACCTTGTTTGAGTTTGGGAGGATTTTCCTACAGAGCTTAGTGCTCACCCCCTACAAACCAACACATTTTTCAGGTGATGTTGTAAAAGAGGATCGGTTAGAAGACGAGTAGGGGGATCCGGAGGGGGATATCTCGACGGTCCTTCTTTGTATTAGATTGAAGGGTTATTTTGGGATCATGTAAAATATAATCTTTTGTTATTCCGCTGCTAAGTTACGTTTAATTTTTTTGGGATGTAATTGCCATGATTTGGCTTATTCTTTTGGGATAATGCTATGGACATGATATATGATGAATGAAATTTCTTTATTGATGGAATTTATTTAGTCGCTCTCATGTGTGATTGGTCTTAGATAGTAATGCCGTCCAGGGTGGATTTTGTGGTGTTACAAGCTGTATTCGGTCAAAGAAAAGATAAAAAAACCTTATGTTATTTACTATGCAAGCAAAACTTTAAATGATGCACAAATGAATTATTCTACTACAGAGAAAGAATAACTTGTTGTTGTGTTTGCATTAGATAAATTTCGTTCATATCTAGTAGGATCATCAATTGTTGTATTTACAGATCATGCAGCTTTAAAATACTTACTTACTCAAAAAGATGCTAAGCCACGTCTCCTACGTTGGATTTTGTTACTTCAAGAATTTGATCTTATCATTAAGAATAAGAAAGAAGTTGAAAATGTAGTAGCAGATCACTTGTCAAGGCTAAATTATGATATAAAGGAAGAACCAATTCCGATTAGAGAAACTTTTCCAGATGAACAACTTTTTGCAATAACAGAAGTACCATGGTATGCAGATATAGCCAATTATTTATCTACTAGTACTATTCTGTCTCATTATACCTGGACTGATAGAAACAAGTTTCTAAGTGAGGTACGTAATTTTTTCTAGGAAGATCCTTATTTGTTTAAATACTATAAAGATCAGATAATAAGACGTTGTGTACCTAATTATGAAATTGGTCAGGTCATTCAGTTTTGTCACTATGAAGCTTGCGGAGGCCATTTTGCTTCAAAGAAAATCGCTGCTAAAATTTTGCAGTGTAAATTTTATTGGCCAACTCTTTTTAAAGATGTACATATCTTTTGTTTAAATTGTGACAAATGTCAAAGAATGAGAAATATTTCAAAAAGAAATATGATGCCGTTAAACCCTATTTTAATTGTTTAAATTTTCGATTGTTTGGGCATCGATTTTATGGGACCATTTCCCTCATCCTTTGGATATCTGTACATTTTGGTTGTAGTTGATTATGTCTCTAAATGGGTAGAGGCAATTCCATGTAGAAATAATGATCACACCATGGCTTTAAATACTATTCTAGAGTATGCAACTACACATTCATTTTCAAACTCGTGCGTGTGTGAAATGGCCATATAATTTACGCATTTACACAACAAAATTCACATTCACTTGACTATCCAAATTCAGCTTCGATGCAAAACTCACCATGGGTTTCTCTCAACAATGAATCACATATTGGTTATCTTGGCATGCTCTCCATGTGTATATGTGAGATAGAATTTTATGCACAAAATGAAATATACTCACATATAATCCAAAATCAACCTTTCTTGTTCTTTAAAAGTATGTTTTCCCCATGTTTTCTCTAGATCACTTAGGACTTTTAAGGGTTGTAATGAGGCCTTGGGGTACTATGGAAGTAAGTGAAACGAATGATAGAGGATAACAAAGAGGGTTGTTCCGAGTGAAAGACCTTTATTTAAAAAATAACCCCCTTTTTCATGGGGTTTTCAGTCTAACACCATCACTTCACTTTTTATTTCTTTTTCTTTCTTTTCCTTAACATTTTCCTTTTTTCTTTGATCATTCTTTCTTCTTTCACCCTTTTTCTCTCCCTTTTATTGGATTTTTCATCCTTTTTCATTCAACTTTTTCAATTCCACGTTATTCATTACTTTGTTGGGTTTTGCACATCACCATTCCTTCTCTTTCATGAGGGTCATGGGCTGGGATTTGGTTTGAGCCGGTTAGTGGGTATAACCTGGCGTTATGCAAAGAGTTTTATAGGAAATTGATTGTGTTGGGCGAGGATGGTTCTATTCTTAGGAAAAATGTGAGGGGGAAGACGTTTGACGTGACCCCATACTTGATTGCTACATTGATGAAATACCCGAGGCCTCCCCTTAATACCCCCGTCTACCCACACAATGTCGAAGGAAGTAAAACACTTTCTGAGTATGTCCAGCTTACTTACGAGGGCCCGACCACATTCAAAGGGACAACTCTAGTCGGGGGCCTCAAGCACTCCTATGGGATAATGAATAAGGTCTTACATTACAATTTGACTAAACCTTCCGGAAGGTTTTGCCTTTATTGCCAAACCATTCCTGTGCTCCAAATCTCACTTCCAAACCAACTTATCCCAACTCCTAGACATTCTAACAACCTATCTATGAAATCTTCTCTACCAAAAACTTGAACCACAAATATGAACCACAATTGAGTGATCATGCCCAAAGTCATTTCCGAAATTGCAATATGATTTAAAATTTTGATGCTTTCTAAATACAAGACATGGTTTTCTAAGTTTAACTACCAAAATGAATACCCAAAATGTAAAACATAGATTCAAATGACAAGGGCATTCCTAAATCTATCAAATATCAGAAACTTCAGTGATATTTCCCCATCCTTTAAGCGTAGGACTACATAACACATTGTTTAAATGCCCGAACTAAGCAGTGGTCAAGTTTTTAAAAGAAAATATTTTGTCCAGATTTGGAATTCCTCGAACCGTTATTAGTGATGGTGGATTGCATTTTTGTAATAAATTTTTTGAAAATCTTATGAAAAAATACTCGATTTCTCATAAAATATCCACTTCGTATCATCCACAGACTAGTGGACAAGCTGAATTAATTAATAGGGAGATAAAATACATTTTAGAAAAAATAGTAAATCCAGATCATAAGGATTGGTCTTTGAGATTAACTGATGTGCTTTGGGCTTACCGTACTCCATATAAAACTATTTTAGGAAGGTCTCCTTATCGATTGATTTTTGGTAAACCATATCACTTGCCTGTAGAATTAGAACATCAAGCATATTGGGCAATCAAAATGATGAATTTTGATATGAATAAAGTTGGAGTATCTCGTAAACTTCAAATTAATGAATTGGAAGAATTAAGAAATGAAGCATATGAAAATGCAAAGATTGCTAAATCTAGAACAAAAATTTTTCATGATAAAAATTATCATGTGGAAGTCTTTTGAACCTTTTCAAAGTTATGTTATATAATGTAAAACTTCGTCTATTTCCTGGAAAGTTAATATCTAGATGGACAGGTCCTTATATTGGCAAGCAAGTTTTTGATTATGAGGCAATTGAAATTGAGAATCCATTAACTGGAAATATTTTCAAAGTGAATGGTCAAAGGCTTAAACCCTACTATGATGGATTCACTCAAGATGTAATTTCTATACAGCTGTTAGATCCAGTTTATGTTGATTGATTGTAAATAGTAGTACTAATTGTTTGTTGTTTGTTTTATAGATTAGGTTTTAAATTATCAAGTTATATTACCTTCCACACTTTGTTAGCATTTCTATATTTTTATTGTTTTAATCATTGCAGACAATGTTTAATTTAAGTTGGGGGGAAGGGAATTATTTAAAATTTGTGTAATTTGTTTTGTGTATTGTGTTTTTGTGTTTTTATAAAATTGTTTGTCTTTGTGACTGACAGACGTTAAAAAACCGGATAGTGAGTCAATTTAGAGTCGTTTTTAAAATTTTTTAAAAATAATTGTGAAATGGACTAGAAACTGTTTTGGTTGAGTTTAATTCTACTGCGCCATTTTCCAAAAGACATACATTCGTTGATCATGACAAAAGCTAGATTTTATAGAAATTTAGAAATCTTTGAAAGTCAAGCAAAACCCTTATACAGAAAAAGTTCATTTGCTAAACGCCGACGAGCAAATCGTCTCGGTGGTTGTTTAAGATGTGGTCATTTAATGCATTTAAGACAATATAATCAGTGTGCAGAACCAATTTCAGGATGAGCGTTAGATCGTCTTCAGTGAATTATGTATGGGCAGAGTAAGGAATATCCTGAGACGCCATCCTATTCTACTTGTAAAACCCGGGAAAAAAAAATTTGAACTTTTTTATGAAAAAGGGCAAAACGGTAATTTATCACTATAGTGCGGGTTGAAAATCCGTATTTCTCTAGAGCTCGGATGATGCAATGGAACTCACCGTTCGATTTGTCTTGCGAAATCTAGTTACTCGGACAATTTTCGTCGAATTCAGAGATAGTCGTGTTTTTCGCGTTTTACGAGGCGGTTGGGTCTCGGGTGACCCAAAAACGAAATTTTTAATAAAATTTTGAAAGTTGGAAAATAATTTAAAGCAAGTTGAAATAAAAATATTTGAACATGAACCGGAGCGAAATTTAATCGTTTCGGGGCGAAAATAGACCCAATAAAGGGGGGCGAGTGGCGCGACGTGGACCAAGCGTTAAAGGGTATAAATAAGAAAAAAAATCTGATTTTTCGGACATAATTCTCTACTATATTCCAGTGGGTTAACATGTGAGGAATAAGGGAGGGAAAGGAGAAAAAAAAAAGAGATTTCAAGGCTTCTCGCTACGATCTACGGAGCTCCGTCGCTCGAATCAACTCGAGCCAAGAATTAAAGTCGATCTCCTCGATGAGGGCTACGCTTACGTACCAAAAAGAGCAAATTTCACCGAAGTTTTCGAGATAGAATTTTGGAGAAATCAAGGTTTGAGCTTGGGGCTGTATTCTTGGAGCTTACCAATGTTCTTTTACGCTTCAAGAGGTAGGGTTTTCATCCTAACTAGGTTTATTTTCAACCTAGGATGAATATATGAAATGGGTGGTTTATTATGTGTATTTTAACACTTGCCTATTGTAGTTGGTTTAATGGAAATGGGTAAGCTCGATTCTAGTATGTATTGGTAATTAGAAATTGCTAGTTTGTGATTTCTTGGAAGTTTTGATAATTGGGTATGTGGAAATCACTTAATTTGATTTTTTTTTGAATTATGTGATGAATTTGGGTATTTTATGTGATTACATGATTTTGTGCCTTGAAGGTGTTTGATAAAATGCCTATGTGAAATAAAGTGTGTTAATTGCATGAGATTATGTGATAACATGCTTGGGAAAAATTGTTGTTAAATGTAAATGTTGATACATGCTCATGATATATTGACATGATGAGGATTTATGGAAATTATATGCTTTTGAATATGATTGCCCATGGAATGTGTTGAAATTTGGTTAAATTAGCCCATATGTCATTCATTACATATGGGGCATGATATTGATATTGCAATGGTTCATTACATTGCATATACACGGAGACATCGCATTTGGTGGGTGTGTGTGCATGGTTTGATCAAACACCATTCTTGGTGGATGATACTTGGGCTCGGGGAAAGTTGGATTGAAAATTCGACTGAGTCGCATAGTTTGCATTAAAAACTTGTGTCGGGTATAGCAAGCAGGGCTAGATTCTCCCTCGGGTGCAAGACCTGATTACTTGGTTCATACACTCCCCTGAGGTGAAATTTCGGAAAAGTGTATCGGTGTGCGGAAACGGTGGTGCGACACCAAAACTCCGCTACCCAACAAAGACACATGATTTTGTTTTATAAAATAGTCATTCGATGTGTAATGTCCAACAAAGACACATGATTTTGTTTTATAACAAAGACACATGGTTTATTTTAAAAAGATCATTGGGCGTATATCATCAATGGCGGATTTATACACATTGACATTGCATTGTGTTGTGGGAGCCGGAGAGGGCTCGGGTTAAAGTGCATGAGTGAGTCTCATCTCATTTCATGGCATGACATGGTGATTTCCAACATTGAATTGCATATTCTTGTTTGGAATGTATGTTGCTTGTTGAAATTGCATGTGACATTTCATATGCATCTAGGTTGGGGAGTAACCTCTTTAGGAGATACCCTATTGAGGGTGACTCACCCTATATGGGAAAATATTTTAGGTGCGGGTTTCACGCCGGTGGAAGACTCTCAATCGGGGCCTAAATGTGGCTTTAAATGATGTTTTTGTAAAACTAGACTTGTAATTTAGTTTTTGGCATGTACTGTATGTAAAAGAATTGTAATCGAAGTCATATGAACTATTTTAATGTAACATTGCATGTTGTTATATGAGTATGGATAAATGGACCCAGTGTGGTCAATGGTTACTCATAAATGGACCCGGTGTGGTCAATGTTGTATGATTGCACATGTTGTGTTTTTGGGTAGAGCTCCCTGTACAAAGGAGACTCTGCCCAAATTTTGTTAGATTATGGATCCCGATAAATGGGGCATAACGGCGTGATATCGAGTTACACGGTATCCACGGGTATTCCGTGGGTTGATGGGTGATCAACGAGTTGACAAATAACCCCCGGTTTTTGGGGCGTCACAGCTTGGTATCAGAGCTTAGGTTTACGATTTACGTTGGGCTTGCGGGGTATGAGTTTAGACTATTGCATCCATTGTGCATTACATGTTATGTGTTATATGTTATGTGAACAATATGCATGATTAAAATGTATGTGGAAAAGAGACCCTAAGGTTAAAGAACATAACCTTGGGGGTCGGAATAACCTTGGGGGTCGGAAAAGAATGAACGGGATGGTTCAGGGTGTAGATGTCTACTAGTGCGTGGCACATGCTCTACTAATGAGATAAGGAGAGGAATCTCAATGTTTCAACTTGATCCCTATCTTGGGATACTAAGTTAGTGCTCTATTGCTATTTGATTTATGTAGATGGCAAATAGAGGAAGAGCCATTGCATGTGAGTTCTCCCTTAAGAGTTAGGGTGAGTATTGATTAGATATGTCGGGATTGTGAGCTAGAGATCTCAGGGATTCTACTCACCTTGGACCTTAGGGTCATAGACATGTCGGAGTTTGATGTCATCCTTGGGATGGATTGGTTGGCGGCACATCGAGTCTTCATTGATTGTGATCGAAAGAGGGTCACCGCTTACACACCAGATGATGTTTGTTTTAAATTTCAAGGGGATAAACATGACGTTTTACCCCAAGTAGTGTATGATTCCCGTTGGCACGGGCAGTTGATGGGTTGGCTAGCAAGCCTTACCCTAGAGGACGAGACAAGACAGAAGTAGGGTCTACCTCAGGTGGTTTGTGAGTATGAGAATATTTTTTCGGATGAACTACCGGGATTACCTCCACATAGGGATGTAGACTTCACTATTAATTTTCACCCCAGTACATTGCCTATTTCTATGACTCCGCATAGAATAACACCAGCAGAGTTGCAAGAGCTCAAGGTTCACTTGAAGGGGAGGCTTACTTCAGCTCCTATTTTGATAGCCCAGAGAGGGTACAGAGGTACACAATGTATTGTGATGTCCCCAATGATGGACTTGGATGTGTGTAGATACTGTGCATCAGGGATCGAGTACAGTCGGGTACAGGTGACGAGCGCTGGGCCATTCATGCGGATGGTAATTTTTGGTTTAGGGGAAGGGTTGTGGTTCCCCAGTCTGCGGATCTGAGAGAGGAGATCCTTAGGGAGTTCCATTGCTCCCATTTTGCTATACATCCTGGTGGCACGAAGATGTACCATGATCTTCGTCGCCAGTACTATTGAAACAGGATGAAGAGGCACATCGGAGATTTCGTTAGTCGATGTCTCACGTGTCAGCAGGTCAAGGTTGAGTACCAGAGACCCGCAGGGTTGCTCCAGCCTTTGGAGATGGCTGAGTGGAAGTAGGAGCACGTCATGATGGATTTTGTGACCCACTTGCCACAGACATCGCGGGGACATGACGCGGTGTGGGTGATAGTGGACTGGCTTACGAAGTCGGCACACTTTTTGGCAGTGCAGATGACCTTCACACTAGAGGAATTCTGCAGGCTGTATATACGGGAGATACTCTGGTTGCATGGGGTACCCGTATCTATAGTATCGGATCAGGATCCCAGGTTTACAACTCATTTTTGGGAGAGTTTCTAGCGGGCCATGGGAACACAATTGATGATGAGCACAGCTTTTCATCCCCAGACGGACGGTTAGGCGGAGAGGACCATCCAAACGTTAGAGGACATGCTACGGGCATGCGTCCTAGATCTCAAGGGTAGCTGGGAAGAGCACCTACCCTTAGTGGAGTTCGCCTACAACAATAGTTATCAGGCGAGCATACAGATGGCACCCTATGAGGCACTTTATAGGAGGTCTTGCCGTTCTCCAGTTTGTTGGACGGAGGTGGGAGAGAAACCCTCTACGGGTCCAGAATTGGTTAGAGACACCTCGGAGAAGGTGGACTTGATACGGAAGCGTATTCTTACGGCTTAGAGCCGACAGAAGAGCTACGCTGATAGACGGCGGCAACCTCTAGAATTTGAGGTGGGAGATCACGTCTTCTTGAATGTGATGCCTAAGAGAGGAGTGGTCAGGTTCGGCAAGCGGGGAAAACTGTCGCCGAGGTATATATCGGGCCCTTGAGGTACTCGAGAGGGTCGGTACAGTTGTTTACCGGTTGGCGTTGCCGCCAAATTTATCGGGTGTTCATGCGGTGTTCCATGTCTCTATGCTCCAGAAGTATACTCTAGATCCGACACATGTGGTCGATTGGGCTGAGTTGATTGTTGATGTGGATGGGACCTTCAAGGAGGGACCGATGCGTATCATAGATAGTCAGGAGCAGGTTTTGCGAGGCAAGACCGTGAGACTAGTGAAGTTGCTGTGGTAGCACCGAGGAGTGGAGGAGACGACATGGGAGCGTGATGACACTATACGTACCAATTATCCTTTCTTATTCGAGGATAGAGGTACATTCTTATAGTCATTTAGTATTATATGACTGTTGCATATGCATGTGATTGAATGTGCATGTGTGTGTGTAAAACGGTAATTTGTCCCAACAGTGCGGGTTGAAAACCCGTATTTCTCTAGAGCTCAGATGATGAAACGGACCTCACCGTTGGATTCGTCTCACGAAATCTAGTTACCCGGATAATTTTCGTCGAATTCCGAGATAGTTGTGTTTTTCGCGTTTTACGAGGCAGTCGGGTCTCGGGTGACTCAAAAACGAAATTTTTAATAAAATTTTGAAAGTTAGAAAATAATTTAAAGCAAGTTGAAATAAAAATATTTGAACTTGAACCGGAGCAAAATTTAATCGTTTTGGGGCGAAAACGGACCCGGGAAAGGGGGGCGTGTGGCGCGACGTGGACCAAGCGTCAAAGGGTATAAATAAGAACAAAAATCTGATTTTCTGGACAGAATTCTCTGCTATATTCCAGTGGGTTAACGTGTGAGGAAGAAGGGAGGGAAAGGAGAAAAAAAAAAAGGAGAGATTTCAAGGCTTCTCGCTACGATCTATGGAGTTCCATCGCTTGAATCAACTCGAGCCCAGAATTAAAGTCGATCTCCTTGACGAGGGCTACGCTTACGTACCAAAAAGAGCGAATTTTACAGAAATTTCCGAGATGGAATTTTAGAGAAATCAAGGTTTGAGCTTGGAGATTTATTCTTGGAGCTTACCAACGTTCTTTTACGATTCAAGAGGTAGGGTTTTCATCATAACTAGGTTTATTTCCAACCTAGGATGAATATATGAAATGGGTGGTTTATTATGTGTATTTTAACACTTGCCTATTGTAGTTGGTTTAATGGAAATGAGTAAGCTCAATTCTAGTATGTATTGGTAATTAGAAATTGCTAGTTTGTGATTTTTTGGAAGTTTTGATAATTGGGTATGTGGAAATCACTTAATCTGATTTTTTTTAGTTATGTGATGAATTTGGGTATTTTATGTGATTACATGATTTGGTGCCTTGAAGGTGTTTGATAAAATGCCTATGTGAAATAAAGTGTGTTAATTGGATGAGATTATGTGATAACATGCTTGGAGAAAATTGTTGTTAAATGTAAATGTTGATGCATGCTCATGATATATTGACATGATGAGGATTTATGGAAATTATATGCTTTGGATATAATTGCCCATGGAATGTGTTGAAATGTAGTTAAATTAGCTCATATGTCATTCATTACATATGGGCCATGATATTGATATTGCAATGGTTCATTACATTGCATATACACGGAGACATCGCATTTGATGGGTGTGTGTGCATGGTTTGATCAAACACCATTCTTGGTGGATGATACTTGGGCTCGGGGAAAGTTGGATTGAAGATTCGACTGAGTCGCATAGTTTGCATTAAAAACTTGTATCGGGTATAGCAAGCAGATCTAGATTCTCCCTCGGGTGCAAGACCCGATTACTTGGTTCATACACTCCCCTGTGGTGAAATTCCGAAAAAGTGTATCGGTGTGCGGAACCGGCGGTGCGATACCAAAACTCCGCTACCCAACGAAGACACATGATTTTGTTTTATAAAATAGTCATTCGATGTGTAACGTCCAACAAAGACACATGATTTTGTTTTATACCAAAGACACATGGTTTATTTTAAAAAGATCATTGGGCGTATATCATCAATGACGGATTTATACACATTGGTATTGCATTGTATTGTGAGAGCCGGAGAGGGCTCGGGTTAAAGTGTATGGGTGAGTCTCATCTCATTTCATGGCATGACATGGTGATTTCCAACATTTAATTGCATGTTCTTGTTTGGAATGTATGTTGCTTGTTGAAATTACATGTGACATTTCATATGCATCTAGGTTCGGGAGTAGCCTCTTTAGGAGATACCCTATTGAGCGTGGCTCACCCTATATGGGAAAACATTCCAGGTGCGGGGTTCACGCTGGTGGAAGGCTCTCAATCGGGGCCTAAATGTTGAAGAAAACCCGAAATGTGGCTTTAAATGATGTTTTTGTAAAGCTAAACTTGTAATTTAGTTTTTGACGTGTAATGTATGTAAAAGAATTGTAATCGAAGTCATATGGACTATTTTAATGTAACATTGCATGTTGTTATATGAGTATAGATAATGGACCCGGTGTGGTCAATGGTTACTCATAAATAGACCCGGTGTGGTCAATGTTGTATGATTGTACATGTTGTGTTTTTGGGTAGAGCTCCCCGTACAAAGGAGACTCTGCCTGAATTTTGTTAAATTATGGATCCCCGTAAATGGGGCATAACGGCGTGATATCGATTTACACGGTATCCACGGGTATTTCGCTGGTTGATGGGTGATTAACGGGTTGACTAAGGACCCCCGATTTTTGGGGCGTCACACTACTCCTATGTTGTCAAGATACGTGAGAAGTGAAATTAACCGTGTCACTGGTGTTGTTGATTTGCAAGATTCTGATTCTGATTAGGTGTGATCAAATGATGAATAATTTTGGGAATGGTACATAAAATGTAAATAGGTATAGATTAATTAGGAAAATGAGTAAATAATAAAGAAAAAATAAATAATTAATAAAACTAATTTTTTTGAAAAAAAAAAAAGAGTGGGTAGCAAGTTATGTAGAATGTTTAAAGTCGTAATTAATCTTGTAACTGCAGGATTTCAAACTGAAGAAGGCAGAACGTCAGCAGTCAGCAGCCTGCAGTGCAATGCAAATTCCAGTGTTCCAGCACCGTCCGGACGGTGGTACTGGCGTCTGGACGATAGTGCAGATATAAATACCCATCAGCCTCCATAACCGATTAGTTCCAGTTCCCTCGCAGCCTGGAATACGAAAACAGCGTTGTTCCTCAAGGATTTCTTCTCAAATCTGCTACATTTAACCGTTTTTCTTCAAATTTTCTCTGATCAGTCACTTACCCATATCATTTTCAAGGTTTCTTCTGATTGAAATCAGTTGAAAGCAAGTATTTAGTAAGAAATCAGTCAAAAAATAAATTCAAGGCAAAGAACGAGAAGTTCTTCGAGTCGAGCAAGAAGGGATCAACCTTCGCAACCTGAAGCACCTCCGCAACAACCCCAGCCAGGAAATGTCTACAATGCTAAGGTATTTGAGAATGTTGAACAACAAGCCTGGTACGATGCTTATTTCATGACTAAAACTATTATTACTGAAAAGCCAGTAATTTATGAAGATTTTGAAAATATAGGAGTTAGACAAATTCTTGCTGCACGTGGATGGCTAAGTTATGTTAGATTTTTTGCTCCTGCATATGACTGTTTGGTCCGTGATTTTTATAGTAATGCATAAATAACTAGGGAAAGACAACTTTGTGTGTTTGTTAGGGGTAGAGTTTTTCAGGTTACACCGGCTACTATAGCTGATATTTTTCATCCCATGCAAAGACCACCTAACCTGCAATATCCTTACACTCAATTGCCTGATTTAACTAACGTAGGGATAGAATTGACGGGCAATCCAGATTATGAATGGGGAAGGCCACATAAATACATAAAAGCAAGGGGACTTGACGGACAAATACCGAATTTTGAATTTGATTACAGTGAATAGTTTGTTACCCCGAGCCCGGAAAAACCAAATTTATACTGAGCAGGCCTACTTCCTATAAGCCTTTGGGATGGGACACACGATTGATCTTCCGAACCTCATTTTGGATCAAATGTTGATTACTGTGCAAAGAAAGAAACCCTCACTCCCATATGCTATGTTAGTTTCACAGTTATGCAGGGACAAGGGAATGATTACAAATCCCTCATGGAAAATGGTGGAGCATTTTGCACCATTAGATAAGACTTCCTTGAAGAAAAGCCATGGAGTACAGCCTGAAGATCAACTTGAAGTACCACCAGCACCACAAAAAGAGCCATTACAAGCACCTGAAGAATTTTTCCCACCAGAGCAGCCTCCACCACAAGATGATTAGCCATATATACCAGTGGATGACAGGACCGACAGATAGATCTTACTAGGGTTGAAGACCACTGTTACCTAGCTTGGTACCAGCATCACCCAGATCAATCAACGCATGACTGATTATGAGCAAAATCAAGCAGAAATATTGAGGCTACTCAGAGAACGTTTTGGAGGAGGCCCGTCTACATCTTGATCAGAGACACGGGAGATTCTACAAGAGTTTTGCAATCTTTCCCTCATATTTTATTTATGCACTTGAATTTACTTTATGTTTTGAACTTGTTTATGTTAATAAGTTTGTTTTTGTTAGTTAATGTCAAACTTATGTTTTTAAGTTAGGAGGATTATTTCATATAATTCACAGTTAAATTAGGTTCTCATGCTTTGTAAGGATAGTCTTAATCTGATCACGCGGGATTTTCATATTTTAGTTGTATATTATCTTAATATTTTTGTTTAAACTTATTCTATTGAGCACAAATAGATTTCTTTATTTTAGAAACCTTGTGAAATATTACACTCTTTGCATATATAGTGGAGATGTAAAATCAATTGCAGAATTTGAGCCAATATTTCTTGGAGAGATATTTTACATCTACTCAAATAAGAATTTTCGATTCAACGGTAAATTTTCTTTGAATAATCTCATTAATTTTGTTTTGATTAGCACTTGTTAGATTGTATTGTTAGCATTATCCTTAAAAATCTTTTACTTAAGAATTATGCAGGTGTATGATTTCTGGAAAATGATCTTAGGTCATTTTTGATTAATTTTGAGCCTTGACCATTTCTTTTACAAAATTATATCCTTAGTTTGCCATGATTGAGCCTAAAGAGTATAAATTCTTTTCAGGAAACCCGAAAAATATCCGAGCCACATGAAAATATATATTACCTACCTTTCCTATCTAATTTTCTTGCACCCTCTTCTAAATCAGTATGATATAGAAAAACACAAGATAAAGAAAAGATAGAAAAGAGCAAAGAAAAGGAAAGCAGAGAAAAGAAAAATATGTGGAAAAAAAATAAAAAGAGAAAGAAAGAAAGAAAAGAGCCAAGAAAGTGAAAAATGGAAAAAATAAAAAGGATGAATATGCAAAGTCTTTGAAAGCTAGGAAGAGGTGTGCCACAGTATAAAGGGTAGCTTTTGAATCCCATTGACGTCATTTCTTAAACCCTAAACCAATGGCCACATTACAACCCTAAGAAAGTCCTTTTTGATTCCAGAGATCATGGATGTGTATTAATCCTATTAATCCAAAAAAAGGGAGAATGTTGATAATATGTCTAATGTAGTGTTAATATCTTTTCATGAGATTATGTCAAATTCCAGTTCTTTTCAAAAAAAACCATTATTTTATACTACATGTGATATTATTTGATTTGTTAACAATATTCCAATCACATGTAATTACTGAGTGAATAGTCACTATAACATATATGTATTCTTTGTTGAGTGTATCCCATGGGAGGATTGACATCAAGACTACCATGAAAGATGGTAATATTGCCTGAGTGATTTTTGAGATAAAGAAATCATTGCACACACACACACAAGTTTTTATGAAAATATATGGATAATGTTACAACTAACGTGTGTTACTCTTATAGTGATAAAAAAAAGGAAGTATTCTAGCAATACAAAGGAATATTGATTTAATTTTATTTGTGAAAAGTATAAATTTTGAACTCCTAACTATCGAAGTTTGTAGATAGCTTCACTGAAAACCTTCACGAGACAAAACTCATCCACTAGGGATTACCTAGGGGTTTAACGGTTTGTTGCATATACTAAATACAATCGTGAAAATCTACGAAAAATAATATCATTTAATTTTGTTTTTATTTTATTTTTATTTAATAGGGACTAGTAAAATTTAGGTTGGGGAGTGTGATTAACCCTAATTAGTATGAAAATTAAAATAATTAAATAAGTAAATTTTGTAAGATAAAACAGTTTAAAACTGTAAATTATGGTTTGTGCGTAAGCTAGGGTTTTATGTGTGTAATGTCTGAAATTTCAGGGTTTTTGTGCGGAATAGTCAGAAATCGTGAGGATCAATTTGTCAAAGCTTGAAACAACAAAGGAAGCAAGTGTAAATTAAACAAAGAATCTGCAAGAACACTGTGGAACATCCACCACATTTTCAGCAAGCCAGCACCGTCTGGATGGTGGTGGTGGCGTCCGGATGGTTGCTCTAGGCGGTTCATCATTATCTTCCACCTCCTGCTTCCACCTTTTGCCAATAAATATGCCTTCTCATCTTCTTCAACCGAGATTTCGGAGCTTGGGAGAGAAAGGAGTTCCAAGGAGAATCCAAGGGAGAGAAAAAGAGAGAAAGCCAAAAGAGATTCAAGAATCCAAGGGAGGATCCTGTCCAACCAACTTTCCAGCCAGAATTCTGTTATTTCTACCTTTCTGTTATGTCTTTCTACTTGGAGATTGAACTTCTGCCACTTTTGTGTCTTAACTGATATTAAGAGTGGTTGAATTTCAACTATTCATTGGGAAAGAAGTGTCAGTGTCTGTATTTTATTTAGTATTGTAATGAAACTCACCCGCACTTCTTGCTTGTTTATAGCAATGGGGTGTGAGTAGTTTACTTATACCCTTTAGTGAGGGGTTAACATATGTATAATATTGGTTAAATTATGGAAATGCCGATGTTTAATTATGCTTTATTGATATATATACCTCCCCTAACTGATGGATAGTTATATTTATAATATGCTCATGGTTATGAACACCGAGCGATACTTAATATTTTATACCATACTATTTACTATTATGTACTTCATGCATGATACAGTGATGTACGTAATTGAGTGTTACGTAAAAGTCGATTGATTGGTCATAGACGCGTTAAGTCTCGACATAGCCAATACTTTTAGTTCAATACGTAGCCCGGAATTATGTCGTCAGTGAATCATCAACCTGCCGATGGAATATCTACAGTGTTCCATTTGAATGGCTTGACCTTCTGGTGCACTAAGGATGTTTAAATGTTGTATTATATAAAGTTGTCAGATGAATAACCTAAGTGATCCTCCTGAATGGCTTGACCTTCTGGTTCACCAGGGTTGTTTGACTGATACATAAAACTGCCAATTGAGTAATTCTAGTATTCCTCCTGAATGGCTTGACCTTCTGGTTTACTTGAATTAGTCAATTTTTGCATATACTTAACAGCTAACCTAAGAAGTTGTTGTGTTATAGTTTAATATATATCAAACCTACCGGTTGACTTTCCAGTGACCTGGAAGTTAATTGTTGTAAGGTGGTATTTCCAGCACTTAACCAATATAAAACATATGAGATCCTTACACTGAAGGGTGCCTTTTATATTATTAACTTTCACCAGTTTATTTAGACATTTTATTTACTTAGACTATTTATAAATCTAAGCTCACATCACAAGCTATCTTATGTTACGCTGCTTTCACAACAACTTTACTATTTTTACTTTAAATTCCAATTATTAAAACTCTTCGTGGGATCGATCTTAGACTTAAACTGAGTAAACTACAATTCGACCACTTATACTTGGGTGTATGATATAAAGCAGGTCACGAAACAGGTCGAATCACTCCACAAATTCTATAATTCTAGCTAAGTTTGAGCTCTTAGGGTGTCTTGCATGGAAATGAAGACTCAAGGGTTTCAAGGTTGTCAATTGGGAATTCTGGCAAAGCTTCGGTGGTGAAGAATCACTCGTGGTAATCTCATTTTCCTTGAATTAGTGTGTTTCTTAGCTTCTAAGTGTTAGGGGTTGAGTTGTTAGATGTTTTGAAGGGGTTGGGAGGCAAGGAAATGGTGAAAGGAAAGCTTGGAAATCATTTCCATGGCATCAGTGAACGAATGAACCAGTTCAACCTTGAGTTGAACCGGTAGGAAGACATTTTTCCTTGGGGTGAACAGGTTCAACAAGAGTTGAACTTGTACAATGATGAACCGTTAAGTGTTGTACCGGTTCAACACTGATAGATTATGCGTTTTGCCGCGACATTTTTGATACTTTGTCTGGCCATTCTTTAAACTTCATAGGACCTTCAATGGACCTAAAATCAACCTTTTAAAGGGTTATTTACAGGTTGTCACATGATATCTATCCCAAGGCATAATCTATCTTACATGTGATGGATAATTGTTAAGTACGATTTTAAGCAATTTACGAAAAATATTTATATGTAATTGTGGTGATATGTGTGTTAGGCATGGAGAAAACGATAGCAATGCCGGTTAAATCTTAAGGCTCATTGGGAAATAATTTGGATATAGTATCAAGCTTTGATGTGAGTGTACTAACTTACACATTTTACATTGTCTTGTGAATATTATTTACTATGAAGATGTGTGCACGGATATGGATGATAACTTATAAGGATTTGTTGGAAATGTTTATAGGCTTAAAGCAAAAATATAGCCTTAGTGGCAAAAGTGAGATAGCCATAAGGGCGGACTCATTATCTGTGAGATGGTCATAAGGGCGGACTCATTATCTATGAGATGGTGATTAGTCCTGAATATTGCATAATTATCCTATCATTTGTGGGCTAATTATCATGAGCTTGGTCTTAATTGTATGAGATTAATGCTATATTTGATTTTATCATGATTTAATTGGCATTTTTCTATTTTGCAGCTAAAATGGCAAGATAAGAAAACAAAAAGACGAACATGGAAATGGATAACACAAAGGAAATGAGAGCATTAAAGAATAGAGCTTTGAAGACCACGTCCGGAGGTCATATGTCTAAGTTCGGACGTGAGGTTCTGAATCAAAGGAAAAAAATGCAAGACTCTCAGCTTTTCACGTACGAATGCCATAATAGTCACATCCGGATAGCGTGTAGATTCGAGAACCGCATCCAGATGTAATAATATCCACGTCCGGATGCGTGTCCTTACTTCCAGCCAATCAGACAAGCTCGATGACACGAGCTTTGGGACATCTTCTGTAACGCCCCCAAAACCACCCTGGACGGCATTAAATACTAAAACCATTTACATCATGAGAGCACTAAGATAAATCATCCATAAATAAGACTTCATATCAACCATTCCTTAATTTAACAAAATTCGGGCAGAGTCTCATTTGTTCGGGGAGCTCTACCCAAAACACAACCTGTGCAATTATACTACATCGACCACACCTGGTCCATTTATCCATAAACTATTTACAACATTATCCCAAAAGATTTTCATTCATCGTATGTAATACCCACAATAACATTCCAAAAGAATAAGTCAAGCCATGGCCACAATATCAACAGAATAAGCCCAACAATGGCATTTACATTTCCCAAAGAAAACATTAACTATTATAGCTCAGCGGAAATTACAAAAGAAATCTAGACTGCACAGTGTTTGAAAAGAATATCCAAGTCTAGAACACAAGTCAACGACATCTCTAGATGTCCCACTCGGGATCCAAGTATCCCTCTAGTGAAGCCTCCCCATGGCCCGGCTCGTTAGCACCTAGCTCATCCTCTGGCACAAACTCTGAAAAATGTTCAACTGTAAGGGGTGAGCACGAAGCTCTGTAGAAAAATCCTCCCAAACCCAAACAAGGTTTAGAAAAACATTTAAAACGGTCGGTCTCATTTCATAAATAACCTATATAACATTTGAAGTAAAACGAGGAAATTTAAACAGATCTCAAGTTTAGATAGCAACAGTAATTGAAATAGATAAATAAACACAATATATCATTGGTAATCCATTCTACCATAAACCGTGTCCAACAAGTTCTCGCAGAATCCCATACTTCCCGAAACTCTTGTCGAAACCATTTCTGGTACAATGCACGATAACCCACACTGTATGTCGGACACAACCCACGTTACTAATCCATGATCATTAGTGATAGGAAAAGTTCATACCCACACGGCGTACAAAGGCGTCTACCCACTCCATGTGGTAGGAAAAGTTCATACCCGCATGGCATATAAAGACATCTACCCACTACATGATACCCGGTCAATAGTAATCCATGTTCGTATC
This sequence comes from Ilex aquifolium, assembly GCA_951799425.1. Taxonomy (NCBI): domain Eukaryota; kingdom Viridiplantae; phylum Streptophyta; class Magnoliopsida; order Aquifoliales; family Aquifoliaceae; genus Ilex; species Ilex aquifolium. The sequence continues at coordinate 23,099,208 of OX637406.1, read as the reverse complement.
GTACAACCACGCAAGAGATAAAATATCAACAAATATCTCACATACCCAACAATACCATAAACCCCCAATTTTTTCAAGCAAATTCCATAAAATCCACAAATCCATCATGAGACAATTTCAAATAAACAATGAAGAAAAATACAAGAGATCATGCACAATAGCATTTCAATACTCAACACAAAGCACTATAGTTTTCAAAGCCAAATTTGAGTGAATATAGAGAGAGAAATCCATGTTTCTCACAAACTAAGGTTTTTATGGCTCTCCACCCATAACTTCTCTCAAAACATAATAAAGTTTGCAATAATACCAAGAGACAAGGAAACCATAGCAAATAGATATGATTAGAAGTCCAAATCATACATATATAATAACCCTAGCCTCAATGTAAGTGAATGGAAGGAAACACCTACCTTGATGTTCTTGAAAATCTAGGGTTTGATATTGAATCACTCTTAAATCCTTTGTTTTCCCTTTTGATCTTGTGTTTTCTCCTTCTTTATTCTTTTCTAAGACTCTCTCTAGGATTCCAAGAGGTGTGGGTAAGGGTGTAGTGAAAGTGTAGAAGAAGAGAGTAGAATAATGGTGTTCTTGAGGAATTTCGGTTTTGATCTCTATAAGGGGTAATTCTCTCAAGATCTTTGTGTTTTTCTCTCCTTTTCTCCTCTTAGGGCTCTAAGATGTTTGGGGTGAGAGTGGGATGGAAGAATGGGTCAAATGAGGCTAAAAAGGGTGTTTTAAAACACCAAAATCCCGATTTTTTTTACTGTTTCGGCAAACATTTCTGCTCCAGACCAGTCATCGTAGAATGGGCATAACTCTCTCATCCGAATTCCGATTTAGATGATTCAAGATGCTATGGAATTATAAGAAAGAGAGATACAACTTTCATGTTTTGAGTTTTGAGAGATATTGACTGCATCAAGGTCGAAATCGCGCTTGAAGTTGCAGCCAGTGCACTGTTCACGTGCACTGTTTCATTCTTTTTTTTTTTTTTTCCATTTCCAATCCATTCCTAAGCCAACCAAATCCATCTCAAACCTCTCCAACACATATTTCTACACCAAACCTATTTAATACAAGTTCTAGGACCTAAAATTTCCTATTTTCACTTATTAAAAACCAAATTTCAACTATTATTTCCACTAACATTTTAAATCTCTACTTTTCCAATCTACCAAATTCAAACACACATCACTACACATATCCACATTTTTACATCAATTATTTACTATATTAATATAACATGTGGGGTTTTACAATCCACCCCCTTTAAAGAAAGTTTCGTCCTCGAAACTTACCTCGAGTAGCGAATATGTGCAGGTACTTCTCTCGCATTTCTAGCTCCGGTTCCCAAGTAGCTTCTTCCACTCCATGGTGTTGCCAAAAACCTTCACTAGTCGGAGGACTTTGTTGCGGAGCACCTTCTCTTTGGCGTCGAGAATCTTCACCGGTTGTTCTTCATAGGTTGCTCCGTCTTGAATTTCAATATCTTCCAAGTCCACGACCGGCGTTGCATCCGATTGACACTTCCTCAACATCAACACATGGAACACGTCATGTACCCCAGACAACTGAGCTGGTAACCGCAACTGATACGCCGCTTTGCCCACAACTTTGATCACTTCAAATGGCCCGGTATATCTTGGCGCTAACTTTCCCTTCTTGCCGAATCTAAATACTCCTTTCTTGGGTGACACTTTGAGGAACACGTAGTCTCCCACTTTGAATTCCAAGGGTCTTCGTCTTTGATCCGCATAGCTTTTTTGTCGACTTTGTGCCGTGCGTAGCCTCTCTCGGATGAGTTGAATTTTCTCGGTCGTTTCTCGAACAATCTCCGGTCCAAACAAACTACATTCGCCGGCTTCCAACCCACACGTCGGGGATCTACATGGTCTTCCATACAATGCTTCATACGGTGCCATCCTAATGCTTGCCTGATAGCTATTATTATACGCAAACTCCACCAACGGCAAGTGATCACTCCAGCTTCCTTTGAAGTCCAACGCGCAAGCACGTAACATGTCCTCCACAATCTGTATCACCCTCTCGGATTGGCCATCCATTTGGGGATGAAAAGCTGTGCTAAAATGTAACTCTGTCCCCATAGCTTGTTGTAGACTTTGCCAGAACCGCACCATAAACCGAGAATCACGATCCGACATGATAGAAAGCGGAACTCCATGCAATCGCACAATCTCACGGATATACAGCTGGCTCAAAGTCTCGAATGTGTCCGTGGTCTTCATACCCAAAAAGTGAGCAGACTTGGTGAGTCTATCCACAATAACCCATACTGCATTATGCCCACGCGACGTCCGTGGTAAACCCGACACGAAATCCATGGTGATGTGATCTCACTTCCACTCTGGGATAGGCAAAGACTGTAGTAATCCTCCTGGCTTTTGATGTTCGATCTTCACCTGCTGGCACACCGCACATCGTGCTATGAATCTTGCCACATCCTTCTTCATTCCCTTCCACCAATATTGCCGCTTCATGTCCCTATACATTTTTGTGCTACCGGGGTGGATAGCAAACTTAGAGCGATGACACTCTCCAAGTACCTCCTCCTTTAGGGACGAATCATCGGGAACACATATCTTTTCTCCATATCTCAGTTCTCCATTTCTCAAAGACCAACCTTCAATTGCTTCCCCATTTTCCAATTTAGCTCGAATGGACTCTAGGTCAGGATCCAAGCGTTGTAACTCTATCACCTTACGTTGGAGGGTAGGTTGGGCTACAAGGTTGAATAGGCATGGTCGAGACCTATCTTCTCCAACCCATAGATCATAGTCTCCAAGGGCAGCCCTCCACTTCCATTTACTTGCAAGAACATTGAGCGCACCCCAAGACTTTCGGCTAAGTGCATCGGCGACTACATTGGCTTTCCCCGGATGGTAATTGAGCGTGAAATCGTAGTCTTCTAAATACTCAATCCACCTTCTTTGGCGGAGATTCAAATCCTTCTGCGTGAAGATATATTTGAGGCTCTTATGGTCGGAAAACACTTGGAATTTCTCTCCATACAAATAACACCTCCACAACTTAAGAGCAAAAACCACAGCGGCTAACTCCAAGTCGTGAGTGGGATAGTTCTGCTCATGAGTTTTGAGTTGCCTCGAGCCATAAGCAACTACCTTCCCTCCTTGCATTAGAACACATCCCAAGCCTCGTAGCGAAGCATTTGTGTACACATCATATCCTTCCTCACTGCTCGGAATAATGAGGACAGGAGCCGTCGTCAACTTCTTCTTCAAGGTGCGAAAGGCTAGCTCACACGCTTGAGTCCACACGAATTTTTCTCCCTTCTTTGTAAGGCAAGTCATCGGCATCGCAAGCTTTGAGAACCCTTCTACGAACCTCCGGTAGTAACCTGCTAAACCCAAGAAGCTACGTATCTCGGTCACATTCTTCGGTGGTTCCCATTTCATCACGGCCTCAATTTTTGCGGGATCAACAGCTACTCCTTGCTCGGACACAACATGGCCAATGAACTTCACTTCCTTCATCCAAAACTCACACTTGCTCATCTTCGCATATAATTTATGTTCTCTCAATGTTTGTAGCACAATAGAGAGATGACGAGCATGTTCCTCCTGAGTCTGTGAGTAAATCAATATGTCATCAATAAACACAATGACAAATTGATCGAGGTAAGGCCGGAAGACTCTGTGCATCAAATCCATGAAGGCTGCGGGGGCATTAGTCAATCCGAACGGCATCACCGTATACTCGAAATGACCATACCGGGTACGAAAAGCAGTCTTAGGAATATCCTCCTCCTTAATCCGCAGCTAATGATACCCCGTGCGAAGATCAATCTTGGAGTAATACTTCGAACCCTTCAACTGATCAAATAAGTCATCAATTCTCGGCAACGGATACTTATTCTTCACGGTAACCCGATTCAACCTCCGGTAATCCGTGCACAACCGTAGTGTCTCATCCGTCTTCTTCACAAAGAGGACCGGGGCTCCCCAAGGTGAGGTGCTCAAACGTATAAACCCTATGGCCAACAAATGATCAAATTGCTTCCGTAGCTCATTTAACTCCAAAGGTGCCATTCGATAGGGAGCAATGGATATGGGTTCGGTTCCCGGATAGAGATCAATCTTGAACTCAATCTCCGTGTGTGGAGGTAACCTAGGTAGTTCGTCTGGGAAGACATCCAGAAAATCTGACACTATCAACACCACATCCTCATGGGATTTATCCCGATCGTCTCCCATCAAACTAGCTAAAAAATTCAAATGGCTTCCCGCCTTCGCTTTCAAGAATCTACTACCCGTAGTAGGAAATGGATGGGAAAAACTTCGGTCATTGATGAAACTGAAAACTACCCCTCCTGGTAACTGAAATGTAATCCGCTTATGGAAACAATCTATGACCGCCCGGAAAGCGGATAACAAGTCCATCCCGAATATCACGTCATATCCCTTCATATCTAGAGCAACTAAATCCACAATCAATTCCTGCTCCCCAATACGAAGCACGCAACCCTTGCAGACCCGGTTGGTACCCAACTGTTCTCCCGTAGGCAAGTCCACATTCAATGCATGTTCTAGCTTCTCGAATTTCAATCCCAAATTATGAGCATATAAAGTACGTATAAACGAATGTGTAGCACCGGGATCAAATAAGATTCGGGCCCAAGAATTGTAGAGAATGATGATACATTCAACTACTGCATTGGAGGCATCTTCCTCCGTTTGGGTCAAAGAAAAAACCCTTCCTTGATTTGCGCCGCCGAGGGCTTGAGCTTGTAACGGTCTCTGCTGTGTTGGCCTTTGTAGAGGTGGCTTGTTTGTTGGTAATTGTCCGGTTCCTTGATTGGTCCTTGGTGGAAACGATGGGCATTGACTTTTGTAGTGCCCAACCTCTCCACATGCAAAGCAGTGACGGGGGTTTGTGGCTGTCCTCCCCGGTACACCTCCTGCTCCTCGAGCTACCGGTGGTCTATGTCCCCCTGCCTGGTCTAGGCGACGGTATGGTGTCGACCTCTGTGCTCCACTGCCGCTAGCACCCGTCCTGATCGGACCTCCCCTCATAAGGCTCTGTTGCCACTGAGTATCCTCCATATCTCTCTCCACAAGTGCGGCTCTATCAACCAGATCCCCATACTCCCTGATCTTGAGAGCCACCAACTTCTTCCGGATGACCGGCCTCAGTCCTTGCTCGAAGCGCTTGGCCCTGTCGGCCTCAGTAGATATAAACTTCGTAGCATAACGGGATAGCTCGTCAAACCACCTTTCGTACTCTGCCACCGTCATGCTGCTCTGTCGTAGAGCAAGAAAATCGGCCTTCATTCTATCTCTAACTGATTCGGGGAAGTACTTGTCTTGGAAGATTTGGTCGAACTCCTCCCAAATGAGTGCATCGGTGTTCCGCCTTCTCTTTACGGATTCCCACCAATGGTCGGCCTCTCCTTCAAACAAGTAGGTCGCCAAGCCAACCCTTAAGTCCTCGGCAGCTCCCATGCCCTCACAAATCTTCTTCACTCGGCGGATCCATCTATCCGCATCCAAAAGGATTGGAGCTCCCTTGGAAATTAGGTGGGCATTGCCTCAGAAATTCTCGAAGAACTACCATCCTTCGATCTCCGTTTCCATTGCCCGGTACTTGAGCGAGAGGATGAGCTCCACCATTATGGTTGTTGTTTCCATTTTGGTTTTGTACCAAAGTGGTGAGCTCCCTTAAGCATTAATAGATGCCTTGCATGGCATCGGGAGGTGGTGGTGGTGGATTTGCTTGGCCTCCACGACCATGACCACGACCACGTCCACGTCCTCGTCCCCGTGTACCATCCATCCTGCACATCAATCCACAATTTAGTTTCCGTGATGTGCAAGATATAAACTAAAGTGATATGTAGGATGTCTTGATTTAAGCACAAGGCATACACAAAATTTAACTTAACAATTTCCTTCACCCTAAACCTACATCTCTAGTGGTAATCCATAACCTACAGCTCCCATGTAAGACCTAAAGCCTAAGCTCTGATACCATCTTTGTAACGCCCCCAAAACCACCTGGACGGCATTACATACTAAAACCATTTACATCATGAGAGCACTAAGATAAATCATCCATAAATAAGACTTCATATCAACCATTCCTTAATTTAACAAAATTCGGGCAGAGTCTCCTTTGTTCGGGGAGCTCTACCCAAAACACAACCTGTGCAATTATACTACATCGACCACACCGGGTCCATTTATCCATAAACTATTTACAACATTATCCCAAAAGATTTCCATTCATCGTATGTAATACCCACAATAACATTCCAAAAGAATAAGCCAAGCCATGGCCACAATATCAACAGAATAAGCCCAACAATGACATTTACATTTCCCAAAGAAAACATTAACTATTATAGCGCAGCGAAAATTACAAAAGAAATCTAGACTGCACAGTGTTTCAAAAGAATATCCTAGTCTAGAACACAAGTCAACGACATCTCTAGATGTCCCACTCGGGATCCAAGTATCCCTCTAGTGAAGCCTCTCCATGGCCCGGCTCGTTAGCACCTAGCTCATCCTCTGGCACAAGCTCTGAAAAATGTTCAACTGTAGGGGGTGAGCACGAAGCTCTGTAGAAAAATCCTCCCAAACCCAAACAAGGTTTAGAAAAGCATTTAAAACGGTCGGTCTCATTTCACAAATAACCTATATAACATTTGAAGTAAAACGAGGAGATTTAAACAGATCTCAAGTTTAGATAGCAACAGTAATTGAAATAGATAAATAAACACAATATACCATTAGTAATCTATTCTACCATAAACCGTTTCCAACAAGTTCTCGCGGAATCCCATACTTCCCGAAACTCTTGTCGAAACCATTTCTGGTACAATGCACGATAACCCACACTGTATGTCGGACACAACCCACGTTACTAATCTGTGATCATTAGTGATAGGAAAAGTTCATACCCACACGGCGTACAAAGGCGTCTACCCACTCCATGTGGTAGGAAAAGTTCATACCCGCGTGGCATATAAAGACGTCTACCCACTACATGATACCCGGTCAATAGTAATCCATGTTCGTATCGTACAACCACGCAAGAGATAAAATACCAACAAATATCTCACATACCCAACAATACCATAAACCCCCAATTTTTTCAAGCAAATTCCATAAAATCCACAAATCGATCATGAGACAATTTCAAATAAACAATGAAGAAAAATACAAGAGATCATGCACAATAGCATTTCAATACTCAACACAAAGCACTATAGTTTTCAAAGCCAAATTTGAGTGAAGATAGAGAGAGAAATCCATGTTTCTCACAAACTAAGGTTTTTATGGCTCTCCACCCATAACTTTTCTCAAAACATAATAAAGTTTGTAATAATACCAAGAGACAAGGAACCCATAGCAAATAGATATGATTAGAAGTCCAAATCATACATATATAATAACCCTAGCCTCAATGTAAGTGAATGGAAGGAAACCCCTACCTTGATGTTCTTGAAAATCTAGGGTTTGATCTTGAATCACTCTTAAATCCTTTGTTTTTTCCTTTTGATCTTGTGTTTTCTCCTTCTTTATTCTTTTCTAAGACTCTCTCTAGGATTCCAAGAGGTGTGGGTAAGGGTGTAGTGAAAGTGTAGAAGAAGAGAGTAGAATAATGGTGTTCTTGAGGAATTTCGGTTTTGATCTTTATAAGGGGTAACTCTCTCAAGATCTTTGTGTTTTTCTCTCCTTTTCTCCTCTCTTAGGGCTCTAAGATGTTTGGGGTGAGAGTGGGATGGAAGAATGGGTCAAATGAGGCTAAAAAGGGTGTTTTAAAACACCAAAATCCCGATTTTTTTTACTGTTTCGGCAAACATTTCTGCTCCAGACCAGTCTTCGTAGAATGGTCATAACTCTCTCATCCGAGCTCCGATTTAGATGATTCAAGATGATATGGAATTATAAGAAAGATCTCTACAACTTTCATGTTTTGAGTTTTGAGAGATATTGACTGCATCAAGGTCGAAAGCGCGCTTGAAGTTGCAGCCAGTGCACTGTTCACAGCCTGTTTCATTTTGTTTTTTTTTTTTTTCCATTTCCAATCCATTCCTAAGCCAACCAAATCCATCCCAAACCTCTCCAACACATATTTCTACACCAAACCTATTTAATACAAGTTCTATGACCTAAAATTTCCTATTTTCACTTATTAAAAATCAAATTTCAACTATTATTTCCACTAACATTTTAAATCTCTACTTTTCCAATCTACCAAATTCAAACACACATCACTACACATATCCACATTTTTACATCAATTATTTACTATATTAATATAACATGTGGGGTTTTACATCTTCCCCGATTTGGCAAAAAGTACTCTTTTGTATTTTATGGGTAGAATTTTAAGCTTTTCTAGATCTAGAAGCATTTGTATTATTTTCTTGATTAACTCTTGTTTAATTCTGTGATTAGCCCCAATCTATGGCTGGCTAATCTTTTGTACTAAGGCTAGGGGAAAATTCAATACACTTGGGTATGTAATTAATTCTTTGTGCATTAATTGATGTTTTTCTTTAATTGTTCAATTCATCTTATTTTAGCAAAGCTTTCTCTCTATATAATCTCTTGAATTACTATGCTAAATGTGATGGAAACTTGAAATTTATTATAAGTAGAATAGCTAGATGTACATGCTTGGTTGAATTGTTAATGTGTATATCTAATTAGTTGATTTATGTGAGTTTGGATATTTGATTGGTTAATTGCTTGATTTATCATTTTCTCCGGGCATGTTGAATGCTTGTGACTTGATCTTAATTGTACACTCAAGTATAAGTGGTCAAGTTGTGATATTCTCGTGAAATTAGGTTAGCCGGAAGCTCTATGCACCATATAACAACCAAATAACCCTATTAAACCCAAAGGTGAACCATTTAAAAGGTTTACTACAACTAATCAATCGGCAGGCCTATGATTCAATGAAGACGTAGTTCAGATTTAGACATTGAATCAAAAACATTGGTTATGGCAAGACTTAACTCGTCTATAACAAATCTGCCGACTGTTACATAAATCCCAACTACTGTATCATCGTATCATGCATGAAGTACATAATAAAATAAAGATGAAATGACAATAAGCAGTAAACCTAGCTCGGTACTCGTTGTACCACCCCAATCCCACTACACTATTATAAAAAAAAAAAAAAATATATATATATAAAAATTTTGGCAATCCCGCTCTTAATTAAAAAATTTGTATTAAAACAAAACCCATCCGGGAAATATTTATTTTAGGATAATTTTTTTTAAAAAAATAAAAGTCTTATGCATGCATACAGCACACTGTTTACAAGTGTTGCTTACACGCCAAATAAAAGTAATATGTTGCTTACACCATATAGTATATACATAACCCAAAAAATGTTTACAAGTGTTGCTTACATGCCAAAAAGGGAAGAACAAAAATATTTACATCATGTACAACCCAAAAGGTTTTTCTTTTAAAAAATAAGAAACTAACACGAGCCCTTCCCGACAACTCCTGATTAGACTCCTAGATTCAGCAGTAGACTACAGGCTTGTGTACAGTTTGACTTGAAAATATTTCAAGGAAATTTTTCAATGAATTCTCATTCAAGATTTCAAAAATAAAGCAAAGAAAATAATGTGACGTCCTTGCTCATTAGTGGAATTTTAATATTTGCGATTCCACAACTTATTCTCTATATCTCTGCTCCTTTGCTCTACAGTTTCACACAGAGATAACCGTCCCGCCACCCAGGCGACAAAACACAACACAATTCAATCATCATATCAGTATACGATCGCCACTCAGACAACTCAACAACAAGTATCCCTTTATTCATTTTTCGAACAACTCACAGCATATCAATAAATTCAGCTCCTGTCACCTACACGAATTCAGATTTAACTTATCTCAGTCACAAAGACAAACATGAACACTTAGGTTAATTTTAGTCACGCAGACAACCCATTCTAACAATTAGCTTTTCATCCCTTATATGTCTTGACTGTGCAAGTAAAATACGTCACTTAGACATCTGACGCTTAAACGTCTCGACCATATAACTTCTCTTTTTGTCAGTCACACAGACAACTAAAATCATAATATTGTATCCGTCATAAAGAAATTTTGTTCCCATCGTAACACTACGACACTTAAGCCATTCATTCACAATAAAACTCATAAAATAGCTAGTCACACAACCAATCAAACATTTATACATTGACAAAACAAAGATTAGGGTACATACGTACCTTGCGGAAAATTGATTTTGTGGATGAATCCTCTGCTGGAGCTTTTTGAGCAGTGTTCTTTACAATGCTCCTCCCTAGATCTGGCACCCATTATTCGCAATCTCCTTCAAGTGTTAATAAATAATACCACTTACTCAAATTAGTTTACACAAATCAAGTTTCGTAATTTAATCATGTCACATTCAACAACACATCCACACCTAATAATATTAATTACTCGAATCGATTAAACTAGTAGTTATGATCAATTCGAGTTACTTGAAAATAATCTATTCATAGCGAGTGAAATTACCTAACCGAATCCATTACATCCAATGTAAACTTTTCTCATAAAATTATAGTAACCCAAAATATACTTGAATCTACTTAATTTCCCATCAAATCATAAGATTGCATGCTTTCTTATAATTACTCATACATATGAAATTCATGAAAATTCAAGAACAATTCACAAGTTTCCTAATTACCATCAAACTACAATCTTTCTTAACCAACATTCAACCCATAGACAATAATTCCACTCATCTATTTGTCATACAACAACTTTAAATTAATTCACATAGCCACATAAATATAAAGGTGAATCCTTCATGCATTAAATCAAAACTCATACTAAACATCTTACATATATATATATACACCATCCAAACACATACCAAATACCATACTTTAAATATATGCAACACTCAAAATGTATATATTAGAGTTGGATTTTTACATTTTAGAATAAAGAAATGAATCACAATTCTTACCTTTGCACCCACACTTTTTCTTCTTTTCTACTCTTTTTTTTTTCTTTCTTTCTTTCCTTCTTCTTCCCTTGCTTTCTTCTTCTTTCCTGTTGGTTCTTGTTCTTGCCAAAATATTCAAAGTGCAAGAATTCTTGTTTTAGTTTTTTTTTTTTGCATGCAATACATGCCTTGTATGTCTTCCTAAATGGAATCTTCCATCATTGCCTTTTATTTTATATCTATATAATAAAGTAGAACGATTATGAATTTTGGAGACAAAGAGCGGCCCAAGTCGTTTTGTAACTAAAAAATACATCATCCAATGGATGACGTTATCCCAAATTGTCTCAAGCTATTGACGTCTCATACCGTTTCGATCCGACATACCAAATTTACCATAATGAATTAAAAAATTTAATTTCCAAAATTGATTGCCTAAAATATTTACTTTCATTAACTGACCAGTCTGATTTTTTAAGATCTTCCGTCTCTCTCTTTTTCTCTCTCCAAAATTCATTGCCTAATTTATTTCCCACTCAATTCACACTTTCTTTCTTTGCAAAGCTACTATCTCTCCCCCATCCCCATCTCTCTCTCTCCCCAAAATTTCATTCTCCAAATTCATTCCCTAATTTCCCACCCAATTAATGCCCTAAAGGTTTCCCAAAATCATACTTAAGATCCCCTAAAATTGGCTCTCCAAACTTGATGCAGATCTCTGAAAAATCCCACCCAATTTATACCCCAATGGCTTCCCAAAATTAGAGTCAAGAACCCTTCAGCCGTTGCTCTCTATCTCCCTGCCTATTCTGCTTCGCAGGCTTACCCTCCCTATCTGCTTGGGTATCTCTCCCTTCAGCTGTTACTGCCTCCTTCTCCCAAGGTATGTCTTTCTTCACTCAAGCTCTCTGCTCTCCCACAGTCACGCACAGGCAAATCCTGCTACACACAAACAACGACACCCACACTCACGCACATATGAATCCTGCTGCCCACACACAACGATACACACACTCACGCACATGCGAAGCCTACTGCCCACACACAGCACACCTCTCCCCCCTCTCTCTTTCTCTCCATCTCACCCTCTTGTCGAATTGGGGGTTTTAAAAATTTTGAATTGGGTCTAAGATATTTAATTCCATCCTTATGGTTTTTTGGTTATTTTGAATAGGTCTTTACTATTTGGTAATCCATTCGGATGTTCTATTGAATGGATGTATATATATATATATACTATTTTTTTCTATTTGGGATGATAATGACCATGCTCAATGAGACACACTCACTCTGCCCCCATACAGACATGTAGAGAGACATCATAAATGTAGTTGTTAGCTCAATGAGCTGACTTGCTGCTTTAAAAAATGAGCTAACATTTTTATCATAAATTCTACATGTATTATTAAATTTTATTAAGATGCATGTACTGTGATAGATGCATAGTCATTTATCTGCATGCTTAAAAAAATCTCTCGATCTAATTCACCACCACATCATTTTTGAAAGCAAATGATATACTTGACTTTCGTTAAATCTCTCAATCTACTTGACCCACATATATCTTTAGTTATTTTTGGATCCATGTAATAGTTATTTTTGAAAGCACCATGTTAGCTTAATGTGGAAGGCCAAGTTTTTTTGTCTACCACAATATTATATTGGTTTGTAGTTGGACATTTTAAACCACAAGACTTTAAGTGTGTTTCCTATTCATTGTACTATTTTTCTTGATATATATATATATATATATATATATATATTGTGGTGTTATTAAACATGTTTGGTTGGAGTTAGAACTAAAGGTTGGTGTGGATGTTGAAATGATGATTTGCTCCTAATGAAAGAAGAGTAGGTTTCACACGTTAATTAGTTCGAAATTTAGGTTTTTTTTTTGAATACAATTCTAAAATTATTCACTATTTACTTTCGAACAAAAATGTTGACTTTTGTTTGTGGGCTTCGATACTTGGGATGGAAAGTGTGTTGCATGTTTAATTTTGGACAGAGGGTCTAGCACTTTTGTTAAATGTTCAATCATGTTTTGTGGTTTTGTGCATTTTGGATAAAATTGGACAAAAAAGTTCAAGGTTCAATTTTCTGATGGGTGTGTCGTGCATATTGGATATAACTTGTGTACTCTTGGACATCTAGAATCTATTATAATTATTTTATTTTGATAAGAACATCTAGAATCTATTATGTTTATGGGTTTGCCACATGTGAGTCTCCAAATTAAATTCTCTTGATTGAAGCAGTTTTTGGGCGTGACAGTGGTTCTTTAAACTTATGAAATTTCTAATATGCCAATAAAATACTTAAACCAAACATGATAAATAATGTGCTTTGATGCGTTTTGGGCTATTGATTTATTGTTAATTGTGCATCGCTATAATTATTATTTATTTGGTGATGTTGAGTATACTAATTTTGATGTTTGAGATATTGGTTGTGACATTGAGACTTTTCTTTATTTTGTGATATTTTGAGACCTCGAGTCATTGTCTCTACCGACAATGCTTTGAAAAAATCCTCCGCATAATCTTTATGAAGGCAATTTTGTTGAAGGTATCTTGGTGCAATCGAAACCACACTCCATATGTTCCATGATAAATATTACCATTTTTGGCCATGTAAGAAATTTCTGTAATAGATTTCTTTTACAACCTCTCATAATATCTATCTTATGAGAGATGATAATCCCTTACTAATTACAATTTTATAACTTTCTTTTACAAATGGATAATGACCTAGATCATATAGTAAGTCGATAGACTTATGACTCATTTATTACTTCTTATATCTTATCGCTCAATTTAGCTTTAAATTTCTTTGAATTGCTAGGTCCAGTTGCTTCGACAAAAAAATATAGGCGTTGTGATTTGTGATGAACGTGAACTTAATTGCCTTCACATATTTGAAATGGTGACAACAAATTTAAATATAATGATATAGGCATTATGTTTTTTTTAACTATAATTGTTTTTTACTTATCCATGATGTTTTGTTGAAAGGAAAAAAGAAAGGCAACTGCTATGGCAACTGCTAACTCTAAAGGAAAAGAAAAAGTAGGTTCTTCTGGCAAAGGAAAAGAAAATATAGAGCCTCAAGTGGTATGAATGGTTGATTTTAACACATAAGTAAATGTTATATAATTGTTTATGTTCACAAGAATGATTCTTTTAATTATGTTTTAGATATCCAACAATAATGATATATCAAAATGTCATGTGGCACACCGTGCATATTGAGAACGAGATGAAATAACCACATTAACTTTATGTTATCATTCAATATTGCCAGGATTGGTGTGAATTGGCTAAAGATATAAAAAGAATAAATACAACGCGACTTCATCGATGGGGATATCTTAATAAGATAACCCGAACTTTACACTATTTTAACGAACTGTATTTTTTTTTAAGTAATATATTCCACTAATATTTTTTTTATTTCTTTCTATAAAACTAGGTTTTTGTGCATTCTCCGCATATGTATTGACACAAGAAAATTCAGGAAACTGATGAAGAGAAAGTTCAATGAAGATAAAGTTCAATGAACTATTGGAAGAATGATCCATTAAAATGAGTTTTCAGTTGTTTTTGCATTTGCGTATTTAGTGTTTCAGTTCTTTTGTACTTTACTTGATGCTTGCAATACCGAGTAACTACAATATTAGAATCTATTAGTTTTGTTTAGTGAATTCAAGGGATATTTTACTATTCATATAAGTTGTGAGTGCGAGTCTTTTTCCTATTTTCATAGAATGCATTGCCATAAGTATTTGGTTGATAAAGCTAATAGTTGGATCACTAGCATTTTATTTTGATTTTTGTTCCTATGGTTAAATCTATAGAATTTTGAGTTGATTCTTTTGGCATGTTGAGTTGACTAATTGACCATTTTTTTTTTTTGTTGTATAATGTCTTCGGGTGTGGGTAATAATTTGTAATTTTTGTTGCTATACAGTGCCTTTAGGCACGGACAATTGCTAGTACATATATGTATATATAGATTTCTCCGTTAGGGACTTTAGGGATATTCCATCCACTCCAGTCTACTTGTGACTCATGATATTCATGTTCTTCTTCATTTACTATATTTGGTATAGTAGTTAATGAAGATCTAGATGAGCTAGCCATAGAATTAGATCTGAATAATCTACTCATATCTAAATCTATGATTTTTCAAATTTGTAAATTACTTGTAAGGTTTTACTTCGTTGTACATACCCCTCTTATGCACATACCCTCTAGATTTGTTGTCCATTTTCCCCTTCACTGCCTCTCACTAGGACTTACACTAGGATCTTGACTCTCTAGGCTTAGGTGGCAAAGCTAAGGTGATATATATATATATATCTAAAAATATTGATAAACCATTAAATTCGTTTTTCGAACCTTTAACCATTTCTTGTACATACTAACACATTTTATTTTTATAGCAATAAATTAATGTCACATGCTTGTCACCCGATTAATTCCACATGCGCTAACGTACATAAATTAATAAAGTCATATCACACGTCAACATTCGTATTTAATTTTTCACACTTTAAATAAAACAATTCCCCCTATAATCATTCTTTATAAAATTATTTTTGACTACTAAAATATTCATCGTTCAAGTTTAGGTTTCATATCATTACTCGTAATTAAATACTGGTTGTCAATCCTACGCATGCATGTCACATGTGAATATGCTTATTACAAATATTATATGTTTGTCATGCCTGTGCGGGTCTTAAAATTATAAATAAATGGATACTTCCATACATATTTGTATATCCACCGGGGTAAATGGTCGATAGGACTGGAAGGATTCTCTTTGAATAATAGGTACTGTAACTGGTATTCTTGTGATTGATTTAATAGGCTGTAAGACCCCGTATTAAAATTAAATAAGGATACGTGTAAAACCCGGGTAAATTTGAACTTTTTCCGAAAAAGGGTAAAATGGTAATTTGCCACTATAATGAGAATTTAAGATGCGTATTTATCTAGAGCTCGGATGACGCAACGGACTTCGCCGTTGGATTCGTATCGCGAAACCGAGTTGTCCAGAAAAATTTCGTCAAATTCTGAGATAGTCGAATTTCACACGCTTTACGAGACAACTAGGTGTCAGGTGACCTCACGAACGTCCCCACAAATAAAATTTATAAAATTTCCTTATAATTGAAGAAAAGTTCAAATAAAAATAATTTGAACTTAAACCGGAATGAAATAAATCGTTTCGGGGCGAAAACGGACCCGAAAATAGGGAACGTGCGACACGACGTGGACTGCGCAATTAAAGGGTATAAATAGGGGGAAATATTTGATTTTGGAGAGGAAGACTCCCCATTTTCTCTGTTGGTTCACGTGAAAGAGGAGAAGAGAGGGAAGAGAGGGAAGAGAGGAGAAAAGTGAAAAATTCAAGGCTTCTTCCTACGATCCACGAAGCTATGTCGCTCGGATCGACTCGGACCAAGAGTTAAAGTCGATCACCTCGACGAGGGCTACGCAACCACACCAAGAACGAAAGGTTTCACCGAAGATCCAAGAGGAGACTTTGGGGAGATCAAGAGTTTTGGAGTTGGGATTGTGTTCTTGAAGTTCTCCACGCTCCAAGAGGTAGGGTTCCCTCCTACTCCGGTTTATTCCTAACTTATGATGTCCCTAGGAAAGGGTTAGGTTATGGAATTTTCCATTTGTTATGGGAATGGGGAAATGGGTATAGATATGGTGTAGTTCAAGTTCTATCTTGAATTTGATGTGTGGAAATTTCTTGTGAAATCTCTTGGAATTTGGTATTACATGGGTATGCTATGTGTTTATATGTATACCTTTGTGGATGAAATGGATTTTTGGACATGAATTGTATGATAACATGTTTGTTATTGTTGTTGATATATGTCATGTGATATATTGACGGTATGATGAACTTTGGTGATTATATGCATATGATATAAATTGCCATGATACATGTTGATGTGTTGAAGTTGTTCATTTAGTATGCATTGCAATTTGGGCATAAGATTGGCATCACATTCATTGACATGAGTCATGAGTGTGGGTGTGTGTGTGCATGGTTGATCAAACACCATACTTGGTGATTTGGTATGTGGTCTCAGGAAGGTTGTATCGAAGATCCCCTTGAGTCGCATGGTTGCATGGAAAACTTGTGTCGGGTAGAGCAAGAAGGGCTAGATTCTCCCTCGGGTGCAAGGCCCGGCTACATGGTTCATACACTTACCGGCGGTGAAATTCCAGAAAAGTGTAACGGTGTACGGAACCGGCGGTGAGACTCCGAGAATCTGATACCCAACAAAGACACATGGTTTTGTTTTATAAAATACTCATTCAATGAGTGTCATCCAACAATGATTTGATTTGTTAACAAATGATTTTTTTATTAAAACAATCGTTGGATGGATTTTCGTCAAAAGACGATTTTACTTCACAAGTGCATTGTGTTGTGTTGTGGGAGTCGGTGAGGACTCGGGTTAAAGTTGCATGAGTGAGTTCATCTCATTTAATAGCATGGCATGGAGATTCCTCTCATGGGATTGCATATTCTTGTTTGGAATGTATGTTGGTTGTGAAATTGCATGTGACATTGCATGTGCATCTACGTTGGGGAATAGCCTCTGTAGGGGATACTCTATTGAGCGTAGCTCACCCTATACGGAAAAACATTTCAGGTGCGAGATACACACCGGCGGATGACGCTCATTCGGGACCCCAAGGATGAAGAGAGGCCGTTTGTGGCTTTACTTTGGATTTTTTGTAAACCAATTATGAAAACTTAGTTTTGAACATGTGACCATATGTAAATGATCGTAATAGAACTTCTATCAATCATTTTTTGATTTATAAATGCATGTTGTATAAGGTTGGGGTGGATTGGGTAAGGTTTGGAATGGATTGGAAATGAAAAACAGGCCAAACAGGTAAATATGGGCAAATCGTACCGGTACGCCGTACCGGTACGCTTTCCAAAAATCATAAATTTTAAAACTGTTTGCCAAGCTTTGGGTTATATATTTCCTTCCTTCAAATGTTATAAATGGACAATAATAGAAGACCAAGGGTGGTATATTGGACCTCGGATGGGTCAATCATCAAAAGCATATAGACTTTGTCTTTATTTTAAAATCCCGGTAAAGGGGAGGTGATGCCGCGGTGTCGGGTTAACCGGCATCCACGGGTATTTCCGCGGGTTGATGGGTGATCAACGGACTTATAAACGGACACCCGGATTTTTGGGGTGTCACTGCTTGGTATCAGAGCGTAGGTGTACGATTTACCTAGGGCTTGATGGGGCATGGGTCTAGACCATTGCATTCATTGTGCATTACATGTTATGTGCTTAAATTGCTACATGTTATGTGATATGTGTTATGGTAATTATATGCATGGTAGAATGTGTATGGAAATGAACACACTAGGGTTAGAGAACATAACCTTGAGAGTGGAAAAGAAGAATGAACGGGATGGTTTAGGGTGTAGATGTCTACTAGTGGTGGCACATGCACTACTAGTGAGACAAGGAAAGCAATCTCAATGTTACGACCTCGATCCCTATCCTGGGATACTATGTGAGGCTCTATTGTTATCTTACATGTGTGTAGATGGCAAACCGAGGAAGAGGACGCCGAGTCGGTGGGCGAAAAAATAACCAACCACCACCGGCCTTTGACCAACAAGCCTTCGTGGAGGCTATTGGTGCTGCGGCTGCTACTATTGCATAGGCCAGTGCTACAGCTGCTACTATTGCATGGACTAGTGCAAATATGGGCCAAGGAGGCTCAAGTAACCTCTAGAAGTTCAAGGCACACCAGCCTTCGACCTTCATGGGAGGGGCGGATGGGAGGGGCGGATCCGATGGTGGCTAACCATTGGTTCCAACAAGTCAACAATATCTTAGGGGCTATGGAGATCACCTCCGATACCACTAAGATAACGCTAGCTACATTCCAGCTAGAGGGAGAATCCCAATTGTGGTGGGATTGGGTAAAGGCCTCGAGGAACTTGGAGGCGACGACATGGGGAGAGTTTCGAGAGCTCTTCATAGGCAAATATTTCCCGGCATCTTTCCGGCAAGCTAAGGCTCAAGAGTTCTTGGACTTGAGGCAAGGGACTATGACGGTATTAGAATACATGGCTAAGTTTACGGAATTAGCTCGTTTCGCTGATGATTATGTGGCCACAGACATGGCCAAGGTGAGGAAGTTTGAGGATGGCCTGAAATTGTCCATCCGGGGAAAAATTGTGGGCCTCCGCCTGCAAGACTTGGAATCGATGGTCGAGATATCTATGGCCATTAAGAGAGAAATAGATGACGCACGGAACATCCGGGAAGCGGGTGTTAAAGACAAGAAGAAGGAGGGCCAATCTTTTTCTTCAAGTTCGGGGAAGAGGCAAAGGACTTCGACTCCACAGGGCCGCGGCTATCAAGGCCAAGGCCAAGGTCAATCCTCCCAAGGCGGGAGAAATCAGAGGCCTTCCTACCAGGCAGGCCAAAGGACTTGATATCATTGCCACCAACCGGGGCATATGAAGTGGAATTGTCCTCAGCGGCAGGGATCTCAGAGCTATGGAGCATCCCAGTCCCAGTCTTCGGTGGGGCATGCACAGACGCACTTTGTTCCTCCCTACCCCACCATGGGTCAGGGGAGCCAGTATCAGTTCCTGGGTGCTGCACAAGGCCCTACTACTTCACGTGCGGGAACCCCACAGTCAGGCCAGATGGGCCAGAGCATGGGTCGAGGTCGAGGTCGAGGACAGGGCTCACAAGCCGGGACTTCGGGTACTCAGGGACGTGTCTACGCCATTATGCCTCAGACTGAGCCCGCAGATCTGTCGGTTATTCAGGGTACATTTCTACTCTCTCGCTTATGGGCAAGGGTATTATTTGACTCTGGTGCATCTCATTCTTTTATTGTTGCATCATGTGTGAAAGATTTGGGCTTAGAGGTCGAAACCTTGGAAGAGCCATTGCATGTGAGTTCTCCCCTAGGAGCTAGGGTGAGTGTTGATCAGATATGTCGAGGTTGTGAGCTAGAGATCTCAGGGATTCTACTCACCGTGGACCTTAGTGTCATGGACATGTCGGAGTTTGATATCATCCTTGGGATGGACTGGTTAGCAGCACACCGAGTCGTCATTGATTGTGATCGTAAGAGTGTCACTGCCTACACACCGGAGAGTGTTTGTTTCAAATTCCAGGGGGAAAAGCATGACGCTTTACCCCAAGTATTGTATGACTCCCGTTAGCACGGGCAGTTGATGGGTTGGCTAGCAAGCCTTACCCTGGAGGACGAGGCAATACAAGAGTTTGGTCTACCTCGGGTGGTTTGTGAGTATGAGGATGTTTTTTCGGATGAACTACCGAGATTACCTACACATAGGGATGTAGACTTCACCATTGAGTTACACCCCGGTACATCGCCCATTTCTATGACTCCACATAGGATGGCGCCTGTTGAGTTGCAAGAGCTCAAGGTCCAATTACAGGAATTATTGGACAAGGGCTTTATTAGACTGAGCACTTCACCTTGGGGCTCCGGTGTTGTTTGCCAAGAAGAATGACAAGACCCTTCGACTATGCATAGACTACCGGCAGTTAAATAGGGTTACTATCAAGAATAGGTACCCTTTGCCGAGGATTGATGATTTATTTGATCAGCTGAGAGGGGCGCAGGTCTACTCCAAGATAGATCTCCGCACGGGTTACCATTAGTTGAGGATTAGGGAGGCGGACATCCCTAAGACGGCGTTTAGGACGCGGTATGGGCATTTTGAGTTCACTGTGATGCCTTTTGAATTGACGAATGCCCCGACGACATTCATGGATCTCATGCATAGAGTGTTTCAACCCTACCTAGATCAGTTTGTCGTGGTGTTTGTTGACGACATCTTGATATATTCCAAAACCGAGGAGGAGCATGAGGGTCACTTGAGGGTTGTTCTCCAAACTTTGAGAGACTACCAGTTGTACGCCAAGTTCAGCAAGTGTGAATTTTGGCTTACGGAGGTGAAGTTTTTGGGACACGTGGTATCGGCTTCGGGTGTGTCGGTTGACCCAGAGAAGGTTAAGGCAGTTATGAGTTGGGAGAGGCCGAAGTCAGTCTTCGAGATACGCAGTTTCTTGGGATTGGCAGGGTACTACCGGAGGTTCATCGAGGACTTCTCCCGACTAGCCGCACCTATAACGAGATTGACCCGGAATGAGGTCAAGTTTGAGTGGAATGATTCGTGTAAGAAGGTCTTCCAGGAGTTGAAGATGAGGCTTACTTCAGCTCCTATTTTGATTGTTCCAGAGAGGAGACTGAGGTACACAGTGTATTGTGATGCCTCCAAGGACGGACTAGGTTGTGTCTTGATGCAGTCCGGGAGAGTGGGAGCTTATGGTTCTCTGCAGTTAAAGAACCACGAGCAGAATTACCTCACACATGACATGGAGTTGTCGGCCATAGTTTTTGCCTTGAAGGCTTGGCGCCACTATCTATACGGTGAGCATTTCGAGGTGTTTTCGGACCATAAAAGTCTGAGGTACATCTTTACACAACGGGACCTCAACATGAGGCAACGCATGTGGATGGAGTACTTGGAGGACTATGACTTCACTTTGCATTATCATCCCGATAAGGCAAATGTGGTGGCTGATGCACTCAGCCGGAAGTCACGGGGAGTCTTGGCTAGTGTGGCTTCCCGGGAGTGGCAGATGCTCGAGACTGTGGGACAATTCAGGCTACACTACGTGGGTCAGACTCCGGGCACTTTGGGTAGTTTGGTGGTTACACCTTCCCTACTGAGCAAAGTGATCGAGTCCTAGGGGTAGGACACAGAGATGTTGTCCATCAGGGACCGAGTATGGTTAGGTACAGGTGACGAGGGCTGGGCCATTCACACGGATGGTAGTCTTTGGTATAGAGGAAGGGTTGTGGTTCCCCATTATGCGGATCTAAGAGAGGAGATCCTTAGAGAGTTCCATTGCTCTCGTTTTGCTGTGCATCCAGGTGGCACGAAGATGTACCATGATTTTCGTCGCCAATACTATTGGAGCGGGATGAAGAGGCACGTCAGAGATTTCGTTGGACAATGTCTCACGTGTCAGCAGGTCAAGGCTGAGCACCAGAGACCTGCAGGGTTGCTCCAGCCTTTGGAGGTGGCTGAGTGGAAGTGGGAGCACGTTACGATGGATTTTGTGACCCACTTGCCACGGACATCGCGGGGACATGACACGGTGTGGGTGATAGTGGACCGGCTTACAAAGTCGGCACATTTTTTGGCAGTGCGGATGACCTTCACAGGGGAGGATTTTGTAGGTTGTATATACGGGAGATTGTCCGGTTGCATGAGGTGCCCGTATCTATAGTATCGGATCGGGATCCCAGGTTTATGGCTCATTTTTGGGAGAGTTTCCAACGAGCC
This sequence comes from Ilex aquifolium, assembly GCA_951799425.1. Lineage (NCBI taxonomy): Eukaryota > Viridiplantae > Streptophyta > Magnoliopsida > Aquifoliales > Aquifoliaceae > Ilex > Ilex aquifolium. The sequence continues at coordinate 23,076,805 of OX637406.1, read as the reverse complement.
ATGGGGACACAGTTGATGATGAGCACTGTTTTTCATCCCCAGACGAACGGACGGTCAAAGAGGACCATCCAGACTTTAGAGGACATGCTACGGGCATGCGTCCTAGACCTCAAGGGTAGCTGGGAAGAACACCTACCCTTAGTGGAGTTCGCCTACAACAACAGTTATCAGGCGAGCATACAGATGACACCCTACAAGGCACTATATGGAAGGCCTTGTCGTTCTCCGGTTTGTTGGACGGAGGTAGGAGAGAGACCCTCTATGGGTCCGAAATTGGTTAGAGACACCTCGGAGAAGGTGGACTTGATACGGAAGCGTCTTCTCACGGCTCAGAGGCGACAGAAGAGCTACGCCAACAAACGGCGACGAACTCTAGAGTTTGAGGTGGGAGATCATGTCTTCTTGAAGGTGATGCCTAAAAGAGGAGTGGTCAGGTTAGGCAAGTGGGGAAAGCCGTCGCCGAGGTATATCGGACCCTTCGAGATACTCGAGAGGGTGGGTACAGTTGCTTACCGGTTGGCGCTACCGCCAAATCTATCGGGTTTTCACGCGGTGTTTCATGTCTCTATGCTCCAAAAATACACCCCAGATCCGACTCATGTGGTGGATTGGGGGCGAGCTTGTTGTTGATGCGGATGGGACCTTCGAGGAAGGGCCGGTGCGTATCATGGATAGCCGGGATCAGGTTTTGCGGGGCAAGACCGTGAGACTAGTGAAGGTGTTGTGGCAGCACCGAGGAGTGGAGGAGGCGACATGGGAGCGTGAGTGCACTATCCGTACCAGTTATCCTTTCCTCTTCGAGGATGGAGGTACATTTTTGTAGTATGAGTATGATATACTCGTGGCATATGCATGTGGTTGAATGTGCATGTGTGTGTGAATTTCGGGGACAAAATTCTTTTAAGGGGGGAAGAATGTAAAACCCGGGTAAATTTAAACTTTTTCCGAAAAAGGGCAAAATGGTAATTTACCACTATAATGCGTATTTATCTAGAGCTTGGATGACACAATGGACTTCGCCGTTGGATTCGTATCGCGAAACCGAGTTGCCCAGAAAAATTTCGTCGAATTCCGAGATAGTCGGATTTTACACGCTTTACGAGACAATTAGGTGTCGGGTGACCTCACGAACGTCCCCACAAATAAAATTTATAAAATTTTATTATAATTGCAAGAAATTTCAAATAAAAATAATTTGAACTTAAACCGGAATGAAATAAATCGTTTCGACGCGAAAACGAACCCGAAAATAGGGAACGTGCGACACGACGTGGACCGCGCAATTAAAGGGTATAAATAGGGGGAAATATCTGATTTTGGGGAGGAAGACTCCCCATTTTCTCTGCTGGTTCACGTGAAAGAGGAGAAGAGAGGGAAGAGAGGAGAAAAGTGAGAAATCCAAGGCTTCTTCCTACGATCCACGGAGCTCCGTCGCTCGGATCGACTCGGACCAAGAGTTAAATTCGATCACCTCGACGAGGGCTACACAACCACAGCAAGAACGAAAGGTTTTACCGAAGATCCAAGAGGAGACTTTGGGGAGATCAAGGATTTTGGAGTTGGGATTGTGTTCTTGAAGTTCTCCACGCTCCAAGAGGTAGGGTTCCCTCCTACTCTGGTTTATTCCTAACTTATGATGTCCCTAGGAAAAGGTTAGCTTATGGAATTTTCCATTTTTTATGGGAATAGGAAAATGGGTATAGATACGGTGTATTTCAAGTTCTATCTTGAATTTGATGTGTGGAAATTCCTTGTGAAATCTCTTGGAATTTGGTATTACATGGGTATGCTATGTGTTTATATGTATACCTTTGTGGATGAAATGGATTTTTGGACATGAATTGTATGATAATATGCTTGTTATTGTTGTTGATATATGTCATGTGATATATTGACGGTATGATGAACTTTGGTGATTATATGCATATGATATAAATTGTCATGATACATGTTGATGTGTGGAATTTGCTCATTTAGTATGCATTGCAATTTGGGCAAAAGATTGGCAACACATTCATTGGCATGAGTCATGAGCGTGGGTGTGTGTGTGTATGGTTGATCAAACACCATACTTGGTGATTTGGTAAATGATCTCGGGAAGGTTGGATCGAAGATCCCCTTGAGTCGCATGGTTGCATGGAAAACTTGTGTCGGGTAGAGTAAGAAGGGCTAGATTCTCCCTTGGGTGCAAGACCCGGCTACATGGTTCATACACTTACCGGCGGTGAAATTCCAGAAAAGTGTAACGGTGTACGGAACCGGCGGTGAGACTCCGAGAATCCAATACCCAACAAAGAAACATGGTTTTGTTTTATAAAATACTCATTCAATTAGTGTCATCCAACAATGATTTGATTTGTTAACAAATGAGTTTTTATTAAAACAATCGTTGGATGGATTTTCGTCAAAAGACGGTTTTACTTCACAAGTGCATTGAGTTGTGTTGTGGGAGTCGGTGAGGACTCGGGTTAAAGTTGCATGAGTGAGTTCATCTCATTTCATAGCATGGCATGGAGATTCCTCTCATGGGATGGCATATTCTTGTTTGGAATGTATGTTGGTTGTGAAATTGCATGTGACATTGCATGTGCAACTAGGTTGGGGAATAGCCTCTGTAGGGGATACTCTATCGAGCGTAGCTCACTCTATACGGGAAAACATTTCAGGTGCGAGATACACACCAGCGGATGACGCTCATTCGGGACCCAAATTATGAAGAGAGGCCACTTGTGGCTTTACTTTGGATTTTTTGTAAACCAATTATGAAAACTTAGTTTTGAACATGTGAAAATATGTAAATAATCGTAATATAACTTCTATCAATCATGTTTTGATGTATAAATTCATGTTGTATAAGTTTGGGGTGGATTGGGTAAGGTTTGGAATGGATTGGAAATGGAAAGCAGGCCAAACAGGTAAATCCGGCAAGCCGTACCGGTACGCTTTCCAAAAATCATAAATTTTAAAACTGTTTGCCAAGCTTTGGGTTATGTATTTCCTTCCTTCAAATGTTATAAATGGACAATAATAGAAGACCAATGGTGGTATATTGGAACTCGGATGGGTCAATCAATCAAAAGCATATAGACTTTGTCTTTATTTTAAAATCCCGGTAAAGGGGAGGTGATGCCGCGGTGTCAAGTTAACCGGCATCCATGGGTATTTCCGCGGGTTGATGGGTGATCAACAGACTTATAAATGGACACCCGAATTTTTGGGTTGTCACAATACGATTATCTTAAGATTACTCCTAATATGAATAAAATGATGGAAGAAACTTAGAATCATTGTTGAAAAATTGATCATGAAATTTGAGTTCGAACGAATTGACTTTCGGGTCAAACTTAGTTTTAAAGGTGTGTAAGCTTAAGAAGGGTGATTAAGAAAGTTTTTAAATATTTTTAGGTCAAAATAATGCTTCCATTGAATCCGGAAGGTCGAAAAAACATTGGGAGAGGTAATATGGGGTGTGTTAGAAGTTAGGAAGTATTTTGGAGTTAAAACCTATTTTGGAGAGGATTTGGGTAGAAAGGAATTTGACACTACCTTAGTATTTTGGCCATAACTGTTTATTCTTAATTCCGATTGATCTGATTTTGGGACAGAAGAAACTAGACTTAAAGAGATACAAAAGTGTATTTCATAAAAATTTTCTGAATTGTCTTCTAAATAGGTCAAAATTGATCTGGAAATTGAGGGTATACTGTCACCCATCTGGACGGGAATAGACACGCGTCCGGACGCGTGTCGCAGAATGTTAGGCGAAGAAACACGCGTCCGGACGCACCAAACCGGGGGCTTCACATCTCAGGCTTGTTTGGGTGTTTTCTCCCATTTTCACCCCATTTCATCAATGCTAAACACTAGAGAGCCTTAGAGAATAAGAAGGAAGGAAAAACAAGAGATTAAGGAGTTGATTCAAGTTGGGAAAGATCAAATCTTCTAGTTCTTCACACAAAAACTAAGGAGCAAGATAGGGGTTTCTTCTCAGTCTTGTTCATTGAGGCTAGGGCTTATATATATATATGTTTTGACTCTAAATCTTAGATATATGTTATGGAATCCTTGTTTTTTGATATTCTTGCAAATATTACCATGTTTTAAACAATGCTATGGTTGGATAGCCATGAAATCTCTTCTTCTTGTCTTAAAACCCTAGTTTTCAAGAGAAATGGATTTTTCTCTTGATTTTTTCTTTGTTCTTGATTTCAAAACTCTAGTGCTTTGTATTGAACAATAAAATGGTATTTTTTTTATGATCTCTTGCATATTTTCTTAAATTGTTCTATTGGAATAATACATGTGAAATTTGGGAATTTTTGGATTTGTTTGTGATTTGAGGAAATGGGTTGGTATTGTATCTCTTGTGGATGTTTGGATGACCATGGGTGGCCGTTGACCGGGTATCGTAGAGTGGGTAGATGCGTTTCTTACTCCGTGCGGATTTGAATTTTTCCTACCACTCGTAGTGGGGTTGGTGCCTTGCGAGGACCAAACCACTATTCGCTCACGTGGTACCGTGGCTGAGGGTTATTATACTATTCCTGGGTTGGATTCGTCACTGCCGATGCATCGGTATACGCCCTTCCTAAAGTTGTATATCCTTGCGAGGATTGGGTGTGTGTGTGTGGGCCATGATATTCTCGATGTGTTTATTCATGCGATGTCATACATCATACCTGAGATACAAGTTGTGAGTTGAGATACATTGTGGGCTATAGTTTATTGTGCAAATGGTTGATTATGGTTTATTGTGGAAATGGTTATGGTGGAAATGGTAACTTGTTGGAATGGTTATTTTTGGGAATTGGTTTTACTTTTTCATTTAATTATTGCTATTGTGTAAACTTGAGATCCACTGAAATGTCTTTGTTTTCCTTCAAAAGCTATATATGATATTTTTAAAATGAGACCGACTGTTTTATATGCTTTCGAAACATTGTTCGAGTTTGGGAGGATTTTCCTACAGAGCTTAGTGCTCACCCCCTACAAATAATATTTTTTTTCAGATTATGGTTTAGAGGAGGACCTCGGAGTTGATGAGCCGGTACATTGGGAAGCTCCAATAGATGGGAACGTGGATCCTGAGGTGGATGTTTAGAGCTATATTCTCTTATGTTCTAGATTAGGAAATTCATTTTGAGACAATGTGAAGTCTAATATTTTCGTTATTCAGCTGCAAGATAATAGTTGAATTTTTGGGATGTAATTGTCATAGTTGGGCATATTATTTTGGATGATGTTGTATATATTGTGGATGATGAATGAAATTCTCTTTAGTTATGAAGTTCATTTAGTTGCTCTCATGATGTGAATGATTTTAGATAATAGTGCTGTCGAAGGGGGATTTTGGGGCGTTACATAGGTATTTTCTTTTATGGTTCATATTCCGGATTAGGTTCATCCTTGTAGTAATCAGATGAATTTAGTTGTAGACATGAAAGTATAAGAACTCAATGGGATCTTCCCCTTCGAATCAGACAAAGAAAGAAGGGGATCCTATTAAGTTCTTAACTTAAGAATCAGAATCTTTTTTTTCCTCTAAATAACACAACGGGTTTCTTTGTCTGCTATTTCAATAAATTCCATTTTTTTGAAACATTGGTTTCATTCGTCTCTTTTATGAAAGATGGATAAATTTGTAGATCTAAGATGTGAACAAACTTCAGAAAAAAAAATACTACCCATAACATCTATGTCATTTTTTTGTCTGAATATATTCAAAACGGCTCACTTTCTAAATGCTCCCTCTAAAAAAAGGTGATTATAACAATCTTTCTAGTTACTTCGTTCTCTATTTCTATTTAAAAGAATCAACTTTGATTATTATTATTATTTTTTAAATTAAACCCAATTTTTATATTGAGACCTATATCCGATCTCCCATATTCCGGATAACTTACTTTTTAATCATCGAACTAAAATTACTATTCACGTAAAATTAACATATACAACCTTATATATTTTTCTCGAGTTCTTAACCCGTGACTAAAAGTTTATCATCAGACTCATACTTATTTCCTTGTGTTTCCAACTATTTTAATTTTAAAATCAAATGATTAAAATAAGTACTTGCATCTAGACCGCCAACACAAAATAAAATACTTAATTAGTTTGTTCGGGTCTCACAGCTCTTTCTCTCTTAAAAGAATTTCGTCCTCGAAATTTACTTATCACACTAATTTAAATGAGTACATTACCCATATAATCTATATCACCGAACACAAATAAAACCATATCAACAAATTATCACAAGGCAATTAACCAATTAATTTAGTAGGCTATCTAATATCTAATTTTTGGTGTCATTTAAACACTAGAAATTATAATCAATATTATTCCTGTTACTTTCATGTATAAGTTCTTTTGAGTTAACTCCATACTATCTTTCTTGGCTCTTTGGTCATAATTTTCACAGAACCTCTTGAAAACATAATGTCGGCAAAGTAATCCACATATTAAGTAATTATTTGATGTAACATATTACCCCACCTCAACTTCATACATCACGACTAACCCGGCACCATGTCACAACATCCTCTTTACCAGGATCACAACAACTCGAAGTTTGGGCAGAGTCTCCCTTGTACCGGGCACTCCCAAACGCATAACCTGTGTGCACATCAATCATATGACCCATTCGAGGTCCAATATACAACAATTCATACTCATTAATATCCCATATAACCTCTTTTAGTACAAGGAATCGATGTCCGAAGGCTTCGTAAAAAATTTCAAAAATTTGAAGTTTGAAGAAAACCTACCGGTAGGAGTGTTCAAAATCCTATCGGTAGAAGTGGTGCATTGGACTTATGTTTTCAGAAAAATTGAGAAAACCTACCGGTAGAAGAAACCCATGTTCTACCAGTAGAAACAGCCTACTGGAATTCTTCTACCGGTAGAAAAAGTGATGTTCTACTGGTAGGAGAACCCTATTGGAAAAGTTCTACCGGCTAGACTTACTGGTAGAAGATGCCTACTGAACCACATCTACCGGTAGAAGAACCAAAAGTTCTGCCGGTAGGAGTGCCTAGTTTTGCCCATTTCATCTATTTTCGATTTCCAATCCATTCCAACTCATCCCATATCAATCCGAATACATGTATCATGAAGTTTTACAATCAACATAGTTCATATGAGTTCGATTACAATCATTTGCATATGATTACATGTCCAAAACCAAATTACATAAAAGTTTCACAAAATATGATTTAAAAGCCACAAGTCGGCTTTTCTTCTTCATTGAGGGGCCGAATGAGAGCCTTCCACCGGTGTAAACCCCGCACCTGAAATATTTTCCCATAAAGGGTGAGTCATGCTCAATTGGGTATCTCCTAAAGAGGTTACACCCCAACCTAGATGCATATAAAATGTTCACAAGCACAATTCGACAAGCAACAAACATTCCAATCATGAATATGCAATTCAATGTTGGAAATCACCATGCAATGCCATGATATGAGATGAGAGTCACTCATGCACTTCAACCTGAGCCTTCACCAGCTCCATCAACACATGCAAATGTCATGCGTGTAACTCTGGGCATTCCAAGCCCCCGCCATTGATGTTACACATCCAATGACCATTAAATTTCTGGGTCTTTCTTGGGGTGGGTATTTATGGACTTCCACCAACGATCACCCAACTGACACGACATCTATGGACTTCCACCAACAGCTCCGCGTACGCCGGCACACTTTATGGACTCAATACCAACGGAGTGCGTATCCAAAGTCACCGGGTCTTGCACCCGAGGGATAGTCTAGTCGTTCTTGCTAACCCCGACCCAATTTTCAATGCAACCCGTGCGACTCTGTCGGACCTTGATCCAACCTTATCGAGCCCACACATCATTCACCAAGAGTGGTGTTTGATGACAGCCATGCACACACACCCACACTCATGCCTAATGCCCATGAATGCAATGTCTCCGTGCATATGCAATGTAATGTACAATTGCAATACTAATATCATGTTCAATATGTTATGAGCACCATAAGAACTAACTCAATCACTTTACAACATTTTCCATGACCAATTATATCATGAGTATATAATCACCATAAATCATCATAATGTCAACACATCATCAAGCATATATCAACATTTATTCCCAACAACAATGCCCAAGAATGTTATAACATAATCTTATGCAATTAACTTACTTAATTCACATAGGCATAATATACACACATAACATGCCCACATGACACAATTTTTCCAAGAAATTACATGCTAGCAATTTCTAAGTACCAATTCATGCTAGAATTGATTTTACTCATTCTCAATATCCATTTCATAAAATTAACAACAATAGGTAAGTGTTATATACCTCTAACACCCTACGCATTCCATATAATCACCCTAGGTTGGAAATAAACCTAGTTAGGATGAAAACCCTACCTCTTGAAGAGTAAAACAACGGTAGGAAGGTCTATGAACCCGAAACAAGCTCTAATACAAGCTTTCCCCAAAATCCCGTCCTTGGAATTTTACCCAAATCCAACATTCTTGATATGGTTTTGTAGCCCTCGACGAGGAGAACAACTTTTGTTCTTGGCTTGAGTCGATTCGAGGAACGTAGAGACGTAGATCGTAGAGAGAAGGTGGAGCTTCCCTTTCTTCTTTTGATTTTTTGGATAATCTGTTGGGTATGGGGAGAAATCTGATTTTTCTCCCCTATTTATACCCTTTGAATTTTTTGTCCTCATTTCGCCACACATTCTCCTTTCCCGGGTCTGGTTTTGACCCGAATCGATTAAATTTCGTCCTGATTCAAGTTCAAAATATTTTTATATGAACTTCCTTTAAATTATTTTCCAACTTTTGAAATTTTATTCCGTATCTCCTTTTTAGGTCACGCGACACCCGATAGTCTCGTAAAATGCGAAAAAATCCGATTGTCTCATAATTCAACGAAAATTGTCTGAGTAACTAGATTTTGCGAGAGGAATCCAATGATGATGTCCGTTTCGTCATCCGAGCTCTATAAAAATACGGATTTTCAACCCGCACTGAAGTGACTAATTATCGTTTTGCCCTTTTTCACAAAATTTCAAATTTACCCAGGTTTTACAAACCCATCATCAATCCATCAGACTATAAAATTTTAACTTTCTTAACACTTCCAAAAAAACCAGATTAACACACACACACACACACACACACACAATTTTAGAGAATCTTATAAACCCTTTACAAATCAAGATATATCCATTAGTCATTCCCTTACTACATGTTCTCATAATTTGTTCGTATAACATTATTCTATCATTATCAAGAGAGAGATTCAAGTAAAGCATTTGAATCATTCACCAGTCAAAACACAACTGGATGATGTTATCATTTCCCGTGTTCACAATTACATATTTATTTCCGGTAACTTGTGTGACATCCCAAAAACCGGGGGTCCTCAATTTAACAAAATTTGGGCAGAGTCTCCTTTGTACGGGGAGCTTTACCCAAAACACAACCTGTGCCACATACACTCACATGACCCATCCGAGGTCTAATATAATTTTTTAACCACACCGGGTCCATTTATGAGTAAACATTGACCACTCCGGGTCCATTTATCCATACTCATATAATACATGCAAGGTTACGTTAAAAATAGTCCATATCAGTTCGATTACAATTCTTTTACATACATTACATGCTCAAAAACTAATTAGCGAGTGTTTTACAAAAGCATAGTTTTTTTCACAATAGTTTTACAAAATGTGAATTAAAAGCCACAAGTCGGCTTTTCTTCATCCTTGAGGCCCCAAGTGAGAGCCTTCCACTGGTGCGTACCTTGCACCTGAAATGTTTTCCCGTATAGGGTGAGCTACGCTCAATAGAATATCTCCTACAGAGGCTACTCCCCAACCTAGATGCATATGAAATGTGCACATGCAACAATCAACAACCATTATCCATTCCAAACAAGAACATGTAATTCAAGATTGAAATTCTACCATGTCATGTCATGATATGAGATGATACTCACTCATGCACTTTACCCCGAATCCTCACCGACTCCCACAACACAATGCAATGCACGTGTGTAATACATTTGTCATTGATGAAATACATCCAATGATTGTTTGAAATAAAAGTCATGTGTTTATAAAACCAAATCATTGTTGGATGTTACAAATCAAATGAGTATTTTTATAAACAAAATCTTGTGTCTTTGTTGGACAACGGATTTTGGTATCACACCGCCGGTTCCGTACACCATTACACTTTTCCGGGATTTCACCTCAGGGGAGTGTATGAACCAAGTAGCCGGGTCTTGCACCCGAAGGAGAATCTAGCCCTTCTTGCTATACTCGACGCAAGTTTTTCATGCAACCATACAACTCAGCCGGATCTTCGATCCAACCTTCCCGAGTCCACTTATCAAACACCAAGGAAGGTGTTTGATCAACCATGCACCCACAACTACACTCATGTCTTATGCCCATGAATGTGATGCCAATATCATGCCCAAGATGCAATGAATGCCAAATGAGCAATTTAACCGTATATCAATATACCAAGGCCAATTATATCATGTGCATATAATTACCTTTATCCATCACAATGGCAATATATCGATGAACATATATCAACATTTTATACTTAACAACCAAACATAAGCATGTTATTACATAATCTATGTCAATAACACACCTTATTCACAAAGGCACAATATAAACACATAGCATGCCCACCAATACCAAAATCCAAGAAATTACACAAGTAACTTTCATACATCAAACCCAAGCTAGAAATTGGTTCAAGCCATTTCTATACCCATTTCCTCTTTTCCATAACCATAGGCAAGTCATAGGTCATTCTATACACCCAACCCTTTCCTATGGACACCATAGGATGGAAATAAACCAAAGTAGGAGGGAACACTACCTCTTGAAGCATAAAATGAAGGGTAGAACCTTCAAGAACACCAACCACAACTCTAAACTCTTGATTTCCCAAAATCTCTTCTTTGGATCTTCGGTGAAATCCTTCGTTCTTGGTATGGTTGTCACGCCCCGAATTTCCACAAACCCGGGGAGTGAGTGAAAAAGAAGAAGAAAAGTAAATGAAAGGTCATTAGGTTGGATAAATTGATTTCTCATTCATTTCCCACTTTTTCCCAAAGTTTTTCAAGCCATTTTTATTCCATTGTTAGTCTATTCCTTCAAGGTTTCTAAACCCCCCTTTTGACACCACTCCCACCTATTTAAAAGGTGTTTTACACACTTAACAATTCTTTTAATTTTTCATAAAATTTCGACATAACCTCCTTTGTTTTCCAAGCCTTTTTCCCACCTAATATTCACAATTTTCATATGCATAAATATATCACAACCCACCCTCACTCGGTGGCCACAATCCATGTAAATTAAACATACATCCCTTGTTCTCAACATACACATCTAATTGCCCCAATATACACATATGATACTCATTAAATAAAGACATCCAACATATCAATTGGGTTTACACCCTTACACTTTAAAATAACCCAAGGTCTATAATCTATTACTTTTCCAAATTGAAATACAAGTCATTTGGGCTTATGCCCATACATACAAAATATGCCCCAAGTGCCAAATATCCATTCAAGCCCCTTTTCTCTCCTTCCTTTAAGACTTACTCAAGTCTCAAGTACCGGGAGCCTCATCTGTAATATGATATCCCACGAATGGGTCAGCTCAACCGCTGGTATGACAAGATACTAATGCTAGGAACAAATTTAAGGCGTGGCATGTGCAAGTGTACATTTTAAATGCTACAACCCCGTAATCCCTCAATGCTATGCAATGTCAATATGCATGACACATCCATGCAACTCTATGCCACCCATGTCTTGCTTCACGTTCCGCCCCCGTCAGCCCGCGAGTACTGTCATTGGCCAGATTTTGGGTTTTTCACCACAGGATCTACACCCTCATAATGCATAGCACCAAGTGCTCAACCCACACTATGTTCCAAGGATTCATGTATGCCAATATGCCATGGTTTTTCTCAATGTAAATTCTATGGAACATTTCATCAAACACATGGTGTGCAACTTAAAATATGCCTCATTCATAAAGTAAAACATAACTTCAAATTCACAACACTTTACCAACTCATGGAATAAATCATAACTCTCAAACCACAAGAGTTTCTCTACATGAATATAAGCTAGAATATGATAATCCAACATATATGCAAGGTACACATTTATCATAGCAATAAATTGTCAAGAAACTCAAAGAACACAAAAGTACTTAAACCATTAACTCTAAGTTTTCAAAGCAACTACCAACTAAATAATTTTCTAACATCAAGTAAACACCTAAATCATTCAATCAATACATAGAAAGACAAGAAAACTTAAATCTATTCCCAACTTAGTAAAATATCATACCTAGAATGGTTTTTCTCAAACCAAGAGAGTTGTGTTCTCTTTATAGCCGAACCGATCGGTGAGAATCTAGCTCTTGTTGAGAGGAACAACTTCTTAGAAGGAAGTCTTGCAAGAATCTTGACCTAAGATTGAGTTTTGGTGGCTTGAAGCTTGAAGAACTTAGGGTTTTTCTTATCTTTTCCTCCAAAAACGTGTACTGCTCTATCTCAGACCAAAAACACTGATATTTTTACACTAAAGGTCTGTATTTATAGTGGAGGGCAAAGGGGCAAAATGACCCTTTTGCCCTTGATGAATCCGGGACCCCGTTACACTACAACTCGTCCCGAAACGCCTCAATTCGACATTTTATTTTAGCCAAAGTTCTTAAAATTATTTTAAATGAAAATTTTCAAAAAAATATATTTTTGATAGTGGCCGAGTTTGGCCGGTCCCACCTAGGCCACCCGAGATACCTTTTTTGTCCAAATTTTGAAACTGTTTCCGTTTAGGCTCAAATTCACACAGTAGGTGTATTTTAACATTCTAAGCATGTTTTTCTTCTATGGCATATTCAAATTATGCTCCTAAACATGACCTACGCATAAATAATGCATATGTAGTACTCTACGGCAAATGATGCATGAATAGTGTCCTACCGGCAAAACTGAAAATTTTATCTTCAGTTTTCAGATCTCTACATCCTTCCCCCCTTAAAAAAAATTTCGTCCCGAAATTTAGGAATGTACCTCTATGAATGAACAGCCCTGGGTACCTAGCGCGGACTTCAGCCTCACGCTCCCACGTAGCCTCCTCGACCCCATGATGGTTCCAAAGAACCTTGACCAAAGCGATGGTCTTGCCCCGCAAAACCTGGTCCCTCGAGTCCAATACCTCCACTGGCCTCTCATCATAAGAAACATCGCCCTCCACTTGAAGATCTGCCCAATCTAACACATGTGAAGGGTCAGGCTCGTACTTCCTCAACATCGACACATGGAAGACATCATGAACCCCTGATAGCTGTGGCGGTAATGCTAGCTTATAGGCCACCTCACCAACCTTCGCAAGGATCTCAAATGGTCCTATAAACCGCGGCGACAGTTTCCCGCTACGCCCAAATCTCCTCAATCCCCGCCGTGGGGCTACCTTGAGGAACACATGTCCACCAACATCAAATGATAGAGGTCGCCGCCTCCTGTCTGCATAACTCTTCTGGCGGCTCTGTGCCGTCAACAGACGCTGTCTAATCACCTGTATCTTGTCCGTGGTCTCACGGACTATGTCAGGCCCTAAAGCAACTGTCTCCCCTACCTCAGTCCAACATACTGGTGAACGACACGGCCTACCATACAACGCCTCAAAAGGTGCCATCTCAATACTAGACTGATAGCTGTTGTTGTAGGCAAACTCTACTAAAGCAAGGTGATCTTCCCAGCTACCCCTGAAGTCCATAACACATGCTCTAAGCATGTCCTCAAGTATCTGAATAGTACGCTCTGACTGACCGTCAGTCTGAGGGTGGAAAGCAGTACTAAACAGTAGCTGAGTCCCCAAGGCGGTCTGAAGACTCTGCCAAAATCGTGCAGTGAAACGTGGGTCTCTGTCTGAAACAATGGAAACAGGAATCCCATGTAGTCGTACTATCTCTCGGCTATACAGCCTACTGAGAACATCCACTGAATCAGTCACTCTAATCGGTAGGAAATGTGCGGACTTCGTTAACCTATCAACAACAACCCAAATTGCATCGTGACCTCTAGATGACTTCGGAAGACCCATCAAAAAATCCATGGTAACAAACTCCCACTTCCACTCAGCCACTGGCAATGGCTGTAACAAACCCCCAGGTCTTTGGTGCTCAGCCTTAACATGCTGGCACGTGAGACATCTCGATACAAATTGCACCATATCCCCCTTCATCCCCGTCCACCAATACTGGCGACGTAAATCATGGTACATCTTAGTGCCCCCTGGGTGTACTGCTAGGCGTGAATGATGGAAATCTCTAAGGACATCTGTCCTAAGAGACTCTGGAACAAAGACTCTACCCATATACCTCAGGCTAAGGTCAGAATGAATTGTCCATCCCTCAAAGCCCTCGGCACTTGCAACTCGTGCTCGAATTTGCCCTGCTTCTGTGTCTTGTAACTGTGCCTCAATAACCTTGCTCAATAGTGTAGGTTGTGCACAAACACTGAATAGTGTGGCGTGTCCCTCAGACTAGGTAAGGTCCAAGTCAAACTCACCGATGTCTCCCATCATCTCCCACTCCCTAATAGCAATGCTAGCTACAGTGCTCCTAGGTCTCCTACTAAGTGCATCTGCTACGACATTGGCCTTCCCAGGATGGTACTGAAGGTCAAAGTCATAATCCTCCATATACTCCATCCATCTCCTCTGCCGAAGGTTCAAGTCCTTCTGTGTGAAGATGTATCTGAGGCTCTTGTGATCTGAGAACACCTCGAACCTCTCCCCATATAAGTAGTGTCGCCAACTCTTAAGTGCAAAAATGACGGCAGCTAACTCCAAATCATGTGTGGCGTAGTTCTGCTCATGATTCTTCAACTGACGAGAACCATAGGCTACCACTCTACCCTTCTGCATCAACACACAGCCTAATCCCTCTCGTGAAGCATCACAATAAACAGTATAGCCAATACCTCCCTTAGGTATAATCAGGACAGGTGCTGAAGTCAGCCTCTTCTTCAGCTCCTGAAATGAATGCTCACAGTCATCTGTCCACTCAAATCTAATGCCCTTGCGCGTCAGACGAGTCATCGGCGCGGCAAGACGAGAAAACCCCTCTACAAACCGACGGTAGTACCCTGCCAATCCCAAGAAACTCCGAATCTCAAATACACTTTTCGTCCTCTCCCAACTCATAACAGCGTCAATCTTAGAAGGATCCACAGATACTCCACTACCTGACACAACATGGCCTAGAAACTGCACCTCCTGAAGCCAAAACTCACACTTCGAGAGCTTAGCAAATAAACAGTGTTCCCTCAAAATCTGTAACACAGTCCGTAGGTGAAAGGCATGCTCATCCTCAGAAGATGAATAAATCAAAATATCATCAACAAACACCACAACAAATTGATCTAAATAAGGACTAAAAATGCGATGCATCAAGTCCATGAATGCCGCCGGGGCATTTGTCACACCGAATGGCATAACCACGAATTCATAATGGCCATAACGAGTGCGAAAAGCTGTCTTCGCCACATCCTCCTCCCGTACTCTCAACTGATGATACCCCGATCTAAGATCAATCTTCGAGAAATACTTCGAACCCCTAAGCTGATCAAACAAGTCATCTATCCTCGGCAACGGGTACTTGTTCTTGATAGTGACTCGATTTAGCCTCCTATAGTCCACACACAAACGCAATGTTTCATCCTTCTTCTTCGCAAATAGTGCCGAAGCACCCCACGGAGAAGTACTAGGACGAATAAAACCCTTACCCAGCAAATCAGTCAACTGCTGCTTCAGCTCTCTCAACTCAGCTGGAGCCATACGGTAAGGTGGAATGGAAATAGGCATAGTGCCTGGGATAAGCTCTATCGTGAACTCTATCTCTCGTCTCGGCGGTAGACTAGTCAAGTCATCCGGGAAGACATCCGGAAACTCATCCACGACGGCTGGTAACACACTCTCTATAGTCTCACTCCCATCTGCTACCAAACTTGCCAACATGTAACTATGACCTCCCCAACTCCTCGAGTTATACAAGGGTGGAACTAAGAAATCCCCACGATCTCTCGTGAAATAAAAGCTATCTCCCTCAGGAGTACACACTGTCACTCTCCCCCTGTAGCAATCTATACTCGCTCGAAAAGTAAACAACCAATCCATCCCCAAAATAATATCAAAACCAGACATGTCAAGCAGAATGAAATCAAAATAAAGGATGCGATCGGCTATCTCTATCGAGCAATCTCTACAGATCCTCGTCAATATCACACTACCCCCAACTGGGGTGTCAACATGCAATGGTGGATCTAACCGATCTATATCCAGTCCCAATGTCATGACAAACATGGTAGATATGAATGAATGAGATGCACCCGAGTCTATCAGTACGCTAGCCCATGAACTAAACACAAGGAATGTACCTCGAACCACTGAAGGTCCAGAAGTAGATGTCTCTGGTGTGGCCACTGCATATACACGACCCTGAGTAGTCTGGCCTTGCCTACCTCCCCCTCTCTGTCCCTGCTGACCCCCTCCCCTCTGTCCGGGAGCTCCAACACTCTGTGCGGAGGGTGCAGACTGAAAATATGGTGTCGGAGGTCTATGGCCTAACTGTGGCTGTGGCAGAGGCACCTGAGTATGCTGATAGTAATGTGGCCTCAGCGAGCTTTGTGAAGCCTGCCCCTGAGGACAGTTGGCCCTAACATGGCCTGCCTGGTGACAAGTGTAGCAAAGCTGTGGAGCTCTCCACCCCCGACCCTGTACCAGTGGTGGAAATGACCCCTGGCTCGATCCAGCTCCGCGCCCCTGGCTGGGATCTCTCTGGGGGCAATCAGCCATTCTATGGCCAGGCTGTTGATTAACCCTAATTAATGCAAAATGTAATTAAATTAAAAGGTCAATTGTGTAATTAAATAAAGTTAAAATAGTCAAAATAAATCTAATTAGGGTTAATGTGTGAATTAAGGATAATGCATTGAATGTTGTTCTTTTCAGGTTTTTATGCGTCAAAACGACGGGAGCCAATTATCAAAGCATGGAGAGCAACTTATCAAAGCATAGGGTGTAAATTATTAAAGCTCAAAACAAAGGGAGATCAAAGTGTAAATCAAGATCTTCTTGATATTTGTAAATAAATATCTTTTAGGATATTTGTATTTAAATATCTTTTAGGATATTTAAATATATTTTAGGATATTTGTAATTAAATATCTTTTAGGATAAATATCTTTTAGGATAAATATCTTTTAGGATAAATATCTTTTAGGATATTTGTAATTAAATATATTTTAGGATAAATATCTTTTAGGATATTTGTAATTTGGATGCCTATAAATACCCCCCTTGGGGGCTTGTAATGGGCATCCTTCTCTTGTTTCATTTTTCTTGTAAAGAACATTTCTTCCTAGTGGAAAACACTCCAAAGGTCTTGAATCTTTTTCTTGAATCATCTTTCAAGTATTATTGCTTTATTTACTTTCTTGAGTTATTGTTTTCTTTTTATTAGATCTTGGTTGTGAATTAAACACCAAGAAGTTGTTGTTTTCTTTTTATTAGATCTTGGTTGTGAATTAAACACCAAGAAGTTGTTGTTTTCTTTTTATTAGATCTTGATTGTGAATTAAACACCAAGAAGTTATTGTTTTCTTTTATGTTTTTATTATATCTTGGTTGTGGATTAAACACCAAGAAGTTGTTGTTTTCTTTTATGTATTATCATCTCTTGGTTGTGGATTAAACACCAAGTATTTATTGCTTTCTTTTAATTTAAGTATTGTTTTCTTTTACTTCCATTGTTGGAGCTTCCTTCTTCCCCTTAGAGGAGTGAAACTCTTCCACTTTTCTAGAGCTTTACCAAAGCCGTGAAGGGTGGAACGTGATTCACTCATTCTTTGTCGAAGATCGGCTCCTTGTTTAGCTATTTTACTTTAAAGCATTTCACTTCTAGTGCTTGAGCATTTTACTTTGTAACACCTTTTGGGGATGAGTACCATTCATCATTCTAGCTTTACCATAGCTATGAAGGGTGAGTAGTCCTCATTCACTCTTTGGTTCGGGAATCAGAATATGTAGTTGATTGTCCGTTGCATTATGTTTGTACTGGGTACCGGTACCATTTGTCTGACGCCCGCTAAACAGTTAAAAGTCGGGATTTTTGTGTTATAAAACCCATCCCACATCCCATTTGCCCCATTTCTTCATCTCCCTCTTACCCTAACCCTCCTAGAAACCCTTAGAGAGAAAGAGAGAGAGAGAAAACTCAAGATAAAAAGGAAAGACAAAGGGCTCACAAGTGATCCAAGACTCAAACCCTAGGTTTCTTCAAGAGCATAAGGTAGGGGTTTTCTCTCACTCACTTACATTGAGGCTAGGGTATTTATATATGTATGTTTTTGCTATCAATGGTATATATATGCTATAGAATCATCATCTCTTAGGCTTTTTGCAAAGATTACATTGTTAGGGTTTAATACCCATTAAATCTCTTTTCTAGCTTTAAAACCCTAGTTTTTGGGAGAGTGATGTATTTCTTCTTAAATGCTTCTTTATTATGAACTTCGAAAACCGTAGTAGTTTGTGTTGGGTAGAAAAATGATGTTATTGTGATCTCATGTATTTTCCTGGTTGGTTGGGGAATTGTTACATAATATATTTTGGGGATTTTGGAGAGATGTTTGTAAAATGATATAAATATTGGAATGGTATGCTTGGTTGGGTTGTTTGTGATGCCTTGAGGGTGAGAGGTTCCTTATAAGGATGCTCATGCCAAGAGAGGAGAGTATGTGATTTCCCTCAAGAGGTTCCTTATAAGGATGCTTGAGTTTGTGATGCCTTGAGGGTGAGAGGTTCCTTATAAGGATGCTCATGCCAAGAGAGGAGAGTATGTGATTTCCCTCAAGAGGTTCCTTATAAGGATGCTCATGCCAAGAGAGGAGAGTATGTGATTTTCCTTAAGAGGTTCCTTATAAGGATGCTTAAGAAACTAAGCCTTGAGGGTGAGAGGTTCCTTATAAGGATGCTCATGCCAAAAGAGGACAGTATGTGATTTTCCTCAAGAGGTTCCTTATAAGGATGCTTGAGTAACCAAGCCTTGAGGGTGATAGGTTCCTTATAAGGATGCTCATGCCAAAAGAGGACAATATTATATAATGTGTGGGAAATGGTTTATATTTTGAAAATGGATGTTTATTAAAATGGGTTATTATTGTTCATTTCTAGTACTATTGCTATCTAAACTTGAGATCCTTGTTGAAATGTCACTGCCTTATTTCAAATTATGTATCTATGTTATGTTAAAAATGAGACCGGCCATTTTAAATACGTTTCTAAACCTTGTTTGGGTTTGAGAGAATTTTTCTACAGAGCTTCATGCTCACCCCCTACCGCTAACATTTTTCAGATTACCCTCTCGAGGAAGAGCTAGGAGTCGAGGAGCCCACACACTGGGAGACTCCGATAGACGGGAGCGTGGATCCCGAGGGGGACGCCTAGAGCGACACTTCCTTTTGTTCTAGACTAGGATATTCATTTTGAACATTGTAAAGTCTAGTTTTATTTTGTTATTTCCGCTGCGCTACATTAGTTAATTTTTGAGATGTAAATGCCATGGTTGGGCATATTCTTTTGGATAATGATGTAAATATTTTATGGATGATGAATGAAGTTTAATTTATTTATGGATGATATTAGTGCTCTCATGATGTAAATGGTTTTAGTATGTAATGCCGTTTAGGGTGGTATTTGGGGCGTTACAGAATGGTATCAGAGCCTAGGCTTTAGGTCTTACATGGGAGCTGTAGGTTATGGATTACCACTGGAAAGGTAGGACTAGGTTGAAGGAGCCGTAGGCTTGCATTTGGTTGAAGTTATGTGCTTATCAGATAGGTTAGATTTATTATATATTTAGGTTAAGGGTTAATTATTTGTTCGAATTCGATGAGTTGTCTCGCTACGCAATCAAGTTGTGGTCACTGAGGCAAGGAGAGCTAAACGCTTTGAACAAGATTTGAGGCCTTCCATCCGCGAGAAGCTGGTTACACACTTAATTCGAGAATACAAGATCTCGTGAACGTGGACGTGGACGTGGACGTGTACGTGGACGTGGACGCGGTTGAACAAAGACTTCAGACAGTTAGAGAAGATGGAGTTACTCAGACGAGAGCAGGCATGGACCCGCGCCAATACTTTGCATGTGAAGAGTATGGGCACTTCAAACATAGATGCCCCTCGTTTCCCCCAATGACCAAGCAAGCAACCGAGCAAGTACCAGCAAACAAGTCACCTCTACAAAGGCCAGCACAGCAGAGACCTCAAATAGCTAGAGGAGCGGGAGGCGTACCAGAAAGAATAGGCACAGATGCACGTCGATGTTTTGCCTGTGGAGGTGTTGGGCACTTCAAAGATAATTGTCCATTGCTTTCCACCAAGACCAACCAAGCAACGGGGCGAGTGAATGCAAACAGGCCACCGCTACGACAGCCATTACCACCACAGAGACCGTTACAAGCTCATGCCCCCGGCGGCGCCAATCAAGGAAGGGTTTTTGCTATGACTCAACCGGAGGAAAATGCCTCCAACGCCATCGTGGAAGGTATCGTTCTTTTCTACGATTCTTGGGCCCGAATGTTATTGGATTCCTATGCGACTCATTCTGTTGTACGTACTGCATATGCTGTGAAATTTGGATTGGGTTTCGAGGAAATAGAACTTACGGTATATGTTAATTTGCCTACGGGAGAACAAGGGGATACCAGTAGGGTTATTATATATATGTAATCTTTGACTCTAAATTATATATACTTGCTAGGAAATCATCATGTCTTGTCATTCTTGTTAATATTACCTTGTTCTAAAATATATTATGGTTGGGTAAACTCTAAATCTTATCTTATGCCTTCACAACCCTAGTTTACACAGGAGATGTGTATTTCTCTTGATTTCTCATTTGTTCTTGATTTCAAACCTTAAATCTTACCTTGTTTTAACTATGTTATGCTTGGGTAACCACTAATTCTCGTTGTATGCCTTCGAAACCTTAATTTTCAAGGAAAAGTGGGTTTTCTCTTGATTCCTTCCTTGTTCTTGAGATCTAAACTTGATATTCATTTGTCATTGAATTCTAACCTTGATATTCAATTGTCCTTGAGATCAAAACTTGTTATTCATTGGTTATTGAATTCAAACCTTAATCTCCAATGGTCCTTGAGATCAAAACTTGTTATTCATTTGTTATTGAATTCTAACCTTAATATTCAATTGTTCTTGAGATCTAAGCTTGATAACCATTTATTCTTGATTCCTGAGCTTAATATTCATTTGTTATTAATTTCAACCCTTGCTTATTTATTTATTCTTGATTTCCAAGCTTAATATTCATTTGTTCTTGATGGCCAGATTTGATATTCATTTGATTGATCCTAACCCTTGCGATTCATGTATTCTTGATATTTAATACTTGACATTCATTGGTTCTTGATTTCAAGACTTGGTTGTTCCTTTGTTTTAATTTCCCCAGGCTTGATGATCCATTGGTTCTTGATAGCCAAATTTAATATTCATTTGTTATTGATTCTAACCCTTGTGATTCATTTATTCTTGATATTCAATACTTGATATTCATTGGTTCTTGATTTCAAGACTTGGCATTCAATTGCTCTTGATTTCAATACTTGATTTCTCCTTTTCCTTGAGTTCAAAACTCGATACTCTTTAGTTCTTGGTTACAAAGCTTGATTATTTATTTGTTCCTTAATTCAAAATTCTAAAGATTGGTATTGACCAATAAAATGGTATTTTCGATGATATTATGTTAATTTTTCTTAAATTATTTTCGTTGGAAAAATGTATATGGATTTGGAAGCTAAGAGGGGAGGACAAGTCTGGTTAGGTTTCAACTGTAACCTTTGGTGGATTGTAATTTATATCAGAGTGCGCAGCGAACTAACGGAGTAAGGACTACAATGGGGAAACTACAGAGAAGATTCAACTCATCCGGGAGAGGCTACGCACGGCGCGAAGTAGACAGAAGAGCTACGCGGACCACAGACGAAGATCCTTGGAATTAAAAGTGGGAGATTACATTTTTTCCAAGGTGTCACACAAGAAGGGCGTGTTTCAATTCGGCAAGAAAGAGAAGTTAGCGCCAAGATATACCGGACCGTTTGAAGTGATCAAAGCAGTAGGCAATGCGGCGTATCAACTTCGACTACTAGCCCAGATATCCAGAGTACATGGCGTGTTTCACGTGTCGATGTTGAGGACGTGTCACTCGGATGCAACTCCAGTCGTGAACTTGGAGGAGATGGAAATTTAAGACGGAGCAACCTATGAAGAACAACCGTTGAAGATTCTCAATGCCAAAGAGAAGGTGCTCCGTAACAAAGTCATCCGACTAGTGAAGGTTTTGTGGCAACACCATGGAGTGGAAGAAGCTACTTGGGAACCTGAGCAAGAAATGTGGGAGAAGTATCCACATTTATTCGCTACTTGAGGTAAGTTTCGAGGACGAAACTTTCTTTAAGGGGGGTGGATTGTAACACCCCGCATTTTCTTTTATATATGCCTATAGATATATAGATATAGCAAATAATGGTTGTAAAGATGTGGATAGGGGTATTGAAGTGTGTTTGAACTTTGTAAATTTGAAAAGTAAAGATTTAAAATGTTAATGAAAATCATAGTTGAAATTTAGTTTTAGTATGTGAAAATATGAAATTTTATGTCCTAGAACTTGTACTAAATAGGTTTGAGGTAGAAATATGTGTTGGAGAGGTTTGTGATGGATTTGGTTAGTTTTGGAATGGATTGGAAAGGGAAAACAAAAGAAATAGGCAAAACTGGGTAATTGGTATCGGTACTGAGTGATGAGCACATAATATTGCATATTTGAAGGGCTCATTACATGCATTTTAACTCAACTTTTGCATTTAAGTACTTAGAGTTAGCCGAAATTATGAATAATGTTGATATTTTGATGTTGCAAGTTTTTATTGCTTAAATCATGTATTTTAGGACATTGCAACTATGTTGGATGTGTGGTGAAGGCATGGACACAATACATGAAGAATTGGAGGCTTAAAAGTGAAGAAATCAATAAGGCATTGGTGATTGGGAATAAAGGTATCAGCAGCCACACCATTTTGTAGCAATGCCTCTGTTTTCCTCCATTTTGACCATGATCCACATTGAATCTAAAGAAGTTCAAAACATGAAAGTTGTAGATCTGGATGTCTTCTGTATTGTGTCCAAATTTTAGCTCAATCGGATGGTTGGATCAAAAGTTATGCAAAGTCTACGACAACTGGTCCAGAGCAGACAACTACTGGAAATACCTACCGGTAGTTATCACTCCAGTAGCTAATAACTACCGGTAGTCACTACCGGTAGGTCATCCAGAAGTGCCCAGAACGACTTCTTTCTTGCTCCACTTGCTTGGGGGTCCCACCTACACTTCTCCCACGCCTAGCCTGACATTTTATCCCTACAACCATGCCTCCCTTACACAAATGGAAGATTTTGGAGGCTTGGCATTGAATGAAGAGGAGAGAGAAGTGGGCTGCCATATGGGGTTGCAGGCTAGCCTGTCAAGACCCATCAACTCAGCCCCCTCTTGATGGGAGGTCTGCACACAGCTAAGGGGGAGCCTCATGCACAAAATTGGAAGTCTCCCACACACCATTATATTCAGCATTACACATTGTATGGGGGGTTGGCTACCTAAGCTTAGAGTAGTTTTAGTGAGGAAGAAGATGAATAGTAAAGTTGTGATTTTTACATGTTCTTCCATCCATTTCTCTTGTAACCTCTTGTAAGGATATTGTAAGCTTCCTTTACTGTCTTTAATGCCATTTATTAGAAGTACATTTCAAGTTTAGCCTTGCACTTTACATTTCACCATTGTTATGCTTTCAAGTTCTTCATTTTCATGCTTTAAATTGGGTATTGTATTTCCTTCTTCTTACTTTAAGATTTCTTGCATCTAGTTAAGTTTTAATCTTCTTTTCCTTTACTTGTCTATTTACATTATGCTTGGCTTTCTTTTATGAATGAGTAGTTAAATTTAAGTTGGGTAATCCAAGGGAGACCTTCTCTTGGGGATTCCATTTCAACTCTTCTCCTTCCTCCTCTCGGTGTACGGTGGTTCGGTTTGACGGGGTTGAGAGTGGACGAGTTAGTGAGCCTTTGATATTCCATAGGCCTAGTCACGGTTTATGCTTAGATACTCAACAATCTTGTCCCTAGCTTCCCCCGAATCAATCGTTCACCTATGCACCATTGGAAGAAGATTTCGAGTTGAGTTGGAATTCCCATTAGAATGACCTCTTTGGATTAGCCAACACTTGTTTTATTGCATTTTCATTTTCAATCACAACCACAAAACTCAAACAAAGATTTTACATTTTTCTCTTTTGTTCACCAAAATCACTTTCACACAACTCCCTTTCCTTCCCTGAGGAGACGACCTTGGAATACTCTTCCAAGTAAAATACCGACAACGAAAGACTCCTTGCGATTGGGGAGCGCTTTTGTTCACACCCGCATTTCATTTCATCATATTTTGTTCATTCCACAATTCCATCCACCACCATTCCGTTGTTGCCTAATCTTTTGCATCATTCCGAGGGAGAGTGCATCATCCGGAGGAAGAGTGACACTCCCCCATTCCTATAAGCCATACACACATTTAGGGATGATGTTTAGAGGTTAGGATACAACAAACGTTTTCCAATCAATCACTGAGTACCGGTACCCCGATTCCAGAAGGTTTCTTGTACCGGTACTGGGTACCGGTACCATTTGTCTGACGCCCGCTAAACAGTTAAAAGTCGGGATTTTTGTGTTATAAAACCCATCCCACATCCCATTTACCCCATTTCTTCATCTCCCTCTTACCCTAACCCTCCTAGAAAGCCTTAGAGAGAAAGAGAGAGAGAGAAAACTCAAGATAAAAAGGAAAGACAAAGGGCTCACAAGTGATCCAAGACTCAAACCCTAGGTTTCTTCAAGAGCATAAGGTAGGGGTTTTCTCTCACTCACTTACATTGAGGCTAGGGTATTTATATATGTATGTTTTTGCTATCAATGGTATATATATGCTATAGAATCATCATCTCTTAGGCTTTTTGCAAAGATTACATTGTTAGGGTTTAATACCCATTAAATCTCTTTTCTAGCTTTAAAACCCTAGTTTTTGGGAGAGTGATGTATTTCTTCTTAAATGCTTCTTTATTATGAACTTCGAAAACCGTAGTTGTTTGTGTTGGGTAGAAAAATGATGTTATTGTGATCTCATGTATTTTCCTGGTTAGTTGGGGAATTGTTACATAATATATTTTGGGGATTTTGGAGAGATGTTTGTAAAATGATATAAATATTGGAATGGTATGCTTGGTTGGGTTGTTTGTGATGCCTTGAGGGTGAGAGGTTCCTTATAAGGATGCTCATGCCAAGAGAGGAGAGTATGTGATTTCCCTCAAGAGGTTCCTTATAAGGATGCTTGAGTTTGTGATGCCTTGAGGGTGAGAGGTTCCTTATAAGGATGCTCATGCCAAGAGAGGAGAGTATGTGATTTCCCTCAAGAGGTTCCTTATAAGGATGCTCATGCCAAGAGAGGAGAGTATGTGATTTTCCTTAAGAGGTTCCTTATAAGGATGCTTAAGAAACTAAGCCTTGAGGGTGAGAGGTTCCTTATAAGGATGCTCATGCCAAAAGAGGACAGTATGTGATTTTCCTCAAGAGGTTCCTTATAAGGATGCTTGAGTAACCAAGCCTTGAGGGTGAGAGGTTCCTTATAAGGATGCTCATGCCAAAAGAGGACAATATTATATAATGTGTGGGAAATGGTTTATATTTTGAAAATGGATGTTTATTAAAATGGGTTATTATTGTTCATTTCTAGTACTATTGCTATCTAAACTTGAGATCCTTGTTGAAATGTCACTGCCTTATTTCAAATTATGTATCTATGTTATGTTAAAAATGAGACCGGCCATTTTAAATACGTTTCTAAACCTTGTTTGGGTTTGAGAGAATTTTTCTACAGAGCTTCATGCTCACCCCCTACCGCTAACATTTTTCAGATTACCCTCTCGAGGAAGAGCTAGGAGTCGAGGAGCCCACACACTGGGAGACTCCGATAGACGGGAGCGTGGATCCCGAGGGGGACGCCTAGAGCGACACTTCCTTTTGTTCTAGACTAGGATATTCATTTTGAACCTTGTAAAGTCTAGTTTTATTTTGTTATTTCCGCTGCGCTACATTAGTTAATTTTTGAGATGTAAATGCCATGGTTGGGCATATTCTTTTGGATAATGATGTAAATATTTTATGGATGATGAATGAAGTTTAATTTATTTATGGATGATATTAGTGCTCTCATGATGTAAATGGTTTTAGTATGTAATGCCGTTTAGGGTGGTATTTGGGGCGTTACAGAATGGTATCAGAGCCTAGGCTTTAGGTCTTACATGGGAGCTGTAGGTTATGGATTACCACTGGAAAGGTAGGACTAGGTTGAAGGAGCCGTAGGCTTGCATTTGGTTGAAGTTATGTGCTTATCAGATAGGTTAGATTTATTATATATTTAGGTTAAGGGTTAATTATTTGTTCGAATTCGATGAGTTGTCTCGCTACGCAATCAAGTTGTGGTCACTGAGGCAAGGAGAGCTAAACGCTTTGAACAAGATTTGAGGCCTTCCATCCGCGAGAAGCTGGTTACACACTTAATTCGAGAATACAAGATCTCGTGAACGTGGACGTGGACGTGGACGTGTACGTGGACGTGGACGCGGTTGAACAAAGACTTCAGACAGTTAGAGAAGATGGAGTTACTCAGACGAGAGCAGGCATGGACCCGCGCCAATACTTTGCATGTGAAGAGTATGGGCACTTCAAACATAGATGCCCCTCGTTTCCCCCAATGACCAAGCAAGCAACCGAGCAAGTACCAGCAAACAAGTCACCTCTACAAAGGCCAGCACAGCAGAGACCTCAAATAGCTAGAGGAGCGGGAGGCGTACCAGAAAGAATAGGCACAGATGCACGTCGATGTTTTGCCTGTGGAGGTGTTGGGCACTTCAAAGATAATTGTCCATTGCTTTCCACCAAGACCAACCAAGCAACGGGGCGAGTGAATGCAAACAGGCCACCGCTACGACAGCCATTACCACCACAGAGACCGTTACAAGCTCATGCCCCCGGCGGCGCCAATCAAGGAAGGGTTTTTGCTATGACTCAACCGGAGGAAAATGCCTCCAACGCCATCGTGGAAGGTATCGTTCTTTTCTACGATTCTTGGGCCCGAATGTTATTGGATTCCTATGCGACTCATTCTGTTGTACGTACTGCATATGCTGTGAAATTTGGATTGGGTTTCGAGGAAATAGAACTTACGGTATATGTTAATTTGCCTACGGGAGAACAAGGGGATACCAGTAGGGTTATTATATATATGTAATCTTTGACTCTAAATTATATATACTTGCTAGGAAATCATCATGTCTTGTCATTCTTGTTAATATTACCTTGTTCTAAAATATATTATGGTTGGGTAAACTCTAAATCTTATCTTATGCCTTCACAACCCTAGTTTACACAGGAGATGTGTATTTCTCTTGATTTCTCATTTGTTCTTGATTTCAAACCTTAAATCTTACCTTGTTTTAACTATGTTATGCTTGGGTAACCACTAATTCTCGTTGTATGCCTTCGAAACCTTAATTTTCAAGGAAAAGTGGGTTTTCTCTTGATTCCTTCCTTGTTCTTGAGATCTAAACTTGATATTCATTTGTCATTGAATTCTAACCTTGATATTCAATTGTCCTTGAGATCAAAACTTGTTATTCATTGGTTATTGAATTCAAACCTTAATCTCCAATGGTCCTTGAGATCAAAACTTGTTATTCATTTGTTATTGAATTCTAACCTTAATATTCAATTGTTCTTGAGATCTAAGCTTGATAACCATTTATTCTTGATTCCTGAGCTTAATATTCATTTGTTATTAATTTCAACCCTTGCTTATTTATTTATTCTTGATTTCCAAGCTTAATATTCATTTGTTCTTGATGGCCAGATTTGATATTCATTTGATTGATCCTAACCCTTGCGATTCATGTATTCTTGATATTTAATACTTGACATTCATTGGTTCTTGATTTCAAGACTTGGTTGTTCCTTTGTTTTAATTTCCCCAGGCTTGATGATCCATTGGTTCTTGATAGCCAAATTTAATATTCATTTGTTATTGATTCTAACCCTTGTGATTCATTTATTCTTGATATTCAATACTTGATATTCATTGGTTATTGATTTCAAGACTTGGCATTCAATTGCTCTTGATTTCAATACTTGATTTCTCCTTTTCCTTGAGTTCAAAACTCGATACTCTTTAGTTCTTGGTTACAAAGCTTGATTATTTATTTGTTCCTTAATTCAAAATTCTAAAGATTGGTATTGACCAATAAAATGGTATTTTCGATGATATTATGTTAATTTTTCTTAAATTATTTTCGTTGGAAAAATGTATATGGATTTGGAAGCTAAGAGGGGAGGACAAGTCTGGTTAGGTTTCAACTGTAACCTTTGGTGGATTGTAATTTATATCAGAGTGCGCAGCGAACTAACGGAGTAAGGACTACAATGGGGAAACTACAGAGAAGATTCAACTCATCCGGGAGAGGCTACGCACGGCGCGAAGTAGACAGAAGAGCTACGCGGACCACAGACGAAGATCCTTGGAATTAAAAGTGGGAGATTACATTTTTTCCAAGGTGTCACACAAGAAGGGCGTGTTTCAATTCGGCAAGAAAGAGAAGTTAGCGCCAAGATATACCGGACCGTTTGAAGTGATCAAAGCAGTAGGCAATGCGGCGTATCAACTTCGACTACTAGCCCAGATATCCAGAGTACATGGCGTGTTTCACGTGTCAATGTTGAGGACGTGTCACTCGGATGCAACTCCAGTCGTGAACTTGGAGGAGATGGAAATTTAAGACGGAGCAACCTATGAAGAACAACCGTTGAAGATTCTCAATGCCAAAGAGAAGGTGCTCCGTAACAAAGTCATCCGACTAGTGAAGGTTTTGTGGCAACACCATGGAGTGGAAGAAGCTACTTGGGAACCTGAGCAAGAAATGTGGGAGAAGTATCCACATTTATTCGCTACTTGAGGTAAGTTTCGAGGACGAAACTTTCTTTAAGGGGGGTGGATTGTAACACCCCGCATTTTCTTTTATATATGCCTATAGATATATAGATATAGCAAATAATGGTTGTAAAGATGTGGATAGGGGTATTGAAGTGTGTTTGAACTTTGTAAATTTGAAAAGTAAAGATTTAAAATGTTAATGAAAATCATAGTTGAAATTTAGTTTTAGTATGTGAAAATATGAAATTTTATGTCCTAGAACTTGTACTAAATAGGTTTGAGGTAGAAATATGTGTTGGAGAGGTTTGTGATGGATTTGGTTAGTTTTGGAATGGATTGGAAAGGGAAAACAAAAGAAATAGGCAAAACTGGGTAATTGGTATCGGTACTGAGTGATGAGCACATAATATTGCATATTTGAAGGGCTCATTACATGCATTTTAACTCAACTTTTGCATTTAAGTACTTAGAGTTAGCCGAAATTATGAATAATGTTGATATTTTGATGTTGCAAGTTTTTATTGCTTAAATCATGTATTTTAGGACATTGCAACTATGTTGGATGTGTGGTGAAGGCATGGACACAATACATGAAGAATTGGAGGCTTAAAAGTGAAGAAATCAATAAGGCATTGGTGATTGGGAATAAAGGTATCAGCAGCCACACCATTTTGTAGCAATGCCTCTGTTTTCCTCCATTTTGACCATGATCCACATTGAATCTAAAGAAGTTCAAAACATGAAAGTTGTAGATCTGGATGTCTTCTGTATTGTGTCCAAATTTTAGCTCAATCGGATGGTTGGATCAAAAGTTATGCAAAGTCTACGACAACTGGTCCAGAGCAGACAACTACTGGAAATACCTACCGGTAGTTATCACTCCAGTAGCTAATAACTACCGGTAGTCACTACCGGTAGGTCATCCAGAAGTGCCCAGAACGACTTCTTTCTTGCTCCACTTGCTTGGGGGTCCCACCTACACTTCTCCCACGCCTAGCCTGACATTTTATCCCTACAACCATGCCTCCCTTACACAAATGGAAGATTTTGGAGGCTTGGCATTGAATGAAGAGGAGAGAGAAGTGGGCTGCCATATGGGGTTGCAGGCTAGCCTGTCAAGACCCATCAACTCAGCCCCCTCTTGATGGGAGGTCTGCACACAGCTAAGGGGGAGCCTCATGCACAAAATTGGAAGTCTCCCACACACCATTATATTCAGCATTACACATTGTATGGGGGGTTGGCTACCTAAGCTTAGAGTAGTTTTAGTGAGGAAGAAGATGAATAGTAAAGTTGTGATTTTTACATGTTCTTCCATCCATTTCTCTTGTAACCTCTTGTAAGGATATTGTAAGCTTCCTTTACTGTCTTTAATGCCATTTATTAGAAGTACATTTCAAGTTTAGCCTTGCACTTTACATTTCACCATTGTTATGCTTTCAAGTTCTTCATTTTCATGCTTTAAATTGGGTATTGTATTTCCTTCTTCTTACTTTAAGATTTCTTGCATCTAGTTAAGTTTTAATCTTCTTTTCCTTTACTTGTCTATTTACATTATGCTTGGCTTTCTTTTATGAATGAGTAGTTAGATTTAAGTTGGGTAATCCAAGGGAGACCTTCTCTTGGGGATTCCATTTCAACTCTTCTCCTTCCTCCTCTCGGTGTACGGTGGTTCGGTTTGACGGGGTTGAGAGTGGACGAGTTAGTGAGCCTTTGATATTCCATAGGCCTAGTCACGGTTTATGCTTAGATACTCAACAATCTTGTCCCTAGCTTCCCCCGAATCAATCGTTCACCTATGCACCATTGGAAGAAGATTTCGAGTTGAGTTGGAATTCCCATTAGAATGACCTCTTTGGATTAGCCAACACTTGTTTTATTGCATTTTCATTTTCAATCACAACCACAAAACTCAAACAAAGATTTTACATTTTTCTCTTTTGTTCACCAAAATCACTTTCACACAACTCCCTTTCCTTCCCTGAGGAGACGACCTTGGAATACTCTTCCAAGTAAAATACCGACAACGAAAGACTCCTTGCGATTGGGGAGCGCTTTTGTTCACACCCGCATTTCATTTCATCATATTTTGTTCATTCCACAATTCCATCCACCACCATTCCGTTGTTGCCTAATCTTTTGCATCATTCCGAGGGAGAGTGCATCATCCGGAGGAAGAGTGACACTCCCCCATTCCTATAAGCCATACACACATTTAGGGATGATGTTTAGAGGTTAGGATACAACAAACGTTTTCCAATCAATCACTGAGTACCGGTACCCCGATTCCAGAAGGTTTCTTGTACCGGTACTGGGTACCGGTACCATTTGTCTGACGCCCGCTAAACAGTTAAAAGTCGGGATTTTTGTGTTATAAAACCCATCCCACATCCCATTTACCCCATTTCTTCATCTCCCTCTTACCCTAACCCTCCTAGAAACCCTTAGAGAGAAAGAGAGAGAGAGAAAACTCAAGATAAAAAGGAAAGACAAAGGGCTCACAAGTGATCCAAGACTCAAACCCTAGGTTTCTTCAAGAGCATAAGGTAGGGGTTTTCTCTCACTCACTTACATTGAGGCTAGGGTATTTATATATGTATGTTTTTGCTATCAATGGTATATATATGCTATAGAATCATCATCTCTTAGGCTTTTTGCAAAGATTACATTGTTAGGGTTTAATACCCATTAAATCTCTTTTCTAGCTTTAAAACCCTAGTTTTTGGGAGAGTGATGTATTTCTTCTTAAATGCTTCTTTATTATGAACTTCGAAAACCGTAGTTGTTTGTGTTGGGTAGAAAAATGATGTTATTGTGATCTCATGTATTTTCCTGGTTAGTTGGGGAATTGTTACATAATATATTTTGGGGATTTTGGAGAGATGTTTGTAAAATGATATAAATATTGGAATGGTATGCTTGGTTGGGTTGTTTGTGATGCCTTGAGGGTGAGAGGTTCCTTATAAGGATGCTCATGCCAAGAGAGGAGAGTATGTGATTTCCCTCAAGAGGTTCCTTATAAGGATGCTTGAGTTTGTGATGCCTTGAGGGTGAGAGGTTCCTTATAAGGATGCTCATGCCAAGAGAGGAGAGTATGTGATTTCCCTCAAGAGGTTCCTTATAAGGATGCTCATGCCAAGAGAGGAGAGTATGTGATTTTCCTTAAGAGGTTCCTTATAAGGATGCTTAAGAAACTAAGCCTTGAGGGTGAGAGGTTCCTTATAAGGATGCTCATGCCAAAAGAGGACAGTATGTGATTTTCCTCAAGAGGTTCCTTATAAGGATGCTTGAGTAACCAAGCCTTGAGGGTGATAGGTTCCTTATAAGGATGCTCATGCCAAAAGAGGACAATATTATATAATGTGTGGGAAATGGTTTATATTTTGAAAATGGATGTTTATTAAAATGGGTTATTATTGTTCATTTCTAGTACTATTGCTATCTAAACTTGAGATCCTTGTTGAAATGTCACTGCCTTATTTCAAATTATGTATCTATGTTATGTTAAAAATGAGACCGGCCATTTTAAATACGTTTCTAAACCTTGTTTGGGTTTGAGAGAATTTTTCTACAGAGCTTCATGCTCACCCCCTACCGCTAACATTTTTCAGATTACCCTCTCGAGGAAGAGCTAGGAGTCGAGGAGCCCACACACTGGGAGACTCCGATAGACGGGAGCGTGGATCCCGAGGGGGACGCCTAGAGCGACACTTCCTTTTGTTCTAGACTAGGATATTCATTTTGAACATTGTAAAGTCTAGTTTTATTTTGTTATTTCCGCTGCGCTACATTAGTTAATTTTTGAGATGTAAATGCCATGGTTGGGCATATTCTTTTGGATAATGATGTAAATATTTTATGGATGATGAATGAAGTTTAATTTATTTATGGATGATATTAGTGCTCTCATGATGTAAATGGTTTTAGTATGTAATGCCGTTTAGGGTGGTATTTGGGGCGTTACAGAATGGTATCAGAGCCTAGGCTTTAGGTCTTACATGGGAGCTGTAGGTTATGGATTACCACTGGAAAGGTAGGACTAGGTTGAAGGAGCCGTAGGCTTGCATTTGGTTGAAGTTATGTGCTTATCAGATAGGTTAGATTTATTATATATTTAGGTTAAGGGTTAATTATTTGTTCGAATTCGATGAGTTGTCTCGCTACGCAATCAAGTTGTGGTCACTGAGGCAAGGAGAGCTAAACGCTTTGAACAAGATTTGAGGCCTTCCATCCGCGAGAAGCTGGTTACACACTTAATTCGAGAATACAAGATCTCGTGAACGTGGACGTGGACGTGGACGTGTACGTGGACGTGGACGCGGTTGAACAAAGACTTCAGACAGTTAGAGAAGATGGAGTTACTCAGACGAGAGCAGGCATGGACCCGCGCCAATACTTTGCATGTGAAGAGTATGGGCACTTCAAACATAGATGCCCCTCGTTTCCCCCAATGACCAAGCAAGCAACCGAGCAAGTACCAGCAAACAAGTCACCTCTACAAAGGCCAGCACAGCAGAGACCTCAAATAGCTAGAGGAGCGGGAGGCGTACCAGAAAGAATAGGCACAGATGCACGTCGATGTTTTGCCTGTGGAGGTGTTGGGCACTTCAAAGATAATTGTCCATTGCTTTCCACCAAGACCAACCAAGCAACGGGGCGAGTGAATGCAAACAGGCCACCGCTACGACAGCCATTACCACCACAGAGACCGTTACAAGCTCATGCCCCCGGCGGCGCCAATCAAGGAAGGGTTTTTGCTATGACTCAACCGGAGGAAAATGCCTCCAACGCCATCGTGGAAGGTATCGTTCTTTTCTACGATTCTTGGGCCCGAATGTTATTGGATTCCTATGCGACTCATTCTGTTGTACGTACTGCATATGCTGTGAAATTTGGATTGGGTTTCGAGGAAATAGAACTTACGGTATATGTTAATTTGCCTACGGGAGAACAAGGGGATACCAGTAGGGTTATTATATATATGTAATCTTTGACTCTAAATTATATATACTTGCTAGGAAATCATCATGTCTTGTCATTCTTGTTAATATTACCTTGTTCTAAAATATATTATGGTTGGGTAAACTCTAAATCTTATCTTATGCCTTCACAACCCTAGTTTACACAGGAGATGTGTATTTCTCTTGATTTCTCATTTGTTCTTGATTTCAAACCTTAAATCTTACCTTGTTTTAACTATGTTATGCTTGGGTAACCACTAATTCTCGTTGTATGCCTTCGAAACCTTAATTTTCAAGGAAAAGTGGGTTTTCTCTTGATTCCTTCCTTGTTCTTGAGATCTAAACTTGATATTCATTTGTCATTGAATTCTAACCTTGATATTCAATTGTCCTTGAGATCAAAACTTGTTATTCATTGGTTATTGAATTCAAACCTTAATCTCCAATGGTCCTTGAGATCAAAACTTGTTATTCATTTGTTATTGAATTCTAACCTTAATATTCAATTGTTCTTGAGATCTAAGCTTGATAACCATTTATTCTTGATTCCTGAGCTTAATATTCATTTGTTATTAATTTCAACCCTTGCTTATTTATTTATTCTTGATTTCCAAGCTTAATATTCATTTGTTCTTGATGGCCAGATTTGATATTCATTTGATTGATCCTAACCCTTGCGATTCATGTATTCTTGATATTTAATACTTGACATTCATTGGTTCTTGATTTCAAGACTTGGTTGTTCCTTTGTTTTAATTTCCCCAGGCTTGATGATCCATTGGTTCTTGATAGCCAAATTTAATATTCATTTGTTATTGATTCTAACCCTTGTGATTCATTTATTCTTGATATTCAATACTTGATATTCATTGGTTCTTGATTTCAAGACTTGGCATTCAATTGCTCTTGATTTCAATACTTGATTTCTCCTTTTCCTTGAGTTCAAAACTCGATACTCTTTAGTTCTTGGTTACAAAGCTTGATTATTTATTTGTTCCTTAATTCAAAATTCTAAAGATTGGTATTGACCAATAAAATGGTATTTTCGATGATATTATGTTAATTTTTCTTAAATTATTTTCGTTGGAAAAATGTATATGGATTTGGAAGCTAAGAGGGGAGGACAAGTCTGGTTAGGTTTCAACTGTAACCTTTGGTGGATTGTAATTTATATCAGAGTGCGCAGCGAACTAACGGAGTAAGGACTACAATGGGGAAACTACAGAGAAGATTCAACTCATCCGGGAGAGGCTACGCACGGCGCGAAGTAGACAGAAGAGCTACGCGGACCACAGACGAAGATCCTTGGAATTAAAAGTGGGAGATTACATTTTTTCCAAGGTGTCACACAAGAAGGGCGTGTTTCAATTCGGCAAGAAAGAGAAGTTAGCGCCAAGATATACCGGACCGTTTGAAGTGATCAAAGCAGTAGGCAATGCGGCGTATCAACTTCGACTACTAGCCCAGATATCCAGAGTACATGGCGTGTTTCACGTGTCGATGTTGAGGACGTGTCACTCGGATGCAACTCCAGTCGTGAACTTGGAGGAGATGGAAATTTAAGACGGAGCAACCTATGAAGAACAACCGTTGAAGATTCTCAATGCCAAAGAGAAGGTGCTCCGTAACAAAGTCATCCGACTAGTGAAGGTTTTGTGGCAACACCATGGAGTGGAAGAAGCTACTTGGGAACCTGAGCAAGAAATGTGGGAGAAGTATCCACATTTATTCGCTACTTGAGGTAAGTTTCGAGGACGAAACTTTCTTTAAGGGGGGTGGATTGTAACACCCCGCATTTTCTTTTATATATGCCTATAGATATATAGATATAGCAAATAATGGTTGTAAAGATGTGGATAGGGGTATTGAAGTGTGTTTGAACTTTGTAAATTTGAAAAGTAAAGATTTAAAATGTTAATGAAAATCATAGTTGAAATTTAGTTTTAGTATGTGAAAATATGAAATTTTATGTCCTAGAACTTGTACTAAATAGGTTTGAGGTAGAAATATGTGTTGGAGAGGTTTGTGATGGATTTGGTTAGTTTTGGAATGGATTGGAAAGGGAAAACAAAAGAAATAGGCAAAACTGGGTAATTGGTATCGGTACTGAGTGATGAGCACATAATATTGCATATTTGAAGGGCTCATTACATGCATTTTAACTCAACTTTTGCATTTAAGTACTTAGAGTTAGCCGAAATTATGAATAATGTTGATATTTTGATGTTGCAAGTTTTTATTGCTTAAATCATGTATTTTAGGACATTGCAACTATGTTGGATGTGTGGTGAAGGCATGGACACAATACATGAAGAATTGGAGGCTTAAAAGTGAAGAAATCAATAAGGCATTGGTGATTGGGAATAAAGGTATCAGCAGCCACACCATTTTGTAGCAATGCCTCTGTTTTCCTCCATTTTGACCATGATCCACATTGAATCTAAAGAAGTTCAAAACATGAAAGTTGTAGATCTGGATGTCTTCTGTATTGTGTCCAAATTTTAGCTCAATCGGATGGTTGGATCAAAAGTTATGCAAAGTCTACGACAACTGGTCCAGAGCAGACAACTACTGGAAATACCTACCGGTAGTTATCACTCCAGTAGCTAATAACTACCGGTAGTCACTACCGGTAGGTCATCCAGAAGTGCCCAGAACGACTTCTTTCTTGCTCCACTTGCTTGGGGGTCCCACCTACACTTCTCCCACGCCTAGCCTGACATTTTATCCCTACAACCATGCCTCCCTTACACAAATGGAAGATTTTGGAGGCTTGGCATTGAATGAAGAGGAGAGAGAAGTGGGCTGCCATATGGGGTTGCAGGCTAGCCTGTCAAGACCCATCAACTCAGCCCCCTCTTGATGGGAGGTCTGCACACAGCTAAGGGGGAGCCTCATGCACAAAATTGGAAGTCTCCCACACACCATTATATTCAGCATTACACATTGTATGGGGGGTTGGCTACCTAAGCTTAGAGTAGTTTTAGTGAGGAAGAAGATGAATAGTAAAGTTGTGATTTTTACATGTTCTTCCATCCATTTCTCTTGTAACCTCTTGTAAGGATATTGTAAGCTTCCTTTACTGTCTTTAATGCCATTTATTAGAAGTACATTTCAAGTTTAGCCTTGCACTTTACATTTCACCATTGTTATGCTTTCAAGTTCTTCATTTTCATGCTTTAAATTGGGTATTGTATTTCCTTCTTCTTACTTTAAGATTTCTTGCATCTAGTTAAGTTTTAATCTTCTTTTCCTTTACTTGTCTATTTACATTATGCTTGGCTTTCTTTTATGAATGAGTAGTTAGATTTAAGTTGGGTAATCCAAGGGAGACCTTCTCTTGGGGATTCCATTTCAACTCTTCTCCTTCCTCCTCTCGGTGTACGGTGGTTCGGTTTGACGGGGTTGAGAGTGGACGAGTTAGTGAGCCTTTGATATTCCATAGGCCTAGTCACGGTTTATGCTTAGATACTCAACAATCTTGTCCCTAGCTTCCCCCGAATCAATCGTTCACCTATGCACCATTGGAAGAAGATTTCGAGTTGAGTTGGAATTCCCATTAGAATGACCTCTTTGGATTAGCCAACACTTGTTTTATTGCATTTTCATTTTCAATCACAACCACAAAACTCAAACAAAGATTTTACATTTTTCTCTTTTGTTCACCAAAATCACTTTCACACAACTCCCTTTCCTTCCCTGAGGAGACGACCTTGGAATACTCTTCCAAGTAAAATACCGACAACGAAAGACTCCTTGCGATTGGGGAGCGCTTTTGTTCACACCCGCATTTCATTTCATCATATTTTGTTCATTCCACAATTCCATCCACCACCATTCCGTTGTTGCCTAATCTTTTGCATCATTCCGAGGGAGAGTGCATCATCCGGAGGAAGAGTGACACTCCCCCATTCCTATAAGCCATACACACATTTAGGGATGATGTTTAGAGGTTAGGATACAACAAACGTTTTCCAATCAATCACTGAGTACCGGTACCCCGATTCCAGAAGGTTTCTTGTACCGGTACTGGGTACCGGTACCATTTGTCTGACGCCCGCTAAACAGTTAAAAGTCGGGATTTTTGTGTTATAAAACCCATCCCACATCCCATTTACCCCATTTCTTCATCTCCCTCTTACCCTAACCCTCCTAGAAACCCTTAGAGAGAAAGAGAGAGAGAGAAAACTCAAGATAAAAAGGAAAGACAAAGGGCTCACAAGTGATCCAAGACTCAAACCCTAGGTTTCTTCAAGAGCATAAGGTAGGGGTTTTCTCTCACTCACTTACATTGAGGCTAGGGTATTTATATATGTATGTTTTTGCTATCAATGGTATATATATGCTATAGAATCATCATCTCTTAGGCTTTTTGCAAAGATTACATTGTTAGGGTTTAATACCCATTAAATCTCTTTTCTAGCTTTAAAACCCTAGTTTTTGGGAGAGTGATGTATTTCTTCTTAAATGCTTCTTTATTATGAACTTCGAAAACCGTAGTTGTTTGTGTTGGGTAGAAAAATGATGTTATTGTGATCTCATGTATTTTCCTGGTTAGTTGGGGAATTGTTACATAATATATTTTGGGGATTTTGGAGAGATGTTTGTAAAATGATATAAATATTGGAATGGTATGCTTGGTTGGGTTGTTTGTGATGCCTTGAGGGTGAGAGGTTCCTTATAAGGATGCTCATGCCAAGAGAGGAGAGTATGTGATTTCCCTCAAGAGGTTCCTTATAAGGATGCTTGAGTTTGTTATGCCTTGAGGGTGAGAGGTTCCTTATAAGGATGCTCATGCCAAGAGAGGAGAGTATGTGATTTCCCTCAAGAGGTTCCTTATAAGGATGCTCATGCCAAGAGAGGAGAGTATGTGATTTTCCTTAAGAGGTTCCTTATAAGGATGCTTAAGAAACTAAGCCTTGAGGGTGAGAGGTTCCTTATAAGGATGCTCATGCCAAAAGAGGACAGTATGTGATTTTCCTCAAGAGGTTCCTTATAAGGATGCTTGAGTAACCAAGCCTTGAGGGTGAGAGGTTCCTTATAAGGATGCTCATGCCAAAAGAGGACAATATTATATAATGTGTGGGAAATGATTTATATTTTGAAAATGGATGTTTATTAAAATGGGTTATTATTGTTCATTTCTAGTACTATTGCTATCTAAACTTGAGATCCTTGTTGAAATGTCACTGCCTTATTTCAAATTATGTATCTATGTTATGTTAAAAATGAGACCGGCCATTTTAAATACGTTTCTAAACCTTGTTTGGGTTTGAGAGAATTTTTCTACAGAGCTTCATGCTCACCCCCTACCGCTAACATTTTTCAGATTACCCTCTCGAGGAAGAGCTAGGAGTCGAGGAGCCCACACACTGGGAGACTCCGATAGACGGGAGCGTGGATCCCGAGGGGGACGCCTAGAGTGACACTTCCTTTTGTTCTAGACTAGGATATTCATTTTGAACCTTGTAAAGTCTAGTTTTATTTTGTTATTTCCGCTGCGCTACATTAGTTAATTTTTGAGATGTAAATGCCATGGTTGGGCATATTCTTTTGGATAATGATGTAAATATTTTATGGATGATGAATGAAGTTTAATTTATTTATGGATGATATTAGTGCTCTCATGATGTAAATGGTTTTAGTATGTAATGCCGTTTAGGGTGGTATTTGGGGCGTTACACTATCACATTCTTTACAAAATGAAAAAAAGTTTTTAATTAAAGAAGGCCAATAAAAACCGGATTGCAAAACTTAGTAGGAGTTTTCTTTGAATAGAAGTGGCCACCGCATGCCTCAGAATGATAGAATGAAAGGACATCCCGTTGTTCATTTTTAGGTACGCATCTCCTCATCACTTGATATGGGCAATACTTTTACAGATACGGGTTGTCAAAGTAGAAGTATTTCACATCTGCCATGAATCTTCGTTTGTCCTCCGATCTCCAATGCGGTGGTATTTGTCCTGTGGCAAGATAATTGCAAATGTCAGCGTACCATGGATGAACAGAATGAATAGAAAACAAATGCTCATAGGTAAAAGAGTCAGGGATAGGGATATGCTCTTTGGCATCTTGGACTACAAGTCGTGACAAATGGTCCGCCACCACATTCTCGACTCCCTTTTTTTCTTTAATGATCAAATTGAATTCTTAAAGGAGGAGGATCCACCTAATGAGTCTCGATTTCGCGTCCTGCTTAGCCAAAAGATAATTCAAAGCAGAGTGATCAGTGTAGACTACAATAGGTGAACCAATGATGTAAGACCTAAATTTGTCCAATGCAAACACTACAGCTAGCAACTCTTTTTCGGTGGTAGTGTAATTCATTTGTGATTCATTTAGAGTCTTACTAGCGTAATATATTACATATGACCTTTTTTCTTCCCTTTGACCAAGCACTACACCGACCGCGTAATCACTCGCATCGCACATGAGCTCAAATGGAAGTTCCCATTTGGGTGGTCGCATGATTGGAGGTGAAGTGAGCATGCTTTTGAGTTTTTAAAAAGATGCCTCACAATCATCCGACTACACAAAGGGAACATCCTTTGCTAAAAAATTGGTCAAAGGTCTTGCCAATGTGCTTGAGTTCTTCCGTTGACCCTAATCTCCGAAAATCATCCCGTAATATGTGTATGGCTTATACAGATAGGTGAGTATCACTCTCCATCGGAATGATGCAAGAAATGGGGTAAACGTGTGTGTGGGATGAAATGTGTGTGTGTGTGTACAAAAGTGCTCCACAGCGTAGAGAGACTTTCGAGGGTCGTGTTTTACTTGGAATTGGTATTCCAAGGTCGTCTCCTCAGGGAAGGAAGGTGAATTATGTTGAAGGAGATTTTGTGAAAAATGGAAAAGTGTAAAAATCTTTGAGTTTGTGTTTTAGTGAGTTATACTTTTGATTAAAATGAAATGAAAACAAGTGTTGGCTAATACAAAGAGGTCATTCCAATGGGAATGCCAAATCAACTCTAGGGTTTTCTTGGGGTTGAGCGGGGAATTTCCCCTTCTCTTGTTGTGATGTCCCTATGGCATTTGTCAATTTAGTGATTTGGGTCCGAATGTCATTGAAAGTGCGGCGGTTTGGTTGTTGATGGTGGTTTGACTTTGTATGAATTGATGCACCACATCCTCTAAGTTCCTCTAATGGGGTGGTTGGTATGTGGATGGGTTGGATGGTCCTTGTTGACCAAAATTTTGTGGAGGTGGACCTTGGGAAAAATTTTGTGGAGGCGGGTTTTGTGAATACCCTTGCGGATTAGACCGGGGGTATTGAGAGCTAGACAATTGACCTTGACCTTGGTATTTATTTTGCTTCGGAGGCATGGGAGGTGAATATTCATTACAACCGTGAGGAGTGGGGTTCTCATTCTTCCAACTAAAGTTTAGGTGATTACTCCAACCTGGATTGTAAGTGTTTGAGTGCGGAAAGAATGATTGCCTCGTTTGGTTAAAGGCATTGACTTGCTCATGGTACACTTCCTTAAGTGTCGGAATGTTAGGGCACTCTGATATGGAATGATCCACACTCTCACAAATTGAGCAAAACTCCTCGGTCTTTGTAATGTCGGACACCTCATGACTCCTATTTACCTCAAGACTCTCCACTTTCCGAGATAACTTGGTGATTTTGGAAAGCAAGTCTTCCTGGTCCCTTAAGTCATACATTCCCCCCCCCCCCCACTTGGTTGATTACTACCCAGAGAAGACCTCGGTACATCGGTGGGATCCGTAATATCCCAAGATTGTGCATTTTGTGCCAATGTACTAAAGTATTCTAGGGCCTCATCGAGATCCTTGTTTAAGAACTCCCCATTGCACATCATGTCAATGAATTGTTGATGGCCCGGTGTAATCCCTTCGTAGAAGAAACTCACCAATTGCCATGATTCAAAGCCATGATGTGGAATGGATTGTAGCAATTCCTTGTAGCGATCCCAACAGTGATAAAATTGCTCATTGGACTTTTCCAAAAAGTTTTGGATTTACTTTTTAAGAGCGATGGTTTTAGGCACCGGAAAAAATTTGTTCAAAAACTTGGAAAGCATTTGTGCCCAAGAGGTTATGGATCGAGGCCTCAAGGAATTCAACCAAGTTTTGGCTTTGTTTTTAAGGTAAAAGGGAAACAATTTCAAGCGAGCTATGTCTTCCATAGCATGATTAGTGAGGAAGGTTGCAACTATATCCTCGAATTCCTTAATATGCAAATAAGGATTCTCTCTTTCAATTCCGTGGAATTGAGGAAGTAGTTGCAACATTACCAACTTAACTAGGAAGACATGAGTTTGGACCAGTAAGAGAATGCATGAGGGGGTAGTGTTTCTTGTGGGTTGAAGGTAATCCCTCATTAATCTCGTTGGAGGATCAATTTGGATGTTGTTCCCTTCATTCCTAGGAGAGAAATGCATTATAGGGTTTAGAATTCTAGGGTCTTGTACTCCACTGCCCCTTGGAACATTCACATTGGCACCTAAATCCTCAAAGTTGTCACCTGCATCCTCGGGTGGGTCTTGATCAACATTCATGTTGGGGCCTAAGGGTTGTCTAACCAATCTATTGTAGTCATCCCGTCCCCACATACAAAATAATATCTATAGATGAAAAGACAAATAAACAAAAGTATATACAAGGAGCAACGTACCTCGGCCCGTGATGAAAATCACGAGACTTACCTCCGTTGTCCGAAAATCACCTTCTAAATTCAACGCTTTACCTTCCCCGGCAACGGCGCAAAAAATGCTTGAGTTCTTCCGTTGACCCTAATCTCCAAACATCATCTCGTAATATGTGTATGGCTTATATGGATAGGTGAGTGTCACTCTCCCTCGGAATGATGCAAGAAATGGGGTAAACGTGTGTGTAGGATGAAATGTGTGTGTGTGTGTGTACAAAAGTGCTCCCCAAGCGTAGAAAGACTTTTGAGGGTCGGGTTTTACTTGGAATTAATATTCCAAGGTCGTCTCCTCAGGGAAGGAAGGTGAATTATGTTGAAGGTGATTTTGTGAAAAATGGAAAAGTGTAAAAATCTTTGAGTTTTGTGTTTTGGTGAGTTGTGCTTTTGATTAAAATGAAATGAAAACAAGTGTTGGCTAATCCAAAGAGGTCATTCCAATGGGAATGCTAAATCAACTCAAGACATTCTTCCAATGGTGCCTAGACATTCGATTGATTCGTAGGAAGCGAGGGACTAAAATGGAGGTGAGGATTCAAGCA
This sequence comes from Ilex aquifolium, assembly GCA_951799425.1. Lineage (NCBI taxonomy): Eukaryota > Viridiplantae > Streptophyta > Magnoliopsida > Aquifoliales > Aquifoliaceae > Ilex > Ilex aquifolium. Next base: position 23,033,419 of record OX637406.1, on the reverse strand, counting down.
TACCCCGTGACAAGCCTACGGTGTATCAAGAACTCACAACCACGTCCACACTCAACCTAGTCAAACCAAACCGTCTTTCACTACGAGGAGGAATGAAAAGGAGTTGTTTTAGCATACCCAAGAGGAATTCTCCCTTGGATTAGCCAACTTAAAGCTTAGCTACTCATATTTAATGCAAGAACATACATGAAATAAAGAGACATTATGAAGAAATGAAGATTGTAACTTAAATTAATGCAAGAAAAGTTAAACTATGAAGTAGTGCATTGAATACCCATTTTAAAAACTTGAAAATGAAAAACTCAATACAACAATGGTAGAATCTAAAATGTGTAACTAATCTTGCAATGCACTTGAAATAAATGACATTAAAGGTAATAAATGAAGTTACAAAAGTCTTACAGAAGATTACAAGTGAAATGGGTGGAAGAAATGCAAAAATCTAAGATTTCTCTCTCTAAAACTATCTCTTCTTCCTTGAGCTTCTCTCTCTACAATGCTCTACAAACTGAATAATGTCCAATGTTCCTCCATTTTTCATCCATGGAGGTCCCCCTAGGTGTGTGACAGGCCTCCCATCCATAGGAGGCTGAGTTGATGGCTTTTGGGCAGGCTAGGACTGGCCTAGCCTACACTTCCCAGGCTTCCTTCTTCTTTCTCCTCCTCATTAATGCTTGAGCCTCCAAATTCCAAGCCTAGGTGTGGGGAGGCAAGTCTATGTGTAAGCGATGTTAGGGGACAAGTGAAAGAACTTGAGTTGCAGGCTTCAGGCATTTTTCAGCAAAACTTACCGGTAAGTCGATGGCCAAACCTACCGGTAGGTTTTACTCTAGTAGCCAAAACCTTCCAGAAGGTTTGCGGTAGAACCAACTCCAGTAGAAAAAACCTACCGGTAGTTTTATGAACAAACCTACCGATAGATTTTTACTTGTTTTGCTCAAATCTTGGTCTTTTCACCTTCTATGCCATAGTCAAGCCTCCCCTTCATCTCCATTGACTTTAAGCACTACGATGGGGGCTTAACTCATGCTATTTTTAACTCTTTGCCAGCAAACATACTGAAAGCTCATTAAATGTAGAAATATTTCAATTCCTCCCATATTCACCACAAAAACAAGTCTAAAAAGGGTGCAAATGTGCAAATGATGTGCAATATTTTGTTCTAATCACACCCCCCAAGTTGAGTTTTACTAGTCCCTAGCAAACTTTATTTTCAAACCACAAAGTATAAAACTACAACAATCCATTTACACAAGTATATCACCAACATTTAAAATGAAAAAATCATAATGAAATTAATGAAATGAACTTGGGCAAGATGGAACAAAGAACTGTGGCATTTTTCATTAATCATTTCAAAAGTTCAGTACAAAAGGTTAGAGTTCAAAACAAAACGACCCAAAATCCTAAAGACACTTCTACTGGGCCGACAAAACTAACCCTAATATGTACAATCTGAAACAAAAAAGAAACAAAACATCTCATCATCCTAGTCATCACCCTCGTCTACATCATCATCCTCTCCAGTATCCTCCTCTCCAACATCCTCATCCTCAGTGTCGTCCTCAGTCCCCTCCTCCTCCTCCTCATCGTCGTCCTCGTCTGAATCTCCCACCTCAACAACAGTGGAAGCTGAGGGAGAAGAGGTGGAAGGTTTAGCAGCCGGAGGTGGTGGTCCACCAGGGATCGGCTCGCCAGGAAAGGTATGCTAGAAGAGCCTGGTCATCATTGCCGATATCCCCTACACCATCTCCTCCAACACATCCAGGTGTTGTGATACTGTGCGCACAGGTGCAAAAGTAGATGACCCAGGGACAGACGACCCAGTAGAGGATGGTCTTGCAGCTGATAACTCAGGTCTTGGAACCCTGGCTCGCTCACCCCGTGTCATAGCTATTCTCTTGTTGCTGCTCGACTTCCCTATGTCTCAGGAGGAGTCAGCACATTAGAGATATAACCCTACACCTTGCAGTGGTCGCACATACGGGTGACGAGGTTTCCAAATGGAAGGTTCGCCTTCAGCTTTCTAGCCTGGGCGAATTCCTTCATAAACTCCCATATCGAGAGGGCTACGTCCATGGCCTTTCATGTCATAACAACATGCATAAGGGCTAGCTTTTCAATGTTAGGGTTCTTCTTGGCTCCCCTGGGGATCAAGTTGTAATGCATCATCTTATTCATCATCCCATAGGAGTGCTTGAGGCCCCCGACTTGGATCGTCCCCCTGAATTGGGTCGGGTCCTCGTACATCAACCCTGCATACTCCAGGATGGTCTTGACCCCAAGGATGTTGTGTGGATACAGTGGGGTGTTGGGAGGCGGTCTTTGATGCTTCATCAGAATAGCAATCAGGTCTGGGGTCACATCGAAGGTTTTCCCCTCACATTCGTTCTCAGAATACTTGTATCTTCATCCACCAGCTTCAATTTCTCGTAAAATTCCCGACACAACGCAAAGTTGAACCCACTAACGGGCTCAAACCAAATCCCTATCACGTGGCCCTCAATGATCCTAACTACTTCGTTGTTCGAGCCTAGGGTGAGCCTATCGACGTACCTCTCACAAGTCACATTTTTCTCCTCGATGCTTTGGTAGCGAGCATCGTTCCTTGCTTTCTTCCTTCGCTCTCCCCGGTCTCCACTCAAACCCTCACCACTCCTCTTGCGGGCACTAGTACTCGCGGGTTGTGGGGAACCCGGCCTAGTGCGCTTGGTGCGGGCCATGAGAAACAATAGTGCCCCGAACACCAAGAGTGACACGAACACCATCAAAAGCCCCTCAATAGGGTCCACAACATCAAGAATGATCTTCCCTGTGCGAGCCATTGCAAGGAATTTGGAGCTTTTGGAAAGATTTCAGGAGAATAGAAATTAGGGGAAAAATCAGCAAACCTAGGGTTTAAGTGATGAATTCCACCAATCTTCAACAAAATTCACTCAATACACATCCCTAGCAGTGAAATATGAGGGATTAAGGTGATGGGTGAGGGATTTTGAAGCTTAGAGATGTTTGGAGGGAGAAAGAAACGTATTCATCTCTAAGCTCCAACCGGTGACCACCCTTGTCGGAATCAACTCATTCTCCTCATTTGCTACCACAGTGACCCCCGACTTCTTTGACACTACTTGAGTATGACTAACCCATTTACTATCGGCAATTGCAAAGATAATGCCCAAATCAAGTAGTTTGAGCACCTCATCCCTCACCACATCCTTCATGATAGGATTTAGCCTCCTTTGTGGTTGTCGGGACGGTTTGGAGTCTTCCTCTAAGTAGATTCAGTGTGTGCAAATGAGGGGGCTAATCCCCTTGATATCGGCAATTGTCCAACCGATTGCTCCCTTATGCCTCCTCAACACTTTCAATAAATCCTCTTCTTGCCTCAGCACCAAGGAAGAGCTTATCACCACCGGGAATATCTTGTGCTCCCCTAGGAATGCATACTTAAGTGTAGAAGGCAGGATTCAACTCCAAGATTGGTATTTGTATGGTTGATGGAAAAATTTCCTTCTCTTGTTGTGGAAGTTTCTCAAATTTCAAGGCCCAATTTCCTACTCCTTGCACAGTTTTCGGCTCCTTATCATCAACAAACTCTTCCTCCTCTAACTTTGAATTGCAAAGTAGCTCCATATGGTCCCCCACCAAGGTTTCAATTCGATTGACCTCATGCACTTCCTCATCATCACCCAATTGCTTGCACAAGTTGAATACATTAAGATCCATCGTCATGTTCCCGAAGGCAAGTTTCATTAGTTCGTTCCTGTAATTTATCACATCATTAGATGTAGCAAGGAAATGTCTACCTAGTATAACAGGAATTTGTGAACTAGGATTAGCAACCGGATGAGTATCAGGTACAATAAAATCCACGGGAAAATAGAAATTGTCTACTTGAACTAAAACATCCTCAACTACTCCCCTTGGTGTTCTAACACTTCGATCTGCCAATTGAAGAGTGATTGGGGTTGGCTTCAACTCTTCAAGTTGCAATTGTTGGTACACCGAAGAGGGTAGGAGGTTGACACTTGCTCCCAAGTCTAGAAGTGCTTGCTCCACACGGTAATTCCCTATGGTTATTGCAATGGTAGGGCAGCCGGGATCTTTGAACTTGGGTGGTGTGTTGGTCCTCAAAATGGAACTCACTTGCTCCTTGAGAAATGCCTTCTTATGCACATTCATCTTCCTCTTCACGGTGCACAAGTCTTTCAAAATCTTTGCACATGAAGGTATTTTCTTGATGGCATCTAGGAGCAGAATGTTTATCTTCACATGCTTAAACATTTCAATGATATCCGAATAGTTAGCAAGTTTAGCCGATGGCTTCAAACGTTGGGGAAAAGGGGCCGGAATAGGAAAATCATGCACATTCAAGTCAACAATTTTTTTTCTTTTCAAGTGTCTCACCCTCCTCAGAGTTGCCTTTAGTCTATTTTTCATTTGTCAATGTGGCCTTTGGTGAGACTTTTGGCAAAATGGTTTTATCAATTTGTTTGCCACTCCTAAGGGTGGTGACCGCCTTAAGTTGCTCACAACTCTCCTTGGTAGACTCGGACGACTCAATCACGTGTTGACCCCTTGGGTTTTCTTAAGGTTGAAAGGGAAATTTTCCTTTCTCTTGTTGGGATGACCCTATGGCATTGGTCAATTTAGTGATTTGAGTCCAGATATCATTAAAAGAAGCGGCGATTTTGTTGTTCATTATTGTTTGGCTTTGAATGAATTGGTGCACAACATCCTCCAAATTCCTTTTGTGAGGAGGTTGGTAGGTGGGTGAGTTGGATGGTTCTTGTTGGCCAAACCCTTGTTGGTGTGGGTTTTGGAAAAACCCTTGTTGATTGGACCGTGGGTATTGGGAGCTAGATTAGGGACCATGACCATAATAGGATTGGTTTTGCTTGGGTGGAATGGGAGGCGACAATGAGCTAGACCCGTGAGGAGTAGGGTTGTCATTCTTCCAACTAAAGTTCGGGTGATTGCTCTAACCCAGATTATATGTATTAGAATGTGGAGAGAATGATTGCCTACTTTGGTTGAAGGCATTCACTTGCTCATGATAAACCTCTTTGAGTGCCGGAATGTTTGGGCACTCCGAGATAGAATGCTAAACACTTTCACATATGGAACAATACTCCTCGGCCTTGGTAATGTTAGACACCTCATGCCTCCTATTCACCTCTAGACTCTCCACCTTGTGGGACAATTTTGTGATTTTGGCTAGCAAGTCTTCTTGGTCACACAAATTATACATTCCTCCCCTACTTGGTTGACACCCCGGAGAGGAACTTGGTTCATCGGCAGGATCCGTGATATCCCATGATTGGGCATTTTGTGCCAATGTATTGAGGTACTCAAGGGACTCATACAGATCCTTGTTTAGAAACTCTCTGTTGCACATCATGTCTATGAATTGTCAATGGCCCGGTGTAATTTCTTCATAGAGGAAACTAACCAATTGCCATGGTTCAAATCCATGATTTGGAATGGATTGTAGTAATTCCTTGTATCGATCCCAACATTGATAAAACTGCTCATTGGGTTTTCTCGAAAATGTTTGAATTTGTTTCTTAAGAGCAGTGGTCTTGGGCACCGAAAAAAATTTATTTAAAAATTCGGAAAGCATTTGTGCTCAAGAACTTATTGATCGGGGTTTCAATGAGTTCAACCAAGTTTTGACTTTGTCTTTGAGGGAGAAGGGAAATAATTTCATGCATGATATGTCTTCCATGGCATGATTTGTGAGGAATGTTGCAACAATTTTCTCAAATTCCTTAATGTGCAAATAAGAATTTTCTCTTTCAATTCCATGGAATTGAGGAAGTAGTTGTAACATTCCCGGCTTAACAAGGATGGCATGAGCTTGGACCGGTAAAAGTATGCACAATGGGGTGGTACTTCAGGTTGGTTGGAGATAATCCCCCATTGACGTCGTCGGAGGATCAATTGGGATATTGTTTCCCTCATTTCTTGGAGGGGGAATTGCATTCGAGGGTTTGGAATTCTAGGGTTTTGCATTCCCCCGCCCCTTGTGATATTAGCACCATCATCCCCGAAGTTGTCTCCGGGATCCTCGGGTGGGTCTTGGTCTACATTCATGTTTGGTCCTATGGCACGTCTCACTAATCTATTTTGGTTATCCCATCCCCACATTCAAAAATACTATCTACAATTGAAACAAAAAGTATACACAAATATATACAAAGGAGCAACGTACCTCGGCCCGTGATGAGAATCACGGGACTTACCTCCGTTGTCCGAAATCACCTTCTAATTCGACGCTTAGCCTTCCCCGACAACGGTGCCAAAAATGCTTGGTTCGCGATTCACCCTAATCTCCAAACACGAACCCGGATTGTGTGTATATGGCTTATACGAAGTGTTGAGTGTTACTGTCCCTCGGGTTCAATGCAAGAAATGGGAAAAATCGTCTGTGTGTGTGCAAAAGTGCTCCCCAAGCGAAGAGAGACTTGCAATGTCGTGTTTTACTTGGAATGGGTATTCCAAGGTCGTCTCCTCAAGGAAGGTAGGTCAAATTGTTGTGAAGGGTGATTTGTAAAGAAGTGAAAATGGGAAAATCTTTTGAATTTTGTTTTGGTGAGTGGAGTTTAGATAAAATGCAAGAAAACAAGGTTGGATAATCCCAAGAGGTCATTCCAATAAGAATGCCAAATCAACTCAATTCATTCAACCAATGGTGCCTAGGTGTTTGATTGATTCGTAGGAAGTGAGGGATTAATGTGGAGGTGTATCTACAGTGTATGAAGAGCTCACAACCACGTCCGCACTCAACCTAGTCAAACCAAATACTTTACACTACGTGGAAGAATGGAGGAGAGTTGATTTAGCATACCCAAGAAGAAATTCCCCTTGGATTAGCCAACTAAAATCTTAGCTACCCATAGTCAAAGCAAGCACATATAAAATGTAAAGAGACATGGTGATGAAATAAAGCTTAAAACTTGTATTGATGCAAGAAGAAATTAAACTACAAAAGCAAATTCATTTCATACCCAAATAGAAAGCTTGGAAAGAAAAACCCAAATGTAGACATGGAAATTCAAGAACATGAAGCTAGACTTGATTACACTTGAAATAAATGGGATTAAAGTGCAAGAATTAAAGATTACAAGTGATTTAAATCTTACTACAACTGAAATGGTGGAGGAAATGCAAAAACCTAACTTTCTCTCTCTAAAACTTCATCTTCTTCCCTGGAGCTTCTGTCTCTAAACTTGTGTAAAAACTAAAAATTATAGAGAATAGCCTAGTCCAAATTCGCCCATACCCCACCTTGGTCTGTGTGAGCTGACTTCCTATGATTGGAAGGGGTATAGGTACTGCTATAAGCAACCACAGGCCCAACATTGCCTCTTCCATGCTTTCCCCAACCACTCATCTTCTCTCTCCTCCTCCTCCTCCTCCATGCTTTGTCTTCCAAAATCAGGCTTTAGGTGTAAGAGAGCATTATAATATATCATAGATGTCAGGGTATGTGTGGGGTGATAAGAGGTGGGCCCCCGAAGTAGGTGGAGTTGAGATTGCAGGCTTCTAGTGTTTCTAGACAAAACCTACCAGTAGAATGATCATGAAACCTACTGGTAGGTTTTGGCAGAGGCTGTTGGGTTAAAGTAAAGACTCCCAGCTTGGAAGCACTGGCAGAGGCTGCTAGTTTTTTCCACCACTGCATTGGAAGAATCTTCTCCCAGCTTCCTGCTGGGTTAAAGCAAAGACTCGGCCCTGGTTATTGCCTCTTGGTGCTATAGCTCCCAGATTCTTTTGCTAATATTGCTTCTTGGATGGGGGCTTGTTCACATTCGGCTGCCCTACAGTCTGGGTCTTCTTTTGGGACTAAAGAAATGGGCAATTAGTTCGGATATGCCCTATACCTCCACATCCATGACATGGTCTAAGATCCACCCCATTCCTCTCCTGAAAGCCCCCAATTCCTTGAACAGATTGACCTTTCTTCCCAATCACCTAATCTAGGTAGCGATATGGAGCTGTTCTTTGAACTCCTCCACTACTATTGCCAGTAAGAAATGGGCCTCCTCTTGTCAAAGTTTTTCAATGTCAAGTCTCTTTGGTATCCCCTCCACCAGTGCAGCTCGATCGACCTGATCCCCATAATTGGATCTTTTGAGCCACGAGCTTCTCCCAAGTAGCAAGCCTTAAGCCTTGCTAAAATCGTTGAGCTCTCATGGCTTTGTTAGTTATGAACTCCGTCGCATAACGAGATAGCTCGTCAAACTTGCTCCTATATTCAGCTAAAGTTTGGGTGATTGCTCCAACCCGCATTTATGTATTAGAGTGTGGGGAGAATGATTGCCTTGTTTGGTTAAAGGCATTGACTTGCTCGTGGTACACTTCATTAAGTGCCGGAATGTTAGGGCAATTCGATATGGAATGCTCCACACTCTCACAAATTGAGCAACCCTCCTCGGTCCTTGAAATATTAGACACCTCGTGTCTCCTATTAACTTCTAAACTTTCCTCCTTTCGTGACAACTTGGCAATTTTTGAGAGCAAATCTTCTCAGTCTCTCAAATCATACATCCCTCCCCCATGTGCTTGATTACTACCCGAAGAAGACCTCGGTACATCGGTGGATTCTATCATATCCCAAGATTGTGCATTTTATGCCAATGTACTAAAGTAGTCTAGGGCCTCATCGGGGTCCTTGTTTAAGAACTCACCATTACACATCATTCCTGGCTTAACTAGGAAGGCATGAGCTTGGACCGATAAGAGAATGCATGAGGGAGTGGTGCTACATGTGGGTTGGAGAAAATCCCACATTGACCTCGCTGAAGGATCAATGGGGATATTGTTCCCTTCATTCCTAGGAGGGAAAGGCATTCTAGGGTTTGGCATCCTAGGGTTTTGCATTCCCCACCCCTTTGGACATTAGCCTCCTCATTCTCAAAGTTATCACCGGCATCATCGGGTTGGTCTTGTTCAAAATTCATGTTAGGGCCTAAGGGTTGTCTAACTAATCGATTTTGGTCGTCCCATCCCCACATACAAAACAATATCTATAAATGAAAAACAAGTACACAAAAGTATATAAAAGGAGCGACGTACCTCAGCCCATGATGAGAACTCATGGGACTTACCTCGGTCGTCCGAAAATCACCTTCTCAATTCAATGCTTTGCCTTCCCCGACAACGGCGCAAAAAATGCTTGATTATTTTCGTTGTTGTCCCTAATCTCAAAACATCATCCCGTAATATGTGTATGGATTATACGGATAGGGGAGTGTCACTTTCCCTCAGAATGATGCAAGAAATGGGGTAAACGAAAAAGTGTTGCGATGAAATATGTGTGTGTGTGAACAAAAGTGCTCCCCAAGTGCAGGGAGACTTTCAAATGTCATTTTTTACTTGGAAATCGTATTCCAAGTTTGTCTCCTCAGGGAAGGAGGTGAATCATTTTGAAGGTGATTTTGGTGAAAAAAGGGAAAGTGTAAAAATCTTTGATGTTTGAGTTTGGTGAGTGAAGATTTGTTATAGAAATGTAATGGAAAAAAGTGTTGGCTAATCCGAAGAGGTCATTCTAATGGGAATAGCAAATCAATTCAAGACCTTCCTCTAATGGTGTCTAGATGTTTGATTGATTCATAGGAAGCGCGGGACTACAATGGAGGTGAGGATTCAAGCATACACCATGACAAGTCTACGGTGTATCAAGAACTCATAACCATGTCCACACTCAACCTAGTGAAACCAAATCAACGTACACTACGAGGAGGAAAGAAAAAGAGTTTATTTAGCATACCCAATAAGAGTTCTCCCTTAGATTAGCCAACTTAACGCTTAGCTACTCATATTTAATGCAAGAACATTAATGAAGTAAAGAGACATTGTAAATAAATGAAGATTGGAACATAAGTTAATGCAAGAAAAGTTAACTAAGAAGAAATGCATTGAATACCCATTTTAAAAGCTTGAAAAGAGGGAAAATCCATACAACAATGGTAGAATGTAAATAGTGTACTTAAACATGCAATGTACTTGAAATAAATGACATTAAAGACAATAAATGAAGCTTACAAGATCCTTACAACAGACTACAAGTGAAATGGATGGAAGAAATGTAAAAATATAAGCTTTCTCTCTCTAACTATATCTTCTTCCTTGGAGCTTCTCTCTCTACAATGCAATACAGTTGAATATTTGTGTAATGTATGATCCAAAAATGTCCATGGAGCCCTCCCTAGGTGTGAGACAGACCTCCCATCCATAGGAGGCTGATTGGATTGCATTGGGTAGGCTAGGACAGACCTAGCCTGCATCTCCCTGACTTGCCTCTTCTCTCTCCTCTTCATTAATGCCATTGCCTCTAAAGTCCAAGCATGGGTGTTGGGAGGCATGTAGATGTGTAAGGGATGTCAAGGGACAAGTGGGAGAAGTGCAGGTGGGACCCCCAAATGGCAGAGCTTGAGTTGCAAGCTCTCTGGGCATTTTGGGCAAAACCTTCCAGAAGGTCGATGCAAACCTTCCGGAAGGTTTGTACAGGAACAGTTGAAACAACATTCCAGTGAGTAAAACCTTCCAGAAAGTTTTGCAAACCTTTCGGAAGGTTCATTCCAGTAGACAAAACCTTCTGGAAGGTTATAGCAGTGAATAGGCAGACCAAGTGTAAACCTTCTGGAAGGTTTTCAGCCAACTTGCATTATTCTTGGTTTCTTCACCCTCCAATCCTACCTTTAAGCCATCCCCTCATCTTCATTGATTTCAAACACTTCAATGAGGGCTTAACTCAAGCCATTTACATCTTTTCACCTACATTTACACAAAACTCCATTAAAGATAAGATTAAAAGCATATCTCCCCAAATTTACAACAAAAACAAGTATAAAAAGGGCATAACATCATACAATATATGCAATGTTTTGTGCTAATCACTCATCGGGATCCTTGTTCAAGAACTCCCCATTACACATCATGTCAATGAATTGTCGATGGCCTGGTGTAATCCCTTCGTAGAAGAAACTCACCAATTGTCATAATTCAAAACCATGATGTGGAATGGATTGTAGTGATCCCAACAGTTATAAAATTGCTCATTGGGCTTTTTCGAAAAGTTTTGGATTTGCTTTTTAAGAGCGGTGGTTCTAGGCACCGGAGAAAATTTGTTAAAAAACTCAGAAAGCATTTGTGCCCAAGAGGTTATGGATCGAGGCCTCAAGGAATTCAACCATGTTTTGGATTTGTCCTTAAGGGAAAAGGGAAATAATTTCAAGCGAGCTATATCTTCCATAGCATGATTAGTGAGGAAGGTTACAACTATATCCTCGAATTCCTTAATGTGTAAATAAGGATTTTTTTCTTTCAATTCCGTGGAACTGAGGAAGTAGTTGCAACATTCCTGGCTTGACTAGGAAGGCATGAGCTTGGACCGGTAAGAGAATGCATGAGGGTGTGGTACTACGAGTGGGTTGGAGAAAATCCCGCATTGACCTCGCCAGAGGATCAATGGGGATATTGTTCCCTTCATTCCTGGGAGGAAAATACATTCTAGGGTTTGGCATTCCCCCACCCCTTTGGACATTAGCCTCCTCATTCTCAAAATTATCACCGGCATCCTCGGGTGGGTCTTGGTCAATATTCATGTTGGGGACTAAGGGTCGTCTAACCAATCTATTTTGGTCGTCCCATCGCCACATACAAAACAATATCTACAATTCAAAAACAAGCAAACAAGAGTATATACAAGGAGCAACGTGCCTCAGCCTGTGATAAGAATTCACGGGACTTACCTCCGTTGTCCGAAAATCACCTTCTTAATTCAACGTTTTGCCGTCCCTGGCAACGGCGCCAAAAATGCTTGACTTAGTCCGTTGACCCTAATCTCCAAACATAAACCCTCAATGTATATATGGTTTATGTGTGTGGGTGAGTGTCACTCTCACTCGGGTTCGATAAAAGAAATGAGAAAACGGGTGTGTGAGATGAAGTGTGTGTGTATATGAACAAAAGTGCTCTCCAAGCGCAGAGAGACTTTCGAGTGTCGTGTTTTACTTTGAATTCGTATTCCAAGGTCGTTTCCTCAGGGAAGGAAGGTGAATTGTATTGAAGGTGATTTTGGTGAAAAAGGACAAGTGTAAAAATATTTTGAATATATGTTTTGGTGAGTTGTGTTCTTGATGAAAATGAAATGGAAACAAGTGTTGGCTAATCCAAAGAGGTCATTCCAATGGGAATGCCAAATCAACTCAAGACGTTCAATTGATTTGTAGGAAGCGCGGGACTAAAATGGAGGTGAAGATTCAAGCATACCCTCTGACAAGTATACGGTTTATCAAGAACTCACAATCACGTCCACACTCAACCTAGTCAAACCAAACCGTCGTACACTATGAGGAGGAATGAAATAGAGTTGATTTAGCATACCCAAGAAGAATTCTCCCTTGGATTAGCCAACTTAAAGCTTAGCTACTCATATTTAATGCAAGAAGATAAATGAGGTGAAGAGACATTGTGAAGAAGTGAAGATTGGAACTTAAATTAATGCAAGAAAAGTTAAACTATTAAGTGGTGCATTGAATACCCATATTAAAAGCTTGAAATGAAGAGAACTCAATACAATAATGGTAGAATCTAAATGGTGTACTTAAACTTGCAATGTACTTGAAATAAATGACATTAAAGACAATAAATGAAGCTTACAAGAGTATTCAAGAAGATTACAAGTGAAAATGGGTAAAGGAATGCAAAAATCTAAGCTTTCTCTCTCTAAAACTATGTCTTCCTCCTAGAGCTCCTCTCTCTATATCTATAAAATGCTGAATAATGTCCAAAGATGCTTGCATTTTCATCCATGGAGGTCTTCTCTAGTGTGTGGCAGGCTTCCCATCAAATAGGGGGTTGATTTGATGGCTTGGGCAGGCTAGGACAAGCCTAGCCTGCAACTTCCCTGGCTTGGCTCTTCTCTTTATTCCTCATTAATGCTTGAGCCTCCAAAGTATAACTTGAAGTGAAGGGAGGCTTGTATGTGTGTAAGAGATGTCAAGGGACAAGTGGGAGAAGCATAGGTGGGACCCCCAAGTGGCAGATCTTTAGTTGCAGGATGTCTGGGATTTCTGGGCAAAACCTTACGGAAGGTCGATATAAACATTCTAGAAGGTTTGTGCAGGAACAGTTAAAATAGCAGTCCAGACAGTAAAACCTTTCGGAAGGTTGTGGCAGTGAATAGACAGACCAAGTGCAAACCTTTCGGAAGGTTTATGGCCAAACCTTCCGGAAGGTTTTCATCCAATTTGCATTTTTCTTGGTTTCTTCACCTTCCAATCCTTCCTTTAAGCTATCCCCTCATCTTCATTGACTTCAAACACTTCAATGGGGGCTTAACTCAAACCATTTGCAATTTTTCACCTACATTCACACAAGATTTCATTAAAACGTAGATTAACCGCATTTATCCTCAATTTCACAACAAAAGCAAGTATAAAAGGGCATAACCCCATACAATATATGCAATATTTTGTGCTAATCACCTGACAATGCACAGATTTCACATGACTGCACAGTGGTAGACACTATAGACACTTCCATTATTTTTTTCATTTCTAAAGCTTCTAGCTTTCGAGATAAGGTAGTCATTCTAGCCCTTAGGTCATCATCCTCTTTTAACAGATACTTCCCTCCTTGGGATGTAGATGGCTTGGTATCAATAATGTTTGGAGAAGCCGAGTCCCACATTTGGGAACTCTCCAAAATGGTATCAAAGAACTCGAACGCCTCCTTGGGATTCTTACTCATAAATTCTCTCTGGGCCATCATTTGAACAAACTGACGCAATGGAGACGGGAGGGCGTCATAGAAAAAACCTACGAGTGTCCAACTCTTAAATGCATGATGTGGGCAAGCTTGGAAAAGATCCTTAAATCTCTCCGAACATTGATAAAAAGTTTCCCCTTCTTTTACAGAAAAATTCATGATTTGACGTCTCAGTGCATTAGTGCGATGCACAAGAAAAAATTTTTTTAAAAATTTAGTTTGCAAAACTTGCCAACTCAGAATAGATTGGGCTTTTAAAGAATTTAGACATTGTTTAGCTTTGTCTAGCTTTGTCTTTCAAAGAGAAAGGAAAAAGTTTCAACCTGGCCATTTCAGAACTATCTTGCAAAGCACCACATACTTCTTCAAACTCCTTAACATGCAAGTATGGGTTTTCAGACTCCAGACCGTGAAACTGCGGTAACAACTGTATTGTCTCTGCCTTAATGTTGAAATTTGGAGCATGTGTGGGAAGCAAAACATGACGGGACACTAGTGCGTGCAGGATGCAGATATTCTCTTAATGGTCGAACATTATGAACTACTTCTTGTTCTCGTTGATTATTATGAGCTATGCTTAATTCAAATGATGCTCGTGATGAAGATGATGTAGATGAAGGATTAGACTGATTTACAGACCATACTGATGACTTAACTGACATAAACAATGAAAATGCAACATAAAATAAATATAAATATAATACAAACTAAACAACTTCTCTGTTTGATTTGAAATCACCGTAACTCCCCGGCAACGAAGCAAGAAATCTTGACTCGACTCGTCCTGAATATGGTCATACACCCAAGTATAAGTGGTCAAAATTGTAATAGAATACTCGGTTTAAGTCCGAGGTCGAACCCACAGGGAGTTAAATATTGGAATTCAAAAACAGAACGGTGAAGTTGTTATAAATACAAAATGTAATGAAATAGATTGTGGTGCGAGCTTAGAACAATTAAAACAAACTTAATTAAAACTGTGGAAAATTAAAAGTTACCCTTCAGTAGGTATGATGTGTATTAAATTAACCCTCATTTTACTGAAAAGTCAACCGGTAGGTATGATGTGTATTAAACCACATCTAGCAACTGATTAGATTAGCAGACAGGTATATTTCTATGCAACAATCAAATAACCCGAGTAAACTAGAAGTCAAGCCATTCAGGAGGAATACTTGAATTACTCAATCGACATCTATGTACCATGCAACAGTTAAACAACTATAGTAA
This sequence comes from Ilex aquifolium, assembly GCA_951799425.1. Taxonomy (NCBI): domain Eukaryota; kingdom Viridiplantae; phylum Streptophyta; class Magnoliopsida; order Aquifoliales; family Aquifoliaceae; genus Ilex; species Ilex aquifolium. The sequence goes on along the minus strand of OX637406.1, from coordinate 23,018,413 downwards.
ACCAGAAGGCAAGCCATTCAGAAGGAATACTACAGTTATTCAATCGGCAGGTTGATGATTCACTGATGACGAGATTTTGATTTATGCATTGTATCGAAAGCATTGGCTATGCCGAGACTTAACCCATCTATAACCAATCAATTAACTGTTACATAAAGCCCAATCACGTACATCACTGTATCATGCATGAAGTACATAATTAGTAGATAGTATGGTATATAACATTAGGTACCGCTCGGTGTTCATAACTATGAGTATATTATAAATGTAACAATCCATCAATAAGGGAGGTATATATAACATTAAAGCATAGTTAAGACATCGGTATTTCCATAACTCAAACAATATCTTACATATGTTCACCCTTCACTGAAGAGTGTAAGTGGACTACTTACACCCCATTGCTATAGACGAGCAAGAGGTGCGAAATAGTTCCATTACAATACAAAATAAAATACAGACAATCCTTCCCCGAGGAATAGTTGAAACATGACCACTCTTAATACTGGTTATGACACAAAAGTGAGAGAGGTTCAACTCTCCAAGTAGAAAGGAATAAAATAAATGTAGAAGAAAGAAAATCTGCTGGAAAATAGGCTGGAAATGGTTTGGTAGGGCTTCACTGTACTGTATTTCTCTTACTCTCTCACTTTTCTGACTGTTTCTGACTCTCTAGCGAACTCTGACCTTCCCTGACTTCCCTCCACTCTCTTTGAATACCTCCTCTAGAATGCTAAAAATGAAAGTTGTAGGGGCTATTTATAGAGGTTGGGGGAGCTGCTTGAGGTGGTTTAGATAGGCTAGCCAATCATGGCCATTGGGAGAGAGGTAGGAGGTTAAGGCAGTTTGCCCACCGTTCGAACGCCACCACCACCGTCCGGACGGTGGTTCTTCTTTGGTTGCTTGATGTTGAATTAAGATAATTGAACTTGGCTCCCCTGCTGATTTAAGCTTTGACAGTTTGCTCCCCTTAACTTTGCAGCATTTACGCACAAAACCCTGAAAAATACAATGTTTAACGCATTAACCCTAATTTACGCACTAACCCTAATTTCATATATCTTGACTGTTTTAACTCATTTAACTATCACATTTAACCCATTTATTTAATTCATTAATGCACTAATTAGGGTTAATCATAAGCCCTGGCCTATCTGGCCTGATTGCGGAGTCCCTGCTTGTGAAGTAGTAGGGGCCTGTGGAGCACCCTAGAAATGAAACTGGTTTCCTTGGCCCATGGTGGGGCAGGGAAGAATGAAGAAGGTCTGTGGATGACCCATCGATGACTAGGACTGAGATGCCCCATTGCTCTGGGATCCCTACCTCTGAGGACAATCCCACTTCATGTGACCCCGCTGGTGACATATAAAACAAGTCTTCTGGTCTGCCTAGTAGGAAGTTTTGAAGTTTATCCCACCTTAGAAGGATTGACCTTGGCCTTAGCCTTGATAGTCTCGGCCTGTCCCTAATACCCTTGTGGAGTAGAAGTCTTTTGATACTTCCCCGAACTAGAAGAAAAGGATTGGCCCTCCTTCTTCTTGTCATTAGCACCCGCCTCTCGGATGCGCCTTGCATCTTCCACCTCTCTCTCAATGGTCATAGTCGTCTCGACCATCGAGTCCAAATCTTGTAGGCGGTGGCCCACAATCTTTCCCCGGATAGACAATTTCAAACCATCCTCGAACCTCCTCACTTTGGCCAAGTCTGGGGCCACATAGTCATTGGAAAAACGGGCTAACTCGGTTAACTTAGCCACGTATTCCATCACCATCATACTCCCTTGTTTCAAATCCAAGAATTCCTGGGCTTTCGCTTGTCAAACAGCCGACAGAAAGTACTTGTCCATGAAGAGCTCCCGGAACTCTCCCCATGTCATTGCCTCTATGTTCTTCGAGGCCTTTGCACAATCCCACCATAGATGGGCTTCTCCTTCAAGCTAGAACGCAGCTAGCCTTATCTTAGTGGCATCGGACGTGATCTCCATAGGCTCTAAGATCTTATCAACTTGCTGGAACCAATGGTCGGCCACCATCGAATCTGCCCCTCCCATGAAAGTCGGTAGCTTGTGTGCCTTAAAATTTTTGAGGTTACTTGAGCCTCCTTGGCCCACATTGGTGCTAGCTTGTGCAAAGGTAGCCGCCATTGTGCCTATAGCCTCCATAAAGGCTTGTTGGTCAAAGGCCGATGGTGGTTGGTTGTTATTCCGTCCACCTTCTCGGCCGTTCTGATGTCCTCTTCCTCTATTTGCCATCTACACACACATCAAATAGCAATAGAGCACTAACTTAGCATCCCAAGGTAGGGATCAAAATCGAAACATTGAGATTCCTTTCTTTACCTCACTAGTAGAGCGTGTGCCACCACTAGTAGACATCTATACCATGAACGTCCCGTTCGTTCTCTTTCCGACCCTCAAGGTTATGTTCTCTAACCCTAGTGACTCTTTTCTATATACATTTAATCATGCATATTGTTCACATAACACATAGCATGTAGCATATAAAACACATAACATGTAATGCACAATGGATGCAATGGCCTAGACCCATGCCCTGTAAGCCCTAGGTAAATCTAAAACCTAGGCTCTGATACCAAGCTGTGACATCCCAAAAAACGGGGGCCCTTTGTCAACCCATTGATCACCCATCAACCCGCGAAAGTACCAGTGAATGCCGCACAACCCGACACCACGTCAATAACATCCCCTTCACTGGGATCATAAACAACACAACATTTGGACAGAGTCTCCCTTGCACCGGGCACTCCCAAATGCATAACATATGTACATTTCAATCACATGACCCTTCTAAGGTGTAATATACATCAATTTACTCTTAATATTACTCCATTTACCTCCTTGAAGCAAAAGGACTAGAGGCCCGGAAGTTCGTCAAGATCATCTTAAATTTTTGAAAACTGAAGGAGACCTACCAGTAGAAAAATCCATGTTCTACCGATAGAAAAGCCTTCTAAAATTCTTCTATCAGTAGATACTTGGCATTCTACCGATAGAAATGCCTACTAGAATTCTTCTACCGATAGATACTCGACGTTCTACCAAAAGAAGTGCCTAGTTTTTTCCCGATTCAATCCTTTTTCAATTCCAACTCTTCCAACCTCATACAACATCAACTAAAACTCATAAAACATAGAATTTTACACAAAACATAGTCCATATGAGCTTGTTTTACAATCCTTTACATACTATTACATGTCCAAAACTAAATTACATACTAGTTTTATAAAAACATAATTTAAAGCCACATCTCGGCCTTTCTTCATCAATGAGGGCCCGAGTGAGAGCCATCCACCAGCGCATGTCCCGCACCTGAAATATTGTCCCCATAAAGGGTGAGCCATGCTCAATAAGGTATCTCCTAAAGAGGCTACTCTCCAACCTAGATGTATATGAAATGCTCACATGCAACTTAACAATCAACAACAATCCATTTAAGAATATGCAATTTATAATGGAATTCTCCATGTCATGCCATGTTATGAGATGAGACTCACACATTCAACTCAACCCGAGCCTTCATAGGCTTCCATAACAAATGCAATGACATGCGTATGAATCCGGGTCTTCCAAGGCCCTGCCATTGATATAACATGTGACACCCCAAAACCCGGGGGTCCGTTGATTACCCATCAACCCGCGAAATGCCGGTAGATACCGAGTAACTCGATATCACAACGTTATGCCCCAATTACCGGGGTCCATAATTTAACAAAATTGGGCAGAGTCTCCTTTGTACGGAGAGCTCTACCCAAAACACAACTTGTACACCATATAATAACAAGACCCATCTGAGGTCCAATATTCAACAATGACCACACCGGGTCATATATGAGTAAATATAGACCACACCGGGTCCATTTATCCATACTCATACAAAACATGCAAGACTATATTGAAATTAGTCCATAAAAGTCCAATTACAATTCTTTACTTACATTACATGCCAAAACTATATCACAAGTCTAGTTTTACAAAAGAAGTTATAAAAGCCACAAGTCGGCTTTCTTCACCCTTGCGGCCCTGAATGAGAGTCATCCACTGGCGTAAATCCCCCACCAGAAATGTTTCCCGTATAGGGTGAGCCACGCCCAGTAAAGTATTTCCTACAGAGGCTACTCCCCACCTTAAATGCATATGCAATGTGTATATGCAACAATCAACACATTTGTCCATTCAAGCATTGCTATCAAGAATATGCATCCAATGATAGGAATTCTATATCATGCCATGAAATGAGATGAGACTCACTTATGCAACTTCAACCCGAATCCTCACCGACTCCCACAACACAATGCAATGCACTTGTGAAATGAACCGTCATTTGACGAAAAATCCATCCAATGATCGTTTGGAATAAAAGTTGTTTCATTATAAAACCAATCATTGATGGGTGTTACTCATTGAATGAGTACTTTATAAATTAAAATCTTGTGTCTTGTTGGACAACGGATTTTGGATTTTATACCGCCGGTTTCGTATACCATACTACACTTTTCTGGAATTTCACCACAGATGAGTGTATAACCAAGTCGTCGGGTCTTGCACCCGAGAGGGGGATCTACCCCTTCTTGCTATACCCGACACAAGTTTTCCATGCAACCATGCGACTCAAAGCGGATCTTCGATCCACATTTTCCGAGCCCACAGACCAACCTCCAAACAAGTTGTTTGATCAACCATGCATCTCACACACACACACACACACCCATACTCATGTTTAAGCCCATGGATGGGATGCCTCCGTGCAAATGCAATGTAATGTGCCATTGCATATCAATGTCATGTCTCATATGTAATGAATGCTATATGTACAACTTAAACAACATATCAACATGTATCATGGACAATTATATCATAGACATATAATCTCCAAACTTTCATCTCAATGTCAAAACATCAACTAGCATGTATCAACATTTATATTCAACACAATTGACAAGCATGTTATTACATAATCGATGCTAATAACACACTTAAATCACAAGGTGCATGATAACACATAACAACCTACAAAAATCAGCCCAAAACAGTCCGTAAAGTGACCTAAACACAGTCCGCGAAGTGGCCTAAAAATAGTCCAGAAAGTGGCCTAAAAATAGTCCAGAAAGTGGTCTCAAAATAGTCCGGAACGTGTCCTAAAAACAGTCCGGGAAATGGCCTCAAAAAAGTCCAGAACGTGGCCTAAAAACAGTCCAAAATCAGTCCACTTTTCGGTCCGAAAATATTCCACTTTTCAGTCCAAAAACAGTTCACTTTTCTGTCCAAAATCATTTACAATTTCAGTCCAAAAAGAGTCACAATTTTAGTCCAAAAACAGTCACAATTTCAGTCCAAAAATAGCCCACAATTTAGGCACTAAACAGCCCACAATTTAGGCACTAAACAGTCCCCTAAAACAACCAAAAATCAGCCCCTTAAACAGCCCAAATTCAGCCCCTTAAGATAGGAATAAAACCAAAGTAGGAAGAACCCTACCTCTTGTAGCGTGTAGGAAGTAGTAGAACTTCCTAGAACACCAACCAAGGCCCAAAAACTTTTGATTTCTCCAAAGTCCCCTCTTGGATCTTCGGTGAAATTCACTTTTCTTGGTACGTAGACGTAGCCCTCGTTGCGGTGATCGACTTTAACTCTTGGTCCGAGTTGATCCAAGCGACGGAACTTCGAAAATCCGAGGGAGAAGCTTGAAGATCAAAGCTTTTTCCTCTTTTCTCTCTTTCTCTCCTCTATGGCCGGCCAAGTGATGAAAAATTGAGAGAAAATATCTGATTTTTCAGATATTTAACCCCTATTTATAATTATTAAATGTGTGGTCCAAATCGCACCGCATATTTCCTACTTTCGGGTCCGTTTTTCGTCCCGAAACGTTTCATTAGATCCCGGTTTAATTCCAAATTAATTTTATTTGAAATTTAACTTAATTATAAGGAAATTATATAAAATATATTTATGGGGACCTTTAAAATGTCATTCGTCACGCAGTCGTCTCGAACGACGTGCAAAAATCTGACTATCTCGGAATTCGACGAAATTTAACAGGGTGACTCGATTTCGCGATACGAATCCAACGGCGAACTCCGTTTCCTCATCCGAGGTCTAGAGCATGAGTATCTCAAATACGCATTAGGATGGCAAATGACTATTTTGCCCTTATTCACAAAAAGTTCAAATTTACTCGGGTTTTACATTCTTCCCCCCTTAAAAAGAATTTCGTACCCGAAATTCACACACACACATACATGCAATCCCATGCATATGCTACAATCATGTAATAGGAAATGACTATAAAAATGTACCTCTATCCTCAAAAAAGAAAGGATAATTGGCACGTACGGTGTCCTGGCGCTCCCATGTCGCCTCTTCCACTCCCCGGTGCTGTCACAACACCTTCACTAGCGTCACGGTCTTGCCTCGCAAAACCTGATCTCGGCTATGCATGATACGCACCGGTCCCTCCTCGAAGGTCCCATCTGCATCAACAACAAGCTCACCCCAATCCACCACATGAGTCGGATCTGGGGTGTATTTCCGGAGCATAGAGACATGGAATATCGCATGAACACCTGATAGGTTTGGCGGTAACGCCAACCGGTAAGCGACTATACCAACCCTCTCAAGTATCTCAAAGGGCCCGATATACCTCGATGACAGCTTTCCTCGCTTGCCGACCCTGACCACTCCTCTCGTAGGCATCACCTTCAAGAAGACATGATCTCCCACCTCAAACTCTTGAGGTCGCCGCCGTCTATCGGCGAAGCTCTTCTGCCGGCTCTGAGCCGTGAGAATACGCTTCCGTATTAAGCTTACCTTCTCTGAGGTGTCTCTAACCAAGTCCGGACCCGTAGAAGGTCTCTCTCCAACCTCCATCCAACAAACCGGAGATCGACTTGGCCTCCCATATAGTGCCTCATAGGGTGCCATCTGTATGCTCGTTTGCTAACTATTGTTATAGGCGAACTTCACCAAGGGTAAATGATCTTCCCAGCTACCCTTGAGATCTAGGACACATGCCCGTAGCATGTCCTCTAATGTCTGAATGGTCCTCTTAGACTGACCGTCCGTCTGGGGATGAAAAGCAGTGTTCATCATCAGTTGTGTCCCCATGGCTCGTTGGAAACTCTCCCAAAAATGAGCCATAAACCTGGGATCCCGATCTGATACTATAGATACGGGTACCCCATGCAACCGGACAATCTCTCGTATATATAACCTGCAGAATTCCTCCAGTGTGAAGGTTATCCGCACAACCAAAAAAGTGTGCCGACTTCGTAAGCCGATCCACTATCACCCACACCGCGTCATGTCCCCGCGATGTCCGTGGCAAGTGGGTCACAAAATCCATTTTGACATGTTCCCACTTCCACTCAGCTACCTCCAATGGCTGGAGCAAACATGCTGGTCTCTGGTGTTCAGCCTTAACCTGCTGACACAAGAGACATCGACTGACAAAATCGCCAACTTGCCTCTTCATTCCACTCCAGTAATACTGGCGACGAAGATCATGATACATCTTCGTGCCCCCTAGATGAACCGCAAAACGGGAGCAATGAAATTCCCTAAGGATCTCCTCTCTCAGATCCGTCAACTGAGGAACCACAACCCTTCCTCGATACCGAAGACTGCCATCCGAGTGAATGGCCCAGCGCTCATCACCTGTACCTGCCTGTACACGGTCGCGAATGGACAATTGTTCCGTGTCCTGACTCTGGGACTCAATCACCTTGCTCAGTAGAGAAGGCGTAGCCACCAAACTCCCCAAAGTACCCTGAGCCTGACCCATATAGCGTAGCCCGAACTGTCCCACAGTCTCGAGCATCCGCCACTCCCGGGAAGCCACACTAGTCAAGACTCCCTGTGACTTCCGGCTGAGTGCATCAGCCACCACATTTGCCTTACCGGGGTGGTAATGCAAAGTGAAGTCATAATCTTCCAGGTACTCCATCCACCTGCGTTGCCTCATGTTGAGGTCCCGTTGTGTAAAGATGTACTTCAGACTTTTGTGGTCTGAAAACACCTCGAACTGCTCACCGTATAGATAGTGGCGCCAAGCCTTCAAAGCAAAGACAATGGCCGCCAACTCCATGTCATGTGTGGGGTAATTTTGCTCGTGGTTCTTTAACTGCCGAGAACCATAAGTCACTACCCTCCCGGACTGCATCAAGACACATCTCAGTCCGTCCTTCGAGGCATCACAATACACTGTGTACCTTTGTCCCCTTTCCGGGACTATCAAGATAGGGGCTGAAGTAAGCCTCCTCTTTAACTCCTGGAATGCGTTCTCGCAAGAATCATTCCACTCGAACTTGACCTCTTTTCGAGTCAACCTAGTCATAGGTGCAGCTAGTCGGGAGAAGTCATCAATAAACCGCCGGTAATACCCTGCCAATCCCAAGAAACTGCGTATCTCGAAGACTGACTTCGGCCTCTTGATTGATGAAAAACGTTGTATTCCCTAACCCCTAAACATCACCATTTGACATGTGTATATGGCTTATGTGTGAAAGGGAGTGTCACTCTCCCTCGGGGTGATACAAGAGATTAGGCAACAACGAATTGGTGGAAAATGGAATGAACAAAATGTGAAATGAAACGCGGGTGTGTGAACAAAAGTGCTCCCCAATCACAAAGAGTATTTTGTGTGTCGGTGTTTTACTTGGAAAAGTATTCCAAGGTCGTCTCCTCAGGGAAGGAAATTTCAAGTTGTGTGAAGGTGATTTTTGCAAAAGGGAAAGAAGGTGAAAAATCTTTTGTTTGAGTTTTGTGGTTGTGTTTGTGAATGGAAATGCAAGAAAACAATTGTTAGCTAATCCAAAAAGGTCATTCCAATGGGAATACCAAATCAACTCAAGTCTTCCTCCAATAGAGCCTAGAAGTACGATTGATTCGTGGGAAGCTCGGGACTAAAATGGAGGTGAGGATTCAAGCATACCCCGTGACAATGCCTACGGTGTATCAAGAACTCACAACCATGTCCTCACCCCAACCCAGTCAAACCGAGCCATCGTACTCTGAGAGGAGGAATGAAAATGAGTTGAAGTGGCACATCCAAGAGGAATTCTCTCTTGGATTAACCAACTTAAAAGCTAGTTACTCATGCATAAAAGAAAGACAAGCATAATGTAAATGGACATAATGAAATGGAGCATGAAACTTGAACTAATACAAGAAAACGTAAACTAAGAAGACAAATATGAAATACCCATTTTAAGCATGAAATGAAGAAAAACTTAATACAACAATGGTAGATTGAAGAGTACGAAACTAAACTTGCAATAGACTTGAAATAAATAAGATTAAAGTGCAAGAAATAAAGATTACATGATATCTAAAAGCTTACTACAATTGAAATGGAGAAGAGAATGCAAAAACATAAATTTCTAGCACTATTCATTGTCTTCTTCCTTGGAACTAAAACTAAGCTTAGGTAGCCACCTCTCAAGAACTTGTGTAATGCTGAATATATGGTGTGTAGCCTCTGCATTTTCGTCCATAGGGTCCTCTAGCATGAGTGAGCTAGCCTCCCATCAATAGGGGGCTGAATGGATGGGTATGGCAGGCTAGCACAGGCTTAGCCTGCACTCCCCAGGCTTCACCCCTTCTCTCTCGTCTCATTCAATGTCAAGCCTCCAAAGTCTTTAACTATGGTGTAGGAGGCATGATTGTAGGGATAAAATGTCGGGCTAGGTGTGGGAGAACCAATGGTGGGACCCCCAAGCACGTGGAGAAGAGTTTGCAGGTGTTCTGGGCTGTTCTGGGAGCGTACCGGTACTGTGTACCGGTACTCTAAACCTTCTGGAGTTCGAAGTACCGGTACGCAGTACCGGAACGATATAGTACCGGTATTGTGTACCGGTACTGTTTTCTGCTCCGGACCACTCTTTGTAGAATCGGCATAACTTTTGATCCAGAGGTCCGATTGAGCTGAAATTTTGACACAATACAGAAGACATCCAAATCTACAACTTTCATGTTTTGAACTTTTTCAGATTCGAATTTAATCATGGTAAAAATGGAGGAAAACCGAGGCTCTTCAACCCAGTGGTGTGGCTGCTGGCGCTTTTGTTCCCAAACACCAATACCTCCTTGATTTCTTCACTTTTAAGCCTCCAAATCTTCATGTAATGTGTACATGCCCTCACCACACATCCATCATAGTTGCAAGGTCCTAAAATACATGATTTAAGCTATAAAAACATGCAACCTCGAGAATTCAACATTATTCATAAAATCGGCTAACTCTAAGTACTTAGATGCAAAAGTTGAGTTAAAATGCATGTAATGAGGCCTTGAAATATACAATATTTTGTGCTCATCACCTCTCCCAATTCATGACTGCCTCAACCTTCTCCGGGTCTACGGATACACCTGAAGCTGACACCACATGTCCCAAAAACTTCACTTCAGTCAGCCAAAATTCACACTTGCTGAACTTGGCGTACAACTGATGGTCTCTTAAGGTCTGAAGAACAATCCTCAAGTGACCCTCATGCTCCTCCTTAGACTTGGAGTAGATCAAGATGTCGTCAACAAAGACTACAACAAATTGATCAAGGTAGGGTTGAAACACCCTATGCATGAGATCCATGAATGCTGCCGAGCATTCGTCAACCCAAATGGCATCATTGTGAACTCGAAATGCCCATATCGCATCCTAAACGCCGTCTTAGGGATATCCGCCTCCCTAACCCTCAACTGATGGTAACCGGTGCAGAGATCTATCTTGGAGTAGACCCGTGCCCCTCTCAGCTGATCAAACAAGTCATCAATCCTTGGCAAAGGGTACATATTCTTGATAGTAACCCTATTCAACTGCCGGTAATCTATGCATAGTCGAAGGGTTTTGTCCTTCTTATTTGCAAATAACACCGGAGCGCCCCAAGGTGAGGTACTCGGTCTAATGAACCCCATGTCCAACAATTCCTGCAATTGGACTTTGAGTTCTTGCAACTCAACAGGCGCCATCCTATGTGGAGTCATAGAAATGGGCGAACTACCGGGGTGCAACTCAATAGTGAAGTCTACATCCCTATGTGGAGGTAATCCCGGTAGTTCATCCGGAAAAACATCCTCATAATCACAAACCACCCGAGGTAGACCCAACTATTGTCTTGCCTCGTCCTCCAGGCTAAGACTTGCTAGCCAACCCATCAACTGCCCGTGCCATATAGATTCGTACACGGCTTGAGGTAAAGCATCGTGCTTTGCCTCCTGGAATTTGAAACAAACACCATCAGGCGTATAAGCAGTGACCCGCTTCCGATCACAATCAATGACGACTCGGTGTGCCGCCAACCAATCCATTCCCAGGATTACATCGAACTCCGACATGTCCATGACCCGGAGGTCCACGGTGAGTAGAATCCCTGAGATCTCTAACTCACACCCCCGACATATCTGATCAACTCTCGCCCTAGCACCTAGGGGAGAACTCACATGCAATGGCTCTTCTAAGGTCTCAACCTTTAAGCCCAAGTCTTTCACACAAGATGCAGCAATAAATGAATGTGATGCACCAGAATCAAATAATACTCTAGCCCATAAGCGAAAGAGTAGAAATGTACCCTGTACCACTAACAGGTCTGCCGGCTCAGTCTAAGGTATCATGGCGTAGACACGCCCCTGGGTCCCCGAAGTTCCAGCTTGTGAGCCCTGCCCTCGACCCCGACCCATACCCTGGCCCATCTGGCCTGCTTGCGGAGTTCCCGCTCGTGAAGTGGTAGGAGCCTGTGCAACACCTTGGAACGGATACTGGCTTCCCTGACCCATAGTGGGGTAGGAAGGAGTGTAGTGAGACTATGAATATCCCACTGATGGCTGGGACTGAGACGCCCCCTGACCCTGGGATCCCTGCCTCTTAGGACAATCCCGCTTCATATGCCCCCGTTGGTGGCAATGATAGCAAGTCCGTTGGCCTGCCTGAAAAGGAGGCCTCTGATTTCTCCCGCTTCGGGAGGACTGACCTTGACCTTGGTCTTGATAGCCGCGGCCCTGCCCTTGATGCCCCTGCGGAGCAGAAGTTCTCTGTCTCTTCCCTGCACTAGAAGAAGAGAATTGACCCTCCTTCTTCTTGTCTTTACCACCCGCTTCCCGGATGTTATTTGCATCATCAACCTCTCTTTCAATGGCCATAGCTATCGTGACCATTGTGTCCAAATCTTGCAGAAGAAGGCCCACAATTTTGCCCCGGATGGACAACTTCAAGCCCTCCTCAAACTTACGTACTTTGGCCATGTCTGTGGCCACATAATCATCGGAGAAATGGGCTAATTCAGTGAACTTAACCACGTATTCCATCACCGACATCGTTCCTTGCCTCAAGTCTAAGAACTCTCGGGCCTTTGCGTGTCGAGCAGCTGCCAGGAAGTACTTACCCATGAAGAGTTCCTTGAACTCTGCCCAAGTCATTGTCCCCAATTTCTTTGAGGTCTTGATCCAATCCCACCACACTTGGGATTCTCCCTCTAGCTAAAAAGTAGCTAGGGTTATCTTCGTAGCATCAGAGGTGATCTCCATTGCCCCTAAAACCTTGTCTACTTGCCGGAACCAATGATCAGCTACCATCGGGTCCCCCTAGTAGAACCTGTGTCACATACTAGTAGACGTTTAACCCTTGAACTATCCCGTTCATTCTTTTTCCGAACCCAATGTTATGTTTTCTAACCCTAGTGTTCCTCCTTTCCATATACATTCTACCATGTATATAATTCACACAACAAGTAACACATAACATGTAGCAAGTAGAGCACATAACATGAAATGCGTATGGTATGCAATGGTCTAGACCCATGCCCATCAAGCCCTAGGTTAATCGTATAACTAAGCTCTGATACCAAGCTGTGACACCCCAAAACCCGGGGGTCCGTTGATTACCCATCAACCCGCGAAATGCCTGTGGATACCGAGTAACTCGATATCACAACGTTATGCCCCATTTACCGGGGTCCATAATTTAACAAAATTGGGCAGAGTCTCCTTTGTACGGGGAGCTCTACCCAAAACACAACCTGTGCACCATATAATAACAAGACCCATCCGAGGTCCAATATTCAACAATGACCACACCGGGTCATATATGAGTAAATATATACCACACCGGGTCCATTTCTTCATACTCATACAAAACATGCAAGACTATATTGAAATTAGTCCATAAAAGTCCAATTGTAATTCTTTACTTACATTACATGCCAAAACTATATCACAAGTCTAGTTTTACAAAAGAAGTTATAAAAGCCACAAGTCGGCTTTCTTCACCCTTGCGGCCCTGAATGAGAGTCATCCACCGGCGTAAATCCCCCACTTGAAATGTTTCCCGTATAGGGTGAGCCACGCCCAGTAGAGTATTTCCTACAGAGGCTACTCCCCACCTTAAATGCATATGCAATGTGTATATGCAACAATCAACACATTTGTCCATTCAAGCATTGCTATCAAGAATATGCATCCAATGATAGGAATTATATATCATGCCATGAAATGAGATGAGACTCACTTATGCAACTTCAACCCGAGTCCTCACCGACTCCCACAACACAATGCAATGCACTTGTGAAATGAACCGTCATTTGACGAAAAATCCATCCAATGATCGTTTGGAATAAAAGTTGTTTCATTATAAAACCAATCATTGATGGGTGTTACTCATTGAATGAGTACTTTATAAATTAAAATCTTGTGTCTTGTTGGACAACGGATTTTGGATTTTATACCGCCGGTTTCGTATACCATACTACACTTTTCTGGAATTTCACCACAGATGAGTGTATAACCAAGTCGTCGGGTCTTGCACCCGAGAGGGGGATCTACCCCTTCTTGCTATACCCGACACAAGTTTTCCATGCAACCATGCGACTCAAAGCGGATCTTCGATCCACATTTTCCGAGCCCACAGACCAACCTCCAAACAAGTTGTTTGATCAACCATGCATCTCACACACACACACACACACACACACCCATACTCATGTTTAAGCCCATGGATGGGATGCCTCCGTGCAAATGCAATGTAATGTGCCATTGCATATCAATGTCATGTCTCATATGTAATGAATGCTATATGTACAACTTAAACAACATATCAACATGTATCATGGACAATTATATCATAGACATATAATCTCCAAACTTTCATCTCAATGTCAAAACATCAACTAGCATGTATCAACATTTATATTCAACACAATTGACAAGCATGTTATTACATAATCGATGCTAATAACACACTTAAATCACAAGGTGCATGATAACACATAACAACCTACAAAAATCAGCCCAAAACAGTCCGTAAAGTGACCTAAACACAGTCCGCGAAGTGGCCTAAAAATAGTCCAGAAAGTGGCCTAAAAATAGTCCAGAAAGTGGTCTCAAAATAGTCCGGAACGTGTCCTAAAAACAGTCCGGGAAATGGCCTCAAAAAAGTCCAGAACGTGGCCTAAAAACAGTCCAAAATCAGTCCACTTTTCGGTCCGAAAATATTCCACTTTTCAGTCCAAAAACAGTTCACTTTTCTGTCCAAAATCATTTACAATTTCAGTCCAAAAAGAGTCACAATTTTAGTCCAAAAACAGTCACAATTTCAGTCCAAAAACAGCCCACAATTTAGGCACTAAACAGCCCACAATTTAGGCACTAAACAGTCCCCTAAAACAACCAAAAATCAGCCCCTTAAACAGCCCAAATTCAGCCCCTTAAGATAGGAATAAAACCAAAGTAGGAAGAACCCTACCTCTTGTAGCGTGTAGGAAGTAGTAGAACTTCCTAGAACACCAACCAAGGCCCAAAAACTTTTGATTTCTCCAAAGTCCCCTCTTGGATCTTCGGTGAAATTCACTTTTCTTGGTACGTAGACGTAGCCCTCGTTGCGGTGATCGACTTTAACTCTTGGTCCGAGTTGATCCAAGCGACGGAACTTCGAAAATCCGAGGGAGAAGCTTGAAGATCAAAGCTTTTTCCTCTTTTCTCTCTTTCTCTCCTCTATGGCCGGCCAAGTGATGAAAAATTGAGAGAAAATATCTGATTTTTCAGATATTTAACCCCTATTTATAATTATTAAATGTGTGGTCCAAATCGCACCGCATATTTCCTACTTTCGGGTCCGTTTTTCGTCCCGAAACGTTTCATTAGATCCCGGTTTAATTCCAAATTAATTTTATTTGAAATTTAACTTAATTATAAGGAAATTATATAAAATATATTTATGGGGACCTTTAAAATGTCATTCGTCACGCAGTCGTCTCGAACGACGTGCAAAAATCTGACTATCTCGGAATTCGACGAAATTTAACAGGGTGACTCGATTTCGCGATACGAATCCAACGGCGAACTCCGTTTCCTCATCCGAGGTCTAGAGCATGAGTATCTCAAATACGCATTAGGATGGCAAATGACTATTTTGCCCTTATTCACAAAAAGTTCAAATTTACTCGGGTTTTACATTCTTCCCCCCTTAAAAAGAATTTCGTACCCGAAATTCACACACACACATACATGCAATCCCATGCATATGCTACAATCATGTAATAGGAAATGACTATAAAAATGTACCTCTATCCTCAAAAAAGAAAGGATAATTGGCACGTACGGTGTCCTGGCGCTCCCATGTCGCCTCTTCCACTCCCCGGTGCTGTCACAACACCTTCACTAGCGTCACGGTCTTGCCTCGCAAAACCTGATCTCGGCTATACATGATACGCACCGGTCCCTCCTCGAAGGTCCCATCTGCATCAACAACAAGCTCACCCCAATCCACCACATGAGTCGGATCTGGGGTGTATTTCCGGAGCATAGAGACATGGAATATCGCATGAACACCTGATAGGTTTGGCGGTAACGCCAACCGGTAAGCGACTATACCAACCCTCTCAAGTATCTCAAAGGGCCCGATATACCTCGATGACAGCTTTCCTCGCTTTCCGACCCTGACCACTCCTCTCGTAGGCATCACCTTCAAGAAGACATGATCTCCCACCTCAAACTCTTGAGGTCGCCGCCGTCTATCGGCGAAGCTCTTCTGCCGGCTCTGAGCCGTGAGAATACGCTTCCGTATTAAGCTTACCTTCTCTGAGGTGTCTCTAACCAAGTCCGGACCCGTAGAAGGTCTCTCTCCAACCTCCATCCAACAAACCGGAGATCGACATGGCCTCCCATATAGTGCCTCATAGGGTGCTATCTGTATGCTCGTTTGCTAACTATTGTTATAGGCGAACTTCACCAAGGGTAAATGATCTTCCCAGCTACCCTTGAGATCTAGGACACATGCCCGTAGCATGTCCTCTAATGTCTGAATGGTCTTCTCAGACTGACCGTCCGTCTGGGGATGAAAAGCAGTGTTCATCATCAGTTGTGTCCCCATGGCTCGTTGGAAACTCTCCCAAAAATGAGCCATAAACCTGGGATCCCGATCTGATACTATAGATACGGGTACCCCATGCAACCGGACAATCTCTCGTATATATAACCTGCAGAATTCCTCCAGTGTGAAGGTCATCCGCACAACCAAAAAAGTGTGCCGACTTCGTAAGCCGATCCACTATCACCCACACCGCGTCATGTCCCCGCGATGTCCGTGGCAAGTGGGTCACAAAATCCATTTTGACATGTTCCCACTTCCACTCAGCTACCTCCAATGGCTGGAGCAAACATGCTGGTCTCTGGTGTTCAGCCTTAACCTGCTGACACAAGAGACATCGACTGACAAAATCGCCAACTTGCCTCTTCATTCCACTCCAGTAATACTGGCGACGAAGATCATGATACATCTTCGTGCCCCCTAGATGAACCGCAAAACGGGAGCAATGAAATTCCCTAAGGATCTCCTCTCTCAGATCCGTCAACTGAGGAACCACAACCCTTCCTCGATACCGAAGACTGCCATCCGAGTGAATGGCCCAGCGCTCATCACCTGTACCTGCCTATACACGGTCGCGAATGGACAATTGTTCCGTGTCCTGACTCTGGGACTCAATCACCTTGCTCAGTAGAGAAGGCGTAGCCACCAAACTCCCCAAAGTACCCTGAGCCTGACCCATATAGCGTAGCCCGAACTGTCCCACAGTCTCGAGCATCCGCCACTCCCGGGAAGCCACACTAGTCAAGACTCCCTGTGACTTCCGGCTGAGTGCATCAGCCACCACATTTGCCTTACCGGGGTGGTAATGCAAAGTGAAGTCATAATCTTCCAGGTACTCCATCCACCTGCGTTGCCTCATGTTGAGGTCCCGTTGTGTAAAGATGTACTTCAGACTTTTGTGGTCTGAAAACACCTCGAACTGCTCACCGTATAGATAGTGGCGCCAAGCCTTCAAAGCAAAGACAATGGCCGCCAACTCCATGTCATGTGTGGGGTAATTTTGCTCGTGGTTCTTTAACTGCCGAGAACCATAAGTCACTACCCTCCCGGACTGCATCAAGACACATCTCAGTCCGTCCTTCGAGGCATCACAATACACTGTGTACCTTTGTCCCCTTTCCGGGACTATCAAGATAGGGGCTGAAGTAAGCCTCCTCTTTAACTCCTGGAATGCGTTCTCGCAAGAATCATTCCACTCGAACTTGACCTCTTTTCGAGTCAACCTAGTCATAGGTGCAGCTAGTCGGGAGAAGTCATCAATAAACCGCCGGTAATACCCTGCCAATCCCAAGAAACTGCGTATCTCGAAGACTGACTTCGGCCTCTTGATTGATGAAAAACGTTGTATTCCCTAACCCCTAAACATCACCATTTGACATGTGTATATGGCTTATGTGTGAAAGGGAGTGTCACTCTCCCTCGGGGTGATACAAGAGATTAGGCAACAACGAATTGGTGGAAAATGGAATGAACAAAATGTGAAATGAAATGCGGGTGTGTGAACAAAAGTGCTCCCCAATCACAAAGAGTATTTTGTGTGTCGGTGTTTTACTTGGAAAAGTATTCCAAGGTCGTCTCCTCAGGGAAGGAAATTTCAAGTTGTGTGAAGGTGATTTTTGCAAAAGGGAAAGAAGGTGAAAAATCTTTTGTTTGAGTTTTGTGGTTGTGTTTGTGAATGGAAATGCAAGAAAACAATTGTTAGCTAATCCAAAAAGGTCATTCCAATGGGAATACCAAATCAACTCAAGTCTTCCTCCAATAGAGCCTAGAAGTACGATTGATTCGTGGGAAGCTCGGGACTAAAATGGAGGTGAGGATTCAAGCATACCCCGTGACAATGCCTACGGTGTATCAAGAACTCACAACCATGTCCTCACCCCAACCCAGTCAAACCGAGCCATCGTACTCTGAGAGGAGGAATGAAAATGAGTTGAAGTGGCACATCCAAGAGGAATTCTCTCTTGGATTAACCAACTTAAAAGCTAGTTACTCATGCATAAAAGAAAGACAAGCATAATGTAAATGGACATAATGAAATGGAGCATGAAACTTGAACTAATACAAGAAAACGTAAACTAAGAAGACAAATATGAAATACCCATTTTAAGCATGAAATGAAGAAAAACTTAATACAACAATGGTAGATTGAAGAGTACGAAACTAAACTTGCAATAGACTTGAAATAAATAAGATTAAAGTGCAAGAAATAAAGATTACATGATATCTAAAAGCTTACTACAATTGAAATGGAGAAGAGAATGCAAAAACATAAATTTCTAGCACTATTCATTGTCTTCTTCCTTGGAACTAAAACTAAGCTTAGGTAGCCACCTCTCAAGAACTTGTGTAATGCTGAATATATGGTGTGTAGCCTCTGCATTTTCGTCCATAGGGTCCTCTAGCATGAGTGAGCTAGCCTCCCATCAATAGGGGGCTGAATGGATGGGTATGGCAGGCTAGCACAGGCTTAGCCTGCACTCCCCAGGCTTCACCCCTTCTCTCTCGTCTCATTCAATGTCAAGCCTCCAAAGTCTTTAACTATGGTGTAGGAGGCATGATTGTAGGGATAAAATGTCGGGCTAGGTGTGGGAGAACCAATGGTGGGACCCCCAAGCACGTGGAGAAGAGTTTGCAGGTGTTCTGGGCTGTTCTGGGAGCGTACCGGTACTGTGTACCGGTACTCTAAACCTTCTGGAGTTCGAAGTACCGGTACGCAGTACCGGAACGATATAGTACCGGTATTGTGTACCGGTACTGTTTTCTGCTCCGGACCACTCTTTGTAGAATCGGCATAACTTTTGATCCAGAGGTCCGATTGAGCTGAAATTTTGACACAATACAGAAGACATCCAAATCTACAACTTTCATGTTTTGAACTTTTTCAGATTCGAATTTAATCATGGTAAAAATGGAGGAAAACCGAGGCTCTTCAACCCAGTGGTGTGGCTGCTGGCGCTTTTGTTCCCAAACACCAATACCTCCTTGATTTCTTCACTTTTAAGCCTCCAAATCTTCATGTAATGTGTACATGCCCTCACCACACATCCATCATAGTTGCAAGGTCCTAAAATACATGATTTAAGCTATAAAAACATGCAACCTCGAGAATTCAACATTATTCATAAAATCGGCTAACTCTAAGTACTTAGATGCAAAAGTTGAGTTAAAATGCATGTAATGAGGCCTTGAAATATACAATATTTTGTGCTCATCACCTCTCCCAATTCATGACTGCCTCAACCTTCTCCGGGTCTACGGATACACCTGAAGCTGACACCACATGTCCCAAAAACTTCACTTCAGTCAGCCAAAATTCACACTTGCTGAACTTGGCGTACAACTGATGGTCTCTTAAGGTCTGAAGAACAATCCTCAAGTGACCCTCATGCTCCTCCTTAGACTTGGAGTAGATCAAGATGTCGTCAACAAAGACTACAACAAATTGATCAAGGTAGGGTTGAAACACCCTATGCATGAGATCCATGAATGCCGCCGAGCATTCGTCAACCCAAATGGCATCATTGTGAACTCGAAATGCCCATATCGCATCCTAAACGCCGTCTTAGGGATATCCGCCTCCCTAACCCTCAACTGATGGTAACCGGTGCAGAGATCTATCTTGGAGTAGACCCGTGCCCCTCTCAGCTGATCAAACAAGTCATCAATCCTTGGCAAAGGGTACATATTCTTGATAGTAACCCTATTCAACTATGCATAGTCGAAGGGTTTTGTCCTTCTTATTTGCAAATAACACCGGAGCGCCCCAAGGTGAGGTACTCGGTCTAATGAACCCCATGTCCAACAATTCCTGCAATTGGACTTTGAGTTCTTGCAACTCAACAGGCGCCATCCTATGTGGAGTCATAGAAATGGGCGAACTACCGGGGTGCAACTCAATAGTGAAGTCTACATCCCTATGTGGAGGTAATCCCGGTAGTTCATCCGGAAAAACATCCTCATAATCACAAACCACCCGAGGTAGACCCAACTATTGTCTTGCCTCGTCCTCCAGGCTAAGACTTGCTAGCCAACCCATCAACTGCCCGTGCCATATAGATTCGTACACGGCTTGAGGTAAAGCATCGTGCTTTGCCTCCTGGAATTTGAAACAAACACCATCAGGCGTATAAGCAGTGACCCGCTTCCGATCACAATCAATGACGACTCGGTGTGCCGCCAACCAATCCATTCCCAGGATTACATCGAACTCCGACATGTCCATGACCCGGAGGTCCACGGTGAGTAGAATCCCTGAGATCTCTAACTCACACCCCCGACATATCTGATCAACTCTCGCCCTAGCACCTAGGGGAGAACTCACATGCAATGGCTCTTCTAAGGTCTCAACCTTTAAGCCCAAGTCTTTCACACAAGATGCAGCAATAAATGAATGTGATGCACCAGAATCAAATAATACTCTAGCCCATAAGCGAAAGAGTAGAAATGTACCCTGTACCACTAACAGGTCTGCCGGCTCAGTCTAAGGTATCATGGCGTAGACACGCCCCTGGGTCCCCGAAGTTCCAGCTTGTGAGCCCTGCCCTCGACCCCGACCCATACCCTGGCCCATCTGGCCTGCTTGCGGAGTTCCCGCTCGTGAAGTGGTAGGAGCCTGTGCAACACCTTGGAACGGATACTGGCTTCCCTGACCCATAGTGGGGTAGGAAGGAGTGTAGTGAGACTATGAATATCCCACTGATGGCTGGGACTGAGACGCCCCCTGACCCTGGGATCCCTGCCTCTTAGGACAATCCCGCTTCATATGCCCCCGTTGGTGGCAATGATAGCAAGTCTGTTGGCCTGCCTGAAAAGGAGGCCTCTGATTTCTCCCGCTTCGGGAGGACTGACCTTGACCTTGGTCTTGATAGCCGCGGCCCTGCCCTTGATGCCCCTGCGGAGCAGAAGTTCTCTGTCTCTTCCCTGCACTAGAAGAAGAGAATTGACCCTCCTTCTTCTTGTCTTTACCACCCGCTTCCCGGATGTTATTTGCATCATCAACCTCTCTTTCAATGGCCATAGCTATCGTGACCATTGTGTCCAAATCTTGCAGAAGAAGGCCCACAATTTTGCCCCGGATGGACAACTTCAAGCCCTCCTCAAACTTACGTACTTTGGCCATGTCTGTGGCCACATAATCATCGGAGAAATGGGCTAATTCAGTGAACTTAACCACGTATTCCATCACCGACATCGTTCCTTGCCTCAAGTCTAAGAACTCTCGGGCCTTTGCGTGTCGAGCAGCTGCCAGGAAGTACTTACCCATGAAGAGTTCCTTGAACTCTGCCCAAGTCATTGTCCCCAATTTCTTTGAGGTCTTGATCCAATCCCACCACACTTGGGATTCTCCCTCTAGCTAAAAAGTAGCTAGGGTTATCTTCGTAGCATCAGAGGTGATCTCCATTGCCCCTAAAACCTTGTCTACTTGCCGGAACCAATGATCAGCTACCATCGGGTCCCCCTAGTAGAACCTGTGTCACATACTAGTAGACGTTTAACCCTTGAACTATCCCGTTCATTCTTTTTCCGAACCCAATGTTATGTTTTCTAACCCTAGTGTTCCTCCTTTCCATATACATTCTACCATGTATATAATTCACACAACAAGTAACACATAACATGTAGCAAGTAGAGCACATAACATGAAATGCGTATGGTATGCAATGGTCTAGACCCATGCCCATCAAGCCCTAGGTTAATCGTATAACTAAGCTCTGATACCAAGCTGTGACACCCCAAAACCCGGGGGTCCGTTGATTACCCATCAACCCGCGAAATGCCCGTGGATACCGAGTAACTCGATATCACAACGTTATGCCCCATTTACCGGGGTCCATAATTTAACAAAATTGGGCAGAGTCTCCTTTGTACGGGGAGCTCTACCCAAAACACAACCTGTGCACCATATAATAACAAGACCCATCCGAGGTCCAATATTCAACAATGACCACACCGGGTCATATATGAGTAAATATATACCACACCGGGTCCATTTCTCCATACTCATACAAAACATGCAAGACTATATTGAAATTAGTCCATAAAAGTCCAATTGTAATTCTTTACTTACATTACATGCCAAAACTATATCACAAGTCTAGTTTTACAAAAGAAGTTATAAAAGCCACAAGTCGGCTTTCTTCACCCTTGCGGCCCTGAATGAGAGTCATCCACCGGCGTAAATCCCCCACTTGAAATGTTTCCCGTATAGGGTGAGCCACGCCCAGTAGAGTATTTCCTACAGAGGCTACTCCCCACCTTAAATGCATATGCAATGTGTATATGCAACAATCAACACATTTGTCCATTCAAGCATTGCTATCAAGAATATGCATCCAATGATAGGAATTATATATCATGCCATGAAATGAGATGAGACTCACTTATGCAACTTCAACCCGAGTCCTCACCGACTCCCACAACACAATGCAATGCACTTGTGAAATGAACTGTCATTTGACGAAAAATTCATCCAATGATCGTTTGGAATAAAATTTGTTTCATTATAAAACCAATCATTTATGGGTGTTACTCATTGAATGAGTACTTTATAAATTAAAATCTTGTGTCTTGTTGGGCAACGAATTTTGGATTTTATACCGCCGGTTCCGTATACCATACTACACTTTTTCAGAATTTCACCATAGGGGAGTGTATAACCAAGTCGTCGGGTCTTGCACCCGAGGGGGGGATCTACCCCTTCTTGCTATACCCGACACAAGTTTTCCATGCAACCATGCGACTCAAAGGGGATCTTCGATCCACATTTTCTGAGCCCACAGACCAACCACCAAACAAGGTGTTTGATCAACCATGCATCTCTCACACACACCCATACTCATGCTTAAGCCCATGGATGGGATGCCTCCGTGCAAATGCAATGTAATGTGACATTGCATATCAATGTCATGTCTCATATGTAATGAATGTCATATGTACCACTTAAACAACATATCAACATGTATCATGGACAATTATATCATAGGCATATAATCTCCAAACTTTCATCTCAATGTCAAAACATCAACTAGCATGTATCAACATTTATATTCAACACAATTGACAAGCATGTTATTACATAATCGATGCTAATAACACACTTAAATCACAAGGCGCATGATAACACATAACAACCTACAAAAATCAGCCCAAAACAGTCCGTAAAGTGACCTAAAAACAGTCTGTAAGGTGGCTTAAAAATAGTCCGCGAAGTGGCCTAAAAATAGTCCACAAAGTGGCCTAAAAATAGTCTGGAAAGTGGCCTCAAAACAGTCCGGAACGTGTCCTAAAAACAGTCCGGGAAATGGCCTAAAAACAGTCCGGAACGTGGCCTAAAAACAGTCCGGAAAAACAGTCCGGAAAAACAGTCCAAAATCAGTCCACTTTTCGGTCCGAAAACAGTCCACTTTTCAGTCCAAAAACAGTTCACTTTTCCGTCCAAAATCATTTACAATTTCAATCCAAAAATAGTCACAATTTCAGTCCAAAAACAGTCACAATTTCAGTCCAAAAATAGCCCACAATTTAGGCACTAAACAGTCCCCTAAAACAGCCAAAAATCAGCCCCTTAAACAGCCCAAATTCAGCCCCTTAAGATAGGAATAAAACCAAAGTAGAAAGAACCCTACCTCTTGTAGCGTGTAGGAAGTAGTAGAACTTCCTAGAACACCAACCAAGGCCCAAGAACTTTTGATTTCTCCGAAGTCCCCTCTTGGATCTTTGGTGAAATTCGCTTTTCTTGGTACGTAGACGTAGCCCTCGTCGCGGTGATCGACTTTAACTCTTGGTCCGAGTTGATCCGAGCGACGGAACTTCGAAGATCCGAGGGAGAAGCTTGAAGATCAAAGTTTTTTCCTCTTTTCTCTCTTTCTCTCCTTTATGGCCGGCCAAGTGATGAACAATTGAGAGAAAATATCTGATTTTTCAGATATTTAACCCCTATTTATAATTATTAAATGTGTGGTCCAAATCGCACCGCATATTTCCTACTTTCGGGTTCGTTTTTCGTCCCGAAACGTTTCATTAGATCCCGGTTTAATTCCAAATTAATTTTATTTGAAATTTAACTTAATTATAAGGAAATTATATAAAATATATTTATGGGGACCTTTATAATGTCATTCGCCACGCAGTCGCCTCGAACGACGTGCAAAAATCTGACTATCTCGGAATTTGACGAAATTTGACAGGGTGACCCGATTTCGCGATACGAATCCAACGCTGAACTCCGTTTCCTCATCCGAGGTTGAGAGCATGAGTATCTCAAATACTCATTAGGATGGCAAATGACCATTTTGCCCTTATTCACAAAAAATTCAAATTTACTCGGGTTTTACATTACACATCCAATGAACATTTATAAATCCTGGGTCTTTCTTAGGGTGGGTATTTATGGACTTACACCAACGGGCACCCAACCGACACGACATTTATGGACTTCCACTAACGGCTCCGCGGACGCCAACACACTTTATGGACTCGATACCAACAAAGTGTGACTTGATCCAAAATGTTTACACCCAAGTGCAGGCGGTCAAGTTGTAGTTATAATCCGGTTAAGTCCGGAGTTGAATCCACAGGGAACTAATGTTGGTGTTTCGGGGTAAATAGTTACATAGACCAAAGTGACTGAAACCCTTGAGATTTGAAGTTATGAAGTTTATGGAATTTCCTGGACAGAATATAAGATTCTCTCCAAGGGTTTTTTCTAGAAAAAATATAATATTCTTTCAAATGTAAAAGTCACCCTTTAGCTCGAGGATCTGAACATTTAGTCAATCATCCGGTAGTTATATATGTGCTTGAGAACTCAATTAAACCCTGTGTCAATAGCAAGTTAATTAGAGGATAAAGATGGATTGTGAGAATTAAGAGCATGGTTTCGATGTCTTTGTAGAGATTTACGAGAATTGTCTGTGCCGAAACTCAACCCATCTACAAACAAGCAAGTAATTCTACAAGTCATCCTACCACTGTGCTAATATTCCATTCTTAGTTGAACCACAATAATGGTGAAGATTGAAATGTATTCATGAAGATCTAGCTGGAGTACTTGCAAAGAACCAATGAATCCTCCTATGCCAAGAGTCATCTTCTCTTATAAAGGACTCATGGTTGTACAAAGTACCTTAGCTTTCCTAGATGCATGATGAGCACATAATATTGCATATTTAATGGCCTTATTACATGTATTTTAACTTAAATTTGCATTTAATTACTTAGAGTTAGCCAAAGTTATGAATAATGTTGAAATTTTGATGTTGCAGGTAATCATAGTGTAAATGATGGATTTTGGAACCCTGCAGCTAAGTGTGGATGAGTGGTGAAGAGATGGACACATTATATAAGGATTGGGAGGTTTGGAAGGTGAAGAAATCAAGAAAAATGCATTTGGAAAAGAACCTTCCGGAAGGTTTTCATCGACCTTCCGGAAGGTTTAGCCCATTGGAATTGAAAAAATGCAAAACATGACCTTATATTTTTCCCATTTTTGACCATGATCAACTTCCAATATGAAAAAGTTCAAAAAATGAAAGTTGTAGATCTGGATGTAGTCTGTATTGTATCAAAATTTCAGCTCAATCGACGGTTGGATCAAAAGTTATGTGCTCTATATTGTATCAAAATTTCAGCTCAATCGGACTGTTGGATCAAAAGTTATGACAATTCTACGAAACCTAGACCTGAGCTGTCACCTTCCAGAAGGTTTAGCCTACTGGAATAAACCTTCTGGAAGGTTTACGTCGACCTTTCGGAAGGTTTTGCCCAGACAGCCTACAACTCATGCTCCACTTGCTTGGGGGTCCCACCTATGATTCTCCCACATAGGTGGAGAGAGAAAGATGCCTCCTACACCCCAAAGTCAGCAAAGAAAGATGAAGGATGGGAGAGGAGGAGAGAGAAAGATGGAGGCATGGTGGGTTGCAGGCTAGGCTTGTCCTAGCCTGTCCAAGCTATCAACTCACCTCCTATGGAAATGAGGCCTGTCACACACCTAGGGGGGGACCTCCATGGACGAAATTGCAGAGGTCTTTCACCATATATTCAACATTCAAACTCACATTCAAGGGAGGTTACCTAAGCTTAGAAAGCTCTAAGGAAGAATATGAATAGTGAGATAGAGAAGTTGATATTCTTGCATTTTCTTCCTTCCTTTTACTTGTAGTTTATTGTAAGACTCTAGCAATCTTCATTTAATTTCTTTAATTTCATTTATTTCAAGTGTATTTAAAGTTTAGCTACATGTTTTGGATTTCACCATTATTGTATTAAGTTTTCTTCATTTCAAGCTTTTAAAATGGGTATTGAATATTTTTCTTCATAGTTTAAGATTTTTTTGCATTGAGTTAAGTTCCAATCTCCATTTATTTTATATGGCTCTTTAAATTATGCATGTCTTTCCTTTATTCATGATTAACTAAGCTTTAAGTTGGCTAATCCAAGGGAGAAATCCTATTGGGTGTGCTATTTCAACTCATTTTATTTCCTCCTCGTAGTGTACGTTGATTCAGTTTGACTAGGTTGAGTGTGGACGTGGTTGTGAGTCTTTGATATCCCATAGACTTGTCACGGGGTATGCTTGGATCCTCACCCCCATCTTAGTCCCTCGCTTCCCACGAATCAATCGAACATCTAGACACCATTGGGGGAAGGTCTTGAGTTGAGTTGGCATTCCCATTGGAATGAACCCTTCGGATTAGCCAACACTTGTTCCATTTCATTTTTTCTTAAAAACACAAGCACAAACCAACTTCAAACATCAAAGAGTTTACACTTTTCTATTTTCACAAAACACCTTCACACAATTTGACCTCCTTCCCTCAGGAGACGACCTTGGAATACTCTTCAAAGTAAAACACGACACTCGAAAGTCTCTCTGCGCTTGGGGAGCACTTTTGTTCACACACACACACACATTTCCATTCACCCACCATTATTCTGTTTCCCCATTTCTTGCATCATTCCGAGGGAGAGTGACACTCCCCTATCCCGATAAGCCATACACATATTTAGGGATGATGTCCGGAGATTAGGGAATCTGACAGAATCCATCAAGCAATGCATTCTATCATTCAATAAGTAATCAACAGATAAAGCATTGAGCATAAATGAAATGCACAAAAATAACTTGCGAATGATTTATACATGTCCATCACCTCTTACTAAAGAGTGAATGAGAAACTACTCACTCTTCATGGCTTTGGTAAAGCTAGAAAAGTGAGTGATTCTCATCCCTCCAAGTAGAGGAAGTTACAAGAGAAACTACACTACATAATGAGCCTATCTTCAACGAAGAATGAGTGAATCACTTTCCACTCTTCATGGTTTTGGTAAAGCTAGAAAAGTGGAAGAGTTTCACTCCTTTAAGGGAAGAAAGAAGCTCTAACAATGGAAGCTAATGAAACTAATAATGAAAGTAGAAGGAATCTAGTTACTTTTGGAGGGTTTCCTCCTCAACCAAAAGATGATCCATCTCCCTCTGTCTCTCTCTATGTATGTCTATCTATCTATATATCTGCATGCCTCCATATCTCTCCAAAGAGGAGGTATTTATAGGCAAGGAGGAGGGGGTAAGGAAGAGTAAAAGAATTGTTTAAAAGTCCTCAAAGTCCAAGTTAATGCCCCAAGATCCGGATGGAAAATCAACTACTCTACATTCTGTCTGGGAAATAAGTTCGAACGTGAGATGGCGTTCAAACATTGACTCTTGTCTTCTGTGATGGACGTTCGAACGCTAACTTGAGTTTGAACGTGGTACTTAAGTAGCTCTTGTCACCCACAGTAGATAGTAGTCAACAACCCATGTCTCATCACCCTGGCAGTCCTCTGGAGATCCTCAAATAATTCAAGATGGCGTTTGAATGTGGATTGACATTTGAGCATTGTACTTAAGTAGCTCTTGTTCTTCTGTGAGAATAACTGCAACACGCCATATGCCATCACCCTAGCACTCTTCTAGGGGCCCTCAATTATTTCAAGATGGGCGTTCGAATGTGGATTGGTGTTCGAACGTTGATGCCTTGGTTCCAACTTCTCCAATTTTCCTCCAGCACAGGTGGGTGTTGCATGAAAGTTTGATGTTTATTGACTTTAGGCCCTTGTACAATCTTTTTCCTGAAATGTCATCATTGAAACTCTATCAATGCATAATTAGTCATATAAAAGCATAGTAAGATGCTAATTTTAACTACTAATCACACCCCAACCTAAATATTGCTAGTCCCTAGTAATACAACAACGATTGAATGAAAAATTATTTACAATGCCATTTTCGTAGGTCATCCGGTTGCATTTAGCATATGCAACAAGCCGTTAAACCCCTAGATTTCCCCTAGCGGACGAGTGTTGTCTCGTGAGGGTTTTCAGTGAAACTACCCACAAACTTCAGTCGAACATATGTGTGTATATGAGATTTCTTGTCAGAGTGAGTTAGCACCATGGTCGTTGAGACACCCAACCCTCAATTTTGACTTGTCTCCCAAACACTTCTCTTTCATAGGTACGTACTCTATGCAAAAATAAGCATTTGTCATATTGGTATTTGATATTCCCTATGTAGTAGGAATAATCATTCTAGCGACAAGAATTGTTATATAACAAACACTCTTCTTTACAACCTTCCATTGATAGCTTTGATTTTACAAACCTCCCTTAGAATGCTCTCAGGAAAAATTCCCTCCAATTATAGTGAATTTTCTCTCAAAGGGCATGTGATCAGAAGAAGGCTAATTGTAAATTCACATGCACAATTAGTATGGGAGTTAAATCTAAGGAAACAGACTAATCATGTTTGGCATAATCTCATGGAAGAACATTGATACAAATAAAGTAATACTATTTAACATACCCCAAACTTTTGATTGACGACCTACACATGGATTAGACTTTAGATCAATTAGGGCTTTTTATAGGTTGTAATGTGGCCAGGGGTCAGTGGTTAACGAAATGACGGATAAGAGGAGTTCAAGATGGGTTATCAATTTGGTTATACATCTGCACATTCTCTCATTTTCTTCATCTTGCCTTTGGAAAAATTGATCGTGCTCCTCTCTTTGTTCTCTTTTCATTCCATTCCCTTTTTTCTTTCAAATCACAATTCATTGGCTAGATTGATTTCTTTTGAATTCTCTTTCTTTGCTCATTTCATTCTGCCCTTTTGGTTGTTCTTTTCTTCTCTTTTTTCATACTCAGGAAGCCCACATTTTAGAAAACGTGTAGTAAAATTAGACAACACAGGTAGGGATTCAGAATTCTTTTGGCCTGGTCAAAGTCGTGGTTGTACCGAAAAGAATCATCATTTTGAGGTTCAATCATGGCTGACAAGGAATTATGTATCAAAAGAAATAGATAAAGCTCAAAAATTTTAACAGATGACCTAAAATCCTTTCTCAAGCATGTGCACATGTACTTGTCGTATGAACAGATTCTTTGTGGGATATATTAATAGACTGCTCTATTTGCGTCAATCAATAACAATTTTAATGAGATTATTCAAGGATAGAAAGTGAAAAACCGTACTTGAGTAAATGTTGATTTTCTCTCAAAAGCATCGCAAGGCTCGAAAACTTACCATGGTATTCATTGTTATCTCCACTGGTTATGTCAGGTTTTCAAAGAGTGTCGACTATATATCAATTCTATTTTCAAGTTTGGTCATTTTGTACCTTAAGAATAAAAAATACCAATGTACATTTGACATTTAAGCACAGAGAAAATACCATTTTTCGAGGAAATGTGGTTTTAAGTCTGGATTGTTAAGTGAGGTGTCAAACCAATCATGTGCTTGATCACTTTAACAAACAATCTCAATACTTACATATGTCCCATCAATCATTAACAAACAACAATGTAATGCTAAATCTAACACATGCTTTTAAGAAGATAAATATAATAAAACTAATTCATTCATTTCACAAAATACCATAGTTCAACACAAAAAAGATTTACATCATCCAAAAACAACACACAATCATCAACTCCAAGTACATAAATCTCTCTCACTCTCTCGCCTCTCCAGTGCCTGAAGGTCCTCCAGCTCCACCACTCAAAAGTCTGAGAATCTCTTCCTGCTGTCGGAGAATCTCATCTTGCTTGGCCTCGATGCCAAGCATGATGTCCCGCAGTGTCCGTCGGGTGCTGGTCCCTGCGTCAGCCTCTGTCTGTGCCTGTGCCTGTTCGGCCTCTCTCTCCTCCTCACCGTCCAAGGCATCTTGAACTTCATCGGTGCCTTGGGCTGATGGTACATCCTGCCTCGCCGCTGGGCCTCCGTTGTGACCCTGGCTCCTTCGGAATGATGCCTTGTTCAACGGTCCCATTGGCTTGAGCACTCCCATCTCTGGCCTCACCTTTATTCTCCAATCCAAGCACATCTCCGTCACAAGCGTGCCGAAGGGGAATGAATTCCTCTTTACATCACACCCATTCATCATCTCCGTCAATATCAAGGACGAAAGGTCTATGCTTTGGCCCTTACCTATTGCGTATAGCAATCGGGCCATCTCTAGGAGGATCTCGTTCTTGCGTCCAATGGGGGCAAGGTTCAAGACGGCAATCAAGTTGAGCATTTTGTATTTGTCCGTCAACTCCTCTTGCCTAAAGAACCTCCTTCCTCCCCAAGCAAACGTTGACAATCCCGTCAACTCAACTCCAACTACATCCATATCTACATTCCTCATCGGGGGGTAGCTCGGCCTTGGTACCTGTGGTACGGCCCTCATCTCCACAATGTAGTCCTTATCGACATTGATGTGAGCCCCCCTCACATACGTCTTAATCGCCCCATTCACAATCTCCGTGTTGGAGTAAAACTCCCTCACCAGCTCCTTCACTACTATATCACCATTTCTCAAATACATATTACATCCTCTCGCCTCCATATTTGCATAGATTCCCAACTCCGTAAAATCCAACAACTCAATTGTACGTTCACAAACAATAGTTTGGTTTTAAAAGAAATTTTCATACCTATCGGCCTTTAGAGCGCTAGGGATGCGAGTTCTATCATACCTTTGAACCAAAGGTGGCCTTCCATCCTGTTGCTTGATGACTTCTTCCACAATGTTGGGCTCTTGGTTGGCCGCCTTGCGCCTAGCGGGCATCTTCATTCTTGGAGGCATTTTTTCAGATTTTTGGTGTTTGAGGACAAGAAAAGCTTGGGTTTCTTGGTAAAAATATGAGAAATGAGGTGGGAATGTGGTTTATGTGTTTGATTTTGAGTAGAAAATTAAAGGGGATAAGGATTTGAAGCTTGGGAAGTGAACAGTTGCCCTAGGGTTTAAAGAGCTTGAGGGGTTTTGGGTGGTTTTGAAGTGGAGAAGACGAACCAGGTATTTATACCCAAGCAGCAAATGTTCGAACGTTACTGACGTTCGAACGTGTATAGAAGGAATTTAAAAAGAAGGTTCGAACGTTATACTGTCGTTCAAACGACAGTTGCTTCTAGTACTTTTGATGTCTTGCAGAGGTCAAAGTACTGTAAGCTCCTGACGTTCAAACGTTGGTATAGCGTTCGAACGTTGGGTCCTAGTTCAAACGTTTATCAGGCGTTCGAACATGGGTTGGCCCCATTACTTTTGATGTCCTGCAGAGGCAAAAGTATTGTAAGCTCCTGGTGTTCGAACGTGAACTTTCGTTCGAACACCAAATCAAAAATCATAATTTATGCACATTTATATACACATTAAAAGAAGGCTATATACACAAATTGAACTTGGAAAATCGTGGTGTCTCAAGATAAGTCCCTACCCACACTACAACTTCGTTGGTATTTTAGGACATTCCTTACTCGACCCACATCTTCATTTCAAAAAAATTTGTACATTTAACAAAAAGATATTTACACTTTTTACAAAAAAGTTCAGACCTTTGGCTTTCATCCCAAAAACTTTCTTTTTCCAGTTTTGTCAAGAAATTCTAATCCTAGTCTTGCCCTGTCTCCATGTCATTCGAACAATCAGTGACTCTTCTAATTTCTTATCGCACAAAACGTGTTAGTACAGGACCGAAATAGCATGGCATCTCAGGATAATTCTTACTCTGTCCATTCACTATCCAGTCTAATCGATTGAGTGCGCGACCGAAAATTGGTTCAGAACACTGATTATACTCCTTCATGTGAAAGATTCTGCCACATTGTTTACATGCACCAAGTCTTTTGGCACGACGACGTTAAGCAAAAGTGCTTCTGCCACACAGTGGTTTCGTTTGCCCTTCTCGGATTTCAATTCTTCTTACCAATCTTGCTTTTCTCATTATCACAGAATGCACATCAGATGGAAAAGTGCATAAAATACCTAAACTGAACCAAAAAATCTTACTATCCATGCTTGTTAAGCTTGAGACACCCTATCTAGTTCTTTAACGTATGTCAGTCACAAAGACGATTGAAGCTGCTTTAAAGACATGATCATCATTTTTTTTATATACTATAAGACTGTATAAATACGAAATACATGACAGAATACGCAATATGATCAAGAAATTTTAAAAGCACAAAATATGAACTGTAGTTCTCACCCCCAGCCTAAACTCAACATTGTCCTCAATGTTTTGAATGTACCAGTATACGCAAAGTGTAGTTAGGGTTGCAAAGTAGAGATATGTTCATCTGCCGACGCCTACAAACAAAATACACAATTTAATCATCTATACACAAATCAGGGTTTCGGTTAGGATGGAAACCCTTGTGTATAAGTGCAGACAGAAGAAGGATAGCCATAAGCAAATACAGAATTAAAATGCAAAGTGTGAAATAAAGGATTGTGTCTGTGGAGTGTGTGGTCATGGAGTTGCAGAGAGTGGATCATTTGCAGAGAACAGAGAAGTTGAATAAGAAGAAGAAGAAGAAGAACGGCAGATGGGGAAAAAGGGATTTAGGGTTGGAGGCCTTATAAAGGCGTCCGTTCGGGTCGGGTTGGGTTGGATTTTTCCTGACCCGACCCTTTTTTTTGTCGGCACACACGAATCTCGAAGGAATATTTTGGATCCATTAAAACATGGTTTACACATCTTTAACAAAGTTTTTGAAAAAATGGTTTCAAATGTTGACCATTGACAGTAAAAATATTACCATTTGACGAATTATCCACTTCCACTGCTCCATGTCCAAACACTTATTTGACAATGTAAGGCTCAGTCCACCTAGATCTCAACTTACCAGGGAACAGGCGGAGCCTTGAATTGAATAAGAGGACTTTCTGTGAAGGGGCAAAGGATTTTTTCACTATGTTTTTGTCATGAAATGCTTTCATCATATCCTTTGCAATTTTAGCATTGTCATATGACTCATTTCTCAACTCTTCCAACTCATTGATCTGAAGTTTTCTTGAGATTCTGGCCTTGTCTAGGTCAAAGTTCATAGTTTTAATGGCCCGGTATGCTCTGTGTTCCTATTTCACAGGTAGGTGACAAGGCTTTCCATAAACTAATTGATAAGGAGACATGCCCAAAATTTTTTTAAAAGCAGTGCGATATGCCCAGAGTGCATCAGTTAATCTTAACGACCAATCTTTGCGGTCCGTATTTATCGTTTTTTCTAAAATCAGTTTGATCTCTCAATTAGCTAATTCAGCATGTCCACTAGTCTATGGATAATAAAGGGTTGCAATTTTATGAGAAATTAAGTACTTTTTCATCAAATTCCAAAAAGGACGATTGCAAAAATGAGCACCCCCATCACTTATAATGGATTTAGTAATTCCAAACCTGGACAAAATTTTTTCTTTTAAAAATTTGATCATTGTTTGGTGATTATAATTTCGGCATGAAATTGCTTCAACCCATTTGGACACATAATCAACAACCACTAAAATATATAGATAGCCAAAGGAAGGGGGAAATGGTCCTATAAAATCGATGCCCCAACAATCAAAAATTTCAATTACCAGATTGGGGTTCAAAGGCATCATGTTTCTTAAAAGTGAAGAAATCAAGGAGGTATTGGTGTTTGGTAACAAAGGCGCCAGTAGCCACACCACTGGGTTGAAGAGCCTCGGTTTTCCTCCATTCTGACCATTATCCGCTTCGAATCTGAAAAAAGTTCAAAACAAGAAAGTTGTAGATCTGGATGTTTTCTGTATTATGTCAAAATTTCAGCTCAATCCAACGGTTGGATCAAAAATTATGCCGATTCTACGAAAAGTGGTCCGGAACAGAAAACAGTACCGGTACTATACCGTTCCGGTACTGCGTACCGGTACTTCGAACTCCAGAAGGTTTAGAGTACCGGTACACAGTACCGGTACGCTCCCAGAACACCTACAAACTCTTCTCCACTTGCTTGGGGGTCCCACCAATGATTCTCCCACTTGCCCCCAACATTTCCTTGCACATCTCCATGCCTCTCTTACACATTTTGAAGACTTTTAAGGCTTGACATTAAAGGAGGATGGGAGAGAAGGGGGCTGCTCAGTGAGTTGCAGGCTAGCTCTTCCTTAGCCTGTCAAGAGCCATCATTTAGCCTCCCATTGATGGGAGGCCTGTGCACAGCTAGAGGGGACCACCATGCACGAAAATTGAAGGCTAACTCTCCATTATATTCAGCATTTACACATTGTATTGGTGTGGCTACCTAAGCTTAGAAAATCCCATGAAGAAGACAATGAATAGTGCCATAGTATAAGAAATTTATGTTTTTGCATTTTCTTCCATCTTTTCACTTGTAATCTTCTTGAATACTCTTGTAAGCTTCATTAATTACTTTTAATGTCATTTACTTCAAGTGCTTTGCAAGTTTAGTTGAATATTCTAGATTTCACCATTGTTATTTAAGTTCTCTTCATTTCAAGCTTTTAAATTGGGTTTTTCATATTTGTCTTCTTAGTTTAAGTTTTCTTGTATTAGTTCAAGTTTCATGCTCCATTTCATTATGTCCATTTACATTATGCTTGTCTTTCCTTTATGCATGACTAGCTAGATTTTTAGTTGGCTAATTCAGGGGAGAATTCCTCTTGGGCCCTCCATTTCAACTTATTTTCTTTCCTCCCCGGTGTACGATGGTTCGGTTTGACTGGGTTGAGTGTGGACGTGGTGGTGAGTCCTTGATATCCCGTAGGCATTTGTCACGGGGTATGCTTGGATCCTCACCTCCATTTGGTTGTGAGGCTTTGATATTCCGTAGACTTGTCACGGTTTATGCTTAGATCCTCATTTCCATTTGTCCCGAACTTCCCACGAATCAATCGTTCATCTATAAACCCTTGGAGGAAGGTTTTGAGTTGAGTTGGTATTCCCATTGGAATGACCCTTTGGATTAGCCAACACTTGTTTTCTTGCATTTTCAGTACAAACACAACTCTACAAAACAAACTAAAAGATTTTACACTTTCTCTTTTTGACAAAATCACCTTCACACACTTGAACTTTCCTTCCCTGAGGAGACGACCTTGGAATACCACCAAGTAAAACACGACACGCGAAAGACTCCTTGCGATTGGGGAGCACTTTTGTTCACACATTTCATTTCATACATTTTGTTCATTTCATTTTCCACCAATTCGTTGTTGCCTAATCTCTTGCATCACCCCGAGGGAGAGTGACACTCCCTTTCACACATAAGCCATATACACATGTCAAATGGTGATGTTTAGGGGTTAGGAATAACAACGTTTTCAATCAATCAGTGTGCAGACAAGCTCTGCAACCCCTGTCCATCCCATTCCTCCTACAACCCTACAGATGGAGGTCACTTCTGGAGTCAAGGGCACCTCTCCAAGCATGTTTTGGGAAGCAAAGGGATTTGCAGCATTGGCATTCAACACATTGGATAGAGATAGATAGATATAGAGAGAGAGAGTCCGGAGAAGATGATGAATAGTGTTCTAGAGAGATAAACTTGAGATTTTTACATTTTCTTCATTACATTGTCTTGTAATCTGCTGTAAGAACCTTTCAAGCTTCGTTTAATGCTATTAATGCTATTAATGCTAGTTCCTAGAAGTTCATTGCAAGTTTATTTCCCTCTTTAAGCTTTCACCATTAATGCATCAAAGGTCTCCTTTTCTTACTTTTAAAATGGGTATTTATTGCTTTCATTTATAATTTATGTTTAGGTGCATTTAGTTACTCAAGAGCTTTATTCCTTTGCAATGCATCCTCACTACATTGTTAATTTCATCCCAAGCATGAGTAGCTAAAATCTTTTAGTTGGCAAAACCAAGGGGAACCTCCACTTGGGTATGCCATTTCAACTCATTCTCCTCCCTTTTTCAGAGATCAATAGTTCGGTTTGACTGGGTTGAGGGTGGATAAATTGGTGAGTCTTTGATATTTCGTAGGCCTAGTCACGGTTTATGCTTAGATACTCACCCTTCTTATCCCCAGCTTCCCACGAATCAATCGTTCATTCATGCTCTATTTGATGAGGGATTCGAGTTGAGATGACATTCCTATTGGAGTCACCTCTTGGGCTTGCCAACATTTGTTTCTCATTTCATTTTCACCAAAGCACACATCACCAAACAAATTTTAACAAACAAAAGATTTTACACTTTCTTTTACTCAAAATCACCTTCCCCTTGGTTTACTTCCTTCCCCGTGGAAACGACCTTGGAATACCACCAAGTAAAACACGACCCGTGAAAGTCTCCTTGCGCTTAGGGAGCACTTTTGTACACACACACACAATTTTTGTGCATTCACATTTCACATTTCCACCATCTCATTTTCCTTTCTTCTTGCCCTTTCTTTTGACACTATCCCAATGGAGAGTGACACTCCCCTTTATCCATACACTACACATTCTAAGGGATGGTTTTTAGAGGTTAGGAAACAACAACGTTTTTCAACAAGCACCCATCTTCATGAAATTCATATGTCAGCCTGGATAGATGATCTGCCACCACATTCTCAACACCTTTCTTATCCTTAATGATCAGATCAAACTCTTGTAATAAGAGTATCCATCTTAAGAGTCGTGGCTTGGCATCTTTCTTTGTGAGCAAGAATTTTAATGCTGCATGATCAGTGAACACAATAACAGATGAACCAATAAGGTAAGAACAAAATTTCTTCATAGCAAAAACTACAGCAAGCAATTTGTTTTAGTTGTGGAATAATTCATTTGGGCATCATTCAAAGTTTTGTTTGCATAGTAAATCACATAGAGTTTCTTGTCCTTTCTTTGTCCCAACACAGCTCCCACATTATAATCACTTGCACTACACATCAATTCAAACGGTAGAGTCCAATCAGGAGGTTGCATTATTGAGGCAAAAATTAACATACCCTTAAGCTTATCAAAAGCTTTTTGGCATGCTTCACTTCACACAAAAGTTACATCCTAGCTTAGGAGATAACACATGGGTTTAGATATGGTACTAAAGTCTTTTATGAATCTCCTATAGCAACCTACATGTCCTAGAAATAATCCGACATCTTTAACAGTCCTGGGAGCAGGCAAGTTTTCAATCAGATCTATCTTTGCCTTGTCAACTTTTATGCCTTCAGACGACACAATGTGACCTAAAACAATGTCTTGTGTCACCATGAAATGTCATTTCTCTCAACTGAGCACCAGATTGGTTTCCTTACATCTTATCAACACCTTCTCCAGATTTGTCAGACACAAATCAAATGAATCACCATATACAGAAAAATCATCTATGAACACTTCCAAAAATCTCTCAACCATGTCACTAAAAAAAATTAGCATGCACCTTTGAAATGTTGGAGGAGCGTTACAAAGTCCAAACGACATCCTTTTGAATGCAATGGTGCCAAAGGGGCATGTGAATGTTGTTTTCTCTAGGTCATCTAGTGCTATCTCAATTTAATTATACCTAGAATATCCATCCAGGAAACAATAAAATGCATGACCTGCAATTCTTTCTAAGACCTGATCAAGAAAGGGAAGAGGAAAATGGTTTTTCCTAGTTACCAAATTGAGTTTCTGTGATGCCCCAAAATTCGGGGGTCCATTGATCAACCCATGATTACCCATCAACCCGCGGAAATACCCGTGGATGCCGGTTAACCCGACACTGCGGCACCACATTCCCTTTATTGGGATTTATAAAAAAAATACCTTCCAATTTCTCTCTCAGTTAGCTCACCCATCCAAGGTCCAATATACCACCATTGGTATCCTACTATTGTCCATTTATAACATTGGAATGAAGGAAAACATAGCCCAAAGACTTGGCAGAAGAATAAAAAAAATCTGAATTTTGGAGAGTGTACCGGTACACGTACCGGTACGCTCTGCCTTCTGGACAGCTCTGTACCGGTACACTCTGCCCACTTTTGCCTATTTCTCCTGTTTTCCAATTCCAATCCATTCCAAACATTACCAAAACTAACTCAAACTTATACAACATGTATTTATACATTAAAACATGATTGATACAAATTCTATTACAATTATTGACATAAATTTACATGCCAAAACTAAGTTTTCATAAATATTTTTACAAAAAACTTCAAGTAAAGCCACATTCCGGATTTCTTCACCCTTGAGGCTCCAAATGAGAGCCGTCCGCCAGCGTGTGTCCCACACCTAAAATGTTTTCCCGTATAGGGTGAGCTACACTCAATAGAGTATCCCCTACAGAGGCTACTCCCCACCTAGATGCATATGGAGTGTATACATGCAACAATCAACAATCCATAACATTCCAAGCAAGAATATGCATTCAATGTTGGAATTTATCATGTTATGCCATGAAATGAGATGAGACTCACTCATGCAACTCAACCCGAGTCCTTCCCGACTCCTCAACACATGCAAGTGCCCATGTGAATGACTCCTTCATCTATGTTACACATCAAATGACTTTTACAAATCTAGGGGCTTTCTTTGGGGTGGATATTCATGGACTTACACCAACGGCACCCAACCGACACGGAATTCATGGACTTCCACCAACAGTTCCGCGTACATCGACACACTTTATAGGCTCTTATACCAACGGAGTGCGTATCCAATCACCGGGTCTCTCACCCGAGGGACAGTCTAGCCCTTCTTGCTACCCCAATCCAATTTTCATGCACCTGCGCGACTTAGTCGGATCATCGACCCAACTTTCCCAAGTCCACCTGCCATCCACCAAGTGAGGTGGTGACTACAACCATGCACACACACCCTCATGATGCGATGTCCCCGTGCAACTGCAATGTAATGAACCATTGCATATCAATGCCATGTCCCATATGTAATGAATGTCATATGGACAATTTTAAACCACATATCAGCATATACCATGGCAATTTACATCATATGCATATAATTTCCATGAACTATCATCATGCTAACATATCATAAAGCATATGTCCACATGTCAACAACAATGTCTAAGCATGTTACTCCAATTGCATCAAAACAACAATTTCCAATCACTCAAGGCATTTTATCAAACACCTTCAAGGCAACAATCATGTTAAACACATATCATGCCCAAAATTTTACCAAGTTACGAGAAACTACACAAGTAACTTTCATACATCAAAATCAAGCTAGAAGTTAGCCTAAGCCATTTCTATAGTCATTTTCTCATTTCCATACGATAGGCAAGTGATATATAACCACCTACACTTAACCATCCCTTATGGACATTCTAGGTTAGAAATGAACCCGAGTAGGAGGGAACCCTACCTCTTGGAGCGTAAAAACGAAGGCTAGAACTTCAAGAACACCAATACCAACCCCAAAACTTGATTTTCCCCAAATCTCCTCCCTTGGATCAACGGTGAAACTCCTCGTTCTTGGTAGATACACGTAGCCCTCGTCGAGGAGATGAAGTTTAATTCTTGGCTCAACGGATTCCGACCGACGGAACTCTGAGAATCGCCGAAAGAAAATTTATTTTCTCCCTTTTCTCTCCCTCTTTCTCCCACACGTTGAAGACCAGAATTTCAGCAGATATATCTGCTAAAATTCTGATTTTCAAGCCTATTTATATTTTCCAAGGCTTGGCTCAGGTCGCGCCAAGTGTCTCCCACTTGTCCGGGTCCGTTTTCGCCCCAAAACGATTAATTTCATCCCGGTTTAAGTTCAAATTGATTTTATTTGAACTTTAATCCAATTATAAGGAAAATTTATATTTTTCGTTTTTGTGGACCTTTGTGAGGTCATTCGACACAGTTGTCTCGTAAAACGTAAAAAATCTTACTATCTCGGAATTCGACGAAATTAGTCTGGGTGACTCGATTTCGTGATACGAATCCTACGACGAAGTCTGTTGTGTCATCCGAGCTCTAGAAACATGAGTATTTTAAATACGCATTATAGTGGCAAATTACCGGTTTACCCTTTTTCAGAAAAAATTTAAATTTACTCGGGTTTTACAGTTTCCAATATTCTATGCACATTCGCCATCCTGTGACAACTCGAGTTGGTACTAGTTGATTGGCATCATTTTTAACCATTGTGAACCCAGACTTTTTAGGTACAACTTGGGTTGGGCTAACCCATTTACTATCAGAGATGGGAAAGATTATTCCTGCATCTAATAGTTTGAGCACCTCAGTCCGTACAACCTCCTTCATGTGAGGGTTCAGTCGTCGCTGCATTTGACGAGAGGGTTTTCAATCATCCTCAAGGTATATAGCATGATTGTAGATTAACGGGCTTATACCTTTCAAATCAGCAATGGTCCACCCAATGGTGTTTTTATGGCGTCTAAGGACTTCAATCAGCTTAGACTCTTGCAGATCTGCAAGCCTAGATGAAATTACCACTGGGTATGACTCGTCCTCCCCTAAAAATACATATTTTAAGTCAGATGGGAGAGGTTTCAATTCAGGCTTTGGTGGCTTGATACTAGATGAGAGTGGCTTTGTACCACTTGGTGAGAGTTCTTCGAATTTGGCTGCCCATGTCCCTACAGCATGAGCGAGGCAACTCTGTAGACTTTGATCATCTTCTGTTAACTCAGATGTGATAGGTTCCAACAGACAAGATTCGGTAGAGTTTTCAAAAAATGTATCATTCAAATGTTCGTGTACCAAAGACTTAATGAAATTTACTTCCCTCACTTCCTTTTCCTCTTCTAGATGCTTGGCAATATTGAAAATGTTAAGCTCAAGAGTCATATTCCCAAATTTTAATTTCATCACCCCATTCCTGCATTTGAAGTTGTTAGGAAAGGTCGATCAAGAATGATTGGAATTTGATTCTCTGAATGCATTGTTGGCTGAGTATCTAAGACAATGAAGTCAACCGGAAAGATGAAGTAGTCCACTTGAACAATGACATCCTCTACAATGCCCCTCGGAACTTTGACATATCTATCTGCGAACTAGAGTGTGATACGAGTGGGTTTGAGTTCACCCAGACCCAATTGTTGGTAGATAGAGAAATGGGCAAATTGACACTGGCTCCAAGATCCAGCAGCGCTTGTTCTATTCTAAAATTTCCAATGACACATGATACAATTGGACACCTTGGATCCTTGTATTTTGGAGGGGTTTTGTGTTGGAGTATGGCGTTGGCTTGTTCTGTCAAGAAGGCTCTTTTCTGAACATTCTGGCTTCTTTTGATCGTGCACAAGTCTTTTAGAAACTTGGCATAAGAAGGAACCTGTTTGATTGCATCCAGAAGTGGAATATTAATTTTTACTTGCTTAAAAAGCTCGTAAATTTCTGTATGGTTATTCAACTTCTGTGTTTTCTTGAGTCTTTGAGGAAAAGGAGCAGGAATCGGATACGAAGGATCTTCTTCCTTTGATGGTTCTGGTTCTTTTTAAATCACAGGTTCAGGCTCTTTTTCAATCACAGGTTCAGGCTCAATTGGTTCATTGATTGGGATTGACTCAGGTTTTGGCTTTGGAATTAACATGTCTCTAATGGATTTTTCAATTACCTTGCCACTTCTCAGTGTAGTGACGGCTTGAGCTTGTTCTTGCGGGGTTTCCATGATTGAAGGATTTCCCACATTAAATTGACCTTGTGGTTGTTTTGGTTTGGCAGGAAACTTGACCTTCTCATGTGTGGTCATTGATTGGGTCAATTTTTGGATGTGGCTTTTAAGATCCTCGAAGGACTGAGTTGTCTGGGTTTTGAAGTCATTGAAAGCCTGAGTGGAATAATTGTTGTAGTTCATTTGGCTTTCCATGAACTGATTCAATGTGTCCTCAAGACTTCTCTTGTGTGGTGGTTGGTATGGTTGATATGCAGGAGGTCCTTGAGGTGGTGGTTGTGAACTTTGTTTTGGATTCATGGGAGTTGGTTGTGCGTTCCTCCAACTGAAGTTCGGGTGATTCCGCCACCCTAGATTATATGTTTCAGAATATGGGTTGGAATAAGGATTGTTGAAATTGGAAATCACATTTGTTTGTTCCAACAAAACCTCATTAATGCCGGAATGGTAGGACACTCCCCAGTAGGGTGTCCGGTCAGCACACAAATCCCACACACTTGTTCTGTAGGAGGGCCAACATCGACTTGATTTTACCTTTTTCATCTCTAGAGCTTCAAGCTTTCAAGACAAGGTAGTCATTTTGGCTCTCAGGTCATCATCTTCTTTCAAGACATACTTACCCTCTTGGGAAGTAGATGGTTTGGCTTCAACA
Source organism: Ilex aquifolium (assembly GCA_951799425.1). Lineage (NCBI taxonomy): Eukaryota > Viridiplantae > Streptophyta > Magnoliopsida > Aquifoliales > Aquifoliaceae > Ilex > Ilex aquifolium. The sequence continues at coordinate 22,975,548 of OX637406.1, read as the reverse complement.
GTGGTAAGAGAGGCTGAGTCTCACATCTAAGAACTATCAGATATGGTGTCAAAAAAATTGAATGCCTCCTCTGGACTCTTTCCCATGAACTCTCCCAGAGCCATCATTTCAACAAACTAACGTAGTCTAGTGGGGCAGAGAATCATAGAAAAATCCTACCAAAGTCCAATTCTCAAATGCATGGTGTGGACAGGGTTGGAGAAGATCCTTGAATCTCTCCCAACATTGGTAAAATGTTTCTCCCTCCTTAAACAAAAAATTCATGATTTCCCTTTTGAGTGCATTGGTACGGCGTACAAGAAAAAACTTTTTGAAAAATTCATTCTGTAATGCATGCAAGTTTGGTATTGAATGGGATTTCAAAGAATTTAGCCATTGTTTAGCTTTGTCCTTTAAAGAGAAAGGAAAAAGTTTCAACTTGGCCAGTTCAGAATTATCTTGGAATGTTCCACATGCCTCCTCAAAATCTTTAATATGCAGATATGGGTTTTCTGATTCGAGTCCATGAAATTGAGGTAGTAATTTCACTATCCCCGCCTTTACATTAAAGAGTGGCACATTTGCAGGAAACACAAAACAAGAGGGGACACTTTTTCGTGTGGGATGCAAATAATCCCGTAGAGTTCAAATGTTAGGAACTTCCTCCTCTCTCTCAAGAACTTCCCCTTCTCTCCCATTATTAGTCATGCTATTATCAAAAGAGTCTGCTACTGATCGAGGTGAAGATGGTTCAGACTGATTCACAGACCCAACAGATTCTTCTGGCAGATTTGGGAAGCGAGGATTGTCCTCAGACATAAAATTAGAATTATACATAGTAAATAAAAAATATATACAACAAATGAAGGTATTTTCACCATTTACTTTAAAATACCTTTTTGGTTCCCCGGCAACGACACCAAAAATTTGACCTGATCTGAAATGTGTACACCCAAGTACAGGCGGTCAAGTTGTAGTTATAATCCGGTTAAGTCCGGATTCGAATCCAAAGGGAACTAATGTTGGTGTTTCGGGGTAAATAGTGATAGAGACCAAAGTGACTGAAACCCTTGAGATTTGAAGTTATGAAGTTTATGGAATTTCCTGGATAGCATATAAAATTCTCTCCAAGGGGTTTTTCTAGACAAAATATAATATTCTTTCAAATGTAAAATTCACCCTTTAGCTCGAGGATCTGAACATGTAGTCAATCATCCAATTGTTATATATGTGCTTGAGAACACAATTAAACCCTGTGCCAACAACAAGTTAATTGGAGGATAAAGATGGATTGTGAGAATTAAGAGCATTGTTCCGCTGTCTTTGTAGAGATTTACAAGAATTGTTTGTGCTGAGACTCAACCCGACTACAGACAAGCAAGTAATTCTACAAGTCATCCAACCTCTGTGTTAATATTCCATTCTTAGTTGAAGCAAAATAATGGTGAAGATTGAAATGTAGTCATGAAGATCTAGCTGGAGTACTTGCAAAGAACCAATGAATCCTCCTATGCCAAGAGTTATCTTCTCTTAGAAAGGACCCATGGTTGTACAAAGTACCTTAACTTTGCTAGATGCATTCAATCATTCAATAAGTAATCAACAGATAAAGCATTAAGCATAAATGAAATGCACAAAAATAACTTATGAATGATTTATACATGTCCATCACCTCTTACTAAAGAGTGAATGAGAAGCTACTCACTCTTCATGGCTTTGGTAAAGCTAGAAAAGTTAGTTATTCTCATCCCTCCAAGTCGAGGAATTTACAAGAGAAACTACACTATACAATGAGCCTATCTTCAATGAAGAATGAGTGAATCACTTTCCACTCTTCATGGCTTTGGTAAAGCTAGAAAAGTGGAAGAGTTTCACTCCTCTAAGGGAAGAAAGAAGCTCTGACAATGGAAGCTAATGCAACTAATAATGAAAGTAGAAGGAAGCTAGTTACTTTTGGAGGGTTTCCTCCTCAACCAAAAGATGATCTATCTCCCTCTATCTCTCTCTACGTATGTCTATCTATCTATATATCTGCATGCCTCCATATCTCTCCAAAGAGGAGGTATTTATAGGCAAGGAGGAGGGGGTAAGGAAGAGTAAAATAATAGTTCAAAGTCCTCAAAGTTCAAGTGAATGCCCCAAGATCCGGATGGAAAATCAACTACTCTGTATTCTGTCTGGGGAATACGTTCGAACGTGAGATGGCATTCGAACGTTGACTCCTGTCTTTTGTGGTGGACGTTTGAATGCCAACTGGAGTTTGAACATGGTAATTAAGTAGCTATTGTCACCCACAGTAGATAGGATTCAACAACCCATGTCTCATCACCCTAGCAGTCATCTTGGGGTCCTCAAATAATTCAAGATGGTGTTCGAAGTGGATTGACGTTCGAATGTTGTACTTAAGTAGCTCTTGTTCTTCTGTAAGAATAACTAGCACTCTTCCAGGGGCCCTCAATTATTTCAAGATGGGCGTTCAAACGTGGATCGGCGTTCGAACGTTGATGCCTTGCTGCCAACTTCTCTAATTTTCTTCCAGCACAAGTGGGTGTTACATGAAAGTTTGATGTTTATTGACTTTAGACCCTTGTACAATATTTTTCCTGAAATGTCATCATTGAAACTCTATCAAAGCATAATTAGTCTTATAAACGCATAGTAAGATGCTAATTTTAACTACTAATCAGAATGCGTATCCAAAATCACCGGGTCTTGCACCCGAGGGACAGTCTAGCCCTTCTTTCTAACCCCGACCTTATTTTCAATGCAACCCGTGCGACTCAGTCGAACCTTGGTCCAACTTTTTTGAGCCCACGCATCATCTAACAAGAGTGGTGTCTGATCAACACTGTGCACACACCCACATTCTTGTCACATGCCCGTGAATGCGATGTTTCCCGTGCATATGCAAAAGTAATGTACAATTACATTTCAATATCAAGTTCAATATGTCATGAGCACAATATGAACAACTTAGATATCCATCTATATTTTGCATGGTCAATTACATCATAAGCATATAACCGCCATCAACAACTTCACCCAAGCATGTTATAACATTGTCTATGCAATTCACACACTTAATCAACATAGGCATTTCATCACACACCTTCAAGGCATAATTATAAACACATATCATGCTTCTTTCACCACATATCTCAAGAAATCACAAACAAGTAATTTCAACAAACTCAATTCATGCTAGAATTGATTTTAACCATTCTTATACCCATTTCCCACATTTAAATTTCATAGGTATGTTCCATACATGAGATTTCATCTCTAACACCCTACCCATTTCATATTTCAACCATAGGTTGGAAATAAACCTAATTAGGAAAGGAACCCTACCTCTTGAAGCGTAAAACAAAGTGGTAGAAAAACTCCCAAGACCCAAATCAAGCTCTAACCCTTGATTTCCAAAATCCTGTTTGTTGAACTTTGTCAAAATCAGTGTTTTTTGGTACGTAGGTGTAGCCCTAGTCGCGTAGATGAACTTTGGTTCTTGGCCCGAGTTGATTCGACCAAGGGTTTGCTCTAGATCGTAGAGAGAAGATTATGAAAACCCTTGATTTTTTCCTCTCCTCTCCTCTCTCTCTTTTTCCAAAAATTTGATGGGTAATGGGGAGAAAAACTTATTTTTCTCCCCTATTTATACCCCTTCGATACTTGGCCCTCGTTGCGCCACACATCCACTTTTCCCGGTCCAATTTCGTCCCGAATTAATTAAATCTCGTCCCAGTTCAAGTTCAATATATTTTCATTTTAACTTACTTTAAATTATTTTTTTATTTTTACAATTTAATTTCTAGTCGCGTTTATTTTGGTCACGTGACACCCGATCGCCTCTTAAAACGCAAAAAAATCGACTGTCTCAAAATTCGACGAAAATTGACTGGGTAACTACATTTCGCGAGAAGAATCCAATGTGAGGTCTGTTTATTCATTCGAGTTCTAAAAAAATTCGGGTTTTCAACCCGTACTGTAGTGGCTAATTTCTGTTTTGCCTTTTTTCATAAAAATTTAAATTTATCTGAGTTTTACAGTATCTTAGTCTTCATATGATGCAAAAGAAGATACATTCTCAGTTATCTACTTGTAAGTTAATTTTTTAGCTAATTGTATTTTGTATTTTAATTTGAATTCAGTAAATCATTTAGTAAAATATTGTGCAAATATTTATGCGTTTCTATCCCTCATTCTTGTCTGCTTCCGTTGTCAATTATTGTGTAAAATATATATATATATATATATATATATATATACATATATGTATGTATACAAAATAAAAGGCAATGATGAAAGATTCCACTTAGGAAGACATGTAAGGCATGTATTGCATGCAATAAAAAACACTAAAACAAGAAATCTTGAACTTAGAATATTTCAGCAAGAACAAGAACCAAAAGGAAAGAAGAAGAAACCAAGGGAAGAAGAAGGAAAGAAAGAAAGAAAAAAGAGAAGAAAAGAAGAAAAAAAATTGTGGGTGCAAAGGTAAGAATTGTGATCCATTTCTTTCTTCTAAAATGTAGAAATCCAACTCTAATATATACATTTTGAATTTTGCATGTATTTAAAGTATGGTGTTTGGTATGTTATTGGGTGGTGTATAAATAAATAAATAAATATATATATATATATATATATATATATATATATATACATATATATATATATATATATATATATATATATATATATATATATATATATATATATATATGATGTTTAGTATGAGTTTTGATTTAATGCATGAAGTATTCACCTTTATATTTATGTGGGTATGTGAATTAAATTAAAGTTGTTATATGAAAAATAGATGAGTGAAATTGTTGTCTATGGGTTGAATTTTGGTTAAGAAAGACTGTAGTTTGGTGGATAATTAGGAATTTTGTGAATTGTTCTTGAATTTTCATGAAATTCATGGGTATGAATAATTATAAGAAAGCATGCAATCTTATGATTTTTTGGGAAATTAAGTAGATTCAAGTATATTTTGGGTTACTATAATTTTATGAGAAAAGTTTACATTGAATGTAATGGATTCGGGTAGGTAATTTCACTAGCTATCAATTGATTATTTTCAAGTGACTCGAATTGATCATAACTATTAGTTTAATTGGTTCGAGTAATTAATATTATTAGGTGTGGATGAGTTATTGAACGTGACATGATTAAATTATGAAACTTGATTCGAGTAAACTAATTCGAGTAAGTGATATTATTTATTAACACTAGAATGACATTACGAATAATCGGTGCCAGGTCCAAGGGCAAGCATTGTGAAGAACGCCGCTCAAAAAACTCTGATAGATGAGTCATCCACAAAATAAATTTTCTGCAAAGTACGTATGTACGCTAATCTTTGTTTTGTCAATGTATAAATGTTTAATTGGTTGTGTGACTAGCTATTTTATGAGTTTGATTGTGAACGAGTGGCTTAAGTGTCATAGTGTTACGATGGGAATAAAATGTATTTGTGACGGATACAATATTATGGTTTTAGTTGTCAGTGTGTGTCACGCCCCGAATTTCCATAAATCCGGGGAATGAGTGAAAAGGAAGAAGAAAAGTAAATGAAAGGTCATTAGGTTGGATAAATTGATTTCTCATTCATTTCCCACGTTTTCCCAAAGTTTTTCAAGCCATTTTTATTCCATTGTTAGCCTATTCCTTCAAGGTTTCTAAACCCCCCTTTTGACATCACTCCCACCTATTTAAAAGGTGTTTTACACACTTAACAAGTCTTTTAATTTTTCATAAAATTTCGACATAACCTCCTTTGTTTTCCAAGCCTTTTTCCCACCTAATATTCACAATTTTCATATGCATAAATATATCACAACCCACCCTCACTCGGTGGCCACAATCCATGTAAATTAAACATACATCCCTTGTTCTCAACATACACATCTAATTTCCCCAATATACACATATGATACTCATTAAATAAAGACATCCAACATATCAATTGGGTTTACACCCTTACACTTTAAAATGACCCAAGGTCTATAATCTATTACTTTTCCAAATTGAAATACAAGTCATTTGGGCTTATGCCCATACATACAAAATATGCCCCAAGGGCCAAATATCCATTCAAGCCCCTTTTCTTTCCTTCCTTTAAGACTTACTCAAGTCTCAAGTACCGGGAGCCTCATCTGTAATATGATATCCCACGAATGGGTCAGCTCAACTGCTGGTATGACAAAATACTAATGCTAGGAACAAATTTAAGGCGTGGCATGTGCAAGTGTACATTTTAAATGCTACAACCCCATAATCCCTCAATGCTATGCAATGTCAATATGCATGACACACCCATGCAACTCTATGCCACCCATGTCTCGCTTCACGGTCCGCCCCCGTCAGCCCGCGAGTACTGTCATTGGCCAGATTTTGAGTTTTTCACCACAGGATCTACACCCTCATAATGCATAGCACCAAGTGCTCAACCCACACTATGTTCCAAGGATTCATGTATGCCAAGATGCCATGATTTTTCTCAATGTGAATTCTATGAAACATTTCATCAAACACTTGGTGTATAACTTAAAATATGCCCCCTTTATAAAGTAAAGCATAACTTTAAATTCATAACACTTTATCTACATGAATGTGAGGCACAATTCAATGAATTAAACATGTGATCATATTTCATGTTCATTACTTTCACAATTTCTCAAAGAAATACAAATACACAAATTACCAATTCATGGAATAAATCATAACTCTCAAACCACAAGAGTTTCTCTACATAAACATAAGGTAGAATATGATAATTCAACACATAAGCAATATACACCTTAATCATAACAACAAATTGTCAAGAAATTCAAAGAACACAAAATTACTTAAGTCATTTACTATATGTTTTCAAAGCAACTACTAACTAAATGATTTTCTAACATCAAGTAAACACCTAAATCATTCAATCTACATATGGAAAGGCAAGAAAACTTAAATCTATTCCCAACTTAGTAAAACATCATACCTAGAATGGTTTTTCTCAAACCAAGAGAGTTGTGTTCGCTTTATAGCCGAACCGATCAGTGAGAATCTAGGTCTTGTTGAGAGGAACAACTTCTTAGAAGGAAGTCTTGCAAGAATCTTGACCTAAGATTGAGTTTTGGTGGCTCGAAGCTTGAAGAACTTAGGGTTTTTCTTTATTCTTCCTCCTTGAACGTGTACTGCCCATTCCCAGACCAAAAAAACTGATATTTTTACACTAAAGGGCTGTATTTATAGTGGAGGGCAAAGGTGCAAAATGACTCTTTTGCCCTTGATGAATCCGGGACCCCGTTACACTACAACCCGTCCCGAAACGCCTCAGTTCGACATTTTATTTTAACCAAAGTTCTTAAAATTATTTTAAATAAAAATTTTCAAAAAAATATATTTTTGATAGTAGCCAAGTTTGGCGGGTCCCACCTAAGCCACCCGGAATACTCTTTTTGTCCAATTTTGGGAACTATTTTCGTTTAGGCTCAAATTCGTACAGTAGCTGTATTTTAATATTATAAGCATGTTTCTCTTCTATGACATACTCAAATTATGCTTGTAAACATGACTTATGCTTAAATGATGCATATGTAGTGTCCTACCGACAAATGATGCATGAATAGTGCCCTACCGGCAAAACTGACAAATTTATCCTCACTTTTTAGATCTCTACAGTGTGACAGGCAGAAAGATAAGCTATATGGTCGAGACGTTTAAGCTTCAAATGTCAAAGTGATGTATTTTATTTGCAAAGTCTAAGTGATGTATTTTACTTGCACAGTCAAGACATCTAAGGGACGGAAATCTAATTGTTAGAATGAGTTGTCTACGTGACTAAAAGTAACTCAAGTGTTCAAGTTTATTTTCGTGACTAAGATAAGTTAAATCTAATTTCGTCTAGGTGACGGGAGCTGAATTTATTGATGTGTTGTGAGTCGTTCAAAAAATGAATAAAGGGATACATGTTGTTGAGTTGTCTAAGTGATGATCGTATACTGATATGATGATTGAATTGTGTTATGTTTTATCGCCTGGGTGGTGGGACGGTTATCTCTGTGTGAAACCGTAGAGCAATGGAACAGGATATCGAGAATAAGTTATGGAATCAGAAATATTAAAATTCCACTAATGAGCAAGGACATCACATTATTTTCTTTACTTTATTTCTGAAATCTTGAATGACAACTCACTAAAAAATTTCCTTGAAATCTTTTCAAATAAACTTTACACAAGCCTGCAGTCCACTGTTGAAACTAAGAGTCCAGTCAGGAGTTATCGGGAAAGGCTCATGTCAGTTTCTTATTTTTTTTAAAGAAAAACCTTTTTGGTTGTGCATGATGTAAATATTTTTGTTCTTCCCTTTTTGGCATGTAAGCAACACTTGTAAACATTTTTTGGGTTTTGTATATACTGTATGGTAGCCGGCTGTTGTGCTGGGTGCATAAGACTTATTTTTTTTTTAAATGATCCTAAAATAAATATTTTCAAGATGGGTTTTCTTTTAATACAAAGTTTTTAATTTAGAGCGGGATTTCCTAATTTTTTTTTATAATAGTGTAGTGGGATTGGGGTGTTACAATTTTGGTATCAGAGCCTAGGTTTATAGGTTTTGTAGACAAGTGTGTTTAGGTCAATAGTGGACAGTTTAGGGTATTTGTGTTTTGTAGAGATGCTATTGTTATGTACGTTATATTTAGTAATATTGATTTGTAGTTTTATAACACTGTGAATCAAGAATTTTACAAATTACTTTGGATTGAATAGAGATGAAATATTTTTATATTCTCTTTATAGTGAAGGGATGGAATGGACAATGTTTAAAAGGGGCGACGATTAGTAAAATCAATAAGGGATAATTCAGAAGTTGTTAATATAAATGTTTAAATGAAAGCATAATGAATTTGATTTATTGAATGACAATTGAAAATATGGGTAGTAACATGGTTGTAGTAACTAACGTGCTATGGTGAGTTATTGTAGTGTTGATTATGAGAATTTTATAAAATTGTGAATAGTATGTGTTTTGTTTGAGAAGCGAATTTTGTTAGTACAGACTAACTATAAGTGAGTTGTGGAAGTATCTAAAGTTAAATATTCTCTAAAAAAAATTATTATGAGCAAGAAATAGTTTCTATGTTTTAAACTCAAGGGAGGATGTTTGTGACAGAGTAAAAAAAATAAAATTATTATCTTTTTTGTTCCCTTTGTCTTGGCATAAAGCCTTAATTTTTAGTTCGTTAAATAGCTAAGATCTTTGAAGCATTGAACTAAGTTTAGATACGGGCTCTTGAGATTAGGTAATTCACAGGTATATATAGGTTATGAATTTGAATACAAACTTAGCTTGGAAAAAATGGGATGGTTAGTAAGCAATGCCTATGTAGTTGGGTTACATTCTTTGGGAAAATATTTGGAAATGGGTTGATTCATTAGTTGTACATGTATATGTAAAACCTTTAGCATGTATGAAGAGTATTTATATGAGATTTGAGAACCAATGGGCCTTTGGTCTAATGGTACTCCTTATCTTGTAAAGGCTTTGCCTTCTTGAGGTCAAGAGTTCAAATCCCACTCCCCCTTCCCCTTCCCCCTCCCAAAAAAAAAAAAAACATATGAGATTTGAGATAATATGTGCTAGGAGTAAAGATGATGTCATGATCACCTAGGGGTTCCGAAATGGGGGAAATAGTTGTTGGGAAATCAAAAATCACATATATTGTGGTAAACAATGGAGCTGAAACTTGATTGGTTTGACTATATAGTTTTACATTCAAGTATGAGGTTACGGTTTGTGTGGCAGACTGTTGCTATTCACGAGAAGGATTTAATTTTTTATGTGATTAATTCAATGACACATGTGAGTGTGTTTTTTCATGTAATTGATAATGGCTAGAATATGTCTATGTAATTATTGGTGTATATGCATGATGTTTATTGATCTAAAGATAGTATGGGACCTTGAAGGTCGTGAATCTAATCTATATGGCTAGTACCAAATTGTTGATATTGAAGGAGTAAATGAGTTATTAATTACCAATTATTATGTGAAGGCGGAAAGCCTTATTAATGTGTAAAGAGCCTATTCACTAGAATAGGCTAGAAAAGGCAGTTGTGTGATCTTAGTGGCGTTATTATGTCTTAATGGCAGATGTAGCCTTTGTGGTAGGTTATGCTAAAAAACAGATATAGCCTTAACGGCTAAGCTATGGCCTTAGTGGCGAAATTATGTGATTGCCATAAATAATGGCTTATGTATACCTATATATAATTGATATACATGTGTGAACGTCATGTATGATGGCTCATGAACGGATATATATACGTGAAGACCATCTATGATGACTTTTGAGTGTTTATCTATCAAATGTTGATGAGATGATGTTAGAATTGAGAAATATAGCTTTGATGGCTAATATGTTGCCTTAGTGGCAAGATGATATTGCTTTAATGGCAGATACGAATTTACAAGATTTTTGTGGTATGAATACATTTTCTATAGTAAGGGATTTTTCGGTGATGTTATGGATGAATCATGATACCATGACATCCAACAAAAGATTGATATGTTCATCTATGAATGAAAATCTAATTTTCTTGATCATGAATTTGTTTCTGTGTATGGTAGTTTGCAAGGTAAAACACTTTAGCTTGAAGGAAGGAAATAAAAGATAAAGGCGGTGATGCTTTGATAAAACCTGATTATGGAAGAATAACTTATGGTGTAATTATATTATGTTATATAGTACATATTACGTGGATTATTAAAATCAATATGGTGGTTGATTATAATCATTATCATAACCATTGATGTGGTGATCATGATATAATAATAAATTTAATAGTGCAGATGAATGAGAGTGAATGAATTAAGAATGACTGCATTTACCTCTGGAATTGCTTCGGTAGTGTAAATATCTATAATTATAGAAACCCACGAATAGGTTTTACTGGAACAAAACTTTTATGAAATTAATTTTATGATGTTCTAATACAAGTATGTACTTGAAAAATGGAGATAACTGAAATAAGAATTATTGTGAGGTTCCTGTTAAGGATGCACAGTCCTGGAATCCCACATCGGCTGGAAGAGGGGGAGTTGCTGGGCTTATTAGTAGGCTCATTTCCTTACATGTCAAGAGGCCTTTTCCCAGGAATACTGGGAGGAACAAAACCGTGAGGGCCAGTGGGCCCAAAGCGGACAATATCTTGACATGTGGAGGGGGGGTGTTACAGAATGGTATCAGAGCCGACCCTCGCCTGGTCCGAGGGTGGGCCCCTGCCGTGCTCGCGTGTGGGCAAGAGGTTACTAGTAAGTATGCCTGTGCTGCACGGGGACGTGCAGCCCTAAGGGGGGTGGATTGTGAGGTTCCTGTTAAGGATGCACAGTCCTGGAATCCCACATCGGCTGGAAGAGGGGGAGTTGTTGGGCTTATTAGTAGGCTCATTTCCTTACATGTCAAGAGGCCTTTTCCCAGGAATACTGGGAGGAACAAAACCGTGAGGGCCAGTGGGCCCAAAGCGGACAATATCTTGACATGTGGAGGGGGGGTGTTACAATTATGTGAGAAGGCAAATGAAATATTCTGAAGAATAGTTAAATGACTGGTGTCTGGAATATATATATATATATATATAGGTAGACATACCTATGATTTTTGAATTTCATGGTTATGTGCATTGATATGTATTGGATATCTAGATAATTTTACAATGGATATCTAACTTAAGTAGAAATCGACAAGGGAGAAAAATAAGACCAAGTATACAATTGAAAGACGAGTGTGAGGTTGGTATATACATGAATAAAATGTGTTTAAAGTTTGATTTGCTAGTATGGAAGTATATAATGGGTTTATAAGGAAAGCATATTTGTCATATCAAATTGGAAAGATATTAATACTAGTAATACTAGTTCTACGCATCAAGTTTATCTTGTTATGTTTATGAACTTTCGGGGAAAAAAATCTTGTAGAAACATGTTAAGGTAAGGGTTGGTTTATGCTAAAATTTAAGGATTTTATTTATTTATTTATTTTTGATAATGAATTCTTAAAGCTCATATTAGGTACCCCTGGTTTCGAAAATTTTACTATGGAATAACATATCGAGTGTTATGAATATGTAGTTGAGGATTGTTGTACACATAACTAATAAATGAATGTTATGGCTAAATGTAGTTATGTGAACCTAACTTAAAAATGCTGAAAATATAATTTCCCAAACCATGAGTATTAAGGGTGGATAATGAGGTATATCCGTTTGTTTTCAATTGATTACAATGTTATATGAGGACTTGTTGTATTCAATATCAATTCTTATATGATGTGAATATTAATCGAAGCAAAATGTGACTTTGGATGAGAAAAGGAAGATTGTAAACACATCATAGTGTAAAAATGTAGCTATGATTCCGAAGCAAGTTGTAAAACCCGGGTAAATTTGAATTTTTTCTGAAAAATGGCAAAACGATAATTTGCCACTATAATGCGGACTTAAAATACGTATTTCTCTAGAACTCGGATGACGCAACGGACTTCACCATTGGATTCGTATCGCGAAACCGAGTTGCCCAGGAAATTTTCGTCGAATTCCGAGATAGTCAGATTTTCACGTTTTACGAGACAACAGGATATCGGGTGACCTCACAAACGTCCCCAAAAATATAAATTTCCTTATAATTGAAGGAAAGTTCAAATAAAAATAATTTGAACTTAAATCGGGATGAAATTAATCGTTTCAGGGCGAAAACGGACCCGGACAAGGGGGGCGTGTGGCGCGACGTGCACCAAGCATCAAGGGCTATAAATATCGGTAAAAATCTGATTTTTTTGGAATAAATATCTTCTGAAATCAGTGTGTAAATGTGTGAGGGAGAGAGGAGAGGAAAAGGAGAAGAAAAACATAAATTTCAAGGCTTTTCTCGACGATTCACGGAGTTCCGCCGGTCGGAATTCTTTGGGCCAAGAGTTAAAGTCGATCATATCGACGAGGGCTATGCAACCATTGTAGAGATCTGAAAACTGAAAATAAAATTTTCAGTTTTGCCGGTAAGACACTATTCATGCATCATTTGTCGTAGAGTACTATATATGCATTATTTATACGTAGGTCATGTTTAGGAGCATAATTTGAATATGCCATAGAAGAAAAACATGCTTAGAATGTTAAAATACACCTACTGTGTGAATTTGAGCCTAAACGGAAACAGTTTCAAAATTTAGACAAAAAGGGTATCTCGGGTGGCCTAGGTGGGACCGGCCAAACTCGGCCACTATCAAAAATATATTTTTTTGAAAATTTTCATTTAAAATAATTTTAAGAACTTTGGCTAAAATAAAATGTCGAATTGAGGCGTTTCGGGACGAGTTGTAGTGTAACGGGGTCCCAGATTCATCAAGGGCAAAAGGGTCATTTTGCCCCTTTGCCCTCCACTATAAATACAGACCTTTAGTGTAAAAATATCAGTGTTTTTGGTCTGAGATAGAGCAGTACACGTTTTTGGAGGAAAAGATAAGAAAAACCCTAAGTTCTTCAAGCTTCAAGCCACCAAAACTCAATCTTAGGTCAAGATTCTTGCAAGACTTCCTTCTAAGAAGTTGTTCCTCTCAACAAGAGCTAGATTCTCACCGATCGGTTCGGCTATAAAGAAAACACAACTCTCTTGGTTTGAGAAAAACCATTCTAGGTATGATATTTTACTAAGTTGGGAATAGATTTAAGTTTTCTTGTCTTTCTATGTATTGATTGAATGATTTAGGTGTTTACTTGATGTTAGAAAATTATTTAGTTGGTAGTTGCTTTGAAAAATTAGAGTTAATGGTTTAAGTACTTTTGTGTTCTTTGAGTTTCTTGACAATTTATTGCTATGATAAATGTGTACCTTGCATATATGTTGGATTATCATATTCTAGCTTATATTCATGTAGAGAAACTCTTGTGGTTTGAGAGTTATGATTTATTCCATGAGTTGGTAAAGTGTTGTGAATTTGAAGTTATGTTTTACTTTATGAATGAGGCATATTTTAAGTTGCACACCATGTGTTTGATGAAATGTTCCATAGAATTTACATTGAGAAAAACCATGGCATATTGGCATACATGAATCCTTGGAACATAGTGTGGGTTGAGCACTTGGTGCTATGCATTATGAGGGTGTAGATCCTGTGGTGAAAAACCCAAAATCTGGCCAATGACAGTACTCGCGGGCTGACGGGGGCGGACCGTGAAGCAAGACATGGGTGGCATAGAGTTGCATGGATGTGTCATGCATATTGACATTGCATAGCATTGAGGGATTACGGGGTTGTAGCATTTAAAATGTACACTTGCACATGCCACGCCTTAAATTTGTTCCTAGCATTAGTATCTTGTCATACCAGCGGTTGAGCTGACCCATTCGTGGGATATCATATTACAGATGAGGCTCCCGGTACTTGAGACTTGAGTAAGTCTTAAAGGAAGGAGAGAAAAGGGGCTTGAATGGATATTTGGCCCTTGGGGCATATTTTGTATGTATGGGCATAAGCCCAAATGACTTGTATTTCAATTTGGAAAAGTAATAGATTATAGACCTTGGGTTATTTTAAAGTGTAAGGGTGTAAACCCAATTGATATGTTTGATGTCTTTATTTAATGAGTATCATATGTGTATATTGGGGCAATTAGATGTGTATGTTGAGAACAAGGGATGTATGTTTAATTTACATGGATTGTGGCCACCGAGTGAGGGTGAGTTGTGATATATTTATGCATATGAAAATTGTGAATATTAGGTGGGAAAAAGGCTTGGAAAACAAAGGAGGTTATGTCGAAATTTTATGAAAAATTAAAAGAATTGTTAAGTGTGTAAAACACCTTTTAAATAGGTGGGAGTGGTGTCAAAGGGGGGGTTTAGAAACCTTGAAGGAATAGGCTAACAATGGAATAAAAATGGCTTGAAAAACTTTGGGAAAAAGTGGGAAATGAATGAGAAATCAATTTATCCAACCTAATGACCTTTCATTTACTTTTCTTCTTCTTTTTCACTCACTCCCCGGGTTTGTGGAAATTCGGGGCGTGACAACTTGGTATCAGAGCCTAGGTTCGAATACCTAGAGACGGTGGGGTGTTGTTGAACACGATAGGGCCGTTGCACATGGTTTTAAATTTTGGTGAACATTATGTTAAGCGTAAGAACTTGTTTGGTGTATGTTAAGACATGTTGTAGTTATTGTTTGTCAAGTGTGAGTTGTTGACATGTACGTACTTCTTGTTCTTTTAAATGCATATGTCTAATGTGAAAAGAGGTAATAATTTTTAAATGCCTATTGGACTTGTAGACACATGCCACCAAAGAGGACTCCTGCTATACCTGTAGTACCTAGGCGCGGTAGGCCTAGAGCGACGGCACCACCGCGGCGTGGTAGGCCTCGAGCTGCTGCTCCTGCTCATAGCACAGCTGAGGAGGACGTTCCTCATGCTTCTGCACCTGCCCCAGCATAGGAGGTGGAGCAGAGCATTGGCGCCAGAGATATGGCGGCCATTTTACATGAGTGTTTTCGAGCCATGCAGGAGACTAGGACTGCAGGTGGCGAGACCAGGGATACCCACGTGATGAAGGTATTCCAGAGGATGAGACCCCCTACGTTTGCTGGACAGCCCGACCCTCTAGTAGCCGAGGAGTGGTTAGAGCATATCACCAGGATCCTGGACTCACAGGCGATCATAGAGCCCCATTTGAGGATCAGGTGTGCCTCCTTCCAGTTTACTGAGTTAGCTAGCCAGTGGTGGAGAATAGCTACTCACCGGATAGACAGTTTCGGGGAGGGATGGGATGCATTTGTGGCCATGTTCAATGACCACTATTTTCCTGAGACTGCACGGATTGGGTACATGGATGAGTTCATGGCTCTTCTACAACGGGACATGACGGTGACTCAGTATGAGTCTCGATTTACTGCATTGGGGAGATTTGCCTCACATGTTATTCGGGAGGAACGACTAAGGGTCCTTTACTTTGTTAGGGGGTTGAAGACCTCCATCAGGGATAGACTGGCAGGCCACATTATGGAGACATACGATGAGGCAGTGATGAGGGCCACCAAGGTTGAGAGGGAGTTGGCCGACCTGAGAGGGATTAGAGAGTCCCGAACGCAGAGTGGGGCAGTTACAGCTCAGACTTCTACATCTGTCCCAGTTTACACTGGTAGGGGACCAGCGAAGAGGTACAGGACTAGTGCTTCTTTTGCACAGACATCGCAGCAACCTACCCAGTCTTTACCTCCACGACCTTCTATGCCTATTTCTTTCCAGGGGGGAGTACCTCAGAGGCCCCTTACTTGTTATCAGTGTGGACAGCTGACTTGATCCGAAATGTGTACACCCAAGTGCAGGCGGTCAAGTTGTAGTATAGTGGTGAGTATTCCCGCCTGTCACGCGGGTGACCCGGGTTCGATCCCCGGCAACGGCGCCAAAAACTTGACTTGATCCGAAATGTGTACACCCAAGTGCAGGCGGTCAAGTTGTAGTAATAATCTGGTTTGAGTCCAGAGTCGAATCCTCAGGGAACTATGGTTGGTGTTCTTTGAAGTAAATAGTGAGAAAGACTTGTAATTGGAAATATTATGATTTTGAAGTTGTGGGAAGTTTTGGATAGAATGTAAGATTCTTTCCAATGGGTATTTTGCTAGACAAAATATAAGATGATTAAATGTAACAAACACTCTTTGGTTCGGGAATCAGAATATGTAGTTGATTGTCCGGTGCATTATGTTTGTGCTTTATAACTCAATTAACTCCCGTGTCAACGGCAAATTAATCGGAAGATAGGAATGAAGTGCAATAATTGTGGACATTGAAAGTTTGTCATGAAGAGTTAGTTAGGGTACTTGCCTTGAATCAATGGATCTTTCCATGTAGGAGTCATCCATTTATCATAGAAAGATCCGTTGATTATACAAAGTACCTTTACTTTGCTAGGTGCATTCAATCACCCAAAAATCAAGTGGAGTATAGAACATTTAAGCATAAAGGTGATACACAAACATAATGTCCGGATTAATCTTTTACATATCTATCATCCCTTCCCAAAGAGTGAATGAGGACTACTCACCCTTCATAGCTATGGTAAAGCTAGAATGATGAATGGTACTCATCCCCAAAAGGTGTTACAAAGTAAAATGCTCAAGCACTAGAAGTGAAATGCTTTAAAGTAAAATAGCTAAACAAGGAGCCGATCTTCGACAAAGAATGAGTGAATCACGTTCCACCCTTCACGGCTTTGGTAAAGCTCTAGAAAAGTGGAAGAGTTTCACTCCTCTAAGGGGAAGAAGGAAGCTCCAACAATGGAAGTAAAAGAAAACAATACTTAAATTAAAAGAAAGCAATAAATACTTGGTGTTTAATCCACAACCAAGAGATGATAATACATAAAAGAAAACAACAACTTCTTGGTGTTTAATCCACAACCAAGATATAATAAAAACATAAAAGAAAACAATAACTTCTTGGTGTTTAATTCACAACCAAGATCTAATAAAAAGAAAACAACAACTTCTTGGTGTTTAATTCACAACCAAGATCTAATAAAAAGAAAACAACAACTTCTTGGTGTTTAATTCACAACCAAGATCTAATAAAAAGAAAACAATAACTCAAGAAAGTAAATAAAGCAATAATACTTGAAAGATGATTCAAGAAAAAGATTCAAGACCTTTGGAGTGTTTTCCACTAGGAAGAAATGTTCTTTACAAGAAAAATGAAACAAGAGAAGGATGCCCATTACAAGCCCCCAAGGGGGGTATTTATAGGCATCCAAATTACAAATATCCTAAAAGATATTTATCCTAAAATATATTTAATTACAAATATCCTAAAAGATATTTATCCTAAAAGATATTTAATTACAAATATCCTAAAAGATATTTATCCTAAAAGATATTTAATTACAAATATCCTAAAATATATTTAAATATCCTAAAAGATATTTAAATACAAATATCCTAAAAGATATTTATTTACAAATATCAAGAAGATCTTGATTTACACTTTGATCTCCCTTTGTTTTGAGCTTTAATAATTTACACCCTATGCTTTGATAAGTTGCTCTCCATGCTTTGATAATTGGCTCCCGTCGTTTTGACGCATAAAAACCTGAAAAGAACAACATTCAATGCATTATCCTTAATTCACACATTAACCCTAATTAGATTTATTTTGACTATTTTAACTTTATTTAATTACACAATTGACCTTTTAATTTAATTACATTTTGCATTAATTAGGGTTAATCAGGTTTCATGATCGTTCTACCGGTAGGTTTTGTCTAGAAACGCTAGAAGCCTGCAATCTCAACTCCACCTACTTTGGGGGCCCACCTCTTGTCACCCCACACATACCCTGACGTCTATGACATATTATAATGCTCTCTTACACCTAAACCCTGATTTTGGAAGACAAAGCATGGAGGAGGAGGAGAGAGAAGAGCAGTGGTTGGTGGAAGCATGGAAGAGGCAATGTTGGGCCTGTGGTTGCTTGTAGCGGTACCTATACCCCTTCCAATCATAGGAAGTCAGCTCACACAGACCAAGGTGGGGTATGGGAGAATTTGGACCAGGTATTCCCTATAATTTTCAATTTTTACACAAGTTTAGAGAGAGAAGCTCCAAGGAAGAAGTTGCAGTTTTAGAGAGAGAAAGTTAGGTTTTTTCATTTCCTCCACCATTTCAGTTGTAGTAAGCTTTAAATCACTTGTAATCTTTACTTCTTGGACTTTAATCCCATTTATTTCAAGTGTAATCAAGTCTAGCTTCATGTTCTTGAATTTCCATGTCTACATTTGGTTTTTTCTTTCCAAGCTTTCTATTTGAGTATGAAATGAATTTGCTTTTGTAGTTTAATTTCTTCTTGCATCAATACAAGTTTTAATATTTATTTCATCACCATGTCTCTTTACATTTTGTATGTGCTTGCTTTGACTTTGGGTAACTAAGCTTTTAGTTGGCCAATCCAAGGGTAATTTCTTCTTGGGTATGCTAAATCAACTCTCCTCCATTCTTCCTCGTAGTGTAAAGTGTTTGATTTGACTAGGTTGAGTGCGGACGTGGTTGTGTGCTCTTGATACACCCTAGACTTGTCACGGGGTATGCTTGAGCCTACACCTTCACATTAATCCCTCACTTCCTCCGAATCAATCAAACACATAGGCACCATTGGTTAAATGAATTGAGTTGATTTGACATTCCTATTGGAATGACCTCTTTAGTTCGAGGATTCAACATGCATTTTATTGCTTGACTATGAAAATTTCACCTTACAACAATCAACTCCCATTTTACTATAAAGATAATTGGTAGGTTTAATTTATAAACTAGACCATATTGCAGCAATTGTTTAGGTTAGCCAGAAGGTCTATGTACCATACAACAATCAAATAACCCTAGTAAACCCGAAGGTGAACCATTCAAAATATTTAGTTTAGCTATTCAATCGGCAGCTCGATGATTCAATGAAGACGGAGTTCCGGTTTATGCATTGAATCAAAAACATTAGCTATGACGAGATTTAACCCATCTATAACCAATCTCCCGACTAATACATACAACCCAATTACGTGCATCATTGTATCATGTAAGAAGTACATAATAACATAAATATGAACTTGTACATAGCAATAGGTTTAGCTCGGTATTCTTAGCCATGAGCATATAGTAATACGACATCGAACGAAAATAATAATAAACATCCATCAATTAAGGGAACATTAATGCATAAGTAAAACACTGGCATTTCCATAACACAAGCAATATTATTCATGTTTTTACCCTTCACTAAAGAGTATAAACGGACTACTCACACTTCATTGCTATAGATGAGCAAGAAGGGTGAGATAATCTCATTATAACGTAACACAAATACAAAACAAACATAAGTAATCCTTCCCCAAGGAATAGTTGAAATACCCTCACTCTTATTACCATCTAAGCCACAAAAGTAAGAGAGGTTCAACCCTCCAAGTACCAAGGATGTAAAAGAAATGTAGAAGAAGAGAGTTTCTGGTTGGGGAGTGTTTAGGTGGGGTTTCTTCTTCTTTGGATCTGGCTTACTTCTCTGGTGAAGTCTCTCCGAAAAATAACTGAACTCGCCTATTTATAGGCACCAGGGAAGAGGTTAGGGGTGGTAGAAACCTAGGACAACCAATCACATTCTTTCATCGCCTTTTTGGACCAATAGGAGAAGAGAAGGATTTAAGGCGGTTTAGCCACCGTCCGGATGGTTCTAATCCTCTGGTTTTTTGCTTGCAGCCTCCCTTGTTGATGTAGTTGTCTTGTTGGCGTTTGGATGGTGGTTCACCATCCGGGTGGTGAGTGCCTATGCTGATTTTATGCTTTCCACCCTCTCCTATTTGCCTTTCGCACTTCCGTCCTTCCAAGTTATGATAATTATATGTGAAACTCTACAAAATATACAAATCAAACATTAGGCATAATACTATTCAAATTAATTATTTTAATTGAATTAATGCACACTATTAATCCTAAACCCTAATTCATTACTGCACTTTTTTGGGTTAATCACACCCCCAACCAGAAAAAAAAACACAAATAAAATTATTTTCATAGATTTCACGATTGCATTTAACTTATGCAACAATCAATTAAACCCCTAGGTGGTCCCTAGTGGACGAGTTTTGTCTCGTGAAGGTTTCCAGTAAGGTACCTACAAACTTCAATAGCTAAGATAAATAATTCATGTTTTCACATATAAAATTAAATCATCATTCTATTCTTATGTCAAAATACCTCCCCTTCCTTATCACTATCAGAGTAACACACACCATGTGTAACACTATTCAATATAATTTCAAAACAAGGTCGTGTGTGTGTACGGGGATCTCTTTATTTCAAAAACACTAAAGAAATATCACAATCCTTTGATAGGCTATATAAAAGTTAGCTTTGACATCAATCCTTTCCTAGAAATCACTCAGCAAAGAACACACTCAAGTTTTAGTGACTATCACTCAATAATTACATTTGATAAGAATATTGAAATCAAAGCAAAGTAATGACACATGCAATATTCCAAAAGAATGTCATTTTGAATAGAACTGAATTTTGCATAATCTCATGAAAGAATATTAAAATTATATCAAACAACATTATCAACACTCTCCCTTTTAATGAATAGATGAAAATGATACATGTGCATGATTGATGGAATCAAAAAGGACTTTATTAGGGTTATAACATGGCTAAGGGTATTGGGTTTAAGAAACGACGTCTAAGGGATTCAAATTTGCAATCCTTTTCAATTTGTGTAGCACACGTCTTTCTTTTACTTCCTAGAATTTTACAACATCATACTTCTCATTCTTTATTTTCAATCTCAGGCTTGTAATTTCATGGCTATTTTCTTTCTTTCCCTCTTTCACAAATTCTTTTTCTTTCTTTTCCAACCATATTTCTCTATTTTTCTATTTTTCATGTATACTACATTTTTCAAGAGAGGATGCAAGAAAATTAGATAGTAAGGGTTGGACAAATATACTTTCATTGCCTTAGTTAACATATGAGTTTAAGAAAATAATTTTTGCCAAGGCTCAATCACGGCTTGCTAGGAGTATAGTTTTGCAAAAGAAATGACTAAGGCTCAAAATAAAATCACAAATGGCCTATGATCATTTTCTAGAACTCATACACCTACATGATTCTCATAAAGGTTTAAAGGAGAATGCTAACATGTCATTTAACAAGTGCTAATCAAAACAAGATTAATGAGATTATTCAAAAAAAAATTCCGCTGAACTGAAATTCTTACTTGAGTAAATGTTAAAAATCTCTCCAAAGAAGATTGGTTCAAAATCTATATATGGGTTTCACATCTCCACTATATATGTAAGCTTCATAAATGATCATGTTATTTCGAAAGGTTTTTCAAAATAAGAAATTATTTCGTGCCCAAAATGATGAGTTTTTTTATGAAAATATAAAGATAGTGTACAAACAATATATGAAAATCCCTCGTGATTTTGTTAGGGTTATACCTGCAAGTCAACAAAATGACAATATAACTTTACCATGACTAATAAAAACTAATTATCTTAACACAACACAATTTATACGAAATAACACAAACTTGACAAAATAACTGAATAAAACCATAGTTCAAAACATAAAAACATCCAAAAGTACCCAAAACCATGTGCATAAACTGAAATGTAAATAAAGAGTTCGATAAAAGTGGAGAGAGAGAGAGAGTAGAAGATGCAGGAGACTCCGGCTGACTAAGTTGACGCTGATGGGCCACCACTGTATCTCCTTCCAAGCAACCTCAGAATCTCATTTTGATTCTCCTTATACCTTGTCATTCTTTGATCAAACTGGGTCATCCTAGTCTCAAGACCCAACAAAATCTATCTGTCAGTCCGATCATCAACTAGAATGTAGGGCTACTGCTGTAAAATCCGTGTAAATTTGAACTTTTACGAAAAATGCAAAACGGTAAATTGTCACTCCGGTACGAGTTGAAAACCTGAATTTTTCTAGAACACGAATGACGAAACGGACCTCACCGTTGGATTCGTCTCGCGAAATGTAGCAACCTTGTCAATTTTCATCCAATTTCGAGATAGTCAGATTTTTTCGCGTTTTACTAGGCGGTCGGGCCTCGGGTGACCCAAAAACGAATTTTTGAATAAAATTTTGAAATTTGGAAAACAATTTAAGGAAAGTAAAAATAAAAATATTTTGAACTTGAACCGGGGCAAAATTTAATCGTTGTGGGGCAAAAATAGACCCGGGAAAAGAGGGTCGTGTGGCGCGTTGTGGACCGAGCAATTAAAGAGTATAAATAGGGGGAAAAAATCTGATTTCTCCCCATTGTTCAGCCGGTTCACGTTGGAGAAAAGAAGAGAGGGAAAACCTAAGTTCTCTCCACCTTCTCTCTACGATCTACGAAGATTCGTCGCTCGAATCGTCACGAGCCAAGAACAAAAGTTGTTCTCCTCGACAAGGGCTAAAAAACCATACCAAAGAATTCAGGTTTGGGTGAGATTTCAAGGACGGGATTTGGGGAAGCTAGGAATTGGGCTTACTCGAGATTCTTGGAGCTTCCTACGACAAATTTACGCATTGAAAGGTAGGGTTCCCTCCTACATAGGTTTATTTCCAACCTAGGGTGTTTATATGAGGTGGGTAGGTTGTTAGAAACATTAACAATTGCCTATTGTGGTTGAATGTGGAAATGGGTATAGAAATGGTATAAAAATCAGTTTCTAGTTTGAATTGATATGTGGAAGTTACTTGTGTAATTTCTCGGAATTGGGTATTATGTGGGCATGCTATGCGTTTATATTGTGCCTTGTGAAAAATTAAGTGTTATGGGCATAGATTATTTGATAACATGCTTGTGATTGGTTGTTGGTTATAAAATGTTGATATATGTTTATTGATATATTGACATTGTGATGGATAAAGGTTGTTATATGCATATGATATAGTTGGCCATGATATATGTTGATATGTGGTTAGTTGGTCCATATGGCATTCATAGCATGGGACATGACATTGATATTGCAATGGTTCATTACATTGCATTTACATGGAGGCAACTCATTCGTGGGCATTGACATGAGTGTGGGTGTGTGTGCATATTGTGGATCAAACACTATTTTTGGTGGTTGATAAGTGGGCTCGAGATAGTTGGGCCACTAGTTCGACTAAGTCGCATGGTTGCATGAAAAACTTGTGTCGGGTATAGCAAGCAGGGCTAGACTCTCCCTCGGGTGCAAGACCCGACTACTTGGTTCATACACTCCCTTGAGGTGAAATTCTAGAAAAGTGTAACGGTGTACGGAACCGGCGGTGTGATTCCAAAATCCGATACCCAACAAAGACACATGATTTTGTTCTATAAAATAGTCATTCGATGTGTAACATCCAACAATGATTTGGTTTTTATAAACACATGACTTTTATTTAAAAATGATCATTGGATGTAATTCATCAATGACGGATTTATCACATATTGGCATTGCATTATGTTATGGGAGCTAGTGAGGGCTTGGGTTAAAATGCATGAGCGAGTCTCACCTCATTTCATGGCATGGCATGGTAGAATTCCAACATTGAATTGCATATTCTTGTTTGGAATGTATGTTGCTTGTTGAAATTGCATGTGAAGTTTTCATATACACTTAGGTTGGGGAGTAGCCTCTTTAGAGGATACCCTATCGAGCGTGGCTCACCTTTTATGGGAAAAACTTTCAGGTGCGGGCTACACGCTGGTGGATGGCTCTCATTCGGGCCCTTAAGGAGGAAGAAAAGCCGAAATGTGGCTTTAACTTAGAGTTTTTGTAAAACCTTGTGAAACTTGATTTTGGGGCATGTAAATATTTGGAAATGATTGTAATAAAACTTATGAACCATGTCTTATATGAAAAACTTCATTATACATGTGTTGGGATGGTTTTGAATGAGTTTGGAATGGATTGGAATTGAAGGAGGAAGGAATCGTAGGAAAATAGGCAAAACCTTCTGGAAGGTCGACCAAAACCTTCCGGAAGGTTTTCCAAAAATCTGAAATTTTAAGAATGATGTGGCATACTTTTGGACTTTGGGTTCTTTTGTTTAACTGATATAAATGGACATTAAATGAGGATAAATTGATGTATATTGGACCTCGGATGGGTCATGTGGTTTAAATGTACACAGGTCATGCGTTTGGGAGTTCCCGGTACAAGGGAGACTCTGTCCAAACTTTTTATTGTGGTGCCGTGATGTCGGGTTATGCGGCATTCACGGGTATTTCAATGGGTTGACAAAGGACCCCCCGTTTTAGGGGTGTCACAACTTGGCATCAGAGCGTATTTATATCTTAACTTAATTCGAATTAATTATGGGTAAATTACGGACCCCGGAATTTTGGGGCGTCACAGCTTGGTATCAGAGCGTATTTATATCTTAGCTTAATTCAAATTAATCATGGGTAAATTACGGACACCGGAATTTTGGGGTGTCACAACTACTATTCCTATTGCTAGGGCTCCTTGTCTCCTCCTTCTTTCCAGCTTTCAGTTACGGACCTGAAATTACAAAAACTTATTTAAATTCAAAATTTCTCATTATTCAACTAATAAACACAAATTATTTTAATAAGAATACCTCTAACTAGCTTATAAACATATCTAACTATATATATTACAGCACATCCTAATTTATACATCCTTGATCATAGTTGATTTAATTAGAATCTTCTAAGTTGAGAGTATCAGTGAACCGATTAATCTCACGTCGCACATATCTTGTGAGCATTGGGCTGAAAAAAGATGGCATCTTAGGGTAATCTTTACTCTGCCTATACTTAATCCAGTCAAGATGATATAATGCTCGACCTGAAATTGGTTCGGAACATTGATTAAATTCTCTCATATGCATTAATCGACCACATTTTATACAACCACCGAGTCGATTTGCTCGTCGGTGTTTGGCAAATGAACCTTTTCCACACAACGGTTTTGCTTGACTATCGAAAATTTCTAATTTCCTCACAACCTTTACTTTTGCTATGATCAAAGATTGTAAGTCTTTTGGAAAAGTGTGTAACACACCCAAACTAAACCAAAAAAAAAAAAAAATTTCATCCATTTTTAAAAAAAAATTTGAAAAATTTAGAAAAAAAAGACTCACTATCCAATTCTTTAATGTTTGTCGGTCAAAGACGATTATGGATTGTTTCCTCCCCCCAACCTAAACTTAACATTGTCTTATATAAAGCAAAATTTAAAGACAATTGCTAATAAGGTCTGGAGAAGAGACAAATCCATAGTGCAAAACCCTAATCTGTAAAACAAACAAAGAAACTATACAAAAGAAATAAAAACACAAAAAGAAAAATTCTAAGCACTATATACAAGAAGTGCTTAGGGGATAGATCAATTGGGCTTAAGTTCCCAATTAGAGTTAGTGCCCAGTTTAAGTCGGGGCTCGCTTCCTCCGACGAACTTCTTCTTGCTTAAGTCTCTTGCATCTCCTGATAATTTCGACAAAGAATTTAACAAATTAGCATAAAAATCCACATTGGGATTTCCACTATCATGAACAGAATTAATCAAACAGACTTGTAGAGGGTCAGAACAAGAATACATGTTGAATTTCTCCTCTACAATCTCATCAATTACATCTACCTCATAAATTTCTCCCTCCTCACCTAGGTGCTTTGTCACATCAAAGACGTTCAATTCACTAGTCATATTTCCAAATAAAAGTTTCATGACTCCATTCCTTCAATTAATTAATGCATTTAATGTAGAAAGAAATGGTCGACCTAAAATGACAAGAATTTGTGTAGAGACATGCAAGACTGGCTGTGTATCCAAAACAATAAAATACATTGGAAAATAAAATTTATCAATTTGAACAAGTACATCTTCAACGTTTCCTTGTGAAATTTGCACAAAACTATCAGCCAACTGTAATGTGAAATTTGCGGGTCTTAGCTCACCCAACCCTAACTGCTCATACACTGAATATGAGAGTAAATTGACACTGGCTCCAAGATCCAACAAGGCTTGCTCAATTCTGAAGTTCCCGATTATGCATGAAACTGTAGGACTCCCAGGATCTTTGTACTTTAGAGGGGCCTTGTGCTGAATGATAGCACTAGCTTGTTTAGTCAAAAATGCTTTTTTCTGTACATTAATCCTTCTCTTTACTGTGCAAAGGTCTTTCAAAAACTTGGAATATGACGGGACTAGCTTGATTGCATCTAACAGGGGGATGTTAATCTTTACTTGCTTAAATAACTCAAAGATTTCAACATACTGTTCAACGGTTGAGATTTGTTGACTCTTTGAGGAAAAGGTAAAGGAACCGGATTTGATTTTTCTTGTTCATTACACAACTCAGTTTCCTTTTCAATTTTTGGTTCAAACTCGATTGGTTCATTCACAAAGATTGACTCAGCTATTGGCTCGAGAGTTTTTGGATTTAATGGTCTTGTCAATCACCTTACCACTTCTCAATGTGGTAATTGTTTGAACTTGACTCGAAGAAGGTTCAGAAAACACAACATTAGCCTGGTTTGACCCTATGGAGGTTTAGGTTGAGATGGAAATTTTCCCTTCTCCGTTGTGCTAAAAGGCTTGGTCAATTTGGCTAAATAACTCTTAATATCCTCAATATTTTGTGAAGTTTGAGCTTTAAAATCATTAAATGTATGGGTTGACTGAGTATTAAAACTTATTTGAATTTGAATCAACTAATTCATGGTATATTCTAAGCTCCTCTTGTGTAGGGGCTGATAAGGTTGATATAGTTGCTGAGTCTGAGGTTGTGCTGGAGCTGCACCTGGTTGCTGACTCACAAGCTATGTGTTTTTCCAACTGAAATTCGGGTGCTTCCACCACCCTGGATTGTAGGTTTCAGAGTATGGGTTTGAATAAGGCTTGTTATAGTTCGAAATGGAATTGGTTTTTTCCATTAAAACCTCCTTGAAGGCTATAATAAAGGGACACTCCCCTGTGGGATGTCCTGCCAAAGCACATATTTTACACAACTGATCAGCGGGTGACACAACATAAACTTTCTTGACTTTTTTTCATCTCTAGAGCTTCCATCTTTCGAGACAACGTAGTCATTCTGGCCCTAAGGTCATCATCCTCTTTTAACACATATTTCCCACCCTGTAACGAAGATGACTTGATTTCAACAATATTTGGTGAGGCCGAGTCCCACATTTGGAAACTCTCCAAAATGGTGTCAAAAAACTCAAATGCCACATCTGGATTCTTGCCCATGAATTCTCCCTGGGCCATCATATCAACAAACTAACGCATTGTGGAAGGAAGGGCATCATAAAAGAAACCAACTAAGGTTCAACTTTCAAATACATGATGTGGGCAAGCTTGGAGAAGATCCTTAAATCTTTCCCAACATTGATAAAAAATTTCTCCCTCTTCGACACAAAAATTCAGGAAAAAATTTCTTGAAAAATTCAGTTTGCAAAACTTTCCAACTCGGAATAGATTGAGCTTTCAAAGAATTTAGCCACTGTTTAGCTTTATCCTTTAAAGAAAAAGGAAAAAGTTTCAACCGGGCCATTTTAGAATTATCTTATAATTTACCACATACTTCCTTAAATTCTTTCATATGTAAATAAGGATTTTCAGACTCAAGAGCATGAAACTGGGGTAAAAGTTGTATTGTCCCTACTTTAATATTAAAATTTAGAGCATTTGTAAGAAAAACAAAACATGAGAGGACACTAGTGCATGTAGGATGAAATATTCTCTTAAAGGTCTGGCATTCTGAACCACCTCTTGTTCTCTTTGATTATTATTAGTCATACTTAACTCAAAAGAGTCCGAAGATTCTTGCGATGATGAACATGAAGGACTAGACTGATTTACAGGCCTTATTCATGACTTAACATACATAAACAATAAAAAAAATAAACAATATATACACATATAATACAGACTAGACAACTTTCCTATTCTTTTTCAGATCCATGTAACTCCCTGGCAACGGCGCCAAAAGCTTGACCTGATTTGAATCACACACCCAAGTATAAGTGGTCAAATTGTAGCATTACTCGGTTAAGTCCGAGGTCGAACCAACAGGGAGCTATCTGTTGGAATTCAAAAATAGAAAAGGTAAGATTGTCATGCACGTAGTGTGCTTTATAATAGCTTATGGTGTAAACTTAGAATTGATAGACAAATGCTTAAACTAAACTTTTGATAACAAAAATTGAAAAGCTACTCTTTAGTTCGGGGATTCAACATGCATTTTATTGCTTGACTATGAAAATGCCACCTTACAACAATCGAATCCCATTTTACTATAAAGATAATTGGTAGGTTTGATGTATACACTAAAACATATCACAGCAACCGATTAGGTTAGCCGGAAAGTTTATGTACCATACAACAATCAAATTACCCTAGTAAACTCGAAGGTGAACCATTCAAAATGTTTACTTTAGCTATTAGATCGACAGGTCGATGATTCATTGAAAACGGAGTTCCAGTTTATGCATTGAATCAAAAACATTAGCTATGGCGAGATTTAACCCATCTATAACCAATCCCCTGACTATTACATACAACCCAACTATGTGCATCATTGTATCATGCATGAATTACGTAATAACATAAAGATGAATTAGTATATAGCAATAGGTTGAGCTTGGTATTCATAACCATGAGCATACAGTAATAAGACACCAAACAAAAATAGTAATAACCATCCCTCAATTAAGGGAGGTATAAACATTAGTGCATAAGTAAAACATCGGCATTTCCATAACACAAGAAATATTATACATGTTTTCACCCTTCACTAAAGATTATAAATGGACTACTCACACTTCATTGATATAGACGAGCAAGAAGGGTGAGATAATCTCAGTACAACGTAACACAAATAAAAAACAAACACAAGTAATCCTTCCCCAAGGAATAGTTAAAACACCCTCACTCTTATTACTATCTAGGGCACAAAAGTGGGAGAGGTTTAACAAGGATGTAAAAGAAATGTAGAAGCAGAAATTTTCTGGTTTAGGGAGTGTGTAGGGTAGGTTTTCCTCTTCTCTGGCGAAGTCTCTCCGAAAAATAACTGAACTCGCCTATTTATAGGCACCAAGGAGGAGGTCAGGGCCGGCAGACACCTACGGCAACCAATCACATTCTTTCATAGCTTGTTTGGACCAATAGGAGAAGAGAAGGACTTAAGGCAGTTTAGCCACCATCCGAACGCTATCAGCACCGTCCGGACGGTGCTAATCCTCTGGTTTTTTGCTTGCAGCCTCCCTTGTTGACCTAGTTGTCTTGTTGGCATTGGGATGGTGGTTCACCATCTAGATGGTGAGTGCCTATGCTGATTTTACGTTGTCCTCCCTCTCCTGTTTGCCTTTCGCACTTCCATCCTTCCAAGTTCTGATAATTATATGTGAAACCCTACAAAATATGCAAATTAAACATTAGGCATAGTAATATTCAAATTAATTATTTTAATTCAATTGACGCACACTATTAATCTTAAACCCTAATTCATTACCACACTTTTTTTAGGGCTAATCACAAGGTATGGTCATTTTGAGTGTACCGTGATGCCCTTTGGATTGACAAATGCCCTTGCAGCCTTTATGGACCTAATGCATCATGTGTTTAGACCTCATTTAGATTAGTTTTTTATTGTCTTTGTTGATGACATTCTGATTTATTCAAAGATGCGTGATGAGCATGCACAACACGTCAGATTGGTACTACAGACACTAAAGGTGTAACGCCCCAAAAACCACCCTGGAAGGCATTACCTTTTAAAACCATTCATACCATGGGAACAACTAATAAAATCCATAAATAACCGAGGGTTCTTAATTTAATAAAATTCGGGCAGAGTCTTATTTGTTCGAGAAGCTCTACCCAAAACACAACCTGTGCAATTATACTACATTGACCACACCGGGTCCATTTATCCATAAAATATTTACAACATTATCCAAAAGAATAAGCCCAAGTCATGGCTATTACATCTCAAAAATTAATTAAAGTAGCGCAGTGGAATAAACAAAAGAAGCTAGACTACACAATGTTCCAAAAGAATGTCCTAGTCTAGTACAAAAGGAAGGGAGGTCGCTCTATGCGTCCACCTCGGGATCCACACTCCCGTCCAGTGGAGTCTCCCAAGTAGCGGGCTCCTCGACCCTTACGTCCTCCTCCTCAAGCGGGTAATCTAAAAAATGTTAGCGATAGAGGGTGAGCACGAAGCTCTGTAGAAAAATTCTCCCAAACCCATACAAGGTTTAGCAAAGCATTTAAAACCATCGGTCTCAATTTTTAACATAAGATAGATACATAATTTGAAATAAAGCAGTGACATTTAAAAAGGATCTCAAGTTTATTTAAAAACATTCCTTAAATGAATAAACGGGCACCACATACAAATAATAACCATTAATTGCCATAACCAATTCCCAACAATTCTTTCGGTAGGTGGCATACTTTGTGGTAACCTCCACCCCCCTTTAGGTCATCTTTGATTCTCAAGCATCCTTACCGGGAACCTCTTGAGAATGGATGAGCATCCTTACATGGAACCTCTCACCAATTACTACATTATTTCCCAAGCATCCTTACCGGGAACCTCTTGGGAAGGGGTGAACATCCTTACATGGAACCTCTCACCAATCACTACATTGTTTCCCAAGCATCCTTACCGGGAACCTCTTGGAAAGGGGTGAGCATCCTTACAAGGAACCTCTCACTCATGTGCATCACAAACAACCCAACCCAAGCATACAATTCCAACATTTATCTCAATTTACAAGCATCTATCCAAAATCCCCAAAATATATCATGTAACAATTCCACAACCAACTAAGAAAATACATGAGATCACAATAACATCATTTTTCTACCCAACACAAAGCACTAAGGTTTCGAAATCCATAATAAAGAAAGCATTTAGGAAGGAAATACATCACTCTCCAAAAATTAGGGTTTTAAAACTAGAAAGGAGATTTCATGGGTATTAAACCCTAACTTTGTTCAAAACATGTAATCCTTGCAAAAAGTCTAAGAGAGAATGCTTCCATAGCATATATATACCATTGATAGCCAAAACATATATATATATATACCCTAACCTCAATGTAAGTGAATGAGAGAAAACCACTACCTTGAATCCTTAGTTTGTAGGAAGAACTTGAGTCTTGATCTTGAATCTACCCTTAAATCTCTTGTTTTTCCTTTCCTTTCTTCCTCTCTAATGCTCTATAGGGTTCCAAGAGGTGTGGGGTGAGAGTGGAGTGAAATAAATGATGGCAAATGGGATGAAAATGAGTTTAAAACATATCAGCCCCGAAATTACTGTTCATGGACTGTTTTGGCCTTCTCCGAAATTACGGTTTTGCCACTAAGAATCTCCAATTTGATCCATATGACTACCCTAAGGTTTTTCGACGTTCCGGATTCATTTTTAATGTTATTTTAACCTAAAAACATTTATTTTGATGATTTATCTCAAAACCAAAGGCAACGTACACCCAAAACACTAAAGTTTCTATTTTACCCATCCGAACCGGCTAATAATGAAGTTTTGCGATGTTTGCAAATAAAAGGTGATAAAGGGTGCTTCTTAAAACCTTTTATACTTATTTGAAGCCTAAATGTACTCATTATTCTTATATTTTGATTTAGGATGCAAATGGAGACATTAAATGCAAAACGAAGTTAATTGGACTATTTCGACATCGCTTCGTTATCGGGGCATAACTCTCTCATCCGAGCTCCGATTGATATGATTCAAGATGCTATGGAATGATAAGAAAGAGTTCTAAAACTTTCATGTTTTTAGTTTTTAGAGATATTAACTGAATCAAGGTCTAAATCGGGCTTGAAGTTGCAGCCAGTGCACTGTTCATGTGCACTGTTCAAGCTAATTGGGCTGTTTTGACATCACTTCATTATCTGGGCATAACTCTCTCATCCGAGCTCCGATTGAGATGATTCAAGATGATATGAATGCTAAGAAAGAGCTCTACAACTTTCATGTTTTGAGTTTTGAGAGATATTGACTGCATCAAGGTCGAAATCGCGCTTGAAGTTGCAGCCAGTGCATTGTTCACGTGCACTGTTCAAGCTAAATGGACTGTTTTGACATCGCTTCGTTATCTGGGCATAACTCTCTCATCCGAGCTCCGATTGAGATGATTCAAGATGCTATGGAATGTTAAGAAAGAGCTCTACAACTTGCATGATTTGAGTTTTGAGAGATATTGACTGCATCAAGGTGGAAATCGAGCTTGAAGTTGCAGCCAGTGCACTGTTCACGTGCACTGTTCACAGCTGTTTCATCCCTTTTTCCATTTCCAATCCATTCCTAAGCCAACCAAATCCATCCCAAATCTCTCCAACACATATTTCTACACCAAACCTATTTAATACAAGTTCTAGGACCTAAAATTTCATATTTTCACTTATTAAAACTAAATTTCAACTATTATTTCCACTAACATTTTAAATCTTTACTTTTCCAATCTACCAAATTCAAACACACATCACTACACATATCCACATTTTTACAACAAATATTTACTATATATCTATATACATATATAAAAGAAAATGCGGGGTGTTACAAAAGGAATAGAAGTTATATGCCAAGATGAGCAAACATGAATTATGGATAAAGGGATTCGACACGTGGTGTTGGAACAGGGAGTAGTTGTAGACCCTGCCAAGATTGAGGCAGTAATGAAATTCGAACAACCACATCATGTAACAGAAATTCAGAGTTTCTTGGGTTTGGTAGGTTATTACAGGAGGTTTGTGGAAAGGTTTTCTCAATTAGCTATGCCAATGACTCGGCTCACGAGGAAAGGAAATAAGTTCGTGAGGACCGAAGATTGTGAGCAAGCTTTTGCCACTCTAAAGGAAAATTTGACCAGGGCACCAATACTTATTGTTCCAACTAGTGGTGAACGCTATGATGTGTACACGGATGCCTCTTTAAGTTGTTTGGGTTACATGTTGAGAATAGAAAAATAATGGGTTATGAATCAAGATAGTTGAAGATCCATGAGCAGAATTATCCGACTCATGAATTAGAAATTATACGTGTAGTCAGATCATAAGAGCCTAAAGTACATTATCATCCAAAAGGACCTAAATCTCCGACAAAGTCATTGGATTTAGTATTTGGAAGATTATGGTTTTACTTTAAATTATCATCCGAGGAAGGCTAATGTGGTAGCAGATGCACTTAATAGAAAGTCTTGGGGTGCAATAAATTCCCTCGTAGTGTGCAAGTGGAAGATGATCGAGGCTATAGAGGATTTTGATCTGTTGGTGGATAACCGAGAAGACCAACTATGTTTATTTAATCTCATGGTCAATGATTAGCACAAAAACATGACATATTTTTTATGCTAATATGCCCCTTTATACTTGCCTTTGTCATGAAATTGGGGAGAAATTCGTTTAAACTTCGTTTTGATGGAGTTTTGTGTAAATGCAGGAAAGATGATGTAAATAGCTTGAGTTAAACCCCCATTGAAGTGGTTGAAGTCAATGAAGATGAAGGGGTAGCTTAACGGAAGGCTTGGAGGGTGAAGAGATCAAGAAAATGCAAATTGGTTGAAAACCTTCCGAAAGGTTTGGGTGAAAAACCTTCCGGAAGGATTTGCCTTGGATTTCTTTTTCACTGCCAAAACCTTCCGGAAGGTTTTGTCTACTGGAATGAACCTTCCGGAAGGTTTTGCTTATTGACTGCTTCATTTAACTGTTCATGCACAAACCTTCCGGAAGGTTTCTGTCGACCTTCCAGAAGGTTTTGCCCAGATTGCCCAGACAGCCCACAACTCAAGCTCTGCCATTTGGGGGTCCCACTTACACTTCTCCAACAGATCCCCTGACATCCCCTGCACGTCTAGGAGCCTCCCTTCACCTCTACTTGGACTTGGATGACTTTTGCATTAATGAGGAGGAGAGAGATGAGGCATGGTAAGAGAGAAAGGTTAGGCTTGTCCTAGCCTGCACCATCCCATCCCTTTCAGCCCCCATGATGGGAATCACATCGCACAGAATTGGGGAGGGCTCCATGGACATTTTTCGCAAGCTTCACCACCATTATTGAGCATTAGCTAATATACATTGTAATATAGAGAGAGAAGGAGTGAGAGGAAGAAGATGAATAGTGCTAGAGAGAGAAGTTAATGTTTTTCCAATTTCTTTCCATACATTGCCTTGTAATCCATTGTAAGACCTTTCTAAGCTTTGTTTGAAGTCTTGAATGCCGTTTATTTCAAGTTGCTTTTAAGTTTAATCTTCTATTCAAGCTTTCACCATTAATGCATTCATGTTCTTCGTTTTCTTAGTTTTAAAATGGGTATTAAATGCATTTTCTTTTAGTTTATGTTCTCTTGCATTAACTTAGCTAAAATCTTCATTGCTCTACAATGTCTTTCCATTACATTAGTGTCTTTCCTTTAAGCATGAGTAGCTAAGTCTTTAAGTTGGCTAATCCAAGGGAGACCTCCTATTGGGTATGCCATTTCAACTCATCTTCTTTCCTCCCCTCGGTGTACGATGGTTCGGTTTGACTGGGTTGAGTGTGGACACGGTTGTGAGTCTTTGATATCCTGTAGACTTGTCATGGGTTATGCTTGGATTCTCACTTCAATCTCGTCCTAAGCTTCCCACGAATCAATCGTTCATCTATGCACCATTGGAGGAAGGTTTCGAGTTGACTTGGCATTCCCATTGGAGTGAACATTTGGATTAGCTAACCCTTGTTTCCCATTTCATTTTCATCACAATACAATTCACAAACCAAACTTCAACAACAAAATATTTTTACACTTTTTTTTTTTTTACCACAATCACCTTTAAGACAATTCAGCTCCTTCCCTGAGGAGACGACGTTGGAGTACTCTCCAAGTAAAACACGATACACAAAAGTCTTCTTGTGCTTGGGAAGCATTTTTGTACACGCGCACTCATTTCACATTACATTTCATTCCACCTTTCCGTTGCCCTTTCTTTTGACATCATCCCAAGGGAGAGTGACACTCCGTTCACACATACACCATATACACATTTGAGGGTGATGTCCTGAGGTTAGGGAAACAACAACGGAAAATATCAAGCATTTTTGGCACCGTTGCCGGGGAAGGCAAGCGTTGAATCAAGAAGGTGATTTCTGGACAACGGAGGTAAGTCCCGTGATGTTCATCATGGGCTGAGGTACGTTGATCCTTGTATAGACTTTTGTTTGTTTACATTTTTTTTAGTAGATAGTTTTGTTATATGTGGGGTCGGGACGAACAAAATCGACTAGTTAGACAACCCTTGGGCCCCAATATGAACATTGACCAAGACCCACTCGAGGATGCGGGTGACAATTTTGAGAATGTAGGTGCAAACCCAAACATGCAAAGGGGTGGGGGAGTACAAGAACCTAGAATGCCCAATCCACGAATGCAATTTCCCCCTCCCGTTAATGAACGGAACAACATCCACATTGAACCTCCGGCAAGGTCAATGAGGGATTTCCTTCAACCCACACGAAGCACCACACCCTTATGCATCCTCCTTCCGGTCCAAGCTCACCTCTTCCTAGTTAAACCAGGAATGTTGCAACTACTTCCCACATTCCACAGAATTGAGAAGGAGAACCCCTACTTGCACATCAAGGATTTCGAGGAGATAGTTGCGACCTTCCTCACCAATCATGGTATGGAAGATATAGCTAGGCTGAAATTGTTCCCCTTTTCCCTGATAGATAAGGCAAAAGCTTGGCTTAATTCCTTGAGACCTTGATCCATAACATCTTGGAACCAAATGCTCTCCAAGTTTTTAAACAAATTTTTTCTGGTGCATAAAACCACCGCTCTAAAGAAACAAATTCAAAAACTTTTCAGAGAAGTCCAATGAGCAATTCTACCAATGTTGGGATTGGTATAAGGAATTGCTACAATCCATTCCACACCATGGCTTTGAACCATGGCAATTGGTGAGTTTCTTCTATGAAGGAATCACACCGTGCCATCGACAGTTCATCGATATGATGTGTAATGGGGAGTTTTTGAACAAAGACCCTGATGAGGCTTTAGATTACTTTGATACATTGGCACAAAATGCACAATCATGGGACATTACGGATCCCACCGATTACCAAGGTCTTCTCCTCAAGGGAGTAGTCAAACTCATGGGGGAGGGATTTATGACTTGAGGGACTGGGAAGACTTGCTTTCCAAAATTGTCAAATTGTCTAGGAAGGTAGAGAGTCTTGAAGTCAATAGGAGACATGAGGTGTCTAATGTTTAAAAAATAGAGGAGTTTTGCTCAATTTGTGAGAGTGTGGAGCATTCCATATCGGATTGCCCCAACATTTCGACGCTTAAGGAAGTGTACCACGAGCAAGTTCATGCCTTTAACCAAACAAGGCAATCATTCTCTCCACACTCAAACACTTACAATGCGGGTTGGAGTAATCACCCGAACTTTAGTTGGAGAAATGAGAATCCCACTCCTCATGGTTCCAATGCCTATTCACCTCCCGTGCCTCCTAGGCAAAATCAATTTCAATCCCAAGGTCAAGCGTCTAGCTCCCAATACCCCCGGACCACTCCGCAAGGGTATTCATCAAACCCACCACCGCAAAATTTTTCACCAAGTCCTCCTCCACAAAACTTTTCCCAAGGACCATCCAATTCAGCCACATACCAACCTCCTCACAAAAGGAATTTGGAGGATATGGTTCAAGCTTTCATTCAAAGCCAAACTACCTTCAATCAAAATCAAACCGCCATCAACAATCAAAATGCCATAACTTTTAATGACATTAGGACCCAACTCACAAAGTTGACAAACTCCATGGGGGCATTGTGATGAGCGCATAATATTGCATATTTGAAGGGCTCATTACATGCATTATAACTCAACTGTTGCATTTAAATACTTAGTGTTAGCCAAAATTGTCAATAATGTTGATATTTTGATGTTGCATGTTTTTATACCTTAAATCATGTATTTTATAACCTTGCAACTATGATGGATGTGTGGTGAAGGCATAGACACAATACATGAAGAATTGGAGGCTTAAAAGTGAAGAAATCAATAAGGCATTGGTGCTTGGGAACAAGGGCATCAGCAGCCACATCATTTGGAAGCACTGCCTTGGTTTTCCTCCATTTTGGCCATGATCTACTCCGAATAAGGAAAATTTCAAAACACGAAAGTTGTAGATCTGGATGTCTTCTATATTGTGTCAAAATTTCAGCTCAATCGGATGGTTGGATCAAAATTTATACCAATTCTACGACAACTGGTCCAGAGCAGACAACTACCGGAAAGACCTACCGGTAGTTAGCACTCCAGTAGCAAATGACTACCGGTAGTTATCACTCCAGTAGCCAATAACTACCGGTAGTCACTACCGGTAGGTCGTCCATAAGTGCCCAGAACGACTTCTTTCTTGCTCCACTTGCTTGGGGGTCCCACCTACATTTCTCCCACGCCTAGCCCAACATTTCCTTACACATTTACAGGCATCTCTTACACATTTTGAAGACTTTGGAGGCTTGGCATTGAATGAAAGAGAGAGGGAAGTGGGCTGCCAGGGGAGTTGCAGGCTAGCCTGCCAATGCTTTCAACTCAGCCCCCTATGATGGGAGGTCTGCACACAGCTAAGGGGGAGCCTCATGCACGAAATTGGAAGTCTCCCACACACCATTATTTCAGCATTACACACACATTGTATTAGTGAGTTGGCTACCTAAGCTTAGGAGTAGATGTAGAAAGCTCCAAGGTTGAAGATGATGAATAGTAATTTCGTTTTTGCATTTTCTTCATCCATGTCATTGTTGTAAGCTACATTCCTCTTGTAATCTTCATTTCTTACATTGTAATCTCCTTTATTTCAAGTATATTGCAAGTTAATTACATGTTCTTCATTTCACCATTTATCCTTTCAAGTTCTTCATTTTTAGCTTAAAATGGGTATTGAATGTTTTTGTTCATAGCTTTAGATTTCTTGCTTCAAGTTTAGTTTCATGCTTTAAAGCTTCATTTCTATACAATGTCTTTCATTTACATTATGCTTGTCTTTCCTTTATGCATTTTTAATATGAGTAGCTAGGATTTAAGTTGGTTAATCCAAGGGAAAATTCCTCTTGGGAATACCATTTTCAACTCTTCTTCATTCCTCCCTTTAGAGTCAAATGGTTCGGTTTGACGGGGTTGAGAGTGGATGAGTTGGTGAGCCTTTGATATTCCGTAGGCCTAGTCACGGTTTATGCTTAGATACTCACCAATCTCGTCCCTAGCTTCCCCCGAATCAATCGTTCATTCATGCTCAATCGGAGGAAGGCTTTGAGTTGATTTGGTATTCCCATTGGAATGAACCCTTTGGATTAGCCAACACTTGCTTTATTTGCATTTTCATTTACAAACCAAACACAAAACTCAAACAAAAGATTTTACATTTTCTCTTTTGTTCACCAAAATCACTTTCACACAACTCTCTGTCCTTCCCTGAGGAGACGACCTAGGAATACCACCAAGTAAAACACCGACACACGAAAGACTCCTTGCGATTGGGGAGCATTTTTGTGCATACACCGCATTTCATTTTCATCACATTTTGTTCATTCCACAATTCCATCCACCACCATTCCGTTGTTGCCTAATCTTTTGCATCATTCCGAGGGAGAGTGCATCATCCGGAGGGAGAGTGACACTCCCCCATTCCTATAAGCCATACACACATTGAGGGTGAGGGTGATGTTTAGAGGTTAGGAAACAACAACGTTTTCCAATCAATCATTTTGGCGCCGTTGCCGGGGAAGGTTAAGCGTCGAATTCAAGAGGTGATTTTGGGACGGCATAAGGTAAGTCTTGTGATTTTCATCACGGGCCAAGGTATGTCGTCTCATTTGTAAATATTTTGTTTTAATTTGTGTTTTATGTAATGTCTTATAATTATTATGAAAATGTATCAAATGCCCCTTATTATAAAAATGTGTGTGAGATTTGTGATGACTATGGACTCATCTCTTGTATGTGCCAAGTAAATTATCCGGTTCAAGACCTTGAATGCGAAAGTTCAAATTCAGAGTTGGACTACCTAAATTTTTACCGCAACCATTATGATTCACCGAGTTATTCGAGTTATGGTTAGGAGAATGAACCGTATAATTTTTCATCCAATCTCACACCACCAAATGAATTCTCCCACTATCCAACATATGGGAACTCAACCGAAGTAGAATTGGAAAATGTTTGGTGTGATTTTATGCAATCCCAAATGGAATGCATTGCCCAACAACTTAATGCATTGACCAATGCTACAATTGTTATGCATGAAGAACAACACCTTGAGCATAGTCAATGTATTGAGGATGACCCCCCCAATGAAATGCATATGGATGTTGAATCTCCCACCACTATAGATTGTGAAACATTTGATGAAGTTATTATCTTGCATGAGGCTAATGAGCCCAAGGACATTTTGCCATCTATGAGTGGTGTTGAGATTCACATTTCTCAACTTGGGGAGGGCATTGCAATGGAGTTAAGTTTTGAGACTCTTAAAGAAAAATTGAATACTCCACCTTTTGTATTGCATAAACTTGCCTATATCTTGGTTTGGTTGAGATTTTTGACTTCTTTTCCTTTGTATTGTTGGATAGATTGGTTAGCAAGGGCATTTATACAACAAAAAAATTTTAAAATCAAAAAAATCCATGGGCGTAGGGTCATATCCGAATTGAAGCCGGATTGACATGAGCCCTTGTTGTTTTGTTTCCATGTACATAGTAGTTATATCTCTTTTATTGTTATATTTTTATTTTTCATGTCATTGTAGTATAATGGTGAGTATCATTGTAGTTTAGATTTTGGCAGACAAAGCAGAACAGTACCGGTACCAAATGGTACCGGTACTTGATTGATTGGTAATTACGTCGTTCCTAACCTCGTAACATCACCCTCACCCTCAATGTGTATATGTGGCTTATAGTGATGGGGGAGTGTCACTCTCCCTCCGAATGATGCAAGAAGATAGGAAACAACAACAAAATGGATGTGGAAATGTGGAATGAACAAAATATGTGGAATGAAATGCGGGTGTGAACAAAAGCGCTCCCCAATCGCAAGGAGTCTTTCGTTGTCGGTGTTTTACTTGGAAGAGTATTCCAAGGTCGTCTCCTCAGGGAAGGAAAGGGAGTTTTGTGAAAGTGATTTTGCAAAAGTGAAAAGAAAGTGTAAAATCTTGTATTTGAATTTTGTGTTTGGTTTGTGAATGAAAATGCAAATAAAGCAAGTGTTGGCTAATCCAAAGGGTTCATTCCAATGGGAATACCAAATCAACTCAAAGCCTTCCTCCGATTGAGCATGAATGAACGATTGATTCGGGGGAAGCTAGGGACGAGATTGGTGAGTATCTAAGCATAAACCGTGACTAGGCCTACGGAATATCAAAGGCTCATCAACGCATCCACTCTCAACCCCGTCAAACCGAACCATTTGACTCTAAAGGGAGGAATGAAGAAGAGTTGAAAATGGTATTCCCAAGAGGAATTTTCCCTTGGATTAACCAACTTAAATCCTAGCTACTCATATTAAAAATGCATAAAGGAAAGACAAGCATAATGTAAATGAAAGATATTGTATAGAAATGAAGCTTTAAAGCATGAAACTAAACTTGAAGCAAGAAATCTAAAGCTATGAACAAAAACATTCAATACCCATTTTAAGCTAAAAATGAAGAACTTGAAAGCATAAATGGTGAAATGAAGAACATGTAATTAACTTGCAATATACTTGAAATAAAGGAGATTACAATGTAAGAAATGAAGATTACAAGAGGAATGTAGCTTACAGCAATGACATGGATGAAGAAAATGCAAAAACGAAATTACTATTCATCATCTTCAACCTTGGGGCTTTCTACATCTACTCCTAAGCTTAGGTAGCCAACCCTCCTCCAATGTGTAATGCTGAATGTATGGAGTGTAGAGAGATCCATTTTCGTCCATGGTGGTCCCCCAAGGTGTGTGCAAAGCCTCCCATCAAGAGGGGGCTGAGTTGATGGGTCTTGACAGGCTAGCCTGCAACCCCATATGGCAGCCCACTTCTCTCTCCTCTTCATTCAATGCCAAACCTCCAAAGTCTTCCATTTGTGTAAGGGAGGCATGGTTGTAGGGATAAAATGTCAGGGGAAACGTGGGAGAATCGATGGTGGGACCCCCAAGCAAGTGGGGCTGAGTTGCAGGAGCATCGGGGCTGCTTCAGGGGAGCGTACC
Organism: Ilex aquifolium; assembly: GCA_951799425.1. Classification (NCBI taxonomy): domain Eukaryota; kingdom Viridiplantae; phylum Streptophyta; class Magnoliopsida; order Aquifoliales; family Aquifoliaceae; genus Ilex; species Ilex aquifolium. The sequence continues at coordinate 22,933,779 of OX637406.1, read as the reverse complement.
GGTACGCGTACCGGTACGCTCTTTTCTGCTCTGGACCACGTTTGGTAGAATCGGCCTAACTTTTGATCCAACCGTTGGATTGGGCTGCAATTTGGACACCACACAGAAGACACCCATATATACAACTTTCATGTTTTTAACTTTTCCAAATTCTGAGTAGATCATGGTCAAAATAGAGGAATTCTGAGGCAGTGCTTCCAATTGTTGCTGCAGCTGGTGCCCTTGTTCCCAAGCACCAATGCCTTCTTGATTTCTTCACTTTTAAGCCTCTAATTCTTCATGTATTGTGTCCATGCCTTCACCACACATCCATCAAGGTTGCAATGTCCTAAAATCAATCATTTAAGCTATAAAAGGTTGCAACATCAAAATATCAACATTATAGTTCAAAACGGCTAACTTCTAAGCACTTATATGCAAAAGTTGAGTTAAAATGCATGTAATGAGCCCTTCAAATTTGCAATATTATGTGCTCATCACACCCCCCAACTTAAGCTTTGCTAGTCCCTAGCAAACAAAATGTAAAAAGCAAGAAAACAAAAAATAAAACTATACTAATTCCGATATTGCATTTAGCACATGCAACAAGCCTTTAAACCCCTAGGGGATCCCTAGTGGACGAGTTTTGTCTCGTGAAGGTTTCCAGTGAAGGTACCTAAAAACTTCTTTTCATAGTATCCAATATTTAAAATATATTTCCTTATCTTAATTAGCAATGGGATACTAAAAACAACTTGGTTCAAACACCCGAACAAATCACGCATGAGACATATCATAGCCGTAAATGCTATTCTAGAGTATCCACATACACATTTCCTTTCAAAACTCATGTGTGTGTGAAATGAACATGTAATTTAAACATTTACACAATGGAGTTCACATTTACTTTGGCCATCCACATTAAGCTTCGATGCAAAAACTCACCAAGGGTGTTCTCTCAAAATGAATAACACTATGATTATCCGGGCATGCTCTCCATGTGTATATGTGAGATGGAATCTTGTGCACAAAACAAAGTATGCTCACATATAATCCAAAAATGAAGTATGCATAAAAATGAAACAACCTTGGCATAATCTCATGAAAGGAATGCTAGGGCATTAGATAGCAAAATCAACTTCTCTTGTTCTTTTAAACGTATGCATCCCCCATGCTTCTCTAGATCTTTTAGGACTTTCATGGGTTGTAATGAGGCCTTGGGGAGATGTTGTGGTAAGGGAAACGAAGGATATAGGATAACAAAGAGGGTTGTTCCGAGTGAATGACCTTAATCTTAGAAAAACACTTCCCTTTTATGGGATTTTGATTTTCACACCATCACCACACCCTTTGTTTCTTTTCTTTCTTTTCCTTTACATTTTTCCCTTTTCTTTTTCTTATTCTTTTTCTCCTTTTTCACTCCCTTTCTCTCCTTTTCTTGGATTTTCATTCTTTTTCCATTGAACTCTTTTGAGTTTCAACATCTTTCATCCCTTTTGTTTGATTTTCCACACCATACTTCCTTCGCTTTAACGATCACTCAAATTTAGCTCTAGGAACAACCAAGGTAAGGTAAGTATTTATCATTTTGCATTGGCTTGGTCAAATATATGGCATAGAAACGAATTCAAGTAAGGCTCAATCATGGCACTAGGGATAAATTTTTTCAAGAAAAAGGCTAAGGCTCAAAGCATTCAAAAATGGCCTAAGATCATCTCTAGATAGGCATAGGGGAGCATTGTACATATCAAGACAAAGTCAATTAACTACCCAAATGCACCTAACCAAAGCAAGCAAAATGAGATTATTGAACAAATGTGGAGTTTGAAAAATTGTTCCTTGAGTAATTGTAAGTTCCCTCAAACAAGGATTGGCACTAAAGCTCACATGGGTTCTTACTCATCTCCACTATTCATGTCAAGCACTAAAATGTGAACTCAATCCGTAAATTGCCAAAATTACAAGTTCATGGTGCACAATGGTTGAGTTTGAAAGAAAACACATATGTGATACTCAAGCATAGGATCAACTTCTATAATGTGCTCATGTATTCAAAGTTCAAAATGAAGATCAAGCAATTCACAAATCCCATAACAATTAGGATAAAGGAATATAGTTCAATATTGACTATTTTTCACAAAAATTGTCCAAAATTTTTCAAAATTTTCACATTTCCAACTTATTCTATACACAAAGTGGTGGAACATGTGAATGGTGCACCTCACCCCCCAACTTAAACCATGCATTGTCCTCAATGCACAAGGAATCATGCAAATGAGAAAAACGAAAGTAAATTGGGAAATGAGATACCCTTTTTTTTTTTTTTTATCTATGTACATTAATAAAACACAAAAAGCTTGTTTACACCCCCCAACTTAGACTAAAACATGATATTGAATGAGTTTGTCTATGATGATGCTCAAAATGAAATGAGTCCAAATTAGGGCGAGGTAAACAACTTCTACACTACAACATCAAGAAAAGAAAAATATAACAGTTAAAAGAAATCTAACTACTATATACATCGAAACAAAGCAAAAAGGGCTCATATCAATCCGGCTTCAATTCGGATATGACCTTGCGCCCATGAATTTTTTTGATTTTAAAATTTTTGTGTTGTATAAATGCCTTTTCTATCCAATCTATCCAACCATACAAGGGATAATAATTCAAAAATCTCAACCGAACCAAGATGTATGCGAGTTTATGCAATGCAACAAATGGAATATATGCAATTTCTCATTAAGAACACTTGACTCCATTTCAATGCCCTCCCCAAGTTGAGAAATGTGAATCTCAACACCACTCAAAGATGGCAAAATGACCTTGGGCTCATTAGCCTCATGTGAGATAATAACTTCATTAAATGTTTCACAATCTAGAGTGGTGGGAGATTCAACATCAATATGCATTTCAATGGGGGGATCATTCTCAATACATTGACTATGCTCAAGGTGTTGTTCTTCATGCATAACAATTATAGCATTAGTCAATGTATCAAGTTGTTGAGTTATTTGGGCATTGAATTCCATTTGGCTTTGCATAAACTCGCCTAATTGGGCATTGAATTCCAATTGGCATTGCATAAACTCGCAAAAAGTATTTTCCAATGCTTGTTCGGTTAAGTCCTCATACGTTGGATAATGGCAAAATTCATTTGGTGGTGTGAGATTGGATGGAAAATTATACGGTTCATTCTCCCAACCATAACTCGGATAACTCGGTGAAACATAATGGTTGGGGTAAAAGTTTTCGCATGCAAAGTCTTGAACCGGATAATTTCTTGGGCATTCATTAGTGAGGTGTTCATACTCACCACAAATTTCGCAAACGTTTTCAAAATAAGGGGCATTTATTGGGCACTCACTAGTGAAGTGCCCATACTCACCACAAATCTCGCAAACGTTTTCAAAATAAGAGGCCATTCTTGGGCACTCACTAGTAACATGCCCATACTCATCACAAATCTCACACACATTTTGAAAACTTTGGGCATTATATACATTTTCATGAAAATTATAAGACATAAAACAAAACGCAAACTAAAACAAAATATTTACAAAAGAAACGACATACCTTGGCCCGTGATGAAAATCACGAGACTTACCATGCCGCCCAAAATCACCCTTTGAACTCAACGCTTTACCTTCCCCGGCAACGGCGCCAAAATGATTGATTGGTAATTACGTCGTTCCTAACCTCGTAACATCACCCTCACCCTCAATGTGTGTATGTGGCTTATAGTGATGGGGGAGTGTCACTCTCCCTCCGAATGATGCAAGAAGATAGGAAACAACAACAAAATGGATGTGGAAATGTGGAATGAACAAAATATGTGGAATGAAATGCGGGTGTGAACAAAAGCACTCCCCAATCGCAAGGAGTCTTTCGTTGTCGGTGTTTTACTTGGAAGAGTATTCCAAGGTCGTCTCCTTAGGAAAGGAAAGGGAGTTTTGTGAAAGTGATTTTGAAAAAGTGAAAAGAAAGTGTAAAATCTTGTATTTGAATTTTGTGTTTGGTTCGTGAATGAAAATGCAAATAAAGCAAGTGTTGGCTAATCCAAAGGGTTCATTCCAATGGGAATACCAAATCAACTCAAAGCCTTCCTCCAATTGAGCATGAATGAACGATTGATTCGGGGGAAGCTAGGGACGAGATTGGTGAGTATCTAAGCATAAACCGTGACTAGGCCTACGGAATATCAAAGGCTCATCAACTCATCCACTCTCAACCCCGTCAAACCGAACCATTTGACTCTAAAGGGAGGAATGAAGAAGAGTTGAAAATGGTATTCCCAAGAGGAATTTTCCCTTGGATTAACCAATTTAAGTCCTAGCTACTCATATTAAAAATGCATAAAGGAAAGACAAGCATAATGTAAATGAAAGATATTGTATAGAAATGAAGCTTTAAAGCATGAAACTAAACTTGAAGCAAGAAATCTAAAGCTATGAACAAAAACATTCAATACCCATTTTAAGCTAAAAATGAAGAACTTGAAAGCATAAATGGTGAAATGAAGAACATGTAATTAACTTGCAATATACTTGAAATAAAGGAGATTACAATGTAAGAAATGAAGATTACAAGAGGAATGTAGCTTACAGCAATGACATGGATGAAGAAAATGCAAAAACGAAATTACTATTCATCATCTTCAACCTGGGGGCTTTCTACATCTACTCCTAAGCTTAGGTAGCCAACCCTCCTCCAATGTGTAATGCTGAATGTATGGAGTGTAGAAAGATCCATTTTCGTCCATGGTGGTCCCCCAAGGTGTGTGCAAAGCCTCCCATCAAGAGGGGGCTGAGTTGATGGGTCTTGACAGGCTAGCCTGCAACCCCATATGGCAGCCCACTTCTCTCTTCTCTTCATTCAATGCCAAACCTCCAAAGTCTTCCATTTGTGTAAGGGAGGCATGGTTGTAGGGATAAAATGTCAGGGGAAACGTGGGAGAATCGATGGTGGGACCCCCAAGCAAGTGGGGCTGAGTTGCAGGAGCATCGGGGCTGCTTCAGGGGAGCGTACCGGTACGCGTACCGGTACGCAGCACTCCAGAAACTTCGGCGTACCGGTACGCGTACCGGTACGCTCTTTTCTGCTCTGGACCACTTTTGGTAGAATCGACATAACTTTTGATCCAACCGTTGGATTGGGCTGCAATGTGGACACCAAACAGAAGACACCCATATCTACAACTTTCATGTTTTTAACTTTTCCAAATTATTAGTAGATCATGGTCAAAATGGAGGAATTCCGAGGCAGTGCTTCCAATTGTTGCTGCAGCTGGTGCCCTTGTTCCCAAGCACCAATGCCTTCTTGATTTCTTCACTTTTAAGCCTCTAATTCTTCATGTATTGTGTCCATGCCTTCACCACACGTCCATCAAGGTTGCAATGTCCTAAAATCAATCATTTAAGCTATAAAAGGTTGCAACATCAAAATATCAATATTATAGTTCAAAACGGCTAGCTTCTAAGCACTTATATGCAAAAGTTGAGTTAAAAAGCATGTAATGAGCCCTTCAAATATGCAATATTATGTGCTCATCAGTACTGTTTGCCTGACACACCCAATCTCTGCAATGCTACTCCACCTGCTTTGAGGGCATCACCAGCATTCCTCCCCCATGTTCTAGTCTAAGTTGTGGGGGTGTAAATGAGCTTTGTGTGTTTCATTTTCTCTTTTATGTTTATATATAAAAAAAAAAGGGGGGGTATCTCATTTCCCATTTTACCTTCATTGTTTTCATTGCATGATTCCTTGTGGGAGGGAGGGGAGATCAATGCTTTGCCCTTTTCCAATCGCATAGAGCAATCGGGCCATGTCAGGTAGAATTTCATTCTTTCTTCCTACGGGAGCGAAGTTGGACACCGCAATCAAATTTATCATTTTGTATTTGTCGGTGAGCTCCCCTTGCCTCAAAAATCTCCTCCCTGCCCATGAAAAGTCAGCTACCCCCGTCAATTCCTTTCCCCCCACATTCATTGCTATGTCCTTCTTTGGGGGGTAGGTCAGGTTTTGCACTTGAGGTATTTCCTCCCTTATTTCTACGATGTATGCTTCATCCACGTCAATGTGGATACCCCTAACATATGTCCGGATTGCGCCGTTGAGGATCTCAGCGTTGGAGAAATTTTCATACCTTTCAGCCTTTAAGGCATTGGGAAACCTGGTCCTGTCATATCTCTTCGTCCTTTGCCTTCATTCCCTCTCTTCTATCACCTCTTCTACAATATTTGGATCTTGGTTCACTAGTGGAGCACGCATGGCAGGGAGTTTTACCCTTGGCATGGCGTTCGAACGTGGGTTTTGGTTTGAGAGGGTGCTGAAAAGTGCTGGAAACTTGGGGTTCTTAGTGTGGGATTAATGATTTTGATGTGGAGAGGAGTTAGGGAGGGTCGAATTTGGGTATTTTTGGGGAATGAGGGTGAATTGAGGTATGTGGAGTGAAAAGAGTTCTAGGGTTTTGAGAACAATTTGGGGATTTTGGTTGAAAACGACGATACAGGCTTTTATAGCCTGAGTCGTAACGTTCGAACGTTGGTGACGTTCGAACGTGTGTAGAAGGATTTTAAACAGACCGTTCGAACGTGGTTTGGCGTTCGAACGTGGTGAGCTCTCAGTACTTTTGTGTTCTGTCAGATGCCAAAGTACTGCAAGTTCTCTTCGTTCGAACGTTCTATTGGCGTTCGAACGCTAATCTCGTTCAAACGGGCTATTGGCGTTCGAACGGACTGAGCTCCCAGTACTTTTAAGTTTCATCAGAAGCTCATCAGAGGCTGAGCACTGTAAGCAGCTGACGTTCGAACGTAACCTGGCATTCGAACGTTGAACCAAAATTTAAAATTTTTCTCCACTACATTATACACAATCAAAGAAGGCAAAACACACAAATTTAAATCAAAAAAAACTAAGGCGTCTCAGGATGAACCCCTACCCACGCTTCAGGTTGGTACTTTGGGACAGTCCTTACTCGGCCCATATTTTCATTCTAGTTAAAAGAGTTTATACAAAAAGATTTTTACACTTTTTACAACAACTTCGGACCTTTGGCTTTCACTCCCCCAACAAAAGTACACATTTCCTACATAAAATTATCTAATCCGAGTCTCCCTCTGTGTCTGTGTAAAATGGACAACCAGTAACTCTCCCAACTTCCTCTCTCACAAATCGGTTAAGCACAGTACTGGAATAGCATGGCGTATCAGGGTAATCCTTACTCAGCCCATTCACTATACAGTCTAATCGATCAAGTGCGCGACCGAAAATTGGTTCAGAACACTGGTTGTACCTTTTTTCGTGAAAGACTCTATCGCACTGTTTACAAGCACCAAGCCTTTTGGCACGACGGCGTTTGGCAAAGCTGCTTCTGCCACAGAGGGGTTTCGCTTGTTTTTCTTTGATTTCAGCCTTCCTTACTAATCTTGCTTTTCTCATGATCATAGTATGTACATCAGATGGAAAAGTACGTAGAACTCCTAGGCTAAACCAAAACATTTTTACATCCATGATTGCTAAGTTTTAAGACTCACTATCTGGTTCTTTAACGTCTGTCAGTCACAAAGATGATTGAAGCTAATTCATAAGCATAATCATTAATTTATACAATCAATGTTCAAACATGATCAACAACGACAATATAAAAAATTTTAAAAATTTACGAAAATATGAACTAATGAACTGATGAACTGATCATACCCCCAACCTAAACTGAACATTGTCCCCAATGTTTCGAATTTACCGGTTCATGGATTGTGGAGACGAGGTTGAATGGTAGAGATCTTTTCACCCGCTGAGACCTACAAATAAAAACACAAAAATTACTCATCTGTGCGCAGATCTGGATTTTGGGTAGGCTGAAAATCCTTATGTGTGAGTGCGAACAAAAGAAGAACACCCATGAGCAAATATAAGATTAAAATGCAAAACATGAAACAAAATATCGTGTTTGTGGAGTGTGTGGTCATGGGTGGTTTCTCGGATAACAGAGAACTTGAAGACGAACAGAAGGAAGAAGAAGAAAAGAAAAAGAAGAAAAAGAAGAGGAAGAAGAAGAAAAAAGGGGGGGCCAACTGCGGCGGCTGGGAGAAAAAGTGGGTGCCTTATAAAGGTGCCCCAGTGGGTCGAGTTGGAGTAGATTTTTCCTGACCCGATCCACTGGAGTGTCGGCTGGTGCGAATTTCGGAGGAGTACTCTGGTTCCATTAAAAGAATGGTTTCCACATTTTTAACAAAATCCTCCAAAAATGGTTTTAACCGCTGACCATTAACAGTAAAATTATTACCGTTTGCTGGGTTTTTCACTTCAACTGCTCCATGTTCAAACACCTTTTTGACAATGTAAGGCCCAGTCCATCTTGATTTCAACTTACCAGGAAAGAGGCGGAGTCTTGAATTAAATAGCAAGACTTTTTGAGACGGCTCAAAAGATTTCCGCACAATGTGTTTGTCATGAAAAATTTTCATCCTAGTTTTAGCAGTCTTAGCATTTTCATATGCTTCATTTCTTAATTCCTCCAATTCATTTATCTGAAGTTTCCTTGCTAGCCCAGCCTTATCCAAGTCAAAATTCATTGTTTTAATGGCCCAGTATGCCCTATGTTCCAATTCCACAGGCAAGTGACATGGCTTTCCATAGACTAATCGATAAGGAGACATGCCTAAAATTATTTTAAAAGCAGTACGGTATGCCCAGAGCGCATCAGTTAGTCTTAACGACCAATCTTTGCGATCTGGATTCACCGTTTTTTCTAAAATTAATTTGATCTCCCGATTAGCTAACTCAGTTTGTCCACTGGTCTGTGGGTGATAAGGGGTTGCAATTTTGTGAAAAATCAAGTATTTTTTCATTAAATTCCAGAAAGGACGATTGCAAAAATGAGCACCCCCATCGCTTATGATTGATTTCGGAATTCCAAACCGGGACAAAATATTTTCTTTCAAAAATTTGATCACTGTTTTGTGATCATTGTTTCGACATGGAATTGCTTCAACCCATTTGGATACATAGTCTACAACCACTAAAATGTACAGATAGCCAAAGGAAGGGGGAAATGGTCCCATAAAATCGATGCCCCAACAGTCAAAAATTTCAATTACCAGAATGGGGTTTAAGGACATCATATTTCTTTTAGAAATGTTTCCCAACCTTTGACACCTATCACAAGTTAAACAAAAGGCATGGACATCTTTGAAAAGTGTGGGCCAGTAAAATCCACACTGCAATATTTCTGCAGTTGTTTTTCTTGATGAAAAGTGGCCACCGCATGCTTCAGAATGACAAAATGTTATTACCTGGCTACTTTCATGAGCAGGGATGCAACATCTTATGATTTGATCTTTACAGTACTTGAATACGTAAGGATCCTCCCAAAAGAAGTTACGAACCTCCCTCAACAATTTCTTTTTGTCCAACATGGTAAAAGATGGAGGGAGTGTACCAGTAGCAAGAAAGTTAGCAATGTCTGCATACCATGGTGTCCTATCAATCATGAACAGTTGTTCATCGGGGAATTTCTCATTGATTGGCAGTCCATCCTCATGAAATTCATAGGTTAGTCTGGACAGATGATCTGCCACCACATTCTCAACACCTTTCTTGTCCTTGATGACAAGATCAAACTCTTGGAGCAAAAGTATCCATCTCAAGAGTCTTGGTTTGGCGTCCTTCTTTGTGAGCAAAAATTTTAGGGCTGCATGGTCAGTGAATACAGTAACAGAAGAACCAACAGGATAAGAACGGAATTTTTCCAGTGCAAAAACTACAGCAAGCAATTCTTTCTCAGTTGTCGAATAATTCATTTGAGCATCATTCAAAGTTTTGCTTGCATAGTAAATCACATGGGGTTTCTTATATTTTCTTTGTCCCAATACAGCACCTACAGCAAAATCACTTGCATCACACATTAGTTCAAAGGGGAGATTCCAGTCAGGGGATTGCATTATTGGTGCAGAAATTAACATGTCTTTTAGCTTGTCAAAGGCTTTTTGGCATGCTTCATTCCAATCAAAGATTACATCCTGACTTAGGAGGTGACACATGGGTTTTGCTATGGTACTGAAATCTTTTATGAATCTCCTGTAGAAACCTGCATGTCCTAGGAATGATTGAACATCCTTCACAGTCTTAGGGACAGACAAATTTCTAATCAGATCTATTTTTACCTTGTCAACTTTCATGCCTTCAGACGACACAATGTGACCAAGGACAATGCCCAGTGTTACCATAAAATGGCATTTTTCACAATTGAGCACTAGGTTGGCTTCCTTACATCTGATCAGTACTTTCTCCAGATTGGTTAAATACAAATCGAAGGAATCACCATAGACAAAGAAGTCATCCATGAATACTTCCAAAAAAATTTCAACCATGTCACTGAACAAGCTTAGCATACATCTTTGGAATGTTGCAGGAGCGTTACAAAGTCCAAATGGCATCCTTTTGAATGCAAAGGTGCCAAAGGGGCATGTGAAGGTTGTTTTCTCCTGATCATCTAGGGCTATCTCAATTTGGTTATTCCCTGAATACCCATCTAAGAAACAGTAAAATGCATGACCTGCAATTCTCTCTAGGACTTGGTCAAGAAATGGGAGAGGAAAATGATCTTTTCTAGTGACCAAATTGAGTTTTCGATAATCAATGCACATTCGCCATCCTGTGACGACTCGAGTTGGTACTAGTTCATTTGCATTATTTTTTACCACTGTGACCCCAGATTTTTTTGGCACAACTTGGGTTGGACTAACCCATTTACTATCTGAGATAGGGAAGATTATCCATGCATCTAAGAGTTTGAGTACCTCAATTCTCACAACTTCCTTCATGTGAGGGTTCAGTCGTCGCTGCATTTGACGAGAGGGTTTTGAATCCTCTTCAAGGTATATGGCATGATTGCAGATTAACGGGCTTATACCTTTCAAGTCAGCGATGATCCATCCAATGGTGCTTTTATGACTTCGAAGAACTTCAATCAGTTTAGACTCTTGCAAGTCTGTGAGTTTAGATGAAATTACCACTGGGTATGACTCATTCTCTCCTAAAAATGCATATTTGAGGTCAGATGGGAGAGGTTTCAATTCAGGCTTTGGTGGGCTAACACTTGATGAGACTGGCTTTGTGCCACTTGGTGAAATTTCTTCGAATTTGGGTGCCCATGTCTCAACAGTATGAGTAGGGCCACTTGGTGGATTTGGGTCATCATCTGTTATTTCTGATGAGATGAGTTCTAACAGAGATGATTCAGTAGGATCCTCACAGAATGTATCATCCAGATGTTCCTGTATCAAAGATTCTATGGAGTTTACTTCCCTTTCTTCCTTTTCTTCTTCTGGATGTTTAGCAATATTGAAAATGTTCATTTCGAGAGTCATATTCCCAAAAGTTAATTTCATGACTCCATTCCTGCAATTGATTAAGGCATTTGAAGTTGCTAGGAATGGCCGACCAAGAATGACGGGAATTTGGTTCTCCGAATTTATTGCTGGTTGAGTATCCAGAACAATGAAGTCAACAGGGAAGACAAACTATCTACTTGGACAAGCACATCTTCAACAATCCCTCTGGGGGTTTTGACAGATCTGTCAGCCAACTGGAGTGTGACACAAGTGGGTTTAAGTTCACCCAAACCCAACTGCTGATAGACAGAGTAGGGTAGCAAATTAACGCTGGCTCCAAGGTCTAACAAAGCTTATTCAATCCTGAAGTTCCCAATGATACATGAGACAGTCGGACACCCCGGGTCTTTGTATTTTGGAAGAGTTTTATGTTGAAGAAGAGCACTAGCTTGTTCCGTTAGGAAAACTCTCTTTTGGACATTCTGGCTTCTCTTGACTGTGCACAAGTCTTTTAGAAACTTGGCATAAGACGAGACTTGTTTGATTGCATCCAGAAGTGGGATGTTGATATTTACTTGCTTAAAAAGCTCATAAATTTCAGGCTGATTTTTCACTTTCTGTTTGGTTTTGAGTCGATGAGGAAACGGAGCAGGAATGGGATACGAAGGTTCCCTTTTCTCAGAAGGTTCTGGCTCTTGTTCAATCACAGGCTCAAGGTCTTTCTCAAGTTCAGTCTCAATTGGTTCAGATGATGGATTGATTAGGCTTGACTCAGGTCTTGGCTTGGGAATGAGTATGTCTCTGATTGTCTTGTCAATCACCTTGCCACTTCTTAGTGTCGTGCCAACTTGGGCTTGGTCTTGGGTGTTTCCTGTTGTTGAAGGGTTCCCTACATGGAATTGGCCTTGTGGTTGTTTTGGTTGGGTAGGAAACTTGCCCTTTTCGTGTATGACCATGGATTGAGTCAACTTTTGGATGTGGCTTTTAAGATCCTCAAAAGATTGAGTGGTCTGGGTTTTGAAATCAGTGAAAGCCTGTGTGGAATTATTGTTATAATTCATTTGGCTTTGCATGAACTGATTTAGTGTGTACTCAAGGTTCCTCTTTTGTGGTGGTTGATATGGTTGATATGCAGGAGGTCCTTGGGGTGGTGGGTATGGCTCCTGTTGTTGGTTCATGGGTATTGGTTGTGTGTTCTTCCAACTGAAGTTAGGGTGGTTTCGCCACCCTGGATTGTATGTTTCAGAATATGGGTTGGAGTAGGGCTTGTTGAAGTTGGAAACTGCATGTGTTTGTTCCAACAAGACTTCTTTGAATGTTGGGATGGTGGGACACTCCCCAGTAGGGTGTCCTGTTAGCGCACAGATTCCACACACTTGCTCGATGGAAGGGCTAACATCAACTTGATGGACTTTCTTCATCTCTAAAGCTTCAAGCTTTCGAGACAATGTGGACATTTTTGCTCTTAAGTCATCATCCTCTCTCAAGACATATTTTACTCCTTGGGAAGTAGATGGTCCGGCTTCTACACTGGTAGGGGAGGCTGAGTCCCACATCTGAGAACTGTCAAATATGGTGTCGAAAAAATTAAATGCCTCATCCGGACTTTTTCCCATGAATTCTCCTTGGGCCATCATTTCGACAAACTGACGTAGTCTAGAGGATAAGGAGTCATAGAAAAATCCTACCAAAGTCCAATTTTCAAAAGCATGATGTGGACAGGATTGGAGCAGATCTTTGAATCTCTCCCAACTTTGATAAAAAGTTTCTCCTTCTTTAACCGCAAAATTCATGATTTGCCTTTTTAGTGCATTTGTGCGGTGTAGAGGAAAAAAATTTCTAAAAAATTCATTTTGTAATGCTTGCCAGTTGGGTATTGAAAAAGCTTTTAAAGAATTTAACCATTGTTTGTCTCTATCCCTCAAGGAGAAAGAAAACAGTTTCATCTTAGCCAATTCAGAATTGTCTTGAAATGTTCCACACACTTCCTCAAAATCTTTTATATGCAGATATGGATTTTTTGCATCCAATCCATGAAACACGGGTAATAACTGTATTGTCCCCGGCTTTACAGTAAAGAGGGGAGCATTTTCAGGAAAAATAAAATAAGAGGGGACACTATTTCTTGTGGGATTTAAGTAATCCCGCAAAGTTCGGATGTTAGGGACCTCCTCCTCTCTCATAGGGACTTCTCCATTTCTTTCATTATTTGCCATACTACCCTCACAAGAGTCTGCTACTGATCTAGGTGAATTTGGTTCAGGCTGATTCACGAACTCACACGATTCTGCCGGCAAATTTTGGAAGTGAGGAGTGCCCTCAGTCATAAAGAAAATAAAACAAAGTTATTTACAGTAAACCAAAGAATATACACAACGTTGAAGGTCTTTTTACCTTTCACCTTAAAACACCTTTTAAAGGTTCCCCGGCAACGGCGCCAAAAACTTGTTCTTGATCCGAAATGTGTACACCCAAGTGCAGGCGGTCAAGCTGTAGTAATAATCCGGTTTGAGTCCGGAGTCGAATCCACAGGGAACTTTTGTTGATATTTCTGAGGTGAGCAGTGGTAGAGACCTATTGATTGTAACCCTTGAGATTTGATGTGAGATATGATTTTTCCTGGACAGAATATAAGATTCTTTCCAAGAGGATTTTCTTAACAAAACAAGAGATAAGTGCTAATTAAAAAGATTCACTCTTTAGTGCAAGGATCTGGACATGTAGTTAGTTATCCGGTTTGTCAAAATTGTGCTTGATAACTCAATTAACTCCCGTGTCAACAGCAAGTTAATCGGAAGATAAAGATGGATTGTGAGAATTAAGAACATGATTCCGATGTCTTTCTAGAAGTTTACAAGAATTGCCTGTGCTGAGACTTAACCCGTTTACAAACAAGCAAGTGTTTCTGCAAGACATCCAATCATGATATTAATATTCCATTCTTTAAATGAAGTACAATAAGGGGGAGGATTGAAGGGTAATCATGAGGATCTAGCCGGGGTACTTGCCTTGAACTGATGAGTCTTTCTATGCAAGAGTCATCTGTGTCATAGAAAGAACCCACAGTTACACAAAGTACCTTAGCTTTACTAGATGCAATCAATCATCTAATAACAAGAAGAAATAAACATTAAGCATAAAAACAATGCACAAATATGATTCCCGGATAACTTATACATGACCTTCTCCTCTTACTAAAGAGTGAATGAGAAACTACTCACTCTTCATAGCTTGGGTAAAGCTAGAAAAGTGAGTGATGCTCATCCCTCCAAGTAGAGAACTTAAAAGATAAAGTACAACAAACACGGAGCCAATCTTTAACAAAGAATGGGTGAATCACGTTCCACCCTTCACGGCTTTGGTAAAGCTCTAGAAAAGTGGAAGAGTTTCACTCTTCTAAGAAAGAAAGAAGCGCAAGCAATGGAAGTGAAATGTATGAACAATAAAAGTAGAAGAAAGATAGTCACATTTGGAGGGTGGCTTCCTCAACCAAGAATTGGAGGGTTACTTCCTCAACCAAAAGGTGAGCTATCTCTCTTCTATGCATGTAAAATGAAAGCATAAACATAAGCATAAGCATAAAACTACTTTTATAACAAGCAAGAGATGTTGGACTAAAGCCAAACTAATCTCTAAAATAAATACTTCATACAAGGAAAATAAGCTAAATCTACAATGAGAGTGGGAGTCTAGGCCTCCATCAACTTTCCTCCTTGGTTCCCTTAGCTCTCCAACAAGGGGAGTATTTATAGGCAAGAGGAGGAGACAAGATAAGGTGAAGGAATAGTGTTTGCCGCCCAAGTCCAAGTGAGCAACCAACAACTCTGCTGCCAGTCTGTGGAGAACGTTCGAACGTGAGTTGGCGTTCGAACGTTGTTTCTGTTTTTGCACTAAGGGCGTTCGAACATGGACTGCCGTTCGAACGTTTCTTCTGTTTTTGCACTGAGGGCGTTCGAACGCCAGATGTGTTCTGACCCCTTCACTCGAGTGGTCTGTTGGTCTTCTGTGAAGTTCAGTTCCAACTCTATGCAGTAGTCTGGTCTTCAATCAACTCAAGTGTACGTTGAACGTGAGTTGACGTTAGAACGTTCTGGCTGTGCTCCAAGCTTCTCCAATTTTGGCTCTAATGTGCTGGTGTTGCATCCAAGTGTGGTACTTATTGTTCTTGGGTCCTTGTTCAGTTTAGGGCCTGAAATGACATCACTTAAACTCCATCAAAGTACAATTAGTCTTAAAACGGTATAGTAATATGCTAATTTTAAGTGCTAATCAGGCATCACAACAATAGAAAGGGAAATTCCCCGCTCAACCCCAAGAGAACCCTAGAGGTCAACATGTCATCGAGTCATCGGAGCCCATAAGAGAGAGTTGTGACCAAACCAAGGCGGTCACCACCCTTCGAAGTGGCAAGGAAATCGATAAGACCATTCTGCCAAAGGTCTCACACAAAGTCACATTGCCAAATGAAAAAAAGACCAAAGGTGACACCGAGGGGGGTGAGATCAGTGATGAGGTGGTTGAGAAAGAAAACTTGAGTGATGGAAATGTGCATGTTTCCCCTATTCCTGCTCCTTTTCCTAATCATTTGAAGCCACCTGTCAAGGTGGCTAATTATGCTGATATACTTGAAATGTTTAAGAAGGTGAAGATCAACATTCCACTCCTTGATGTCATAAAACAAATTCCATCATGTGCAAAGATCTTGAAAGACTTATGCACGGTAAAGAGGAGGCTCAATGTCCACAAGAAGGCATTCCTCACCGAGCAAGTGAGCTCAATCTTGAGGACAAACACTCCACCGAAGTTTAAAGACCCCGACAGCCCCACCATTGCCATAACAATTGGGAATTGCCGATTGGAGCAAGCATTGCTTGATTTGGGTGCTAGTGTGAACCTCCTTCTGTACTCGGTGTACCAACAACTTCAGCTCGAAGAATTGAAGCCTACTCCAATCACGCTTCAACTAACGGATCGTAGTGTCCAAACACCAAGATGAGTAGTTGAAGATGTTTTAGTGCAAGTTGATAAATTTTACTTTTTAGTTCACTTTATTGTGCTTGACACTCACCCAGTTGCAAATCTTAGCTCCCAAATCCCCGTAATACTTGGTAGACCTTTTCTTGCCACATCTAATGATGTGATTAATTGTAGGAACGGTCTTATGAAGCTAGCATTTGGGAACATGACTATGGATCTCAACGTGTTCAACTTGTCCAAGCAACCGGGGGATGATGAGGAGGTGCATGAAGTAAATAGAATTGACACCTTGGTGGAAGAACACTTGGAACTTTTGGGCATGTTAAAGTTGAAAGAAGAGGAGAATGTTGATCTAGAAGAAGTTGATGAGCAATAGGAATTAGAGAGTTTGAAAGGGGTAGAAAAGTGGATCCCTACATTTGAGAAGCTCCCACATCAAGATAAGAAGATTTTCCCATCAAATGTACATTTGAGAAGCTCCCACACCAAGACAAGAAGATTTTCCCATCAAATGAGCAAAAGCCCAATTTGGAATTGAAGCCATTACCTTCCCATTTGAAGTATGCATATCTTGGGGAATATGAGACATTTCCAGTGGTGATTAGCTCAACCTTGGATGCAAAGCGAGAAGAAGAGCTCTTGGAGGTGTTGAGGAGGCATAAGGGGGCGATTGGTTGGACAATTGCGAACATCAAGGGGATAAGCCCCATCATTTGCACACACCGTATCTATCTCGAAGAGGACTCCAATCCGTCCCGACAACCACAAAGAAGATTGAATCCAATTATGAAAGATGTGGTGAGGGACGAGGTGCTTAAACTACTTGACGTGGGCATCATTTTTCCGATTGCTGATAGTAAGTGGGTTAGCCCCACGCAAGTAGTACCCAAGAAGTTAGGAGTCACTGTGGTGGCAAATGAGGATAATTAGCTTATTCCAACAAGGGTGATCACCGGGTGGAGAATTTGTATTGATTACCGGAAACTCAACATGTGCACAGGAAAAGACATTGAATGAAGATTACAAACCCCGCCGTTAGCTCATTGTAACTGGAAAGGACTCCAGAGTTGACTCTCTCTTAACCTACTAGACTCGGTGGTGGACTTCCTCTGAGCATGGGGTACCTGAGAAATAGGGAAACTACGAAGAGTGAGCATTATTGAGCTCAGTGAGTATACAAAGAAAATGTAAGAAATAACATTACTCTTACAATAGTTGCACTCTAGTAACACCGTCACTCATGCTTAAACATCTTATGAAAATATTAATATGTTTACCACCAAGGTCACTTCATAATTTTCCCACTAAGGCAATACCATAGAAGCCACTAAGGCCATATCGAGTCCGCCACTAAGCCTATATCGAGTCCGCCACTAAGACCATCTCACATTTGCCACTAAGGCTACATTAAGGCTGTAATCATAACTTCTATCCCAACATAAATCTTATTTTTTTCACGTTCATATTCGAATAATAAATAATATTCATAAGGCAATAAAGGTTATGTGAGCTAGTACACTCACCTTGAGCTGGTATCCACCTTGAGTTCGATTCCCCATATGAACTTTAGGTGGAATGGTTGATGATATAGATGTCTTCGGACCTAACACATATGTCATCACAAATTTCTTTTAAATATTTTTTATGCAAACATTGTATTCTAAATGCTCATGTGTATATATTTTTATCTTCATATGCTTGGGCTAATGCATTTACAATTTGCCACACTCAGCGTCTTCCTTTGGCATGTAGGGTCTTCCTTGTTAACCCCTACCTTTAACGCTATATTCATATTTTCACATAGTTGAAATCAAGCTAACCCTTTTAGGATTAGTTTTGGCCCCTTAGAATGTTTTGCGAAGCCTACGAATTGAGCAGTTAGGAAATTGAAAGTCTTCGTTGCAAAATAGAAAATCGATCTTGCTGAACTGGTATAAATTCTACCGGCACATTGCAGGGCAAATTACCCACCTACCGGTACAACTATAGGTTCTACCGGTAGAACAAAAATAGAACAGTCTCCTACCAGTACAACCATGGTTGTATAGAAACTATAAAGTTAGGTTTAACACTTCCCTATTCTCCTCCTTTACACCCAACTCCTATTACCCTTACACTACTCTCACCCTAACATCTAGAGATTCAAGACACATAAATTGGGGTTTAAAATACATGAATTGAAAAGTTTAGAGGTTACCCACAAGGGTCTCCCTTGCCAGAATTTCTTCGAACCTTTTAAATGATTCAAGCTTAATTTTTTTGAACCTAACTCTAACCAAAAACCACCCACATCCTTGAAAATTCTTATGTCTAGCTAACACCCATGAACATCATGAAAGGTAGAAGAGATTAGAGAAGATGATCTTACCTTAATTGAGCAACCCCCCTTCACCAACCCTCAAAGAGTTCCACTGAAATTTGGAGAGTTCCCCAAGCTCCTACCCTTCTTCAATTTTGTGTAAAGCCAAGAGGAAAGACATGCAATAGTGGGGTCTCCACTACCAAATGCCCACTATTTTTCCCCCTAGCTAGAGCTCTTTTGGTTTGGACAAGTGGGCTCCTATAAATATATATACAAGCCCCACTACATAGATAGACACATAAATATCTATATACATACCCACCAACTTTTAATTAAAATTCCACATTTAGTCTTCCATTTAGCTAACCCATCACATACTACACTTTTCAAATTCCAAAATTGAACCCAAATATTATTATCGAAGCTCGTACTTTATTCCTCGCGTTGCAGATATATTTTATGTTATTTTTTTTAAGTCACCGAAACTAAAATCAACATTCACATTATAACCCCCTCGATGCTATATGAAAGGCCTATTATGTATGTTTGGGTCTCAAAACTCTTCCCCTCTTAAAAAAATTTCGTCCCCGAAATTGACTTACCTCTCTAAAATAGATGAGGATACTTTGCTCGTACAAGCTCTTTGCTTTCCCAAGTTGCTTCCTCTACTACCTGGCTTCGCCACAATACCTTCACCAATGGAATGGTTTTCAATCGTAAGACTTGATCTCTACGATCCAGATTTGCTCCTAGTTCCTCAACATAGGTTAAATTTTCCTTTAGTTCTATAGGCTCCATTGACAATATGTGAGAAGGATCAGATATGTACTTGCAAAGCATCGACATATGGAAAACATCATGTAACCATGATAAATCTGATGGTAGTGCCAAACGATATGCTACAGCCCCAATTCGTTCAAGTATCTTAAATGGTCCGATATATCTTGGACTCAGTTTTCTTTTCTTACCAAACCTCATAACCCCCTCCATGGTGAAACTTATAGAACACTTGGTCACCAACTAAAAATTCTAAATTCCTTCTTCGGTAATCTGCATAACTTTTCTCCTACATCAGTCCAACACACCGGCATTCTATAACTCCTACCATATTAAACATCGTATGGTGCCATTCTGATGATTAACTGATAACTATTATTATAGGCAAATTTGATCAGTGGTAAATGATCATCTTAGCTACCCTTGAATTACATCACACAAGCTCTTAGCATATCCTCAAGGATTTGGATCACACTCTTTGGCTGTCCATCCGTTTGAGGGTGGAAGGCTGAGCAAAATTTCAACATAGTACCCATAGCCGTTTGTAAGCTTGGCCAAAATCAAAAAGTGAATCTTGGATTTATATTTGCAACAATGGATACTGGTGCTCGATCCAAATATACAATCTCATCTATGTACAATTTGGCACACCTATCCAACGAGAAATTTGTCTTAACCACAAGGAAATGGGCAGACTTTGTCAAATGATCAACAATCAATCAAACTGAGTCATGGCCCTTTGGGGTATAGAGTAAACCCACTACAAAATCCATTGTGATATGCTTCCACTTCCATTCCAGAATAGGGAGTGGTTGAAGCAAACCTACAGGATCTTGATGTTCTGCCTTAAACAATTGACACACCAAACACTTAGCTACATATTCAGCTATCTCACGTTTCATGCCCATCCACCAGTATTATTCCCATAAATCTCATAATTTTTAGTACTACCAGGGTGTATAACATAGGTGGAATTATGTGCCTCCTCTAATATCTCTTGGTTCAGCACTAGGTCATTAGGTACACAAAGGCATTTTACAAGTAATAACTGATTAACCCTAATTAGTATGTAAATTAAAATAATTATACAAGTCAATTATGCGAGATAAAACAGTTAAAAACTATAAATTAGGGTTTGTGCATAAGCTAGGGTTTATGTGCGTATTGTTTGAAATTTCAGGGTTTTTCTGCGAAATTACCAGAAATCAGGAGGAGCAATCTGTCAAAGCTTGAAACAACAAAGGAGGCAAGTGTAATTCAAGAATAAGAACATGCAAGAACATCATGGAACCTCCACCACTTTTCCAACAAACTAGCACCGTCCGGATGGTGGCTCTTGGTGGTTCATCATTATCCTCCACCTCCAGCTTCACTTTTTACCTATAAATAGGCTCTTTCATCTTCTGCAATCGAGAGTTGGAAAAAGGGTAAGTTCAGGGGAGCTCCATAAAGAATCAAAAGGAGAGAAAAAGGAAAGAAAATAAGAGAAAACAAGAAAGAAAGGAAGAAATCCAGAGTGAAACCCTGCATGTCCTACTCTCCAGCCAGAATTTTGTTATTTCTACATTTCTGTTATGTCTTTCTACTTCGAGAATTGAACTTCCATCACCTTTGTGTCTCAACTGATATTAAAGGTGATTGTATTTCAAGTATTCATTGCGAAAGAAGTGTCAGTGTCTGTATTTTATTTAGTATTATAATGAGAATTACCCGCACTTCTTGCTTGTTTATAGCAATGGAGCGTGAGTAGTTTACTTATACCCTTCAGTGAGGGGTAAACATATGTATATTATTGGTTAAATTATGGAAATGCCGATGTGGAATTATGCTTTATTGATATATTTATACCTCCCTTAACTGATGGATGATTATATTTATAATATGCTCATTGTTATGAACACTGAGCAGTACTTAATATTCTATACCATATTATATGTTATTATGTACTTCATGCATGATACAATGATGTACGTAATTGGGTATTACGTAAAAGTCGATTGACTGGTTATGGAAGGGTTAAGCCTCGGCATAGCCAATGCTTTAAGTTCAATACGTAGCCCGGAATTATGTCATCAATGAATCATCAACCGGCCGGTTGAATATCTACGGTGTTCCAACTGAATGGCTTGACCTTCTGGTGCACTGATGATGTTTTACTGTTGCATGGTATAAGATTGTCAGATAAATAACCTAAGTGTTCCATTTGAATGGCTTGACCTTCTGGTTCACTAGGGTTATTTAACTGATACATAAAATTGCAAATTGAGTAAATTCAAGTATTCCTCCTGAATGGCTTGTCCTTCTGGTTTACTTGAGTCAGTCAATTGTTGCATATACCTACCAGCAAACCTAAGAAGTTGATGTGTTATGGTTTAATATGCATATACCTACCAGCTAACCTAAGAAGTTGTTGTGTTATGGTTTAATATACATCAGACCTACTAGTTGACCTTTCAAGTGACAGGAAAAGTTAATTGTTGTAAGATGGCATTTCCAGTACTTAACCAATATAAAACATATGGGATCCTTGAACTGAAAGGTACTTTTCATATTACTATCTTTTAACTATCTATCTATGCATTTCATTTAATTAGACTAGTTATCAATCTAAGCTCACATCACAAGCCATCTTATGTTACGTTACTTTAACAACAACTTTACTGTTCTTATTTTAAATTCTAATTATTAAAAA
Source organism: Ilex aquifolium (assembly GCA_951799425.1). Classification (NCBI taxonomy): domain Eukaryota; kingdom Viridiplantae; phylum Streptophyta; class Magnoliopsida; order Aquifoliales; family Aquifoliaceae; genus Ilex; species Ilex aquifolium. The sequence continues at coordinate 22,911,716 of OX637406.1, read as the reverse complement.
CTCTTCGTGGGATCGATCTTGGACTTAAACCGAGAAAACTACAATTTGACCACTTATACTTGGGTGTATGATATAAAGTAGGTCACGAAATAGGTCGAATCAAGATTTTGGCGCCGTTGCTGGGGAGTTATGGTAATTTGAAATTAAATATAATAGGGAAGTTGTTTACTTGTAATATATGTTTACAGATTTTTTATTTACTTTTAATAGTTTATGTCTGTTCATTCATCAGTAGGTTCTGTAAATCAATCATCTCATTCGTCTTCATCATCTTCATCTGCACAAGCATCATTTGAATTAAGTGTGGCTCAAAACGTACATAGGGAACAAGAGCAAGAAGTAGTTCAAAATGTTCGACCATTAAGAGAATATTTACATCCCACACGAACTAATGTGCCGTCATGTTTTGCCTTTCCAACAGACGCTCCAAATATTAATATTAAGCCAGAGTCAATACAGTTATTACCACAGTTCCGTGGTTTGGAAACTGAAAAAACCCCTATGTTCATATGAAAGAATTTGAGGAAGTCTGTGGAACTCCGCAAGATAATTCTGAAATGACTCGATTAAAAATTTTTCCTTTTTCTTTGAAAGATAAATCTAAACAATGGCTTAATTCCTTAAGAGCTAATTCTATTACAAATTGGCAAGCTTTGCAAATGGAGTTTTTAAAAAAAAAATTTCCTGTGCATCGTACTAATACATTAAGACATCAAATAATGAATTTTTCTGTAAAAGAAGGGGAAATTTTTTTATCAATGTTGGGAAATATTTAAAGATCTTCTCCAAGCTTATCCACATCATGCATTTGAAAACTGGACTTTAGTTGCTTTCTTTTATGATGCTCTTCCATCAGGAATGCAACAGTTTGTTGAAATGATGGCCTAAGGAGAATTTATGAGTCAAAACCCTGAAGAAGCATTTCAATTTTTTAATACTATTTCTGAGAGTTCTCAGATGTGGGACTCAACTTCTTCAAATATTGCTGAAACTAAGTCATCTACATCCGAAAGAGGAAAATATGTATTAAAAGAATATGACGATTTAAGAGCTAAAATGACTAATTTGTCTAAAAAACTAGAAGCTTTAGAAATGAAAAAAAATTAAGCAAGTGGCTGTCGTTTCTTCTACTGACCAAATATGTGAAATTTGTGTATTGTCAGGACATTCTGCTGGAGAATGTCCAACTATACCTGCTTTTAATGAAGTTTTGATTGACCAATCTAATGTTTTTCCGACTTATACTAAACCTTATCAAAATCTATATTCTGATACCTACAATCCAGGGTGGAGAAATCATCCAAATTTTAGTTGGAAAAATACACAAGGTCCACCACAACCACAGAATCAACAACAATATCAACCTTATCAACCTCCACATAGAAGAACTCTAGAAAATACTATGAATCAATTCATTCAGATTCAAATGAGTTTTAATACTCAAACAACTCAAGCATTTAATGAGTTTAAAACTCAAACTTCACAAAGTATTGAAGACATCAAGAGTCATCTAGCTAAGTTGACACAGTCTTTGAGTGTATCAGAGAAAGGAAAATTTCAATCTCAGCCTAAACCTCCACAAAGTCAAAGTCAAGCAAATATTGTGTCCTCTGAACTTTCTCCAAGTCAAGTACAAGTAATCACAACACTGAGAAGTGGTAAAGTGATTGATAAGACCATTAAACCCAATATTCTTAAAAAAAATACGTAAGTCAATTCCTGTAAATGAACCACTTGAACCTAAACCTTCAGCAGAAAAGCTACCAGAAATACAACATGAAGAAGATCATTCATGTCCTATTCCTTTACCTTTTCCTCAAAGGGTTAAAAAGCCCTCATCTGTAAAAGATCAGTTTGAAATTCTTGAGCTGTTTAAACAGGTAAAAATTAACATCCCTTTGTTGGATGCAATTAAACAAGTGTCAGTTTTTGCTAAGTTTTTGAAAGATCTTTATACGATAAAAAGAAAAAAGAATATATCAAATAAAGCATTTATAACTGAACAAGTTAGTACTATAATACAGCATAACACTCTTCTTAAGTACAAAGATCCTGGTAGTCCTACAGTCTCATGCATTATTAGAAATTTTTGAATTGAACAAGCTCTGCTAGATCTTGGAGCCAGTTGTAATTTAATGTCATATTCGGTGTATACACAATTAGGATTAAGTGAGCTGAAACCTACCAATGTTACACTGTAATTAGCAGACCGATCGATAAAAACTCCACAAGAGATTGTGGAGGATGCTATTGTTCAAGTTGATCAATTCTATTTTCCAGCACATTTTATCGTTTTAGATACACAATCAATTTTTCATGCATCTGCACACATACCTTTTATTTTGGGTCGACCATTCCTAGCTACATCAAATGCATTGATTAATTGTAGGAATGGAGTCATGAAACTTTCATTTGGAAACATGACTTTGGAATTAAATGTTTTTAGCATTGCAAAACAACCTAGAGAAGAAGAAGAAATGCATGAAGTAAATTGTGTTGAGTCGTTAACTCAGAGTTTATTCAAAAAGTTTTTTCTGAAAAAAAGAGTTATATACATTAGAATCTATGCTTGATACTAAGCCTGAAGATACATTAGCATGGAATCCAAAATGTGAAAATTGTTGCCTAAGTCTGTGGAATCTAATGTCAAAGTTTTTAAGCCAGAATTAAAACCTCTTCCAACTAACTTAAAATATGTCTTTTTAGGAGAAGTTGAAATTTATCCAGTGATAATATCATCAAAATTATCTGGAATTCAAGAAAAAGAATTGACAAAAGTTTTGAAAGATCACCAAAGTGTTATTGGATGGACAATAGCAGATATAAAAGGTATAAGTCCACTTCTATGTACTAATTGTATCTATTTAGAAGAAGATGCTACACTATCTCGTCAACAGCAAAGAAGATTGAATCCACACTTAAAAGAGGTAGTTCGTGCTAAGGTACTTAAACTATTAGATGCTAATATTATTTATCCTATATCTGATAGTAAATGGTTTAGTCCTACACAAGTAGTCTCTAAGAAGTATGGTGATACTGTAATAAAAATCAAGAGAATGAGTTAGTTCCTATGTGTACAGTCATTGGTTGGCATGCGTGTATTGACTATCGAAAGCTAAATTTCCTCACCAGAAAAGATCATTTCCCATTACCTTTTCTAGATCAAGTTTTAGAAAGAATAGTTGTTCATGCATATTATTATTTTTTGGATGGATATTCTGGTTAAAATCAGATTGAAATTGCAATAGATGATCAAGAAAAAACCACATTCACATGTCAATTTGGTACTTTTGCCTATAAAATGATGTCTTTTAGATTATGTAATGCTCCAGCTACTTTTCAGCGTTGCATGTTAAGCATATTTAGTGATATGGTAGAACGATATCTAGAAGTTTTTATGGACGATTTTTCTGTATATGGTGATTCATTTCATTTATGTTTAGAAAATCTTGAAAAAGTGCTTAGTCGATGTGCAGAAACAAACCTTGTTTTGAATTGGGAAAAATGTAATTTCATGGTAACACAAGGTATTGTTTTAGGTCATATAGTTTCTGAAAAATGGATTGAAGTTGATAAATCTAAAATCGACCTAATAGCTAATCTTCGTTCACCGAAAACTGTAAAAGATGTTCGATCTTTTCTAGGTCATGCAGTATTTTATAGAAGATTTATTAAAAAATTTAGTTCAATATCTAGACCTATATGTAATCTTCTACGTCAAGATATATTATTTGAATGGAATGATGCATGTCAATTAGCATTTGATAAATTGAAAAATATGCTTATTTATGCACCTATTATGCAACCTCCTGATTGGTCTTTACCTTTTGAATTAATGTGTGATGCAAGTGATTATGCAGTAGGGGCTGCATCAGGTCAAAGAAAAGATAAAAAAATCATATGTTATTTACTATGCAAGCAAAACTCTAAATGATGCACAAATGAATTATTCAACTACAGAGAAAGAATTAGTTGTTGTTGTGTTTGCATTAGATATATTTCGTTCATATATGGTTAGATCGTCAATTATTGTATTTACAGATCACGCCGCTTTAAAATATTTACTTACTAAAAAAGATGCTAAGCCACGTCTCCTACGTTGGATTTTGTTACTTCAAGAATTTGATCTTATCATTAAGGATAAGAAAGGAGTTGAAAATGTGGTAGAAGATCACTTGTCAAGGTTAAATTATGATATAAAGGAAGAACCAATTCCGATTAGAGAAACCTTTCCAGATGAACAACTTTTTGCAATAACAGAAGTATCATGGTATGCAGATATAGCCAATTATTTAGCTACTGGTACTATTCCTTCTCATTATACCTTAACTGATAGAAATAAGTTTCTAAGCGAGGTACGCAATTTTTTCTGGGAAGATCCTTATTTGTTTAAATACTGTAAATATAAGATAATAAGATATTTTGTACCTAATCTTGAAATTGGTCAGGTAATTCAGTTTTGTCACTCTGAAGCTTGCGGAGGCCATTTTGCTTCTAACAAAACCGCTGCTAAAATTTTACAATGTGGATTTTATTGGCCAACTATTTTTAAAGATGTATATATCTTTTGTTTAAATTGTGACAGATGTCAAAGAATGGGGAATATTTCAAAAACAAATATGATGCATTTAAACCCTATTTTAATTGTTGAAATTTTCGATTGTTGGGGCATCGATTTTATGGGACCATTTCCCCCATCCTTTGGATATCTGTACATTTTGGTTGCAGTTGATTATGTCTCTAAATGGGTAGAGGCAATTCCATGTAGAAATAATGATCACATAATAGTGGTCAAGTTTTTAAAAGAAAATATTTTATCCAGATTTTGAATTCCTCGAACCATTATCAGTGATGGTAGATCACATTTTTGTAATAAAGTTTTTGAAAATCTTATGAAAAAATACTTGATTTCTCATAAAATATCCACTCCATATCAACCACAGACATGTGGACAAGCTGAATTAGCTAATAGAGGGATAAAATACATTTTAGAAAAAATAGTAAATCAAGATCGTAAGGATTGGTCTTTAAGATTAACTGATGCGCTTTGGGCTTACCGTACTGCATGTAAAACTATTTTAGGAATGTCTCCTTATCGGTTAGTTTATGGTAAACCATGCCACTTGCCTGTAGAACTAGAACATCGAGCATATTGGGCAATCAAAATAATGAATTTTGATATGGATAAAGCTGGAGTGTCTCGTAAACTTCAAATTAATGAATTAGAAGAATTAAGAAATGAAGCTTATGACATGCAAAAATTGCTAAATCTACAAAAAAAAATTTCATGATAAAAATATCATGCAGAAATCTTTTGAACCTTCTTAGAAAGTTTTGTTATATAATGCAAAACTTCGTCTATTCCCTGGAAAGTTAAGATCTAGATGGACAGAACCTTATATAGTCAAGCAAGTTTTTGATTATGGGGCAATTGAAATTGAGAATCCATTAACCATAAATACTTTCAAAGTAAATGGTCAAAGGCTTAAACCCTATTATGAAGGATTCTCTCAAGATATAACTTATATACAACTGTTAGAGCCAGCCTATGTATTTTAAAAAATTTATATTGTTGATTGATCATAAATAGTAATACTAATTGTTTGTTGCTTGATTTATAGATTTGGTTTTGAAATATCAATTATATTACCTTCCACACTTTGTTAGCATTTCTATATTTTTATTGTGTTAATTATTGTGGACAATGTTTAATTTAAGTTGGGGGAAAAGGAATTATTTAAAGTTTGTGTAATTTGTTTTCTGTATTTTGTTTTTGTGTATTTATAAAATTATTCGTCTTTGTGACTGGGAGACGTTAAAGAACTGGATAGTGAGTCAATTTTGAGTCGTTTTTAAAATTTTTCGAAAAATAATTGTACAATGGACGAGAAACTGTTTTGGTTAAGTTTAATTTTACTACGCCATTTTTCCAAAAGACATACATGCGTTGATCATGCAAAAAGCAAGATTTGTTAGAAATTTAGAAATTTTTGAAAGTCAAGCAAAACCCTTGTGCGGAAAAAGTTCATTTGCTAAACGCCGACGAGCGAATCGTCTTGGTGGTTGTGTAAGGTGTGGTCGCTTAATGCATTTGAGACAATATAATCAATGTGCGGAATCAATTTCAGGTCGAGCGTTAGATCGTCTTCAGTGGATTAGGTATGGGCGGAGTAAGGAATATCATGAGACGCCATCCTATTCGACTCCTATGTTGTCAAGATACGTGAGAAGTGAAGTTAACCATGTCACTGGTCTTGTTGATCTAGAAGATTCTGATTCTGAATAAGTGTGATCAAATGATGTATAATTTTGGAATAGTACATAAATGTAAATAACTATAGATTAATTAGGAAAATAAATAAATAATTAATAAAACCAATTTTTTGATAAAAAAGAATGGTTAGCAAATTATGTAGAATGTTTAAAGTCGTAATTAATTTTGTAACGGCAGGAAACTGAAGGAAATAGAAAGTTAGCAGTGCAGTGCAATACAAAAACCAGTGTACCAGAACCGTCGGGACGGTCGTACTAGCATCCGGACGGTAGTGCAGATATAAAAACCCATTTGCATGAAAAACCGATCAGTTTTCATTACCTAGCAAGCCAGAATTCGAAACTAGCGGGTTTTCTCCAAGAATTTCTTCTCAAATATGCTACATTTGACCATTTTTCTTCAAATTTTTTCCGATCATTCACTTACCCATATCATTTTTAAGGTTTCTACCGATTGAAATCAGTTGAAAACAAGCAGGGAGGAAAGAAATCAGTAAAAACATGAATTCAAGGCATCGAACGAGAGGATCTTCAAGTCATACACAAAGAGATCAACCTCGGCAACCTGAAGCACATCCGCAACAACCTCAGCTAGGAAATGTCAACAATGAGGTGATTTTTGAGAATTTTGAACAACAGGCCTAGTACGATGCTCATTTTGTGACACCCCAAATTTCGGGTGGCCGTAATTAACCCATGATTAACTCGAATTAAGTTAAGATATCAATACGCTCTGATACCAAGCTGTGACACCCCAAAATTCGGGTGTCCGTAATTAACCCATGAATAACTCGAATTAAGCTAAGATATCAATATGCTCTGATACCACGCTGTGACACCCCAAAATTCGGGTGGCCGTAATTAACCCATGATTAACTCGAATTAAGCTTAGATATCAATATGCTCTGATACCAAGCTGTGACACCCCAAAAATCGGGGGTCCTTTATTACCCGTTGATCACCTATCAACAAGCGGAAACATTCAACAAGCAACAATCATCCCAAACAAGAATATGCAATTCAATGTTAGAATTCTACCATGCCATGCCATGAACTGAGATGAGACTCACTCATGCACTTTAACCCGAGCCCTCTCCGGCTCCCACAACACAATGCATATGCCATGTGCATAAAACTGGGCATTCCAAGCCCCCGCCAGTGATGTTGCACATCCAATGACATTTAAAACTCTCCGGGTCTTTCTTGGGGTGGGTATTTATGGGCTTACACCAAGGGTTACCCAACCCACACAGAATTCATGGGCTTACACCAAGGGTTCTGGATACACCCACACACTTTATGGACTAAACCAATGGAGTGCATATCCCAAGTAACTGGGTCTTGCAACCGGGGGATCGTCTAGCCCTTCTTGCTAACCCCGACGCAATTTTCAATGCAAACCATGCGACTTAGTCGAACCATCGGCCCGACCATCCCGAGCCCACGCATCATCCACCACGAATGGTGTTTGATCAAACCATAAACACACGCACCCACACTCAAGCCTAATGCCATGAATGCGATGCCTCCGTGCAAATGCAATGAAATGTCCAATTGTAAAATTAATATCATACCCATATGTAATAAATGTCATATGAACTACTTCAACACATTCTATGACCAATTATATCAAAAGCATATAATTTCCATAAACCATTACAATGTCAATATATCAACAAACATATATCAACATCTTTGCCACCACAATGCCCAAGCATGTTATCACATAATCATGCAATTAACACACTTAATTCTTCAAGGCATAATGTAAACACATAGCATGCCCACATATCAAAACTTCCAAGACATCACAAGCTAGAAATTTCTAACTACCAATTCAAGCTAAAATAGATTTCTACTCATTTCCAATACCCATTTCATCCCAATAATCTCAATAGGCAAGTGTTAATAATTTCTAACAACCTACACATTCCATACATTCACCCTAGGTTGGAAAATAAACATAATTAGGGAGAAAACCCTTCCTCTTGAAGCGTAAAGAACAACCGTAGGAAGCTCCAAGAACCCGCTTCTAACCCAAAGCACTAGCTTCCAAAAATCCAATTTCTTGAACTTCGGTAAAACCCGCGCTTTTTGGTATAGCCGCGTAGCCCTTGACGAGAGGAACAACTTTTCCTCTTGGCTTACGTTGATTGAGCATCCAATCTCCGTAGATAGTAGATAGAAGGGGGAGAGCTTTCCCTTTTTTCCCTCTCTTTCTCCCCAACGTTGAAGACCAGCTGAGTTGTGGGGGAAAAATCAGATTTTTCCCCCTATTTATACCCTTTAAGTGCTTGGCCCACAACGCGCCACACGACCTTCTTTTCCCGGGTCTGTTTTCGGCCCGAAAAGATTAAATTTTGCGCCGATTCAAGTTCAAAATATTTTTATTTCAACTTACTTTAAATTATTTTCCAATTTCGAATTTTATTCAAAAATTCGTTTTTTTGGTCAGCCGAGACCCGACTGTCTCGTGAACCGTAAAAAATCCGACTATCTCAGAATTTGATAAAAATTGATAGGGTTACTAGATTTCGTGAGACGAATCCAACGGTGAGGTCCGTTTTATCATCCGAGTTCTAGAAAAATTCAGGTTTTCAACCCGTACCAAAGTACCAATTTACCGTTTTGCCATTTTTCATAAAAAAAATTCAAATTTACCCGGTTTTTACACATTTTATCTCTAAAACTATCATTCCTGAAAGGCTAATAATTTTTGAAGATTTTAAAAATATAGGAGTTAGACAAATTCTTGCTGCACGTGGATAATTAGATTATGTTAGATTTATTACTCCTGTATATGACTGTTTGGTCCGTGAGTTTTATAGTAATGCAGGAATAACTGGTGAAAGACAACTTCGTGTGTTTGTTAGGGGTAGAGCTTTTTAGGTTACACCGACTACTATAGCCGATTTTTTTCAACCCATGCAAACACCACCCAACCCGCAATATCCTTACACTCAATTGCCTGATTTGACTGACATAGGGATAGAGTTGACGGGTAATCCGGATTATGTATGGGGGAGGCCACACAAATATATAAAGCAAGGGGACTTGACAGACAAATACCGAATTCTGAATTTGATTATAGTGAATAGCCTGTTACCCCGAGCCCAGAAAAATCAAATTTATACTGAGCAAGCCTACTTCCTATATGCCTTTGTGATGGGACACACGATTGATCTTCCGAACCTCATTATGGATCAAATGTTGCTTACTGTGCAAAGGAAGAAACATTCACTCCCATATGCTATGTTAGTTTGTCAGTTATGCAGGGACAAGGGAGTGATTATAGATCCTTCATGGAAAATGGTGGAGTATTTTGGACTGCTTGATAAAATTTCTTTGAAGAAAAGCCATGGAGTACAGCCTGAAGATCAACCTAAAGTACCACCAGCACCATAAGAAGAGCCATTTCTAGTACTTGAAGAATATTTCCCACCAGAGCAGCCTACACCAAAAGGGGATCAGCGGTACATACCAATGGATGACATAATCGATAGACAGATTTTACTAGGGTTGGAGACCACTATTACCCAGCTTGGTACCAGCACCACCCGGATCAATGAATGTATGGCTGATTTTGAGAAAAACCAAGTGATGAGCACATAATATTGCATATTTAAAGGCCTCATTACATGCATTTTAACTTAGCTTTGCATTTAAGTACTTAGAGTTAGCCGAAATTATGAATAATGTTGAAATTTCGATGTTGCAGGTAATTATAGAGTAAATCATGGATTTTGTAACCTTGCAACTAAGTATGGAGGAGTGGTGAAGATGTGGACACATTACATGACGATTTGGAGGCTTAAAATTGAAAGAAATCAAGGAGGTATCGATGCTTGGTAACATAGGCACCAGCACCTGCACCATTTGGTAGCAGTACCTCGGTTTTCCTCCTTTTTTACCATGATCAACTTCAAATCTGAAAAAGTGCAAACATGAAAGTTGTAGATCTGGATGTCCTCTATATTTTGTAAAAATTTCAGCTCAATCGGACTGTTGGATCAAAAGTTAGGACAATTCTACGAAAACTTGTCCAGAGCTGGCACCTTCCGGAAAGACCTACCGGTAGGTTTTGGCTACTGGAGTAAAACCTACCGGTAGGTTTCATCGTTCTATCGGTAGGTTGTGTCCAGAATGCCCAGAACGCCTGCAACTCATGCTCCACTTGTTTGGGGGTCCCATCTATGATTCTCCCACTTGCCCCTTGACATATTCTACATATATACATGCCTCCTACACCCCAAAGTCAGCAAAGAAAGGTGAAGGATGGGAGAGGAGGAGAGAGAAAGATGGAGGCATGGTGGGTTGTAGGCTAGGCTTGTCCTAGCCTATGCAATGCATCAACTCAGCCTCCTATGGATGGGAGGCCTATCACACACCTAGGGGGACCCTCCAAGGACGAAATTGCAGAGGTCTTCACCAAATATTCAGCATTACACAAGATTTGAAGGGTTGCTACCTAAGCTTAGGAGTAGTTTAGGGAGGAAGATGATGAATAGTGCTATAGAGATAAAATTTATGTTTTTGCATTTTCTTCTCCCATTTCATTGCAGTAAGTTGTAGTTCTCTTATTATCTTTATTTCTTGCATTGTAAACTCTTTTAATTACAGTGTAACCAAGTTTAATTCAATGTTCTTGCATTTCCATAATCTTTTCTATGTTTCAATTCTCTTCTCTACAACTTTTCCATTTTAGTGTTAAATGAACTTCTCTTTGTAGTTTACCATTTCCTAGCATTAATACTAGTTCTAAGTTTCATTTTCATCTCATTTTCATTTCCATTTCCTTTACTTGTCTCTTTACATTATGCATTTCTTTCTTGCTTTCATGAGTAGCTAGATTTTTAGTTGGCTAATTCAATGGAGACCTCCTCTTGGGTTTTCCATTTCAACTCATTTTTTTTCCTCCTCTCGGTGTACAATGGTTCGGTTTGACTGGGTTGAGAGTGGATTTCGTTGTGAGTCTTTGATAACGGGTTATGCTTGGATCCTCACCGCCATCTCGTCCCTAGCTTCCCACGAATCAATCGTTCATCTAGGCACCATTGGAGGAAGGTTTCGAGTTGAGTTGGGATTCCCATTGGAATGACCTCTTTTGATTAGCCAACACTTTTTTTCATTACATTTTTTAGCAAAAACTCCAATCACCAAAACACAAACAAAAGATTTTACACTTTTCTCATTTTTTACAAAATCACCTTCACACAATTCCCTTCCTTCCCTGAGGAGACGACCTTGGAATACTTTTCCAAGTAAAAAACGACACTCAAAAGACTCTCTGCGCTTGGGGAGCACTTTTGTTCACATACGCATTTCATTCATTTCATCATCCACCATTCCGTTGCCCCATTTCTCACATCATTCCGAGGGAGAGTGACATTCCCCTTTACACATAAGCCATATACACATTTGAGGGTGATGTGCGGAGATTAGGGAATACACTACAACGAAAACCATCAAGCACCAAGCTGAAATGTTAAGGCTACTCCGACAGCCTTTTGGTGGAGGCCCGTCTACATCTTGATCTGAGACACTGAAAATTCTACATAACTTCGCTATCTTTCACTTATCTTTTAATTATGCACTTTAATTTACTTTATGTTTTGAACTTGTTTTTGGTTTTAAACTTGTTTGTGTTAATAAGTTTGTTTTTGTTAGTTAATATGGAACTCTTTTTTAAGTTAGGAGGATTATTTCATATAATTCACAGTTTAATTAGGTTAATATTCCCAGGCTTTGCAAGAATAGTTTTAATCTGATCACGCAGGATTTTCATATTTTAGTTGTATATTATCATAATATTTTTGTTTAAACTTATTCGTATGAACACAAATAGATTTCTTTATTTTAAAAACCTTGTGAAATATTACACTCTTTGCATATAAAGTGGAGATGTAAAACCAATTGCAGAATTTGAGCCAATCCTTCTTGGAGAGATATTCTACATCTACTCAAATAAGAATCTTCAATTCAACGACAAAATTTTCTTTGAATAATCTCATTAGATTTATTTTGATTAGCACTCATTAGATTATATTGTTAGCATTATCTTTAAAATTCTTTTACTTAGGAATTATGCAGGTGTATGATTTCTGGAAAATGATCTTAGGCCATTTTTGATTAATTTTGAGTCTTGACCATTTCTTTTATAGAAAAATACCCGAGCCACATGAAAATATATATTAAATCTACTTTTGCTATCTAATTTTCTTGCACCCTCTTCTAAAGCAGTATGATACAGAAAAGCACAAGATAGAAGAAAGGTAAAAAGGAGGAAAGAAAAGAAAAGGGTGTTCACTGTTCAAAGAAAAAGAAATTTGTGAAAAAAAAATAAAAGAAGAAAGAAAGAAAGAAAAAGCCAAGAAAATGAAAAAATAAATAAATAAAAAGGATAAACATGCAAAGTCTTATAAAGCTAAGAAGAGGTGTACCACAATATAAAGAAAGGATATTGATTTATCTTGTTAAAGTCCTTTTTGATTCCATAAATCATGCATGTGTACTAATCCTATTAATCCAAAAAGAGAGAATGTTGATAATATGTCTAAAGTAGTGTTAATATCCTTTCATGAGATTATGTCAAGTTCCAGTTCTTTTCAAAAGCCGTTCTTTTATATTACATGTGATATTATTTGCTTTGTTAACAATATTCTAATCACATGTAATTACTGAGTGAATAATCACGAGAACATATGTGTATTCTTTGCTGAGTGTATTCCAGGGGAGAATTGACATCAAGACTACCATGAAATATGGTAATATTTCCTGAGTGATTTTTGACATAAAGAAATCATTACACACACGCACAAGTTTTTATAAAAATATATGGATAATGTTACAAATAACGTGTGTTACTCTTATAGTGATCAGAAAAAAAAAAAGTATTCTAGCAATGCAGAGGAATATCGATTTAATTTTATTTGTGAAAAGTATGAATTATGAACTCCTAACTATCGAAGTTTGTAAGCAGCTTCACTAAAAACTTTCACGAGACAAAACTCGTCCACTAGAGATCACCTAGGGGTTTAACGGCTTGTTGCATACGCTAAATGCAATTTTGAAAATCTACGAAACTGACTTAATTTAATTTAATTTAATTTTGCTTTTATTTTTATTTTTATTTATTTTTATTTACTAGGGACTAGTAAATTTTAAGTTAGGGAGTGTGATTAAGCCTAATTAGTATGTAAATTAAAATAATTAAATAAGTCAATTATGTGAGATAAAACAGTTAAAAACTGTAAATTAGGGTTTGTGCGTAAGCTAGGGTTTATGTGCGTACTGTTTGAAATTTCAGGGTTTTTGTGTGGAATTACCAGAAATCAGGAGGAGCAATCTGTCGAAGCTTGAAACAACAAAGGAGGCAAGTGTAATTCAAGAATAAGAACATCATGGAACCTCCACCACTTTTCCAGCAAACCAGCACCGTCCGGACAGTGGTGGTGGCATCCAGATGGTGGCTCTTGGCGATTCATCATTATCCTCCACCTCCAGCTTCACTTTTTGCCTATAAATAGGCTCTTTCAACTTCTACAACTGAGATTTGGAAAAAGGGGAAGTTCAGGGGAGCTCCATAAAGAATCAAAAGGAGAGAAAAAGGAAAGAAAGGAAGAAATCTAGAATGAAACCCTGCCTGTCCTACTCTCCAGCCAGAATTCTGTTATTTCTACATTTCTATTATGTCTTTCTACTTGGAGAATTGAACTTCCATCACCTTTGTGTCTTAACTGATATTAAGGGTGATTGTATTTCAAGTATTCATTGCGAAAGAAGTGTCAGTGTCTGTATTTTATTTAGTATTGTAATGAGAATTACCCGCACTTCTTGCATGTTTATAGCAATGGAGCGTGAGTAGTTTACTTATACCCTTCAGTGAGGGGTAAACATATGTATATTATTGGTTAAATTATGGAAATGCCGATGTGGAATTATGCTTTATTGATATATATATACCTCCCTTAACTGATGGATATTTATATTTATAATGTGCTCATTGTTATGAACACTGAGCAGTACTTAATATTCTATACCATACTATATGTTATTATGTACTTCATGCATGATACAATGATGTACGTAATTGGGTGTTACGTAAAATTCGATTGACTGGTTATGAAAGGGTTAAGCCTTGGCATAGCCAATGCTTTAAGTTCAATACGTAGCCCGGAATTATGTCATCAATGAATCATCAACCGGCCGGTTGAATATCTACGGTGTTCCAACTGAATGGCTTGACCTTGTGATGCACTAATGATGTTTTACTGTTGCATGGTATAAGATTGTCAGATAAATAACCTAAGTGTTCCATTTGAATGGCTTGACCTTCTGGTTCACTAGGGTTATTTAACTGATACATAAAACTGCAAATTGAGTAATTCAAGTATTCCTCCTGAATGGCTTGTCCTTCTGGTTTACTTGAGTCAGTCAATTGTTGCATATACCTACCAGCAAACCTAAGAAGTTGACGTGTTATGGTTTAATATGCATATACCTACCAGCTAACCTAAGAAGTTGTTGTGTTATGGTCTAATATATGATTGTCACAAAAACGATGTCTTTCCTAACCCCTAATTACTATCCCTCAATGTATGCAATGTATAGACGGGGGAGAAGAATTTCTTCCCCTAGGGATAGTGTCAAAAGAAAGGGCAATGAGGAAAGGGAAATGCGAAGATGTAAATATGGGATATGTATGCACAAAAATGCTCCCCAATCGCAAGGAGACTTTCGTGTGTTGTGAGTTACTTGTAAGAGTATTCCAATGTCGTATCCACAGGGAAGGTAATGAATCAAGATTGAAGTGATTTGGTGAAAAACGGAAATGTAAAATCTTTTGTCTTGAGAGTTGATTGGTGAAGTGTATGCTAATGAAAATGTAATGATAAAACAAGTGTTGGCAATTCCAAGAGATCACTCCAATGGGTATACCACCTCAACTCAAATCACTCCTCCGATTGAGCATGAATGAACGCTTGAATCACGGAAAGCCGAGGATGACATCGGTGAGTATCTAAGCATAAACCGTGACTAGGCCTACGGTTTATCAAAGACTCATCGACTCATCCATCTTCTGTCCGGTCAACACGAACCATTTGACTCTAAAGGGAAATAGGAGAAAGAGTTGAAATGGTATCCCCAAAGGAGATCCCTCTTGGTCTTGCCAACTAGAGGATTTAGCTACTCATACTTGGAATGGAGATGACTATGTAATGGAAGTGCATTGCAAATCTATGAACTTCTAAAGCTACTAAGTGCAAGAATTTATGAGCTAAAAGAACATGCATTTAAACCCATTACATAGCTATGAAAGTGAAGAACTTGAAGCATTAATGGTGAAATATTAAATGAGCATTCAACTAACCAAACATGAAGGGAAAACAACATTTATGGCATTCAATGAACTACTAAGATTCTTACTCAAGATTACAAGACAAATGCAGTAGGAGAAATGGTAAAATCGTCACTTTCTCTCTCTAAAAACCACTATTCATCCTCTTCTCTGCCTAGAGCTCCTCTCTCTAAAACTATCTAATCTCCAATACATGATGAATGCATCCCCCCCCAAGGAGACTCTTGTTTTCCCCCCAAAACGTGCCTGGAGAGAGAGGGAGGTCTACAGAGTTGATCTCCATCACTAGGGGTGCAGCAACATGGGCTGGACAGGGGGTGAGGCAGAGCTGTCTGCCCACCCAGCTTCCTTCTTCTTCTCTCTCTTCATTAATTATCAAGACTCATCCAAATCAATGCACGGGTGAGGGAGGCTCCAGGATGTGTAAGGGATGTCAGGAAGCATGTAGGAGAAGTGCATGTGGGACCCTCCAAGCCGCAAAGTTGAGTTACAGGCTGTCTGGAGAAAAGTGCAAAAACCTTCCGGAAGGTCGACATACACCTACCGGAAGGTCGCTGAAAGAACAGTTAAATGAAAAGAATCAAATGCAAGAACTTCCGGAAGGTCGACATCAGTAGCAAAAATCTTCCGGAAGGTTCATTCCAGTAGCCAAAACCTTCCGGAAGGTTCATTCCAGTAGACAAGTCTTCCGGAAGATTTTGGCAGTCAAAAAGAAACCCAAGGCAAAACCTTCCGGAAGGTCCATTCCAGTCGACAAGTCCTTCCGGAAGGTTTTACTCCAGTAGCTAAAATTTTCCGGAAGGTTCATTCCAGTGGACAAAACCTTCCGGAAGGTATTAGCTGTGAACAAGGCATCCAGGGTTTTTAGCAAAACCTTCCGGAAGGCCGACATACACCTTCCGAAAGGTTTTCAGACTGTGAGCAAAAATTGGATTTCTTTCCCCTCCAAACCATCCTTAAAGCTACCCCATACACTCCATTAGCCTCATATAACACCATGGGGGTTTAAATCATGTCATTTACATCATTTTACATGCATTCACCCAAAATTCCATCAAGCCACAATCAAAACCAAAACACTCCCATTTATTGACAAAAAAGGTGAAACAAAAGCACATTAGCACACCATACATGTCATTGTTATGTGCTAATCACACCCCCCAACTTGCGATTTGCTAGTCCCTAGCAAATATAATTTCCAATCCCAAACCAATATGCACACATACATTCATAAAATCTCAACAAGGTAAAATCAACAAAATCATATTGCAAATATGGTTTTAACTTTGTACAACGACAATCAACCCATTGTGGTATTTCATAGACAAGTTCATTACAATGTGGGCATAATCACAACAAAAAAAAACGGCCAGAACTTAAGGACACTTCTACAGGCCGACACCAAAAAGAGAGTAACCCTAATTCTCTGCTCCATTCCAACCCCTCAAGCACCTATCTAAGGACATCTAAGCCACCCACAAACTTGGATCACATCAATCAACCACAATTGATCATGCCCACAGTCATTTCCAAACTTGCAATATGATTTAAGATTTTTATACATTCAATGTTCAAGGATTTGATTACAACCTTTATCAATCAAAATGACACCTAAACATGCAAATCAGATAATTAAAAACTCACGCATCCCTACATTACTTCAAATATCTGAAACTTGAGAAATATTTCCTCATTCTTGCGAGCATGGAGCTTTTTAAACAAATTTCTCAATTGAATGAACTAGATGCACATGAGCAAAACCATAGTCCCCAATGCTAGTCAGAAGTATGCACCTACCAATTAATTTTCAACTCGTGTGCATGTGAATTTAAACAAGTAATTTGGGCATTTACGAAACAGAATTCACATTCGACAGGCTAGACAAACTCAGTTTCAATGCAAAACTCACCAAGGGACACTCTTAAGCAATAAATGCACTCACGTTATACTGGTATGCACTCCATGTGTACATGTGATATGGAATCTTGTATTCAAAACAAGGTGCTCACATGTAATCCAAAAATGAAGTTCATATGTGAAAATGAGGCAACCTTGGCATAGTCTCATGAATAGGATATTAGTGCATTAGGTAGTAAGACTAAACTTTATCATTTCTTTAACAAATATGCTTCTCCCATGCTTCCCTAGATCACTTAGGGCTTTAAGGGTTGTAATGGGGCCCTGGGGTGATATCTAGGTAAAAGAAATGAAGGAAAAAGGGCAACAAAGAGGGTTGTTCCGAGTGAGCGACTTTAATATTGGAAAAACACTTCCTTTTTCATGGGATTTTGATTTTCTCACCATCACCACACCCCTTGTTTATTTTCTTTACTCTTCTTAACATCTTCCTTTTCTTTTGATCACTCTTTATTCTTTTCACCCCTTTTTCTCCTTTTCTTGGATTTTCATTCAACTCTTTGAGTTTCAAATCATTCATCCCTTTTGTTGGAGTTTCCACACCATACTTCCTTCTCTTTTGCACTCACTCATATTCAGCTCTAGGAACAACCAAGGTGAGGGAAATTTTTATCATCTTGCATTGGCTTGGTCAAATGTGTGGCATAGAAACGAATTTTAAAATGGGCTCAATCACGGCACTAGGGATAAAATTTTCTCAAGAAAAAGGGCTAAGGCTCAAAGTATTCAAAAATGGCCTAAGATCACTTCCAGGTCCACATGGGGAGAGCATTACATGATCAAGACAAATCAGTCTACTAACCAAATGCAACTAACCAAAGCAAGCATAATGAGACTATTGAACAAACTTGATATCAAAAATTGTTCTTTGAGTAAACGTAAGTTCCCTCCAAAAAGGTTTGGCACTAAAACTCTCATGGGTCCTTACTCATCTCCACTACTTATGTCAAGCTTAAAACATGAATCCAACCCGTAAATCACTGAAATTACAAATTCAGAAATCGCATACAGATGAGTTTGAAAATCAATACATATGTGATATTTATGCATAGGATCCATTTCTATAGTAAGCTCATGTGCACAAGGTTCACAACAACAATCAACATGTCATCCAGTTCATACTCGCTTCATAAGGGAATACAGATCAACTTAAAGGTATCTTTCATCAAAAATTTTCAAAAAAAATTCACCTATTTTTCACAATTGCAAGCAAAAATCAAAAGAAATTCAAATAACCTTGGTGTATCATACAAATGGTGCACCTCACCCCCCCAACTAGAACCATGCATTGTCCTCAATGCAACAAAAAGATATAATATACAATGGAAGACAATAAAAGGGATAGATAAGGTAAGAGAGCACCTCGCAATTTCGCTTTCGACAAAAGCACCAAGATCTGGATTCAAAAGAAAACAAGGCTATACACCAACAACAAGTAAGTGACATAACATAAAAACATGACATAATTAAAATAAAAGAAACTGTACATGCGAACAAGGGACCAATTGTCATTCATTAATCACTTCCGGATACACCGGGTCGGTTAACTCTTCCTCCACCACTTGGTTTTCAAAGCCCTCAAAGAATGGCTTAAGTCTTTGGCCATTGACCTTGAATGTTTGGCCATCTTTGAGGTTGGTGATCTCAACAGCTCCATTGGGGTAGGCCACCTTAACAAGATAGGGGCCATCCCAACGGGATCTTAGCTTTCCGGGAAAAATGGAGAGGCAGGAATTATACAAGAGTACCTTTTGCCCAGGCTCTAATGATTTCCTCACTATGGAGTTATCATGAAAGATTTTCGCCCGTTCCTTGGCTAGGGTAGAGCTAATGACTACCGGAAAAGTATCTCCCTCGCCAAGATAGGCGTACTTCAAGTGTGAGGGTAACGGCTTCAACTCCAAATTTGGCTTTTGTTCCTCCGACCGGAAAATCTTCTTTTCTTGCTTGGGCAACTCCTCAAATGTGGGAATCCATTTTGTTACCCCTTTCAACTCTTCCGCGCTCTCTTCCTCATCTATCTTTACAAGTTCAACAAAGTCCTCCTCCATGCAGTCCAACATCCCTTCTAACTCCACTTGCTCCTCAATCAAAGTGTCGATTCTATTAATCTCGTTCACCTCCAAATCATCCCCGGGTTGTTTTGCTAAATTGAATACATTCAGCTCCATGGTCATGTTCCCAAAAGCCAACTTCATTAGACCATTCCTACAATTAATCACAGCGTTAGCGGTAGCAAGGAAAGGTCTTCCAAGAATAACGGGGATTTGGGAATTAAGGTTAGCAACCGGGTGTGTATCTAATACAATAAAATCGACTGGAAAGTAAAAATTGTCAACTTGGACAAGCACATCTACCACTACTCCCCTTGGTGTGCGTATGCTCCGATCCGCCAGTTGAAGTGTAACTGAGGTGGGCTTCAACTCTTCAAGCTTGAGTTGTTGGTACACGGAGTAAGGAAGAAGATTGACGCTCGCCCCCAAGTCAAGCAATGCCTGCTCAACCCGGCAATTCCCGATGGTGATGGCAATTGTTGGACAACTGGGATCCTTGAATTTTGGAGGAGTGTTGGTCCTCAATATAGAGCTCACTTGTTCGGTGAGAAATGTCTTCTTCCGGACATTCAACTTCCTTTTCACCGTGCATAGGTCCTTCAATATCTTGGCACATGACGGAATTTGCTTGATGGCATCAAGGAGCGGGATGTTGATCTTTACCTGCTTAAACAAATCCAAAATGTCAGAATAATTAGCCACCTTGAGAGGTGGCTTCAACCGATGGGGAAAAGGGGCGGACATAGAAGGAAAGCATAAACCATCATCAATCACATGTTCTTTATCAACCCCATCTCTCTCACTCTTTTCACTCGACTCGCCCTTGTCGACCACACTTTCTTTGGCCTCACTTTCTTTGGCCTCACTCTCTTTGGCCTCACTCTCAATTTCTTTTTCTTTTGGCAATGCGGCCTTTGGTGTCAACTTTGGCACCACCATCTTTTCAATTTGTTTACCACTCCTAAGTGTGGTGACAGCTTTGAGTTGCTCAAAACCCTTCTGGGAAGTCTCGGCCAACTCAACCACATTTTGGCCTTTGGGATTTTGTTGGGGTTGAGAGGGAAATTTTCCCTTCTCTTGTTGAGACAACCCAATGGCATTGGTGATCTTGGTGAGTTGGGCCGAAATGTCCTTATTGAAGGTGGTTTGGCTTTGCATGAAATTAGTGAAGGTTTGATTTAGGGTGGTCTGGGTTTGAATGAAATTGTGGAGCATATCTTCCAAATTCTTCTTATGAGGGGGTTGGTAGATGGAAGAACTAGACGGACCTTGTTGGGAGAAATTTTGTGGGGGAGGATTGGATTGATACCCTTGCGGATTAGACCGTGGGTATTGGGAGTTAGAGGCTTGCCCTTGACCCTGGGATTGAAATTGGCTTTGCCTAGGAGGTGCGGGAGGTGTATGTGTGTTTGAGCCATAAGGAATGGGGTTCTCATTCCTCCAACTGAAATTAGGGTGATCACGATACCCTGAATTGTAAGTGTTGGAATTTTGAGGAAATGATTGCCTCGGTTGGTTGAAGGCATTGGCCTGTTCATGGTATGTCTCTTTAAGTGCCGGAATGCTCGGACACTCCGACGTGGAATGATCGACACCCCCACAAATAGAACAAGCCTCCTCGGCTCTTGACACATGAGACACCTCTCGTCTCCTTTCCACCTCAAGGCTATCCACTTTCCTAGACAATTTGGAAATTTGGGAAAGTAGATCATCACGGTCTTTTAAGTCATACATCCCTCCCCGTGGTGGTTGACTACTCACTGGCATTGTCCTAGGTACATCACTTGGATCCCTAACATCCCACGATTGTGCATTTTCGGCCAAGGTACCAAAGTAATCAAGGGCCTCGTCAGGGTCTTTGTTCAAAAATTCACCATTGCACATCATGTCAATAAATTGCCTATGGTTTGGTGAGATTCCTTCATAGAAGAAACTCACCAATTGCCACGATTTAAAACCATGATGTGGTATGGATTGAATCAAATCTCTATATCGCTCCCAACACTGATAGAATTGTTCATTGGGTTTTTCAGAAAAGTTTTGAATGTCTTTTTTCAATGAAGTGGTTCTATGAACCGGAAAAAACTTTTTCAAAAAGAATGAAACTATATGGTCCCAAGATAGCATGGTCCGAGGTCCCATGGAATCAAACCAAATCTTTGCCTTACCCTCCAAGGAAAAAGAGAAAAGTTTCATCCTTGCAATCTCTTCCATGTTGTAATTTGGGATAAAGGTTGCAACTATTTCCTCATAAGACTTTAGATGACTATAAGGGTTTTCCTTCTCAACCCCATGGAATTTAGGGAGTAGTTGCAACATCCATGGTTTGATTACAAAGAGATGTGCTTGGACAGGAAGAAACGACATACCTTGGCCCGTGATGAAAATCACGAGACTTACCATGCCGCCCAAAATCACCCTTTGAACTCAACGCTTTACCTTCCCCGGCAACGGCGCCAAAAATGATTGATTGGTAATTACGTCGTTCCTAACCTCGTAACATCACCCTCACCCTCAATGTGTGTATGTGGCTTATAGTGATGGGGGAGTGTCACTCTCCCTCCGGATGATGCAAGAAGATAGGAAACAACAACAAAATGGATGTGGAAATGTGGAATGAACAAAATATGTGGAATGAAATGCGGGTGTGAACAAAAGCGCTCCCCAATCGCAAGGAGTCTTTCGTTGTCGGTGTTTTACTTGGAAGAGTATTTCAAGGTCGTCTCCTCAGGGAAGGAAAGGGAGTTTTGTGAAAGTGATTTTGCAAAAGTGAAAAAAAAAATGTAAAATCTTTTGTTTGAGTTTTGTGTTTGGTTTGTAAATGAAAATGCAAATAAAGCAAGTGTTGGCTAATCCAAAGGGTTCATTCCAATGGGAATACCAAATCAACTCAAAGCCTTCCTCCGATTGAGCATGAATGAACGATTGATTCGGGGGAAGCTAGGGACGAGATTGATGAGTATCTAAGCATAAACCGTGACTAGGCCTACGGAATATCAAATGCTCACCAACTCCTCCACTCTCAACCCCATCAAACCGAACCATTTGACTCTAAAGGGAGGAATGAAGAAGAGTTGAAAATGGTATTCCCAAGAGGAATTTTCCCTTGGATTAACCAACTTAAATCCTAGCTACTCATATTAAAAATGCATAAAGGAAAGACAATCGTAATGTAAATGAAAGACATTGTATAGAAATGAAGCTTTAAAGCATGAAACTAAACTTGAAGCAAGAAATCTAAAGCTATGAACAAAAACATTCAATACCCATTTTAAGCTAAAAATGAAGAACTTGAAAGCATATATGGTGAAATGAAGAACATGTAATTAACTTGCAATATACTTGAAATAAAGGAGATTACAATGTAAGAAATAAAGATTACAAGAGGAATGTAGCTTACAGCAATGACATGGATGAAGAAAATGCAAAAACGAAATTACTATTCATCATCTTCAACCTTGGAGCTTTCTACATCTACTCCTAAGCTTAGGTAGTCAACCCCTCCTCCAAAATGTGTAATGCTGAATGTATGGAGTGTAGAGAGATCCATTTTCGTCCATGGTGGTCCCCCAAGGTGTGTGCAAAGCCTCCCATCAAGAGGGGGCTGAGTTGATGGGTCTTGACAGGCTAGCCTGGAACCCCATATGGCAGCCCACTTCTCTCTCCTCTTCATTCAATGCCAAACCTCCAAAGTCTTCCATTTGTGTAAGGGAGGCATGGTTGTAGGGATAAAATGTCAGGGGAAACGTGGGAGAATCGATGGTGGGACCCCCAAGCAAGTGGGGCTGAGTTGCAGGAGCATCGGGGCTGCTTCAGGGGAGCGTACCGGTACGCGTACCGGTACGCAGCACTCCAGAAACTTCGGCGTACCGGTACGCGTACCGGTACCATCTTTTCTGCTCTGGACCACTTTTGGTAGAATCGGCATAACTTTTGGATCCAACCGTTGGATTGGGCTGAAATTTTGACACCAAACAGAAGACACCCATATCTAAAACTTTCATGTTTTGAACTTTTCCAAATTCTTAGTAGATCATGGTCAAAATGGAGGAATTCCGAGGCAGTGCTTCCAATTGTTGCTGCAGCTGGTGCCCTTGTTCCCAAGCACCAATGCCTTCTTGATTTCTTCACTTTTAAGCCTCCAATTCTTCATGTATTGTGTCCATGCCTTCACCACACATCCAACATAGTTGCAATGTCCTAAAATACATGATTTAAGCTATAAAAGGTTGCAACATCAAAATATCAACATTATAGTTCCAAACGGCTATCTTCTAAGCACTTATATGCAAAAGTTGAGTTGAAATGCTTGCAATGAGGCCATGAAATATGCAAAATTACGCACTCATCACACCCCCCAACTTAAGCTTTGCTAGTCCCTAGCAAACAAAACGTAAAAAAACAAGAAAAACAAAATAAACATATATTAATTCCGATATTGCATTTAGCACATGCAACAAGCCTTTAAACCCCTAGGTGATCCCTAGTGGACGAGTTTTGTCTCGTGAAGGTTTCCAGTGAAGGTACCTACAAACTTCTTTTCATAGTATCCAATATTTAAAATATATTCCCTTATCTTAATTAGCAATGGGATACTAAAAACAACTTGGTTCAAACACCCTAACAAATCACGCATGAGACATATCATAGCCGTAAATGCTATTCTAGAGTATCCACATACACATTTCCTTTCAAAACTCATGTGTGTGTGAAATGAACATGTAATTTAAACATTTACACAATGGAGTTCACATTTACTTTGGCCATCCACATTAAGCTTCGATGCAAAAACTCACCAAGGGTGTTCTCTCAAAATGAATAACACTATGATTATCCGGGCATGCTCTCCATGTGTATATGTGAGATGGAATCTTGTGCACAAAACAAAGTATGCTCACATATAATCCAAAAATGAAGTATGCATAAAAATGAAACAACCTTGGCATAATCTCATGAAAGGAATGCTAGGGCATTAGATAGCAAAATCAACTTCTCTTGTTCTTTTAAACGTATGCATCCCCCATGCTTCTCTAGATCTTTTAGGACTTTCATGGGTTGTAATGAGGCCTTGGGGAGATGTTGTGGTAAGGGAAACGAAGGATATAGGATAACAAAGAGGGTTGTTCCGAGTGAATGACCTTAATCTTAGAAAAACACTTCCCTTTTATGGGATTTTGATTTTCACACCATCACCACACCCTTTGTTTCTTTTCCTTTAAATTTTTCCCTTTTCTTTTTCTTATTATTTTTCTCCTTTTTCACTCCCTTTCTCTCCTTTTCTTGGATTTTCATTCTTTTTCCATTGAACTCTTTTGAGTTTCAACATCTTTCATCCCTTTTGTTTGATTTTCCACACCATACTTCCTTCGCTTTAACGATCACTCAAATTTAGCTCTAGGAACAACCAAGGTAAGGTAAGTATTTATCATTTTGCATTGGCTTGGTCAAATATATGGCATAGAAACGAATTCAAGTAAGGCTCAATCATGGCACTAGGGATAAATTTTTTCAAGAAAAAGGCTAAGGCTCAAAGCATTCAAAAATGGCCTAAGATCATCTCTAGATAGGCATAGGGGAGCATTGTACATATCAAGACAAAGTCAATTAACTACCCAAATGCACCTAACCAAAGCAAGCAAAATGAGATTATTGAACAAATGTGGAGTTTGAAAAATTGTTCCTTGAGTAATTGTAAGTTCCCTCAAACAAGGATTGGCACTAAAGCTCACATGGGTTCTTACTCATCTCCACTATTCATGTCAAGCACTAAAATGTGAACTCAATCTGTAAATTGCCAAAATTACAAGTTCATGGTGCACAATGGTTGAGTTTGAAAGAAAACACATATGTGATACTCAAGCATAGGATAAACTTCTATAATGTGCTCATGTATTCAAAGTTCAAAATGAAGATCAAGCAATTCACAAATCCCATAACAATTAGGATAAAGGAATATAGTTCAATATTGACTATTTTTCACAAAAATTGTCCAAAATTTTTCAAAATTTTCACATTTCCAACTTATTCTATACACAAAGTGGTGGAACATGTGAATGGTGCACCTCACCCCCCAACTTAAACCATGCATTGTCCTCAATGCACAAGGAATCATGCAAATGAGAAAAACGAAAGTAAATTGGGAAATGAGATACCCTTTTTTTTTTTTTTTATCTATGTACATTAATAAAACACAAAAAGCTTGTTTACACCCCCCAACTTAGACTAAAACATGATATTGAATGAGTTTGTCTATGATGATGCTCAAAATGAAATGAGTCCAAATTAGGGCGAGGTAAACAACTTCTACACTACAACATCAAGAAAAGAAAAATATAACAGTTAAAAGAAATCTAACTACTATATACATCGAAACAAAGCAAAAAGGGCTCATATCAATCCGGCTTCAATTCGGATATGACCTTGCGCCCATGAATTTTTTTGATTTTAAAATTTTTGTGTTGTATAAATGCCCTTTCTATCCAATCTATCCAACCATACAAGGGATAATAATTCAAAAATCTCAACCGAACCAAGATGTATGCGAGTTTATGCAATGCAACAAATGGAATATGCAATTTCTCATTAAGAACACTAGACTCCATTTCAATGCCCTCCCCAAGTTGAGAAATGTGAATCTCAACACCACTCAAAGATGGCAAAATGACCTTGGGCTCATTAGCCTCATGTGAGATAATAACTTCATTAAATATTTCACAATCTAGAGTGGTGGGAGATTCAACATCAATATGCATTTCAATGGGGGGATCATTCTCAATACATTGACTATGCTCAAGGTGTTGTTCTTCATGCATAACAATTATAGCATTAGTCAATGTATCAAGTTGTTGAGTTATTTGGGCATTGAATTCCATTTGGCTTTGCATAAACTCGCCTAATTGGGCATTGAATTCCAATTGGCATTGCATAAACTCGCAAAAAGTATTTTCCAATGCTTGTTCGGTTAAGTCCTCATACGTTGGATAATGGCAAAATTCATTTGGTGGTGTGAGATTGGATGGAAAATTATACGGTTCATTCTCCCAACCATAACTCGGATAACTCGGTGAAACATAATGGTTGGGGTAAAAGTTTTCGCATGCAAAGTCTTGAACCGGATAATTTCTTGGGCATTCATTAGTGAGGTGTTCATACTCACCACAAATTTCGCAAACGTTTTCAAAATAAGAGGCCATTCTTGGGCACTCACTAGTAACATGCCCATACTCATCACAAATCTCACACACATTTTGAAAACTTTGGGCATTATATACATTTTCATGAAAATTATAAGACATAAAACAAAACACAAACTAAAACAAAATATTTACAAAAGAAACGACATACCTTGGCCCGTGATGAAAATCACGAGACTTACCATGCCGCCCAAAATCACCCTTTGAACTCAAGCTTTACCTTCCCCGGCAACGGCGCCAAAAATGATTGATTGGTAATTACGTCGTTCCTAACCTCGTAACATCACCCTCACCCTCAATGTGTGTATGTGGCTTATAGTGATGGGGGAGTGTCACTCTCCCTCCGGATGATGCAAGAAGATAGGAAACAACAACAAAATGGATGTGGAAATGTGGAATGAACAAAATATGTGGAATGAAATGCGGGTGTGAACAAAAGCGCTCCCCAATCGCAAGGAGTCTTTCGTTGTCGGTGTTTTACTTGGAAGAGTATTCCAAGGTCGTCTCCTCAGGGAAGGAAATGGAGTTTTGTGAAAGTGATTTTGCAAAAGTGAAAAGAAAATGTAAAATCTTTTGTTTGAGTTTTGTGTTTGGTTTGTAAATGAAAATGCAAATAAAGCAAGTGTTGGCTAATCCAAAGGGTTCATTCCAATGGGAATACCAAATCAACTCAAAGCCTTCCTCCGATTGAGCATGAATGAACGATTGATTCGGGGGAAGCTAGGGACGAGATTGGTGAGTATCTAAGCATAAACCGTGACTAGGCCTACGGAATATCAAATGCTCACCAACTCATCCACTCTCAACCCCATCAAACCGAACCATTTGACTCTAAAGGGAGGAATGAAGAAGAGTTGAAAATGGTATTCCCAAGAGGAATTTTCCCTTGGATTAACCAACTTAAATCCTAGCTACTCATATTAAAAATGCATAAAGGAAAGACAAGCATAATGTAAATGAAAGACATTGTATAGAAATGAAGCTTTAAAGCATGAAACTAAACTTGAAGCAAGAAATCTAAAGCTATGAACAAAAACATTCAATACCCATTTTAAGCTAAAAATGAAGAACTTGAAAGCATATATGGTGAAATGAAGAACATGTAATTAACTTGCAATATACTTGAAATAAAGGAGATTACAATGTAAGAAATAAAGATTACAAGAGGAATGTAGCTTACAGCAATGACATGGATGAATAAAATGCAAAAATGAAATTACTATTCATCATCTTCAACCTTGGAGCTTTCTACATCTACTCCTAAGCTTAGGTAGTCAACCCCTCCTCCAAAATGTGTAATGCTGAATGTATGGAGTGTAGAGAGATGCATTTTCGTCCATGGTGGTCCCCCAAGGTGTGTGCAAAGCCTCCCATCAAGAGGGGGCTGAGTTGATGGGTCTTGACAGGCTAGCCTGCAACCCCATATGGCAGCCCACTTCTCTCTCCTCTTCATTCAATGCCAAACCTCCAAAGTCTTCCATTTGTGTAAGGGAGGCATGGTTGTAGGGATAAAATGTCAGGGGAAATGTGGGAGAATCGATGGTGGGACCCCCAAGAAAGTGGGGCTGAGTTGCAGGAGCATCGGGGCTGCTTCAGGGGAGCGTACCGGTACGCGTACCGGTACGCAGCACTCCAGAAACTTCGGCGTACCGGTACGCGTACCGGTACCATCTTTTCTGCTCTGGACCACTTTTGGTAGAATTGGCATAACTTTTGATCCAACCGTTGGATTGGGCTAAAATTTTGACACCAAACAGAAGACACCCATATCTAAAACTTTCATTTTTTGAAATTTTCCAAATTCTTAGTAGATCATGGTCAAAATGGAGGAATTCCGAGGCAGTGCTTCCAATTGTTGCTGCAGCTGGTGCCCTTGTTCCCAAGCACCAATGCCTTCTTGATTTCTTCACTTTTAAGCCTCCAATTCTTCATGTATTGTGTCCATGCCTTCAACACACATCCAACATAGTTGCAATGTCCTAAAATACATGATTTAAGCTATAAAAGGTTGCAACATCAAAATATCAACATTATAGTTCCAAACGGCTAACTTCTAAGCACTTATATGCAAAAGTTGAGTTGAAATGTTTGCAATGAGGCCATGAAATATGCAAAATTACGCACTCATCACTAACAACCCCGATGACTTACAGCTTAAAGCATCTGCCACTATATTCGCCTTCCCTGGGTGATGGTGATTGTGTAGTCGTAGTCCTTGATCAATTCCATCCACCGTCTCTGCCTTAAATTTAATTCTTTTTGGGTGAACAAATACTTCAAACTCTGGTGAACTATGAAAATTTCACAAGTCTCACCATATAAGTAATGCGTCCACAATTTAAGGCAAACAGAATTACAGCTAGTTCCAAGTCGTGGGTAGGATAATTATGCTCATGAATCATTAGTTGCCTAAAAGCATAAGCAATTACTTTCCCATGCTGCATCAGTACACAACCCAAACCCTGATATGAGGCATCACTATATTCACAAAACCTCCACTCTTTGTAGGAATAGTTAACACTAGAGCTGAGACCAATCTAGCCTTCAACTCTTGGAATCTTCGCTCGCATTGTCATCCCACTCAAACTTCACATCATTTCTTGTAAGTTTAGTTAATGGCATTGCAATAGATGAAAAACCCTGAATGAATCTGCGATAATAGCCAGCAAATCCGAAGAAACTCCTAATCTCGGACACATTACCTGATCGTTCGCAATTTACTATTGCTTCAATCTTTTTAAGATCAACTTGAATACCATCTCCCGAGATAACATGTCCTAGAAAAACCACATTGTCCATCTAGAACTCACATTTGTTGAATTTTGCATATAACTGCTTCTCCCGTAAAGTCTGTAATATTGTCTGCAAGTGTTGCTCATATTCCTCCCTGCTACGAGAGTACACTAGAATATCATCTATAAACACGATCACAAAAGAATCCAAGGTTGGAATACCCAATGCATTAGATACATGAAAGCTACTCGGGCATTTGTCAATTCAAATGGCCTAACTAGGAATTCATAATGTCCATATCCGGTGCGAAAAGCCATTTTTGGCACATCACTCATTCTCCCCCTCAACTGGTGGTACCTACACCTCAAATCAATTTTTTGAGCAATCCCTTGCTCCCTGCAATTGAGCAAACAAATCATTCATCCGAGGTAAATGATATTTATTTCAAATAGTTACCTTGTTAAGTTGTCGGTAAAAAAATGCATAAACGCATAATTTCGTCTTTCTTTTTCACAAACAAAAACAAGAGCTCCCCACAGTGACAAACTAAGTTGAATGAAACCTTGATTTAATAAGCCCTGTAACTGTTCCTTCAACTCCTTTAATTCAGCGGGTGCCATACGTTGTGGTGCAATAGATATAGGTGCAATTCTTGGCAGTAATTCAATAGCAAACTCAACCTCCCTGTCAGGTGGTAGTCCCGACAACTCGTCTGGAACATGTTCCAAAACTCTTTAACCACTAGCATGTCAGCTAGCTTGACCTCGTCTCTACTAGTGTCCCTTACGTACACTAAGTAACCTTGACACCCCTTTTTAAGTAACTTTTGAGCCTTAATTGCTGATATAAGACAGTTAGGAGTTACTTTCCAATCACCCTAGAATTTAAATTCAAGTTCACCTGGTATTTGGAAAATAACTTCTTTCCTAAAACAATCTACTGAGACATGGTAAGCAGACAACCAATCCATCCCCAATATCAAATCAAAGTCACAGATGTCAAGAGGAATCAAATCTACCCGTAACTCTCGAATACCAACATTTATCACTCAACCCCTATAGATAGTGTCAACCATCACCACCTTAACCATTGCTGTAAAAATAGACAAACGGTTGTCCAAGGGTGTAATGGACTGATTCCAATGCATGCTAAATGCATATGCAACAAAGAAATGTCTAGAACCAGGATCTATAAGAATACGTGCGTTTCTACAAAATATAGAAATTGTACATGTCACCACATTAGGAGAGGCATGCACATCCTGCTATATCATCACAAATATTCGTCCCTAGGACCTTGAGGTACTAGTGCTTCCCCTTCCTCCTCTCTAAGTGTTCCTAGTCATTCCCCTTCCACCCGAGTTCACACTACCGACAGATGATGATGCAGCAGCCCCGCTCGGACAATCCCTTACTACGTGATGCACTTGCCCACCCCCATAACACTTATGGGCCTCACCAAAATCTTTGGAAATATGCCCCCTCAACACCGCATTTAACACAAGTGACATTTTCTACTTGACTTCATGTCGATGCTCTACCCTGTTGCCCCGATGGAGCCCTAAAATAGCTCTGGCCCCATGAACTGTTAGATGCCTTACCATAGCTCGAACCCTATCCCTAAGGAAACTATGACCCTTGCTTCTTAGTTCCCGATGTTTGTCCACATAATTGGAATCCCATAGCTGGTGGATTGCCAAACCTTCCCTTTTTAAATTGTTCTTGCCGACCAGCCGATTCATGCACATCTTTTTCAACAATCAGAGCCTTGTCACTAGAGCAACATAGCTTGTCAATTCAAAGGGTGAGAGTAGACTTTGAATGGGGTATTCTAGTGCCCACTATAATTTCTTACATTGGGCCTCATCAGTTTGAACAAAGGTCGTATCAAACCGAGACAAGGTGGAAAATTGTTTTTCATAATTTGCTACTGACATCTTCCTTTGTGTTAAGGACACAAAAGCTAATTTCTTCTCATACCGATAAAACTCAGGAAAGTACTTTTCTTTGAATGCTCTCACAAACTGAGCCCAAGTGATTCGTCCAGGTGCTAGAGCAACGTCGCCAACTGTTGGCCCCCAACTCCAACCATTAGTGTAGTCAACAATCGCTTGGTAGCCTCCTACCAAAATTGTGCCACCTCTTTCAGCATAAAGTTTGCAAGAGTCACCTGTTGGTCATTAAAAATATTCATAACCTCAAAGATTGACTCCATCCATTTCAACCAGTCCTCAGCCTCTGGTGGATTTATCGTTCCCATAAACATTCGAGGATCTAACTTCATAAAATTATCATATGTCGTACCTCGAGGTTCCCCAAGGGGTATAAGGGGCCTTGCTCAAGTTATTGCTTGAATTTGTTTGTAGTTCCACAAGTCGGTTCGTTGATTCTTCCATTTGCACCACCATTTTGTATGCCCACTGAACCACATCGGGTTGATTCTACTCACCGTCTCTACCCTCTTGTTGTTCTCTATCTCCTACCTTAGCCATGGTAGGAGCATTAGAACCTTCACATTCACCTTCACCCTAATTCTGACCCTCTAGAGGATCCATTATTATCAATTGATTCAACTGCAAATCAATTTAAATAAACACACATACACATATCATTAGCATTTTAAAGCTTGTCTCTCCTAACCTACTCGGACACCCTAACTTGTCCACTACCGACCTAGACTAACGTGTCTAGAAAATCTATAAACCTAGGCTCTGATACCAAAAATTTGTAACACCCCAATCCTGAATATAACACATTCCACATCTCTTTTAATCGAAACAATAATCCAAATAAAGATCCAGGATTTTGTAAAAACATTCACCTCGTTTACAAATAAAATAATACCAACTGGTACATCTAGCATAGGTTTAAGTCCTAGTCATACATAGAAAAGTCACGCCCATTGCTAGGTGACTTGATCTGAAATGTGTACATCCAAGTGCAGGCGGTCAAGCTGTAGTAATAATCCGGTTTGAGTCCAGAGTCGAATCCTCAGGGAACTCTTGTTGGTGTTTTGAGGTAAGCATTGGTGGAGACCTATTGATCGTAACCCTTGAGATTTGTGTGAGGTGTGAGATTTCCTGGACAGAATATAAGATTCTTTCCAAGAGAATTTTTTAAACAAAATATGAGATAAGCTCTAATGTAAAAGAGTCACTCTTTAGTTCAAGGATCTGGACATGTAGTTAATTATCCAGTTTGTTATACTTGTGCTTGATAACTCAATTAACCCCCGTGTCAACAACAGGTTAATCGGAAGATAAAGGTGGATTAGGAGAATTAAGAACATGATTCTGATGTCTTTCTAGAAGTTTACAAGAATTGTCTGTGCCGAGACTTAACCCGTCTACAAACAAGCAAGTGTTTCTACAAGACATCCAATCATGACCGTAATGTTCCATTTTCATTCTTTAATTAAAGCACAATAATGGTGAAGATTGAAGGGTAGTCATGAAGATCTAGCCGGGGTACTTGCCTTGAACCAATGAGTCTTTCTATACAAGAGTTATCTATGTTATAGAAAGAACTCCTGGTTATACAAAGTACCTTAGCTTTGCTAGATGCAATCAATCATTCAATAAGCATGGGGAATATAAAGCATTAAGCATAATCGAATTTGCACAAATATAACGTCCGGATAATTTATACGTGCCCTTCTCCTCTTATTAAAGAGTGAATGAGAAAGTACTCACTCTTCATGGCTTTGGTAAAGCTAGAAAAGTGAGTGATGCTCATTCCTCCAAGTAGAGGGATCACAAAGCAAAGCAAAGCAAAATAAACAAGGAGCCGATCTTCGACAAAGAATGAGTGAATCACGTTCCACCCTTCACGGCTTTGGCGAAACTCTAGAAAAGTGGAATATTTTCACTCCTCTAAGGGAAGAAAGAAGCTCAAGCAATGGAAGTGAATGAAACACAAATTAAAAGTAGAAGAAAGGTAGTCACTTTTGGAGGGTGATCCACAACCAAAGGTGATCTATCTCCCTCTATGCATGTAGATGAAAGCATAAACATAAAACTAATTTTATAACAAGCTAAGAGATGTTGGACTAAAGCCAAACTAATCTCTAGAACAACTACTTCATACAAGAAAATGTAAACTATTTCTACAATATGAGTGGGAGTCTAAGCCTCCATCAACCTCCCTAACTCAGTCCCCCAAGCTCTCCAACAATGGGAGTATTTATAGGCAAGAGGAGGAGACAATAGGGGGTGAAGGAATAGTGTATACCGGCCAAGTCCAAGTGAAAAGGCAACTACTCTGTAGCCAGTCTGTGGAGAACGTTCGAATGTGAGTTGGCGTTCAAACGTTGTCTCTGTTTTTGCTTTATGGGGGTTCGAACGTTGCCTGGCGTTCGAACGTTTCTTCTGTCTTTGTTGTATGGGCGTTTGAACGCCAGATGTGGTCTGACCTTCTCACTCAAGTGGTATGTGGTCTTCTGTGAAGTTCATTTTCACACTCTATGCAGTAGTCTGGTCCTCAATCAACTCAAGTGGACGTTCGAACGTGCGTTGGCGTTCGAACGTGGTACTCAAGTGCCTCAGAGCCTGAGAGTCTTCCTTCTTAGCTTCAACACGCCTTCTCTTAGCAGTCAGGTCTGCTCACAGTTCAAGTGGACGTTCGAACGTGAGTTGGCGTTCGAACGTTCTTGGTGTGCTCCAAGCTTCTCCAATTTTGTTCCCTAATGTGCAGGTGTTACACTCAAATGTGATATTTGTTGTTCTTGAGTCCTTGTTCACTTTAAGACCTGAAATGTCATCACTTAAACTCCATCAAAGTACAATTAGTCCCAAAAAGGCATAGTAAAATGCTAATTTAAGTACTAATCACACCCCCCAACCTAAATATTGCTAGTCTCTAGTAATACAATAATTGAAAATCTACTCCTAATGCCATTTTCGTAGGTCATCTAGTTGCATTTAGCTTATGCAACAAGCCGTTAAACCACTAGGTTTATCCTAGTGGACGAGTGTTGTCTCGTGAGGGTTTCCAGTGAAGCTACCCACAAACTTCAGTCGAACAGATGTGTATGTGAGGTTGTTGATTAAAGTAAATTAGCATCATGGTCGTTGAGACACCCAACCCTCAATTTTGACTTATATCTCGCATGCTCCTCTTTCATAGGTATTTATTCTATGCAAAAATTAGCATCATTCACATTGTCATTTGGAATTCCCTGTGTAGTAGGAATGGCCATTCCAGAAACAAGAATTGTTATATAACAAACGCTCCATTTTACCACCTTCCATGGATAGTTTCGATTTCACAAATCTCTCGTAGAATGCTCTCAGAAAAAATTCGCTCCGAATATAGTGACTTGTCTCTCAAAGGACATGTGATCAGAGGATGGCCGATCGAAAAATCACATGCACAATTAGGAAGGGAGTGAAGTTTAAGGAAACAAACTAATCATGTTTGGCATAATCTCATGGAAGAATATTGATGCAATTTAAAAAAATACCATTTACCATACCCCACTTTTGGTTGACGACACATGCATGCAACAGACTTGAGATCAATTAGGGCTTTTTATAGGTTGTAATGTGGCCAGAGGTTAGTGGCTAACGAAATGATGTCAATGATATTCAAAAGCTATCCTTTTATTCTGTAATGTAGCACACTTCTTTCTAGCTTTTCGACATTTTGCCCAGAAACGATATTTCTTTCTTTCATTTTTCTCATTTTTCACTTTCTTGGCAATTTTCTACCTTTCTGTTTCTTTTCTATTTCAATTGTTCCCATCGATTTTTCTTGTCATTGAATAGTAGCCTCCATAGCCCTTTTTCCCTTTTTCTTGCATTTCTATATCATATTGATTTATAAGAGGGTGCAAGAAAATTAGATAGCAAAGGTATGTCAAGTATGTTCTCTTGTGGCTCGGTTATCATATGGGTTTATCGAAGAAGAGATCATACATTGATGGCTCAAGCATGACTAACTAGGGATATAATTTTGTAAAAGAAATGGCTTAAGGCTCAAAATTAAGTCAAAGATGGTCTAAGATCATTTCTCAAGTATGTGCACATGTATGTGTCATATGCGAATGTTCCCTGTGGGATATGTCAATAGATCACATTTAGTTGCGTGAATCAAAGTAAGGTTAATGAGATTATTCAAAAATTGAGAGTGAAAGACCTTACTTGAGTAAATGTTGATTGTCTCTCAAAAGTATAGCAAGGCTCAAAACTTACCATGATATTCTCTGTCATCTCCACTGGTTATGTCAGGTTCCTCGTGGAATGTTGGTTATATATCATTTCCTTTTTTGAGCTTGGTCATCTTGTACCTTAGGAATAGTCAATGCCAATATACATTTGACAATTTAAGCATAGAAAGAATACTAATTTTTCAAGAACTGTGGTTTTAAGTCTAGGTTGCTAAGTTGAGGTGTCAAACCGATCATGTGATTAGTTACTTTAACAAACAGTCTTAGCATTCACCTTTGTTCCATCATTCATCAATAAATATTATACTAAATCTACACATGTATTTACAAAGATAAAATTGATAAACTAAATCATTCATTTCACAATATATGGTTGTTCAATACAAACACCAACGATTCAATTCATCCAAAACACAACAAAGCTTTAAACATCCATAAAAACCCATAAAAGCAAAAAATTCATCCACAAAAACTAAAACACCATAAACGAAGAAACAAACACACAAATAAGAACAGAAATCTCCCTCTCTCACTCTCCACCAGCTCCACTAGCCCCACCAGGTCCACCCCTCAGGTAGCTAAGAATCTCCTCCTGCTGTCGGAGAATCTCAGCTTGCTTGGTCTCGATGCTAAGTGATTGAGCAAAAACAGTCATATTCCTAACCCTTTAAATACTATCCCCCAAAGTGTATGTGTGATGTATATTCAAACGGGAAAGGAGGTCACGCTCCCTTGGGATAGTGTGAAAAGAAAGGGCAATAGGAAAGGAAAAAGGGTAGTGGGAATGTGATATGTGAATGCACAAAAATGCTCCCCAATCGCAAGGAGACTTTCGTGGGTCGTCTTTTACTTGGTGGTATTCCAAGGTCGTTTCCACGGGGAAGGAAGTAAACCAATTTGAAAGTGGTTTTGGGAAAAGAAAGTGTAGCAATTCTTGTGGTGGAAAGTTGTTTGGTAAAATGTATTTTGGTGAAAATGAAATGAAATGAAGCAAGTGTTGGCAAACCCAAGAGGTCCCTCCAATGGGTATACTATCTCAACTCAAATCACTCCTCCGATTGAACATGAATGAACGGTTGATTCACGGAAAGCCGAGGATGATGTCGGTGAGTATCTAAGCATAAACCGTGACTAGGCCTACGGATTATCAAAGACTCACCAAATCATCCACCTTCAATCCGGTCAAACCGAACCATTGGATTCTAAAGGGAGGGAGTAGGAAGAGTTGAAATGGTATACCCAAAAAGGGGAATTCCCCTTGGTCTTGCCAACAAAAGGATTTAGCTACTCATATTTGAAATGAAAATGACAATGGAAAGATAATGCATTGTAAAGATATGAAGTTTTGAAGTAACTAAGTGCAAGAATTCATAGACTAGAAGTGAACGAAATGAAAATCCATTTTATATCTATGAACATGAACAACTTGGAAGCATTAATGGTAGAACTTAAATGAGAGCATTAAACTAGCAATGAACATAAGGGAAAATGACATTAATGACATTCAATGACAATCTAAAGGTTCATACCATTGATTACAAGACAATGCAGTAGAAGAAATGCAAAAATCATAACTTTCTCTCTCTAAAACTACTATTCATCATCTTCTACGCCTAGCGCTTATCTCTCTCTCCTTCCTCCCTGCTATCCCAGAATGCTGATCCTTGGAGAGCTTTGCCTCCCAAAAACCGTGCCTGGTGTGCTCCTGTAGCTCCCTGAATTGACCCCCATCAGTAGGGTGCAGCCTGGATGACCTGGACAGGGGAGTGCAGAGTTTGTCTGCACACCCAGCTCCTCCTCCCCTCTCTCTCTTCATTTAAAGCTGTAGCTCTAGAGTGCAGAGGAAGGTGTGGGCCTGATGAACAGTGTTGTGGGCGTGTCAGAGGAGTGTGGGAGCATCTATGGTGGGACCCTCAAGGTAACTGAGCAGATCTGCAGAATCTAGACTTGTCAGGCAAATCGTACCGGTACTGAGTACCGGTACCATACAGAAGGTTTGGCATACCGGTACTGAGTACCGGTACTGTTCTGCATCCTTGTCTGAATCTTCTGATTCCTTTGCTCCTGAGCTGTCCCCAAGTTATCTTTTCATCTCCTTTCATCCCAAGTGGTATGGGCAGGCCTTAACAAACCATTTTTAGCTCCTTTCAACTGCAAACACAAAATATTGACGTTAAGACTTCAATCATCATAACTCATATCATTTAATCTTCAAAAACAAGTGAACTGAGCTGATTAGCACCTTAAAATATACAAAGTTTTGTGCTAATCACACCCCCCAACTTAGGTTTTGCTAGTCCCTTAGCAAAAAAAAAAAAATTTCACTCCCCAGTACAACACAACGAATATAGTAACACATTCAATCAAAATCAACGACCATTCATTCAATCAATCAAAATGCAATTAACAACATGAAGATGAGCAAGATGGAACAATTGTGGGTTTATATTAATGTGAACGAAGTTAGAGTACAAAATGGAGTAGGTCATTAAAAAGAACAAAATAGCCTAATCTCCCATCCCAATTACACAAAATCCTATACTAACACAAGCACTCCTTACTCTCCATCACTCTCTTCATCATAACCCTCAGATTCTTCCTCTTCCTCAGACTCCTCATCATCTTCCGCTTCCTCATTTACCCTGGAGGTTGAAGGTGCAGTAGGAACTTCTGGGATGGGTCTCCCAGGGAATGTGTGCATGTACATCTCTTTCATCATCGCCATCATTCCCTGAACCGAGGCCTCAATCCCATGCACTGTCGATTCTAGTGCATTAAGTCTCCTAGGGACTGAGCGTGCTAAAACATGCTTGAATGGCATGGTGGGTGCATTCGGTACAAAGTCCTCATCAGAATCAAGCTGAGCACGCTCCCCACGACCTATAGCCTTCCTCTTCTGGCTACTAGCCCTGCCTATGGCCCCAGTCTCTGGGGGAGTGAGCTTTTCTGATGCGTAGCCCTTAACCTTAAAATGGTCACACAGTCGGGTAACCAA
This sequence comes from Ilex aquifolium, assembly GCA_951799425.1. Classification (NCBI taxonomy): domain Eukaryota; kingdom Viridiplantae; phylum Streptophyta; class Magnoliopsida; order Aquifoliales; family Aquifoliaceae; genus Ilex; species Ilex aquifolium. Next base: position 22,873,028 of record OX637406.1, on the reverse strand, counting down.
GCTCCCATACGGCAGGTTAGTCAATAGCTTCTCTGTGATGGCAAAGTCTTTCATAACTTCCCAAATAACAAGGGCAAAATCAATTGTTTTGCCCGACACAACAGCATCCAGGATGGCCAGCTTTTCCATGTTTGGTTTCTTTTCTGCAGCCCTTGGGAGTAGGTTATAATGAAGCAGTTTGTTGAGAAGCCTATAAACATGCTTCAACCCACCACTACGAACCACTCCCTTGAATTCAGCCGGATCCTCATACATCAAATCGACAAACTCCGCCTTAGTCTTAGCTCTACCCATGTTGTAGGGATAGATAGGTGGGGAAGATGGAGGTCTCTGATAATTTCCAAGAAGGGTGGCTATGACGTCAGGGGTCACCGTAAATACCTTTCCCCTAACGTTCACTCTCAGAACCTCCCCAACAGCAACCTCAACCAATTTCAACGAACGGTAGAACTCCCTAACCAATGCCAGGTTGTAACCCTCAACCTCCTTGAACCAGAAATGCATCCCATGCCCCTCAATGATTTTCACAATGGGATGAATGGGGGAAAGGGATATTTTATCCAAAAAACGTTCACAGGTCACACCCTTACCATCGATCAACTGGCGTCGAGCATCCCTCTTAGCCCTCTTCCTCTGCTCCTCTGGGTCCTCACTTGACCCTTCGCCTCCTCTCTTCCGGCTAGAGGAGACCCTGGCAGGAGGGGAACTGGGCTCGGTTCCTGGTCCTGGCCTCTTAGTGCGAGCCATTGAGTTTATCCGATGAGGGTTGTCCAAATCAAGCAAAATTAAGGGAGGTTTTATGGATTGAGAGGGAAGTGGAGAGGGTTTTGGAATCTTGAAGTGTTTTCGAGTGAGGGAGAGAGAGATAGGGCAGGAATAGAAGTGGGGAAATGAAGGGTTTAACGCGGGGTTTAAATTGAAAGCCCTAAGATTTTTTCGTGTCAGACAAATCGTACAGGTACTGTGTACCGGTACCATACAGTACCAGTACTGAGTACTGGTACTGTTCTGCTTTGTCTGACAAACTCCTCCTGCTGAGCATACCACCACTCCAATCCAGCTTAGGACCTTCCTAGACATTTCATCACATTACTTGTGACTCCAACTCCCTTCAAAAGATGTACTCCACTTATTTTCCACAATTTGATCCATCATGCCCGAGTTATTATCAAAATTGCAAAGTGATTTCAGACTTTGATGCATTCAACACATAGGGAATGAATTTCTATTCTTTAATCATCAAAATGAATATCCCAAAATGCAAATACGGATTCAAACAACACACATAGTTCTAATCCTTTCCAAATATCAAAAACTTGAGCAATATTCCCTCATTCTTGCAAGTATGGAGTTATTTAACAAATTTCTCAAATGATTGAACTAGGCTAACATGAGCAAACCCATAGTTTTAGATACTAGTCTAAAGTATGCACCTACACATTTATTTTCAACTTGCGTGTGTGTGAATTAAACAAGTAATTTGAACAGTTACACAACAGGATTCACCTTCGAAAAGCTGGACAAATTCAGCTTCAATGCAAAAACTCACCAAGGGACACTCTTAAGCAATGAAATACACTCAAGTTATCCTGGTATGTGCTCCATGTGTACATGTGAGATAGAGTCTTGTGTTCAAAACGAAGTGTGCTCACATGTAATCCAAAAATGAAGTTAAGAGATGAAAATGAAGCGAACTTGGCATAGTCTCATGAACAGAATATTAGGACATTAGGTAGTAAGACTAACTCATCATTCCCTTTGAAATATGCACCTCCCAACTTCTCTAGATCACTTAGGACTTTAAGGGTTATAATGGGGCCTTGGGGTGGTATCTAGGAAATTGAAATGAAGGATATAGTATAACAAAGAGGGTTGTTCCGAGTGAGAGACTTTTATTCTAGAAAAACACTTCCCTCTTCATGGGATTTTGATTCTCACCCCGTCACCACATTCTTCGTTCTTTTTTTTTTTTTTTTCTTTTTTCCTTAACAATTTCCTTTTCTTTTTCTTTTTCTTTTCTTCTTTCACCCATTTTCTTCCTTTTCTTGGATTTTCATTCTTTTTCCATTGAACTCTTTGAGTTTCAACATCATTTATCCCTTTTGTTTGGGTTTCCACCCCCCACTTCCTTTACTTTTGCAATTACTCATTTCTGCTTTTAGGAACAACCAAGGTAAGGTATATCTTTCCTGTTTTCATAGGCTTGGTCAACTGTGTGGCATAGAAACGAATTTCAAATAAGCTCAATCACGGCACTAGGGATAATATTTGCACAAGAAAAAGGGTAAAGGCTCAAAATATTCAATGATGGCCTAAGATCACTTCCAGGTCCGCATGGGAGGGCATTGTATGTTAAAGACAACTCAGTCGACTATCCAAATGCACTAACCAACACAAACATAATGAGACTATTGAACAACTTGACAAAAATATGTTCTTTGAGTAATTGTAAATTCCCTCAAAAAAAAAAAGATTTGGCACTAAAGCTCTCAAGGGTCTTTACTCGTCTCCACTACTTATTTCAAGCTTAAGAACATGAATCCAATCCGTAAATTTCCAAAATTACACATTCAAGAGTCACATACAGTTGAGTTCAAAAATCAATACCTAAATGATATAGGATCCACTTCCATAGAATACTCATGTGCACAAAGTTCACAACAAAGATCAACATGTCATCAAACTCACACAAACACATCATGAAGGAATACAGATCAACAATTAGATATTTTTTTCATCAAAAAATTTCAAAAAATTCACCTATTTTTCACTAATGCAAGCAAAAATCAAAACATTCCAAACAACTTTGGTGTATCAAACAAATGGTGCACCTCACCCCCCAACTAGAATCATGCATTGTCCTCAATGCAACAAAAAGATATAGTATGCAATGGAAGGCAATAAAAAGATAAGTAGGGTAAGAGAACACCTCGCAATTGCGCTTTCGACAAAAACACCAATATCTGGATCAAAGAGAAACCAATCTATACAACCACATCAAGTGAGTGACATAAAATAAAATTGACATAATTAAGTAAAAGAAACTGTACAGTAGAAGGAATAATCCCTAGCTAACCCTCCATCAATTCCGAGTATACCGGGTCAACTAAATCCTCCTCCACCACTTGTCCCTCAAAACCCTCAAAGAATGGCTTGAGTCTTTGGCCATTGACCTTGAATGTTTGGCCATCTTTAGGGTTTGTGATATCTACCGCTCCGTTGGGGTAGGCCGCCTCGACAAAATAGGGGCCATCCCAACGGGATCTTAGTTTTCCTTGGAACACAGAGAGACGAGAATTATACAAGAGTACTTTTTGCCCGGGCTCAAATGATTTCCGTGTGATGGAATTATCATGAAAAATTTTAGCCCGTTCTTTTGAAATTTTGGAACTCTCATATGCATCTCTTCGGATCTCTTCCAATTCATTCAGTTCCAACTTTCTCTGCTCCCCGGTCATTCTCAAGTTAAAATTCAAGGTCTTTATGGCCCAGTAGGCCTTGTGCTCCATTTCAACCGGCAAATGGCAAGCTTTTCCATAAACCAGCCGGTAGGGAGACATACCCAAAACAGTCTTATAGGCAGTACGGTACACCCATAAGGCATCGGTCAATCTGACTGACCAATCCTTCCTGTTCGGGTTAACCATTTTTTCCAAGATATTCTTAATCTCCCTATTGGCTAATTCAGCTTGGCCATTGGTTTGTGGGTGGTATGCAGTGGATACTTTGTGTGTAACGCCATATTTAAACATTAATGATGCAAATGACCTATTACAGAAGTGGGATCCACCGTCACTGATCATTGCACGAGGCATCCCAAACCTCGAGAAAATGTTCTCTTTGAGGAATTTGACTACGACCCGGTGGTCATTAGTCTTGGTTGGGATTGCCTCTACCCACTTGGACATGTAGTCCACCGCCAGAAGAATGTACAAATAACCAAAAGACATGGGGAATGGACCCATGAAATCGATGCCCCAACAGTCAAATATTTCTATGATAAGGACGGGGGAAAGGGGCATCATATTTCTGCGGGTCACACTACCTAATCGTTGGCATCTGTCGCATGCCTTACAATATGAAACACAGTCTTTAATGAGAGAGGGCCAATAGAAACCTGACTGCAAAATTTTGGCCGAAGTTTTCTTTGCCGAGAAATGTCCGCCACAAGCTTGGGAATGGCAGAATGCAAGGACGTTCCGTTGTTCATTTTCGGGCACGCATTTCCTCATGACCTGATCTGGGCAATATTTGAACAAATACGGATTGTCGAAGTAAAAATACTTCACGTCTGCCATGAACCGTCTTTTATCCTCCAAGCTCCATTGTGGCGGTATTTGTCCAGTTGCAAGGTAATTACAAATGTCAGCATACCAAGGACAAACTGAATGGATTGAAAGTAAATGTTCATCAGGAAAAGAGTCGGGAATAGGAATATGCTCATTAGTCTCCTGCACCACCAGCCGGGATAAGTGATCCGCCACAACATTCTCAACTCTTTTTTTGTCTTTAATTGTCAAGTCAAATTCTTGTAGGAGGAGGATCCACCTAATGAGTCTTGGTTTCGCATCCTGCTTAGATAACAAGTACTTCAAGGCAGAATGGTCAGTAAAGACAACAATAGGCGAACCAATGATATGTGAACGGAATTTATCGAGAGCAAACACTACGGCTAGCAATTCTTTCTCAGTGGTAGTGTAATTCATTTGAGCCTCATTAAGTGTTTTGCTAGCGTAGTGTATGACATGTGGTCGATTGTCCTTCCTCTGACCAAGCACTGCGCCAACCGCGTAGTCACTCACGTCGCACATGAGCTCGAAAGGTAGATCCCAATTGGGTGGTCGCATGATAGGAGGCGTGACAAGCATGCTTTTTAGTTTTTTAAACGATGCCTCACACTTATCCGACCACTCAAAGGGAATCTCTTTGGACAGTAAATTGGTCAGGGGTCGGGCCAATGCGCTAAAATTTTGAATGAATCGGCGATAAAAACCTGCATGGCCCAGAAATGACCGGATTCCCTTGATAGTTGTCGGCGTGGGAAGGTTGGAGATGGCCTCCACCTTGGATTTGTCAACTTCAATGCCCCTTGCCGATACTATGTGGCCCAATACGATTCCTTCCGTCTCCATAAAGTGACACTTCTCCCAATTAAGCACAAGATCCTTTTCTTCACATCTTTCCAATACTCTCTCCAAGTTCTCTAAGCATCCATCAAAGGAATCACCAAACACGGAAAAATCGTCCATGAAGACCTCCAAAATTTTTTCCACCATATCGCAAAAAATCTCCATCATGCACCGTTGAAAGGTCCCCGGGGCATTGCATAATCCGAACGGCATACGGCGATAGGCAAAGGTGCCATATGGGCAGGTGAAGGTAGTCTTCTCTTGGTCCTCCAATGCGATCTCAATTTGGTTGTAGCCAGAGTACCCATCTAGGAAACAATAAAATAGGTGCCCTGCTACCCTTTCCAAGACTTGATCAAGAAACGGCATTGGGAAATGATCTTTCCGTGTGCAAGCGTTGAGCTTCTGGTAGTCGATGCAAACTCTTCATCCGGTAATGACTCTTGTAGGTATGAGTTCATTTTCCTCATTTTCAATCACTGTGACTCCGGATTTCTTTGGGACGACTTGTGTGGGGCTTACCCACTTGCTATCTGCAATTGGAAAGATAATGCCCACATCAAGTAGCTTTAACACCTCATCCTTCACTACTTCTTTCATGCTCGGATTCAATCTCCTTTGAGGTTGTCGGGAGTGATGAGCACAAAATATTGTATATTTCAAGGCCTCATTACATGCATTTTAACTCAACTTTTGCATCTAAATACTTAGAGTTAGCCGATTTTATGAATAATGTTGAATTCTCGATGTTGCATGTTTTTATAGCTTAAATCATGTATTTTAGGACCTTGCAACTATGTTGGATGTGTGGTGAGGGAATGAACACATTACATGAAGATTTGGAGGCTTAAAAGTGAAGAAATCAAGGAGGTATTGATGTTTGGTAACAAAGGCGCCAACAGCCACACCACTGGGTTGAAGAGCCTCGGTTTTCCTCCATTTTTACCATGATACACTTCAAATATAAAAAAGTTCAAAACATAAAAGTTGTAGATCTGGATGTTTTCTGTATTGTGTCAAAATTTCAGCTCAATCCAACGGTTGGATCAAAAGTTATGCCGATTCTACGAAAAGTGGTCCGGAGCAGAAAACAGTACCGGTACACAGTACCGGTACTATACCGTTCCGGTACTGCGTACCGGTACTTCGAACTCCAGAAGGTTTAGAGTACCGATACGCTCCCAAAACAGCCCAGAAGCGCCTGCAATCATGCTCCACTTGCTTGGGGGTCCCACCTACACTTCTCCCACACCTAGCCCGACATTTTATCCCTACAACAATGCCTCCTACACCCTACTTGAAGACATTGGGAGGCAATGGCATTAATGAAGAGGGGATTGAAGGGGGCTACCAGGGGAGTTGTAGGCTAACCTTCTCCTAGCCTGTCCAAGCTTCAACTCAGCCTCCTATTGATGGGAGGCCTGCACACAGGCTAGGGGGACCACCATGCACGAAATTTGAAGGCAAACACACCATATATTCAGCATTCACAAGACATTGAAGGAGTGGCTACCTAAGCTTAGTTTTAGTTCCTAGGAAGAAGATGATGAATAGTGTAATGTAAGTTTATGTTTTTGCATTTTCCTTACCATTTCAATTGTTGTAAGCTTTAAACCTCTTGTAATCTTCATTCCTTGCACTTTAATCTAAGTTGTTTCAAGTTTATTCCAAGTTTACTTGCATGTTCTTCATTTCACCATTGTTGCTTCAAGTTTTCTTCATTTCATCTTTTAAAATGGGTATTGCATATTTTCCTTCATAGCTTTAGATTTATTGCTTCAAGTTAAGTTTCATGCTTTAAATCTTCATTTCTCTACAATGTCTTTCATTTACATTATGCTTGTCTTTCTTTTATGCATGAGTAACTAGCTTTTAAGTTGGTTAATCCAAGAGAGAATTCCTCTTGGGTGTGCCACTTCAACTCATTTTCATTCCTCCTCTCAGAGTACGATGGCTCGGTTTGACTGGGTTGGGGTGAGGACATGGTTGTGAGTTCTTGATACACCGTAGGCATTGTCACGGGGTATGCTTGAATCCTCACCTCCATTTTAGTCCCAAGCTTCCCACGAATCAATCGTACTTCTAGGCTCTATTGGAGGAAGGCTTGAGTTGATTTGGTATTCCCATTGGAATGACCTTTTTGGATTAACCAACAATTGTTTTCTTGCATTTCCATTCACAAACACAACCACAAAACTCAAACAAAAGATTTTTCACTTTCTTTACCTTTTGCAAAATCAACTTCACACAACTTGAACTTTCTTTCCCTGAGGAGACGACCTTGGAATACTTTTCCAAGTAAAACACCAACACACAAAAGACTCTTTGCGATTGGGGAGCACTTTTGTTCACACACCCACATTTCATTTCACATTTTGTTCATTCCATTTTCCATCAATCCGTTGTTGCCTAATCTCTTGCATCACCCCGAGGGAGAGTGACACTCCCTTTCACACATAAGCCATATACACATGTCAAATGGTGATGTTTAGGGGTTGGAAACAACAACGTTTTCAATCAATCATTTTTGGCGCCGTTGCCGGGGAAGGTTAAGCGTCGAGTTTGGAGGTGATTTTGGACGGCATGGTAAGTCTCGTGATTTTCATCACGGGCCAAGGTATGTCGTCTCTTTTGTATATATTTTGTTTTAGTTTGTGTTTTATATAATGTCTTATAATTATTATGAAAATGTATCAAATGCCCCATATTATGAAAATGTGTGTGAGATTTGTGATGACTATGGGCACATTACTAGTGAGTGCCCAAGAATGGCCTCTTATTTTGAAAACGTTTGCGAAATTTGTGGTGAGTATGGACACCTCACTAATGAATGCCCATTGTTGAAAACGTTTGCAAGTTTAGTTGAATATTCTAGATTTCACCATTGTTGTTCAAGTTTTATTCATTTTCATGCTTTAAAATGGGTATTGAATATTTCTCTCCGTACTTAAGTTTTCTTTCATTAACTTAGTTTAAATCTTCATCTCTCTACAATGTCTTTCATTTTACATTATTGTCTTGTCTTTTATTATGAGTAGCTAGATTTAAGTTGGCTAATCCAAGGGAAAATTCCTCTTGGGTGTGCTACTTCAACTCTTTTCCATTCCTCCTCTCGGTGTACGATGGTTCGGTTTGACTGGGTTGAGGGTGGATGAGTTTGTGAGTCTTTGATATTCCGTAGGCCTAGTCACGGTTTATGCTTGGATCCTCACCATCTCATCCCTAGCTTCCCACGAATCAATCGTTCGTCTATGCACCATTGGAGGAAGGATTGGAGTTGATTTGGTATTCCCATTGGAATGACCCCTTTTGATTAACCAACACTTGTTTTCTTGCATTTTCATTTACAAACTCCACTCACCAAAACAAACTAAAAGATTTTACACTTTCTCTTTTTGACAAAATCACATTCACACACTTGAACTTTCCTTCCCTGAGGAGACGACCTTGGAATACTTTTCCAAGTAAAACACCGACACACAAAAGACTCTTTTCGATTGGGGAGCACTTTTGTTCACACACCCGCATTTCATTTCACATTTTGTTCATTCCATTTCCCACCAATCCGTTGTTGCCTAATCTCTTGCATCACCCCGAGGGAGAGTGACACTCCCTTTCACACATAAGCCATATACACATGTCAAATGGTGATGTTTAGGGGTTAGGAATAACACCGTTTTTGCTCAATCATTTTGGCGTTGTTGCCAGGGAAGGTTAAGCGTCGAGTTCAAAGTTGATTTTGGGACGGCATAGGTAAGTCTCGTGATTTTCATCATGGGCCAAGGTATGACGTCTAACTTGTAAATATTTTGTTTTAGTTTGTGTTTTGTATTATGTCTTGTAATTTCTATGATAATGTATCAAATGCCCAAAATTTTCAGTATGTGTGTAAGATTTGTGATGAGTATGGACACATTACTAGTGAGTGCCCAAGAATGACCTCTTATTTTGAAAACGTTTGCGAATTTTGTGGTGAGTATGGACACCTCACTAATGAATGCCCAAGAAATTATCTGGTTCAAGACTTTGCATGCGAAGGTTCAAATTCATTTTTGGCCTTCGAAAATTTTTACCCCAATCATTATGTTACACCGAGTTATGGTTGGGAGAATGAACCTCATGATTTTTCATCCAATCTCACACCACCAAATGAATTTTGTCATTATCCAACGTATGAGGACTCAACTGAACAAGAATTGGAAAATACGTTTTACGAGTTTATGCAAAGCCAAATGGAATAGAATGCCCAAATAACCCAACAACTTGATACATTGACTAATGCTATAATTGCTATGCATGAAGAACAACATCTTGAGTATAGTCAATGTATTGAGGTTGATCATCCCAATGGAATGCATATTGATGTTGAATCTCCCACCACTCTTGATTGTGAAAAATTTGATAAAGTTATTATCTCACAAGAGGCTAATGAGCCCAAGGTCATTTTTCCATCTAAGAGTGGTGTTGAGATTAACATTTCTCAACTTGGGGAGGGCATTGCAATGGAGTTAAGTGTAGAAAGTTTTCAAGACAAATTTTATACTCCATTGTTGGAATTGCATAAACTTGCCTATACCTCGGTTCGATTGAGAATTTTGAGTCAACATCCTTTATATGTTTGGATTGATGGTTTAAGTAGGGCATTCATACACCAAAAAATGTTAAAACCAAAAAAATAAATGGGCGCAAGTTCATATCCAAATTGAAGCCGGATTGACATGTGCCCCGTTTTGTTTTGTTTCCATGTACATAGTAGTTAGATTTTTTTTAATTGTTATATTTTTCTTTTCTTGATGTTGTAGTATAGAAGTTGTTTACCTCTCTCTAATTTGGACTCATTTCATTTTGAGCATCATAAAAAAAAAAATCTCATTCAATATCATGTGCGAGTTTAAATTGGGGGGTGTAAACAAACTTTTTTGTTGTCCCTTTTTTTTAAAAAAAAAAAAAGGGGGGGGGGGGGGGATCTTATTTCCCATATTACTTTCATTTTTCTCATTGCATGATTCCTTGTGCATTGAGGACAATGCATAGTTCAAGTTGGGGGGTGAGGTGCACCATTTACATTTTCCACCACTTTTTGTATAGAATAATGAGAAATTTGAAAATTTCAAAAATTTTGGACAATTTTTGGCGAAAAATATCTAATATTGAACTATATTCTCTTATCCTAATGGTTATGGGATTTGTGATTACTTATTCTTCATTTTTGAACTTTGAATACATGAGCACATTATAGAAGTTTATCCTATTGCTAAGAGTATCACATACTTGTTTGCTTTTGAACTCAACCATAAGTGCACCATGAACTTGTAATTTTGGTAATTTAGGGATTGAGTTCACATTTAGTGCTTGACATGAATAGTGGAGATGAGTAAGAACCCATGTGAGCTTTAATGTCAATCCTTGTTTAGAGGGAACTTACATTTACTCAAGGAATAATTTTTCAAATTTTAAATTTGTTCAATAATCTCATTATGCTTGTTTTGGTTAGGTGCATGTGGGTAGTTGACTGACTTTGTCTTGAAATGTATAATGCTCCCCCATGCTTATTTAGAAATGATCTTAGGCCATTTTTGAATGGTTTGAGCCTTTGCCTTTTTCTTGTGAAAATATTATCCCTAGTGCCGTGATTGAGCCTTAATTGAACTCATTTCTATGCCACACATTTGACCAAGCCAATGAAAATGATAAATATCTACCTTACCTTGGTTGTTCCTAGAGCGGGATATGATTTGATTGTAAAAGAAAAGGAAGTATGGTGTGGAAACTCAAACAAAAGGGATAAATGATGTTGAAACTCAAAAGAGTTGAATGGAAAAAGAATGAAAATCCAAGAAAAGGAATAAAAGGGGTGAAAGAAGAAAAGAAAGAGAAAAAGAAAAGGAAAATGTTAAGGAAAAGAAGAAAAAAAAAAGAAACAAAGAGTGTGGTGATGGTGTTAGCCTAGAAATCCCATAAAAGGGAGATCTTTTTGAAATAAAGGTCATTCACTCGGAACAACCCTCTTTGTTATCCTATATCCTTCATTTTGCCTACCTCAATATCACCCCAAGGCCTCATTACAACCCGTGAAAGTCCTAAATGATCTAGAGAAAGCATGGGGGATGCATACTTTGAAAAGAACAAGAGAAGTTGGTTTTGCTATCAAATGCCCTAGCATTCCCTTCATGAGATTATGCCAAGGTTGTTTCATTTTTATGCATACTTCATTTTTGGATTATATGTGAGTATACTTCGCTTTGTGCACAAGATTCTATCTCACATATACACATGGAGAGCATGCTCGGATAATCATAGTGTATTCATTTTTGAGAGAAACCCTTGGTGAGTTTTGCATCAAAGCTAAATTTGGATAGCTATGTGAATGTGAATTCCGTCGTGTAAATGCTTAAATTACATGTTCATTGCACTCACACACGAGTTTGAAAATGAATGTGTATGTGAATACTCTAGAATAACATTTAAGGCTATGATGTGTTTCATGTGTTTTTAGTTCGGGTGTTTCGTAGCAAGTTGTTTTTGACATCCCATTGCTAGTTAAGATAAGGGAATATATTTTAAATATTGGATATTAGGAAAAGAAGTTTGTAGGTACCTTCACTGGAAACCTTCACGAGACAAAACTCGTCCACTAGGGATCACCTAGGGGTTTAAAGGCTTGTTGCATGTGCTAAATGCAATTGCGGAATTAATACATGTTTATTCTGTTTGCTTGCTTTTTACATTTTGTTTGCTAGGGACTAGCAAAGCTTAAGTTGGGGGGTGTACATCAGATGGAAAAGTGCGTAGAACTCCCAGACTAAACCAAAAAAGTTTAACATCCATGCTTTCTAAGCTTTAAGACTCACTATCTGGTTCTTTAACGTCTGCCAGTCACAAAGACGATTGAAGCTAACTCACAGACATAATTATCAATTTAGACAAAGAAAGGTACATAATATAATCAGAAAACAAACAACAATAGCAAAAACAACAACAAAAAGTTTAAAAATTTACGAGCACATGGTGGCAAATATGAACTGTAGTTCTCACCCCCCAACCTAAACAGAATATTGTCCCTAATGTTTCGAATTTACCAGTTCACAGATCTTGGAGATGAGGTTGAAAGGTAGAGATCTGTTCATCTGCCAAAACCTACAAATAAAAATACACAAATTACTCATCTTTTTGCAGATCTGGGTCTCGGGTAGGCTGAAAATCCTTGTGTGTGAGTGTGAACAAGAGAAGAACACCCGTAAGCAAATATAAGATTAAAATGCAAAAAAATGAAGCAAAAGATTTTGTTTGTAGAGTGTGTAGTCATTGGTTTGCAGGGGATGGGTCGTTTTATCAGTCAACAGAGAAAAACGAAGAACAAAAGGAAGAAGAAGAAGAAGAAGGGGGGGGGGGGGGGCAACGACGATGGCTAGGAAAAAGAGCAAAAAGATTGGGGGGCCTTATAAAGGCGCCCCAGTGGGTCGGGTCGGGTTAGATTTTTCTTGACCCGATCCACTTGAGTGTCGGTAGGCATGAATCTGGGAGGAGTATTTTGGTTCCATCAAAAGAATGGTTTCCACATTTTTAACAAAGTCCTCCAAAAATGGTTTCAACCGCTGACCATTAACTGTAAAGATATTACCGTTCGATGGGTTTTCCACTTCAACTGCTCTATGTCCGAACACCTTTTTGACAATGTAAGGCCCAGTCCATCTTGACTTCAACTTACCAGGAAAGAGGCGGAGTCTTGAATTAAATAACAGGACTTTTTGAGAAGGCTAAAAAGATTTCCGCATAATGTTTTTGTCATGAAAATTTTTCATCCTGGTTTTAACAATCTTAGCATTCTCATATGCTTCATTTCTCAATTTCTCTAATTCATTTATCTGAAGTTTCCTTGCTAGTCCATCCTTGTCTAGGTCAACGTTCATTGCTTTAATAGCCCAGTATGCCCTATGTTCCAATTCCAAAGGTAGGTGACACGGCTTTCCATAGACTAATTGATAAGGAGACATGCCTAAAATTCTTTTAAAAGCAGTGTGGTATGCCCAGAGTGCATCAGTTAGTCTTAACGACCAATCCTTGCGGTCTAGATTCACCATTTTTTCTAAAATTAATTTGATCTCTGATGAGCACAAAATATTGTATATTTGAAGGCCTCATTACATTCATTTTAACTCAACTTTTGCATATAAGTACTTAGTATTAGCCAATTTTATGAATAATGTTGAATTTTCAATATTGCAAGTTTTTATAGCTTAAATGATTGATTTTAGGACCTTGCAACTATGATGGATGTGTGGTGAGGGCATGGAAACATTACATGAAGATTTGGAGGCTTAAAAGTGAAGAAATCAAGGAGGTATTAGTGTTTGGGAACAAAAGCACCAGCAGCCACACCATCTGGAAACAGAGCATCGGTATTCCTCCATTTTTACCATGATCCGCTTCGAATCTGAAAAAGTTCAAAACATGAAAGTTGTAGATCTGAATGTCTTCTGTATTATGTCAAAATTTCAGCTCAATACAACGGCTGGATCAAAAGTTATTCCGATTCTACGAAAAGTGGTCCAGAGTAGAAAACAGTACCGATACACAGTACCGGTATGGTACCGTTCCGGAACTGCGTACCGGTACTTCGAACTCCAGAAGGTTTAGAGTACCGGTACGCTCCCAGAAGCGCCTGCAATCATGCTCCACTTGCTTGGGGGTGCCACCTACACTTCTCCCACACCTAGCCCGACATTTTATCCCTACAACCATGCCTCCTACACCCTACTTGAAGACATTTGGAGGCAATGGGATTAATGAGGATGGGAGAGAAGGGGGCTGCCAGGGGAGTTGCAGGCTAACCTTTTCCTAGCCTGTCCAAGCTTCAACTCAGCCTCTTATTGATGGGAGGCCTGCACACAGGCTAGGTAGGGACCACCATGCACGAAATTTGAAGGCTCACTCTCCATATATTCAGCATTACACAAGTTCTTCAAGGGTGGCTACCTAAGCTAGGAGTAGTTTTAGTGAAGAAGATGATGAATAGTAGAAAGCTTATGTTCTTGCATTTTTCTTTCCATTTTCGTTCCTGTAAGCTTTAATCTTCTTGTAATCTTTATTTCTTGCATTGTAATCTCCTCTACTTCAAGTCTATTCCAAGTTTAGTTACATGTTTTAGATTTCACCATTGTTATTTAAGTTTTCTTCATTTCAAGCTTTTAAATTGGGTATTTCATATTTGTCTTCTTAGTTTAAGTTTTCTGTATTAGTTCATGTTTCATGCTCCATTTCATTATGTCCATTTACATTATGCTTGTCTTTCCTTTATGCATGACTAGCTAGATTTTTAGTTGGCTAACTCAAGGGAGACCTCCTCTTGGGTTTTCCAATTCAACTCATTTTCTTTCCTCTCTCGGTGTACGATGGTTCGGTTTGACTGGGTTGAGGGTGGATAAGTTGGTGAGTCTTTGATATTCCGTAGGCCTAGTCACGGTTTATGCTTAGATAGTGACCCATCTTATCCCTAGCTTCCCACGAATCAATCGTTCATCTATAAACCCTCGGAGGAAGGTTTCGAGTTGATTGGACATTCCCATTGAAGAGAACCTTTTGGATTAGCCAACACTTATTTTTATTGTATTTTCATTTACAAACTTCAAACACCAAAACTCAAACAAAAGATTTTACACTTTTCCTTTTTGTTCACAAAAATCACCTTCACACACTTGAACTTTTCTTCCCTGAGGAGACGACCTTGGAATACTTTTCCAAGTAAAACACCGACACACAAAAGACTCTTTGCGATTGGGGAGCACTTTTGTTCACACACCCGCATTTCATTTCACATTTTGTTCATTCCATTTTCCACCAATTCGTTGTTGCCTAATCTCTTGCATCACCCCGAGGGAGAGTGACACTCCCTTTCACACATAAGCCATATGCACATGTCAAATGGTGATGTTTAGGGGTTAGGAATAACACCGTTTTTGCCCAATCAATCTCCCGATTAGCTAGTTCAGCCTGTCCACTGGTCTATGGGTGATAAGGGGTTACAATTTTGTGAAGGATCAAGTATTTTTTCATCAAATTCCAGTAGGAACGATTACAAAAATGAGCACCCCCATCACTTATGATTGATTTTGGAATTCCAAACCGGGATAAAATATTTTATTTTAAAAACTTGATCACTGTTCGGTGATCATTGTTTCGGCATGGAATTGCCTCAACCCATTTGGATACATAGTCTATGGCCACTAAAATGTATAGATAGCCAAAAGAAGGAGGAAACGGTCCCATAAAATCGATATCCTAATAGTCAAAAATTTCAATCACCAGAATGGGGTTAAAGGGCATCATGTTTCTTTTAGAAATGCTCCCAACCTTTGGCATCTATCCCAAGTTAAACAAAAGGCATGGACATCTTTGAAAAGCGTGGGCTAGTAAAATCCACACTGCAATATTTTTGCAGCGGTTTTCCTTGATGAAAAATGGCCACCGCATGCTTCAGAATGACAAAATGTTATTACCTGGTTGCTTTCATGAGCGGGGATGCAACGCCTTATGATTTGATCCTTACAGTACTTAAATATGTAGGGATCCTCCCAAAAGAAGTTACGAACCTCCCTCTGAAATTTCTTTTTGTCCATTATGGTAAAGGATGGAGGAAGTGTACCAGTAGCTAGGAAGTTAGCAATATCAGCGTACAATGGTCTCTCATCAACCGTGAACAGTTGTTCATCAGGGAATTTTTCATTGATTGGCAGTCCATCTTCACGAAATTCATATGTTAATTGATTGAGCAAAAACAGTCCTATTCCTAACCCCTAAAATACTATCCCCCAAGGTGTATGTGTGATGTATATTCAACTGGGAAGGGAGGTCACACTCCCTTGGAATAGTGTGAAAAGAAAGGGCAATAGGAAAGGAAATAGGTCAGTGGGAATGTGATAGGTGAATGCACAAACATGCTCCCCAATCGCAAGGAGACTTTCGTGGGTCGTCTTTTACTTGGTGGTATTCCAAGGTCGTTTCCACGGGGAAGGAAGTAAACCAATTTGAAAGTGATTTTGGGCAAAGAAAGTGTAAAATTCTTGTTGTTGGAAATTGTTTGGTGAAGTGTGTTTTGGTAAAATTAGAATGAGAGAACAAGCGTTGGCAATTCCAAGGGGTCCCTCCAATGGGTATACTATCTCAACTCAACTCACTCCTCCGATTGAGCAAGAATGAACAGTTGATTCACGGAAAGCCGAGGATGATGTTGGTGAGTGCCTAAGCATAAACCGTGACTAGGCCTACGGATTATCAAAGACTCACCGAATCATCCACCTTTAATCCGGTCAAACCGAACCATGGGACTCTAAAGGGAGGGTGTAGAAAGAGTTGAAACGATATACCCAAATGAGGATTCCCCTTGGTCTTGCCAACAAAAAGGGCTTAGCTACTCATACTTGAAATAGAAATGACAATGTAAATATAATGCATTGTATGGATATGGAGTTTTGAAGTAACTAAGTGCAAGAAATCATAGACTAGAAGTGAATGAAATGAAAATCTATTTTATATCTATAAACATGAATACTTTGAAAGCATTAATGGTAGAAATTAAATGGGAGCATTAAACTAGCAATGACATAAGGGAAAATGACATTAATGACATTCATTGAAGATATAAAGGTTCCTACCCTTGATTACAAGACAATGCAGTAAAAGAAATGCAAAAATCACAACTTTCTCTCTCTAAAACTACTATTCATCGTCTTCTACGCCCAGAGCTTCTCTCCCTATCTGCCTCTCTCTGCTATGGAAGAATATCGATCATTGGAGAGCTCTTTCCCTCCAAAACCGTGCCTGGTCTGCTCCTGTAGCTCCCTGAAGTGACCCCCACCAGTAGGGTGTAGCCTGGATGACCTGGACAAGGGAGTGCAGAATTGGTCTGCACACACCCAGCTCCTCCTCTTCTCTCTCTCTTCATTTAAGGCTGTAGCTCTAGAGTGCAGAGTAAGGTGTGGGCCTGATGAACAGTGTTGTGGGCGTGTCAGAGGAGTGTGGGGGCATCTATGGTGGGACCCTCGAAGTAGCTGAGCAGATCTACAGACTCTGGGCTTGTCCGGCAAATCGTACCGGTACTGAGTACCGGTACCATACAGTACCGGTACTTCGACTCCAGAATGTTTGGCGTACCGGTACTGAGTACCGGTACCATATGGTACCGGTACTGTTCTGCCTCCTTGTCTGAAACTTCTGATTCCTTTGCTCTTGAGCTGTCCCCAAGTTCTCTTTTCATCTCCTTTCATCCCAAGTGGTATGGGTGGGCCTTAACAAACCATAATTAGCTCATTTCAACTGCAAACACAAATTTTTGACGTTAAGACTTCAATCATCATAACTCCTATCATTTAATCTTCAAAAACAAGAGAAATGAGCTGATTAGCACCTTAAAATATACAAAGTTTTGTGCTAATCATTAATCTGGACAGATGATCTGCCACCACATTCTTGACCCCTTTCTTGTCTTTGATGACAATATCAAACTCTTGGAGCAAGAGTATCCATCTCAAGAGTCTTGGCTTGGCGTCCTTCTTTGTGAGCAAAAATTTTAGGGCTGTATGGTCAGTGAATATAGTAACAGAAGAACCAATAAGATAAGAACGGAATTTTTCCAGGGCAAAAACTACAACAAGCAATTCTTTTTCAGTTGTTGAATAATTCATTTGAGCATCATTCAAAGTTTTGCTTGCATAGTAAATCACATGGGGTTTCTTATCATTTCTTTGTCCCAACACATCACCTACAACATAATCACTTGCATCACACATTAGTTCAAAGGGTAGAGTCCATTCAAGGGGGTTGAATTATTGGAGCAGAAATTAACATACCTTTAAGCTTTTCAAAAGCTTTCTGGCATGCTTCATTCCACACAAAAATTACGTCCTGACTCAGAAGATAACTGTGACGCCCCAAAATCCGGGGGTCCCGTTGATAACCCATCAACCTGCGGAAACATCCGTGGATATCGCTCAACCCGACACCACATCAAGAATATCTTTAAGCCGGGATTATAACCCATAATGAAAATTCGGTTTAACATTCATTTGATTCAATTAAAGTCCCATACACCGTGGTTTGTACCCCATTAGGGTCCACTTTGATCATTTAAAGGAAGGAAATTCAAAGCCCAAAGATTTGGTAAAACATTTAAAAATTTCAGATTTTTGGAATGGCTACCGGTAGCTGTTTATCGGCTACCGGTAGCCGAAACATTCTGGAAATCAACTACCTGTTGTCTACCGGTAGCTGTTTCCTTCTGGAAAACAAATACCTGTTGGCTACCGGTAGCTGTTTCCTACTGGAAAACAACTACCTGTTGGCTACCGGTAGCCGAAACATTCTGGAGCTACGACTACATGTTGGCTACCGGTAGCTATTTCCTTCTGGAAAACAACTACCTGTTAGCTACCGGTAGCTAAAGGCAGATTTTGCCCAATTCTTTAATTTTTCATTTCCAACCCCTTTTAAACTCTTCTAAACTCCTACCAAACATATATAATGAAAACTCCCACATTATACATAGTCCATCCAAGTCATATTACATACAACTTCATACATTCATAATTCAAAACATAATGTTTTACAATATTTACATGTCATAAACCATTTTAAACAAAAGGTTTACAAAATCTTGAGGTAAGGCCACACATAGGCCCCCTTCACCCTTGATGCTCTCCATGGGAGCCAATCGCCGGTGTAAACCCGACACCTGAAAATTGTTTCCCGTATAGGGTTAGCACAACGCCCAGTAGAGATAAACCTATGGAGGTTACTCTTCCCCTAGATGCACATGCTCATGTAATCATCACATAAACATATAACTAAACATTTCTCATACTTATGCATTCTATGATGGAATGCAATAATGTTATGCCATGGAATGAAGTGACACTCACCCATGCGTTTCAACCCGAGTCCTCACCGACTCACACAACACAATGCAAGTGTCAATGTAGTCGAAATCGCCATTCTTGTTACACATCAATGACGTTAATCACTCTAGGGTCTTGTATAGGGGTGGATGTTCATGGGCTTACACCAAGGGTCTCCAACCCACACGGAATTCACGGACTTCCACCGAGGGTTCCGGATACACCCACACACTTTATGGGCCGAGCCAAGGGAGTACGTACCCCAATCACCGGGCTTTGCACCCGAGAGGTCGCCATGCCTCTTCTTGCTACCCCAACCCAATTCCATTTCATGCATACATACGACCCAAAGGAATATTCGATCCCTTTCTTCCGAGTCCCTTTATCAATTACCAAGGGTGGCATTTGACTAACCATGCTCACCCACACTCACACCCATGACATGTGTCCATGAATGTGATGTCATGCCCATACTCAAAATGCAATGATTACCATATGAGCAACATTTCCCACACTCATGCATATAGCTCATGAATGTGATGCCATGATCATGCCCAATATGTAATGTATACTACATGAGCAATAATCAACACATATCTTCACATTCCATGGAATTTAAATCATAAGCATATAAATTCCATAAACCATCATAAACAACATATCAATGAGCATATGTCCACACATCCATAACACATTCCAACATGCAATTCCAATGGCATCACACAACCATTTAAACAATCAAGACATTTTATCAAACACCTTATAGGCACAAATTATAAACACATAGCATGCTTATCCAAACACACTTCCTCATCCCAAATTCATGGAACCATGCATATCTATATATATATACACTTATCTACATCTAGAACAAGAATAGACCAAAGTAGGAGAACCCCTACCTCAGTAGAGATGTAGGCAATCTCTATACACCAAAATCACCCAAAAACCAAGACTTTCCCCAAACTTCACCTTTGGATCTTCGGTGAAACGCCTTGTTTTTGGTACGTAGTCGAAGCCCTCGACGAGTAGACGAACTTTAACTCTTGGACTATAGCCTTCCAACCAAAGGAACTTGGTGGATCTTGAAGAAGAAAGGTAGAAAATTAGGTTTCTCTTTTCTCTCTCCTTTTTCTCTCCAACGTGTGAGCTCAGCCGGCCAAGAGAAGAAGAAAATCTGATTTTTCAGATATTTCGGCCCCCATTTATAATTTTAAATGTGTGGTCTACATCGCACCGCTCGTTTATTACTTTCGGGTCCGTTTTTCGTCCCGAAACGACTCATTAAGTCCCGGATTAAGTCCAAATAAATTTTATTGGCACATTAATCCAATTATAAGGAATTTTAATATTTCTCGTTTTTGGGGACCTTTAAAAGGTCAATCGCCACGCAGTCGTCTCGATTTACCTGCAAAAATCCGACTATCTCGGAATTTAACGAAATTTCTGGTGGTCACTAGATTTCGCGTTGTGAATCCAACGACGCACTCCGTTTCCTCATCCGAGGTCTAGAACATATGTATTTTAAATACGCACAGTAGTGGCAAATGACTATTTTGCCCTTTTCAGAAAAAAAAAATTCAAATTTTCCCGTGTTTCACATTCTCCCCCCCTTAAAAGAATTTCGTCCCCGAAATTCACATACACATATACATTTAATAGCATGCATATGCAACAAGTAATGTACTCTCAATACCAAGCTGTAAGTATGAAAATGTACCTCTATCCTCAAACAGGAAAGGGTAATTGGCACGTATGGTGTCCTCACGCTCCCATGTTGCCTCCTCCACTCCCTGGTGCTGCCACAGCACCTTCACTAGCCTCACGGTCTTGCCTCGCAAAACCTGTTCCCGGCTGTCCATGATACGCACCGGTCCCTCCTCGAAGGTCCCATCAGTATCAACCACAAGCTCGCCCCAATCCACCACGTGAGTAGGATCTGTGGTGTACTTCCGGAGCATAGAGACATGGAATATCGCGTGAACACCCACTAAATCAGGCGGTAACGCCAATCGGTAAGCGACTGTACCCACCCTCTCAAGTATCTCAAAGGGCCCGATATACCTCGGTGACAGCTTTCCTCGCTTGCCGAACCTGACCACTCCTCTTGTAGGCATCACCTTCAAGAAGACATGATCACCCACCTCAAACTCTAGAGGTCTCCGCCGTCTATCGGCGTAGCTCTTCTGCCGGCTCTGAGCCGTGAGAAGACGCTTCCGTATCAAGTCCACCTTCTCTGAGGTGTCTCTAATCAACTCTGGACCCGTAGAGGGTCTCTCTCCAACCTCCGTCCAACACACCGGAGATCTACAAGGCCTCCCATATAATGCCTCATAGGGTGCCATCTGTATGCTCGCCTGATAACTATTGTTATAGGCAAACTCTACCAAGGGTAAGTGATCTTCCCAGCTTCCCTTGAGATCTAGGACGCATGCCCGCAGCATGTCCTCTAGTGTCTGAATAGTCCTCTCTAACTGACCATCCATCTGGGGATGAAAAGCAGTGCTCATCATCAACTGAGTCCCCATAGCTCGCTGGAAACTCTCCCAAAAATGAGATGTGAATCTGGGATCCCGATCCGATACTATAGATACGGGCACCCCATGCAATCGGACAATCTCCCGTATATATAACCTACAGAATTCCTCCAGTGTTAAGGTCATCCGCACAGCCAAGAAGTGTGCCGACTTCGTAAGCCGGTCCACTATCACCCACACCGCATCATGTCCCCGCGATGTCCGTGGCAAGTGAGTCACAAAATCCATCGTGACATGCTCCCACTTCCACTCAGCTACCTCCAAAGGCTGGAGTAATCCCGCTGGTCTCTGGTGTTCAGCCTTCACTTGCTGACATGTGAGACATCTACCAACAAATTCACCAACTTGTCTCTTCATCCCACTCCAATAATACTGACGACGAAGATCATGATACATCTTCGTGCCCTCTGGATGAACCGCAAAACGGGAACAATGAAATTCCCTAAGAATCTCCTCCCTTAGATCGGGAGATTGGGGAACCACAATCCTTCCCCTATACCGAAGACTACCATCCGAATGAATGGCCCAGCCCTCGTCACCTGTGCCCGACGGCACCCGGTCCTTAATGGACACTATCTCTGGGTCTTGCCCCTGAGACTCAATCACTCTGCTCAGTAGGGAAGGCGTAGCCACCAAACTTCCCAAGGTACCCTGAGCCTGCCCCATGTAATGCAGCCCAAACTGTCCCACAGTCTCGAGCATTTCCCACTCCCGGGAAGCCATACTAGCCAAGACTCCCCTTGACTTCCGGCTAAGTGCGTCAGCCACCACATTTGCCTTACCAGGATGGTAATGCAACGTGAAGTCGTAATCTTCCAGAAACTCCATCCACCTGCGTTGCCTCATGTTGAGGTCCCGCTGTGTAAAGATGTACTTCAGACTCTTGTGGTCCGAAAACACCTCAAACTGCTCACCATACAGGTAGTGGCGCCAAGCCTTCAAGGAAAAAACAATGGCCGCCAACTCCATATCATGCGTGGGGTAATTCTGCTCGTGATTCTTTAGCTGTCGAGAACCATAAGCCACGACCCTCCCAGACTGCATCAACACGCATCCAAGTCCGTCCTTGGAGGCATCACAATACACTGTGTACCTCTGTCCCCTCTCTGGAACTATCAGTATAGGAGCTGAAGTAAGCCTCCTTTTCAATTCATGGAATGCCTTCTCGCAAGAATCATTCCACTCGAACTTGACCTCTTTCCGAGTCAACTTCGTCATAGGTGCAGCTAACCTAGAGAAGTCCTCGATAAACCGCCGATAATATCCAGCCAATCCCAAGAAACTGCGTATCTCGAAGACTGACTTCGGCCTCTCCCAATTCATGACTGACTCAACCTTCTCCGGGTCTACGGATACACCCGAAGCCGACACCACATGTCCCAAAAATTTCACCTCAGTAAGCTAGAATTCACACTTGCTGAACTTGGCATACAACTGATGGTCTCTCAAGATCTGTAGAACGATCCTTAAGTGACCTTCATGCTCCTCCTCAGACTTGGAGTAAATCAAGATGTCGTCAACAAAAACCACGACGAACTGATCAAGGTAGGGTTGGAACACCCTATGCATGAGATCCATAAATGCCGCTGGGGCGTTCGTTAATCCGAAAGGCATGACAGTAAACTCGTAATGCCCATACCGCGTTCTGAACGTCGTCTTAGGGATATCTGCCTCCCTAACCCTCAACTAATGATAACCGGTGCGGAGATCTATCTTGGAGTAGACCCGCGCCCCTCTCAGCTGATCAAACAAGTCATCAATCCTCGGCAAAGGGTACCTATTCTTGATAGTAACCCTATTCAACTGCCGGTAGTCTATACATAGTCGAAGGGTTTTGTCCTTCTTCTTTGCAAATAACACCGGAGCGCCCCAAGGTGAGGTACTCGGTCTAATGAAACCCCGGTCCAACAATTCCTGCAATTGGACCTTGAGTTCTTGCAACTCAGCAGGCGCCATCCTATGTGGAGTCATAGAAATGGGCGATGTGCCAGGATGTAACTCAATGTTAAAGTCTACATCCCTATGTGGAGGTAATCCCGGTAGTTCATCCGGAAAAACATCCTCGTATTCACAAACAACTCGAGGTAGACCCAACTCCTGCCTCTCCTCGTTCTCTAGGGTAAGGCTTGCTAGCCAACCCATCAACTGCCCGTGCCATCGGGAGTCATACACCCCTTGGGGTAAAGCTCCATGCTTGTCCCCCTGGAACTTGAAACAAACACCCTCAGGCGTATAAGCAGTGACCCTCTTCCGATCACAGTCAATCACAACACGGTGTGCCGTCAACCAATCCATCCCTAGGATGACATCAAACTCTGACATGTCCATGACCCTAAGGTCAACGGTGAGTAGAATCCCAGAGATCTCTAACTCACAGTCCCGACATATCTGACCAACCCTCACCCTAGCACCTAGGGGAGAACTCACATGCAATGGCTCCTCCAAGGCCTCAACCTCTAAGCCCAAGTCTTTCACACAAGATGCAGCAATAAATGAATGTGATGCACCAGAATCAAATAATACCCTAGCCCATAAGCGAGAGAGTAGAAATGTACCATGTATCACTGATTGGTTTTCTGGCTCGGTCTGAGGTATCATGGCGTAGACACGCCCCTGGGTTCCCGAAGTACCGGCTTGTGAGCCCTGTCCTCGGCCTCGACCCAAACTCTGGCCCATCTGGCCTGATTGCGTGGCACTCGCACGTGATGTAGTAGGGGTCTGTGCAGCACCCTGGAACTGGTACTGGCTTCCCTGGCCCGTAGTGGGGTAGGGAGGAACATAAGGTGTCTGTGTGTGCCCCACTGAAGACTGGGACTGGGATGCCACATAACTCTGGGATCCCTGCCTCTGAGGACAATCCTTCCTCACATGACCCGGTTGGTGACAATGATAGCAAGTCTTCTGACCTGCCTGGTAAGTAGTCCTGAAATTTCCCCCGCCTTGGGAGAATCGACCCTGGCCTTGGCCTTGATAGCCGCGGCTCTGCCCTTGCTGTCCCTGCGGAGTAGAAGTCCTCTGCCTCTTCCCCGCACTAGAAGAAGAGGATGGTCCCTCCTTCTTCTTGTCCTTAGTACCACCCTCGCGAATATTCCTCGCGTCATCCACCTCTCGTTCAATAGCCATGGCCGTCGTGACCATTAAATCCAGATCTTGTATGAGAAGACCTACAATTTTCCCCCGAATGGAAAGCTTCAAGCCTTCCTCAAACCTTCTTACCTTAGCCACAGCTGTGGCTACGTAATCATCGGCGAAACGTGCTAGTTCCGTGAACTTCGCCACGTATTCCATCACCGTCATGGTTCCTTGTTTCAATTCCAGAAACTCCCGGGCCTTTGCATGTCGCATGGCCGGTGGGAAATACTTACCCATGAAGAGCTCCTTGAACTCTTCCCATGTCATAGTCTCAAGGTTTTTCAAGCCCGAGACCCAATCCCACCACACTTGGGATTCTCCTTCTAGCTGGAATGCAGCTAGCGTTATCTTGCTCGCGTCGGAAGTGATTCCCATTGCCTTCAAGATCTTCGTAACTTGCCGGAACCAATGGTCAGCCACCATAGGATCCGCCCCTCCCTTAAAAACTGGAGGTTTATGTGCCTTGAACTGTTGGAGGTTACTCATACCTCCTCGGTGTGCAACCGTAGCTGCCATCATGCCCATAGTCTCATTAAAGGCCTGTTGATCAAAGGCCGGTGGTGGTTGATTAGTTCTCCCACCGCCTCGGCGTCCCCTTCCTCGACTAGCCATCTATATTTGTCAGATAGCAAACAAGTCTCACAAAGTATCCCAAAATAGGGATCAAGATTTAAAACTTTGAGAATTCTTCTCATTGTCTCACTAGCAATGCTTATGCCACCCACTAGTAGACATTTATACCATGAACCACTCCGTCCATCCCTTATTCCGAACCCAAGGTTATGTTTTCTAACCTAATGTGTTCCTTTCCATATACAATTCACCATGTATATAATTTCACATAGCACATAGCATATAGTATGTAGCACATAACAAGTAACAATTCAAAGCACATAACATGAATGTACAATGAATGCAATGGTAGAAAACCCATGCCCATCAAGCCTTAGGTATATCGTAAACCTATGCTCTGATACCAAGCTGTGACGCCCCAAAATCCGGGGGTCCCGTTGATAACCCATCAACCTGCGAAAACATCCGTGGATATCGCTCAACCCGACACCACATCAAGAATATCTTTAAGCCGGGATTATAACCCATAATGAAAATTCGGTTTAACATTCATTTGATTCAATTAAAGTCTCATACACCGTGGTTTGTACCCCATTAGGGTCCACTTTGATCATTTAAAGGAAGGAAATTCAAAGCCCAAAGATTTGGCAAAACATTTAAAAATTTCAGATTTTTGGAATGGCTACCGGTAGCTGTTTATCGGCTACCGGTAGCCGAAACATTCTGGAAATCAACTACCTGTTGTCTACCGGTAGCTGTTTCCTTCTGGAAAACAACTACCTGTTGGCTACCGGTAGCTGTTTCCTACTGGAAAACAACTACCTGTTGGCTACCGGTAGCCGAAACATTCTGGAGCTACGACTACCTGTTGGCTACCGGTAGCTGTTTCCTTCTGGAAAACAACTACCTGTTAGCTACCGGTAGCTAAAGGCAGATTTTGCCCAATTCTTTAATTTTTCATTTCCAACCCCTTTTAAACTCTTCCAAACTCCTACCAAACATATATAATGAAAACTCCCACATTATACATAGTCTATCCAAGTCATATTACATACAACTTCATACATTCATAATTCAAAACATAATGTTTTACAATATTTACATGTCATAAACCATTTTAAACAAAAGGTTTACAAAATCTTGAGGTAAGGCCACACATAGGCCCCCTTCACCCTTGATGCTCTCCATGGGAGCCAATCACCGGTGTAAACCCGACACCTGAAAATTGTTTCCCGTATAGGGTGAGCACAACGCCCAGTAGAGATAAACCTATGGAGGTTACTCTTCCCCTAGATGCACATGCTCATGTAATCATCACATAAACATATAACTAAACATTTCTCATACTTATGCATTCTATGATGGAATGCAACAATGCTATGCCATGGAATGAAGTGACACTCACCCATGCGTTTCAACCCGAGTCCTCACCGACTCACACAACACAATGCAAGTGTCAATGTAGTCGAAATCGCCATTCTTGTTACACATCAATGACGTTAATCACTCTAGGGTCTTGTATAGGGGTGGATGTTCATGGGCTTATACCAAGGGTCTCCAACCCACACGGAATTCACGGACTTCCACCGAGGGTTCCGGATACACCCACACACTTTATGGGTCGAGCCAAGGGAGTACGTACCCCAATCACCGGGCTTTGCACCCGAGAGGTCGCCATGCCTCTTCTTGCTACCCCAACCCAATTCCATTTCATGCATACATACGACCCAAAGGAATCTTCGATCCCTTTCTTCCGAGTCCCTTTATCAATTACCAAGGGTGGCATTTGACTAACCATGCACACCCACACTCACACCCATGACATGTGTCCATGAATGTGATGTCATGCCCATGCTCAAAATGCAATGATTACCATATGAGCAACATTTCCCACACTCATGCATATAGCTCATGAATGTGATGCCATGATCATGCCCAATATGTAATGTATACTACATGAGCAATAATCAACACATATCTTCACATTCCATGGAATTTAAATCATAAGCATATAAATTCCATAAACCATCATAAACAACATATCAATGAGCATATGTCCACACATCCATAACACATTCCAACATGCAATTCCAATGGCATCACACAACCATTTAAACAATCAAGGCATTTTATCAAACACCTTATAGGCACAAATTATAAACACATAGCATGCTTATCCAAACACACTTCCTCATCCCAAATTCATGGAACCATGCATATCTATATATAAATCTATATATATACATATATATATACACTTATCTACATCTAGGACAAGAATAGACCAAAGTAGGAGAACCCCTACCTCAATAGAGATGTAGGCAATCTCTATACACCAAAATCACCCCAAAACCAAGACTTTCCCCAAACTTCACCTTTCGATCTTCGGTGAAACGCCTTGTTTTTGGTACGTAGTCGAAGCCCTCGACGAGTAGACGAACTTTAACTCTTGGACTATAGCCTTCCAACCAAAGGAACTTGGTGGATCTTGAAGAAGAAAGGTAGAAAATTAGGTTTCTCTTTTCTCTCTCCTTTTTCTCTCCAACGTGTGAGCTCAGCCGGCCAAGAGAAGAAGAAAATCTGATTTTTCAGATATTTCGGCCCCTATTTATAATTTTAAATGTGTGGTCTACATCGCACCGCTCGTTTATTACTTTCGGGTCCGTTTTTCGTCCCGAAACGACTCATTAAGTTCCGGATTAAGTCCAAATAAATTTTATTGGCACATTAATCCAATTATAAGGAATTTTAATATTTCTCGTTTTTGGGGATCTTTAAAAGGTCAATCGCCACGCAGTCGTCTCGATTTACGTGCAAAAATCCGACTATCTCGGAATTTAACGAAATTTCTGGTGGTCACTAGATTTCGCGTTGCGAATCCAACGACGCACTCCGTTTCCTCATCCGAGGTCTAGAACATATGTATTTTAAATACGCACAGTAGTGGCAAATGACTATTTTGCCCTTTTCAGAAAAAAAAAAACTTCAAATTTTCCCGGGTTTCACAATAACACATGGGTTTGGCTATGGTACTGAAATCTTTTATGAATCTTCTGTAAAAACCTACATGTCCTAGGAATGATTGGACATCCTTTACAGTCTTAGGGGGGGCAAATTTTCAATCAGATCTATTTTCGCCTTGTCAACTTTCATGCCCTTAGACGACACAATGTGACCAAGGACAATGCCTTGCGTTACCATGAAATGACATTTTTCCCAATTTAGCACTAGATTGGATTCCTTACATCTTATCAACACTTTTTCTAGGTTGGCCAGACACAAATCAAATGAGTCACCATAAACAGAGAAGTCATCCATGAATACTTCCAAAAAAATTTCAACCATGTCACTGAACAAGCTTAGCATACATCTTTGGAATGTTGCAGGAGCGTTGCAAAGTCCAAATGGCATGCTTTTGAATGTAAAGGTGCCAAAGGGGCATGTGAAGGTTGTTTTCTCCTGATCATCTAGTGCTATCTCAATTTGATTGTATCCAGAATATCCATCTGGGAAACAGTAGAATGTATGGCCTGCAATTCTTTCTAGGACTTGGTCAAGAAATGGAAGAGGAAAATGATCTTTTCTAGTGACCAAATTGAGTTTTCGATAGTCAATACACATTCGCCATCCTGTGATGACTCGAGTTGGTACTAGTTCATTTGCATAATTTTTTACCACTGTGACCCCAGAATTTTTGGGCACAACTTGGGTTGGACTAACCCATTTGCTATCAGAGATGGGGAAGATTATCCCTGCAACTAAGAGCTTGAGTACCTCTGTTCTCACAACTTCCTTCATGTGAGGTGTTCTTGATCCGAAATGTGAACACCCAAGTGCAGGCGGTCAAGCTGTAGTAATAATCCGGTTTGAGTCCGGAGTCGAATCCACAGGGAACTTTTGTTGATATTTCTGAGGTAAGCAGTGGTAGAGACCTATTGATTGTAACCCTTGAGATTTGCTGTGAGATATGAGTTTTCCTGGACAGAATATAAGATTCTTTCCAAGAGGATTTTCTTAACAAAACAGGAGATAAGTGCTAATTAAAAAGAGTCACTCTTTAGTGCAAGGATCTGGACATGTAGTTAGTTATCCAGTTTGTCATAATTGTGCTTGATAACTCAATTAACTCCCGTGTCAACAGCAAGTTAATCAGAAGATAAAGATGGATTGTGAGAATTAAGAACATGATTCCGATGTCTTTCTAGAAGTTTACAAGAATTGCCTGTGCCGAGACTTAACCCGTCTACAAACAAGCAAGTGTTTCTACAAGACATCCAATCATGATATTAATATTCCATTCTTTAAATGAAGTACAATAAGGGGGAGGATTGAAGGGTAGTCATGAGGATCTAGCCGGGGTACTTGCCTTGAACTGATGAGTCTTTCTATGCAAGAGTCATCCGTGTCATAGAAAGAACCCACAGTTATACAAAGTACCTTAGCTTTGCTAGATGCAATCAATCATCCAATAACAAGAAGAAATAAACGTTAAGCATAAAAACAATGCACAAATATGATTCTCGGATAACTTATACATGTCATTCTCCTCTTATTAAAGAGTGAATGAGAAACTACTCACTCTTCATGGCTTGGGTAAAGCTAGAAAAGTGAGTGATGCTCATCCCTCCAAGTAGAGAACTTAAAAGATAAAGTAACAACAAACACGGAGCCAATCTTTAACAAAGAATGGGTGAATCACGTTCCACCCTTCACGGCTTTGGTAAAGCTCTAGAAAAGTGGAAGAGTGTCACTCTTCTAAGAAAGAAAGAAGCTCAAGCAATGGAAGTGAAATGCATGAACAATAAAAGTAGAAGAAAGCTAGTCACATTTGGAGGGTGGCTTCCTCAACCAAGAATTGGAGGGTTGCTTCCTCAAGCAAAAGATGAACTATCTCTCTTCTATGCATGTAAAATGAAAGCATAAGCATTAGCATAAGCATAAAACTACTTTTATAACAAGCAAGAGATGTTGGACTAAAGCCAAACTAATCTCTAAGATAAAGACTTCATGCAAGAAAAATAAGCTAAATCTACAATGTGAGTGGGAGTCTAAGCCTCCATCAACTTTCCTACTTGGCTCCCTTAGCTCTCCAACAAGGGGAGTATTTATAGGCAAGAGGAGGAGACAAGAGGAGGTGAAGGAATAGTGTTTGCCGCCCAAGTCCAAGTGAAAAGCCAACCACTCTGCTGCCAGTCTGTGGAGAACGTTTGAACGTGAGTTGGCGTTTGAACGTTGTTTCTGTTTTTGCACTAAGGGCGTTCGAACGTTGACTGCCGTTCGAACGTTTCTTCTGTTTTTTCACTAAGGGCGTTCGAACGCCAGATGTGTTCTGACCCTTTCACTCGAGTGGTCTGTTGGTCTTCTGTGAAGTTCAGTTCCAACTCTATGCAGTAGTCTGGTCTTCAATAAACTCAAGTGCACGTTCGAACGTGAGTTGGCGTTCGAACGTGACACTCAAGTGCTTCAGAGCTTCAGTCTTCTTTCCTAACTGCAACACGCCTTCTCTTAGCAGTTGAGTCTGCTACAGTGTAATGTGGACGTTCGAACGTGAGTTGGCGTTCGAACGTTCTGGATGTGCTCCAAGCTTCTCCAATTTTGGGCTCTAATGTGCTGGTGTTGCATCCAAGTGTGGTACTTGTTGTTCTTGGGTCCTTGTTTAGTTTAGGGCCTGAAATGACATCACTTAAACTCCTTCAAAGTACAATTAGTCTTAAAATGACATAGTAATATGCTAATTTTAAGTGCTAATCACACTCCCTAACCTAAATATTGCTAGTCTCTAGTAATATAAAAAAGAGAAAAATCTACTCCTAATGCCATTTTCGTAGGTCATCCGGTTGCATTTAGCTTATGCAACAAGCCGTTGAACCACTAGGTTTACCCTAGCGGACGAGTGTTGTCTCGTAAGGGTTTCCAGGGAAGCTACCCACAAACTTCAGTCGAACAGATGTGCATAGGAGAGTGCTGATTAAAGTAAATTAGCATCATGGTCGTTGGGACACCAGATTCTCAATTTTGACTTATATCTCACACGTCCTTATTTCACAGGTATTCATTCTATGCAAAAATTATCATTTGTTACATTGGTATTTGAAATTCTCAATGCAGTAGGAATGATCATTCAAGCAACAGGAATTTTTATATAACAAATACTCCATTTTACCACCTTCCATGGATAGTTTCGATTTCACAAACCTCACGTAGTATACCCTCAGCAAAAGTTCACTCTGATTATAGTGACTTGTTTCTCACAGATCATGTGATCAGAAGATGGCCAATCGAAAGATCACATGTACAATTAGAAAGGGAGCGCTAGTTTAAGGAAGCAATAAATCATGTTTGACATAATCTCATGAAAGGATATTGACGCAATAGACAGTAATACCATTTACCATACCCAGTTTTGATTGACGACATATGCATGCAACATGCTTGAGATCAATTAGGGCTTTTCATAGGTTGTAATGAGGCCAGAGGTCAGTGGCTAACGAAATGACGTCAAAAGTATTCAAGAGCTATCCTCTATTTATGTAGTGTAGCACACCTCTTTCTAGCTTTTTAATATTTTTGCCCTGAGATTATGTCTTTCTTTCATTTTTTTCTCATTTTTCTTCTTTCTTGGCATTGTATTGCCTTTCTGCCTCTGTTTTGTTTCAATTATTCTAATCAACTCTTCTTGGATGATAATCTTGAATGCTTCTTTTTCTTTTCCTTTTTCTGTATCATATTACAAAGAGGATGTAAGAAAATTAGATAGCCAAGGTATGTCAAGTATGTTTTCATGTGGATTGGTAATCATATAGGTTTATCAAAGAAAAATTCATACATTGATGGCTCAAACATGGCTAACAAGGGATAAATTTTGTCAAAGAAAGGTCTAAGGCTCAATATTATATCAAAGATGGCCTAAGATCATTTCTCAAGTATGTGCACATGTATGTGTCGTATGCGATGGTTCCTTGTGGGATATGTCAATAGATCACTTTTAAGTGCGTCAATCAAAGCAAGGTTAATGAGATCATTCAAAAATTGAGAGTGAAAAGAATTTACTTGAGTAAACATCGATTGTCTCTCGAAAGCATCGTTAGGTTCGAAACTCACTCTGGTGTTCTTTGTTATCTCCACTGTGTATGTCGGGTTTTCCAGGGGGTATTGGTTATATACCAATTCCATTTTCGAGTCAGATCTTCCTGTACCTTTAAAATAACAAATATCGATGCACATATGACAATTTAAGTATAGAGAGAATACCAATTTTTTCAAGAAATGTGGTTTTAAGTCTCGGTTGATAAATTGAGGTGTCAAACCGATCATGTGCATATTTACTCTAGCATGCATTCTTAACATCCACATTTGTTCCATCACATTTTAATTTTATGCTAAATCTACAATTGCATTTAAAACAAATAAAAGTGAGGAGTTGAACCATTCATATCTCAAGATATCATTGCTTAACATCAACTTTAATGATTCAATTCATCCACAATCACAAAAAAAACTTACAACTATCAAAGAAGAAATTCATAAAAAGAAGCACTTTAAACAAACATAAAAACAAGAACAGGGATCCCTCTCTCTCACTCTCCTCCTTGTGCACCATCTCCACCAGGTCCTCCCCTTAGAAGCCTAAGAATCTCATCTTGCTTAGCTTCAATGCTAAGCATGATGTCTCGTAAAGAACGTCGGGAGCTGGTGCTAGGCCCTGCCTCCTGTGGCTGGTCTCTCTCTTCCTCCATCTCTCTCTCCTCCATCTCATCAAGCTCCTCTTGTACCTCATCCACTCCGTGGGTAGGGGGTATCTCCTGTCTGACTGCTGGGCCACCACTATGACCTTGGCTCCTCCTGAAGGATGCCTTGTTCAGTGGCCCCATTGGCTTTTGGATTTCCATCTCGGGCCTCACCTTGATCCCATTTTTCGTGCACATTTCAGTCACCAAAGTAGCAAAAGGGAGTGCACTCCTCTTTACATCACATCCCTTCTTCATTTCATTCAGGATGAGAGAGGGGAGGTCGATGCTATGTCCTTTGCCAATTGCATAAAGTAGACGGGCCATGTCGGGTAAAATCTCACTCCTTCGTCCTATGGGAGCGAGATTAGACACCGCAATTAAATTTAGCATCTTGTATTTATCGGTGAGCTCCCCCTATTTTAAAAACCTCTGCCTATCCCATGAAAAATCAGTCATCCCTGTCAATTCTCTCCCAACCCTATTCAATGGTTCATTCTTCCTTGGAAGGTATGTCGGGTTTTGTACCCGAGGCACTTCTTGCCTTATTTCCTTAATATACTCTTCACTCACATCAATGTGGGCTCCCCTTACGTATGTTCGGATTGCGCCGTTGATGATCTCGGCGTTGGAATAAAACTCCCGCACCAAGTCAACAACGGCATCTCCCCCGTTTCGCAAAAACCACACCCAATTCCTCCTCTCCATCTCTGCCAATATTCCCAATTTCGCAAAATCAGTAATCACAACATCCCTTTCACAAACTACTGCATGATTTTGGAAGAAGTTTTCATACCTTTCTGCCTTGAGAGCACTGGGGAATCGTGGTCGATCGAATCTTTTCACCACTGGTCTCCCTTCCCTCTCTTCAATCACCTCTTCTACAAAATTAGGTTCCTGATTTATCAGGTTTCGCCTGGCAGGTAGTTTAACTCTAGGCATTGTGATTTTTGGGTTTTGAGTTTGTGAAGGTGTTGAAAGTTTTGGTTTCTTGGTGAGAATGGGGATTCTTTAAGTGGAAATGGGCTTTTGATGTTTGATTTTTGGTGAAAATGGAGAATGGGAGTTGTTTTGGGGTCTGGGTGGTGAAGAGTCACCAAGGGTTTTTCAGTAACCCTAGCTTTCCCTCTCTTGTTTTCACGTTGATCGGCTGAGCAAAAATGGGGAGAAAAATCTGATTATCCCCCCTTTAAATACCCTTTAAACTCTTGGCCCACAATGCGCCACACAGCCCTTACTTCCCGGGTCCGTTTTAGCCCCGAAACGATTAAATCTCACTCCGGTTCAAATTCAAAATATTTTTATTTTAACTTGCCGTCATTTATTTCCCAAAATTTAAAATTTTATTCAGAATTTCGTTTTTGGGTTTCCCGAGGCCCGACCGCCTCGTAAAACGCGAAAAATCCAACTAACTCAGAATTCAACGAAATTTGACAGGGTAACTAGATTTCGCGAAACGAATCCAACGGTGATGTCCGTTTCGTCATCCGAGCTCTAGAAAAATTCAGGTTTACAACCTGTACCATAGTGGCAATTTACCGTTTTGCCATTTTTCACAAAAGTTTAAATTTTCACGGGTTTTACATTCTTCCCCCCTTAAAAGAATTTCGTCCCCGAAATTCACACGCTCAAGCACATACAACCACAT
Organism: Ilex aquifolium; assembly: GCA_951799425.1. Lineage (NCBI taxonomy): Eukaryota > Viridiplantae > Streptophyta > Magnoliopsida > Aquifoliales > Aquifoliaceae > Ilex > Ilex aquifolium. Next base: position 22,838,393 of record OX637406.1, on the reverse strand, counting down.
GCATATGCAACAGTCATATAATACTAAATGACTATAAGAATGTACCTCCATCCTTAAATAAGAAAGGATAATTGGCACGTATGGTGTCCTGACGCTCCCACGTTGCCTCTTTCACTCCTCGGTGCTGCCACAACACCTTCACAAGCCTCACGGTCTTGCCTCGCAAAACCTATTCCCGGCTATCCATGACACGCATTGGTCCCTCCTCAAAGGTCCCATCCGCACCAACAACAAGCTCGCCCCAATCCACGACATGCGTCGGATCTGGAGTATACTTCCGGAGCATGGAGACATGGAATACTGTGTGAACACCCGATAAAGTTGGCGGTAACGCCAATCTATAGGCCACAGTGCCAACTCTATCAAGTACCTCGAAGGGTCCAATATACCTCGGCGACAGCTTTCCCTGCTTGCCGAATCTGACCACTCCTCTCTTAGGCATCACTTTCAAGAAGACGTGATCTCCCACCTCAAACTCCAGAGGTCGCCGCCGTCTATCGGCGTAGCTCTTCTGCCGGTTTTGAGTCGTGAGAAGACGCTTCCTTATCAGGTCCACCTTCTCTGAGGCGTCTCTTATCAAGTCTGGACCCGTAGAGGGTATTTCTCCAACCTCAGTCCAACAAACCGGAGAACGACAATGCCTCCCATAAAGTGCCTCATAGGGTGCCATCCATATGCTCGCCTGATAGCTGTTATTATAGGCGAATTCCACTAAGGGTAAATGCTTTTCCCAGCTACCCTTGAGGTCTAGTACGCATGCCCGTAGCATGTCCTCTAATGTCTGGATGGTCCGTTCTGACTGACCGTCCGTTTGGGGATGAAAGGTTGTGCTCATCCTCAACTGAGTCCCCATGGCTCGCTGGAAACTCTCCCAAAAGTGAGACGTAAACCTGGGATCCCGATCTGATACTATAGATACGGGCACTCCATGCAACCGGACTATCTCCCGTATGTACAACCTGCAGAATTCCTCCAGCGTGAAGGTCATCCGCACCGCCAAAAAGTGTGCCGACTTCATAAGCCGGTCCACTATCACCCACACCGCATCATGTCCCCGCGATGTCCATGGAAAGTGGGTCACAAAATCCATCGTGACGTGCTCCTACTTCCATTCGGCCACTTCCAACGGCTGGAGCATACCAGCTGGCCTTTGGTGTTCAGCCTTAATCTGCTGACATATGAGGCATCTACTGACAAAGTCGCCAATCTGCCTCTTCATCCCGCTCCAATAATACTGGCGACGAAGATCATGATACATCTTCGTGCCGCCTGGATGCACCGCAAAACGAGAGCAATGGAACTCCCTGAGGATCTCCTCTCTCAGATCCGTCGACTGGGGAACCACCACCCTTCCTCTAAACCGAAGACTACCATCTGAGTGAATGGCCCAGCCCTCATCACCAGTACCAGTCTGCACTCGGTCCCTTATGGACGATAACTCTGAGTCCTTTCCTTGGGACTCGATCACTCTGCTCAATAGGGAAGGTGTAGCCACCAGACATCACAAAGTGCCCTGAGCCTAGCCTATGTAGCGCAACCCAAAGTGTCCTACAGTCTCGAGCATTTGTCATTCCCGGGAAGCCACACTAGCTAAGACTCCCCATGACTTCCGGTTGAGTGCATTAGCCACCACATTTGCCTTACCAGGGTGGTAATGCAAAGTGAAGTCATAATCTTCCAGATACTCCATCCACCTGCGTTGCCTCATGTTGAGGTCCCGCTGTGTAAAAATGTATTTTAGACTTTTGTGGTCCGAAAACACCTCAAATTGTTCACCGTATAGATAGTGGCGCCAAGCCTTCAAGGCAAAGACAATGGCCGCCAACTCCATATCATGCGTGGGGTAATTCTGCTCGTGATTCTTCAACTGTCGAGAACCATAAGCCACCACTCTCCCGGACTGCATTAAGACACAACCGAGTCCGTCCTTGGAGGCATCACAGTACATTGTGTAATTTTGTCCCCTCTCCGGAACAACCAAGATAGGAGCCGAAGTGAGCCTCCTTTTTAGTTCCTGGAATGCCTTCTCACACGAATCATTCCACTCGAACTTGGCCTCCTTCCGGGTCAATCTAGTTATAGGTGCGGCTAGTCGGGAGAAGTCCTCGACGAACCTCCGGTAATTCCCTGCCAATCCCAAGAAACTACGTATCTCGAAGACTGACTTTGGCCTCTCCCAACTCATAACTGCCTCAACTTTCTCCGGGTCAACTGACACCCCCGAAGCTGACACCACGTGTCCCAAAAATTTCACCTCCGTGAGCCAAAATTCACACTTGCTGAACTTGGCGTACAATTGATGGTCCCTCAAGGCCTGAAGAACAATCGTTAAGTGACCCTCATGCTTCTCTTCAGATTTGGAGTAGATCAAGATGTCGTCAACAAACACTACAACAAACTGATCTAAATAGGGTTGGAACACCCTATGCATGAGATCCATGAATGCCGCCGGGGCATTCGTCAATCCAAATGGCATCACCGTGAACTCGAAATGCCCGTACCGCGTTCTGAACGCCGTCTTAGGGATATCTGCCTCCCTAATCCTCAACTGATAGTAGCCCGTGCGGAGATCTATCTTGGAGTAGACCTGCGTTCCCCTCAGCTGATCAAATAGGTCATCAATCCTCGGCAAAGGGTACCTATTCTTGATGGTGACCCGGTTCAACTGCCGATAGTCTATACACAACCGAAGAGTCTTATCCTTCTTTTTAGCAAACAATACCGGAGCACCCCAAGGTGAAGTGCTCGGTCTAATGAAACCTTTGTCCAATAATTCTTGTAATTGGACCTTGAGTTCTTGCAACTCGGCTGGCGCCATCCTATATGGAGTCATAGAAATTGGAGAAGTACCCGGATGCAACTCGATGCTAAAGTCCACATCCCTATGGGGAGGTAATCCCGGTAGTTCGTCCGGAAAAATGTCCTTATGCTCATATACTACCAGAGGTAGACCCAATTCTTGTCTCGCCTCGTCCTCCAGGGTAAGGCTCGCAAGTCAACCCATCAACTGCCCATGCCATCGAGAGTCATACACGGCTTGGGGCAAAGCATCATGTTTTTCCCCCTGAAACTTGAAACAAACACCGTCCGGTGTATAGGCAGTGACCCTCTTCCTATCACAATCAATGACGACCCGATGTGCCGCCAACCAGTCCATCCCAAGGATGACATCGAACTCCGACATGTCCATAACTCTAAGGTCCACGGTGAGTAGAATCCCTGAGATCTCTAACTCACAACCCCTACATATCTGATTTACACACACCCTAGCTCCTAGGGGTGAATTCACATACAACGGCTCTTCCGAGGTATCAACCTCTAAGCCCAAATCCCTCACACATGATGCAGAAATGAATGAATGTGATGCACCAGAGTCAAATAACACTCTAGCCCATAAGCGAGAAAGTAGAAATGTACCCTGAATGATCGACTGGTCCACTGGCTCAGCCTGAGGTGTAATAGCGTAGACACGCCCTTGGGTCCCCGAAGTCCCGGCCTGCATGCCCTGTCCTCGGCCTTGACCCATGCTTTGGCCCATCTGGACTGACTGCGGAGTCCCCGCTCGAAAAGTGGTAGGGGCCTGAGTAGCACCCTGGAATTGATATTGGTTTCCCTGGCCCATGGTGGGGTAGGGAGGAACAAAATGTGTCTGTGCCTGTCCCACTGATGACTGGGACTGAGATGTCCCATAGTTCTGGGATCCTTGCCTCTGGGGACAATCCCGCCTCATATGCCCCGGTTAGTGGCAATGGAAACATGTCTTCTGGCCTGCCTGGTAGGTAGTCTTGAAATTTCTCCCGTCTTGGGAAAGTTGACCTTTGCCTTGGCCTTGATAGTCGCGGCCCTGTCCTTGTGGAGCAGAAGTCCTCTGCTTCTTCCCCGAGCTAGAAGATGAGGACTGGCCCTCCTTCTTCTTATCCTTAGCACCCGCCTCACGGATGCTTCGTGCATCGTCAACTTCCCTCTCAATGGCCATAGCTGTCTCGCCCATGGAGTCCAAGTCTTGCAGGCGGAGGCCCACAATCTTTCCCCGGATGGATAGTTTCAACCCATCCTCAAACCTTCTTACCTTGGCCATATCCGTGGCCACGTAATCATCAGCAAATCGGGCTAATTCGGTGAACTTAGCCACATACTCCATTACAGTCATTGACCCTTGCTTCAATTCTAGGAATTCTCGGGCCTTTGCATGTCGAACGGCCATTGGGAAATATTTACCCATGAAGAGTTCCTTAAACTCTCCCCATGTCATGACCTCTAAGTTCTTCGAGGTCGTCACCCAATCCCACCACAATTGGGCTTCTCCCTCTAACTGGAACGCAGCTAGTCGTATCTTAGTAGCGTCTGAGGTGACCTCCATTGCCCCTAAGATCTTATTGACTTGCCGGAACCAATGGTCTGCCACCATCGGATCCGCCCCTCCCACGAAGACTGGAGGTTTGTGTGCTTTAAACTGTTGGAGGTTACTCGTGCCTCCATGTCCGGCATTTGCACTAGCTTGTGCAACCGTAGTCGCCATCATGCCCATGGTTTCTGTAAACGCTTATTGGTCGAAGACCGGTGGTGGTTGATTATTATTCCGCCCACCGCCTCGACGTCCTCTTCTTCCACTTGCCATCTACACACACGTCAAGTGGCAATGGCACAACAACTTAGTATCCCGAGATAGGGACCAAAGTTAAAACGTTCAAATTTTTCTCATTGTCTCACTAGTAGAGCGTATGCCTCCAGTAGTGGACATCTACACCTTGAACTATCTTGTTCATTCACTTTCCCACTCCCAAGGTAAGTTCTCTAACCCTAGTGTGTCCATTTTCCACACATATTGTACCATGCATATAATTTACACGACACATACCACATAACATGTAGCAATTTAATCACATAATGTGTAATGCACAATGAATGCAATGGTCTAGACCCATGCCCCATCAAGCCCTAGGTAAATCGCATACCTATGCTCTGATACCAAGCTGTGACGCCCCATTTTCCGGGAGTCCTAGATTAACTGTTGATCATCCCTCCACCCGCGGAAGTACCCGTGAATGTTGCTCAACCCAACACCACGTCGTTAGCATCCCCGTAACCGGAATCATAGCCCACCATTGTAAAGTGGATTCAATTATTCATTGGGCTCAACCGAGATTCAACATAATATGATTTATCTTCCATTATAGTCCATTTACATCATTGGAGGGAAGGAAAACATAGACCGAAAATAGGGCAAAGCAGTTTAAAAATATGAAAATTCTTGAGAGTGTACCGGTACAATATCGTACCGGTACGGTTTGTCTACTGGAAAGTGCGTACCGGTACACAGGGAACTAAAGTTGGTGGTTCGAAGTAAGCAGTGATAGAGACCACCGTGATTGGAACTCTTGAGATTTAAAGTTGTGACGTTTAGGGATTTTTCTGGACAGAATATAAGATTCTTTCCAAGGAGATTTTCTAGACAAAATATAATAAGTTCTCAAAATGTAACAATCACCCTTTAGCTCAAGGATCTGGACATGTAATTAACCATCCGGTTTATTATACTTGTGCTTGGGAACTCAATTAACCACCGTGTCAACATGAAGTTAATATGAAGATAAAGATGGATTATGAGAATTAATAGCATGGTTCCGATGTCTTTGTAGAAGTTTACAACAAGTGTCTGTGCCGAGACTCAACCCGTCTATAAACAAGCAAGTGTTTCTACAAGGCATCCAACCATAACATTAGTATTTCATTCTTTAAATGAAGCACAATAATGGTGAAGATTGAAATGTAGTCATGAAGATCTAGCCGGGGTACTTGCCTTGAACCAATGAGTCTTTCTATGTCAAGAGTCATCTATGTCATAGAAAGTGCTCATGGTTATACAAAGTACCTTAGCTTTGCTAGATGCATTCAATCATTCAATAAACAAGTGAAATATAAAGCATTAAGCATAAATGAGATGCACAAATATAACTTCCGGATGATTTATACATTGTCATCACCTCTCACTAAAGAGTGAATGAGAAACTACTCACTCTTCATGGCTTTGGTAAAGCTAGAAAAGTGAGTGATGCTCATCCCTCTAAGTAGAGGAGTTACAAGATAAAACACATTACACAAGGAGCCGATCTTCAACGAAAAATGAGTGAATCACGTTCCACCCTTCACAGCTTTGGTAAAGCTCTAGAAAGGTGGAAGAGTTTCACTCCTCCAAGGGAAGAAGGAAGCTCAAACAATGGAAGCAAATGAAACTAATAATGAAAGTAGAAGAAAGCTAGTCACTTTTGGAGGGTTTCCACCTCAACCAAAAGATGATCTATCTCCCCCTATGCAAGTAAATGTAAGCCTAAGTCTAAGACTAATTCTACAACTTTTCTGCTCTAAGTGTTGGTCTCCTTTTGAAGCTCCCACAATGGGAGTATTTATAGGCAAAGGGGAGAGGGGCAAGGGAGTGTGGCAGAATAGTACAAAGTCTTGAAATTCTAAGAGAAAGCCCCAAGGTCCGGATAGAAAATCAACTACTCTGTAGCTTGTCTGGGGACAACGTTCGAACGTTGTCTGGCGTTCGAACGTTGTCTCCTGTCTTTGCTTGATGGGCGTTCGAATGCCAGTCAGAGTTTGAACCTCCTACTCAAGTGGCCTGTGTTCTTCTATGAGAGAAACTTCCACACGCCATGTACCATTGCCCTTGCACTCAGCAGCTTGGTCCTCAATAATTCAGGAGAACGTTCGAACGTGTATTGGCGTTCAAACGTGGCACTCAAGTGCCTCTATGTTTTCCTTCCTAGCTGCAACATGCCATGTATCAACACTTTAGCAGTCAGGTCTTCAATAATTCAAGAAAACGTTCGAACGTGGATTGACATTCAAACGTTCATGCCTTGTTTCAAGCTTCTCCCATTTTCTTCCAGAACATGCTAGTGTTGAATGAAAGTTTGATATTTATTGCCTTTAGGCCCTTGTACAATTTATGTCCTGCAATGTCATCATTTAAACTCCATCAAAGTATAATTAGTCTTCAAAAGGCATAATAATATGCTAATTTTAACTTCTAATCAGTAGGCTTGCTCAGTATAAATTTGGTTTTGCTGGGCTCGGGGTAACAGACTATTAACTGTAATCAAATTCAAAATTTGGTATTTGTCCGTCAAGTCCCCTTGCTTTATGTATTTATGTGGCCTTCCCGATTCATAATCTGGATTGCCCATCAATTCTATCCCTACATTAGTTAAATCAGGCAATTGAGTGTAAGGATATTGCGGGTTGGGTGGTCTTTGCATGGGATGAAAAATATCGGCTATAGTAGCAGGTGTAACTTGAAAAGCTCTACCCCGAACAAACACGCGAAGTTGTCTTTCCCCAGTTATTTCTGCATTACTATAAAACTCACAGACCAAACAGTCATATGCAGGAGCAATAAACTTAACATAATCTAGCCATCCACGTGCAGCAAGAATTTGTCTAACTCCTATATTCTCAAAATCTTCATAAATTACTGGCCTTTCAGGAATAATATTTTTAGAGAGAAAATGAGCATCATACCAGGCTTGTTGATCAACATTTTCAAAAATCACCTCATTGTAGACATTTCCTGGCTGGGGTTGTTGCAGAGGAGCTTCTGGTTGTGGAGGTTGATCCCTTCTTGCTCGACTCGAAGAACCTCTCGTTCTTTGCCTTGGATTCATTTTTTGAATGATTTCTCTCTAAATACTTTCTTTCAACTGATTTCAATTGGTAGAAACCTTAGAAATTGTATGGGTAAGTAAATGATCGGAGAAAATTTGAAGAAAAACGGTTAAATGTAGCAGATTTGAGAAGAAATCCTTGAGGAAAGTCGCTGGTTTCGAATTCTAGCTTAGGAGGGAACTGGAACTGATCGGTTATGGGGGCTGATGGGTATTTATATCTGCACTACCGTCCGGATGCCAATACCACCGTCCGGACGGTGCTGGTACACTGGAATTTGCATTGCACTGCACTGCTGACTGCTGACTTTTTGCTTTCTTCAGTCTCTTGCAGTTACAAAATTAATTATGACTTTAAACATTCTACATAACTTGCTAACCACTCTTTTTTTTTCAAATAATTGGTTTTATTAATTATTTATTTGTTATTTAGTATTTACTCATTTTCCTAATTTAATCTATAGCTATTTAAATTTTATGTACCATTCCCAAAATTATTTATTAATCACGTCTAATCAGAATCAGAATCTTCCAAATCAACAACACCAGTGACACGGTTAATTTCACTTCTCACGTATCTTGACAACATAGGAGTAGAATAGGATGGCGTCTCAGGATATTCCTTACTCTGCCCATGCCTAATCCATTGAAGATGATCTAACGCTCGACCTGAAATTGATTTCGCACACTGATTACATTGTCTCAAATGCATTAAACGACCACACCTCACACAACCACCAAGACGATTTGCTCGTCGGCGTTTAACAAATAAACTTTTTCCGCACAAGGGTTTTGCTTGACTTTAAAAAATTTCTAAATTTCTAACAAATCTAGATTTTTGCATGATCAACGAATGTATGTTTTTCGGAAAATGGCGCAGTAAAATTAAACTTAACCAAAACATTTTCTTGTCCATTGTACAATTATTTTTTGAAAAATTTTAAAAATGACTCAAAATTGACTTACTATCCGGTTCTTTAACGTCTACTAGTCACAAAGACGAACAGATTTATAAAAAGTTCTTTAACGTCTGCCAGTCACAAAGACGAACAGATTTATAAAAACACAAAAATACATAAATTTTAATATTTTAAATAATTCCCTTCCCCCCAACTTAAATTAAACATTGTTCGCAATGATTAAAACTGTGAAAATATAGAAATGCTAATCAAGTGTGGAGAACAATATAACTGATAATTCAAAACCTAATATGTAAATCAAGCAACAAACAATTAGTACTACTATTTACAATCAAACAATAATATAAATTTTTCAGAACACATAGATTGGCTCTAACAGTTGTATAGAAGTTACATCTTAAGTGAATCCATCATAATAGGATTTAAGCCTTTGACCATTTACTTTGAAAATATTTCCGGTTACTGGATTCTCAATTTCAATTGCCCCATAATCAAAAACTTGCTTGACAATATAAGGACCTGTCCATCTAGATCTTAACTTTCCAGGAAATAAAAGGAGTTTTGCATTATATAACAGAACTTTCTGAGAAGGTTCAAAAGATTTCCGCATGATATTTTTATCATGAAAATTTTTTGTTCTAGATTTAGCAATCTTTGCATTTTCATAAGCTTCATTTCTTAATTCTTCCAATTCATTAATTTAAAGTTTACGAGATACTTTAGCTTTTTCCATATCAAAATTCATCATTTTGACTGCCCAATATGCTCGATGTTCTAATTCTACAGGCAAGTGACATGGTTTACCATAAACTAACCGATAAGGAGACATTCCTAAAATAGTTTTATATGCAGTACGGTAAGCCCAAAGCGCATCAGTTAATCTCAAAGACTAATCCTTACGATCTGGATTTACTGTTTTTTTTCTAAAATGTATTTTATCTCTCTATTAGCTAATTCAGCTTGTCCACTTGTCTGTGGATGATACGGAGTGGATATTTTATGAGAAATCGAATATTTTTTCATAAGATTTTTAAAAAATTTATTACAAATATGTGATCCACCATCACTAATAATGGTTCGAGGAATTTCAAATCTGAACAAAATATTTTCTTTTAAAAACTTGACCATTGTTCTGTGATCATTATTTCTACATGGAATTGTCTCTACCCCTTTAGAGACATAATCGAATGCAACCAAAATGTACAGATATCCAAAGGATGGGGGAAATGGTCCCATAAAATCTATGTCCCAACAATCGAAAATTTCAACAATTAAAATAGGGTTTAACGACATCATATTTATTTTTGAAATATTTCCCATTCTTTGACATCTGTCACAATTTAAACAAAAGATATGTACATCTTTAAAAAGAGTTGGCCAATAAAATACACATTGCAAAATTTTAGCAGCGATTTTCTTTTAAGCAAAATGGTCTCCGCAAGCTTCAGAGTGACAAAATTGAATTACCTGACCAATTTTATGATTAGGTACACAACGTCTTATTATCTGATCTTTCCCAGAAAAAATTATGTACCTCACTTAGAAACTTGTTTCTATCAGTCCAGGTATAATTAGAAGGAATAGTACCAGTAGCTAAATAATTGGATATATCTGCATACCATGGTACTTATGTTATTGCAAAAAGTTGTTCATCTGGAAAAGTTTCTCTAATTGGAATTGGTTCTTCCTTTATATCATAATTTAGCCTTGACAAGTGATCTGCTACCACATTTTCAATTCTTTTTTTATCCTTAATGATTAGATCAAATTCTTGAAGTAACAAAATCCAACGTAGGAGACGTGGTTTAGCATCTTTTTTAGTAAATAAATATTTTAAAGCTGCATGATCAGTAAATACAACAATTGATGATCCAACCAGATATGAACGAAATTTATCTAATGCAAGCACAACAACAAGTAATTCTTTCTCTGTAGTAGAATAATTCATTTGTACATCATTTAGAGTTTTGCTTGCATAGTAAATAACATAAGGTTTTTTTTTTCTTTTCTTTGACCTAACACAGCTCCTACTGCATAATCACTTGCATCACACATTAATTCAAAAAGAGTGGACCAATCAGGAGGTTGCATAATAGGTGCAGAAATAAGCATGTTTTTCAATTTATCAAATGCTAATTGACATGCATCATTCCATTCAAATAATATATCATAACATAAAAGATTACATATAGGTCTAGATATTGAACTAAAATTTTTAATAAATCTTCTATAAAATCTTGCATGACCTAGAAAAGATCGAACATCTTTTACAGTTTTCGGTAGAGGAAGATTAGCTATCAAGTCAATTTTGGGTTTATCAACTTCAATCCCTTTTTCAGAAACTATATGACCTAAAACAATACCTTGTGTAACCATGAAATGACATTTTTCCCAATTCAAAATAAGGTTTGTTTCTTCACATCAAATAATCACTTTTTTAAGATTTTCTAAACATAAATGAAATGAATCACCATATAACGAAAAATTTTCCATAAAAATTTCTGGATACTGTTCTACCATATCACTAAATATACTTAACATGCAACTCTGAAAGGTAGTTGGCGCATTACATAATCTAAAAGGCATCATTTTATAAGCAAAAGTACCAAAAGGACATGTAAATGTGATTTTTTCTTGATCATCTATTGCAATTTCAATATGATTAAAACCAGAATATCCATCTAAAAAATAATAATATTGGATGTTCAATGACCCTGTGACATTGAACGATAGCATTGTGAGGGAATTCTATGCTCAAATTTAGATTAATGAGTCTGATCCTCATGTTGACCACTTTCAGACCTCATTGCTACTATACTGGATCTTCCTAGGGTTGAGAAAAATTACCTTAGTCCCGGACCGGTTGACCTACTGCATCCTCTCCATGTAGTTGCTACTGAGCTATATGGCATTGACCATCCTTAACACTGGGTTACATTAAAATTTTTCAAAAAATCTGTGACCTCATAGTACAGGATGCTTAATCTTGTAGCTAACTACAATGTAGAGCCGCCTACTCATGTCTTAGAATTCCCTATTCCTAGAGCTCATATGCTTTATGCAATTGGTAAAGGGTTTGGTTTTGATTTCTCTATGATGATCTTTGGGTATACTCATAGGGATTTTTTAGAGGGAAGAGTATCACATCTATTGCCCTTTGAGTCTCTTGTTACTCGCATCTATCAAGGGAAGGGTGTTGCAGTTCTACCGAGTGACCAGTTGTAGAACCCTCTGAGGCCTTTGAACAATAGTTGAATGAAGTTGAGTAAGGCCCAAGTTAACTATGTTGAAGAGAGAGGAGAAACGAGAGGAGACTGTAACGCCCCAAATACCCCATTGGACGGCATTACATACTAACAACCATTTGCACCATGAGAGCACTAATAAAATCCATAAATAACCGGGTCCTTAATTTAACAAAATTCGGGCAGAGTCTCCTTTGTTCGGGGAGCTCTACCCAAAACACAACCTGTGCAATTATACTACATCGACCACACCGGGTCCATTTATCCATAAAATATTTACAACATTATCTCAAAAGATTTTCATTCACCGTATGTAATACCCACAATAACATTCTAAAAGAATAAGTCAAGCCATGACCACAATATCAAAAGAATAAACCCAACAATGGCATTTACATTTCCAAAGAATTAAACTATGATAACGCAGCGGAATAACAAAAGAAATCTAGACTACACAGTGTTCCAAAAGAATATTATAGTCTAGAACAAAAGTAAAAGACATCTCTAGATATCCCACTCGGGATCCAAGTATCCCTCTAGTGAAGCCTCTCCATGACCCGGCTCATTAGCACCGAGCTCATCCTCTGGCACAAAATCTGAAAAATGTTCAACTGTAGGGGGTGAGCACGAAGCTCTGTAGAAAAATCCTCCCAAACCCAAACAAGGTTTAGAAAAGTATATAAAACGGTCGGTCTCATTTCATAAATAACATATATAACATTTGAAGTAAAACGAGGACATTTAAACAGATCTCAAGTTTAGATAGCAACAATAATTGAAATGGATAAATAAACACAATATACCATTGATAATCCATTCTACCATAACCGTTTCCAACAAGTTCTCGCGGAATCCCATACTTCCCGAAACTCTTGTCGAAACCATTTCTGGTAAAATGCACGATAACCCACACTGTATGTCCGACACAACCCACGTTACTAATCCGTGATCATTAGTGATAGGAAAAGTTCATACCCACACGGCGTACAAAGGCGTCTACCCACTCCCTGTGGTAGGAAAAGTTCATACCCGCGTGGCATACAAAGACGTCTACCCACTACATGATCCCCGGTCAATAGTAATCCATGTTCGTATCGTACAACCACACAAGAGATAAAATACCAACAAATATCTCACATAACCAACAATACCATAAACCCCCCAATTTTTCAAGCAAATTCCATAAAATCCACAAATCCATCATGAGACAATTTCAAATAAACAATAAAGAAAAATACAAGAGATCATGCACAATAGCATTTCAATACTCAACACAAAGAACTATAGTTTTTCAAAGCCAAATTTGAGTGAAGATAAAGAGAGAAATCCATGTTTCTCACAAACTAAGGTTTTTATGGCTCTCCACCCATAACTTTTCTCAAAACATAATAAAGTTTGCAATAATACCAAGAGACAAGGAACCCATAGCAAATAGATATGATTAGAAGTCCCAATCATACATATATAATAACCCTAGCCTCAATGTAAGTGAATGGAAGGAAACCCCTACCTTTTTAATCCAAAGCTCCAAGCAAAGACCCAAGCTTTAAGGACTCCCTTAGTCCCTTTTCTTGCTCCCTTATTACTTTCTCCTAGGGTTCTAAGAGATTTGAGTGAGAGTGAAGTGAAAGTATAGAAGAGAGAATGGGTGGAGAAGTGGGTTCTTGAAAAACTAGGGTTTGATTTTCTTGGAAGTGTAAATCCCTCTTGATCTTGTATTTTTCTCCTCCTTTATCTCCTCCTAGGGTTCTAAAGTGTTTAGGGTGAGAGTGGAGTGAGGAATGCGGCAAATGAGGGCTTGAGGTGGTGTTTTAAACCCAAAAATTCCGACTTTTTAACTGTTCGGCGAGTGTCAGAGAAAGCATACCGGTACCGCGTACCGGTACGGTTATGCTACTGGAGTTGGGCGTACCGGTACGGTTTGACTGACATATTTTTGCTCCGACTTCTAGTGCAGTTTTGACCCATTTAGAGGTCAAATTGGAAAATTTTCATGATACACTTTTGTAGCCCTAGATGTCTACTATCTACTGTACAAATTTCAGATCCATTGGAGATCACAATAAAAAGATATGACCTAAATACTAGAAGGTGTCCCAACTCCTTTTTACCCAAATTCGCTCTAAGTGTGTTTTCACTCCGGAATACTTCCTAACTTCCAATACATCCCATATTACCTCTCCCAATGTTTTTAGACCTTCCGGATTCAATGGAAGCATTATTTTGACCTAAATTCTTTTAGAAACTTACATAATTCCTCTTCTCAAGCTTACACACATTCGACACTTAAACGTTATAATCCATTTGTCTCCCTAGTATTTATTCCTACTATTACAATCTATTTAGTTTATTCTTACATCATTGCTTATATTAGAATTACTAAAAAATTATATTACTATATTAATCTAAACATGTGGGGGTTTACAGAGACCCACTAGTGCATTCTCAGACTAGTACATCTAGGACACCACAACCACCACACAAGTCTAGCTCTGATAGCCTTGCTGTCCAATTAGCATTAGTAGTTGATATTCTTATGGGGATGCAATAGTGCATGGGGGATGTAAAATCCGGGAAAATTAAAAACTTTATTAAAAGGGGAAAAATGGTAATTAGTCGTTACGGTGCGGGTTGAAAACTTGAATTTTTCTAAAACTCGGATCAGGAAACGGACCTCACCATTGGATTCATATTGCGAAATCTAGCTACCCAGTCAATTTTTATTGAATTCCGAGACAATCGTATTTTTCACGTTTTCCGAGAAGATCGGGCGTTGCACGACTAAAATAAATGCGAAAAATCAACGCCAAACAAATCCATTTTTTAAAATCAAGGGGTTGGGAGCTAGAGCTTAGAGGAAGTTTTCTTAGGTATTCTTGGTGATTTGCTTCCTTGATTAAGTTCAAGAGGTGAGAGTTTCCTCATATTTAGGATTGCTTTCAATTTCAATATGTTTGAGTTAAAGTCTAGTTTGTTAGGGTTTTTTCTTTTTTACCCTTACAATGACTTTTATGTCTTGCCTAGACCAGAGGAATGTTTAGGTCTTTTTATACTATTGTTTGGCTATATATACGAGGCTCTACACTTAGTTTGTATCCCTTTCACTCACATATTTCTCTAGTTAGTATCAGAGCCAAAACCCTAGCCCCTACCTGTAACCCTATCCCTAGCCTCCTATACCTCGTTGCAACAGCCTGGTGCCACCAGCAGCCAGAACCCAGCCTAACCAGAAGCCAGCCACCCGTGCCGCCACCAACAACCAGCGACAACCCCGCAAACCAGCAAACCTTCCCATCATACCAATAACCTAACCCACCAGCAAACCCACGCATCCAGTAGTGAAACCACCATAACATCCCAACCACAACAGCAAACCCACCTTAGCAACAGCAACACAACCCCCATGCCACAACGACATAACCTACTGCCCACAGCTACCTAACCAGTGAACAACGACGGCCAGCCAATGCCCACTGCCCAGCCACCTAACCATTCCACAGCGACACAACCCACTGCCCACAACCATCTAACCAGTGAACCAACTAACAAACAACGATAGCCACCAATCGCTGCCCAGCCCATTGCCTAGCTGATTGATGAAAAACGTTGTTGTTTCCTAACCTCTTAACATCATCCCTCAATGTATGTATGGCTTATGTGTGAAAGGGAGTGTCACTCTCCCTCGGGGTGATGCAAGAGATTAGGCAACAACGGATTGGTGGAAAATGGAATGAACAAAATGTGAAATGAAATGCGGGTGTGTGAACAAAAGTGCTCTCCAATCGCAAAGAGTCTTTTGTGTGTCGGTGTTTTACTTGGAAAAGTATTCCAAGGTCGTCTCCTCAGGGAAGGAAAGTTCAAGTTGTGTGAAGGTGATTTTTGCAAAAGGGAAAGAAAGTGAAATCTTTTGTTTGTGTTTTGTGTTTGAAGTTTTTGAATGAAAATGCAATGAAAACAAATGTTGGCTAATCCAAAGTGGTCATTCCAATGGGAATCCCATCTCAACTCCAAACCTTCCTCCAATGGTGCTTAAATGAACGATTGATTCGTGGGAAGCTAGGGACAAGATGGTGGTGAGGGTTCAAGCATACACCGTGACAATGCCTACGGTGTATCAAGAACTCACAACCAAATGGAGGTGAGGATCCAAGCATAACCCGTGACCAGGCCTACGGGATATCAAGGACTCACAACCACGTCCACTCTCAACCCAGTCAAACCGAACCACCGTACACCGAGTGGAGGAAAAAAGAAGAGTTGAAATGGAACACCCAAGAGGAAATCTCCCTTGGATTAACCAACTTAAAATCTAACTACTCATGAAAGCAAGAAAGAAATGCATAATGTAAAGAGACATAATTGAAATGGAGCATGAAACTTAAATTAATGCAAGAAATCTTAAACTAAGAAGAAAAATATTCAATACCCATTTTAAACTTAAAATGAAGAAAGCTTGAAAGCATTAATGGTGAAATCTAAAATGCAAGACTAAACTTGAAATATACTCGAAATAAAGGAGATTACAATACAAGAAATAAAGATTACAAGAAGATTAAAGCTTACAGGAACGAAAATGGAAAAGAAAATGCAAGAACATAAGCTTTCTACTATTCATCATCTTCTTCACTAAAACTAAGCTTAGGTAGCCACCACCTTTGCAATGCTGAATAATGCTGAGTATATGGAGTGTGAGCCTTCAAATTTCGTGCATGGTGGTCCCCCCTAGCTGTGTGAAAGGCCTCCATCAATAGGGGGCTGAATGGATGGGTGTTGCAGGCTAGGACAAGCCTCCCCCAGGCTACCCCTTCTCTCCCATCCTCCTTAATGCAACGGCCTCCAAAGTCTTTTAATTGTGTAAGGGAGGCATGGAAATGTGTAAGGAAATGTTGGGGGGCAAGTGGGAGAAGTGTAGGTGGGACCCCAAGCAAGTGGAGATGAGTTTGCAGGCGTTTTTGGGCTGTTCGTACACCAGTAGCTTCAGCGTACCGGTATGGTTTTTCTGCTCCGGACCAGTTTTTGTAGAATTGGCATAAATTTTGATCCAACCGTCCGATTGAGGTGAAATTTTGACACAATATAGAACACATCCAGATCTACAACTTTCATGTTTTGAACTTTTTCAGATTCGATGTGGATCATGGTCAAAATGGAGTAAAACCGAGGCTCTTCAACCCAGTGGTGTGGCTGCTGGCGCTTTTGTTCCCAAACACCAATACCTCCTTGATTTCTTCACTTTTAAGCCTCCAAATCTTCATGTAATGTGTACATGCCCTCACCACACATCCATCATAGTTGCAAGGTCCTAAAATACATGATTTAAGCTATAAAAACATGCAACCTCGAGAATTCAACATTATTCATAAAATCGGCTAACTCTAAGTACTTAGATGCAAAAGTTGAGTTAAAATGCATGTAATGAGGCCTTGAAATATACAATATTTTGTGCTCATCACTAGCTCACTACCCAGCCCACTGCCGACATTCCCGATGCTAGTTTGCCATGCCTTCGTGCTTCGCACTCTTCGTCGTAGTGTTGTCATCTCTTCACGCCATCTCTTTTTTCCTAGAGTTACAACATCTAGGAATTTTTTAGGAGGGGTCGAATCCCCTTATTCGTTGATTTGCTTTTGATGCAATAGATCACTTATATATTTACTAGATTTATGGGCATTGTGACTTGATTATTTAGGAGCTTTCTGGACCTTCTTTATCTGTCGCTACTGTTTGAGCGGTAGTATATTGTTCTCCCTTATTTTGTCCCTCTATTTATCTTAGAATATTTTCTATCATGGGTGCCCAAGTATTGTTGTTGATATGGCTACTACTGAGGGACTTGAGACCCCTACTGTTAGTACTTCCACCTAAAATGTACCGCATGGTTCTCCTACTTTTATGTTTGAAAGTATACACCTACTGGCATAGTTGAATTACCGAAAATGCCAGGCATGATCTCTTAGAAGGTTATGACACAATTGTTGAATGGTCGTATCGTTGTTGAGTGGTCCCATTCATTCTAGCTTTTCTTAAGCCATGTAGGGAAGCTTGGTTAGCTGACAGGATCTCACCCAAAGCCAGCTGATGACGACCCTGGATATTCTACATGGTTCTCTAAGAACTGCACTATTCTTGGATGGTTATTTGGCTCGATGGAGCCATCTGTTTGTAGGATTCACCAGTTTCATAGCTCTATTCTGAAGCTATGGAGCGCATTATTAGAGATGCATTCCCAATCATGATATTGAGTTCATGTTTATGAGATCAAGAGCTCTCATATGCTTGGCAGGGAGATGTCATAGTTCAGGATTGTTATGGCTATTTGACCTAGTGTTAGGTTAAGTATGAGACTCTACGTCCTCTTGCTGCTATTCCGAGGATAGAGCCCAAGGGAGCGACATTCCTACATACTCGGGAGCAAGAGGATAGGATTCACAAGTTCCTTATGGGGCTTCGTGATGAGTTTGAGGGACCTCATTCCCAGATCTTGTCGATGATGAGGCTTCCATCCCTTTATGAGATGTATGCGATGATTGAGCAGCATGAGCTCCGCATCCATATTGCATCACTTCCAGTTGCATCTTTGACTCCTCTGGGTGACCAGATGGCCCTTGCAGCTACTATAGGGTCTCGTTCAGGACCCTTAGTAAGGGGTGGATAGCACCACGACCTGCGCCATCAGGGCGCCCCAGATTAGCGCAGACAGGGGGATTCTCATCAGTGTGATTATTGTGGCCGATAAGGATATCTCAAGGATGCTTGCTGAAAGCTCCATCTAGAGCTTAAGCCACCTCCTCATGGTCGTACTACTGCTATTGTTGAGGTACCACCACATACTGCCACTACTATTGCTACTGCTCCTCCTTGGTAGAGTGATACGGATGCTATCACTTTTCGATTGGATATACTTATGTCAGTCCTGACTTCTCAGGATCCGACTACTGCTTCTGCGACTACTACAGGTATACCTCGTGCCTTTCATGCTTGCGCTAGTCCGTCTTCCCTTTGGATGTTGGACTTGGGTGCGAATGGTCACATGACAAGTGAAACCCATCACTTCACCACTATTGATGAGTAGTTTCATACACAGTTTTAGTTAGCATATGGGACACATGCCCCTATTGTTAGTAGGGGTACTGTCTGCCTCCCATATGGCTTTACATTATATACAGTTTTTCATGTGCCAAAGCTGGCCATGAATCTATTATCTGTACATTAGTTAGCCAGAGATTTTCACTACGCAGTTGTGATCTTATCTGATTTGTGTTATTTGTAGGACCTGAGTATTAGGAGGATTATTATCACATACATCACCTACACATGCTTTATATATATATATATACTAGGGGTAACCCGTGCCAGAAGGCACGGTGTAACGTAAGTGAGAAGTGATGAATTTGGGAGGGTAGAAATTCAATGTGAATTATTTTGAGATGGATGTTGGAGGCCGTTAAATGAGTCTATTTGAGACCGTCGAATGGACTTATTGAAATCTATCATATTTAATATTATAGATGTGACACAAATAAAAGTAATATTCTATAATATTTAATCTTCTTACAAATTCTATATTTTACTTATTTTTTGCTATATATTCTATAATTTTTGAACCAAAGGAATTTCCAACACTCTAAGGAATCAATTTTAGTTTGCTAATTTTAAGAGATTTGGTATGGACTTTTTTTTTTGTTTTATTCTAGTACCCAACTTGTTTGACCATTAATTTTCTTTTTCATAAATCATTACAGCGGGCCCAATTAAGAATATCCAAAAATATATAAAAAACATATATAACTAAAAAAAAAAAGCAGGGTGGTCGTAGACCCCTCCTCTATCCGCCACTGCCAGAGAGAGAGAGTGAAGAGTGAGAAGATAAATGTAAAATTTAATCTGAATGGTTTTCAGAGAGATGTTGGTGGTCGTTGGATTAGTTTATTTGAAACCATCGGATGAACTTATTGAAGTCTTTCCTGTTTTATATTATAGATAAATCCACGAAATATGATAGAATTGACTGAAAAAAACATTAATTTATATACATGTAATGAAAATCGAACATTAATTTATGTACATGTAATAAAAAACGAGTCAAATCTAATTTATCAAAAAGCATATTGCCAAATATGTTCTATCAAAAAAAGTTCCACAAATATCATTTATAAAATATTATTATTTTTAATTAGTACAAGTTATTATAAAATTATTAATTTATAAGAATATATTAGCGTTGAATTTTCTTAAGAGAAAAAAAAATTAGTCTTGAACTTTTGATTCAAGATATGTGTAAGATATGTTAGTTTAAGATAATTAATTAAATAAATAAAATTAAAATTAATTATATTAAATATAAATGTATTAAGTAGCGCTCTTGTTTTTTTATTTGTTAAATTGATAAGTTTTTTTTTAATCAAAATGTTATTATTGTGTCTTATAAAAATTCAAAATGTTACACTACACAGATGATATTAATGACAAATTTGACTCATTTAATTATTATGTTAAAGAAAATCTTGTGTTCCAAAATTAGTCATAATCGTTGACCGATTGGGGGAAATATTAAGGAAAAAAAAGATAATTTATTGACCGTTAGATGAATGAATTTGAGACCGTAGGATGATCTTGTTGAAGCCGCCATGTTTTATATTATAGATTGACTTAAAAAAAATATTAATTTATATACATGTAATCAAAATCGAGTTAAATCTAATACAAACTAAAAATTTAATTTATCAAAAATCATATCGCCAAAATATTTTCTATCAAAAAATGATCTACAAATATCATTTATAAAATATTATTTTTTTAATTAGTACAAGCTATTACAAAATTATTAATTTATATGAATATATTAGCGTTGAGTTTTCTTAAGAGATTAAAAAAAATTAATCTTGAACTTTTAATTCAAGATATGTGTAAGACATGTTAGTTTGAGATAATTAATTAAATAAATAAAATTAAAATTAATTATGAGATTTTTTTAATCAAAATGTTATCATTATATCTTATACAAATTTAAAATGTTACACTACACAGATGATATTAATGGCAAATTTGACCAATTTAATTATTATGACAGAGAAAATTCTGTATTCAAAGATCAATCGTAATCGTTGACTGGTTGGGTGGGAAAATATTAAGAAAAAAAAAGGTTAATTTCTTGACCATTTGATGAATGAATTTGAGATTGGAAGATATGTTCAAGATCAGCCATAATCGTTGACTTTTTAAGGGGGAAAATATTAAGGAAAAAAATTATAATTTATTGACCGTTGGATGAATGAATTTGAGACCATAGGATGTGTTCCAAAATCAGCCGTAATCGTTGACTTTTTGGGGGAGGAAATATTAAGGAAAAAAATTATAATTTCTTGACCGTTGGATGAATAAATTTGAGACCATATGATCGATTTGTTGATTTTTTGTCACAAACTGTTCAGTTGTGGCGTGACTGTTTTGGGCATACAATTTTTAAATATTTATGTATATTGTTTCTTACTTTGAGCAATGCTTGTGTTGGTGGTAAACTTGACTGTGTTATATGTTCCCTATCGAAACATGTTGTACCAGTTATATTACTCGCATGCACCAGTCACCCAGGCCATTTGACCTAATAAACTCTGATATTTGGGGTCCCTCCCCTATTACTACTCTATCAGGTGCTCGATACTATGTGACATTTATAGATGACCATACCCATTTTACTTGGGTCTAACTTTTGCATAGGAAGTCCGATGTACTCCCTGTCATCACTCAGTTTCTCCATATGATTAAAGCACAATTCGATGTCATTATTCGTGCTCTTCGTTCGGATAATGCCAAAGAATATGTGTATGATGCCTTAGTGTCTCATCTTTCTGCTCAGGATATCCTTCAGTAGCTCACTTGCCTATATACTCCTGAGCAAAATGGAGTTGCTGAAAAGAAAAATATGAGTCCAATAGGGATGGTACATTGTATGCTTAGAGGTATGGGGGTACCAAGATCTTATTAAGCATATTGATGCACCTCAGGCTATGTAGGTAATTGATGAGCACAAAATATTGTATATTTGAAGACCTCATTACTTTCATTTTAACTCAACTTTTGCATATAAGTACTTAGTGTTAGCCAATTTTATGAATAATGTTGCATTTTCAATGTTGCAAGTTTTTATAGCTTAAATGATTGATTTTAGGACCTTGCAACTATGATGGATGTGTGGTGAGGGCATGGACACATTACATGAAGATTTGGAGGCTTAAAAGTGAAGAAATCAAGAAGGTATTGGTGTTTGGGAACAAAAGCACCAGCAGCCACACCATCTGGAAATAGAGCCTCGGTATTCCTCCATTTTTACCATGATCCACTTCGAATCTAAAAAAGTTCAAAACATACAAGTTGTAGATCTGGATATCTTCTGTATTGTGTCAAAATTTCAGCTCAATCCAACGGCTGGATCAAAAGTTATACCGATTCTATGAAGAATGATCCGGAGCAGAAAACAGTACCGGTACTGCGTACCGGTACTTCGAACTCCAGAAGGTTTAAAGTACCAGTACGCTCCCAGAACACCTGCAAACTCTTCTCCACTTGCTTGGGGGTCCCACCATTGATTCTCCCACTTGTTCCCCATCATTCTCTTACACATCTACATGTCTCCCTTACACAAGATGAGGACTTTGAAGGCTTGGGCATTAATGGAAGAGAGAGAGAAGGGGGTTGCCATGTGGGTTGCAGGTGAAGCTTGTCTTGCCTGTCAAGACCCATCCATTCAGCCTCCCATTGATGGGAGGCCTGCACACACCTTGGGGGGGACCACCATGCACGAAATTTGAAGGCAAACACTCCATTATATTCAACAATTGACAAGCATTTCAAAGTGTGGCTACCTAAGCTTAGTTTTAGTTCCATGTAGAAGGTGATAAATAGTGTAATGTAAGTTTATGTTTTTGCATTTTCCTTTCCATTTCAATTGTTGTAAGTTTTAAACTTCTTATAATCTTCATTCCTTGCACTTTAATCTTAGTTGTTTCAAGTTTATTCCAAGTTTACTTGCATGTTCTTCATTTCACCATTGTTGCTTCAAAGTTTCTTCATTTCATCTTTTAAAATGGGTTTTGAATATTTTTCTCCATAGTTCAAGTTTTCTTGCATCGAGTTAAGTTTCATGCTCCATTTCAATTATGTCCATTTACATTATGCAATGTCTTTCCTTTTACCATGAGTAGCTAGATTTTAAGTTGGTTAATCCAAGGGAGAACTCCTCTTGGGTGTGCCACTTCAACTCTTTTTCATTCCTCCTCTCAGAGTACGATGGCTCAGTTTGACTGGGTTGGGGTGAGGACATCGTTGTGAGTTCTTGATACACCGTAGGCATTGTCACGGGGTATGCTTGAATCCTCACCTCCATTTTAGTCCCGAGCTTCCCACGAATCAATCGTACTTCTAGGCTCTATTGGAGGAAGGCTTGAGTTGATTTGGTATTCCCATTGGAATGACCTCTTCAGATTAACCAACATTTGTTTTTCTTGCATTTCCATTCACAAACACAACCACAAAACTCAAACAAAAGATTTTACACTTTTCCCTTTTGTTCACCAAAATCACTTTCACACAACTTGACCTCTCCTTCCCTGAGGAGACGACCTTGGAATACTCTTCCAAGTAAAACACTGACACACAAAAGACTCTTTGCGATTGGGGAGCACTTTTGTTCACACACCCACATTTCATTTACATTTTTATTCATTCCATCCTCCATTCCGTTGCCCTATCTCTTGCATCATTCCGAGGGAGAGTGACACTCCCTTAGTCCTATAAGCCATACACACATTGAGGGATGATGTTAAGAGGTTAGGAAACAACAACGTTTTTGCTCAATCAGTAATATTTATCAATTCGTTGAGCATATTGATGCACCTATTTTTAGTACTGATGAGATTGCAGGTAGTGAGCCAATTACTTTACCTGATGAGACATTGTCAGTAGAGGATGATGATTTAGGGTGTCATTATCTGCGGCGTGATCGCAGTCCAGTTGTTCATTATGGTTCGACCACCAGAACTTTATATCCGATCTCTAGTTATATTTCTGATGGTAATCTGTCTCCTACATTTTGAGCTTATAGTATGGCCTTATCAGATAGTCCAGTTTGTCGCTCTGTTTTAGAGGCCATGCGGGAGCCTCAATGGGATCTTGTCTCTTTACCTTCAAGGGTGAATCTTGTTGGCTGTTATTGGGTTTACACCCTGAAGTTTCTTGCGGATGGTACTATTGATCGTCACAAGGCTAGGCTTGTGGCTTAGGGCTTTACTTAGGTACCAAGTCATGATTTTGGTGCTACCTTTGCCCCTGTGGCAAAATTGAATACTGTTCAGTTGATTATTTCTCTGGCTATGGAGTACTCTTGGCCTCTTCATCAGTTGAATGTGAAGAATGTGTTTCTTCACGGTGATCTGGACGAGACTATTTATATGGATGCACCACCGGGCTTTTGTGGTGAGGCGGAGTATACTGGGAAGGTATGTCAACTGTGTAAGTCTCTTTATCGACTAAAACAATCACCATGGGTTGGTTCTCTCAGTTTAGTGGTGTAGTTGTACGTTTAGGGTTCACTAGATGTGATTCTGATCATATATGCTTCATTCGAATTTTTGGTGAATTGTGTTCTTGATGAAAATAAAATGGAATCAAGTGTTGGCTAATCCAAAGAGGTCATTCCAATGGGAATGCCAAATCGACTCAAGACGTTCTTCCAATGGTGCCTAGACGTTCGATTGATTCGTAGGAAGCGTGGGACTAAAAAGGAGGTGAGGATTCAAGTATACCATGTGATAAGTCTACGGTGTATCAAGAACTCACAACCATGTCCACACTCAACCTAGTCAAACCAAACCATCGTACACTACGAGGAGGAATGAAATAGAGTTGATTTAGCGTACCCAAGAGGAATTCTTCCTTGGATTAGCCAACTTAAAGCTTAGCTACTTATATTTAATGCAAGAACATAAATGAAGTGAAGAGACATTGTGAACAAATGAAGATTGAAACTTAAATTGATGCAAGAAAAGTTAAACTATGAAGTAGTGCATTGAATACCCATATTAAAAGCTTGAAATGAAGAGAACTCAATACAACAATGGTAGAATCTAAATGGTGTATTTAAAATTGCAATTTACTTGAAATAAATGACATTAAAGACAATAAATGAAGCTTACAAGAGTCTTATAGAAGATTACAAGTGAAATGGATGGAAGAAATGCAAAAATCTAAGTTTTCTCTCTCTAAAACTATGTCTTCCTCCTAGTGCTTCTCACTCTATATCTCTACAATGCTGAATAATACTCAATCAATGCTTCAATTTCGTCCATAGAGGTCCCCCTAGGTGTGTGACAGACCTCCCATCCATAGGAGGCTGAAGTGATGGCTTTGGGCAGGCTAGGACAGCCTACCCAGCAACTCCCAATTTTCTCTCTTCTCTCTCCTCCTCATTAATGCTTGAGCCTTCAAAGTCCAAGCCTAGGGTTAGGGAGGCATGTCTGTGTGTAAGGGATGTTAGGGACATGTGGGAGAATCAATGGTGGGACCCCCAAAGTTGCAGAACTTGAGTTACAGAATCTGGCATTTTTCAGCAAAACCTACCGGTAGGTTTTACTCCAGTAGCCAAAACCTTCTGGTGGACCTAACTCCAATAGCCAAAACCTACCGGTAGTTTTATGACAAACATACCGGTAGGTTTTTTTACTTGTTTTGCTCACATCTTGGTCTTTTCACCTTCCATGCTATTGTCAAGCCTCCCCTTTATCTCCATTAACTTTAAGCACTACGATGGGGGCTTAACTCTTGCCCTTTTCAACTCTTTGCCTACACAAATATCGAAACCCCATTAAATGTAGAAATATCGCAATTCCTCCCATATTCACCACAAAAACAAGTCTAAAAAGGGTGCAAATGTGCAAATGATGTGCAATATTTTGTGCTAATCACACCCCCCAACTTAAGTTTTGCTAGTCCCTAGCAAACTTTACTTTCAAACACAAAGTATAAACTACAAGAATCCATTTAAACAAGTATATCACCAAGCATCTAGAATACAAAAATCAAAATGCAATTAACGAAATGAACTTGGGCGAGATGGGACAAACAATTATGGCATTTTTCATTAATTACTTTCAAAATTTGAGTACACGGAGTTAGAATTCAAAAGGAAACAAAATGGCCCAAAACTCCTAGATACTCTTCTACTAGGCCGATATTTCTACTCCTAGTTGTGTACAACCCAAAATCAAAAAGGACAAAAAACAAGAGCATCACTCATCATCTCCATCCCCCTCGTCCCCATCATTATCTCCGGCATCATCCTCCCACCCTCGTCATCACTCTCATCCCCCTCATCGTTGATTAGCACAAAACATTGTATATTTCATATGCTAATACATTCCTTTTTCACTTGCTTTTGGGGATTAAATGAGTGGAATTATGCTATTTGAGTTATTAACGAAGATTTGTGGTGTTTGCAGATAAAAGGTGATAAATGGTGCTACTTAAAGCCTTCCCAAATGGTTTGAGGAAAATGATGATGAAAGGATGGCTTGAAGACAGCTCAGGAGGTGAGGAAGTCAAGAAATCAGAAAACTAGAGAAACTGTACCGGTACGCCATACCGGTACGCTTAGGCTACTCGAGTTCGCAGTACCGGTACGCTTTGCTGAAACAACCCAGACTCTGCTGCCATTCTCTGCTGCCTCGAGGGTCCCACCAAAGACAATCTCCCACCTACTCTGACTCTTCCAACACCATGGACACCCCTTTGCACATCTCCCCTTGGACTTTTGGAGCTTTGGTGATCAATGAGGAGAGAGAAGAGAGTGATGTTGGGTGTGCAGACAAGATCTGCACGACCCTGTCCAGCCCCCCCTATTGGCAGACCTATGGAGGGAGATCACATCACTCAGCTATGGGACTCTCCAGGGACGTTTTTGGAGGGAGATACACCATGTTACTGGACACACTTTGTAATACACAATAGAATATAGTGAGAGAAGCTCTAGGAAGAAGATGAATAGTGTTAGAGAGAGAAGTTGAGATTTTTACATTTTCTTTCATGCATTGTTTTCCATTATCATGTAAGAATCTTCTAAGCTCTATTCAAAGTCTTGAATGCCATTTATTTCAAGTTGTTTGCAAGTTTAGTCTTCCATTAAAGCTTTCACCATTAATGCTTTTATGTTCTTAAATTTCTTGGCTTTAAATGGGTATTGAATGTATTCCTTCTAGTTTATGCTTCTCTTGCATTTATTTAGCTAGAATATTTATTGTTCTAGAATGTCTTTCATTTACATTGTTGTCTTTCTTTTAACCATGAGTAGCTAAATCTTAAAGCTGGCTAATCCAAGGGAGACCTCCCCTTAGGTATGCCATTTCAACTCATCCCCTTTCCTCCCCTCGGTGTACAATGGTTCGATTTGACTGGGTTGAGTGTGGACCGGAGTGTGAGTCCTTGATATCCCGTAGGCATTGTGACGGGTTATGCTTGGAGTCCCGCTTCCATTTAGTCCCTCACTTCCCACGAATCAGTCGTTCATTTACGCACCATTG
This sequence comes from Ilex aquifolium, assembly GCA_951799425.1. Classification (NCBI taxonomy): domain Eukaryota; kingdom Viridiplantae; phylum Streptophyta; class Magnoliopsida; order Aquifoliales; family Aquifoliaceae; genus Ilex; species Ilex aquifolium. The sequence goes on along the minus strand of OX637406.1, from coordinate 22,810,992 downwards.
GAGGAAGGTTTCGAGTTGATTTGGTATCCCCATTGGAGTGAACCCTTTGGATTAGCCAACACTTGTTTCCCCTTTCAAATTCATCACAACTCAACTCAAAAATCAAACTTCAAACACAAAAGATTTTACACATTCTTTTTACCGAAATCACTTTCAAAACAATTCACATCCTTCCCCGAGGAAACGACCTTGGAATACCTCCAAGTAAAACACGATACGCAAAAGTCTTCTTGCGCTTGGGAAACATTTTTGCCCACTTGCACATTTCATTTTCCACCATTCCCTTGCCCTTTCTTTTGCCATCATCCCCAAGGAGAGTGACACTCCCCTTCATACAAACATCATACATATACATTGAGGGATGATTTTAAGAGTTTAGGAACAACAAGGTTTTTTGCCAAGCATTTTTGGCGCCGTTGTCGGGGAAGGCAAGCGTTGAATCGCGAAGGTAATTTTCGGACAACGGAGGTAAGTCCCGTGATGTTCATCATGGGATGAGGCACGTTGATCCTTGTACATACTTTCGTTTGTTTGCATTTTTAATTGTAGATAGTTTTGTTACATGTGGGGTCGGGACGAACAAAACCGACTAGTTAGACAACCCTTTGACCCCAATATGAACATTGACCAAGACTTATGATTGATGAAAAAACGTTGTAGTTCCTAACCTCTTAACATCATCCCTCAATGTGTATATGGCTTAAGTGTGAAAGGGAGTGTCACTCTCCCTCGGGGTGATGCAAGAGATTAGGCAACAACGGATTGGTGGTGAATGGAATGAACAAAATGTGAAATGAAATGCGGGTGTGTGAACAAAAGTGCTCCCCAATCGCAAAGAGTCTTTTGTGTGTCGGTGTTTTACTTGGAAAAGTATTCCAAGGTCGTCTCCTCAGGGAAGGAAAGTTCAAGTTGTGTGAAGGTGATTTTGCAAAAGGAAAAGAAAATGTAAAATCTTTTGTTTGTGTTTTGGTGTTTGTGTTTGTGAATGAAAATGCAATAAAACAAGTGTTGGCTAATCCAAAGTGGTCATTCCAATGGGAATCCCATCTCAACTCCAAACCTTCCTCTAATGGTGCTTAAATGAACGATTGATTCGTGGGAAGCTAGGGACGAAATGGAGGTGAGGATTCAAGCATACACCGTGACAATGCCTACGGTGTATCAAGAACTCACAACCAAATGGAGGTGAGGATCCAAGCATAACCCGTGACCAGGCCTACGGGATATCAAGGACTCACAACCACGTCCACTCTCAACCCAGTCAAACCGAACCACCATACACAGAGTGGAGGAAAAAAGAAGAGTTGAAATGGAATACCCAAGAGGAAATCTCCCTTGGATTAACCAACTTAAAATCTAGCTACTCATGATCAAATGAAAGACATGCATAATGTAAATGGACATAATGAAGAAATGAAGCATGGAACTTGAACTAAGGCAAGAAAACTTAAACTATGAAGAAAAATATTTAATACCCATTTCAAAGCATGAAAATGAAGAAAACTTAAACAACAATGGTGAAATGTAGAACATGTAACTAAACTTGAAATATACTTGACATAGATGAGATTAAAGTGCAAGAGTTAAGGATTACAAGAAATTAAAGCTTACAACAACTGAAATGGAGAAGAGAATGGAAAAATCTAAGCTTTTCTATCTACTATTCATCATCTTCTTCATTGGATTTTCTAAGCTTAGGTAGCCTCTCCCAATACAATGCTGAATAATGCTGAATATATGGTGTGTAGCCTCTGCATTTTCGTCCATAGGGTCCTCTAGCATGAGTGAACAAGCCTCCCATCAATAGGGGGCTGAATGGATGGGTATGGCAGGCTAGCACAGGCTTAGCCTGCACTCCCCAGGCTTCACCCCTTCTCTCTCCTCTCATTCAATGTCAAGCCTCCAAAGTCTTTAAAATGTGTAAGGAAATGTTGGGGACAAGTGGGAGAATCATTGGTGGGACCCCCAAGCAAGTGGGAAGTGATTTGGAGGCATTTCGAGCTGTTCAGGAAGCGTACCGGTACTGTGTACCGGTACTCTAAACCTTCTGGAGTCGAAGTACCGGTACGCAGTACCAGAACGGTATAGTACCGGTACTGTGTACCGGTACTGTTTTCTGCTCCGGACCACTTTTCGTAGAATCGGCATAACTTTTGATCCAGCCGTTGGATTCAGCTGAAATTTTGACACAATACAGAAGACATCCAGATCTACAACTTTCATGTTTTTAACTTTTTCAGATTCGAAGTGGATCATGGTCCAAATGGAGGAAAACCGAGGCTCTGTTTCCAGATGGTGTGGCTGCTGGCGCCTTTGTTCCCAAACACCAATACCTCTTTGATTTCTTCACTTTTAAGCCTCCAAATCTTCATGTAATGTGTCCATGCCCTCACCACACATCCATCATAGTTGCAAGGTCCTAAAATCAATCATTTAAGCTATAAAAACTTGCAACATCGAAAATTCAACATTATTCACAAAATCGGCTAACTCTAAGTACTTTGATGCAAAAGTTGAGTTAAAATGCATGTAATGAGGCCTTGAAATATACAATATTTTGTGCTCATCAACTTACCCGAGGATGCGAGTGACAATTTTGAGAATGTGGATGCCAACCCGAACATGCAAAGGGGTGGGGGAGTGCAAGAACCTAGAATGCCGAATCCACGAATGCATTTTTCCCCTCCTAGAAATGAAGGGAACAATGTCCAAATTGATCCTCCGGCGAGGTCAATGAAGGAGTTCCTCCAACCCACACGTAGCACCACACCCTCATGCATTCTCTTACCGGTCCAAGCTCATCTCTTCCAAGTTAAGCTTGGGATGTTGCAACTACTTCCTACCTTCCACGGAATTGAAAAGGAAGACCCTTACTTACACATAAGGGAATTTGAGGATGTAGTTGCAACATTCAATGCTAATTATGCTATGGAGGACATAGCTCGTTTAAAATTGTTTCCTTTCTTCCTTAGAGATAAAGCCAAATCATGGTTGTATGCCTTGAGACCTCGCTCCATAACATCTTGGAATCGAATGCTCTCCGAGTTTTTAAACAAATTTTTCCCGGTTCATAGAACCACCGCTTTGAAAAAAGAAATTCAAAATTTTTCGGAGAAGCCAAATAAGAAATTCTATCAATGTTGGGAGAGGTACAAGGAGTTATTGCAATCCATCCCACATCATGGCTTTGAATCGTGGCAAGTGGTTAGTTTCTTCTATGAGGAAATTACACCGAGCCATAGGCAATTCATTGATATGATGTGCAATGACGAGTTTTTGAACAAAGACCCCGATGAGGCTTTAGATTATTTTGACACATTGGCATAAAATGCACAATCATGGAACATTACGGATCCCACCGATGTGCCAAGGTCTTCTTCTCAAGGGGGTAGTCAAACTCAAGGGGGAGGGATATATGACTTGAGAGACCGGGAATACTTGCTTTCCAAAATTTCTAAATTATCAAGGAAAGTTGAGAGTCTTGAAGTCAATAGGAGACACGAGGTGTCCAATGTCTCGAGGACCGAGGAGTTTTGCTCAATTTGTGAGAGTGGGGAGCATTCCATATCGGAGTGTCCCAACATTCCGGCACTTAAGGAAATGTACCACGAGCAAGTCCATGCCTTTAACCAAACGAGGCAATCATTTTCTCCACATTCAAAAACCTACAATCCGGGTTGGAGCAATCACCCAAACTTTAGTTGGAGAAATGATAACCCCATCCCTCATGGTTCAAATGCACACATACCTCTCGTGCCTCCTAAGCAAGGTCAATACCAAAATCAATACCAAGGCCAAGGGCAAGCGTCTAGTTCCCAATACCCCCGGACTAATCCGCAAGGGTATTCGTCAAACCCACCACCACAGAATTTTTCATCAAGTCCACCTCCACAAAATTCTCCCCAACAAGGACCATCTAATCCTCCCACCTACCAACCTCCCCATAAGAGGAACTTGGAAGATGTGCTTTACAACTTCATCCAAAGACAAACCACCTTTAACAACAACATCTCGGCTCAACTCACAAAAATTACCAATGCCATTGGGTTATCACAACAAGAGAAGGGGAAATTCCCCTCTCAACCCCAAGAGAACCCTAAGGGGCAACAAGTCATTGAGTCTTCCGAGCCCACTAATGCGAGTTGTGAGCAACTCAAAGAAGTTACCGCCCTTCGTAGTGGCAAAGAAATTGATAAAACCATTGGGCCAAAGGTCTCACCTAAGGCCACATTGCCATTAGAAAAAGAGATCATAGGTGATGCCGAAGAGGGTGAGGTGAGTGAAAAAAAAGAAAGAAAGGTAGTTGAGCAAGAAGAATTGATAGATGAGAGTGTGCTAATTTCCCCCATACCTGCTCCCTTTCCTAGTCGATTGAAGCCACCCGTCAAGGTGGCCAATTATTCTGATATAATTGAAATGTTCAAGAAGGTGAAAATCAACATTCCACTCCTCGATGCTATTAAGCAAATTCCCTCTTGTGCAAAGATCTTGAAGGATTTGTGCACAGTGAAGAGGAAACATAATGTCCGCAAGAAGGCATTCCTCACCAAGCAAGTGAACTCAATCTTGAAGACAAACACACCACCAAAGTTCAAAGACCCCCGCTGTCCTACCATTGTCATCACAATAGGAAATTACAGGGTGGAGCAAGCATTGCTTGACTTGGGGGCTAGTGTCAATCTCCTACCTTACTCGGTGTACAAGCAACTCCAACTTGAGGAGTTGAAGCCAACCTCAATCACTCTTCAGTTGGCCGATTGAAGCATTCGAACACCAAAGGGAGTGGTTGAGGATGTTTTGGTTCAAGTGGATAAATTTTATTTTCCTGTCGATTTCATTGTGCTTGAAACTTACCCTGCTGCTAATCCTTGCTCCCAAATCCCTGTTATACTTGGTAGACCTTTTCTTGCTACGTCTAATGCTATTATTAATTGCAGGAATGGTCTCATGAAGCTTACTTTCGGGAGCATGTCCATGGATTTCAACGTGTTCAACTTGAATAAACAACTGGGTGATGACGAGGAGGTACATGAGGTTACCTGGATTGACACCTTGATAGAGGAACACTTGGAGTTAATAAGCATTTGCAAGTTGGAAGAGGAGGGATTTGTTGATATGGAGGAGATTGATGGGCCAAAGGAATTTGAAAGTGTAAAAGGGGTAGAGAGATGGACTCCTACATTTGAGAAGCTCCTAATATATGACAAGAAGATTTTTTCGTCAAAAGAGAAGAAGCCCGTGTTGGAATTAAAGCCACTGCCAACCCATTTGAAGTATGCGTACCTTGGAGAGGACGAGACTTTTCCTGTGGTGATTAGCTCAACCTTGGAGACCAAACAAGAAGAAGACCTTTTGGAAGTGTTGAGAAAACATAAGGGGGCTATTGGTTGGACAATCGCTAACATAAAAGGAATAAGTCCCCTTATTTGCACACACCGCATTTATCTAGAAGATGACGACAAACCATCCCGACAACCACAAAGAAGGTTGAACCCCATAAATGTTTTTTTTTTTTTTTTGGAACCCTATCATGAAGGAGGTGGTGCGGGACGAAGTGTTGAAACTACTTGACGTGGGCATTATTTTTCCGATTGCCGATAGTAAGTGGGTTAGCCCCACGCAAGTAGTAGCCAAGAAGTCAGGGGTCACGGTGGTTGAAAATGAAGATAATGAGCTTATTCCAACACGGGTAATCACGGGATGGAGAGTTTGCATTGACTACCACAAGCTAAATTTATGCACAAGGAAGGACCATTTTCCATTGCCTTTTCTTGACCAAGTACTGGAACGAGTAGCGGGGCATCTATTCTATTGCTTTTTAGATGGATACTCCGGCTACAATCAAATAGAGATCGCATTGGAAGATCAAGAGAAGACCACTTTCACTTGCCCCTACGGTACCTTTGCGTACCGTCGCATGCCTTTTGGGCTATGTAATGCCCCCGGAACCTCTCAACGTTGCATGATGGGGATATTTAGTGATATGGTGGAGAAGATCGTTGAAGTTTTTATGGATGACTTCTCGGTCTTTGGGGATTCCTTCAGTGGATGTTTGGAAAATTTGGAAAAGGTCTGGGAGAGATGTGAAGAAAAGAACCTAGTCTTGAATTGGGAGAAGTGTCACTTCATGGTGACACAAGGAATTGTTCTTGGGCACATTGTTTCGGAAAAGTGGATAGAAGTGGATAAATCAAAGGTGGAGGCCATCTCCAACCTCCCTACGCCGAAAGTCGTAAAGGATATCAGGTCGTTTCTGTGCCATGCAGGTTTTTACCGTCGATTCATAAAAACTTTAGTGCATTGGCCCGACCTTTGACCACTTTATTGTCCAAGGATGTCCTATTCGAGTGGTCGGATAGTTGTGAGGCATCTTTTTCAAAAACTCAAAAGCATGCTTGTCACACCTCTGATTATGCGACCACCCAAGTGGGATTTACCTTTTGAGCTTATGTGCGATGCGAGTGATTACGCGGTCGGCGCAGTGCTCAGTCAAAGGGAGGAGAATAGACCATATGTAATATACTATGCTAGTAAAACCCTTAATGAAGCTCAAATGAATTATACCACCACGGAAAAGGAGTTGCTAGCGGTAGTATTTGCATTAGATAAATTCTGTTCTTACATCATTGGTTCACCAATAGTAGTCTTTACTGATCACTCTGCTTTGAAGTATTTGTTGTCTAAGCAGGATGCTAAACCGAGACTTATTAGGTGGATCCTCCTACTCCAAGAGTTCAACCTTACAATCAAAGATAAGAAAGGAGTGGAGAACGTGGTGGCAGACCATTTATCTCGATTGGTGGTGCAAGAGGATAATGAGAACATTCCTATCCCAGACTTCTTTCCAGATGAACACTTGCTTTCAATTCATTCTGTGTGTCCTTGGTATGCTGACATATGTAATTATCTTGCAACAGGACAAATACCACCGTAATGGAGCACCGAAGATCGAAGAAGATTCATGGCGGATGTCAAGTATTTCTACTTTGACAACCCGTATCTGTTCAAGTACTGCCCTGACCAAGTCATGCGGAGATGCGTACCAGAAAATGAACAGCGGGAAATCCTTTCATTCTGCCATTCACAAGCATGCGGTGGTCAATTCTCAGCAAAGAAAACTTCGGCGAAAATTCTTCAATCAAGTTTTTACTGGCCATCACTTAACAAAGACTGTGTTTCATTTTGTAAGGAATGTGATAGATGCCAGCATTTGGGTAATGTGACCCGAAGAAACATGATGCCCCTCTCCCCTGTACTGGTTATAGAAATATTTGATTGTTGGGGCATCGACTTCATGGGTCCCTTCCCTATGTCCTTTGGCTATCTATACATTCTACTGGCAATGGACTATGTGTCCAAATGGGTGGAGGCTATCCCAACCAATACCAATGACCACCGGGTCGTGGTCAAATTCCTGAAAGAGAACATCTTTTCAAGGTTTGGGATGTCTCGTGCAATGATAAGTGATGGTGGATCATATTTCTACAATAGGCCATTCGCATCTTTAATGTTCAAATATGGCGTCACTCACAAAGTATCCACTGCATACCACCCACAGACCAATGGCCAAGCCGAGTTGGCCAATAGGGAGATCAAAAATATTTTAGAGAAAACGGTGAACCCTAATAGGAAAGATTGGTCCAATAGACTAACCGATGCCCTATGGGCTTACCGCACCGCCTACAAAACTATTCTAGGCATGTCTCCCTATCGGCTCGTCTACGGAAAGGCTTGCCATTTATCGGTCGAAATGGAACACAAGGCCTATTGGGCCATTAAAACTCTGAACTTCAACCTAAGAATAGTTGGAGAGCAAAGGAAGTTAGAGCTGAATGAGTTTGAAGAGATTAGAAGAGATGTGTATGAAAGCTCCAAAGTTTCAAAAGAACAGGCCAAAATCTTTCATGACAAATCCATTGTGAGGAAATCATTTGAGCCCGGGCAAAAAGTGCTTTTATACAACTCTCGGCTATCCATTTTCCAAGGAAAACTTTGATCCCGGTGGGATGGCCCCTATCTTGTCAAGGTGGCCTACCCCAACGGAGCTGTGGATGTCACAAACCCCAAGGATGGCCAGAAATTCAAGGTCAATGGCCAAAGACTTAAGCCATTCTTTGAGGGTTTTGAAGGACAGGAGGTGGAAGAGGAGTTAACGGATCCGGTATATCCGGAATTTGTGGAGGAGTAGCTAGTTTCTATGTTTTCTAGTGTACATTTGCTTTTATTTACTTATGATATTTTTATTTCATGCCACTTACTTTACTTGTTTATATAGCTTTGTTTTTCCTAGTTTCAGACATTGGTGCTTTTAACGAAGCTCAATTGCGAGGTGTCCTCTAACCCTACTCATCTTTCTACTGTCCTTCATTGCATATCATATCTTTTTGTTGCATTGGGGACAATGCATGAATCAAGTTGAGGGGTGAGATGCATGCTACACCAATGTTTGTGGGGATTTTTGTGGATAATACCAATTTTTGGGGTGAAAATTCACCTTTCACATATTATATGGATTTTTGCTTACATTAGTGCAATTATGTGAAAAATTTGAAAATTTTTGATGAAAAATATCAGAATGTTGATCTGTATTCCTTTATGAAGAGTGTGTGGATTAGATGATATATTGATCGTTGTTGTGAACTTTGAGCACATGAGCAGACTATGGAAATTGATCCTATGCGTGAGTATTACATATGTATTAATTTTTTAACTCAACTGTATGTGACATTTGAATGTGTAATTTCAGCAATTTACGGATTGGATTCATGTTTTAGGCTTGACATAAGTAGTGGAGATGAGTAAGGACCCGTGAGAGCTTTTATACCAATCCTTATTGGAGGGAACTTACAATTACTCAAAGAACAATTTTTCAATGTCAAATTTGTTCAATAATCTCATTATGCTTGTCTTGGCTAGGCGTATTTGGGTAGTAGACTAATGTTGTCTTGTATATGCAATGCCCTCCCATGCGTATCTGGAAGTGATCTTAGGCCATCTTTGAATATTTCGAGCCTTTGCCTTATTCTTGTGAAATATTATTCTTAGTGTCGTGATTGAGTCTAATTGAAATTCATTTCTATGCCACACATTTGACCAAGCCGATGAAAAAAGAGAAATATCTACCTTACGTTGGTTGTTCATAAAAGCTGAAAATGAGTGATTGCAAAAGTAAAGGAAGTGTGGTGTGGAAATTCGAGCAAGGGATGAATGGAAGTGAAACTCAAGGAGTTCATTAGAAAAAGAATGAAAATTCAAGAAAAGGAAGGAAAGGGGTGAGAAGAAGAAAGAATGATCAAAAGAAAAAGAAAAAGAAAATGTTAAGGAAAATAAAGAAAAGAAACAAAGAGTGAGGTGAAGGTGTAAGAATGAAATGAAAAATCCCATAAAAAGGGAAGTGTCTTGAAATAAAAAGGCTTTCACTTGGAACAACTCTATTTGTATCCTATGTCCTTCATTTCTTTTACCTCAATATCACCCCAAGGCCCCATTATAACCTTCAAAGTCCTAAGTGATCTAGTGAAGCATGGGAGATGCATAATTTCAAAGAAAATGATGAGTTAGTCTTACCACCCAATGCCCTAGTTTTCTTTTCATGAGATTATGCCAAAGTCGCTTCATTTTCATAACATGAACTTCATTTTTGGATTACATGTGAGCATACTTTGTTTTGAGCACAAGATTCCATCTCACATGTACACATGGAGTGCATGCCAGGATAACGAGAGTGTATTTCATTGTGAGAGTGACTTTTGGTGAGTTTTGCATTGAAACTGAATTTGGCTGGCCATTCGAATGTGAATTCTGCTGCATAAGTGTTCAAATCACACACACACGAGTTCGGAAATAAATGTGTAGGTGCATAATGTAGACTAGTATTTAAGACTATGGTACTACTCATGTGTGCTTAGTTCAGACATCTGAACAAGTTATTATTGACTTCCATGCTTGCAGAGTAGGAGAATATGACTCAAGTTTTTGATATTTGAAATGAATTAGGAATGCCCGTGTTATTAGTTATGTGACTTACAGTTTGGGTGTTCATTATGATAGTTAAAGTTAGAAATTCATTCCTTGTACGCTGAATGCATCAAAATTTTAAATCGCATTGCAATTTCGGTAATGAATTGGGCATGATGGTTAAAATTGTGGTTTGCATGTGGAGTATATGTTCAAGGTGGAGTAGAGGTCATAAGGAGAGTGTTAGAATGTATAAAGGAGGTCCCAAATGAAAAGGAGTGGTGAAGGGTTGTTCAGCAGGAGTATTCTGCAACTGCAGAGAAACCGTACTGGTACGCAGTACCGGTACGCTGAGGCTATTGGAGTTATCAGTACCGGTACGCGTTGGGTACTGGAGTTCGACGTACCGGTACGCTTTGCCTGGAATGCCAAAAGTTAGGGTTTTAATCGAATTTTTTCGGACAACCTTTCATTTCCCTCCCTAAATACAAACCCCCTTTCACTCTTCTCTCACCCGACTCCCTCTTAGGCTTCCAAATCACACTCTTCTTCTTTCAACCTCTCAAATCCCCATCCTTTGTGCCTGGATTTTGTGGAATTTCAACTTTGAAACCCTTGAAGTGCCGAAAATTCCTCAAGCCCTTTTTCTCCCCTCAACTCTCAAATTCTCCTAAATCTCTCAAATGGCTCATCCTGTAGTGGTTCTCCAGGAGGCTATGGACCCGATTGTGGGTCTCTTCTTGACTCTGTTTGCTTTTCTGACTATGGGGGCACTGTTGTTGTGCATGGCCCGAACCAAGAGAGCTGGACCCGACTCCTCTCAACTCGAGGAGCCTTCCAGTCGCAAGAGAAACGGGGAGGGTTCAAGTGGGAATCCCAATGAGCAAAGGAAAAAGGCCAAACACGAGGCTAGGAATCGACTGATTCAGGAAAAGGGTGTCACTTGTGAACCACACCTCGACCACATATCACTTGGCCCAAGGAATGAGGTGGTAAAGATCATGGAAAACCATGGAATGATGTTTTGGTTTGAGCCCGTTGATGGGTATAATTTGTCAATGTGTAGGGAGTTCTACCAAACACTCAGGGTGGTAGAGGTGAATGAGGTGGAAGTTTTGAGGACATATGTACGGGGTAAGATGTTTGAGGTAACCCCTGATCTCATTGCCACACTGTTAGGAAATTATCAGAGACCATCCTCCTTCCCACCAGTCTATCCTCACAATGTCACCCGAACCAAAACCATTACCGAACTTGTGACGTTGATGTATGATGATCCTACGCAATTCAAGGGAACGGTTCAAAGTGGAGGGTTAAAGCACTCTTACGGTCTTTTGAATAAACTTCTCCATTACAATCTTTCACCGAGGGGTTCAGAAAAGAAACCGAATCGGGAAAAGCTAGGTCTATTGGACGTTGTCATGTCTGGGAAGAATGTTGACTTTGCTCTTCTCATTTGGGAGGAAATGAAAGATTTTGCTGAGACACAGAAGCCCATGATAAAAATGTCATTTGGGAGTTTGGTGACCCGGATGTGTCAGCACTCTAAGGTTAAGGCATATACCTTTGACAAGATTACTCCCCTTGAGACTGGGGCCATTGGCAAAACCAGCAGTAATAAAAGAAAGGCAATGAGTCGGGGGGAGCAAGCTAAGACGTTGGGTTCTGATTCTAAGGCTCCCGGACCATCTTCATCCGCTGGGCCATCTACAGCTGCACCAGAACGCTCAATACCCCAGTGCCTTGATGCATTAGAAGTGACAATGCATGGGATAGAGGCATCAGTGCATGGTATGACGGCAATGCCGAAAGAAATGTTCATGCATACTTTCCCTGGGAGACCCATCCCAGGAGGACTCACACCACCAGCTGCTGGCCCTTCTGCGTCTATCCCCTCTGTCTCAACAGTGGTTGAGGTGGAGGATGATGATGATGAAGCTACTGACGAGGATGATGATGATGGTGATGGTGATGAAGGTGATGGGGATGATAACGAGGGGGATGAGGAGTAGGTTGTTTTAGTTTTGTTCTTTCTTTTGTGTTGGATTGTACGTAGTTAGGATGGAGTCGTTGGCCTAGTAGAAGAATCCTTAGGTCGTAGGCCATTTTGTTTCTTTTTGATATTCGACTCCATGTACTCCAACTTTGAACCACAATTAATGAAATACCACAGTTTTTGTTCCATCTTGTCCAAGTTTATTTTGACAATTGCATGTTGATTTTTGTATTTTGATTGATGGGTGAATTGCTTATTTAAATGGATTGTTGTATGTTATGCTTGTTATTTTGTTTTGAAAATAAATTTTGCTAAGGGACAAGCAAAACTCAAGTTGGGGGGGGGGGGGGTGTGATTAGCACAAAACATTGTATATTTCATATGCTAATACATTCCTTTTTCACTTGCTTTTGGGGATTAAATGAGTGGAATTATGCAATTTGATTTATTAACGAAGATTTGTGGGGTTTGCAAATAAAAGGTGATAAATGATGCTTCTTAAAACCTTCCCAAATGGTTTGAGGAAAATGATGATGAAAGGATGGCTTGAAGACAGCTCAGGAGGTGAGGAAGTTAAGAAATCAGAAAACCAGAGAAACTGTACCGGTACGCTTAGGCTACTGGAGTTCGCAGTACCGGTACGCTTTGCTGAAACAACCCAAACTCTGCTACCATTCTCTGCTGCCTCAAGGGTCCCACCAAAGACAATCTCCCACCTACTCTGACTCTTCCAACACCATGGACACCCCTTTGCACATCTCCCCTTGGAATTTTGGAGCTTTGGTGATCAATGAGGAGAGAGAAGAGAATGATGTTGGGTGTGCAGACAAGATCTGCACCACCCTGTCCAGCTCCCCTATTGGCAGACCTATGGAGGGAGATCACATCACTCAGCTATGGGACTCTCCAGGGACGTTTTTGGAGGGAGATACACCATGTTACTGGACACACTTTGTAATACACAATAGAATATAGTGAGAGAAGCTCTAGGAAGAAGATGAATAGTGTTAGAGAGAGAAGTTGAGATTTTTACATTTTCTTTCATGCATTGTTTTCCATTTTCATGTAAGAATCTTCTAAGCTCTATTCAAAGTCTAGAATGCCATTTATTTCAAGTTGCTTGCAAGTTTAGTCTTCCATTAAAGCTTTCACCATTAATGCTTTTATGTTCTTAAATTTCTTGGCTTTAAATGGGTATTGAATGTATTCTCTTCTAGTTTATGCTTCTCTTGCATTTATTTAGCTAGAATATTTATTGTTCTAGAATGTCTTTCATTTACATTGTTGTCTTTCTTTTAACCATGAGTAGCTAAATCTTAAAGCTGGCTAATCCAAGGGAGACCTCCCCTTAGATATGCCATTTCAACTCATCCCCTTTCCTCCCCTCGGTGTACAATGGTTCGGTTTGACTGAGTTGAGTGTGGACCGGAGTGTGAGTCCTTGATATCCCGTAGGCATTGTCACGGGTTATGCTTGGAGTCCCGCTGTTGTCCGAATTTGGCATTGATAATTTACGTGCAAGTATACACGATCAACAAATAATAAAGTGATAAGTAGAGTATCGTTCCTTCGGAAAATTATTACCAATAATTTCCAAGTACTAACTTTATATCAATTCAATTTTATTTAAACAATTAGAATTGAACTATGAAATAACTAGTTTAAAACTAAATCTAAAATTAATAATCAAGGATTGAATTTAACGGATTAAAGAATTTAATATTACAACTTCCCCTAATGCTTCGTATAAATCTTTCCACTCTCTTTCCAGTTAATTGATCAAAATAAGTTGTTAACTGAGATTTCAAAATTATTTATCAAACCTCTTCCGATAGTTAGATAAGCATATCTCTCCCAATTAAATTGCTATATTCCTATGCAAAATAAGTTGCAATAGATTCATTAAGTTCAAACTCTCATAAAGTTACACACGGCGTATAGGTATATTACTATCCTATACACAAACCCAGCAATTCAATCCTAAGAGGAATTAACCAGACGCATGTCATCATATTCTGATCTAAACCTAGAATTCATCTCCCAATTTCATCTAGGTTATCAAATTAATTGTTGGCCATATAATTATATATTAAGCACAAAATATGACAACCAACTCATATATGATCAATAAAACTAGAATCGAGAGTAGATCAATTTAACTAGACATTAGGTTCTGTTGCAATCTTAATAAGAATTTAGTTCATAATGTAATTGAAAAGCAACATCCTCAACTTAAACAACATCTCAAAAAATCAAGAACTAAAAGTAAGAGAAAATGAATGAAAACTTAGTTGCAATCTTCAATTCCTCTCTAGCCTTCAATCCCGATTTTCTTCATGTTGCTTCCTTCGTTTCTTGCCTTCAATTTTCTATCATTCCTTGGTCTTTTCTTATTGTTTTCAGCTCCCAAAAATAGTGTATTTATATCCCCCCCTCAAGCCCTAGCATATATGAGGCATTAAAGTCCAATTTCGAGTCAAAAACAAATCGGAATTCGCGTCAAGAGCCAACACAAGCAACACAAGCGCAGCTGCTCTGAAACGGCGCTGCTTGGATAGTATGTGGGCGCAGGGGCGCTGAAAAGGCGCTGGAAAAGCGCTGGCCTTTTTTAAGCCTTCAGCCTCCGTTGTTGCTTAGCCTTCAAAAATCCAACATTTAGGCTCCAAATTGACCTTGTTTCCTTCCAAATGATCTTGTTTGCTTCCAAATGATGATTCCTACCAAATAACATCAAAACACACAAAACAAATTTAAAAAAACATAAAATAATTGAAAACTTGCAAATTCCTCAAGCCGAAAGTACTCAATTCGTAGGTATAAAACTCACTCATCAAATACCCCCAAACTTAAATGTTTGCTTGTCCTTGAGCAAAATACTAAGAACAAAAACTATAAAAATTAATTCTACAACTACTCAAACAATGGATCAATATGAATCCGAATAATGGCCCCAAAAGTTACTGCAAAAAAATTAATTCACGGGAAACTTCAAAACAATGCACAATCTATCAATTCAACATACTCATTAATTTTACCTCCGCTCATGACCCTTTAAATACATGTGCATATTCGAACTGTTTAAACTAGCCATCACCCAGATAAATTTACGTAGTCAAGCGCTCCATAAGAGATACTCAATATCAACTCTATGAACTTACGTTTCACATCAACCTCTGCTAATTAAAGCAAAACATTTAACTAGAAGGTACAAAGATATTATTATTTTTTCCATCTCTCTCTCTTTTTTTTTTCTTCTTTTTCATTCATTTGGTGAGTGCATTTTATGCTCCATCTCACCTCCTATTGAGCGAGTGCGTTTTACGCTCCATCTCGCCTTTTCTTGAACAAGTGTGTTTTACGCTCCATCTCGTTCTCAACATGTGTTTATGAGTGAGTGCGTTTTGCACTCTATCTCTACTCACCACATGCCCCTTTCTTGTTTCTTGTCTTCCTATTCTTTTTTATTTAACTCATGAATGATCAAATCAAAATAATTTTTCAAAAACTCATTTTTTTTTTTATACTAACCCATCATAACCAATATTTCCCCCAAACTTATATGAATGCCTAAACTTTGCTTTGAATGATGCTTAAATAAATTTTCTAGAGTTTTACTGATATCTCCCACAAGCACTTAGCCAAATAAATTCTCTAAATGATAACTAACCAAACAGATAGATATGTGCTCATGCATGAAAATATCATAAACAGTGTAAAACCAACTAGTATGTCAAACTTCAAACTCAACATGTTCATCAATTTCCCTTGAATTGACAATTAATCTCATTCATTATTGGTCATGATCAAATTCAATCAACTCATTGCTCAAGTTGTACTAAAACATGTTTTCTAAATGCATACCTAATAATGCAAATACAAACAAAAACACCCCCAAACTTAAACTAAACATGGTCCTCAATGTAAAAAGTAGGAAAAAATTAAGACAGAGGACTTCCCTGAGACTTCGCTAGTTCGCATCATCTTCAGTGTCCTCATCGTCCGCGGAGTAGGGAGTGTATTCGGGAAACATAGGTGGGTTGTTCTTGGCTCCTTGTAAGGCTTTGTGTGTGCTCCAACTTTATGTTCAATCCTTGGGACCTGCAAGCAATTGACATACCAATTAAAATGCACTAACTAACTAACTACATTATTTCTTAAAAAAAAAAAAACTAAATTAAAATAAATTCAAATAAAATGAAATAAAACTTAGAAACTAAATTTGGGTTGCCTCCCAATTAGCGCTTGTTTTATAGTCTTCAGCTTTACTACTCCCTGTTTCATCCCGGGTCGGCAAGGGTAATTGAAGTCTTTTCATGATCAATGTCGCCGCCCCAATAGTGCTTAAGTCTTTGCCCTTTCACCTTGAAAGTTCTCTTCGAGTTAGCTTCCTCAACTTTGATTGCTCCATATAGGAACACCTCCTCTTTATATAGCTTGACGTTCTCAAGAGGATTTGAAATGCAACTTCCTACGAATACCCCATTCACTGCATCTTCCACCAAATCAACCCGAAAACATTCTTCTGCTTCCTCTGGAAATTTCATAGCTGAGAATACATTGAATGTAACCTCTTGATCTTGGACTCGCATAGTTAGCTCACCTTTCTGTACATCGATAAGTGTTCTTCCCGTTGCTAAGAATGGTCGCCCAAGAATAATAGGTATTTCCCTATCCTCCTCACAATCTAAGACTATGAAATCAGCTGGAAAAAGGAATTTATCCACTTTCACTAGAACATCCTCAACTATGCCCCTTAGATAAGTGAGTGATCTACCCGCCAGCTGCAATGTGACATTAGTAGGTTTTACTTCATTCAAACTCAATTGCTGATAAATTGAGAGCGGCATTAAGTTAATACTAGCTCCCAAGTCACACAATGCTTTCCCAAAAAATTGGCTGCCTATTGTGCATGGAATTGTAAAACTACCCGGATCTTTGAGCTTTGGGGGTAGCTTCTTTTGAAGGATAGCGCTGCACTCCTCTGTAAGTGCCACTGTCTCATAATCGCCTAGTTTTTTTTTCTTTGACAAAATTTCCTTCAAAAATTTCACATAATTAGGCATTTTCTCCACTACTTCTGCGAAAGGGATATTTATTTGGAGCTTCTTAAACACATCCTTGAATTTAGAGAACTGCTTATCCCACTTATGTTTCTGTAAACGTTGTGGAAATGGCACGGGAGGCACAATAGGACTCTGCTTGCCTCCATTAGAACATGCAACTTGATCTTCTTCCTTCTTTTCGTGTTCCATATTCTTGCTGTCTTCATCCTTACTATCATCTCCATGTGATTGTTTTGGAGTTCCACCAACAACCTCAGGTAACTCTTTTCCGCTTTGTAATGTAATAGCATTGCAGTACTCCTTACATTCCCTCTTAGGATTGATCTTTGTATCACTAGGTAGAGTGCCTTGAGGTCGGTTGTTAATGACATTAGCGAGCTGACCCATTTGGTTTTCCAGGTTGCGGATTGATACATCCATACTGTTCATCCTTGTCTCACTTTGTGATATGTACCTGGAAAGCAGCTCCTCCAAATTTGACTTCTTTTCCTGCTGTGGTAGAGCTTGATTCTGAAAGCCTGGTGGATATGATTGTGTTGGAGCAGAGGTTTGGGCTTGATTATTATTCCATGAGAAGCCCAGATGATTCCTCCAACCAGGGTTATAATTGTTGGAATTATTGCTATATTGCTGCCTGTTGAAGTTACCAACGTATTGTACCGACTCTGACCTAATTGCACATTGATTGCTCGGATGGT
Organism: Ilex aquifolium; assembly: GCA_951799425.1. NCBI lineage: Eukaryota > Viridiplantae > Streptophyta > Magnoliopsida > Aquifoliales > Aquifoliaceae > Ilex > Ilex aquifolium. Next base: position 22,793,278 of record OX637406.1, on the reverse strand, counting down.
TCCCGGCGCACAATTCACAAACAACTGCCACAATCTGAATAGGCTGCACCCCTAGAGCATCAATTTTCTTTGATAACGTAGCAACTTGTGCAGCCAATGCAGTAACTGCATCAACTTCATAAATCCCTGCTACCTTTGGTTGATTGATCCTTCTAGAAATCTCTAAGGCATAATCCCTTAGAGATTTCTGTTCTTCTTCAGCCATAGTTTCTTGATTATTTACTTCTTGACACTACTTTCACAAGTTTCGGAGCCTTCTTTCGATTTCGTATTCGTACGGTAGTAACTCCTGACCTGTAGATCGTGTTTGCATACAAAATTCAAGAGTGCTTGCGAAAACAATTAAAACAGGAAATTAAATAAGTTTAAACTAAGATCAAATTGATTGAAATTAATATTGAAATAATTACTAGAATAAATCCCCGACAACGGCGCCAAAAACTTGTTGTCCGAATTTGGTATTGACAATTTACGTGCAAGTATACACGATCAACAAATAATAAAGTGATAAGTAGAGTATCGTTCCCACGAAAAATTATTACCAATAATTTCCAAGTACTAACTTTATATCAATTCAATTTTATTTAAACAATTAGAATTGAACTATGAAATAACTAGTTTAAAACTAAATCTAAAATTAATAATCAAGGATTGAATTTAACGGATTAAAGAATTTAATATTACAACTTCCCCTAATGCTTCGTATAAATCTTTCCACTCTCTTTCCAGTTAATTGATCAAAATAAGTTGTTAACTGAGACTTCAAAATTATTTATCAAACCTCTTCCGATATTTAGATAAGCATATCTCTCCCAATTAAATTGCTATATTCCTATGCAAAATAAGTTGGAATAGATTCATTAAATTCAAACTCTCATAAAAGTTACACACGGCATATAGGTATATTACTATCCTATACACAAACCCAGCAATTCAATCCTAAGAGGAATTAACTAGACGCATGTCATCATATTCCGATCTAAACCTATAATTCATCTCCCAATTTCATCTAGGTTATCAAATTAATTGTTGGCCACACAATTATATATTAAGCACAAAATATGACAACCAACTCATATATGATCAATAAAACTAGAATCGAGAGTAGATCAATTTAACTAGACATTAGGTTCCGTTGCAATCTTAATAAGAATTTAGTTCATAATGTAATTGAAAAACAACATCCTCAAATTAAACAACATCTCAAAAAATCAAGAACTAAAAGTAAGAGAAAAGGAATGAAAACTTAGTTGCAATCTTCAATTCCTCTCTAGCCTTCAATCCCGATTTTCTTCGTGTTGCTTCCTTCGATTCTTGCCTTCAATTTTCTATCATTGCTTGGTTTTTTCTTATTGTTTTCAGCTCCCAAAAATAGTATATTTATATCCCCCTCAAACCCTAGCATATATGAGGCATTAGAGTCCAATTTCGGGTCAAAACAAGTCGGAATTCGCGTCAAGAGCCAACACAAGCAACACAAGCGCAGCTGCGCTGAAACGGCACTGCTTGGACAGTATGTGGGCGCAGGGGCGCTAAAAAGGCGCTGGAAAAGCGCTGGCCTTTTTTAAGCCTTCAGCCTCCCTTGTTACTTAGCCTTCAAAAATCCAACATTTAGGCTCCAAATTGACCTTGTTTCCTTCCAAATGATCTTGTTTGCTTCCAAATGATGATTCCTACCAAATAACAGCAAAATACACAAAACAAATAAAAAAAAACATAAAATAATTGAAAACTTGCAAATTCCTCAAGCCGAAAGTACTCAATTCGTAGGTATAAAACCCACTCATCACCCGCTTCCATTTAGTCCCTCACTTCCCACAAATCAATCATTCATTTACGCACCATTGGAGGAAGGTTTCGAGTTGATTTGGTGTCCCCATTGGAGTGAACCCTTTGGATTAGCCAACACTTGTTTCCCCTTTCAAATTCATTACAACTCAACTCACAAATCAAACTTCAAACACAAAAGATTTTACACATTCTTTTTACCGAAATCACTTTCAAAATGATTCACATCCTTCCCCGAGGAAACGACCTTGGAATACCTCCAAGTAAAACACGATACACAAAAGTCTTATTGCGCTTGGGAAACATTTTTTCCCACTTGCACATTTTATTTTCCACCATTCCCTTGCCCTTTCTTTTGACATCATCCCCAAGGAGAGTGACACTCCCCTTCATACACACATCATACATATACGTTGAGGGATGATTTTAAGAGGTTAGGAACAACAAGGTTTTTGGCCAAGCAGTCGTCATCGTCTGAATCTCCCACCTCAACAACAGTGGCGGCTGAGGGGGCAGAGGTAGGAGGTGGAGGTACACCGGGAATCGGTTCTCCTGGGAATGTGTCTTGGAAAAGCCTAGTCATCATTGTCGAAATCCCGTGCACCGTTTCCTCCAGAACGTCCAGGAGCTGAGCCACTGTGCGCACCAGGGCAGAAGAAGAAGGTCCAGCAGCAGAAAGCCCTGCAGAGGATGGTCCTGTAGTTGATGACTTCGGTCTCGGAACCCTAGCTCGCTCACCCCAACTCATGGCTGACCTCTTGCTACTACTCGCCTTCCTAATGGCTCCGGTCTCGGGGGGAGTCAGCACGTCAGAGACATAGCCTTTCACCTTGGTGTGGTCGCACAAACGGGTGACGAGGTTACCAAATGGAAGGTTCGCCTTTGGCTTTCTAACCTGGGCGAATTCCTTCATAAACTCCCATATCAAGAGGGCTACGTCCATGGCCTTTCCCGTCATCACAACATGTAGAAGACTAGCTTTTCAACATTTGGGTTCTTCTCAGCTCCCCGGGGTAGCAAGTTATAATGTAGCACCTTATTCATCATCCCATAAGCATGCTTGAGGCCCCCGACTTGGATCGTTCCCCTAAATTGGGTTAGGTCCTCGTTCATCAACTCCGCATACTCCGATATGGTCTTGACCCCAGGGATATTGTAGGGATAGACCGGGACACTGGGAGGTGGCCTCTCGTACTTCATCAGTGTAGCAATCACAGCTGGGGTCACATCGAAAGTTTTCCCCCTCACATTAGTTCTCAAGACACACGCATCCTCGTCCACTACTTTCAATTTTTGGTAAAACTCTTGACACAGAGCCAAGTTGAACCCACTGACGGGCTCAAACCAAATCCCTATCCCATGTGCCTCAATAATCCTCACAACCTCGTTGTTTGGGCCAAGGGATATCCGATTCACGAACCTCTCGCAAGTAACATTTTTATCTTCAATGCTTTGGGAGCGAGCATCGTTTCAAGCCTTCTTTCTTTGCTCCCTCCGGTCTCCACTTGACCCCTCCCTGATCTTTTTGCTGGCACTAGCACCCGCGGGTTGTGGAGAACCCGGCCCGGTGTGCTTGGTGCGGGCCATGCATAGCAATAGTGCCCCGAACACCAAGAGAGAAAAGAAAGCCATCAAAAACCCCTCAATCGGGTCCACAACATCAAAGATGATCTTCCCAGTGCGAGCCATAGCAAGGATTTTGGAGCTTTTGAAAGGATTCAATGAGAATAGGAATTAGGGGGGGGGGGGAATCGCCAAACCTAGGGTTTTGGTGATGAAGTCCACCAATCTTCACACAATACACTCAATAATCAACCCTTAACAGTGAAATATGGAAGATTTAAGGTAATGGGTGGGAGATTTTTAAGCTTAAAGACGCTTGGAGGGAGAGAGAAGTGCCTGAGAGTTCTTAAGTTGGGAAGACAATGAATAGTCTCCCGAAAAAATCTGATTAAAACCCTTATTTTTGGCATTCTGGGCAAAACCTACCGGTAGGTCGATGCCAAAACTACCGGTAGGTTTTACTCCGGTGAGCAAAACCTATCGGTAGTTTTGCGGTAGGTTCAAGTCCAATGTGCAAAACTTACCGGTAGTTTTATGTACAAACCTACCGGTAGGTTTTCACTTATTTGCAAAAAACCTATGCTCTCCAATTCATTTCAACTCCTACACATTCTAACACCTTATTTATGACCTCTACTCCACCAAAAACACATGCTGCACTTGTGAACCACAATTTGAACTATCATGCCCCAAGTCAGTACCGAAATTGCAATTATGATTTAAAATTTTGATGCTTTCAAAACACAAGGTATGGATTTCTACATTTAACTACCAACATGAACACCCAAAATGTAAAATACATATTCAAACGACAAGGGCACTCTTAATTCCTACCAAATATCGAAAGTTGAGCAATATTCCCCTATCCCGCAAGCATAGGGCTACCTAACACATCGTTCAAATACCCGAACCAAGCATACATGAGCATCATCATGGCTTTAAATGCTAGTTGCTTGATCTTTATTCCGTCGTTCCTAATCTCCGAACATGAACCCCCAATGTGTATATGACTTAAGTGTGTGGGTGAGTGTCACTCTCACTCAGATTCTATGCAAGAGATGAGAAAACGAGTGTGTGAATGAAATGTGTGTGTGTGTGAACAAAATTGCTCCCCAAGCGCAGAGGGAATTCTCCCTTAGATTAGCCAACTTAAAGCTTAGCTACTCATATTTTGTGCAAGAACATTAATGAAGTAAAGAGACATTGTGAAGAAATGAAGATTGAAACTTAAATTAATGCAAGAAAAAATAAACTACAAAAAAGTGCATTTACTACCCATTTGAAGAGCTTGAGACGAAAACTTAAATACAACAATGGTAGATTCTAAGATACTCAACTAAACTTGCAATGTACTTGAAGTAAATGACATTAAAGACAATAAATGAAGCTTACAAGAGTATTTAAGAAGATTACAAGTGAAATGGATGGAAGAAATGCAAAATTCTAAGCTTTCTCTCACTAAAACTATATCTTCTTCTTAGAGCTTCTCTCTCTACAATGCAATACAATCTCAATAATGTGTAATGAATGCTGCATTTTCGTCCATGGAGCTCTCTCTAGGTGTGTGACAGGCTTCCCATCCATAGGGGGCTGACTTGATGGCTTGGGCAGGCTAGGACAAGCCTAGCCTGCAACTCCCTTGACTTGCCTATTCTCTCTCTTCCTCATTAATGCTTGAGCCTCCAAAGTACAAGCAAGGGTGTGGGGAGGCATGTAGATGTGTAAGGGATGTCAGGGGACAAGTGGGAGAAGCATAGGTGGGGCCCCCAAATGGCAGAGCTTGAGTTGTAGGCTGTCTGGGCAATCTGGGCCAAACCTTCCGGAAGGTCGATGCAAACCTTCCGGAAGGTTTGTGCAGGAACAGTTAAAATAGCAGTCCAGTAAGCAAAACCTTCCGGAAGGTCGATGCAAACCTTCCGGAAGGTTCATTCCAGTAAACAAAATCTTCCAGAAGGTTTTAGCAGTGAATAGGCAAATCAAGTGCAAACCTTCCGAAAGGTTTTCATCCAAATTTCATTTTTCTTGGTTTCTTCACCCTCCAATCCTTCCTTTAAGCTATCCCCTCATCTTCATTGAATTTAAACATTACAATGGGAGCTTACTCAAGCCTTTTACAACATTTTCACCTACATTCACCCAAAAATTCATTAAAGAGAAGATTAAACGCAATTCTCCCCAAATTCACAACAAAAGCAAGTACAAAGAGGCATAACAACATATAATATATGCAATGTTTTGTGCTAATCACACCCCTCAACTTGAGTTTTGCTAGTCCCTAGCAAACATTCACTTTAAACCACAAGTTATAAACTAAAACAAAATCCATTCATACAAGTAAATATTCAAACACTCAAAATACAAAAATCACATTGCAATTAAAGAAAGGACTTGGACAATGATAAAATGTAACAACTATGGTATTTTCATTGATCATTCTCAAAATTTCTTACAATGGGTTAGAGTTTCAAAACAAAAGGCCCAAAACCTAAAGACACTTCTACTAGGCCGGCAAGACTAACCCTAACTCTGTACAATTTGAAATCAAAAGAAACAAAATACACAAGTCATCCTAATCACCCCCTCCATCACTGTCATCATCAAAGGCGTCCTCCTCCTCAGTTTCACCATCAGACTCTGTCTCTTCATCATCATCAACCTCGTCGGTCTCTCCCACCTCAACAGTCGTGGAAGGTATAGGAGCTGAAGTCGACGGTCCAGCTGTTGGCTGTGGAGGTCCACTGGGGATGAGCTCGCTTGAGAATGTATACTGGAATAGCCGCGTCACCATAATTGACAGCCCGCACAAGGTCGAATCCAGGGCATCCATACGCTGCGATATGGTGAGGGCTAGGGCAAGTGCAAGAGGTGCTAAGGTGGATGGCCCTGCAGCAGATGGCTCTGGCCCCGAGGCTCTGGGTCTCTCTTCCCCAGTCCTGGCAGCTGATGAGCGCATAATATTTCATATTTGAAGGGCTCATTACATGCATTATAACTCAACTTTTGCATTTAAATACTTAGTGTTAGCCAAAATTGTCTATAATGTTGATATTTTGATGTTGCAACCTTTTATAGCTTAAATGATTGATTTTAGGACATTGCAACCTTGATGGATGTGTTTTGAAGGCATGGACACAATACATGAAGAATTGGAGGCTTAAAAGTGAAGAAATCAAGAAGGCATTGGTGCTTGGGAACAAGGGCACCAGCTGCAGCAACAATTGGAAGCACTGCCTCTGAATTCCTCCATTTTGACCATGATCTACTCAGAATTTGGAAAAGTTCAAAACATGAAAGTTGTAGATATGGGTTTCTTCTGTTTTTTGTCAAAATTTCAGCCCAATCCAACGGTTAGATCAAGAGTTATGCCGATTCTACCGAAGGTGGTCCAGTGCAGAAAAACAGTACCGGTACTCGGTACCGGTACCAAATGGTACCGGTACCCAATACCGGTACTCTGAACCTTCTGGTCGCGAAAACAGCCTGTAACTCAACTTTGAGGCTTGGGGGTCCCACCTACACTTCTCCCACGCCTATCCCAACATTTCCTTACACATTTGCAGGTCTCTTACACATTTCGGGAAGACTTTTGAGGCTTGGCATTCAAGGAGGAAGATAGAGAAATGGGCTGCCATGTGGGTTGCAAGCTAGCCTGTCCAAGGTTTCAACTCAGCCCCTCTTTGGTGTAAGACCTGCACACACCTAGGGGGACCCTCCATGGACGAAATTCAAGGCTCTCACTCTCCATTATACATTCAACATTCAACACACAAAAAAAGAGAGTTGGCTACCTAAGCTTAGGATTAGATATAGAAAGCTCCAAGGGGGAAGATGATGAATAGTGCTCAAAGTGACGTTTTTGCATTTTTCTTCCACTCTTTCACTTGTAGTTTAATGTAAGAACCTTGTAAGCTTCATTTATTGTCTTTAATGTCATTCCTTTCAAGTTTATTGCAAGTTTACTTTCATGTTCTTCATTTCACCATTGTTATTTAAGTTTTCTTCATTTTAAGCTTTTATATTGGGTATTGCATATTTTTCCTTCATAGCTTTAGATTTCTTGTTGTAAGTTAAGTTCCATGCTCCATTTCCCTTCCATGTCCATTTCCTTTATGCTTGTCTTGCATTGTTAATATGAGTAGCTAGGATTTAAGTTGGTTAATCCAAGGGAAAATTCCTCTTGGGAATACCATTTTCAACTCTTCTTCATTCCTCCCTTTAGAGTCAAATGGTTCGGTTTGACGGGGTTGAGAGTGGATGAGTTGGTGAGCCTTTGATATTCTGTAGGCCTAGTCACGGTTTATGCTTAGATACTCACCAATCTCGTCCCTAGCTTCCCCCGAATCAATCGTTCATTCATGCTCAATCGGAGGAAGGCTTTGAGTTGATTTGGTATTCCCATTGGAATGAACCCTTTGGATTAGCCAACACTTGCTTTCTTGCATTTTCATTTACAAACCAAACACAAAACTCAAACAAAAGATTTTACATTTTTCTCTTTTGTTCACCAAAATCACTTTCACACAACTCCCTTTCCTTCCCTGAGGAGACGACCTTGGAATTCTTTCCAAGTAAAACACCGACAACGAAAGACTCCTTACGATTGGGGAGCACTTTTGTTCACACACACCCGCATTTCATTCCATCTATTTTGTTCATTCCATTCATTTCCATCACCATTCCATTGTTGCCTAATCTTTTGCATCATTCCGAGTGAGAGTGACACTCACCCATTCCTATAAGCCATAGACACATTTAGGGATGATGTTTAGCGGTTAGGATACAACACCGCATTTCCAATCAATCATTTTGCCAAAATGATTGATTGGAAACTACGTCGTTATTCCTAACCTCTAAACATCACCCTCACCCTCAATGTGTGTATGTGGCTTATAGTGATGGGGGAGTGTCACTCTCCCTCCGGATGATGCAAGAAGATAGGAAACAACAACAAAATGGATGTGAATGGAAATGTGATGAACAAAATAGATGGAATGAGATGCGGTGTGCACAAAAATGCTCCCCAATCGAAAGGAGTCTTTTGTGGTCGTGTGTTTTACTTGGAAAATATTCCAAGGTCGTCTCCTCAGGGAAGGAAAGGGAGTTTGTGAAAGTGATTTTGCAAAAGTGAAAAGAAAGTGTAAAATCTTGTATTTGTGTTTTGTGGTTGTGTTTATGTATGGAAAATGCAAGAAAACAATGTTGGCTAATCCAAAGGAAGTCACTCCAATGGGACTACCATTTCAACTCCAATCCCTCCTTAACTCCGATAGAGCATGAATGAACAATTGATTCGGGGGAAGCTAGGGATGAGGTTGGTGATGATCTAAGAATAAACCGTGACAAGTCTACGGAATATCAAAGGCACCAATTCATCCACTCTCAACCCCGTCAAACCGAACCATTGGACTCTTAAGGGAGGGAGGAGAATGAGTTAAAATGGAATCCCCAAGAGTTAAATCTAACTACTCATGGTAAAATGAAAGACAAGCATAATAATGTAAATGGATATAATGAAGACATGAAGCATGAAGTATGAAACTTAACTTAAAGCAAGAAATCTTAAACTAAGGAGAAAAATATTCAATACCCATTTTAAGCTTGAAAATGAAGAACTTGAGCAACAATGGTGAAATGTAAATGGTGTATTGAAACTTGCAAAGTACTTGAAATAAATGACATTAAAGACAATAAATGAAGCTTACAAGGTTCTTACATTAAACTACAAGTGAAAGAGTGGAAGAAAAATGCAAAAACGTCACTTTGAGCACTATTCATCATCTTCCCCCTTGGAGCTTTCTACATCTACTCCTAAGCTTAGGTAGCCAACTCGTTTTCTTGTGTGTTGAATGTTGAATGTATAATGGAGAGTGAGAGCCTTGAATTTCGTCCATGGAGGGTCCCCCTAGGTGTGTGCAGGTCTTACACCAAAGAGGGGCTGAGTTGAAGCCTTGGACAGGCTAGCCTGCAACCCACATGGCAGCCCATTTCTCTCTCTTCCTCCTTGAATGCCAAGTCTCAAAAGTCTTCCAAAATGTGTAAGAGACCTGCAAATGTGTAAGGAAATGTTGGGATAGGCGTGGGAGAAGTGTAGGTGGGACCCCCAAGCCTCAAAGTTGAGTTACAGGCTGTTTTCGCGACCAGAAGGTCCGGAGTACCAGTACTGGGTACCGGTACCATTTGGTACCGGTACCGAGTACCGGTACTGTTTTTCTGCACTGGACCACCTTCGGTAGAATCGGCATAACTCTTGATCTAACCATTGGATTGGGTTGAAATTTTGACACCAAACAGAAGACACCCATATCTACAACTTTCATGTTTTGAACTCTTCCAAATTCTGAGTAGATCATGGTCAAAATGGAGGAATTCCGAGGCAGTGCTTCCAATTGTTGCTACAGCTGGTGCCCTTGTTCCCAAGCACCAATGCCTTCTTGATTTCTTCACTTTTAAGCCTCCAATTCTTCATGTATTGTGTCCATGCCTTCACCACACATCCAACATAGTTGCAATGTCCTAAAATACATGATTTAAGCAATAAAAACTTGCAACATCAAAATATCAACATTATTCATAATTTCGGCTAACTCTAAGTACTTAAATACAAAAGTTGAGTTAAAATGCATGTAATGAGCCCTTCAAATATGCAATATTATGTGCTCATCAGCAGCCCTCTTGCTACTGCTCGAATTTTCGATGGCTCCAGTCTCCGGGGAAAGCAGAGTGTTGTGAGCGTAGTGCTTCACCTTGGCGAGGTCGCACAGTCGTGTGATGAGGCTGCCAAAGGGGAGATTCGTCTTTGGCTTTGCGGCCTTGGCAAACTCCTATATGTCCTAAAAAATCAATAATGCTTCATCGATCGCCACCCCCATCATGAATGCGTGGAGGAGGGCAAGCTTCTCGATGTTAGGGCTCTTCTCTGAGCCCCGAGGCATCAAATTATAATGCAATACCTTATTCATTACCCCATAGGCATGCTTGAGGCCCCCGACCAAAGTCGTCCCCTTAAACGTGGTCGAGTCCTCGTAAGTGAGCCTAACATAGTCAATGAGAGTTATACCCCCTTCAACATTGTGTGGGTAGACCGGGGTAGTCGGGGGAGGCCTCTCGTATCCCATCACAGTGGCAATTGTGTTGGGGGTCACCTCGAAGGTCTTCCCCCTCACATTGGTCCTCAACCTACCACCGTCCTCGCCAAACACAGACAACTTCACTTAAAATTCTCGACACATCCCCAAATTATATCCCTTCACCTCAGCAAACCAAATATTCAACCCACGTGCCTCGATCACCCTCACAACTTCATCATTTGGCACAAGAGAGACTTTATCCACATATCTCTCGCACGTGATATTTTTTCCTCAATTCGTTGTCTACGTGCGTCGTTCTTTGCCTTAGTCCTCCTCTTCTCCCTATCTTGGCTGCTAGGACCTTCACCGCTCCTTTTGCGGGATCTAGTGCCCGTAGGTGGTGGGGACTCGGGGTCCGTCCTCTTGGTGCGGGCCATGAGGGACAATAGTACCCCAACACCAAGGATGGTCAAAATCCACATCACCACCCATTCGAAGGGCTTAAACATGTCAAGGGATGCCTTTCCCAAATGAGCCATGGCAAGAGAATGTAGAGAGTTGAAGAAGATCACAAAGAACTTTGAGGATTTGGAAGACTTTGGAGACCTCGGGTTTTTTAGAGAACACCCAAAATTTTGGCCACAATCCACTCAAAACTCAACCCTAATCAAGAGAAAAATGAGAAATTGGAGCTTGGGTGAAGTGTTTTGAAGATTGGAAGAGAGTAGGAGGAGAGGAGAGAGATTGGGAGCTTAAGATTTGGGGGAAATGTGAAGGGTTTCAAAAAAAAAAATCTAACTTTAAACCCTCGTTTTTAGGCTTCTGGGCAAGACCTTCCGAAAGGTCGAACAAAACCTTCCAGAAGGTTTTGCTCACTGCTTGAAGCGAAAATGTCCAGTAGGCAAAACCTTCCAGAAGGTCGATGACAACCTTCCAGAAGGTTTTGCTTACTGTTGGGGCACCGCTGTCCAGTAATGAAAACCTTCCGGAAGGTTTTGCCTTTGCTGCAAAACCATTCATTTCCTCCAAAACTCACATCCAATCCAACTTTCCTCAACTCGAAAACATTTTAACACCCTATCTATGACATCTAACCTACCACAAACTTGAACACCACGTATGAACCACAATTGACTGATCATGCCCAAATTCAATTCCAAAATTGCAACATGATTTGAAATTTTGATGTTTTCAAAGTATAAGACATGGATTCTAACTTTAACTACCAAAATGAATACCCAAAATATAAAACATGAATTCAAGTAACAAGGGCATTCCTAAATCTTATCAAATATCGAAAGTTGAGCAATATTCCCCCATCCTTTAAGCATAGGGCTACCTAACACGTCGTTCAAATGCCCGAACCAAGTACACATGAGCAGAACTATGGCTTTAAATGCTAGTCTAGAGTATGCACCTACACATTCATTTTCAAACTCATGTGTGTGTGCAATGGACATGTAATTTAAGCATTTACACAACAGAGTTCACAATCACTTTGGCTATCCAAATTAAGCTTCGATGCAACCTTACCAAGGGTGTCTCTCAACAATGAATCACACTCTAGTTATCCTGACATGCTTTTCATGTGTATATGTAAGATAGAATCTTGTGCACAAAACGAAGTATGCTCACATATAATCCAAAAATGAAGTTGCTTGAAAATGAAACAACCTTAGCATAATCTCATGAAAGGAATGCTAGGGCACTAGGTAGCAAACCAACTTCTCTTTTTCTTTAAAATTATACATCTCCCATCCTACCTAGATCATTTAGGAATTTTAGGGGTTATAATGGGGCCTTGGGGGTGATATTGAGGCAAATGAAATGAAGGATATAGGATAACAAAGATGGTTGTTCCGAGTGAATGACTTTTATTTCAAAAAACATCTCCCTTTTCATGGAATTTTCAGTCTAACACCATCACCGCACTCTTTATTTCTTTTCTTTATTTTCCTTAACATTTTCCTTTTATTTTTTTATCATTATTTCTTCCTTCACCCCTTTTTTCTCATTTTCTTGGATTTTTTCATTCTTTTCCATTCAACATTTGAATTGAACTTCATTTATCCCTTTGGTTAAGTTTCCGAAACACAATTCCTTCTCTTTTATGATCACTCATTTTCATCTCTAGGAACAACCAAGGTGAGGTCGATTTTTATCTTTTTGCACTGGCTTGGTCAAATGTGTGGCATGGAAATAAATTTACAATTAAGGCTCAATCACGACACTAGGGATAAAAATTTCCAAGAAAAAGGCTAAGGCTCAAAGCAAAACAAAAATGGCCTAAGGTCATTTCTAGATAGGCATGGGAGAGCATTGTACATATCCAGATAAAGTCAATCAACTACCCAAATGCACCTAACCAAAACAAGCATAATGAGATTATTTGACAAATTTGGAATTTGAGAAATTGTTCCTTTGAGTAAATGTAAGTTCCCTCCAACAAGGATTGACACTAAAGCTCTCATGGGTTCTTACTCATATCTACTATTCATGTCAAGCACTAAAATGTGAACTCAATTCGTAAAAGGTGAATTTTCACCACAAAAATTAGTATTATCAACAAAAATTTCCACAAACATTGGTGTATGTTGTCCGAATTTGATATTGACAATTTACGTTCAAGTATACACGATCAACAAGTAATAAAATGATAAGTAGAGTATCATTCCCATGGAGAATTATTGCTAATAATTTCCAAGTACTAACTTTATATCAATTCCATTTTATTTAAACAATTGAAATTGAACTATGAAATTACTAATTTAAGACTAAATCTAAAATTACTGAACAATGAGTGATTTTACCAGATAAAAGAATTTAAGATTTCAACTTCCCCTAATGCTTCGTATAAATATTTTCACTCTCTTTCCAGTTAATTGATCAAATTAAGTTGTTAACTGAGACTTCAAAATTATTTATCAAACCTCTTCCGATAGTAAGATAAATATATCTCTCCCAATTAAATTACTATATTCCTATGCAAAATAAGTTGGAATAGATTCATTAAGTTCAAACTCTCATAAAAGTTACACACGACATATAAGTATATTCCTATCCTATACACAAACCCAGCTATTCAATCCTAAGAAGAATCAACCAGACGCATGTCATTATATTCTGATCTAAACCTAGAATTCATCTCCCAATTTCATCTAGGTTATCAAATTAATTGTTGGCCACACAATTATATATTAAGCACAAACTATGATAAACAACTTATATATGATCAATAAGAACTAGAAACGAGAGTAGATCAATTTAACTAAACATCAGGTTCCGTTGAAATCTTAATAAAAATTTAGTTCATAATGTAATTGAAAAAGATCATCCTCAAATTAAACAACATCTCAAAAAATCAAGAACTAAAAGTAAGAGAAACGGAATGAAAACTTAGTTGCAATCTTCAATCTCTCTCTAACCTCCCATCCCGATTTTCTTCGTGTTGCTTCCTTCGATTCTTGTCTTCAATTTTCTATCAATCATTGGTCCTTTTTCTCTTCTTAGCAGCCCCCAAAATCAGTATTTTTATATCCCAACTCAAACCCTAGCATATATGTGGCATTAGAGTCCAATTTCGGCTCAAAAACAAGTCAGAATTTGCGTCCACATTAAAACAAGGGCTGTAGCCCCTAAAATCAGCGCGGGGGCGCTGACTTTCTGCCTTCCTAGCGCTGCAGCGCTGCATGTAGAGCTGCGGCGCTAATCCCCTTTTAAGCCTAGAGCTGCCCTTGTTGCTTAGTCTTCAAAAATCCAAGAGTTAGGCTCCCAAATGACCTTGTTTCCTTCCAAATGATGGTTCCTACAAAATAACATTAAAACACACAAAACAAATAAATGAAACATAAAATACTTGAAAACTTGCAATTTCATTAAGCCAAGAATACTAAGTTCGTATGTATAAAACCCACTCATCAGTGTATCATACAAATGGTGCACCTTACCCCCCAACTTGATTCATACATTGTCCGCAATGCAACAAAAAAGATATGATATACTATGAAGGACTGTTAAAAGGTGAGTAGGGTTAGAGAACACCTCGCACTTGAGCTTTAACAAAAACACCGACATCTGCAACTAAGAAAAAAAATACTATACGCAAAGATAAAATAAGTAAGCATAAACAATTAAAGTAAATAAAAATGACTGTACACTAAAAACCGTAAGAATAGTTAATCCTCCAACAAGTCCGGGTAGACCGGATCCACCAATTCTTCCTCCACCCCTTGACCTTCAAACCCCTCAACGAATGGCTTAAGTCTTTGGCCATTGACCTTGAATGTCTTACCATCTTCGGGGTTTGTGACTTCCACAGCTCCATTGGGGTAGGCAACCTTGACAAGATAGGGGCCATCCCAATGGGATCGGAGTTTACCTTGAAAGATCGAGAGACGAGAATTGTACAAGAGTACTTTCTATCCGGGTTCGAATGTCTTTCTTAAAATGGATTTGTCATGAAAAATCTTAGCCCTTTCTTTTGAAATTTTAGATCTCTCATACGCATCTCTTCGAATCTCTTCCAATTCATTCATTTCAAGCTTCCTATTCTCTCCGGCCATTCTCATGTTGAAGTTCAAGGTCTTGATGGCCTAATAGGCCTTGTGTTCCATTTCAACCGGCAAATGACAAGCCTTTTCATAGACGAACCGATAGGGAGACATACCGAGGATGCTTTTGTAGGGTAGACCGGATCCACCAATTCTTCCTCCACCCCTTGACCTTCAAATCCCTCAAAGAATGGCTTAAGTCTTTGGCCATTGACCTTGAATGTCTTACCATCTTCAGGGTTTGTAACTTCCACAGCTCCATTGGGGTAGGCCACCTTGACAAGATAGGGGCCATCCCAACGGGATCGGAGTTTACCTTGAAAGATAGAGAGATGAGAATTGTACAAGAGTACTTTCTATCCGGGCTCGAATGTCTTTCTTAAAATGGATTTGTCATGAAAAATCTTAGCCCTTTCTTTTGAAATTTTAGAGCTCTCATACGCATTTCTTCGAATCTCTTCCAATTCATTCATTTCAAGCTTCCTATTCTCTTCGGCCATTCTCATGTTGAAGTTCAAGGTCTTGATGGCCTAATAGGACTTGTGTTCCATTTCAACCGGTAAATGGCAAGCCTTTTTATAGACGAGCCGATAGGGAGACATACCTAGGATGGTTTTGTAGGCAGTGCGGTTGACAGCTATCTATCCGATGTACACCCAA
This sequence comes from Ilex aquifolium, assembly GCA_951799425.1. Lineage (NCBI taxonomy): Eukaryota > Viridiplantae > Streptophyta > Magnoliopsida > Aquifoliales > Aquifoliaceae > Ilex > Ilex aquifolium. The sequence continues at coordinate 22,777,650 of OX637406.1, read as the reverse complement.
GTGCAGGTGGTCAAGCTGTAGTAATAATCCGGTTTGAGTCCGGAGTCGAATCCACAGGGAACTTTTGTTGATATTTCTAAGGTAAGCAGTGGTAGAGACCTTTTGGTGGTAACATTTTTTTGATTTGGATTTGCTGTGAGATGTGGGTTTTGCTGGACAGAATATAAGATTCTTTCCAGGAGATTTTCTTAACAAATTAGGAAATGAATGTTAATAAAAAAAAAGAGTCACTCTTTAGTGCAAGGATCTGGACATGTAGTTAGTTATCCGGTTTGTCATAATTGTGCTTGATAACTCAATTAACTCCCGTGTCAACAGTAAGTTAATCGAAAGATAAAGATGGATTGTGAGAATTAAGAACATGATTCCGATGTCTTTCTAGAAGTTTACAAGCATTGCCTGTGCCGAGACTTAACCCGTCTACAAACAATCAAGTGTTTCTACAAGACATCCAATCATGATATTAATAGTCCATTCTTTTTAGTGAAGTACAATAAGGGGGGAGATTGAAGGGTAGTCATGAGAATCTAGCCGGGGTACTTGCCTTGAACTGATGAGTCTTTCTATGCAGGAGTCATCCATGTCATAGAAAGGGCTCACAATTATACAAAGTACCTTAGCTTTGCTAGATGCAATCAATCATCCGATAATAGGGGAAAATAAACGTTAAGCATAAAAGAACATTGCACAAATATAATTTCCGGATAACTTATACATGCCCTTCTCCTCTCACTAAAGAGTGAATGAGAAACTACTCACTCTTCATGGCTTGGGTAAAGCTAGAAAAGTGAGTGATGCTCATCCCTCCAAGTGGAGAACTTTAAAAGATAGAGTAACACAAATACGGAGCAAATCTTCCCCAAAGAATGGGTGAATCACGTTCCACCCTTCACGGCTTTGATCAAGCTCTAGAAAAGTGGAAGAGTTTCACTCTTCTAAGAAAGAAGGAAGCTCAAGCAATGGAAGTGAAATGCATGAACAATTAAAGTAGAAGAAAGCTAGTCACATTTGGAGGGTGGCTTCCTCAACCAAAGATTGGAGGGTTGCTTCCTCAACCAAGATGGGAGCTATCTCTCTTCTATGCATGAGAATTGAAAGCATAGACATAAACATAAGCATAAAACTACTGCTATAACAAGCAAGAGATGTTGGACTAAAGCCAAACCAATCTCTAAAATAAATACTTCATAAGGAAAATGAACTAACTACAATGAAAGTGGGAGTCTAAGCCTCCATCACTATGCTACTTCCTACAATGCTTGGCTCCTCAAGCTCTCCAACAAGGGGAGTATTTATAGGCAAGAGGAGGAGGTAGGGGGGGTGAAAGAATAGTGTTGGAAGAGGAAGGTGTATATCGTCCTTCCGGAAGGTGTATGTCGTCCTTCCGGAAGGTTTTGCTAAAAACCCTGGATGTATTGTTCACAGCTAATACCTTCCGGAAGGTTTTGTCCACTGGAATAATCCTTCCGGAAGATTTTAGCTACTGGAGTAAAACCTTCTGGAAGGACTTGTCTACTGGAATGGACCTTCCGGAAGGTTTTGCCTTGGGTTTCTTTTTGACTGCCAAAATCTTCCGGAAGGTTTTGTCTTCTGGAATGAACATTCCGGAAGGTTTTGGCTACTGGAATGAACCTTCCGGAAGATTTTTGCTACTGATGTCGACCTTTCGGAAGTTCTTGCATTTGATTCTTTTCATTTAACTGTTCTTTCAGCGACCTTCCGGTAGGTGTATGTCGACCTTCCGGAAGGTTTTTGCACTTTTCTCCAGACAGCCTGTAACTCAACTTTGCGGCTTGGAGGGTCCCACATGCACTTCTCCTACATGCTTCCTGACATCCCTTACACATCCTGGAGCCTCCCTCACCCCTGCATTGATTTGGATGAGTCTTGATAATTAATGAAGAGAGAGAAGAAGAAGGAAGCTGGGTGGGCAGACAGCTCTGCCTCACCCCCTGTCCAGCCCATGTTGCTGCACCCCTAGTGATGGAGATCAACTCTGTAGACCTCTCTCTCTCTCCAGGCACGTTTTGGGGGGAAAGCAAGAGTCTCCTTGGGGGGGTATTGATTCATCATGTATTACATTAGATAGTTTTAGAGAGAGGAGCTCTAGGCAGAGAAGAGGATGAATAGTGGTTTTTAGAGAGAGAAAGTGACGATTTTACCATTTCTCCTACTGCATTTGTCTTGTAATCTTGAGTAAGAATCTTAGTAGTTCATTGAATGCCATAAATGTTGTTTTCCCTTCATGTTTGGTTAGTTGAATGCTCCCATTTATGTTCTACCATTAATGCTTTCAAGATTATTCTTGTTCATAGATATAAAATAGCTTTTCATTTCATTCACTTCTAGTCTAGGATTTCTTGCACTTAGTTACTTCAAAACTCCATAGCATTAGAATGCATTACCTTTACATTATCATGTCTAGTTCAAGTATGAGTAGCTAAGCCCTTTTTGTTGGCAAGACCAAGGGGAATCCTCATTGGGGTATACCATTTCAACTCTTTCTACACCCTCCCTTTAGAGTCCCATGGTTCGGTTTAACCGGATTGAAGGTGGATGATTTGGTGAGTCTTTGATAACCCGTAGGCCTAGTCACGGTTTATGCTTAGGCACTCACCATCATCATCCTCGGCTTACCGTGAATCAACCGTTCATTCTTGCTCAATCGGAGGAGTGTTTTGAGTTGAGATAGTATACCCATTGGAGGGATCTCTTGGAATTGCCAACACTTGTTTTCTCATTCTAATTTCACCAACACACACTTCACCAACCAATTTCCAACAACAAGAATTTTACACTTTCTTTTGCACTAAATCACTTTCACATTTGCTCACTTCCTTCCCTGTGGAATCGACCTTGGAATACTTTCCAAGTAAAACACAACTCACGAAAGTCTCCTTGCGATTGGGGAGCATTTTTGTGCATACACATTCCATATCTACATCATCCCATTTCCCTTTCCTATTGCCCTTTCTTTTCACACTATCCCAAAGGGGGATAAATCCTTCCTTCCGCTCATACATTGCATCATTTGAAGGATAGTAGTTAAAGGGTTAGGAATAGGATTGTTTTTTATCAATCATTTTTGGCGCCGTTGCCGGGGAAGGCTAGTGTCAAATCAAGGAAGTGATTTCCGAACAACGGAGGTAAGTCCCGTGATCTTCATCACTGGCTGAGGTACGTTGTCTTGTGTACATATTCTTGTTTGTTTATAATTTCATTTGTATAGATATCTTGTTGCATGTGGGGAAGGGACGACTATCACCGATTAGTTAGACAACCCTTAGACCCCAACATGAACATCGACCAAGACCCAGCCGAAGATGCGGGTGACAATTTTGAAAATGTGGATGCCAACCCAAACATCCAAGGGGGTGGAAATTTTGAAAATGTTGGTGCAAATCCAAATGTTCAAAGGGGTGGGGGATTACCCGAACATAGGATGCCTAACCCAAGAATGCAATATCCCCCTCCCGATGCTTTTGATAATGAGGATGCTAACCCGAATAGGCAAATGGGTGGGGGATTCCAACAACCTAGGATGCCCAACCCACGAGTGCAATTTCCCCCACCTAGGAATGAAGGGAACATCCAACTTGACCCTCCACCAAGGACAATGCGGGAGTTCCTTCAACCGACCCGTAGCTCCACACCATCATGCCTTGTCCTTCCTGTCCAAGCACATCTCTTTGTAATCAAACCATGGATGTTGCAACTACTCCCTAAATTCCATGGGGTTGAGAAGGAAAACCCTTATAGTCATCTAAAGTCGTATGAGGAAATAGTTGCAACCTTTATCCCAAATTACAACATGGAAGAGATTGCAAGGATGAAACTTTTCTCTTTTTCCTTGGAGGGTAAGGCAAAGATTTGGTTTGATTCCATGGGACCTCAGACCATGCTATCTTGGGACCATATAGTTTCATTCTTTTTGAAAAAGTTTTTTCCGGTTCATAGAACCACTTCATTGAAAAAAGACATTCAAAACTTTTCTGAAAAACCCAATGAACAATTCTATCAGTGTTGGGAGCGATATAGAGATTTGATTCAATCCATACCACATCATGGTTTTAAATCATGGCAATTGGTGAGTTTCTTCTATGAAGGAATCTCACCAAACCATAGGCAATTTATTGACATGATGTGCAATGGTGAATTTTTGAACAAAGACCCTGACGAGGCCCTTGATTACTTTGGTACCTTGGCCGAAAATGCACAATCGTGGGATGTTAGGGATCCAAGTGATGTACCTAGGACAATGCCAGTGAGTAGTCAACCACCACGGGGAGGGATGTATGACTTAAAAGACCGTGAGGATCTACTTTCCCAAATTTCCAAATTGTCTAGGAAAGTGGATAGCCTTGAGGTGGAAAGGAGACGAGAGGTGTCTCATGTGTCAAGAGCCGAGGAGGCTTGTTCTATTTGTGGGGGTGTCGATCATTCCACGTCGGAGTGTCCGAGCATTCCGGCACTTAAAGAGACATACCATGAACAGGCCAATGCCTTCAACCAACCGAGGCAATCATTTCCTCAAAATTCCAACACTTACAATTCAGGGTATCGTGATCACCCTAATTTCAGTTGGAGGAATGAGAACCCCATTCCTTATGGCTCAAACACATATACACCTCCTGCACCTCCTAGGCAAGGCCAATTTCAATCCCAGGGTCAAGGGCAAGCCTCTAACTCCCAATACCCACGGTCTAATCCGCAAGGGTATCAATCCAATCCTCCCCCACAAAATTTCTCCCAACAAGGTCCGTCTAGTTCTTCCATCTACCAACCCCCTCATAAGAAGAATTTGGAAGATATGCTCCACAATTTCATTCAAACCCAGACCACCCTAAATCAAACCTTCACTAATTTCATGCAAAGCCAAACCACCTTCAATAAGGACATTTCGGCCCAACTCACCAAGATCACCAATGCCATTGGGTTGTCTCAACAAGAGAAGGGAAAATTTCCCTCTCAACCCCAACAAAATCCCAAAGGCCAAAATGTGGTTGAGTTGGCCGAGACTTCCCAGGAGAGTTGTGAGCAACTCAAATCTGTCACCACACTTAGGAGTGGTAAACAAATTGAAAAGATGGTGGTGCCAAAGTTGACACCAAAGGCCGCATTGCCAAAAGAAAAAGAAATTGAGAGTGAGGCCAAACAAAGTGAGGCCAAAGAGGGTGTGGTTGACAAGGGTGAGTCGAGTGAAAAGAATGAAAGAAATGGGGTTGATAAAGAACATGTGATTGATGATGGTTTATGCTTTCCTTCTATGCCTGCCCCTTTTCCCCATCGGTTGAAGCCACCTGTCAAGGTGGCTAATTATTCTGACATTTTGGATTTGTTTAAGCAGGTAAAGATCAACATCCCGCTCCTTGATGCCATCAAGCAAATTCCGTCATGTGCCAAGATATTGAAAGACCTATGCACGGTGAAAAGGAAGTTGAATGTCCGGAAGAAGGCATTTCTCACCGAACAAGTGAGCTCTATATTGAGGACCAACACTCCTCCAAAATTCAAGGATCCCGGTTGTCCAACAATGGCCATCACCATCGGGAATTGCCGGGTTGAGCAGGCATTGCTTGACTTGGGGGCGAGCGTCAATCTTCTTCCTTACTCCGTGTACCAACAACTCAAGCTTGAAGAGTTGAAGCCCACCTCAGTTACACTTCAACTGGCGGATCGGAGAATACGCACACCAAGGGGAGTAGTGGAAGATGTGCTTGTCCAAGTTGACAATTTTTACTTTCCAGTCGATTTTATTGTATTAGATACACACCCGGTTGCTAACCTTAATTCCCAAATCCTCGTTATTCTTGGAAGACCTTTCCTTGCTACCGCTAATGCTGTGATTAATTGCAGGAATGGTCTAATGAAGTTGGCTTTTGGGAACATGACCATGGAGCTGAATGTATTCAATTTAGCAAAGCAACCCGGGGATGATTTGGAGGTGAACGAGATCAATAGAATCAACACTTTGATTGAGGAGCAAGTGGAGTTAGAAGGGATGTTGGACTGCATGGAGGAGGACTTTGTTGAACTTGTAAAGATAGATGAGGAAGAGAGCGTGGAAGAGTTAAAAGGGGTAACAAAATGGATTCCCACATTTGAGGAGTTGCCCAAGCAAGAAAAGAAGATTTTCCGGTCGGAGGAACAAAAGCCAAATTTGGAGTTGAAGCCGTTACCCTCACACTTGAAGTACGCCTATCTTGGCGAGGGAGATACTTTTCCGGTAGTCATTAGCTCTACCCTAGCCAAGGAACGGGCGAAAATCTTTCATGATAACTCCATAGTGAGGAAATCATTAGAGCCTGGGCAAAAGGTACTCTTGTATAATTCCCGCCTCTCCATTTTTCCCGGAAAGCTAAGATCCCGTTGGGATGGCCCCTACCTCGTCAAGGTGGCCTACCCCAATGGAGCTGTTGAGATCACCAACCTCAAAGATGGCCAAACATTCAAGGTCAATGGCCAAAGACTTAAGCCATTCTTTGAGGGCTTTGAAAACCAAGTGGTGGAAGAGGAGTTAACCGACCCGGTGTATCCGGAAGTGATTGAGGAATAACAATTGGTCCCTTGTTCGCATGTAAAGTTTCTTTCATTTTAATTATGTCATGTTTTTATTTCATGTCACTTACTTGTGTGTTGGTGTATAGCTTTATTTTCTTTTGAATCCAGATCTTGGTGCTTTTGTCGAAAGCGAAATTGCGAGGTGTTCTCTTACCCTACTTATCTTTTTATTGTCTTCCATTGCATATTATATCTTTTTGTTGCATTGAGGACAATGCATGGTTCTAGTTGGGGGGGTGAGGTGCACCATTTGTATGATACACCAAGGTTATTTGAATTTCTTTTGATTTTTGCTTGCAATTGTGAAAAATAGGTGAATTTTTTGAAAATTTTTGATGAAAGATACCTTTAAGTTGATCTGTATTCCCTTATGAAGCGAGTATGAACTGGATGACATGTTGATTGTTGTTGTGAACCTTGTGCACATGAGCTTACTATAGAAATGGATCCTATGCATAAATATCACATATGTATTGATTTTCAAACTCATCTGTATGCGATTTCTGAATTTGTAATTTCAGTGATTTACGGGTTGGATTCATGTTTTAAGCTTGACATAAGTAGTGGAGATGAGTAAGGACCCATGAGAGTTTTAGTGCCAAACCTTTTTGGAGGGAACTTACGTTTACTCAAAGAACAATTTTTGATATCAAGTTTGTTCAATAGTCTCATTATGCTTGCTTTGGTTAGTTACATTTGGTTAGTAGACTGATTTGTCTTGATCATGTAATGCTCTCCCCATGTGGACCTGGAAGTGATCTTAGGCCATTTTTGAATACTTTGAGCCTTAGCCTTTTTTCTTGAGAAAATTTTATCCCTAGTGCCGTGATTGAGCCCATTTTAAAATTCGTTTCTATGCCACACATTTGACCAAGCCAATGCAAGATGATAAAAATTTCCCTCACCTTGGTTGTTCCTAGAGCTGAATATGAGTGAGTGCAAAAGAGAAGGAAGTATGGTGTGGAAACTCCAACAAAAGGGATGAATGATTTGAAACTCAAAGAGTTGAATGAAAATCCAAGAAAATGAGAAAAAGGGGTGAAAAGAATAAAGAGTGATCAAAAGAAAAGGAAGATGTTAAGAAGAGTAAAGAAAATAAACAAGGGGTGTGGTGATGGTGAGAAAATCAAAATCCCATGAAAAAGGAAGTGTTTTTCCAATATTAAAGTCGCTCACTCGGAACAACCCTCTTTGTTGCCCTTTTTCCTTCATTTCTTTTACCTAGATATCACCCCAGGGCCCCATTACAACCCTTAAAGCCCTAAGTGATCTAGGGAAGCATGGGAGAAGCATATTTGTTAAAGAAATGATAAAGTTTAGTCTTACTACCTAATGCACTAATATCCTATTCATGAGACTATGCCAAGGTTGCCTCATTTTCACATATGAACTTCATTTTTGGATTACATGTGAGCACTTTGTTTTGAATACAAGATTCTATATCACATGTACACATGGAGTGCATACCTGTATAACGTGAGTGCGGTTATTGCTTAAGAGTGTCCCTTGGTGAGTTTTGCATTGAAACTGAGTTTGTCTAGCCTGTCGAATGTGAATTCTGTTTCGTAAATGCCCAAATTACTTGTTTAAATTCACATGCACACGAGTTGAAAATTAATTGGTAGGTGCATACTTCTGACTAGCATTGGGGACTATGGTTTTGCTCATGTGCATCTAGTTCATTCAATTGAGAAATTTGTTTAAAAAGCTCCATGCTCGCAAGAATGAGGAAATATTTCTCAAGTTTCAGATATTTGAAGTAATGTAGGGATGCGTGAGTTTTTAATTATCTGATTTGCATGTTTAGGTGTCATTTTGATTGATAAAGGTTGTAATCAAATCCTTGAACATTGAATGTATAAAAATCTTAAATCATATTGCAAGTTTGGAAATGACTGTGGGCATGATCAATTGTGGTTGATTGATGTGATCCAAGTTTGTGGGTGGCTTAGATGTCCTTAGATAGGTGCTTGAGGGGTTGGAATGGAGGAAGAATGGTTTGGAAGTGATTTTGTTGAATAAAGGATAGGTTTTGCTGGAAAGGTAACATCTTCCGGAAGGTTTTGCCCAGTAAGTAAAACCTTCCGGAAGGTCGACATCGACCTTCCGGAAGATTTTACCTACTGGAAGTGCTTGATTGTCCAGTGAGTGAAACCTTCCGGAAGATCTTACCTACTGACTGTTTTAAATTAGGCAGTGAGTAAAACCTTCCGGAAGGTTCACATCGACCTTCCGGAAGATCGAGTCTGAAACCCAAAAAAAAAACAAGGGTTTTAAATCTAATTTTTTCGGAAACCCTTTCATTGCCTTTCTCAAATCCGACTCCCCCAAACTCTCTCCTCTCCTCCTCCTCCTTCCCGAGCTTCGAAATTCCTCTCCAATCATCTTTGCCTCCTATTTTCCCTTGATTAAGGGTGAATCTTGGAACTTTGAGCCGAAATCCCAAGAATTTCTTGCAAAACCCTAAGGTTTATTCCCCCCCCAAAGTTCACCACTTTTCCATCCCCTCTCCAAATCACCCTACTCAACTACCATGGCTCGATTGAATGAGGCAACCATGGACGCATGAGGGGCCCTTGAAAACATATGGTGGTGGTTCATGATCGCTTTAGGGTTTGGTGTGTTTTTCTCGCTCATGGCCAAGACGAAGAGGACTGGCCCTGAGTCTCCACCCCCCTCTGGCTCAACTTCTAAGAAAAGGACCGGGGAAGGTCCTAGCTCTTAGGATAGGCCGGAGCGGAGGACAAAGGCAAGGCATGATGAACGAACGAAGAGGATTGAGGACAAAGGTGTGACGTGTGAGAGGTATGTTGATAAAATCTCCCTTGGTGTTATGGATGAGGTTGTGAAAATTATTGAGGAACGGGGTTTGGATTTTTGGTTTGTTGAGGTGAAGGGGTACAACCTGGGAATGTGCCGAGAATTTTATAAAAAATTGTTTGTTTTTGGGGATGACGGGGGTAAGTTGAAAACTAATGTGAGGGGGAAATCATTTGAGGTCACCCCTGATACAATTGCCACGGCAATAGGGTATGCGAGACCTCCCGCATCCACCCCTGTCTACCCACACAATGTGGATGGGAACAAAACACTTGAGGAGTATGTGAACCTCACGTATGAGGACCCGACTATGTTTAAGGGAACGACATTCGTCGGGGGCCTCAAGCACACTTATGGGGTAATGAACAAAGTACTACATTACAACTTGATGCCCCGGGGTTCGGAGAAAAATCCAAACGTGGAGAAGTTGTCCCTACTGCATGCTTTTATGACAGGGGTGACGTTTGATGTGGCCTACTATATTTGGTTGGAGATGAGGGAGTTTGCCCGGACGGAGAAGCCAAAGGCGAACCTACCCTTTCCCAACCTGGTCACTAAGTTGTGTGATCAGGCGAATGTGAAGCACTATGGCCAGGAAAAGCTGCTCCCTCCAGAGTTTGGAGCAATTGGGATGGCCAGCAGTCAGAAAAGGGCTGCCAGGGCTAAGGGTGAGAGGAGCAGGGATCCAGGACCCCAGCCACAACCACAGCCGTCTGATGCTGGAACTTCTACTGAAGCCCCTCCTACAGCACCACCTCCTACTGCACCAACCCCTGATCATGCTATTCCACAGCGCCTCGATGCACTGGTGGGTGAAGTGCAGTGAGTTAAGGGAGAAGTTCAAGGAATCAAGAATGAGGTGCATGGGATGAAAGAGACGGTGCAGCGGATCGCTGCCATGATGACACAGCTCTTTCAGCGCAAGTTCCCAGGGAACCCCATTCCGGGCCAGGGTAGCTCAACCTCCCTCTACCCTTTTGCCTCTACCATGGTTGAGATTGGAGACACTGATGAGGAGTCTGAGGAGGAGACTGAGGGGGAGAGTGATTTTGACCTACCTCCTGATCCTGATGATGATGATGGTGGTGGTGAGAAGTAGAAGCAGGATTTGGTTGTTTTTGTTTGTTGTGTCTGGTAAGGGTGGAGCAGAGAATTAGGGTTACTCTCTTTTTGGTGTCGGCCTGTAGAAGTGTCCTTAAGTTCTGGCCGTTTTTTTTTTGTTGTGATTATGCCCACATTGTAATGAACTTGTCTATGAAATACCACAATGGGTTGATTGTCGTTGTACAAAGTTAAAACCATATTTGCAATATGATTTTGTTGATTTTACCTTGTTAAGATTTTATGAATGTATGTGTGCATATTGGTTTGGGATTGGAAATTATATTTGCTAGGGACTAGCAAATCGCAAGTTGGGGGGTGTGATTAGCACATAACAATGACATGTATGGTGTGCTAATGTGCTTTTGTTTCACCTTTTTTGTCAATAAATGGGAGTGTTTTGGTTTTGTTTGTGGCTTGATGGAATTTTGGGTGAATGCATGTAAAATGATGTAAATGACATGATTTAAACCCCCATGGTGTTATATGAGGCTAATGGAGTGTATGGGGTAGCTTTAAGGATGGTCTGGAGGGGAAAGAAATCCAATTTTTGCTCACAGTCTGAAAACCTTCCGGAAGGTGTATGTCGTCCTTCCGGAAGGTTTTGCTAAAAACCCTGGATGCCTTGTTCACAGCTAATACCTTCCGGAAGGTTTTGTCCACTGGAATGAACCTTCCAGAAGATTTTAGCTACTAGAGTAAAACCTTCCGGAAGGACTTGTCTACTGGAATGGACCTTCCGGAAGGTTTTGCCTTGGGTTTCTTTTTGACTGCCAAAATCTTCCGGAAGGTTTTGTCTTCTGGAATGAACCTTCCGGAAGGTTTTGGCTACTGGAATGAACCTTCCGGAAGATTTTTGCTACTGATGTCGACCTTCCGGAAGTTCTTGCATTTGATTATTTTCATTTAACTGTTCTTTCAGCGACCTTCCGGTAAGTGTATGTCGACCTTCCGGAAGGTTTTTGCACTTTTCTCCAGACAGCCTGTAACTTAACTTTACGGCTTGGAGGGTCCCACATGCACTTCTCCTACATGCTTCCTGACATCCCTTACACATCCTGGAGCCTCCCTCACCCCTGCATTGATTTGGATGAGTCTTGATAATTAATGAAGAGAGAGAAGAAGAAGGAAGCTGGATGGGCAGACAGCTCTGCCTCACCCCCTGTCCAGCCCATGTTGCTGCACCCCTAGTGATGGAGATCAACTCTGTAGACCTCCCTCTCTCTCCAGGCACGTTTTGGGGGGAAAGCAAGAGTCTCCTTGGGGGGGTATTGATTCATCATGTATTACATTAGATAGTTTTAGAGAGAGGAGCTCTAGGCAGAGAAGAGGATGAATAGTGGTTTTTAGAGAGAGAAAGTGACGATTTTACCATTTCTCCTACTGCATTTGTCTTATAATCTTGAGTAAGAATCTTAGTAGTTCATTGAATGCCATAAATGTTGTTTTCCCTTCATGTTTGGTTAGTTGAATGCTCCCATTTATGTTCTACCATTAATGCTTTCAAGATTATTCTTGTTCGTAGATATAAAATAGCTTTTCATTTCATTCACTTCTAGTCTAGGATTTCTTGCACTTAGTTACTTAAAAACTCCATAGCATTAGAATGCATTACCTTTACATTATCATGTCTAGTTCAAGTATGAGTAGCTAAGCACTTTTTGTTGGCAAGACCAAGGGGAATCCTCATTGGGGTATACCATTTCAACTCTTTCTACACCCTCCCTTTAGAGTCCTATGGTTCGGTTTGACCGGATTAAAGATGGATGATTTGGTGAGTCTTTGATAACCCGTAGGCCTAGTCACGGTTTATGCTTAGGCACTCACCATCATCATCCTCGGCTTCCCGTGAATCAACCGTTCATTCTTGCTCAATCGGAGGAGTGTTTTGAGTTGAGATAGTATACCCATTGGAGGGATCTCTTGGAATTGCCAACACTTGTTTTCTCATTCTAATTTCACCAACACATACTTCACCAACCAATTTCCAACAACAAGAATTTTACACTTTCTTTTGCACTAAATCACTTTCACATTTGCTCACTTCCTTCCCTGTGGAATCGACATTGGAATACTTTCCAAGTAAAACACAACTCACGAAAGTCTCCTTGCGATTGGGGAGCATTTTTGTGCACACACATTCTATATCTACATCATCCCATTTCCCTTTCCTATTGCCCTTTCTTTTCACACTATCCCAAAGGGGGAGAAATCCTTCCTTCCGCTCATACATTGCATCATTTGAAGGATAGTAGTTAAAGGGTTAGGAATAGGATTGTTTTTGATCAATCACTCCACTTGGAGGGATGAGCATCACTCACTTTTCTAGCTTTACCCAAGCAATGAAGAGTGAGTAGTTTCTCATTCACTCTTTAGTGAGAGGAGAAGGGCATGTATAAGTTATCCGGGAATTATATTTTTGCAATGTTCTTTTATGCTTAACGTTTATTTTCCCCTATTATCGGATGATTGATTGCATCTAGCAAAGCTAAGGTACTTTGTATAATTGTGAGCCCTTTCTATGACATGGATGACTCCTGCATAGAAAGACTCATCAGTTCAAGGCAAGTACCCCGGCTAGATCCTCATGACTACCCTTCAATCTCCCCCCTTATTGTACTTCACTAAAAAGAATGGACTATTAATATCATGATTGGATGTCTTGTAGAAACACTTGATTGTTTGTAGACGGGTTAAGTCTCGGCACAGGCAATGCTTGTAAACTTCTAGAAAGACATCGGAATCATGTTCTTAATTCTCACAATCCATCTTTATCTTCCGATTAACTTACTGTTGACACGGGAGTTAATTGAGTTATCAAGCACAATTATGACAAATCGGATAACTAACTACATGTCCAGATCCTTGCACTAAAGAGTGACTCTTTTTTTTATTAACATTCATTTCCTAATTTGTTAAGAAAATCTCCTGGAAAGAATCTTATATTCTGTCCAGCAAAACCCACATCTCACAGCAAATCCAAATCAAAAAAATGTTACCACCAAAAGGTCTCTACCACTGCTTACCTTAGAAATATCAACAAAAGTTCCCTGTGGATTCGACTCCGGACTCAAACCGGATTATTACTACAGCTTGACCACCTGCACTTGGGTGTACATCGGATAGATAGCTGTCAAGTTTTTGGCGCCGTTGTCGGGGAATTTTTTTGAAAGGTGCTTTAAGGTAAAAGGTAAAAAGACCTTCAACATTGTGAATATTTTGTCTTACTGTACATAACTTTGTTTTATTTTCTTTATGACTGAGGGCACTCCTCACTTCCACAATTTGCCAGCAGAATCGTGTGAGTCCGTGAATCAGCCTGAACCTAATTCACCTAGATCAGTAGCAGACTCTTGTGAGGGTAGTATGGCAAATAATGAAAGAAATGGAGAAGTCCCTATGAGAGAGGAGAAAGTCCCTAACATTCGAACTTTGCGGGATTACTTGAATCCCACAAGAAATAGTGTCCCCTCTTGTTTTATTTTTCCTGAAAACGCTCCCCTCTTTACTGTAAAGCCGGGGACAGTGCAGTTATTGCCCGTGTTTCATGGATTGGATGCAGAAAATCCATATCTGCATATAAAAGATTTCGAAGAAGTGTGTGGAACATTTCAAGACAATTCTGAATTGACCAAAATGAGACTGTTTTCGTTTTCCTTGAGGGATAGAGCCAAACAATGGCTAAATTCTTTAAAGGCTCTTTCAGTAATCAATTGGCAAGCATTGCAAAATGAATTTTTTAGAAAGTTTTTTCTTTTGCACCGCACAAATGCATTGAAAAGGCAAATCATGAATTTTGAAGTCAAAGAAAGAGAAACTTTTTATCAAAGTTGGGAGAGATTCAAAGATCTACTCCAATCTTGCCTACATCATGCTTTTGAAAATTGGACATTGGTAGGATTTTTCTATGACTCCTTACCCTCTAGACTACGTCAGTTTGTCGAAATGATGGCCCAAGGAGAATTCATGGGAAAAAGTCCGGAGGAGGCATTCAATTTCTTTGACACCATATCTGACAGTTCTCAGATGTGGGACTCAGCCTCCCCTACCACTGTAGAAGCCAGACCATCTAATTCCCAAGGAGGAAAATATGTCTTGAGAGAGGATGATGACTTGAGAGCAAAAATGTCCACATTGTCTCGAAAGCTCGAAGCTTTAGAGATGAAGAAAGTCCATCAAGTTGATGTTAGCCCTTCCACTGAGCAAGTGTGTGGAATCTGTGCGCTAACAGGACACTCTACTGGGGAGTGTCCCACCATCCCAGCATTCAAAGAAGTCTTGTTAGAACAAACACACGCAGTTTCCAACTTCAACAAGCCCTACTCCAACCCATATTCTGAAACATAAAATCCAGGGTGGCGAAATCACCCTAACTTCAGTTGGAAGAACACACAACCAATACCCATGAACCAACAACAAGGGCCATACCCACCACCTCAAGGACCTCCTGCATATCAACCATACCAACCACCACAAAAGAGGAACCTTGAGGACACATTAAATCAGTTCATGCAAAGCCAAATGAATTATAACAATAATTCTGCACAGGCTTTCACTGATTTCAAAACCCAGACCACTCAATCTTTTGAGGATCTTAAAAGCCACATCCAAAAGTTGACTCAATCCATGGTCACACACGAAAAAGGAAAGTTTCCTGCACAACCAAAGCAACCACAAGGCCAATTCCATGTAGGGAACCCTTCAACAACAGGAAACACCCAAGACCAAGCCCAAGCTGTCACGACACTAAGAAGTGGCAAAGTGATTGACAAAACAATCAGGGACATACTCATTCCCAAGCCAAGACCTGAGTCAAGCCCAGCCAATCCATCATCTGAACCTGAACCAATTGAGAAAGACCTTGAGCCTGTGATTGAACAAAATTCAGAGCCTTCTGAGAAAAAGGAACCTTCATATTTTGTTCTGGCCCCATTTCCTCATCGACTCAGAGCCAAACAAAAAGTGAAAAATCAGCCTGAAATTTACGAGCTTTTTAAGCAAGTAAATCTCAACATCCCACTTCTGGATGCAATCAAACAAGTCCCGCCTTATGCCAAGTTTCTAAAAGACTTGTGCACAGTCAAGAGAAGCCAGAAAGTCCAAAAAAGAGCTTTCCTAACTGAACAAGCTAGTGCTCTCCTCCAACAGAAAACCCTTCCAAAATACAAAGACCCAGGATGTCCGACTGTCTCATGTATCATTGGAAACTTCAGAATTCAACAAGCCTTGTTAGACCTTGGGGCCAGTGTTAATCTGCTACCCTACTCTGTCTATCAGCAGTTGGGTTTAGGTGAACTTAAACCCACTTGTGTCACACTCCAATTGGCTGACAGATCTGTCAAAACCCCCAGAGGGATTGTTGAAGATGTGCTTGTCCAAGTAGATAGTTTTGTCTTCCCTGTTGACTTCATTGTTCTGGATACTGAACCAGCAATAAATTCAGAGAACCAAATTCCCGTCATTCTTGGTCGACCATTCCTAGCAACTTCCAATGCTTTAATCAATTGCAGGAATGGAGTCATGAAATTAACTTTTGGGAATATGACTCTCGAAATGAACATTTTCAATATTGCTAAACACCCAGAAGAAGAAAAGGAAGAAAGGGAAGTAAACTCCATAGAATTTTTGATACAAGAGCATCTGGATGATACATTCTGTGAGGATCCTACTGAATCATCTCTGTTAGAAAGCATCTCATCAGAAATAACAGATGATGACCCAAATCCACCAGTTGACCCTAATCATACTGTTGAGACCTGGGCACTCAAATTTGAAGAAATTTCACCAAGTGGCACAAAGCCAGTCTCATCAAGTGTTAGCCCACCAAAGCCTGAATTGAAACCTCTCCCATCTGACCTCAAATATGCATTTTTAGGAGAGAATGAGTCATACCCAGTGGTAATCTCATCTAAGCTCACAGACTTGCAAGAGTCTAAATTGCTTGAAGTTCTTCGAAGTCATAAAAGTGTCATTGGATGGACCATCGCTGATTTGAAAGGTATAAGCCCGTTAATCTGCAATCATGCCATATACCTTGAAGAGGACTCAAAACCCTCTCGTCAAATGCAGCGACGACTGAACCCTCACATGAAGGAAGTTGTGAGAATTGAGGTACTCAAACTCTTAGATGCAGGAATAATCTTCCCTATCTCAGATAGTAAATGGGTCAGTCCAACCCAAGTTGTGCCAAAAAAATCTGGGGTCACAGTGGTCAAAAATGATGCAAATGAACTAGTGCCAACTCGAGTCGTCACAGGATGGTGAATGTGCATTGATTATCGAAAACTCAATTTGGTCACTAGAAAAGATCATTTTCCTCTTCCATTTCTTGACCAAGTCCTGGAGAGAATTGCAGGCCATGTATTTTATTGTTTCTTGGATGGATATTCAGGGTATAACCAAATTGAGATAGCCTTAGATGATCAGGAGAAAACAACATTCACATGCCCCTTTGGCACCTTTGCTTTTAAAAGAATGACATTTGGACTTTGTAACGCTCCTGCAACATTCCAAAGATGTATGCTAAGCTTGTTCAGTGATATGGTTGAAAAAATTTTGGAAGTGTTTATGGATGATTTCTCTGTCTATGGTGATTCTTTCGATTTGTGTCTAACCAATCTGGAGAAAGTACTGATCAGATGTAAGGAAGCCAACCTAGTGCTCAATTGGGAAAAATGTCATTTCATGGTAACACAGGGCATTGTTCTTGGTCACATCGTGTCGTCTGAAGGCATGAAAGTTGACAAGGCAAAAATTGATTTGATTGAAAATTTGCCTGCTCCTAAGACTGTAAAAGATGTTAGATCATTCCTAGGACATGCAGGATTCTACAGGAGATTCATCAAAGATTTCAGTACCATAGCAAAACCAATGTGTCACCTCCTAAGTCAGGATGTAATATTTGATTGGAATGAAGCATGCCAAAAAGGCTTTGACAAACTAAAAGACATGTTAATTTCCGCACCTATAATGCAATCTCCTGACAGGAATTTTCCTTTTGAACTAATGTGTGATGCAAGTGATTTTGCTGTAGGTGCTGTATTGGGACAAAGAAAAGATAAGAAACCCCATGTGATTTACTATGCAAGCAAAACTTTGAATGATGCCCAAATGAATTATTCAACAACTGAGAAAGAATTGCTTGCTGTAGTTTTTGCACTGGAAAAATTCCGTTCTTATCTTGTTGGTTCTTCTGTTACTGTATTCACTGACCATGCAGCTCTGAAATTTTTGCTCACAAAGAAGGACGCCAAACCGAGACTCTTGAGATGGATACTTTTGCTCCAAGAGTTTGATCTTGTCATTAAAGACAAGAAAGGCGTCAAGAATGTGGTGGCAGATCATCTATCCAGACTAACCTATGAATTTCATGAGGATGGACTGCCAATCAATGAGAAATTCCCCGATGAACAACTGTTCATGATTGATAATACACCTTGGTATGCAGACATTGCTAACTTTCTTGCTACTGGTACACTCCCTCCATCTTTTACCATGTTGGACCTAAAGAAATTTCTGAGGGAGGTACGTAACTTCTTTTGGGAGGATCCTTACGTATTCAAGTACTGTAAAGATCAAATCATAAGACGTTGCATCCCTGCTCATGAAAGTAGCCAGGTAATAACTTTTTGTCATTCTGAAGCATGTGGTGGCCACTTTTCATCAAGAAAAACCGCTGCAAAAATATTGCAGTGTGGATTTTACTGGCCCACACTTTTTCAAGATGTCCATGCCTTTTGTTTAACTTGTGATAGGTGTCAAAGGTTGGGAAACATTTCTAAAAGAAATATGATGCCCTTAAACCCCATTTTGGTAATTGAAATTTTTGACTGTTGGGGCATCGATTTTATGGGACCATTTCCCCCTTTCTTTGGCTATCTATACATTTTAGTGGCTGTAGACTATGTATCTAAATGGGTTGAAGCAATTCCATGCCGAAACAATGATCACAAAACAGTGATCAAATTTTTAAAAGAAAATATTTTGTCTCGGTTTGGAATTCCGAAATCAATCATAAGTGATGGGGGTGCTCATTTTTGCAATCGTCCTTTCTGGAATTTAATGAAAAAATACTTGATTTTTCACAAAATTGCAACCCCTTATCACCCACAGACTAGTGGACAAGCTGAGTTAGCTAATCGGGAGATCAAATTAATTTTGGAAAAAACGGTGAACCCAGATCGCAAAGATTGGTCATTAAGACTAACTGATGCGCTCTGGGCATACCGAATTGGAACATAGGGCATACTGGGCCATTAAAGCAATGAATTTTGACTTAGACAAGGCTGGGCTAAAAAGGAAACTTCAGATGAATGAATTGGAGGAATTGAGAAATGAAGCATATGAAAATGCTAAGATTGCTAAAACCAGGATGAAAATTTTTCATGACAAACACATTGTGCGGAAGTCTTTTGAGCCATCTCAAAAAGTCTTGCTATTCAATTCAAGACTCCGCCTCTTTCCTGGTAAGTTGAAATCAAGATGGGCTGGGCCTTATATTGTGAAAAAGGTGTTTGATCACGGAGCAGTTGAAGTGGAAAACCCAGCAAACGGTAATAATTTTACTGTTAATGGTCAGAGGTTAAAACCATTTTTGGAGGATTTTGTTAGAAATGTGGAAACCATTCTTTTAATGGAACCAGAGTACTCCTCCGAAATTCGCGCCTGCCGACACTCCTGTGGATCGGGTCAGGAAATATCAACTCCAACCCGACCCACTGGGGCGCCTTTATAAGGCGCCCACGTGTTCCCCAGCTGCCGCAGTTGGCCCCCCCCCATTTTTCTTCTTCTTCTTCTTTTTCCTTCTTCTGTCTTCTATTAGTCGTCGAGTCGCCGAGAAAACACCCATGACCACACACTCCACAAACACGATATTTTGCTTCCTGTTTAGCATTTTAATCTTATATTTGCTCACGGGTGTTCTTCTCTTGTTCGCACTCACACATAAGGATTTTCAGCCTACCCGAAATCCGGATCTGCGCACAGATGAGTAATTTTTGGTGTTTTTATTTGTAGGTCTCAACGGTGAACAGATCTTTACCATTCAACCGCGTCTCCACACTCAATGAACCGGTAAATTCGAAACATTGGGGACAATGTTCAGTTTAGGTTGGGGGGTATGATCAGTTCATCAGTTCATTTTCGTTTATAGTTCAGTTTCGTTCATAATTTTTGCAAATTTTTTTTAAATTTTATTGTTGTTGTTGATCATGTTTGAACATTGATTGTATAAATTGATTATGCTTATGAATCAGCTTCAATCGTCTTTGTGACTGGCAGACGTAAAAGAACCAGATAGTGAGTCTTAAAATTTAGCAATCATGGATGTAAATCTGTTTTGGTTTAGCCTAGGAGTCCTACGTACTTTTCCATCTGATGTACATACCATGATCTCTCTTCTATGCATGAGAATTGAAAGCATAGACATAAACATAAGCATAAAACTACTGCTATAACAAGCAAGAGATGTTGGACTAAAGCCAAACCAATCTCTAAAATAAATACTTCATAAGGAAAATGAACTAACTACAATGAAAGTGGGAGTCTAAGCCTCCATCACTATGCTACTTCCTACAATGCTTGGCTCCTCAAGCTCTCCAACAAGGGGAGTATTTATAGGCAAGAGGAGGAGGTAGGGGGGGTGAAAGAATAGTGTTTGCCGCCCAAGTCCAAGTGAACAGTCAACAACTCTGCAGCCAGTCTGTGGATGACGTTCGAACGTGAGTTGGCGTTCGAACGTTCTTTCTGTTTTTGCACTGAGGTCGTTCGAACGTTGCTTCTGTTTTGGCACTGAGGGCGTTCGAACGCCAGATCTGCTCTGACCCCTTTCACTCGAGTGATCTGTAGGTCCCCTGTGAAGTGCAGTACCAACTCTCTGCAGTGGTCTGGTCTTCAATCCACTCAAGTGCACGTTCGAACGTGAGTTGGCGTTCGAACGTGACACTCAAGTACTTCAGAGTTCCAGTCTTCTTTCCTAACTGCCACACGCCATCTCTTCAGCATCTGAGTCTACTACAGTGTCTTGTTTGACGTTCGAACGTGAGTTGCCGTTCGAACGTGGTGACAGTGTTCCAAGCTTCTCCAATTTTGGGCTATAATGTACTGGCACTGCATCCAAGTGTGGTACTTGTTGTTTTTGGGTCCTTGTTCAGTTTAGGGCCTGAAATGACATCACTTAAACTCCATTAAAGTACAATTAGTCTTAAAATTTCATAATAATATGTCAAGTTTAAGTACTAATCAGCGGTAAGCCCATAGGGCATCAGTCAGTCTAAATGACCAATCCTTCCTATTCGGGTTCACCGTTTTCTCTAGGATATTTTTGATTTTCCAATTGGCCAACTCTGCTTGACCATTGGTCTGTAGGTGATATGGGGTAGACACCTTGTGTGTGACACCATATTTATGTATTAGAGATGCAAATGGCCTATTATAGAAATGCGACGCACCATCAATTATCATTGCACGAGGCATCCCAAACCTCAAAACAATGTTCTCCTTGAGAAACTTGCCCACGACCTTGTGGTCATTGGTCTTGGTTGCGATAGTCTCCACCCACTTGGACACGTATTCCACTGCTAGCAGAATGTACATGTGACACCCCAAAAAATTCGGGTGTCCGTTGATCACCCATCAACCCGCAGAATATCCGTGGATATCATGTAACTCGACATCACGCTATTATGCCCCATTTATCCGGGTCCATAATTTAACGAAATTCGGGCAGAGTCTCCTTTGTACGGGAAGCTCTACCCAAAACACAACCTGTGCAATATACAAACACGTGACCCATCCGAGGTCCAATACACAACATTGACCGCGCCGGGTCCATTTATGAGTAAACATTGACCACACCGAGTCCATTTATCCATACTCATATAAAAACATGCAAGGTTATATTAAAAGTAGTCCATATAAGTTCGATTACAATTCTTTTACATATATTACATGTCCAAAACATAGTTTTAACAAAAGTTTTACAAAAACCAAGGTTAAGGCCACAATTCGGCCTCTCTTCACCCTTGAGGCTCCAAATGAGAGTCGTCCACTGGTGTGTATCCCGCACCTGAAATATTTTCCCGTATAGGGTGAGCAACTCTCAATAGAGTATCTCCTACAGAGGCTACTCCCCACCCTAGATGCATATGAATGTGCACATGTAACAATCAACAACCATTCTAAACAAGAACATGCAATTCAATGTTGGAATTCTTTTACCATGTCATGCCATGAAATGAGATGAAACTCACTCACGCACTTTAACCCGAGCCCTCACCGACTCCCGCAACACAATGCAATGCCAATGTGTAGAAAATATGTCATTGATGAATTTCATCCAATGATCCTTTTAAAATCTCCGGGTCTTTCGTGGGGTGAGTATTTATGGACTTACACCAACGACACCCAACCGACACGGAATTCATGGACTTCCACCAACGGTTCCGCGTACACCGACACACTTTATGGACTCTTATACCACTAGAGTGTGTATCCAAGCCGGGTCTCTCACCTGAGGGATTTTCTAGCCCTTCTTGCTAACCCCGACTCCATATTTATGCAACCATGCGACTCAGTCGGATTTTCAACCCAACTTTCCCGAGCCCACCCATCAATCACCAAGTGTGGTGTTTGATCACACCATGCACACACACCCACCTAATGCGATGTCTCCGTGCAAATGCAATGTAATGAACCATTGCATGTCAATGTCAAGTCTCATATGTAATGAATGCCATATGGATCAATTTAACCACATACTTCAACATATGCCATGGTAATTTATATCTAATGCACATAATTACCACAATTCATCATGATGCTAATATATTAACAACATATATCAATTACCTTTTTTCTCAAGCATGTCACACATAAATTATGCCATAACAAGCTTAATTCTCACATAGGCATTTAGCAAAATACCTTCAAGGCACCAATCATGTTATCACATAACCTATGTAAATAACTCATTTCTTTCACAAGGCACAATATAACACATAGCATGCCCACACGATACCAAGCTCCAAGAATTTTCACATGGAACTTCACATATCATTTTCAAACTAGAAATTGATTAATTCATTTCTACATCTACGCCTTAACCATAGGCAAGTGAAATACATAGTTCTATATACCTACCCTTTTCCATTAACCCAACTATAATAGGAAATTTTTAAAATACACAAAACAGCCCACATAAACCCAATTTCCAAGAGTTTACACTAATAGCTTCCATATATAAAATTTAAGCTAGAAGTTGGTCTAAGTCATTTCTATACCCAATTCCTCACTTCCATAACAAGAGGCAAGTGACATGTATAGTTCCATATACCTACCCATTTCATATAAACATCCTAGGTTGAAAATAAACCTAAGTAGGAGGGAACCCTACCTCTTGGAGCGTAAAATGAAGTGTAGAACTTCAAGAACACCTCCCAAGCCCCAAAACTCTTGATTTCCCCAAGGTCTCCCCTTGGATCTTCGGTGAAATCCTTCGTTCTTGGTATGGTTGCGTAGCTCTCGTCGAGGAGATCAACTTTGATTCTTGGTTCGAGTTGATTCGAGCGACGGAACTCCGTGAATCGAAGGGAGAAAAATTAGATTTCTCACTTTTCTCCTCTCTTCCCTCTTCCAACGTGAACCAGCAGAGAAATGGGGAGTATTCTGCTCCAAAATAAGATATTTGCTCATATTTATAACCCTTAACACTTGGTCCACGTCGCGTCACACGCCCCCCTTGTCCGGGTCCGTTTTCGCCCCGAAACGATTAATTTCATCCCGGTTTAAGTTCAAATTAATTTTATTTGAACTTTAATTCAATTATAAGGAAATTTTATAATTTCCGTTTTTGGGGACCTTTGTGAGGTCATTCGACACACAGTCGTCTCGTAAAACGTGCAAAATCCGACTATCTCATAATTCGACGAAAATTGTCTAGGTAACTCGGTTTCGCGAGACGAATCCAACAATGAGGTCTGTTTCGTCATCCGAGCTCTAGAGAAATACGTATTTTAAATCCGCATTATAGTGGCAAATTATCATTTTGCCCTTTTTCAGAAAAAAGATCAAATTTAACCGGGTTTTACAGTACAGGTAGCCAAACGATACGGGGAAGGGACCCATGAAGTCAATGTCCTAACAATCAAATATCTCGATAACAAGTACAAGGGAGAGGGGCATGATGTTCCTTCGGGTGACACTAACCAATCTCTGGCACCTATCACATTGCTTACAAAAAGAGATACAATCTTTTATCAAAGAGGGCCAATAAAAACCTGACTGTAGAATCTTTGTCGAAGTCTTCTTAGAAGAGAAGTGGCCATCGCACGCTTTCGAATGGAAAAATGCAAGGACTTCCCGTTGTTCATTTTCTGGTTCGCATCTCCGCATGACTTGGTCAAGGCAGTACTTGAACAAGTACGGGTTGTCGAAGTAAAAGTACTTCACATCCGCGATGAATCTCATTCTATCCTCTGGGCTCCAATGCGGTGGTATTTTTCATGTAGCAATATAATTACATATGTTAGCATACCAGGGACAAACAAAATGAATCAAAAGTAAATGCTCGTTAGGAAAAAAGTCAGAGATAGGAATATGCTCATCGGCATCTTGCACCATAAGTCGGGACAAATGGTCCGCCACCACGTTCTCCACTCTCTTCTTGTCTTTGATTGTCAAGTTGAACTTTTGGAATATGAGGATCCACCTGATGAGTCTCGGTTTGGCATCCTGCTTAGACAAAAGATGCTTTAAAGCATAGTGATCGGTATAGACTAGTATCGGTGAACCAATGATGTAAGACCGAAAATTATCCAATGCAAATACTACCGGTAGCAACTCTTTCGCTGTGGTGGTATAGTTCATTTGAGTTTCATTGAGTGTTTTGCTAGCGTAGTATATTACATAAGGTCTCTTGTTCTCCCTTTAATCGAGCACTGCGCCGACCACTGCGCTGACCACGTAATCACTTGCATCGCACATAAGCTCAAATGGTGAGTCCCACTTGGGTGGTCGCATAATTGGAGGTGTAGTGAGCATGCTTTTCAGTTTTTTAAACGATGCCTCACAATTGTCCGACCACACAAATGAGACATCTTTTGAAAGCAAATTGGTCAAAGGTCGGGCCAATGCACTAAAGTCTTTAATAAAACGACGATAAAAGTCGGCACGGCCAAGAAACGACCTTATATCTTTGATGACCTTTGGCGTGGGGAGGTTGGAAATTGCATCAACCTTTGATTTGTCAACCTCGATCCCCTTCGCCGAGACGATATGCCCGAGAACTATCCCTTGCGTCACCATAAAGTGACACTTTTCTCAATTGAGCACCAAGTTTTTCTCCTCACATCTTTCAAGGACTCTCTCCAAGTTCTCCAAACATCCTCCAAATGAATCCCCAAACATTGAGAAGTCATCCATAAAAACTTCCACGATCCTCTCCACCATATCACTGAAAATCCCCATCATGCAGCGTTGAAAAGTCCATGGGGCATTACATAACCCGAAAGAAATGCGTCGGTCGACAAAGGTACCGTAGGGGCAAGTGAAGGTAGTCTTTTCTTGATCCTCCAATGCAATCTCCATTTGATTGTAGCCAGAGTATCCATCCAAGAAACAATAAAATAAGTGTCCGGCTACTCTCTCCAATACTTGGTCGAGAAATGGCAAAGGGAAGTGGTCCTTTCTTGTGCAAGAGTTGAGCTTCTGATAGTCGATACACACTCTCCATCGGGTGATTACCCTAGTCGAAATTAACTCATTATCCTCATTTGCCACCACGGTGACCCCCGATTTCTTTGGTACTACTTGAGTGGGACTCACCCATTTACTGTCGGCAATAGGGAAGATGATGCCCAAATCAAGTAATTTGAGTACCTCGTCCCTCACCACATCCTACATGATCAGATTCAACCTTCTTTGTGGTTGTCGATATGGCTTGGATTCTTCTTCAATGTAGATGCAGTGAGTACAAATGAGGGGGCTTATCCCCTTGATGTCGGCAATTGTTCACCCAATTGCTCCCTTATGCCTCCTCAACACTTTCAAAAGATACGCTTCTTGCTTCGCCTCCAAAGTTGAGCTAATCACCACCAGAAAGGTCTTGTCATCCCCAAGGTATGCATACTTGAGAATGAATGGTAATGGCTTCAACTCCAAGATGGGTTTTTGCATATCCGATGGAAAGATTTTCTTGTCTTGATGTGGAAGCTTCTCAAATGTAGGAGTCCATTTTTTCATCCCTTTCAAGCTCTCCAACTCCTCTTGATCATCAACCTCCTCTATATCAACATTCTCCTCCTCCCTCAACTATAAAGTGCTCATTAGTTCCTAGTGATCCTCCACCAATGTGTCAATCCGGCTGATCTCAAGTACCTCTTCATCATCACCCGGTTGCTTGCACAAGTTGAAAACATTGAAGTCCATTGTCATATTCCTGAAAGTAAGCTTCATAAGTCTATTCCTGCAATTAATCACAGCATTAGTAGCAAGGAACGGTCTACCTAATATGACGGGAATTTGTGAACCGAGTTAGCAACCGGGTGAGTTTCAAGTACAATAAAATCGACAGGGAAATAAAAGTTATCCACTTGAACCAAGACATCCTCAACTACTCCCCTTGGTGTTCGAATGCTTTGGTCCGCCAATTGAAGAGTGATTGGAGTTGACTTCAACTCTTCAAGTTGGAGTTGTTGATACACCGAGTAGGGTAGGAGGTTGACACTTGCCCCCAAATCAAGAAGTGTTTGCTCCACCCGGTAATTCCCTATTGTGATGGCAATGGTAGGGCATCCGGGGTCCTTAAACTTTGGTGGGGTGTTGGTCCTCAAGATTGAGCTCACTTGCTCGGTGAGGAATGCCTTCTTGTGCACATTTAGTTTCCTCTTCACTGTACACAAATCCTTCAAGATCTTGGCACATGACAGGATTTTCTTTATGGCGTCGAGGAGTGGAATGCTAATTTTGACCTGCTTGAACATCTCAATTATATCAGAATAGTTTGCCACCTTAATGGGTGGCTTCAAACGATTTGGAAAAGGGGCCGGATTGGGACATGCATGTACATTCAAATCACGATTTGGAAAATGGGCCAAATTGTATGTATTAGAGTGTGGGGAGAATGATTGCCTACTTTGGTTGAAGGCATTTACTTGCTCATGATAGACTTCCTTAAGTGCCGGAATGTTGGGGCATTCCGATATGGAATGCTTAACACTCTCACAGATAGAGCAAAACTCCTCAATCTTTGAAACATCAGACACCTCGTGTCTCCTATTGACTTCTAAACCTTCCATCTTTCGAGACAACTTGGTGATTTTAGAAAGAAAATTTTCCCGATCCATCAAGTCATACATCCCTCCCCCATGTAATTGATTACTACCCGGAGAAAATCTCAGTACATCAGTGGGATCCGTGATATCCCAAGATTGGGCATTTTGCGCCAATGTACTAAAGTATTCTAGGGCCTTATCGGGGTCCTTGTTTAAGAACTCTCCATTGCACATCATGTTAATGAATTGTCTATGGCCTGGTGGAATCCCTTCGTAGAAGAAACTCACCAATTGCCATGATTCAAAATCATGATGTGGAATGGATTATAGTAATTCCTTGTAGCGATCCCAACAGTGATAAAATTGCTCATTGGGATTTTCCGAAAAATTTTGGATTTGCTTTTTAAGAGCGATGGGTTTAGGCACCGAAAAAAATTTGTTCAAAAACTCAAAAAGCATTTGTGCCCAAGAGGTTATGGATCGAGGCCTCAAGAAATTCAACCACGTTTTGGCCTTGTCTTTAAGGGAAAAGGGAAACAATTTCAAGTGAGCTATGTCTTCCATAGCATAATTAGTGAGGAAGGTTGCAACTATGTCCTTGAATTCCTCGATGTGTAAATAAGGATTCTCCCTTTCAATTCCGTGGAATTGAGGAAGTAGTTGCAACATTCCCGACTTAACTAGGAAGGCATAAGCTTGGACCGGTAAGAGAATGCATGAAGGACTGGTGCTACATGGGTTGGAGATAATCCCGCATTGACCTCGTCGGAGGATCAATGGGGATATTGTTCCCTTCATTCCTAAGAGAGAAGTGCATTCTAGGGTTTGGAATTCCATGGTCTTGCACTCCCCCTCCCCTTGGGACATTAGCCTCCTCATTCTCAAAATTATTACCGGCATCCTCGTGTGGCTCTTGGTCAATATTCATGTTGGGGCCTAAGGGTCATTTAACCAATCTATTTTGGTCGTCCCGTCCCCACATACAAAACAATATCTACAAATGAAAGAAAGTTAAACAAAAATATATACAAGGGACAACGTACCTCAGCCCGTGATGAGAATTCACGGGACTTACCTCCGTTGTCTGAAAATCACCTTCTCAATTCAACACTTTGCCTTCCCTGACAACGGCGCAAAAAATGCTTGGATTTATTCCTTCGTTCCTAATTTATAAACATGACCTCTCAATGTGTATATGGCTTATATGTGTGGGTGAGTGTCATTCTCATTCGGGTTCGATGCAAGAAATGGGAAAACGGGTGTGTGAATGAAATGTGTGTGTGTGAACAAAAGTGCTCCCCAAGTGCAGAGAGACTTTTGAGTGTCGTTTTTTACTTGAAATTCGTATTCCAAGGTCGTCTCCTCAGGGAATGAGGTGAATTGTTTTGAAGGTGATTTTGGTGAAAAAGAAAAAGTGTAAAAATCTTTCATGTTTGATTTTTGGGGAATTGTGTTCTTGATGAAAATAAAATGGAACCAAGTGTTAGCTAATCCAAAGAGGTCACTCCAATGGGAATGTCGAATCGACTCAAGACGTTCTTCCAATGGTGCCTAGACGTTCGATTGATTCGTAGGAAGCGCGGGACTAAAATGGAGGTGAGGATTCAAGCATACCCCATGACAAGTCTACGGTGTATCAAGAACTCACAACCATGTCCACACTCAACCTAGTCAAACCAAACCGCCGTACACTACGAGGAGGAATGAAATAGAGTTGATTTATCATACCCAAGAGAAATTCTCCCTTGGATTAGCCAACTTAAAGCTTAGCTACTCATATTTAATGCAAGAGCATAAATGAAGTGAAGAGACATTGTGAAGAAATAAAAATTGAAACTTAAATTGATGAAAGAAAAGTTAAACTATTAAGTAGTGCATTGAATACCCATATTAAAAGCTTGAAATGAAGAGAACTTACTACAACAATGGTAGAATCTAAATAGTATATTTAAACTTGCAATGTACTTGAAATAATTGACATTAAAGTGAATCTAAATAATGAAGCTTACAAGATTCTTACAGAAAATTACAAGTGAAATGGATGGAAGAAATACAAAAATCTAAGTTTTCTCTCTCTAAAACTATGTCTTCCTTCTAGAGCTTATATCTCTATATCTCTACAATGTTGAATAATACTCAATAAATGCTTCAATTTCGTCCATGGAGGTCCCCCTAGGTGTGTGACAGACCTCCCATCCATAGGAGGCTGAAGTGATGGCTTTGGGCCGGCTAGGACAGCCTACCCAGCAACTCCCAGTCTTCCCTCTTCTCTCTCCTCCTCATTAATGCTTGAGCCTTCAAAGTCCAAGCCTACAGTTGGGGAGGCATGTCTGTGTGTAAGGGATGTCAGGGACATGTGGGAGAATCAATGGTGGGACCCCCAAAGTTACAGAGCTCGAGTTGCAGAATCTGGCATTTTTCAGCAAAACCTACCGGTAGGTCGATGGCAAAACCTACCGGTAGGTTTTACTCCAGTAGCCAAAACCTTCCCGTAGAACCAACTCTAGTAGCCAAAACCTACCGGTAGTTTTATGACAAACCAACCGGTAGGTTTTTCACTTGTTTTGCTCACATCTTGGTCTTTTCACCTTCCATGCTATTGTCAAGCTTCCCCTTTATCTCCATTGACTTTAAGCACTACGATGGGGGCTTAACTCATGCCCTTTTCAACTGTTTGCTTGCACACATACCGAAACCCCATTAAATGTAGAAATATCACAATTCCTCCCATATTCACCACAAAAACAAGTCTAAAAAGGGTGCAAATGTGCAAATGATGTGCAATATTTTGTGCTAATCACCTAACCAACACTAGGCTAGACATTTCATTTGTTGTCAGTCGAGTTAGTCAGTTCATGCACAAGCCGTGTCAGCCTCATCTTAATATAGTTTATCATATTCTTCGGTACCTCGAGTCTTATCCTGGACTTGGGTTGTTCTGTGCATCAAGATCTTAGACTTTTTCTCTAGCCCATTTTTCAGATTTAGACTATGGGGGAGCGTGTAACGATCGATCTACTACGGGCTTCTGTACTTTTTGAGGGATGCATCTTATCTCTTGGAAGAGCAAAAAATAGGAAGTTGTCTCCCGCTCATTAGCAGAGGCAGAGTATCGGGAACTGGCACTTGGCACATGTGAGATTATCTGGTTACAATCGATTCTTGGTGAGTTGGTATTTCTAGTGACTGTTCCATCCACCTTATATTGTGATAATCGATCTTCTATTCAGCTCACTTCTGACTTTGTACTACACAAGAGGAATGAGCATATAGAGATTGATGTTCACTTTCTTCGGGAGAAAGTTAGCTGTGGTATTGTCACTCCATCGTTTGCGGGGACCAATGGTTAGGTTGCAGAAGTCTTCACCAAACCTGTCACTCTATCCATTCTTTGGGATTCCGTTGTTAAGCTTGGCTTAGTTGACATTTTTGTGCCTAGCTTGAGGGAGAGTGTTGGAGTTATAGTCTAGTTTGTTAGGGGTTTTCCTTTTTTACCCTTACTTTGACTTATATGTCTTGCCTAGACCAGAGGGATGTTCAGGTCTTTTTATACTATTGTTTGTCTATTTATACTGGGCTCTACACTTAGTTTGTATCCCTTTGACTCACACATATTTCTCTAGTAATTATGAATATGGTATGGGTATGACTATGTAGAATATTTACATAGCTATTATGTAACTAGTGTAACTAGTTAGATATTTGGGTAATTTGATGAACATGTTATGCCTATGTATACTTGATCTGGGCTTGAATATGTGAATTATGTGAAATATGCATTGGCATGTTATGTGTTTACATTTGTGCCTTAAAGGAGTTTGATAAAATGCCTATGGATGTTCAAGTGTGTTATTTGAATGGAAAATGTTATAACATGCTTGGTGATCTTAAGTAATTTTATTATACGGCTCATGATATATGATTAACCCTAAATAGTGCGTTAATAAATTAGGTTATTAGGTCAATTGTGTTAAAGAATTAGGTTAAAATCATCAAGATAAGTGGAATTAGGGTTAATGCATTAAAACTTGACAATTTTGCAGGGTTTTGTGAGGAATAATGCAAAGTTAGGAGGAGTAAAGTGTGCAAGCTTAAATCAACAGGGGAGGCAAGTGCAAATATCATAACAATACATCAAGCAACCCAAAGCAAGAACCAGAGAATCAGCACTGTCTGGACGGTGGTGATGGCGTCCGAACGGTGGCTAAACCGCCTCAACTTCCTCTTTTCCTCCCATTGGTCCAAAAATGCAGCAATTCACCTGATTGGCTAGTCCCATGCAAACCGCCTCAGTTACCCCTTCCAGCTTCTATAAACAGCAGCCTCATGTTTCATTTTTAGCATTCCATCAAATTCCGTCAGAGCTTCACCAGAGAGTTCAGCGAAAGTCAGAGAGAGTGAGAGAGAGAGAAATAGTAGAGCGAAGCCTTGCCGAACCACTTCTAGCCAATTTTTCTTCTACTTCTACATTTCTGTTTATTCTTTTTACTTGGAGGGTTAAACCTCTCCCACTTTTGTGCCCTAACCGGTAATAAAAGTGGTAGTGTTTCATCTATTCCTCGGGGAAGGATTTTTTGTATTTTATTTTATTTGTAATGGAACTATATCGCACCTCTTGCTCGTATATAGAAATGGGGCGTGAGTAGTCTGTTTATACCCTTCGGTGAAGGGTGACCACATGTACTTACAATATTGTTCAAGTTATGAAAATGTCGATGTTCTAATTATGCTTTAATGTTATATACCTCCCTTATTGATGGATGGTTATATTTATAATATGTTCATGGTTATGAACACCGAGTGGTACCTAATGCTATATACCAAACTATCTCTATTAATTATGTACTTCATGCATAATACGGTGATGTACGTGATTGGGCTTTATGTAATAGTTGATAAATTGGTTATAGACGGGTTAAGTCTCAGCATAGTCAATGCTTTTGATTCAATGCATAAACCGAAATCTCGTCATCAGTGAATCATCCACCTGGCGGTAGAATAAATGTAGTATTCCTCCTGAATGGCTTGCCTTCTGGTATACTAGGGTTATTTAACTAATGCATGGTATTGAGACATACAGGCTAACCTAATCAATTATTGTGTTATAGTTTAATATACATCAAACCTACCGGTTGACTTTCCAGTATAATGGGAGTTAATTTGTTGTAAGGTGGCATTTCCAATAACTGAAACAATATAAAGCATGTGGAATCCCCAAACTGAAGGGTACCTTTTCATTATTGCATTTCCACAATTTAATTATGTGTTTATTTTAAGTTGTTCTAAGCTCACACCACAAGCTATTCC
Organism: Ilex aquifolium; assembly: GCA_951799425.1. Classification (NCBI taxonomy): domain Eukaryota; kingdom Viridiplantae; phylum Streptophyta; class Magnoliopsida; order Aquifoliales; family Aquifoliaceae; genus Ilex; species Ilex aquifolium. The sequence continues at coordinate 22,745,593 of OX637406.1, read as the reverse complement.
ATTACATTATGTATCTGTAACAACTTCACCATTTCTATTTTGAATTCCAATATTTAGCTCCATGTAGGTTCGACCTCGGACTTAAACAGAGAATTATATTACAATTTGATCACTTATCCTTTGGTGTACAACACTATTCAGGTCAGATCAAGCTTTTTGGTGCCGTTGCCGTTGAGTTACGGTGATTTCAAACCGAATAGGGAAGTTGTTTAGTTTGTATTATATGTATATTCGCTATTTGTTGCATTTTCATTGTTTATTGATGAGCATGTAATATTGCATATTTAACGGCCTCATTACATGTATTTTAACTTAACTCTGCATTGAATTACTTAGAGTTAGCCGAATTTACGAATAATGTTGAAATTTTGATGTTGCAGGTAATCATAGCGTAAATAATGGCTTTTGGAGCTTTGCAACTAAGTATGAATGAGTGGTGAAGAGATGGAAACATTACATGAGGATTGGGAGGCTTGGAAGGTGAAGAAATCAAGAAAAAATGCATTTGGAAGAAAACCTTTCGGAAGGTTTGCATCGACCTTCCAGAAGGTTTAGCCCACTGGAATTGGTACCTCTATTTTCCCCATTTTTGACCATGATCCACTTAGAATCTCAGAAAGTGAAAAACATGATAGTTGTAGATCTGTATGTCCTCTATATTGTGTCAAAATTTTAGCTCAATTTGACGGTTGGATAAAAAATTATGAACATTATACAAAAATATGGTGCTGAGCTGGCACCCTCCGGAAGGTTTAGCCTACTGGAAACAACCTTCCGGAAGGTTTACTTCGACCTTCTGGAAGGTTTTGCCCAGAACCACCAGAACACCCTGCAACTCAAGTTCTTTCACTTGGGGGTCCCACCTACACTTCTCCCACTTGTCCCCTGACATCCCTTACACATCTACATGTCACCCAACACCCATGTTTGGACTTTGGAGGCAATGACATTAATGAGGAGGAGAGAGAAGAGACAAGCCAGGGAGGTGCAGCCTAGGTTTGTCCCAGTCTATCCAAAGCCAATCAACTCACCTCCCATTGATGGGAAGCCTACACACAGGCTATGGGGAGCCTCATGGACGAAAATGAAGAGCTATACACCATATATTTAGCATTTACACAAGCTTTGGAGAAGAAGGCTACCTAAGCTTAGGAGTAGTTTTAGAGAGATAAGTTAGATTTTTGCATTTCCTTTACCCATTTTCACTTGTAATCTTCTGTAAGACTCTTGTATTCTTCATCTATTGCACTTGATGTCATTTATTTCCAGAGTATTGCAAGTTTAGCTATGCATTCTAGATTCTACCATTGTTGTATTGAGTTGTTCTTGCACTTCAATATTTACAGCTGGGTTTTCTCTGCAACTTTTCCATTTTGGTATGAAATGAATTCCTCCTTGTAGTTTACTTCTTTCTTGCATTAATTCTAGTTCCATGTTTCATTTCTTCGTCATGTCTCTTTACATTATGTATGTCTTTCATTTTATTATGAGTAGCTAGATTTTTAGTTGGCTAATCCAAGGGAGAATTCCTCTTGGGTGTGCAAAATCAATTCTTTTTCATTCCTCCTTGTAGTGTACGATGATTTGATTTGACTAGGTTGAGTGTGGACGTGGTTGTGAGTTCTTGATACACCGTAGACTTGTCACGGGGTATGCTTGAATCCTCACCTCCATTTTAGTCCCTCGCTTCCTACGAATCAATCAAACATCTAAGAACCATTGGAGGAAGGTCTTGAGTTGATTTGGCATTCCCATTGGAATGACCTCTTCGGATTAGCCAAAAATTGTTTCCATTACATTTCTATAACCAATCTTCACTCACCAAAACTCAAACTCAAAAGGTTTTACACTTTTCCATTTTTTGCAAAATCACTTTCACCACAACTTGACCTTTCCTTCCCTGAGGAGATGACCTTGGAATACCAATTCCAAGTAAAACACGACATTCAAAAGTCTCTTGATTAGCACTTAAAATTAACATATTACTATGCCATTTTAAGACTAATTGTATTTTGATGGAGTTTAAGTGATGTCATTTCAGGCCCTAAACTGAACAAGGACCCAAGAACAACAAGTACCACACTTGGATGCAACACCAGCACATTAGAGCCAAAATTGGAGAAGCTTGGAGCACAGCCAGAACGTTCGAACGCCAACTCACGTTCGAACGTCCACATTACACTGTAGCAGACTCAACTGCTAAGAGAAGGCGTGTTGCAGTAAGGAAAGAAGACTGAAGCTTTGAAGCACTTGAGTGTCACATTCGAACGCCAACTCACGTTCAAACGTACACTTGAGTTGATTGAAGACCAGACTACTACATAGAGTTGGAACTGAACTTCACAAAAGACCAACAGACCACTCGAGTGAAGGGGTCAGAACACATCTGGCGTTCGAACGCCCTCAGTGCAAAAACAGAAGAAACGTTCGAACGACAGTCCACGTTCGAACGCCCTTAGTGCAAAAACAGAAACAACGTTCGAACGCCAACTCACGTTCGAATGTTCTCCACAGACTGGCAGCAGAGTTGTTGGTTGTTCACTTGGACTTGGGCGGCAAACACTATTCCTTCACCTCCTATTGTCTCCTCCTCTTGCCTATAAATACTCCCCTTGTTGGAGAGCTAAGGGAGCCAAGGAGGAAAGTTGATGGAGGCTTAGACTCCCACTTTCATTGTAGATTTAGCTTATTTTCCTTGTATGAAGTCTTTATTTTAGAGATTAGTTTGGCTTTAGTCCAACATCTCTTGCTTGTTATAAAAGTAGTTTTATGCTTATGCTTATGTTTATGCTTTCATTTTACATGCATAGAAGAGAGATAGCTCACCTTTTGGTTGAGGAAGCAACCCTCCAATTCTTGGTTGAGGAAGCCACCCTCCAAATGTGACTAGCTTTCTTCTACTTTTATTGTTCATACATTTCACTTCCATTGCTTGTGCTTCTTTCTTTCTTAGAAGAGTGAAACTCTTCCACTTTTCTAGAGCTTTACCAAAGCCGTGAAGGGTGGAACGTGATTCACCCATTCTTTGTTAAAGATTGGCTCCGTGTTTGTTGTACTTTATCTTTTAAGTTCTCTACTTGGAGGGATGAGCATCACTCACTTTTCTAGCTTTACCCAAGCTATGAAGATTGAGTAGTTTCTCATTCACTCTTTAGTAAGAGGAGAAGGTCATGTATAAGTTATTCGGGAATCATATTTGTGCATTGTTTTTATGCTTAATGTTTATTTCTTCTTGTTATTGAATGATTGATTGCATCTAGCAAAGCTAAGGTACTTTGTATAACTGTGGGTTCTTTCTATGACACGGATGACTCTTGCATAGAAAGACTCATCAATTCAAGGCAAGTACCCCGGCTAGATCCTCATGATTACCCTTCAATCCTCCCCCTTATTGTACTTCATTTAAAGAATGGAATATTAATATCATGATTGGATGTCTTGCAGAAACACTTGCTTGTTTGTAGACGGGTTAAGTCTCGGCACAGACAATTCTTGTAAACTTCTAGAAAGACATCGGAATCATGTTCTTAATTCTCACAATCCATCTTTATCTTCCGATTAACTTGCTGTTGACACGGGAGTTAATTGAGTTATCAAGCACAATTATGACAAACCGGATAACTAACCACATGTCCAGATCCTTGCACTAAAGAGTGACTCTTTTTAATTAGCATTTATCTCTTGTTTTGTTAAGAAAATCCTCTTGGAAAGAATCTTATATTCTGTCCAGGAAAAATCATATCTCACAACAAATCTCAAGGGTTACAATCAATAGGTCTCTACTACTGCTCACCTCAGAAATATCAACAAAAGTTCCCTGTGGATTCGACTCCGGACTCAAACCGGATTATTACTACAGCTTGACCGCCTGTACTTGGGTGTACACATTTCGGATCAAGAACAAGTTTTTGGCGCCGTTGCGGGGGAACCTTTAAAAGGTGTTTTAAGGTGAAAGGTAAAAAGACCTTCAACGTTGTGTATATTCTTTGGTTTATTGTAAATAACTTTGTTTTATTTTCTTTATGACTGAGGGCACTCCTCACTTCCAAAATTTGCCGACAGAATCGTTTGAGTCCGTGAATCAGCCTGAACCAAATTCACCTAGATCAGTAGCAGACTCTTGTGAGGGTAGTATGGCAAATAATGAAAGAAATGGAGAAGTCCCTATGAGAGAGGAGGAGGTCCCTAACATCCGAACTTTGCGGGATTACTTAAATCCCACAAGAAATACTGTCCCCTCTTGTTTTATTTTTCCTGAAAATGCTCCCCTCTTTACTGTAAAGCCGGGGACAGTGCAGTTATTACCCGTGTTTCATGGATTGGATGCAGAAAATCCATATCTGCATATAAAAGATTTTGAGGAAGTGTGTGGAACATTTCAAGACAATTCTGAATTGGCCAAGATGAAACTGTTTTCTTTCTCCTTGAGTGATAGAGTCAAACAATGGTTAAATTCTTTAAAAGTTTTTTCAATACCCTACTGGCAAGCATTACAAAATGAATTTTTTAGAAAGTTTTTTTCTCTACACCGCACAAATGCACTAAACAGGCAAATCATGAATTTTGCGGTTAAAGAAGGAGAAACTTTTTATCAAAGTTGGGAGAGATTCAAAGATCTGCTCCAATCCTGCCCACATTATGCTTTTGAAAATTGGACTTTAGTAGGATTTTTCTATGACTCCTTATCCTCTAGACTACGTCAGTTTGTCGAAATGATGGCCCAAGGAGAATTCATGGGAAAAAGTCCGGAGGAGGCATTTAATTTTTTCGACACCATATCTGACAGTTCTCAGATGTGGGACTCAGCCTCCCCTACCACTGTAGAAGCCAGAACATCTACTTCTCAAGGAGGAAAATATGTCTTGAGAGAGGATGGTGACTTGAGAGCAAAAATGTCCACATTGTCTCGAAAGCTTGAAGCTTTAGAGATGAAGAAAGTCCATCAAGTTGATGTTAGCCCTTCCACCGAGCAAGTGTGTGGAATCTGTGCGCTAACAGGACACCCTACTGGGGAGTGTCTCACCATCCCAGCATTCAAAGAAGTCTTGTTGGAACAAACACATGCAGTTTCCAACTTCAACAAGCCCTACTCCAACCCATATTCTGAAACATACAATCCAGGGTGGCGAAACCACCATAACTTCAGTTGGAAGAACACACAACCAATACCCATGAACCAACAACAAGGGCCATACCCACCACCCCAAGGACCTCCTGCATATCAACCATATCAACCACCACAAAAGAGGAACCTTGAGGACACACTAAATCAGTTCATGCAAAGCCAAATGAATTATAACAATAATTCCACACAGGCTTCCACTGATTTCAAAACCCAGACCACTCAATCTTTTGAGGATCTTAAAAGCCACATCCAAAAGTTGATTCAATCCATGGTCATACACGAAAAGGGCAAGTTTCCTGCCCAACCAAAACAACCACAAGGCCAATTCCATGTAGGGAACCCTTCAACAACATGAAACACCCAAGATCAAGCCCAAGTTGTCACGACGCTAAGAAGTGGCAAGGTGATTGACAAGACAATCAGAGACATACTCATTCCCAAGCCAAGACCTGAGTCAAGCCCAACCAATCCATCATCTGAACCAATTGAGACTGAACTTGAGAAATACCCTGAGCCTGTGATTGAACAAGAGCCAGAACCTTCTGAGAAAAGGGAACCTTCGTATCCCATTCCGGCTCCGTTTCCTCATCGACTCAAAACCAAACAGAAAGTGAAAACTCAGCTTGAAATTTATAAGCTTTTTAAGCAAGTAAATATCAACATCCCACTTCTGAATGCAATCAAACAAGTCCCGTCTTATACCAAGTTTGTAAAAGACTTGTGCACAGTCAAGAGAAGCTAGAATGTCCAAGAGAGAGCTTTCCTAACGGAACAAGCTAGTGCTCTTCTTCAACATAAAACCCTTCCAAAATACAAAGACCCGGGGTGTCCGACTGTCTCATGTATCATTGGGAACTTCAGGATTGAACAAGCTTTGTTAGACCTTGGAGCCAGCGTTAATTTGCTACCCTACTCTGTCTATCAGCAATTGGGTTTGGGTGAACTTAAACCCACTTGTGTCACACTCCAGTTGGCTGACAGATCTGTCAAAACCCCCAGAGGGATTGTTGAAGATGTGCTTGTCCAAGTAGATAGTTTTGTCTTCCCTGTTGACTTCATTGTTCTGGATACTCAACCAGCAATAAATTCGGAGAACCAAATTCCCGTCATTCTTGGTCGGCCATTCCTAGCAACTTCAAATGCCTTAATCAATTGCAGGAATGGAGTCATGAGATTAACTTTTGGGAATATGACTCTCGAAATGAACATTTTCAATATTGCTAAACATCCAGAAGAAGAAAAGGAAGAAAGGGAAGTAAACTCCATAGAATCTTTGATACAGGAACATCTGGATGATACATTATGTGAGGATCCTACTGAATCATCTCTGTTAGAACTCATCTCATCAGAAATAACAGATGATGACCCAAATCCACCAAGTGGCCCTACTCATACTGTTGAGACAAGGGCACCCAAATTCGAAGAAATTTCACCAAGTGGCACAAAGCCAGTCTCATCAAGTGTTAGCCCACCAAAGCCTGAATTGAAACCTCTCCCATCTGACCTCAAATATGCATTTTTAGGAGAGAATGAGTCATACCCAGTGGTAATTTCATCTAAACTCACAGACTTGCAAGAGTCTAAACTGATTGAAGTTCTTCGAAGTCATAAAATCACCATTGGATGGACCATCGCTGACTTGAAAGGTATAAGCCCGTTAATCTGCAATCATGCCATATACCTTGAAGAGGATTCAAAACCCTCTCGTCAAATGCAGCGACGACTAAACCCTCACATGAAGGAAGTTGTGAGAATTGAGGTACTCAAACTCATAGATGCAGGGATAATCTTCCCTATCTCAGATAGTAAATGGGTTAGTCCAACCCAAGTTGTACCAAAAAAATCTGGGGTCACAGTGGTCAAAAATGATGCAAATGAACTAGTACCAACTTGAGTCGTCACAGGATGGCGAATGTGCATTGATTATCGAAAACTCAATTTGGTCACTAGAAAAGATCATTTTCCTCTCCCATTTCTTGACCAAGTCCTACAGAGAATTGCATGTCATGCATTTTACTATTTCTTAGATGGGTATTCAGGGTATAACCAAATTGAGATAGCCCTAGATGATCAGGAGAAAACAACCTTCACATGCCCCTTTGGCACATTTGCATTCAAAAGGATGCCATTTGAACTTTGTAACGCTCCTGCAACATTCCAAAGATGTATGCTAAGCTTGTTCAGTGACATGGTTGAAAATTTTTTGGAAGTATTCATGGATGACTTCTCTGTCTATGGTGATTCCTTCGATTTGTGTTTAACCAATCTGGAGAAAGTACTGATCAGATGTAAGGAAGCCAACCTAGTGCTCAATTGGGAAAAATGCCATTTTATGGTAACACAGGGCATTGTCCTTGGTCACATTGTGTCGTCTGAAGGCATGAAAGTTGACAAGGCAAAAATAGATCTGATTGGAAATTTGCCTGCCCCTAAGACTGTAAAGGATGTTCGATCATTCCTAGGACATGCAGGTTTCTACAGGAGATTCATAAAAGATTTCAGTACCATAGCAAAACCCATGTGTCACCTCCTAAGTCAGGATGTAATCTTTGATTGGAATGAAGCATGCCAAAAAGCCTTTGACAAGCTAAAAGACATGTTAATTTCTGCACCAATAATGTAATCCCCTGACTGGAATCTCCCCTTTGAACTAATGTGTGATGCAAGTGATTTTGTTGTAGGTGCTGTATTGGGACAAAGAAAAGATAAGAAACCCCATGTGATTTACTATGCAAGTAAAACTTTGAATGATGCTCAAATGAATTATTCGACAACTGAGAAACAATTGCTTGTTGTAGTTTTTGCACTGGAAAAATTCCGTTCTTATCTTGTTGGTTCTTCTGTTACTGTATTCACTGACCATGCAGCCCTAAAATTTTTGCTCACAAAGAAGGACGCCAAACCAAGACTTGAGAAGGATACTTTTGCTCCAAGAGTTTGATCTTGTCATCAAGGACAAGAAATGTGTTGAGAATGTGGTGGCAGATCATCTGTCCAGACTAACCTATGAATTTCATGAGGATGGACTGCCAATCAATGAGAAATTCCCCGATGAACAACTGTTCATGATTGATAGGACACCATGGTATGCAGACATTGCTAACTTTCTTGCTATTGGTACACTCCCTCCATCATTTACCATGTTGGACAAAAAGAAATTTCTGAGGGAGGTTCGTAACTTCTTTTGGGAGGATCCTTACGTATTCAAGTACTGTAAAGATCAAATCATAAGACGTTGCATCCCTGCTCATGAAAGTAGCCAGGTAATAACATTTTGTCATTCTGAAGCATGCGGTGGCCACTTTTCATCAAGAAAAACAGCTGCAAAAATATTGCAGTGTGGATTTTACTGGCCCACACTTTTCAAAGATGTCCATGCCTTTTGTTTAACTTGTGATAGGTGTCAAAGGTTGGGAAACATTTCTAAAAGAAATATGATGCCCTTAAACCCCATTCTGGTAATTGAAATTTTTGACTGTTGGGACATCGATTTTATGGGACCATTTCCCCCTTCCTTTGGCTATCTGTACATTTTAGTGGCTGTAGACTATGTATCCAAATGGGTTGAAGCAATTCCATGCCGAAACAATGATCACAAAACAGTGATCAAATTTTTGAAAGAAAATATTTTGTCCCGGTTTGGAATTCCGAAATCAATCATAAGCGATGGGGGTGCTCATTTTTGCAATCGTCCTTTCTGGAATTTAATGAAAAAATACTTGATTTTTCACAAAATTGCAACCCCTTATCACCCACAGAGCAGTGGACAAGCTGAGTTAGCTAATCGGGAGATCAAATTAATTTTGGAAAAAACGGTGAATCCAGATCGCAAAGATTGGTAGTTAAGACTAACTGATGCGCTCTGGGCATACCGTACTGCTTTTAAAACAATTTTAGGCATGTCTCCTTATCGATTAGTCTATGGAAAGCCATGTCACTAGCCTGTGGAATTGGAACATAGGACATACTGGGCCATTAAAGCAATGAATTTTGACTTGGATAAGGCTGGGCTAGCAAGGAAACTTCAGATAAATGAATTGGAGGAATTAAGAAATGAAGCATATGAAAATGCTAAGATTGCTAAAACCAGGATGAAAATTTTTCATGACAAACACATTGTGCGGAAATCTTTTGAGCCGTCTCAAAAAGTCTTGCTATTTAATTCAAGACTCCGCCTCTTTCCTGGTAAGTTGAAATCAAGATGGACTGGGCCTTACTTTGTCAAAAAGGTGTTTGAACATTGAGCAGTTGAAGTGGAAAACCCAGCAAACGGTAATAATTTTACTGTTAATGGTCAGCGGTTAAAACCATTTTTTGAGGATTTTGTTAAAAATGTGGAAACCATTCTTTTAATGGAACCAGAGTACTCCTCCAAAATTCGCGCCTGCTGACACTCCAGTGGATCGGGTCAGGAAAAATCTACTTCAACCCTACCCACTGGGGCGCCTTTATAAGGCACCCACTTTTTCTCCCAACCGCCGCAGTTGGCCCCCCCCCTCTTTTTTTCTTCTTCTTCGTCTTCTTTTTCTTCTTTTTCTTTTCTTCTTCTTCCTTCTGTTCGTCTTCGAGTTCTCTGTTATCCGAGAAACCACCCATGACCACACACTCCATGATGAGCGCATAATATTGCATATTTGAAGGGCTCATTACATGCATTATAACTCAACTTTTGCATTTAAATACTTAGTGTTAGCCCAAATTGTCAATAATGTTGATATTTTGATGTTGCAGCCTTTTATAGCTTAAATGTTTGATTTTAGGACATTGCAACCTTGATGGATGTGTGGTGAAGGCATGGACACAATACATGAATAATTGGAGGCTTAAAAGTGAAGAAATCAAGAAGGCATTGGTGCTTGGGAACAAGGGCACCAGCTGCAGCAATAATTGGAAGCACTGCCTAGTAATTCCTCCATTTGGACCATGATCTACACATAATTGGAAAAATTACAAAACATGAAAGTTGTAGATATGGGTGTCTTTTATTTTGTGTCAAAATTTCAGCCCAATCCAACGGTTGGATCAAAAGTTATGCCGATTCTACCAAAACTAGTCCAGCAAAGCCAGATACCGCATTATTACCGGTAGCCGATGGCTACTGGAGTCATGACTACCGGTAGTAACACACGAGCTACCGGTAGCTGATTGCCCAGAAGTGCCCAGAACGACTTCTTTCTTGCTCCACTTGCTTGGGGGTCCCACCTACACTTCTCCCACGCCTAGCCTGACATTTTATCCCTACAACCATGCCTCCCTTACACAAATGGAAGACTTTGGAGGCTTGGCATTGAATGAAGAGGAGAGAGAAGTGGGCTGCAATAGGGGGTTGCAGGCTAGCCTGTCAAGACCCATCAACTCAGCCCCTCTTGAGGGGAGGCTTTGCACACAGCTAAGGGGGAGCCTCATCCACGAAATTGGAAGGCTCCCACACACCATTATATTCAGCATTACACACACATTGTAAGGAGTTGGCTACCTAAGCTTAGGAGTAGATGTAGAAAGCTCCAAGGAGGAAGATGATGAATAGTGACGTTTTTGCATTTTCTTCTCCATTCAAGTTGTAGAAATCTTTTTTAATCTCTTGTAAGGATCTTCTAAGTTTAATTTATTGTCTTTAATCCCATTCCTTTCAAGTACATTGCAACTTTAGTTACATGTTCTAGCTTTCACCATTGTTGTATGAGTCTTTCCACTTCAAGCTTTTCTTAAAATGGGTGTTGAATGTTTTTCTTCATAGTTTTAGATTTATTGCTTCAAGTTAAGTTTCATGCTTTAATCTCCATTTCCTTTATATGTCTATTTACATTATGATTGTCTTTCATTTATGCATAAGTAGCTAGCTTTCAAGTTGGTTAGTCCAAGGGTGAATTCCATTTGGGGATTCCATTCCAACTCTCTTTCATTCCTTCTCTCGGTGTATGTTGGCTCGGTTTGATTGGGTTGAGGGTGGATAAATTGGTGAGTCTTTGATATTCCGTAGGCCTAGTCACGGTTTATGCTTGGATACTCACCATTTTATCCCTAGCTTCCCATGAATCAATCGTACTTCTAGGCACCATTGGAGGAAGGCTTTGAGTTGGCTTGATATTCCCTTTGGAATGAACCTCTTGGATTAGCCAACACTTGCTTTCTTTCATTTTCATTTTGAACAAAACTCAACAAAACACAAATACAAGATTTTACACTTTCTTTTCTCTTTTTGCAAAATCACTTTCACAAAACTCCCTTTCCTTCCCTGAGGAGACGACCTTGGAATACTTTTCCAAGTAAAACACCGACAACAAGAGACTCCTTACGATTGGGGAGCACTTTTGTTCACACGCATTCCATTCCACATTTCATTCCATACATTTTGTTCATTCCACATTTCCATTCACATTTGTTGTTGCTCCTATATCTCTTGCATTATCCGGAGGGAGAGTGACACTCCCCCATCACTATAAGCCACATACACACATTGAGGGTGAGGGTGATGTTACGAGGTTAGGATACAACACCGCATTTCCAATCAATCATTTTGGCGCCGTTGCCGGGGAAGGTTAAGCGTTGAGTTCAAGAGGTGATTTTGGGACGGCATAAGGTAAGTCTTGTGATTTTCATCACGGGCCAAGGTATGTCGTCTAACTTGTAAATATTTTATTTTAGTTTGTGTTTTGTAATGTTTTCTAATTATTATGGAAATGTATATAATGCCCAAAATTTGCAAAATGTGTGTAAGATTTGTGATGAGTATGGGCATATTACTAGTGAGTGCCCAAGAATGGCCTCTTATTTTGAAAACGTTTGCAAGATTTGTGGTGAATATGGACACATCACTAGTGAGTGCCCTATAAATGCCCCTTATTTTGGAAACGTTTGCGAAATTTGTGGTGAAAATGGACACCTCACTAGTGAATGCCCAATAAATTATCCGGTTCAACACTTTGAATGCGAAGGTTCAAATTCAAATTTGGCCTCCGAATTTTTTTACCCTAACCATTATGTTACACCGAGTTATTCGAGTTATGGTTGGGAGAATGAACCTCATGATTGGTCATCCGATCTCACACCACCAAATGAATCTCCCCATTATCCAACATATGAGGACTCAACCGAACAAGCATTGGAAAATACTTTTTATGAGTTTATGCAATCCCAAATGGAATGCAATGCCCAAATGGAATGCATTGCCCAACAACTTAATGCATTGACTAATGCTACAATTGTTATGCATGAAGAACAACACCTTGAGCATAGTCAATGTATTGAGGATGACCCCCCCAATGAAATGCATATGGATGTTGAATCTCCCACCACTATAGATTGTGAAACATTTAATGAAGTTATTATCTTGCATGAGGCTAATGAGCCCAAGGACATTTTGCCATCTATGAGTGGTGTTGAGATTCACATTTCTCAACTTGGGGAGGGCATTGCAATGGAGTTAAGTGTTGAGACTCTTAAAGAAAAATTGAATACTCCACCTTTTGTATTGCATAAACTTGCCTATATCTTGGTTTGGTTGAGATTTTTGACTCATTTTCCTTTATATTGTTGGATAGATGGTTTAACAAGGGCATTTATACAACAAAAAAATTAATGGGCGTAAGGTCATATCCGAATTGAAGCCGGATTGACAAGAGCCCTCTTTGTTTGTTTTAATGTACATAGTAAGTAGCTTTCTTTGTTTTTATTTTCATGTATATATGTGTGATCCAAGTTTTTGGTAGATTAGATGCAATAAAAAGGGTGTATTTTATTTTCCACTTACTTTCATTGTTCTCATTGCATGATTTCTTGTGCATCGAGGACAATGCATAGTTTAAGTTGGGGGGTGAGGTGCACCATTTACATGTTCCACCACTTTTTATAGAATAATGGGAATTGTGAAAATTTTGATGAAAATTTTGGTTCCAATATTGAACTATATTCCTCTATCCTAATGGTTATGAGATTTGTGAATTGCTTGATCTTCATTTTTAACTTTGAATACATGAGCACATTATAGAAGTTTATCCTATGCTTGAGTATCACATATGTGTTTTCTTTCAAACTCAACCATTGTGCACCTTGAATGTGTAATTTGGACAATTTACGGATTGAGTTCACATTTGAGTGCTTGACATGAATAGTGGAGATGAGTAAGTACCCGTGTGAGCTTTAGTGCCAATTTTTGTTTGGAGGGAACTTACATTTACTCAAGGAACAATTTTTCAAATTTCAAATTTGTTCAATAATCTCATTATGCTTGTTTTGGTTAGGTGTTTTTGGGTAGTTGATTGACTTTGTCTTGATTGTACAATGCTCCCATATGCTTATCTAGAGATGATCTTAGGCCATTTTTGAATGCTTTGAGCCTAAGCCTTTTTCTTGTGAAATTTATCCCTAGTACCATGATTGAGCCTTAATTGAATTCATTTCTATGCCACACATTGAACCAAGCCAAAGAAAATAAGAAATACCTACCTTACCTTGGTTGTTCCTAAAACAAAAATGAGTGATTGCAAAAGAAGGAAGTATGGTGTGGAAACTCAAGCAAAAAGGGGTGAATGATGTTGGAACGCATAGAGTTCAATGAAAGAAAAAAAAAATGATAATCCAAGAAAAGGAAGAAAAGGGGTGAGAAGAAGAAAAGAAAGAGAAAAAGAAAAGGGAAAAATGTAAAGGAAAAGAAAGAAAAGAAACAAAGGATGTGGTGATGGTGTGAAAATCAAAATCCCATAAAAGGGAAGTGTTTTTCTAAGATTAATGTCTCTCACTCGGAACAACCCTCTTTGTTATCCTATATCCTTCGTTTCCCTTACCACAACATCACCCCAAGGCCCCATTATAACCCATGAAAGTTCTAAAAGATCTAGAGAAGCATGGGGGATGCATACTTTTAAAGAAAAAGAGAAGTTAATTTTACTATCTAATGCCCTAGCATTCCTTTCATGAGATTATGCCAAGGTTGTTTCATTTGTATACATGTGCTTCATTTTTGGATTATATGTGAGCATTTTGGTTTGTGAATAAGATTCTATCTCACATATACACATGGAGTGCATGCTAGGATAATCATTGAGTTATTCATTATTGAGAGAAACCCTTGGTGAGTTTTTGCATCAAAGCTTAATTTGGATAGCCATGTGAATGTGAATTCCGTTGTGTAAATGCTTAAATTACATGTCCATTTCACACACACACGAGTTTTGAAAGGAAATGTATAGGTGAATACTCTAGAATAGCATTTAAAGCTATAATGTGTTGCATGTGTTTTTAGTTAGGATGTTTTGAACATAGCTTTTTATTGAAATCTCATTGCTAGTTAAGATAGGGGAATATACTTTAAATATTGGATATTAGCAAGAAGTTTGTAGGTACCTTCACTGGAAACCTTCACGAGACAAAACTCGTCCACTAGGAATCACCTAGGGGTTTAAAGGCTTGTTGCATGTGCTAAATGCAATTGCGGAATTAGTATAGGTTTATTTTTGTTTGCTTGCTTTTACATTTTGTTTGCTAGGGACTAGCAAAGCTTAAGTTGGGGGGTGTGATGAGCGCATAATATTGCATATTTGAAGGGCTCATTACATGCATTATAACTCAACTTTTGCATTTAAATACTTAGTGTTAGCCCAAATTGTCAATAATGTTGATATTTTGATGTTGCAACCTTTTATAGCTTAAATGTTTGATTTTAGGACATTGCAACCTTGATGGATGTGTGGTGAAGGCATGGACACAATACATGAAGAATTGGAGGCTTAAAAGTGAAGAAATCAAGAAGGCATTGGTGCTTGGGAACAAGGGCACCAGCTGCAGCAATAATTGGAAGCACTGCCTCGGAATTCCTCCATTTGGACCATGATATGCACATAATTTGAAAAAGTACAAAACATGAAAGTTGTAGATATGGGTGTCTTTTATTATGTGTCAAAATTTCAGCCCAATCCAACGGTTGGATCAAAAGTTATGCCGATTATACCAAAACTGGTCCAGCGAAGCCAGATACCGCATTACTACCGGTAGCCGATGGCTACTGGAGTCATGACTACCGGTAGTAACACACGAGCTACCGGTAGCTGATTGCCCAGAAGTGCCCAGAACGACTTCTTTCTTGCTCCACTTGCTTGGGGGTCCCACCTACACTTCTCCCACGCCTAGCCTGACATTTTATCCCTACAACCATGCCTCCCTTACACAAATGGAAGACTTTGGAGGCTTGGCATTGAATGAAGAGGAGAGAGAAGTGGGCTGCCATAGGGGGTTGCAGGCTAGCCTGTCAAGACCCATCAACTCAGCCCCTCTTGAGGGGAGGCTTTGCACACAGCTAAGGGGGAGCCTCATGCACGAAATTGGAAGGCTCCCACACACCATTATATTCAGCATTACACACACATTGTAAGGAGTTGGCTACCTAAGCTTAGGAGCAGATGTAGAAAGCTCCAAGGAGGAAGATGATGAATAGTGACGTTTTTGCATTTTCTTCTCCATTCAAGTTGTAGAAATCTTTTTTAATCTCTTGTAAGGATCTTCTAAGTTTAATTTATTGTCTTTAATCCCATTCCTTTCAAGTACATTGCAACTTTAGTTACATGTTCTAGCTTTCACCATTGTTGTATGAGTCTTTCCACTTCAAGCTTTTCTTAAAATGGGTGTTGAATGTTTTTCTTCATAGTTTTAGATTTATTGCTTCAAGTTAAGTTTCATGCTTTAATCTCCATTTCCTTTATATGTCTATTTACATTATGATTGTCTTTCATTTATGCATAAGTAGCTAGCTTTCAAGTTGGTTAGTCCAAGGGTGAATTCCATTTGGGGATTCCATTCCAACTCTCTTTCATTCCTTCTCTCGGTGTATGTTGGCTCGGTTTGATTGGGTTGAGGGTGGATAAATTGGTGAGTCTTTGATATTCCGTAGGCCTAGTCACGGTTTATGCTTGGATACTCACCATTTTATCCCTAGCTTCCCATGAATCAATCGTACTTCTAGGCACCATTGGAGGAAGGCTTTGAGTTGGCTTGATATTCCCTTTGGAATGAACCTCTTGGATTAGCCAACACTTGCTTTCTTTCATTTTCATTTTGAACAAAACTCAACAAAACACAAATACAAGATTTTACACTTTCTTTTCTCTTTTTGCAAAATCACTTTCACAAAACTCCCTTTCCTTCCCTGAGGAGACGACCTTGGAATACTTTTCCAAGTAAAACACCGACAACAAGAGACTCCTTACGATTGGGGAGCACTTTTGTTCACACGCATTCCATTCCACATTTCATTCCATACATTTTGTTCATTCCACATTTCCATTCACATTTGTTGTTGCTCCTATATCTCTTGCATTATCCGGAGGGAGAGTGACACTCCCCCATCACTATAAGCCACATACACACATTGAGGGTGAGGGTGATGTTACGAGGTTAGGATACAACACCGCATTTCCAATCAATCATTTTGGCGCCGTTGCCGGGGAAGGTTAAGCGTTGAGTTCAAGAGGTGATTTTGGGACGGCATAAGGTAAGTCTTGTGATTTTCATCACGGGCCAAGGTATGTCGTCTAACTTGTAAATATTTTATTTTAGTTTGTGTTTTGTAATGTTTTCTAATTATTATGGAAATGTATATAATGCCCAAAATTTGTAAAATGTGTGTAAGATTTGTGATGAGTATGGGCATATTACTAGTGAGTGCCCAAGAATGGCCTCTTATTTTGAAAACGTTTGCAAGATTTGTGGTGAATATGGACACATCACTAGTGAGTGCCCTATAAATGCCCCTTATTTTGGAAACGTTTGCGAAATTTGTGGTGAAAATGGACACCTCACTAGTGAATGCCCAATAAATTATCCGGTTCAACACTTTGAATGCGAAGGTTCAAATTCAAATTTGGCCTCCGAATTTTTTTACCCTAACCATTATGTTACACCGAGTTATTCGAGTTATGGTTGGGAGAATGAACCTCATGATTGGTCATCCGATCTCACACCACCAAATGAATCTCCCCATTATCCAACATATGAGGACTCAACCGAACAAGCATTGGAAAATACTTTTTATGAGTTTATGCAATCCCAAATGGAATGCAATGCCCAAATGGAATGCATTGCCCAACAACTTAATGCATTGACTAATGCTACAATTGTTATGCATGAAGAACAACACCTTGAGCATAGTCAATGTATTGAGGATGACCCCCCCAATGAAATGCATATGGATGTTGAATCTCCCACCACTATAGATTGTGAAACATTTAATGAAGTTATTATCTTGCATGAGGCTAATGAGCCCAAGGACATTTTGCCATCTATGAGTGGTGTTGAGATTCACATTTCTCAACTTGGGGAGGGCATTGCAATGGAGTTAAGTGTTGAGACTCTTAAAGAAAAATTGAATACTCCACCTTTTGTATTGCATAAACTTGCCTATATCTTGGTTTGGTTGAGATTTTTGACTCATTTTCCTTTATATTGTTGGATAGATGGTTTAACAAGGGCATTTATACAACAAAAAAATTAATGGGCGTAAGGTCATATCCGAATTGAAGCCGGATTGACAAGAGCCCTCTTTGTTTGTTTTAATGTACATAGTAAGTAGCTTTCTTTGTTTTTATTTTCATGTATATATGTGTGATCCAAGTTTTTGGTAGATTAGATGCAATAAAAAGGGTGTATTTTATTTTCCACTTACTTTCATTGTTCTCATTGCATGATTTCTTGTGCATCGAGGACAATGCATAGTTTAAGTTGGGGGGTGAGGTGCACCATTTACATGTTCCACCACTTTTTATAGAATAATGGGAATTGTGAAAATTTTGATGAAAATTTTGGTTCCAATATTGAACTATATTCCTCTATCCTAATGGTTATGAGATTTGTGAATTGCTTGATCTTCATTTTTAACTTTGAATACATGAGCACATTATAGAAGTTTATCCTATGCTTGAGTATCACATATGTGTTTTCTTTCAAACTCAACCATTGTGCACCTTGAATGTGTAATTTGGACAATTTACGGATTGAGTTCACATTTGAGTGCTTGACATGAATAGTGGAGATGAGTAAGTACCCGTGTGAGCTTTAGTGCCAATTTTTGTTTGGAGGGAACTTACATTTACTCAAGGAACAATTTTTCAAATTTCAAATTTGTTCAATAATCTCATTATGCTTGTTTTGGTTAGGTGTTTTTGGGTAGTTGATTGACTTTGTCTTGATTGTACAATGCTCCCATATGCTTATCTAGAGATGATCTTAGGCCATTTTTGAATGCTTTGAGCCTAAGCCTTTTTCTTGTGAAATTTATCCCTAGTACCATGATTGAGCCTTAATTGAATTCATTTCTATGCCACACATTGAACCAAGCCAAAGAAAATAAGAAATACCTACCTTACCTTGGTTGTTCCTAAAACAAAAATGAGTGATTGCAAAAGAAGGAAGTATGGTGTGGAAACTCAAGCAAAAAGGGGTGAATGATGTTGGAACGCATAGAGTTCAATGAAAGAAAAAAAAAATGATAATCCAAGAAAAGGAAGAAAAGGGGTGAGAAGAAGAAAAGAAAGAGAAAAAGAAAAGGGAAAAATGTAAAGGAAAAGAAAGAAAAGAAACAAAGGATGTGGTGATGGTGTGAAAATCAAAATCCCATAAAAGGGAAGTGTTTTTCTAAGATTAATGTCTCTCACTCGGAACAACCCTCTTTGTTATCCTATATCCTTCGTTTCCCTTACCACAACATCACCCCAAGGCCCCATTATAACCCATGAAAGTTCTAAAAGATCTAGAGAAGCATGGGGGATGCATACTTTTAAAGAAAAAGAGAAGTTAATTTTACTATCTAATGCCCTAGCATTCCTTTCATGAGATTATGCCAAGGTTGTTTCATTTGTATACATGTGCTTCATTTTTGGATTATATGTGAGCATTTTGGTTTGTGAATAAGATTCTATCTCACATATACACATGGAGTGCATGCTAGGATAATCATTGAGTTATTCATTATTGAGAGAAACCCTTGGTGAGTTTTTGCATCAAAGCTTAATTTGGATAGCCATGTGAATGTGAATTCCGTTGTGTAAATGCTTAAATTACATGTCCATTTCACACACACACGAGTTTTGAAAGGAAATGTATAGGTGAATACTCTAGAATAGCATTTAAAGCTATAATGTGTTGCATGTGTTTTTAGTTAGGATGTTTTGAACATAGCTTTTTATTGAAATCTCATTGCTAGTTAAGATAGGGGAATATACTTTAAATATTGGATATTAGCAAGAAGTTTGTAGGTACCTTCACTGGAAACCTTCACGAGACAAAACTCGTCCACTAGGAATCACCTAGGGGTTTAAAGGCTTGTTGCATGTGCTAAATGCAATTGCGGAATTAGTATAGGTTTATTTTTGTTTGCTTGCTTTTACATTTTGTTTGCTAGGGACTAGCAAAGCTTAAGTTGGGGGGTGTGATGAGCGCATAATATTGCATATTTGAAGGGCTCATTACATGCATTATAACTCAACTTTTGCATTTAAATACTTAGTGTTAGCCCAA
This sequence comes from Ilex aquifolium, assembly GCA_951799425.1. Lineage (NCBI taxonomy): Eukaryota > Viridiplantae > Streptophyta > Magnoliopsida > Aquifoliales > Aquifoliaceae > Ilex > Ilex aquifolium. The sequence goes on along the minus strand of OX637406.1, from coordinate 22,725,966 downwards.
ATTGTCAATAATGTTGATATTTTGATGTTGCAACCTTTTATAGCTTAAATGTTTGATTTTAGGACATTGCAACCTTGATGGATGTGTGGTGAAGGCATGGACACAATACATGAAGAATTGGAGGCTTAAAAGTGAAGAAATCAAGAAGGCATTGGTGCTTGGGAACAAGGGCACCAGCTGCAGCAATAATTGGAAGCACTGCCTCGGAATTCCTCCATTTGGACCATGATATGCACATAATTTGAAAAAGTACAAAACATGAAAGTTGTAGATATGGGTGTCTTTTATTATGTGTCAAAATTTCAGCCCAATCCAACGGTTGGATCAAAAGTTATGCCGATTATACCAAAACTGGTCCAGCGAAGCCAGATACCGCATTACTACCGGTAGCCGATGGCTACTGGAGTCATGAATACCGGTAGTAACACACGAGCTACCGGTAGCTGATTGCCCAGAAGTGCCCAGAACGACTTCTTTCTTGCTCCACTTGCTTGGGGGTCCCACCTACACTTCTCCCACGCCTAGCCTGACATTTTATCCCTACAACCATGCCTCCCTTACACAAATGGAAGACTTTGGAGGCTTGGCATTGAATGAAGAGGAGAGAGAAGTGGGCTGCCATAGGGGGTTGCAGGCTAGCCTGTCAAGACCCATCAACTCAGCCCCTCTTGAGGGGAGGCTTTGCACACAGCTAAGGGGGAGCCTCATGCACGAAATTGGAAGGCTCCCACACACCATTATATTCAGCATTACACACACATTGTAAGGAGTTGGCTACCTAAGCTTAGGAGCAGATGTAGAAAGCTCCAAGGAGGAAGATGATGAATAGTGACGTTTTTGCATTTTCTTCTCCATTCAAGTTGTAGAAATCTTTTTTAATCTCTTGTAAGGATCTTCTAAGTTTAATTTATTGTCTTTAATCCCATTCCTTTCAAGTACATTGCAACTTTAGTTACATGTTCTAGCTTTCACCATTGTTGTATGAGTCTTTCCACTTCAAGCTTTTCTTAAAATGGGTGTTGAATGTTTTTCTTCATAGTTTTAGATTTATTGCTTCAAGTTAAGTTTCATGCTTTAATCTCCATTTCCTTTATATGTCTATTTACATTATGATTGTCTTTCATTTATGCATAAGTAGCTAGCTTTCAAGTTGGTTAGTCCAAGGGTGAATTCCATTTGGGGATTCCATTCCAACTCTCTTTCATTCCTTCTCTCGGTGTATGTTGGCTCGGTTTGATTGGGTTGAGGGTGGATAAATTGGTGAGTCTTTGATATTCCGTAGGCCTAGTCACGGTTTATGCTTGGATACTCACCATTTTATCCCTAGCTTCCCATGAATCAATCGTACTTCTAGGCACCATTGGAGGAAGGCTTTGAGTTGGCTTGATATTCCCTTTGGAATGAACCTCTTGGATTAGCCAACACTTGCTTTCTTTCATTTTCATTTTGAACAAAACTCAACAAAACACAAATACAAGATTTTACACTTTCTTTTCTCTTTTTGCAAAATCACTTTCACAAAACTCCCTTTCCTTCCCTGAGGAGACGACCTTGGAATACTTTTCCAAGTAAAACACCGACAACAAGAGACTCCTTACGATTGGGGAGCACTTTTGTTCACACGCATTCCATTCCACATTTCATTCCATACATTTTGTTCATTCCACATTTCCATTCACATTTGTTGTTGCTCCTATATCTCTTGCATTATCCGGAGGGAGAGTGACACTCCCCCATCACTATAAGCCACATACACACATTGAGGGTGAGGGTGATGTTACGAGGTTAGGATACAACACCGCATTTCCAATCAATCACTCCACAGACACGATATTTTGTTTCATGTTTTGCATTTTAATCTTATATTTGCTCATGGGTGTTCTTCTTTTGTTCGCACTCACACATAAGGATTTTCAGCCTACCCGAAATCCAGATCTGTGCACAGATGAGTAATTTTTGTGTTTTTATTTGTAGGTCTCAGCGGGTGAACAGATCTCTACCATTCAACCTCGTCTGCACAATCCATGAACCGGTAAATTCGAAACATTGGGGACAATGTTCAGTTTAGGTTGGGGGGTACGATCAGTTCATCAGTTCATTAGTTCATATTTTCGTAAATTTTTAAAATTTTTTATATTGTCGTTGTTGATCATGTTTGAAAATTGATTGTATAAATTGATGATTATGCTTATGAATCAGCTTCAATCGTCTTTGTGACTGGCAAACGTTAAAGAACCAGATAGTGAGTCTTAAAACTTAGCAGTCATGGATGTAAAAAATTTTTGGTTTAGCCTAGGAGTTCTACGTACTTTTCCATCTGATGTACATACTATGATCATGAGAAAAGCAAGATTAGTAAGGAAGGCTGAAATCAAAGAAAAACAAGCGAAACCCCTCTGTGGCAGAAGCAGCTTTGCCAAACGCCGTCGTGCCAAAAGGCTTGGTGCCTGTAAACAGTGCGGTAGAGTTTTTCACGAAAAAAGGTACAACCAGTGTTCTGAACCAATTTCCGGTCGCGCACTTGATCGATTAGACTGGATAGTGAATGGGTTGAGTAAGGATTACCTGATACGCCATGCTATTCCGGTACTGTGCTTAACCTATTTGTGAGAGAGGAAGTTGGGAGAGTTACTGGTTGTCCATTTTACACAGACACAGAGGGAGACTCGGATTAGATAATTTTTTGTAGGAAATGTGTACTTTTGTTGGGAGAGAGAAAGCCAAAGGTCCGAAGTTGTTGTAAAAAGTGTAAAAATCTTTTTGTATAACTCTTTTAACTAGAATGAAAATATGGGCCGAGTAAGGACTGTCCCAAAGTACCAACCTGAAGCGTGGGTAGGGGTTCATCCTGAGATGCCTTATTTTTTTTTTGATTTAAATTTGTGTGTTTTGCCTTCTTTGATTGTGTATAATGTAGTGGAGAAAAATTTTAAATTTTGGTTCAACGTTCGAACGCCAGGTTACGTTCGAACGTCAGCTGCTTACAGTACTCAGCCTCTGATGAGCTTCTGATGAAACTTAAAAGTACTGGGAGCTCAGTCCGTTTGAACGCCAATAGCCCGTTTGAACGAGATTAGCGTTCGAACGCCAATAGAACGTTCGAACGAAGAGAACTTGCAGTACTTTGGCCTCTGACAGAACACAAAAGTACTGAGAGCTCACCACGTTCGAACGCCAAACCACGTTCGAACGGTCTGTTTAAAATCCTTCTACACACGTTCGAACGTCACCAACGTTCGAACGTTACGACTCAGGCTACAAAAGCCTGTATCGTCGTTTTCAACCAAAATCCCCAAATTGTTCTCAAAACCCTATAACTCTTTTCACTCCACAGACCTAAATTCACCCTCATTCCCCAAGAATACCCAAATTCGACCCTCCCTAACTCATCTCCACATCAAAATCATCAATCCAACACTAAGAACCCCAAGTTTCCAGCACTTTTCAGCACCCTCTCAAACCAAAACCCACGTTCGAACGCCATGCCAAGGGTAAAACTCCCTGCCAGGCGTGCTCCACCAGTGAACCAAGATCCAAATATTGTAGAAAATTTGATAGAAGAGAGGGAAGGAAGGCAAAGGACGAAGAGATATGACAGGACTAGGTTTCCCAATGCCTTAAAGGTTGAAAGGTATGAAAATTTCTACCATAAGCATGGAGTTGTTTGTGAGAGAGATGTTGTGATTGATGATTTTGCTGGGATTGGAATAAGGCAGGAAATGGAGAGGAGGGAGTGGGTCTGGTACTTGAGGAATGGTGGAGACGCCGTTGTTGACTTGGTGCGGGAGTTTTACTCCAACGCTGAGATCATCAACGGCGCAATCCGGACATATGTTAGGGGTATCCACATTGACGTGGATGAAGCATACATCGTAGAAATAAGGGAGGAAATACCTCGAGTGCAAAACCCGACCTACCCCCCAAAGAAGGACATAACAATGAATGTGGTGGGAAAGTAATTGACGGGGGTAGCCGACTTTTCATGGGCAGGGAGGAGATTTTTTAGGCAAGGGGAGCTCACCGACAAATACAAAATGATAAATTTGATTGCGGTGTCCAACTTCGCTCCCGTAGGAAGAAATAATGAAATTCTACCTGACATGGCCCGATTGCTCTATGCGATTGGAAAAGGGCAAAGCATTGATCTCCCCCCCCCCCCCCCCCTCATGCTGAGTGAAATGAAGAAAGGATGTGACGTGAAGAGGAGCTCCCTTCCTTTTGGCACCCTAGTAACTGAAATGTGCACGGAAAATGGGGTCAAGGTGAGGCCCGAGATGGAAATCCAAAAGCCGATGGGGCCACTGAACAAGACTTCCTTCCGGAGAAGCCAAAGTCATTGTGGCGGCCCAGCAGTCAGACAGGAGATTCCACCCACCCGGGGAGTGAATGAGGTACAAGAGGAGCTTGATGAGATGGAGGAGAGAGAGATGGAGGAAGAGAGAGATCAGCCACCAGAGGCAGGCCCAGGCACCAGCACCCAACACTCCTTACGGGACGTCATGCTTAGCATTGAAGCTAAGCAGGATGAGATCCTTAGGCTTTTGAGGGGTGGACATGGTGGACCTGGCGGAGATGGTGCACAAGGAGGAGAGTGAGAGAGAGAGATCCCTGTTCTTGTTCATGTTTTTATGTTTGTTTAAAGTGCTTCTTTTTATGAATTTCTTCTTTGATAGTTGTAAGTTTTGTGTGATTGTGAATGAATCGAACCGTTGATATTAAAAGATGATATTATGAGAAATGAATGATTCCATTTATCACTTTTGTTTGTTTTAATGCATTTGTAGATTTAGCATAAAAATTAAAAGGTGATGGAACAAATGTGGATGTTAAGAATGCTTGATAGAGTAAATACGCACATGATCGGTTTGACACCTCAATTTATCAACCGAGACTTAAAACCACATTTCTTGAAAAAATTGGTATTCTCTCTATACTTAAATTGTCATATGTACATCGATATTTGTTATTTTAAAGGTACAGGAAGATCTGACTCGAAAATGGAATTGGTATATAACCAATACCCCCTGGAAAACTTGACCTACACAGTGGAGATAACAAAGAACACCAGGGTGAGTTTCGAACCTAACGATGCTTTCGAGAGACAATCAATGTTTACTCAAGTAAATTCTTTTCACTCTCAATTTTTTGAATGATCTCATTAACCTTGATTTGATTGATGCACTTAAAACTGATCTATTGACATATCCCACAAGGAACCATCGCATACGACACATACATGTGCACATGCTTGAGAAATGATCTTAGGCCATCTTTGATATAATATTGAGCCTTAGACCTTTCTTTGACAAAATTTATCCCTCGTTAGCCATGTTTGAGCCATCAATGTATGAATTTTTCTTTGATAAACCTATATGATTACCAATCCACAGGAAAACATACTTGACATACCTTGGCTATCTAATTTTCTTACATCCTCTTTGTAAGATGATACAGAAAAAGGAAAAGAAAAAGAAGCATTCGAGATTATCATCCAACAAGAGTTGATTGGAACAATTGAAACAAAACAGAAGCAAAAAGGCAAGAACTTGCCAAGAAAGTGAAAAATGAGAAAAGTGAAAGAAAGAAATGTCATCTCTCGGCAAAATATCAAAAAGTTACAAAACGATGTGCTACAATACGTAAACAGAAGAAAGCTTTTGAAAATCCCTGACGTCGTTTCGTTAGCCACTGACCTCTGGCCACGCTACAACCTATGGAAAGCCCTAATTGATCTCAAGTATGTTACATGCATGTGTTGTTAATCAAAATTGGGATATGGTAAATAGCATTTCTTTAAATTGCGTTAATATTCTTTCATGAGATTATGCCAAACATAAGTAGTTGCTTCTTTAAAATTTCACTCCTTTCCTAATTGTGCATGTGATTTTTCGATTGGCCATCTTCTGATCACATGATCTGTGAGAAACAAGTCACTATAATCAGAGTGAACTTTTGCTGAGGGTATACTACGTAAGGTTTGTGAAATCGAAACTATCCATGGAAGGTGGTAAAATGGAGTATTTGTTTTATAACAATTCCTGTTGCTTGAATGATCATTCCTACAGCATTGAGAATTTCAAATACTAATGTAACAAATGATAATTTTTGCATAGAATGAATACCTGTGAAATAAGGACGTGTGAGATATAAGTCAAAATTGAGAATCTGGTGTCCCAACGACCATGATGCTAATTTACTTTAATCAACATTCTCCTATGCACATCTTTTCGACTGAAGTTTGTGGGTAGCTTCCCTGGAAACCCTCACGCGACAACACTCGTCCGCTAGGGTAAACCTAGTGGTTCAAAGGCTTGTTGCATAAGCTAAATGCAACCGGATGACCTACGAAAATGGCATTAGGAGTAGATTTTTCTCTTGTTTTATATTACTAGAGACTAGCAATATTTAGGTTGGGGAGTGTGATTAGCACTTAAAATTAGCATATTACTATGTCGTTTTAAGACTAATTGTACTTTGATGGAGTTTAAGTGATGTCATTTCAGGCCCTAAACTGAACAAGGACCCAAGAACAACAAGTACCACACTTGGATGCAACACCAGCACATTAGAGCCAAAATTGGAGAAGCTTGGAGCACAGCCAGAACGTTCGAACGCCAACTCACGTTCGAACATCCACATTACACTGTAGCAGACTCAACTGCTAAGAGAAAGCGTGTTGCAGTAAGGAAAGAAGACTGAAGCTCTGAAGCACTTGAGTGTCACGTTCGAACGCCAACTCACGTTCGAACGTACACTTGAGTTGATTGAAGACCAGACTACTGCATAGAGTTGGAACTGAACTTCACAGAAGACCAACAGACCACTCGAGTGAAGGGGTGAGAACACATCTGGCGTTCGAACGCCCTCAGTGAAAGAATAGAAGAAACGTTCGAACGAAAGTCCACGTTCGAACGCCCTTAGTGCAAAAACAGAAACAACGTTCGAACGCCAACTCACGTTCGAACGTTCTCCACAGACTGGCAGCAAAGTTGTTGGCTATTCACTTGGACTTGGGCGCCAAACACTATTCCTTCACCTCCTCTTGTCTCCTCCTCTTGCCTATAAATAGTCCCCTTGTTGGAGAGCTAAGGGAGCCAAGGAGGAAAGTTGATGGAGGCTTAGACTCCCACTCTCATTGTAGATTTAGCTTATTTTCCTTGTATGAAGTCTTTATTTTAGAGATTAGTTTGGCTTTAGTCCAACATCTCTTGCTTGTTATAAAAGTAGTTTTATGCTTATGCTTATGTTTATGCTTTCATTTTACATGCATAGAAGAGAGATAGCTCACCTTTTGGTTGAGGAAGCAACCCTCCAATTCTTGGTTGAGGAAGCCACCCTCCAAATGTGACTAGCTTTCTTCTACTTTTATTGTTCATACATTTCACTTCCATTGCTTGCGCTTCTTTCTTTCTTAGAAGAGTGAAACTCTTCCACTTTTCTAGAGCTTTACCAAAGCCGTGAATGGTGGAACGTGATTCACCCATTCTTTGTTAAAGATTGGCTCCGTGTTTGTTGTACTTTATCTTTTAAGTTCTCTACTTGGAGGGATGAGCATCACTCACTTTTCTAGCTTTACCCAAGCTATGAAGAGTGAGTAGTTTCTCATTCACTCTTTAGTAAGAGGAGAAGGTCATGTATAAGTTATCCGGGAATCATATTTGTGCATTGTTTTTATGCTTAATGTTTATTTCTTCTTGTTATTGGATGATTGATTGCATCTAGCAAAGCTAAGGTACTTTGTATAACTGTGGGTTCTTTCTATGACATGGATGACTCATGCATAGAAAGACTCATCAGTTCAAGGCAAGTACCCCGGCTAGATCCTCATGATTACCCTTCAATCCTCCCTCTTATTGTACTTCATTTAAAGAATGGAATATTAATATCATGATTGGATGTCTTGCAGAAACACTTGCTTGTTTGTAGACAGGTTAAGTCTCGGCACAGGCAATTCTTGTAAACTTCTAGAAAGACATCGGAATCATGTTCTTAATTCTCACAATTTATCTTTATCTTCCGATTAACTTGTTGTTGACACGGGAGTTAATTGAGTTATAAAGCACAATTATCACAAACCGGATAACTAACTACATGTCCAGATCCTTACACTAAAGAGTGACTCTTTTTAATTAGCATTTATCTCTTGTTTTGTTAAGAAAATCCTCTTGGAAAGAATCTTATATTCTGTCCAGGAAAAATCATATCTCACAGCATATCTCAAGGGTTACAATCAATAGATCTCTACCACTGCTCGCCTCAGAAATATCAACAAAATTTCCCTGTGGATTCGACTCCGGACTCAAACCGGATTATTACTACAGCTTGACCGCCTGCACTTGGGTGTACACATTTCGGATCAAGAACAAGTTTTTGGCGCCGTTGCAGGGGAACCTTTAAAAGGTGTTTTAAGGTGAAAGGTAAAAAGACCTTCAACGTTGTGTATATTCTTTGGTTTACTGTAAATAGCTTTGTTTTATTTTCTTTATGACTGAGGGCACTCCTCACTTCCAAAATTTGTCGGCAGAATCGTTTGAGTCCATGAATCAGCCTGAACCAAATTCACCTAGATCAGTAGCAGACTCTTGTGAGGGTAGTATGGCAAATAATGAAAGAAATGGAGAAGTCCCTATGAGAGAGGAGGAGGTCCCTAACATCCAAACTTTGCGGGATTACTTAAATCCCACAAGAAATAGTGTCCCCTCTTGTTTTATTTTTCCTGAAAATGCTCCCCTCTTTACTGTAAAGCCGGGGACAGTGCAGTTATTACCCGTGTTTCATGGATTGGATGCAGAAAATCCATATCTGCATATAAAAGATTTTGAGGAAGTGTGTGGAACATTTCAAGACAATTCTGAATTGGCCAAGATGAAATTTTTTTCTTTCTCCTTGAGGGATAGAGTCAAACAATGGTTAAATTCTTTAAAAGCTTTTTCAATACCCAACTGGCAAGCATTACAAAATGAATTTTTTAGAAAGTTTTTTCCTCTACACCGCACAAATGCACTAAAAAGGCAAATCATGAATTTTGCGGTTAAAGAAGGAGAAACTTTTTATCAAAGTTGGGAGAGATTCAAATATCTGCTCCAATCATGCCCACATCATGCTTTTGAAAATTGGACTTTGGTAGGATTTTTCTATGACTCCTTACCCTCAATACTACGTCAGTTTGTCGAAATGATGGCCCAAGGAGAATTCATGGGAAAAAGTCCGGAGGAGGCATTTAATTTTTTCGACACCATATTTGACAGTTCTCAGATGTGGGACTCAGCCTCCCCTACCACTGTAGAAGCCAGAACATCTACTTCCCAAGGAGGAAAATATGTCTTGAGAGAGGATGATGACTTGAGAGCAAAAATGTCCACATTGTCTCGAAAGCTTGAAGCTTTAGAGATGAAGAAAGTCCGTCAAGTTGATGTTAGCCCTTCCACCGAGCAAGTGTGTAGAATCTGTGCGCTAACAGGACACCCTACTGGGGAGTGTCTCACCATCCCAGCATTCAAAGAAGTCTTGTTGGAACAAACACATGCAGTTTCCAACTTCAACAAGCCCTACTCCAACCCATATTCTGAAACATACAATCCAGGGTGGCGAAACCACCCTAACTTCAGTTGGAAGAACACACAACCAATACCCATGAACCAACAACAAGGGCCATACCCACCACCCCAAGGACCTCCTGCATATCAACCATATCAACCACCACAAAAGAGGAACATTGAGGACACACTAAATCAGTTCATGCAAAACAAATGAATTATAACAATAATTCCACACAGGCTTTCACTGATTTCAAAACCCAGACCACTCAATCTTTTGATGATCTTAAAAGCCACATCCAAAAGTTGATTCAATCCATGGTCATACACGAAAAGGGCAAGTTTCCTGCCCAACCAAAACAACCACAAGGCCAATTCCATGTAGGGAACCCTTCAACAACATGAAACACCCAAGACCAAGCCCAAGTTGTCACGACACTAAGAAGTGGCAAGGTGATTGACAAGACAATCAGAGACATACTCATTCCTAAGCCAAGACCTGAGTCAAGCCCAACCAATCCATCATCTGAACCAATTGAGACTGAACTTGAGAAAGACCTTGAGCTTGTGATTGAACAAGAGCCAGAACCTTCTGAGAAAAGGGAACCTTCGTATCCCATTCCGGCTCCGTTTCCTCCTCGACTCAAAACCAAACAGAAAGTGAAAAATCAGCCTGAAATTTATGAGCTTTTTAAGCAAGTAAATATCAACATCCCACTTCTGAATGCAATCAAACAAGTCCCGTCTTATACCAAATTTCTAAAAGACTTGTGCACAGTCAAGAGAAGCCAGAATGTCCAAGAGAGAGCTTTCCTAACGGAACAAGCTAGTGCTCTTCTTCAACATAAAACCCTTCCAAAATACAAAGACCCGGGGTGTCCGACTGTCTCATGTATCATTGGGAACTTCAGGATTGAACAAGCTTTGTTAGACCTTGGAGCCAGCGTTAATTTGCTACCCTACTCTGTCTATCAGCAGTTGGGTTTGGGTGAACTTAAACCCACTTGTGTCACACTCCAGTTGGCTGACAGATCTGTCAAAACCCCCAGAGGGATTGTTGAAGATGTGCTTGTCCAAGTAGATAGTTTTGTCTTCCCTGTTGACTTCATTGTTCTGGATACTCAACCAACAATAAATTCGGAGAACCAAATTCCCGTCATTCTTGGTCGGCCATTCCTAGCAACTTCAAATGCCTTAATCAATTGCAGGAATGGAGTCATGAAATTAACTTTTGGGAATATGACTCTCGACAATGAACATTTTCAATATTGCTAAACATCCAGAAGAAGAAAAGGAAGAAAGGGAAGTAAACTCCATAGAATCTTTGATACAGGAACATCTGGATGATACATTCTGTGAGGATCCTACTGAATCATCTATGTTAGAACTCATCTCATCAGAAATAACAGATGATGACCCAAATCCACCAAGTGGCCCTACTCATACTGTTGAGACATGGGCACCCAAATTCGAAGAAATTTCACCAAGTGGCACAAAGCCAGTCTCATCAAGTGTTAGCCCACCAAAGCCTGAATTGAAACATCTCCCTTCTGACCTCAAATATGCATTTTTAGGAGAGAATGAGTCATACCCAGTGGTAATTTCATCTAAACTCACAGACTTGCAAGAGTCTAAACTGATTGAAGTTCTTCGAAGTCATAAAATCACCATTGGATGGACCATCGCTGACTTGAAAGGTATAAGCCCGCTAATCTGCAATCATGCCATATACCTTGAAGAGGATTCAAAACCCTCTCGTCAAATGCAGCGACGACTGAACCCTCACATGAAGGAAGTTGTGAGAATTGAGGTACTCAATCTCTTAGATGCAGGGATAATCTTCCCTATCTCAGATAGTAAATGGGTTAGTCCAACCCAAGTTGTGCCAAAAAAATCTGGGGTCACAGTGGTCAAAAATGATGCAAATGAACTAGTACCAACTCGAGTCGTCACAGGATGGCGAATGTGCATTGATTATCGAAAACTCAATTTGGTCACTAGAAAAGATCATTTTCCTCTCCCATTTCTTGACCAAGTCCTAGAGAGAATTGCAGGTCATGCATTTTACTATTTCTTAGATGGGTATTCAGGGTATAACCAAATTGAGATAGCCCTAGATGATCAGGAGAAAACAACCTTCATATGCCCCTTTGACACATTTGCATTCAAAAGGATGTCAGTTGGACTTTGTAACGCTCCTGCAACATTCCAAAGATGTATGCTAAGCTTGTTCAGTGACATGGTTGAAATTTTTTTGGAAGTATTCATGGATGACTTCTCTGTCTATGGTGATTCCTTCGATTTGTGTTTAACCAATCTGGAGAAAGTACTGATCAGATGTAAGGAAGCCAACCTAGTGCTAAATTGGGAAAAATGCCATTTTATGGTAACACAGGGCATTGTCCTTGGTCACATTGTGTCGTCTGAAGGCATGAAAGTTGACAAGGCAAAAATAGATCTAATTGGAAATTTGCCTGCCCCTAAGACTGTAAAGGATGTTCGATCATTCCTAGGACATGCATGTTTCTACAGGAGATTCATAAAAGATTTCAGTACCATAGCAAAACCCATGTGTCACCTCCTAAGTCAGGATGTAATCTTTGATTGGAAGGAAGCATGCCAAAAAGCCTTTGACAAGCTAAAAGACATGTTAATTTCTGCACCAATAATGCAATCCCCTGACTGGAATCTCCCCTTTGAACTAATGTGTGATGCAAGTGATTTTGTTGTAGGTGCTGTATTGGGACAAAGAAAATATAAGAAACCCCATGTGATTTACTATGCAAGCAAAACTTTGAATGATGCTCAAATGAATTATTCGACAACTGAGAAAGAATTGCTTGTTGTAGTTTTTGCACTGGAAAAATTCCGATCTTATCTTGTTGGTTCTTTTGTTACTGTATTCACTGACCATGCAGCCCTAAAATTTTTGCTCACAAAGAAGGACGGCAAACCAAGACTCTTGAGATGGATACTTTTGCTCCAAGAGTTTGATTTTGTCATCAAGGACAAGAAAGGTGTTGAGAATGTGGTGGCAGATCATTTGTCCAGACTAACCTATGAATTTCATGAGGATGGACTGCCAATCAATGAGAAATTCCCCGATGAACAACTGTTCATGATTGATAGGACACCATGGTATGCAGACATTGCTAACTTTCTTACTACTGGTACACTCCCTCCATCCTTCACCATGTTGGACAAAAAGAAATTTCTGAGGGTGGTTCGTAACTTCTTTTGGGAGGATCCTTACGTATTCAAGTACTGTAAAGATCAAATCATAAGACGTTGCATCCCTGCTCATGAAAGTAGCCAGATAATAACATTTTCTCATTCTGAAGCATGCGGTGGCCACTTTTCATCAAGAAAAACAGCTGCAAAAATATTGCAGTGTGGATTTTACTGGCCCACACTTTTCAAAGATGTCCATGCCTTTTGTTTAACTTGTGATAGGTGTCAAAGGTTGGGAAACATTTCTAAAAGAAATATGATGCCCTTAAACCCCATTCTGGTAATTGAAATTTTTGACTGTTGGGGCATCGATTTTATGGGACCATTTCCCCCTTCCTTTGGCTATCTGTACATTTTAGTGGTTGTAGACTATGTATCCAAATGGGTTGAAGCAATTCCATGCCGAAACAATGATCACAAAACAGTGATCAAATTTTTGAAAGAAAAAATTTTGTCCCGGTTTGGAATTCCGAAATCAATCATAAGCGATGGGGGTGCTCATTTTTGTAATCGTCCTTTCTGGAATTTAATGAAAAAATACTTGATTTTTCACAAAATTGCAACCCCTTATCACCCACAGACTAGTGGACAAGCTGAGTTAGCTAATAGGGAGATCAAATTAATTTTGAAAAAAATGGTGAATCCAGATCGCAAAGATTGGTCGTTAAGACTAACTGATATGCTCTTGGCATACCGTACTGCTTTTAAAACAATTTTAGGCATGTCTCCTTATCGATTAGTCTATGGAAAGTCATGTCACTTGCCTGTGGAATTGGAACATAGGGCATACTGGGCCATTAAAGCAATGAATTTTGACTTGGATAAGGCTGGGCTAGCAAGGAAACTTCAGATAAACGAATTGGAGGAATTAAGAAATGAAGCATATGAAAATGCTAAGATTGCTGAAACCAGGATGAAAATTTTTCATGACAAACACATTGTGCGGAAATCTTTTGAGCCGTCTCAAAAAGTTTTGCTATTTAATTTAAGACTCCACCTCTTTCCTGGTAAGTTGAAATCAAGATGGACTGGGCCTTACATTGTCAAAAATGTGTTTGAACATAGAGCAGTTGAAGTGGAAAACCCAGCAAACGGTAATAATTTTATTGTTAATGGTCAGCGGTTAAAACCATTTTTGGAGGATTTTGTTAAAAATGTGGAAACCATTCTTTTAATGGAACCAGAGTACTCCTCCGAAATTCGCGCCTGCTGATACTCTAGTGGATCGGGTCAGGAAAAATCTACTCCAACCCGACCCACTGGGGCGCCTTTATAAGGCACCCACTTTTTCTCCCAACCGCCGCAGTTGGCCCCTCCCCCCCCCTCTTTTTTTCTTCTTCTTCCTCTTCTTTTTCTTCTTTTTCTTTTCTTCTTCTTCCTTCTGTTCGTCTTCGAGTTCTCTGTTATCCGAGAAACCACCCATGACCACACACTCCACAGACACGATATTTTGTTTCATGTTTTGCATTTTAATCTTATATTTGCTCATGGGTGTTCTTCTTTTGTTCGCACTCACACATAAGGATTTTCAGCCTACCCGAAATCCAGATCTGTGCACAGATGAGTAATTTTTGTGTTTTTATTTGTAGGTCTCAGCGGGTGAACAGATCTCTACCATTCAACCTCGTCTGCTCAATCCATGAACCGGTAAATTCGAAACATTGGGGACAATGTTCAGTTTAGGTTGGGGGGTATGATCAGTTCATCAGTTCATTAGTTCATATTTTCGTAAATTTTTAAAATTTTTTATATTGTCGTTGTTGATCATGTTTGAACATTGATTGTATAAATTGATGATTATGCTTATAAATCAACTTCAATCGTCTTTGTGATTTGGCAGACGTTAAAGAACCAGATAGTGAGTCTTAAAACTTGGCAATCATGGATGTAAAAAATTTTTGGTTTAGCCTAGGAGTTCTACGTACTTTTCCATCTGATGTACATACTATGATCATGAGAAAAGCAAGATTAGTAAGGAAGGCTGAAATCAAAGAAAAACAAGCGAAACCCCTCTGTGGCAGAAGCAGCTTTGCCAAACGCCGTCGTGCCAAAAGGCTTGGTGCCTGTAAACAGTGTGATGAGCATAAAATATTGAATATTTCAAGGCCTCATTACATGCATTTTAACTCAACTTTTGCATCTAAGTATTTAGAGTTAGCCGATTTTATGAATAATGTTGAATTCTCGATGTTGCATGTTTTTATAGCTTAAATCATGTATTTTAGGACCTTGCAACTATTATGGATGTGTGGTGAGGGCATGGACACATTACATGAAGATTAGGAGGCTTAAAAGTGAAGAAATCAATGAGGTATTGGTGTTTGGGAACAAAAGCACCAGCAGCCACACCACTGGGTTGAAGAGCCTCGGTTTTCCTCCATTTTGACCATGATCCACTTCGAATCTGAAAAATTGAAAAACATGAAAGTTATAGATCTGGATGTCTTCTGTATGGTGTCAAATTTCAGCGCAATCCAACGGCTGGATCAAAATTTATGCCGATTCTACGAAAAGTGGTCCGGAGCAGAAAACAGTACCGGTACACAGTACCGGTACTATACCGTTCCGGTACTGCGTACCGGTACTTCGAACTCCAGAAGGTTTAGAGTACCGGTACACAGTACCGGTACGCTCCCAAAACAGCCCAGAACACCTGCAAACTCTTCTCCACGTGCTTGGGGGTCCCACCATTGGTTCTCCCACACCTAGCCCGACATTTTATCCCTACAATCATGCCTCCTACACCATAGTTAAAGACTTTGGAGGTTTGACATTGAATGAGAGGAAAGAGAAGGGGTGAAGCCTGGGGAGTGCAGGCTAAGCCTGTGCTAGCCTGCCATACCCATCCATTCAGCCCCCTATTGATGGGAGGCTTGCTCACTCATGCTAGAGGACCCTATGGACGAAAATGCAGAGGCTACACACCATATATTCAGCATTACACAAGTTCTTGAAGGTGTGGCTACCTAAGCTTAGAAAATCCCATGAAGAAGCCAATGAATAGTGTCATAGTGTAAGAAATTTATGTTTTTGCATTTTCTTCCATCTTTTCACTTGTAATCTTCTTGAATACTCTTGTAAGCTTCATTAATTACTTTTAATGTCATTTACTTCAAGTGCTTTGCAAGTTTAGTTGAATATTCTAGATGTCACCATTGTTATTTAAGTTCTCTTCATTTCAAGCTTTTAAATTGGGTTTTTCATATTTGTCTTCTTAGTTTAAGTTTTCTTGTATTAGTTCAAGTTTCATGCTCCATTTCATTATGTCCATTTACATTATGCTTGTCTTTCCTTTATGCATGACTAGCTAGATTTTTAGTTGGCTAATTCAAGGGAGAATTCCTCTTGGGCCCTCCATTTCAACTTATTTTCTTTCCTCCCCGGTGTACGATGGTTCGGTTTGACTGGGTTGAGTGTGGACGTGGTGGTGAGTCCTTGATATCCCGTAGGCATTTGTCACGGGGTATGCTTGGATCCTCACCTCCATTTGGTTGTGAGGCTTTGATATTTCGTAGACTTGTCACGGTTTATGCTTAGATCCTCATTTCCATTTGTCCCGAGCTTCCCACGAATCAATCGTTCATCTATAAACCCTTGGAGGAAGGTTTTGAGTTGATTTGGTATTCCCATTGGAATGACCCTTTGGATTAGCCAACACTTGTTTTCTTGCATTTCTATTCACAAACACAACCACAAAACTCAAACAAAAGATTTTTCACTTTCTTTACCTTTTGCAAAATCACCTTCACACAACTTCAACTTTCCTTCCCTGAGGAGACAACCTTGGAATATTTTTCCAAGTAAAATACCGACACACAAAAGTCTCTTTGCGATTGGGGAGCACTTTTGTTCACACACGCATTTCATTTTACATTTTGTTCATTCCATTTTCCACCAAGCCGTTGTTGCCTAATCTCTTGCATCACCTCGAGGGAGAGTGACACTCCCTTTCACACATAAGTCATATACACATGTCAAATGGTGATGTTTAGGGGTTGGGAATAACAACGTTTTTCATCAATCACAGTGCGGTAGAGTCTTTCACGAAAAAAGGTACAACCAGTGTTCTGAACCAATTTCCGGTCGCGCACTTGATCGATTAGACTGGATAGTGAATGGGTTGAGTAAGGATTACCCTGATACGCCATGCTATTCCGGTACTGTGCTTAACCGATTTGTGAGAGAGGAAGTTGGGAGAGTTACTGGTTGTCCATTTTACACAGACACAGAGGGAGACTCGGATTAGATAATTTTCTGTAGGAAATGTGTACTTTTGTTGGGGGAGTGAAAGCCAAAGGTCCGAAGTTGTTGTAAAAAGTGTAAAAATCTTTTTGTATAAACTCTTTTAACTAGAATGAAAATATGGGCCGAGTAAGGACTGTCCCAAAGTACCAACCTGAAGCGTGGGTAGGGGTTCATCCTGAGACGCCTTAGGTTTTTTTGATTTAAATTTGTGTGTTTTGCCTTCTTTGATTGTGTATAATGTAGTGGAGAAAAATTTTAAATTTTGGTTCAACGTTCGAACGCCAGGTTACGTTCGAACGTCAGCTACTTACAGTACTCAGCCTCTAATGAGCTTCTGATGAAACTTAAAAGTACTGAGAGCTCAGTCCGTTCGAACGCCAATAGCCCGTTTGAACGAGATTAGCGTTCGAACGCCAATAGAATGTTCGAACGAAGAGAACTTGCAGTACTTTGGCCTCTGACAGAACACAAAAGTACTGAGAGCTCACCACGTTCGAACGCCAAACCACGTTCGAACGGTCTGTTTAAAATCCTTCTACACACGTTCGAACGTCACCAACGTTCGAACGTTACGACTCAGGCTATAAAAGCCTGTATCGTCGTTTTCAACCAAAATCCCCAAATTGTTCTCAAAACCCTAGAACTCTTTTCACTCCACAGACCTCAATTCACCCTCATTCCCCAAAAATACCCAAATTCGACCCTCCCTAACTCCTCTCCACATCAAAATCATCAATCCAACACCAAGAACCCCAAGTTTCCAGCACTTTTCAGCACCCTCTCAAACCAAAACCCACGTTCGAACGCCATGCCAAGGGTAAAACTCCCTGCCAGGCGTGCTCCACCAGTGAACCAAGATCCAAATATTATAGAAGAGGTGATAGAAGAGAGGGAAGGATGGCAAAGGACGTAGAGATATGACAGGACTAGGTCTCCCAATGCCTTAAAGGCTGAAAGGTATGAAAATTTCTACCATAAGCATGCAGTTGTTTGTGAGAGAGATGTTGTGATTGATGATTTTGCTGGGATTGGAATAAGGCAGGAAATGGAGAGGAGGGAGTGGGTCTGGTACTTGAGGAATGGTGGAGACGCCGTTGTTGACTTGGTGCGGGAGTTTTACTCCAACGCTGAGATCATCAACGACGCAATCCGGACATATGTTAGGGGTATCCACATTGACGTGGATGAAGCATACATCGTAGAAATAAGGGAGGAAATACCTCGAGTGCAAAACCCGACCTACCCCCCAAAGAAGGACATAGCAATGAATGTGGTGGGAAAGGAATTGACGGGGGTAGCTGACTTTTCATGGGCAGGGAGGAGATTTTTGAGGCAAGGGGAGCTCACCGACAAATACAAAATGATAAATTTGATTGCGGTGTCCAACTTCGCTCCCGTAGGAAGAAAGAATGAAATTCTACCTGACATGGCCCGATTGCTCTATGCGATTGGAAAAGGGCAAAGCATTGATCTCCCCCCCCCCTCATGCTGAGTGAAATGAAGAAAGGATGTGACGTGAAGAGGAGCTCCCTTCCTTTTGGCACCCTAGTAACTGAAATGTGCACGGAAAATGGGGTCAAGGTGAGGCCCGAGATGGAAATCCAAAAGCCGATGGGGCCACTGAACAAGACTTCCTTCCGGAGAAGCCAAAGTCATAGTGGCGGCCCAGCAGTCAGACAGGAGATGCCACCCACTCGGGGAGTGGATGAGGTACAAGAGGAGCTTGATGAGATGGAGGAGAGAGAGATGGAGGAAGAGAGAGATCAGCCACCAGAGGCAGGCCCAGGCACCAGCACCCGACGCTCCTTACGGGACGTCATGCTTAGCATTGAAGCTAAGCAGGATGAGATCCTTAGGCTTTTGAGGGGTGGACATGGTGGACCTGGCGGAGATGGTGCACAAGGAGGAGAGTGAGAGAGAGAGATCCCTGTTCTTGTTCTTGTTCTTGTTTTTATGTTTGTTTAAAGTGCTTCTTTTTATGAATTTCTTCTTTGATAGTTGTAAGTTTTGTGTGATTGTGAATGAATCGAACCGTTGATATTAAAAGATGATATTCTGAGAAATGAATGATTCCATTTATCACTTTTGTTTGTTTTAATGCATTTGTAGATTTAGCATAAAAATTAAAAGGTGATGGAACAAATGTGGATGTTAAGAATGCTTGCTAGAGTAAATATGCACATGATCGGTTTGACACCTCAATTTATCAACCGAGACTTAAAACCACATTTCTTGAAAAAATTGGTATTCTCTCTATACTTAAATTGTCATATGTACATCGATATTTGTTATTTTAAAGGTACAGGAAGATCTGACTCGAAAATGGAATTGGTATATAACCAGTACCCCCTGGAAAACCCGACATACACAGTGGAGATAACAAAGAACACCAGGGTGAGTTTCGAACCTAACGATGCTTTCGAGAGACAATGAATGTTTACTCAAGTAAATTCTTTTCACTCTCAATTTTTTGAATGATCTCATTAACCTTGCTTATATTGACGCACTTAAAAGTGATCTATTGACATATCCCACAAGGAACCATCGCATACGACACATACATGTGCACATGCTTGAGAAATGATCTTAGGCCATCTTTGATATAATATTGAGCCTTAGACCTTTCTTTGACAAAATTTATCCCTCGTTAGCCATGTTTGAGCCATCAATGTATGAATTTTTCTTTGATAAACCTATATGATTACCAATCCACAGGAAAACATACTTGACATACCTTGGCTATCTAATTTTCTTACATCCTCTTTGTAAGATGATACAGAAAAAGGAAAAGAAAAAGAAACATTCGAGATTATCATCCAACAAGAGTTGATTGGAACAATTGAAACAAAACAGAAGGAAAAAGGCAAGAACTTGCCAAGAAAGTGGAAAATGAGAAAAGTGAAAGAAAGAAATGTCATCTCTCGGCAAAATATCAAAAAGTTACAAAAAGATGTGCTACAATACGTAAACAGAAGAAAGCTTTTGAAAATCCCTGACGTCGTTTCGTTAGCCACTGACCTCTGGCCACACTACAACCTATGAAAAGCCCTAATTGATCTCAAGTCTGTTACATGCATGTGTTGTTAATCAAAATTGGGATATGGTAAATAGCATTTCTTTAAATTGCGTTAATATTCTTTCATGAGATTATGCCAAACATAAGTAGTTGCTTCTTTAAAATTTCACTCATTTCCTAATTGTGCATGTGATTTTTCGATTGGCCATCTTCTGATCACATGATCTGTGAGAAACAAGTCACTATAATCAGAGTGAACTTTTGCTGAGGGTATAATACGTAAGGTTTGTGAAATCGAAACTATCCATGGAAGGTGGTAAAAGGGAGTATTTGTTATATAACAATTCCTGTTGCTTGAATGATCATTCCTACTGCATTGAGAATTTCAAATACCAATGTAACAAATGATAATTTTTGCATAGAATGAATACCTGTGAAATAAGGACGTGTGAGATATAAGTCAAAATTGAGAATCTGGTGTCCCAACGACCAGGATGCTAATTTACTTTAATCAACATTCTCCTATGCACATATGTTCGACTGAAAGTTTGTGGGTAGCTTCCCTGGAAACCCTCACGAGACAACACTCGTCCGCTAGGGTAAACCTAGTGGTTCAAATGCTTGTTGCATAAGCTAAATGCAACCGGATGACCTACGAAAATGGCATTAGGAGTAGATTTTTCTCTTGTTTTATATTACTAGAGACTAGCAATATTTAGGTTGGGAAGTGTGATTAGCACTTAAAATTAGCATATTACTATGCCGTTTTAAGACTAATTGTACTTTGATGGAGTTTAAGTGATGTCATTTCAGGCCCTAAACTGAACAAGGACCCAAGAACAACAAGTACCACACTTGGATGCAACACCAGCACATTAGAGCCAAAATTGGAGAAGCTTGGAGCACAGCCAGAATGTTCGAACGCCAACTCACGTTCGAACGTACACTTGAGTTGATTGAAGACCAGACTACTGCATAGAGTTGGAACTGAACTTCACAGAAGACCAACAGACCACTCGAGTGAAGGGGTCAGAACACATCTGGCATTCGAACGCCCTCAGTGCAAAAACAGAAGAAACTTTCGAACGACAGTCCACGTTCGAAAGCCCTTAGTGCAAAAACAGAAACAACGTTCGAACGCCAACTCACGTTTGAACGTTCTCCACAGACTGGTAGCAGAGTTGTTGGCTTTTCACTTGGACTTGGGCGGCAAACACTATTCCTTCACCTCCTCTTGTCTCCTCCTCTTGCCTATAAATACTCCCCTTGTTGGAGAGCTAAGGGAGCCAAGGAGGAAAGTTAATGGAGGCTTAGACTCCCACTCTCATTGTAGATTTAGCTTATTTTCCTTGTTTGAAGACTTTATTTTAGAGATTAGTTTGGCTTTAGTCCAACACCTCTTGCTTGTTATAAAAGTAGTTTTATGCTTATGCTTATGTTTATGCTTTCATTTTACATGCGTAGAAGAGAGATAGCTCACCTTTTGGTTGAGGAAGCAACCCTCCAATTCTTGGTTGAAGAAGCCACCCTCCAAATGTGACTAGCTTTCTTCTACTTTTATTGTTCATACATTTCACTTCCATTGCTTGCGCTTCTTTCTTTCTTAGAAGAGTGAAACTCTTCCACTTTTCTAGAGCTTTACCAAAGTTGTGAAGGGTGGAACGTGATTCACCCATTCTTTGTTAAAGATTGGCTCCGTGTTTGTTGTACTTTATCTTTTAAGTTCTCTACTTGGAGGGATGAGCATCACTCACTTTTCTAGCTTTACCCAAGCTATGAAGAGTGAGTAGTTTATCATTCACTCTTTAGTAAGAGGAGAAGGTCATGTATAAGTTATCCGGGAATCATATTTGTGCATTGTTTTTATGCTTAATGTTTATTTCTTCTTGTTATTGGATGATTGATTGCATCTAGCAAAACTAAGGTACTTTGTATAACTGTGGGTTCTTTCTATGACACGGATGACTCTTGCATAGAAAGACTCATCAGTTCAAGGCAAGTACCCCGGCTAGATCCTCATGATTACCCTTCAATCCTCCCCCTTATTGTACTTCATTTAAAGAATGGAATATTAATATCATGATTGGATGTCTTGCAAAAACACTTGCTTGTTTGTAGACGGGTTAAGTCTCGGCACAGGCAATTCTTGTAAACTTTTAGAAAGACATCGGAATCATGTTCTTAATTCTCACAATCCATCTTTATCTTCCAATTAACTTGTTGTTGACACGGGAGTTAATTGAGTTATCAAGCACAATTATGACAAACCGGATAACTAACTACATGTCTAGATCCTTGCACTAAAGAGTGACTCTTTTTAATTAGCACTTATCTCTTGTTTTGTTAAGAAAATCCTCTTGGAAAGAATCTTATATTCTGTCAAGGAAAAATCATATCTCACAACAAATCTCAAGGGTTACAATCAATAGGTCTCTACCACTGCTCACCTCAGAAATATCAACAAAAGTTCCCTGTGGATTCGACTCCGGACTCAAACCGGATTATTACTACAGCTTGACCGCCTGCACTTGGGTGTACACATTTCGGATCAAGAACAAGTTTTTGGCGTCGTTGCGGGGGAACCTTTAAAAGGTGTTTTAAGGTGAAAGGTAAAAAGACCTTCAACGTTGTGTATATTCTTTGGTTTACTGTAAATAACTTTGTTTTATTTTCTTTATGACTGAGGGCGCTCCTCACTTCCAAAATTTGCCGGCAGAATCGTTTGAGTCCCTGAATCAGCCTGAACCAAATTCACCTAGATCAGTAGCAGACTCTTGTGAGAGTAGTATGACAAATAATGAAAGAAATGGAGAAGTCCCTATGAGAGAGGAAGAGGTCCCTAACATCCAAACTTTGCGGGATTACTTAAATCCCACAAGAAATAGTGTCCCCTCTTGTTTTATTTTTCCTGAAAATGCTCCCCTCTTTACTGTAAAGCCGGGGACAGTGCAGTTATTACCCGTGTTTCATGGATTGGATGCAGAAAATCCATATCTGCATATAAAAGATTTTGAGGAAGTGTGTGGAACATTTCAAGACAATTCTGAATTGGCCAAGATGAAACTGTTTTCTTTCTCCTTGAGGGATAGAGCCAAACAATGGTTAAATGCTTTAAAAGCTTTTTCAATACCCAACTGGCAAGCATTACAAAATGAATTTTTTAGAAAGTTTTTTCCTCTACACCGCACAAATGCACTAAAAAGGCAAATCATGAATTTTGCGGTTAAAGAAGGATAAACTTTTTATCAAAGTTGGGAGAGATTCAAAGATCTGCTCCAATCCTGCCCACATCATGCTTTTGAAAATTGGACTTTGGTAGGATTTTTTTATGAATCCTTACCCTCTAGACTACGTCAGTTTGTCGAAATGATGGCCCAAGGAGAATTCATGGGAAAAAGTCCGGAGGAGGCATTTAATTTGTTCGACACCATATCTGACAGTTCTCAGATGTGGGACTCAGCCTCCCCTACCACTATAGAAGCCAGAACATCTACTTCCCAAGGAGGAAAATATGTCTTGAGAGAGGATGATGACTTGAGAGCAAAAATGTCCACATTGTCTCGAAAGCTTGAAGCTTTAGAGATGAAGAAAGTCCATCAAGTTGATGTTAGCCCTTCCACCGAGCAAGTGTGTGGAATCTGTGCGCTAACAGGACACCCTACTGGGGGAGTGTCTCACCATCCCAGCATTCAAAGAAGTCCTGTTGGAACAAACACAGGCAGTTTCCAACTTCAACAAGCCCTACTCCAACCCATATTCTGAAACATACAATCCAGGGTGGCGAAACCACCCTAACTTTAGTTGGAAGAACACACAACCAATACCCATGAACCAACAACAAGGGCCATACCCACCACCCCAAGGACCTCCTGCATATCAACCATATCAACCACCACAAAAGAGGAACCTTGAGGACACACTAAATCAGTTCATGCAAAGCCAAATGAATTATAACAATAATTCCACACAGGCTTTCACTGATTTCAAAACCCAGACCACTCAATCTTTTGAGGATCTTAAAAGCCACATCCAAAAGTTGATTCAATCCATGGTCATACACGAAAAGGGCAAGTTTCCTGCCCAACCAAAACAACCACAAGGCCAATTCCATGTAGGGAACCCTTCAACAACATGAAACACCTAAGACCAAGCCCAAGTTGTCACGACACTAAGAAGTGGCAAGGTGATTGACAAGACAATCAGAGACATACTCATTCCCAAGCCAAGACCTGAGTCAAGCCCAACCAATCCATCATCTGAACCAATTGAGACTGAACTTGAGAAAGACCTTGAGCCTGTGATTGAACAAGAGCCAGAACCTTCTGAGAAAAGGGAACCTTTGTATCCCATTCCGGCTCCGTTTCCTCCTCGACTCAAAACCAAACAGAAAGTGAAAAATCAGCCTGAAATTTATGAGCTTTTTAAGCAAGTAAATATCAACATCCCACTTCTGAATGCAATCAAACAAGTCCCGTCTTATACCAAATTTCTAAAAGACTTGTGCACAGTCAAGAGAAGCCAGAATGTCCAAGAGAGAGCTTTCCTAACGGAACAAGCTAGTGCTCTTCTTCAACATAAAACCCTTCCAAAATACAAAGACCCGGGGTGTCCGACTGTCTCATGTATCATTGGGAACTTCTGGATTGAACAAGCTTTGTTAGACCTTGGAGCCAGCGTTAATTTGCTACCCTACTCTGTCTATTAGCAGTTGGGTTTGGGTGAACTTAAACCCACTTGTGTCACACTCCAGTTGGCTGACAGATCTGTCAAAACCCCCAGAGGGATTGTTGAAGATGTGCTTGTCCAAGTAGATAGTTTTGTCTTCCCTGTTGACTTCATTGTTCTGGATACTCAACCATCAATAAATTCGGAGAACCAAATTCCCGTCATTCTTGGTCGGCCATTCCTAGCAACTTCAAATGCCTTAATCAATAGCAGGAATGGAGTCATGAAATTAACTTTTGGGAATATGACTATCGACAATGAACATTTTCAATATTGCTAAACATCCAGAAGAAGAAAAGGAAGAAAGGGAAGTAAACTCCATAGAATCTTTGATACAGGAACATCTGGACGATACATTCTGTGAGGATCCTACTGAATCATCTATGTTAGAACTCATCTCATCAGAAATAACAGATGATGACCCAAATCCACCAAGTGGCCCTACTCATACTGTTGAGACATGGGCACCCAAATTCGAAGAAATTTCACCAAGTGGCACAAAGCCAGTCTCATCAAGTGTTAGCCCACCAAAGCCTGAATTGAAACCTCTCCCATCTGACCTCAAATATGCATTTTTAGGAGAGAATGAGTCATACCCAGTGGTAATTTCATCTAAACTCACAGACTTGCAAGAGTCTAAACTGATTGAAGTTCTTCGAAGTCATAAAATCACCATTGGATGGACCATCGCTGACTTGAAAGGTATAAGCCCGCTAATCTGCAATCATGCCATATACCTTGAAGAGGATTCAAAACCCTCTCGTCAAATGCAGCGACGACTGAACCCTCACATGAAGGAAGTTGTGAGAATTGAGGTACTCAAACTCTTAGATGCAGGGATAATCTTCCCTATCTCAGATAGTAAATGGGTTAGTCCAACCCAAGTTGTGCCAAAAAAATCTGGGGTCACAGTGGTCAAAAATGATGCAAATGAACTAGTACCAACTCGAGTCGTCACAGGATGGCGAATGTGCATTGATTATCGAAAACTCAATTTGGTCACTAGAAAAGATCATTTTCCTCTCCCATTTCTTGACCAAGTCCTAGAGAGAATTGCAGGTCATGCATTTTACTATTTCTTAGATGGGTATTCAGGGTATAACCAAATTGAGATAGCCCTAGATGATCAGGAGAAAACAACCTTCATATGCCCCTTTGGCACATTTGCATTCAAAAGGATGCCATTTGGACTTTGTAACGCTCCTGCAAAATTCCAAAGATGTATGCTAAGCTTGTTCAGTGACATGGTTGAAAAATTTTTGGAAGTATTCATGGATGACTTCTCTGTCTATGGTGATTCCTTCGATTTGTGTTTAACCAATCTGGAGAAAGTACTGATCAGATGTAAGGAAGCCAAACTAGTGCTAAATTGGGAAAAATGCCATTTTATGGTAACACAGGGCATTGTCCTTGGTCACATTGTGTCGTCTGATGGCATGAAAGTTGACAAGGCAAAAATAGATCTGATGGAAATTTGCCTGCCCCTAAGACTGTAAAGGATGTTCGATCATTCCTAGGACATGCAGGTTTCTACAGGAGATTCATAAAAGATTTCAGTACCATAGCAAAACCCATGTGTCACCTCCTAAGTCAGGATGTAATCTTTGATTGGAAGGAAGCATGCCAAAAAGCCTTTGACAAGCTAAAAGACATGTTAATTTCTGCACCAATAATGCAATCCCCTGACTGGAATCTCCCATTTGAACTAATGTGTGATGCAAGTGATTTTGTTGTAGGTGCTGTATTGGGACAAAAAAAAGATAAGAAACCCCATGCGATTTACTATGCAAGCAAAACTTTGAATGATGCTCAAATGAATTATTCGACAACTGAGAAAGAATTGCTTGTTATAGTTTTTGCACTGGAAAAATTACGTTCTTATCTTGTTGGTTCTTCTGTTACTGTATTCACTGACCATGCAGCCCTAAAATTTTTGCTCACAAAGAAGGACGCCAAACCAAGACTCTTGAGATGGATACTTTTGCTCCAAGAGTTTGATCTTGTCATCAAGGACAAGAAAGGTGTTGAGAATGTGGTGGCAGATCATCTGTCCAGACTAACCTATGAATTTCATGAGGATGGACTGCCAATCAATGAGAAATTCCCCGATGAACAACTGTTCATGATTGATAGGACACCATGGTATGCAGACATTGCTAACTTTCTTGCTACTGGTACACTCCCTCCATCCTTCACCATGTTGGACAAAAAGAAATTTCTGAAAGAGGTTCGTAACTTCTTTTGGGAGGATCCTTACGTATTCAAGTACTGTAAAGATCAAATCATAAGACGTTGCATCCCTGCTCATGAAAGTAGGCAGGTAATTACATTTTGTCATTCTGAAGCATGCGGTGGCCACTTTTCATCAAGAAAAAGAGCTGCAAAAATATTACAGTGTGGATTTTACTGGCCCACACTTTTCAAAGATGTCCATGCCTTTTGTTTAACTTGTGATAGGTGTCAAAGGTTGGGAAACATTTCTAAGAGAAATATGATGCCCTTAAACCCCATTCTGGTAATTGAAATTTTTGACTGTTGGGGCATCGATTTTATGGGACCATTTCCCCCTTCCTTTGGCTATCTGTACATTTTAGTGGCTGTAGACTATGTATCCAAATGGGTTGAAGCAATTCCATGCCGAAACAATGATCACAAAACAGTGATCAAATTTTTGAAAGAAAAAATTTTGTCCCGGTTTGGAATTCCGAAATCAATCATAAGCGATGGGGGTGCTCATTTTTGTAATCGTCCTTTCTGGAATCTAATGAAAAAATACTTGATTTTTCACAAAATTGCAACCCCTTATCACCCACAGACCAGTGGACAAGCTGAGTTAGCTAATAGGGAGATCAAATTAATTTTGAAAAAAACGGTAAATCCAGATCGCAAAGATTGGTCGTTAAGACTAACTGATATGCTCCGGGCATACCGTACTGCTTTTAAAACAATTTTAGGCATGTCTCCTTATCGATTAGTCTATGGAAAGCCATGTCACTTGCATGTGGAATTGGAACATAGGGCATACTGGGCCATTAAAGCAATGAATTTTGACTTGGATAAGGCTGGGCTAGCAAGGAAACTTCAGATAAATGAATTGGAGGAATTAAGAAATGAAGCATATGAAAATGCTAAGATTGCTGAAACCAGGATGAAAATTTTTCATGACAAACACATTGTGCGGAAATCTTTTGAGCCGTCTCAAAAAGTCTTGCTATTTAATTCAAGACTCCGCCTCTTTCCTGGTAAGTTGAAATCAAGATGGACTGGGCCTTACATTGTCAAAAAGGTGTTTGAACATAGAGCAGTTGAAGTGGAAAACCCAACAAACGGTAATAATTTTACTGTTAATGGTCAGCGGTTAAAACCATTTTTGGAGGATTTTGTTAAAAATGTGGAAACCATTCTTTTTATGGAACCAGAGTACTCCTCCGAAATTCGCGCCTGCTGACACTCCAGTGGATCGGGTCAGGAAAAATCTACTCCAACCCGACCCACTGGGGCGCCTTTATAAGGCACCCACTTTTTCTCCCAACCGCCGCAGTTGGCCCCCCCCTCTTTTTTTCTTCTTCTTCCTCTTCTTTTTCTTCTTTTTCTTTTCTTCTTCTTCCTTCTGTTCGTCTTCGAGTTCTTTGTTATCCGAGAAACCACCCATGACCACACACTCCACAGACACGATATTTTGTTTCATGTTTTGCATTTTAATCATATATTTGCTCATGGGTGTTCTTCTTTTGTTCGCACTCACACATAAGGATTTTCAGCCTACCCGAAATCCAGATCTGTGCACAGATGAGTAATTTTTGTGTTTTTATATGTAGGTCTCAACGGGTGAACAGATCTCTACCATTCAACCTCGTCTGCACAATCCATGAACCGGTAAATTCGAAACATTGGGGACAATGTTCAGTTTAGGTTGGGGGGTATGATCAGTTCATCAGTTCATTAGTTCATATTTTCGTAAATTTTTAAAATTTTTTATATTGTCGTTGTTGATCATGTTTGAACATTGATTGTATAAATTGATGATTTTGCTTATGAATCAGCTTCAATCGTCTTTGTGACTGGCAGACGTTAAAGAACCAGATAGTGAGTCTTAAAACTTAGCAATCATGGATGTAAAAAATTTTTGGTTTAGCCTAGGAGTTCTACGTACTTTTCCATCTGATGTACATACTATGATCATGAGAAAAGCAAGATTAGTAAGGAAGGCTGAAATCAAAGAAAAACAAGCGAAACCCCTCTGTGGCAGAAGCAGCTTTGCCAAACGCCGTCGTGCCAAAAGGCTTGGTGCCTGTAAACAGTGCGGTAGAGTCTTTCACGAAAAAAGGTACAACCAGTGTTCTGAACCAATTTCCGGTCGCGCACTTGATCGATTAGATTGGATAGTGAATGGGTTGAGTAAGGATTACCCTGATACGCCATGCTATTCCGGTACTGTGCTTAACCTATTTGTGAGAGAGGAAGTTGGGAGAGTTACTGGTTGTCCATTTTACACAGACACAGAGGGAGACTCGGATTAGATAATTTTTTGTAGGAAATGTGTACTTTTTTTGGGGGAGTGAAAGCCAAAGGTCCGAAGTTGTTGTAAAAAGTGTAAAAATCTTTTTGTATAAACTCTTTTAACTAGAATGAAAATATGGGCCGAGTAAGGACTGTCCCAAAGTACCAACCTGAAGCGTGGGTAGGGGTTCATCCTGAGACGCCTTAGTTTTTTTTGATTTAAATTTGTGTGTTTTGCCTTCTTTGATTGTGTATAATGTAGTGGAGAAAAATTTTAAATTTTGGTTCAACGTTCGAACGCCAGGTTATGTTCGAACGTCAGCTGCTTACAGTACTCAGCCTCTGATGAGCTTCTGATGAAACTTAAAAGTACTGGGAGCTCAGTCCGTTCGAACGCCAATAGCCCGTTTGAACGAGATTAGCGTTCGAACGCCAATAGAATGTTCGAACGAAGAGAACTTGCAGTACTTTGGCCTCAGACAGAACACAAAAGTACTGAGAGCTCACCACGTTCGAACGGTCTGTTTAAAATCCTTCTACACACGTTCGAACGTCACCAACGTTCGAACGTTACGACTCAGGCTATAAAAGCCTGTATCGTCGTTTTCAACCAAAATCCCCAAATTGTTCTCAAAACCCTAGAACTCTTTTCACTCCACAGACCTCAATTCACCCTCATTCCCCAAAAATACCCAAATTCGACCCTCCCTAACTCCTCTCCACATCAAAATCATCAATCCAACACCAAGAACCCCAAGTTTCCAACACTTTTCAGCACCCTCTCAAACCAAAACCCACGTTCGAACGCCATGCCAAGGGTAAAACTCCCTGCCAGACGTGCTCCACCAGTGAACCAAGATCCAAATATTGTAGAAAATGTGATAGAAGAGAGGGAAGGAAGGCAAAGGACGAAGAGATATGACAGGACTAGGTCTCCCAATGCCTTAAAGGCTGAAAGGTATGAAAATTTCTACCATAAGCATGCAGTTGTTTGTGAGAGAGATGTTGTGATTGATGATTTTGCTGGGATTGGAATAAGGCAGGAAATGGAGAGGAGGGAGTGGGTCTGGTACTTGAGGAATGGTGGAGACGCCATTGTTGACTTGGTGCGGGAGTTTTACTCCAACGCTGAGATCATCAACGGCGCAATCCGGACATATGTTAGGGGTATCCACATTGATGTGGATGAAGCATACATCGTAGAAATAAGGGAAGAAATATCTCGAGTGCAAAACCCGACCTACCCCCCAAAGAAGGACATAGCAATGAATGTGGTGGGAAAGGAATTGACGGGGGTAGCTGACTTTTCATGGGCAGGGAGGAGATTTTTGAGGCAAGGGGAGCTCACCGACAAATACAAAATGATAAATTTGATTGTGGTGTCCAACTTCGCTCCCGTAGGAAGAAAGAATGAAATTCTACCTGACATGGCCCGATTGCTCTATGCGATTGGAAAAGGGCAAAGCATTGATCTCCCCCCCCCCCCTCATCCTGAGTGAAATGAAGAAAGGATGTGACGTGAAGAGGAGCTCCCTTCCTTTTGGCACCCTAGTAACTGAAATGTGCACGGAAAATGGGGTCAAGGTGAGGCCCGAGATGGAAATCCAAAACCCGATGGGGCCACTGAACAAGACTTCCTTCCGGAGAAGCCAAAGTCATAGTGGCGGCCCAGCAGTCAGACAGGAGATGCCACCCACTCGGGGAGTGGATGAGGTACAAGAGGAGCTTGATGAGATGGAGGAGAGAGAGATGGAGGAAGAGAGAGATCAGCCACCAGAGGCAGGCCCAGGCACCAGCACCCGACGCTCCTTACGGGACGTCATGCTTAGCATTGAAGCTAAGCAGGATGAGATCCTTAGGCTTTTGAGGGGTGGACATGGTGGACCTGGCGGAGATGGTGCACAAGGAGGAGAGTGAGAGAGAGAGATCCCTGTTCTTGTTCTTGTTCTTGTTTTTATGTTTGTTTAAAGTGCTTCTTTTTATGAATTTCTTCTTTGATAGTTGTAAGTTTTGTGTGATTGTGAATGAATCGAACCGTTGATATTAAAAGATGATATTCTGAGAAATGAATGATTCCATTTATCACTTTTGTTTGTTTTAATGCATTTGTAGATTTAGCATAAAAATTAAAAGGTGATGGAACAAATGTGGATGTTAAGAATGCTTGCTAGAGTAAATATGCACATGATCGGTTTGACACCTCAATTTATCAACCGAGACTTAAAACCACATTTCTTGAAAAAATTGGTATTCTCTGATTAGTACTTAAACTTGACATATTATTATGACATTTTAAGACTAATTGTACTTTAATGGAGTTTAAGTGATGTCATTTCAGGCCCTAAACTGAACAAGGACCCAAAAACAACAAGTACCACACTTGGATGCAGTGCCAGTACATTATAGCCCAAAATTGGAGAAGCTTGGAACATTGTCACCACGTTCGAACGACAACTCACGTTCAAACGTCAAACAAGACATTGTAGCAGACTCAGATGCTGAAGAGATGGCGTGTGGCAGTCAGGAAAGAAGACTGGAACTCTGAAGTACTTGACTGTTCACTTGGACTTGGGCGGCAAACACTATTCTTTCACCCCCCTTACCTCCTCCTCTTGCCTATAAATACTCCCCTTGTTGGAGAGCTTGAGGAGCCAAGCATTGTAGGAAGTAGCATAGTGATGGAGGCTTAGACTCCCACTTTCATTGTAGTTAGTTCATTTTCCTTATGAAGTATTTATTTTAGAGATTGGTTTGGCTTTAGTCCAACATCTCTTGCTTGTTATAGCAGTAGTTTTATGCTTATGTTTATGTCTATGCTTTCAATTCTCATGCATAGAAGAGAGATAGCTCCCATCTTGGTTGAGGAAGCAACCCTCCAATCTTTGGTTGAGGAAGCCACCCTCCAAATGTGACTAGTTTTCTTCTACTTTAATTGTTCATGCATTTCACTTCCATTACTTGAGATTCCTTCTTTCTTGTGATTAGTACTTAAACTTGACATATTATTATGACATTTTAAGACTAATTGTACTTTAATGGAGTTTAAGTGATGTCATTTCAGGCCCTAAACTGAACAAGGACCCAAAAACAACAAGTACCACACTTGGATGCAGTGCCAGTACATTATAACCCAAAATTGGAGAAGCTTGGAACACTGTCACCACGTTCGAACGGCAACTCACGTTCGAACGTCAAACAAGACACTGTAGCAGACTCAGATGCTGAAGAGATGGCGTGTGGAAGTCAGGAAAGAAGACTGGAACTCTGAAGTACTTGAGTGTCACGTTCGAACGCCAACTCACGTTCGAACGTGCACTTGAGTGGATTGAAGACCAGACCACTGCAGAGAGTTGGTACTGCACTTCACAGGGGACCTACAGATCACTCGAGTGAAAGGGGTCAGAGCAGATCTGGCGTTCGAACGCCCTCAGTGCCAAAACAGAAGCAACGTTCGAACGACCTCAGTGCAAAAACGGAAAGAACGTTCGAACGCCAACTCACGTTCGAACGTCATCCACAGACTGGCTGCAGAGTTGTTGACTGTTCACTTGGACTTGGGCGGCAAACACTATTCTTTCACCCCCCTACCTCCTCCTCTTGCCTATAAATACTCCCCTTGTTGGAGAGCTTGAGGAGCCAAGCATTGTAGGAAGTAGCATAGTGATGGAGGCTTAGACTCCCACTTTCATTGTAGTTAGTTCATTTTCCTTATGAAGTATTTATTTTAGAGATTGGTTTGGCTTTAGTCCAACATCTCTTGCTTGTTATAGCATTCTCTCTATACTTAAATTGTCATATGTACATCGATATTTGTTATTTTAAAGGTACAGGAAGATCTGACTCGAAAATGGAATTGGTATATAACCAATACCCCCTGGAAAACCCGACATACACAGTGGAGATAACAAAGAACACCAGGGTGAGTTTCGAACCTAACGATGCTTTCGAGAGACAATGAATGTTTACTCAAGTAAATTCTTTTCACTCTCAATTTTTTGAATGATCTCATTAACCTTGTTTTGATTGACGCACTTAAAAGTGATCTATTGACATATCCCACAAGGAACCATCGCATACGACACATACATGTGCACATGCTTGAGAAATGATCTTAGGCCATCTTTGATATAATATTGAGCCTTAGACCTTTCTTTGACAAAATTTATCCCTCGTTAGCCATGTTTGAGCCATCAATGTATGAATTTTTCTTTGATAAACCTATATGATTACCAATCCAAAGGAAAACATACTTGACATACCTTGGCTATCTAATTTTCTTACATCCTCTTTGTAAGATGATACAGAAAAAGGAAAAGAAAAAGAAGCATTCGAGATTATCATCCAACAAGAGTTGATTGGAACAATTGAAACAAAACATAAGCAAAAAGGCAAGAACTTGCCAAGAAAGTGAAAAATGAGAAAAGTGAAAAAAAGAAATGTCATCTCTCGGCAAAATATCAAAAAGTTACAAAAAGGTGTGCTACAATACGTAAACAGAAGAAAGCTTTTGAAAATCACTGACGTCGTTTCGTTAGCCACTGACCTCTAGCCACACTACAACCTATGAAAAGCCCTAATTGATCTCAAGTCTGTTACATGCATGTGTTGTTAATCAAAATTGGGATATGGTAAATAGCATTTCTTTAAATTGCGTTAATATTCTTTCATGAGATTATGCCAAACATAAGTAGTTGCTTCTTTAAAATTTCACTCCTTTCCTAATTGTGCATGTGATTTTTCGATTGGCCATCTTCTGATCACATGATCTGTGAGAAACAAGTCACTATAATCAGAGTGAACTTTTGCTGAGGGTATAATACGTAAGGTTTGTGAAATCGAAACTATCCATGGAAGGTGGTAAAAAGGAGTATTTGTTATATAACAATTCTTGTTGCTTGAATGATCATTCCTACAGCATTGAGAATTTCAAATACCAATGTAACAAATGATAATTTTTGCATAGAATGAATACCTGTGAAATAAGGACGTGTGAGATATAAGTCAAAATTGAGAATCTGGTGTCCCAACGACCAGGATGCTAATTTACTTTAATCAACACTCTCCTATGCACATCTGTTCGACTGAAAGTTTGTGGGTAGCTTCCTTGGAAACCCTCACGAGACAACACTCGTCCGCTAGGGTAAACCTAGTGGTTCAAAGGCTTGTTGCATAAGCTAAATGCAACCGGATGACCTACGAAAATGGCATTAGGAGTAGATTTTTCTCTTGTTTTATATTACTAGAGACTAGCAATATTTAGGTAATGGAGTGTGATTAGCACTTAAAATTAGCATATTACTATGCCGTTTTAAGACTAATTGTACTTTGATGGAGTTTAAGTGATGTCATTTCAGGCCCTAAACTGAACAAGGACCCAAGAACAACAAGTACCACACTTGGATGCAACACCAGCACATTAGAGCCAAAATTGGAGAAGCTTGGAGCACAGCCAGAACGTTCGAACGCCAACTCACGTTCGAACGTCCACATTACACTGTAGCAGACTCAACTGCTAAAAGAAGGCGTGTTGCAGTAAGGAAAGAAGACTGAAGCTCTGAAGCACTTGAGTGTCACGTTCGAACGCCAACTCACGTTCGAACGTACACTTGAGTTGATTGAAGACCAGACTACTGCATAGAGTTGGAACTGAACTTCACAGAAGACCAACAGACCACTCGAGTGAAGGGATCAGAACACATCTGGCATTAGAACGCCCTCAGTGCAAAAACAGAAGAAACGTTCGAACGGCAGTCCACGTTCGAAAGCCGTTAGTGCAAAAACAGAAACAACGTTCGAACGCCAACTCACGTTTGAACGTTCTCCACAAACTGGCAGCAGAGTTGTTGGCTGTTCACTTGGACTTGGGCGGCAAACACTATTCCTTCACCTCCTCTTGTCTCTTCCTCTTGCCTATAAATACTCCCCTTGTTGGAGAGCTAAGGGAGGCAAGGAGGAAAGTTAATGGAGGCTTAGACTCCCGCTCTCATTGTAGATTTAGCTTATTTTCCTTGTATGAAGACTTTATTTTAGAGATTAGTTTGGCTTTAGTCCAACATCTCTTGCTTGTTATAAAAGTAGGTTTATGCTTATGCTTATGTTTATGCTTTCATTTTACATGCATAGAAGAGAGATAGCTCACCTTTTGGTTGAGGAAGCAACCCTCCAATTCTTGGTTGAGGAAGCCACCCTCCAAATGTGACTAGCTTTCTTCTACTTTTATTGTTCATACATTTCACTTCCATTGCTTGCACTTCTTTCTTTCTTAGAAGAGTGAAACTCTTCCACTTTTCTAGAGCTTTACCAAAGCCGTGAAGGGTGGAACGTGATTCACCCATTCTTTGTTAAAGATTGGCTCCGTGTTTGTTGTACTTTATCTTTTAAGTTCTCTACTTAGAGGGATGAGCATCACTCACTTTTCTAGCTTTACCCAAGCTATGAAGAGTGAGTAGTTTCTCATTCACTCTTTAGTAAGAGGAGAAGGTCATGTATAAGTTATCCGGGAATCATATTTGTGCATTGTTTTTATGCTTAATGTTTATTTCTTCTTGTTATTGGATGATTGATTGCATCTAGCAAAGCTAAGGTACTTTGTATAACTGTGGGTTCTTTCTATGACACGGATGACTCTTGCATAGAAAGACTCATCAGTTCAAGGCAAGTACCCCGGCTAGATCCTCATGATTACCCTTCAATCCTCCCCCTTATTGTACTTCATTTAAAGAATGGAATATTAATATCATGATTGGATGTCTTGCAAAAACACTTGCTTGCTTGTAGACGGGTTAAGTCTCGGCACAGGCAATTCTTGTAAACTTCTAGAAAGACATCGGAATCATGTTCTTAATTCTCACAATCCATCTTTATCTTCCGATTAACTTGTTGTTGACACGGGAGTTAATTGAGTTATCAAGCACAATTATGACAAACCGGATAACTAACTACATGTCTAGATCCTTGCACTAAAGAGTGACTCTTTTTAATTAGCACTTATCTCTTGTTTTGTTAAGAAAATCCTCTTGGAAAGAATCTTATATTCTGTCAAGGAAAAATCATATCTCACAACAAATCTCAAGGGTTACAATCAATAGGTCTCTACCACTGCTCACCTCAGAAATATCAACAAAAGTTCCATGTGGATTCGACTCCGGACTCAAACCGGATTATTACTACAGCTTGACCGCCTGCACTTGGGTGTACACATTTCGGATCAAGAACAAGTTTTTGGCGCCGTTGCGGGGGAACCTTTAAAAGGTGTTTTAAGGTGAAAGGTAAAAAGACCTTCAACGTTGTGTATATTCTTTGGTTTACTGTAAATAACTTTGTTTTATTTTCTTTATGACTGAGGGCGCTCCTCACTTCCAAAATTTGCCGGCAGAATCGTTTGAGTCCCTGAATCAGCCTGAACCAAATTCACCTAGATCAGTAGCAGACTCTTGTGAGGGTAGTATGACAAATAATGAAAGAAATGGAGAAGTCCCTATGAGAGAGGAAGAGGTCCCTAACATCCAAACTTTGCGGGATTACTTAAATCCCACAAGAAATAGTGTCCCCTCTTGTTTTATTTTTCCTGAAAATGCTCCCCTCTTTACTGTAAAGCCGGGGACAGTGCAGTTATTACCCGTGTTTCATGGATTGGATGCAGAAAATCCATATCTGCATATAAAAGATTTTGAGGAAGTGTGTGGAACATTTCAAGACAATTCTGAATTGGCCAAGATGAAACTGTTTTCTTTCTCCTTGAGGGATAGAGCCAAACAATGGTTAAATTCTTTAAAAGCTTTTTCAATACCCAACTGGCAAGCATTACAAAATAAATTTTTTAGAAAGTTTTTTCCTCTACACCGCACAAATGCACTAAAAAGGCAAATCATGAATTTTGCGGTTAAAGAAGGAGAAACTTTTTATCAAAGTTGGGAGAGATTCAAAGATCTGCTCCAATCCTGACCACATCATGCTTTTGAAAATTGGACTTTGGTAGGATTTTTTTATGACTCCTTACCCTCTAGACTACGTCAGTTTGTCGAAATGATGGCCCAAGGAGAATTCATGGGAAAAAGTCCGGAGGAGGCATTTAATTTTTTCGACACCATATCTGACAGTTCTCAGATGTGTGACTCAGCCTCCCCTACCACTATAGAAGCCAGAACATCTACTTCCCAAGGAGGAAAATATGTCTTGAGAGAGGATGATGACTTGAGAGCAAAAATGTCAACATTGTCTCGAAAGCTTGAAGCTTTAGAGATGAAGAAAGTCCATCAAGTTGATGTTAGCCCTTCCACCGAGCAAGTGTGTGGAATCTGTGCGCTAACAGGACATCCTACTGGGGAGTGTCTCACCATCCCAGCATTCAAAGAAGTCCTGTTGGAACAAACACATGCAGTTTCCAACGTCAACAAGCCCTACTCCAACCCATATTCTGAAACATACAATCCAGGGTGGCGAAACCACCCTAACTTCAGTTGGAAGAACACACAACCAATACCCATGAACCAACAACAAGGGCCATACCCACCACCCCAAGGACCTCCTGCATATCAACCATATCAACCACCACAAAAGAGGAACCTTGAGGACACACTAAATCAGTTCATGCAAAGCCAAATGAATTAAAACAATAATTCCACACAGGCTTTCACTGATTTCAAAACCCAGACCACTCAATCTTTTGAGGATCTTAAAAGCCACATCCAAAAGTTGATTCAATCCATGGTCATACACGAAAAGGGCAAGTTTCCTGCCCAACCAAAACAACCACAAGGCCAATTCCATGTAGGGAACCCTTCAACAACATGAAACACCCAAGACCAAGCCCAAGTTGTCACGACACTAAGAAGTGGCAAGGTGATTGACAAGACAATCAGAGACATACTCATTCCCAAGCCAAGACCTGAGTCAAGCCCAACCAATCCATCATCTGAACCAATTGAGACTGAACTTGAGAAAGACCTTGAGCCTGTGATTGAACAAGAGCCAGAACCTTCTGAGAAAAGGGAACCTTTGTATCCCATTCCGGCTCCGTTTCCTCCTCGACTCAAAACCAAACAGAAAGTGAAAAATCAGCCTGAAATTTATGAGCTTTTTAAGCAAGTAAATATCAACATCCCACTTCTGAATGCAATCAAACAAGTCCCGTCTTATACCAAATTTCTAAAAGACTTGTGCACAGTCAAGAGAAGCCAGAATGTCCAAGAGAGAGCTTTCCTAACGGAACAAGCTAGTGCTCTTCTTCAACATAAAACCCTTCCAAAATACAAAGACCCGGGGTGTCCGACTGTCTCATGTATCATTGGGAACTTCAGGATTGAACAAGCTTTGTTAGACCTTGGAGCCAACGTTAATTTGCTACCCTACTCTGTCTATCAGCAGTTGGGTTTGGGTGAACTTAAACCCACTTGTGTCACACTCCAGTTGGCTGACAGATCTGTCAAAACCCCCAGAGGGATTGTTGAAGATGTGCTTGTCCAAGTAGATAGTTTTGTCTT
Organism: Ilex aquifolium; assembly: GCA_951799425.1. NCBI lineage: Eukaryota > Viridiplantae > Streptophyta > Magnoliopsida > Aquifoliales > Aquifoliaceae > Ilex > Ilex aquifolium. Next base: position 22,687,231 of record OX637406.1, on the reverse strand, counting down.
CCGGAAGGTCGACATCAGTAGCAAAAAAAATCTTCCGGAAGGTTCATTCCAGTAGCCAAAACCTTCCGGAAGGTCCATTCCAGTAGACAAGACCTTCCGGAATGTTTTACTCCAGTAGCTAAAATCTTCCGGAAGGTTCATTCCAGTGGACAAAACCTTCCGGAAGGTATTAGCTGTGAACAAGGCATCCAGGGTTTTTAGCAAAACCTTCCGGAAGGCCGACATACACCTTCCGGAAGGTTTTCAGACTGTGAGCAAAAATTGGATTTCTTTCCCCTCAAAACCATCCTTAAAGCTACCCCATACACTCCATTAGCCTCATATAACACCATGGGGGTTTAAATCATGTCATTTACATCATTTTACATGCATTCACCCAAAATTCCATCAAGCCACAAACAAAACCAAAACACTCCCATTTATTGACAAAAAAGGTGAAACAAAAGCACATTAGCACACCATACATGTCATTGTTATGTGCTAATCACACCCCCCCCAACTTGCGATTTGCTAGTCCCTAGCAAACAAAATGTAAAAGCAAGCAAACAAAGATAAACCTATACTAATTCCGCAATTGCATTTAGCACATGCAACAAGCCTTTAAACCCCTAGGTGATCCCTAGTGGACGAGTTTTGTCTCGTGAAGGTTTCCAGTGAAGGTACCTACAAACTTCTTGCTAATATCCAATATTTAAAGTATATTCCCCTATCTTAACTAGCAATGAGATTTCAATAAAAAGCTATGTTCAAAACATCCTAACTAAAAACACATGCAACACATTATAGCTTTAAATGCTATTCTAGAGTATTCACCTATACATTTCCTTTCAAAACTCGTGTGTGTGTGGAATGAACATGTAATTTAAGCATTTACTCAACGTAATTCACATTCACATGGCTATCCAAATTAAGCTTTGATGCAAAAACTCATCAAGGGTTTCTCTCAATAATGAATAACTCAATGATTATCCTAGCATGCACTCCATGTGTATATGTGAGATAGAATCTTATTCACAAACCAAAATGCTCACATATAATCCAAAAATGAAGCACATGTATACAAATGAAACAACCTTGGCATAATCTCATGAAAGGAATGCTAGGGCATTAGATAGTAAAATTAACTTCTCTTTTTCTTTAAAAGTATGCATCCCCCATGCTTCTCTAGATCTTTTAGGACTTTCATGGGTTATAATGGGGCCTTGGGGTGATGTTGTGGTAAGGGAAACGAAGGATATAGGATAACAAAGAGGGTTGTTCCGAGTGAGAGACGTTAATCTTAGAAAAACACTTCCCTTTCATGGGATTTTGATTTTCACACCATCACCACATCCTTTGTTTCTTTTCTTTCTTTTCCTTTACATTTTTCCCTTTTCTTTTTCTCTTTCTTTTCTTCTTCTCACCCCTTTTCTTCCTTTTCTTGGATTATCATTTTTTTTTTTTCATTGAACTCTATGCGTTCCAACATCATTCACCCCTTTTTGCTTGAGTTTCCACACCATACTTCCTTCTCTTTTATGATTACTCATACTTAGCTCTAGGAACAACCAAGGTAAGGTAGATATTTATCATTTTCATTGGTTTGGTCAAATGTATGGCATAGAAACGAATTCAATTAGGCTCAACCATGGCACTAGGGATAAATTTTTCACAAGAAAAAGGCTAAGGCTCAAAGCAAATCAAAGATGGCCTAAGATCATTTCTAGATAGGCATGGGAGAGCACATTGCATTTCAAGACAAAGTCAATCAACTACACAAATGCACCTAACCAAAACAAGCATAATGAGATTATTGAACAAATGTGAAATTTGAAAAATTGTTCCTTGAGTACGTGTAAGTTCCCTCCAACAAGAATTGGCACTAAAGCTCACATGGGTTCTTACTCATCTCCACTATTCATGTCAAGCACTAAAATGTGAACTCAATCCGTAAATTACCAAAATTACAAGTTCATGGTGCACTATGGTTAAGTTTGAAAGAAAACACATATGTGATACTCAAGCATAGGATAAACTTCTATAATGTGCTCATGTATTCAAAGTTCAAAATGAAGATCAAGCAATTCACAAATCCCATAACAATTAGGATAGAGGAATATAGTTCAATATTGACTATTTTTCACAAAAATTGTCCAAAATTTTCACATTTCCAACTTATTCTATACACAAAGTGGTGGAACATGTGAATGGTGCACCTCACCCCCCAACTTAAACTATGCATTGTCCTCAATGCACAAGGAATCATGCAAATGAGAAAAACGAAAGTAAATTGGGAAATGAGATGTCCCTTTTTTTTTTTTCTATGTACATTAATAAAACACAAAAAGCTTGTTTACACCCCCCAACTTAGACTAAAACATGATATTTGAATGAGATTTTCTATAATGATGCTCAAAATGAAATGAGTTCAAATTAGGGAGAGGTAAACAACTTCCATACTACAATATCAAGAAAAGGAACATATAACAATTAAAAGAAATCTAACTACTATGTACATGAAAACAAAACAAAATGGGCTCATGTCAATCCGGCTTCAATTCGGATATGAACTTTCGCCCATTGATTTTTTCGATTTTAAAATTTTTTTGCTGTATGAATGCCCTTCCTAACCAATCTAGCCAACAATACAAGGGATAATTATTCAAAAGTCTCAACCAAAAAGATGTGTATGCAAGTTTATGCAATTCAAACAATGGAGTATACAATTTTTCTTTCAAAGTTTCTTCACTTAACTCCATTGCAATGCCCTCCCCAAGTTGAGAAATGTGAATCTCAACACCACTCTTAGATGGAGAAAAGACCTTGGGCTCATTAGCCTCATGTGAGATAATCACTTCATCAAACTTTTTACAATCAAGAGTGGTGGGAGATTCAACCTCAATATGTATTTCAATGGGGTGATCATCCTCAATACATTGACTATGCTCAAGGTGTAATTCTTCATCCATAGCAATTATAGCATTAGTCAATGTATTAAGTTGATCACTAATTACAGAAAGTTGTTGGGTCATTTGGGCATTGCATTCCATTTGGGATTGAATAAACTCGTACAACGTATTTTCCAATTCTTGTTCGGTTGAGTCCCTATATGTTGGATAGTGGCAAAAATCATTAGGTGGTGTGAAATTGGATGAAAAATCATAAGGTTCATTCTCCCAACCACAACTCGAGTAACTCGGTGTAGCATAATGGTTGGGGTAAAAGTTTTCGCATGCAAAGTCTTGAACCGGATAATTTATTGGGCATTCACTACTGAGGTGTCCATTCTCACCACAAATCTCGCAAACATATTCAAAATAAGGGGCATTTATTGGGCACTCACTAGTGATGTGTCCATACTCACCACAAATCTTGCATACGTTTTCAAAATAAGAGGCCATTCTTGGGCACTCACTAGAAATATGTCCATACTCATCACAAATCTTACACATATTTTGAAAATTTTGGGCATTTGATACATTATCATAAAAATTATAAGACATTATATAAAACAAAATATTTACAAGTTAGACGACATACCTTGGCCCGTGATGAAAATCACAAGACTTACCTTATGCCGTCCCAAAATCACCCTCGAACTCGACGCTTAACCTTCCCCGGCAACGGCGCCAAAATGATTGATGAAAAACGGTGTTGTTTCCTAACCCCTAAACATCACCCTCACCCTCAATGTGTGTATTGTATGTGGCTTATATGGATGGGGGAGTGTCACTCTCCCTCGGGGTAATGCAAAAGATTAGGCAACAACGGAATGGTGGGAAATGGATGAACAAAATATATGTGAAATGGAGAATGGAATGCGTGTGAACAAAAGTGCTCCCCAATCGCAAGGAGTCTTTCGTTGTCGGTGTTTTACTTGGAAAGTATTCCAAGGTCGTCTCCTCAGGGAAGGAAAGAGAATTCTATGGAAGGTGATTTTGCAAAAGAGAAAAGAAGGTGTAAAATCTTGTCTTTGTGTTTTGTGTTTGGTTTGTAAATGAAAATGCAAATAAAGCAAGTGTTGGCTAATCCAAAGGGTTCATTCCAATGGGAATACCAAATCAACTCAAAGCCTTCCTCCGATTGAGCATGAATGAACGATTGATTCGGGGGAAGCTAGGGACGAGATTGGTGAGTATCTAAGCATAAACCGTGACTAGGCCTACAGAATATCAAAGGCTCACCAACTCATCCACTCTCAACCCCGTCAAACCGAACCATTTGACTCTAAAGGGAGGAATGAAGAAGAGTTGAAAATGGTATTCCCAAGAGGAATTTTCCCTTGGATTAACCAACTTAAATCCTAGCTACTCATATTAACAAGGCAAGACAAGCATAAAGGAAATGGACATGGAAGAGAAATGGAGATTTAAAGCATGAAAATTAACTTGAAGCAAGAAATCTAAAGCTATGAAGGAAAATATGCAATACCCATTTTAAGCTAAGAAATGAAGAAAACATGGAAGCAACAATGGTGAAAGCTAAAATGAAAGATTAAACTTGAAATGAACTTGCAGTGAATAGCATTAAATACATTAAATGAAGCTTACCAAGTGCTTACAAAGGATTACAAGTGAAATGGATGGAAGAAATGCAAAAACGAAATTACATTACACTATTCATCTTCTTCCTCAATGGAGCAAAAACTAAGCTTAGGTAGCCACCCCTCCCTCCAACTATCTTCCCTAATACATAATGCATGAATCCCCCCCAAGGAGACTCTTGCTTTCCCCCCAAAACGTGCCTGGAGAGAGAGAGAGGTCTACAGAGTTGATCTCCATCACTAGGGGTGCAGCAACATGGGCTGGACAGGGGGTGAGGCAGAGCTGTCTGCCCACCCAGCTTCCTTCTTCTTCTCTCTCTTCATTCATTATCAAGACTCATCCAAATCAATGCAGGGGTGAGGGAGGCTCTGGGATGTGTAAGGGATGTCAGGAAGCATGTAGGAGAAGTGCATGTGGGACCCTCCAAGCCGCAAAGTTGAGTTACAGGCTGTCTGGAGAAAAGTGCAAAAACCTTCCGGAAGGTCGACATACACCTACCGGAAGGTCGCTGAAAGAACAGTTAAATGAAAAGAATCAAATGCAAGAACTTCCGGAAGGTCGACATCAGTAGCAAAAAAAATCTTCCGGAAGGTTCATTCTAGTAGCCAAAACCTTCCGGAAGGTTCATTCCAGAAAACAAAACCTTCCGGAAGATTTTGGCAGTCAAAAAGAAACCCAAGGCAAAACCTTCCGGAAGGTCCATTCCAGTAGACAAGACCTTCCGGAATGTTTTACTCCAGTAGCTAAAATCTTCCGGAAGGTTCATTCCAGTGGACAAAACCTTCCGGAAGGTATTAGCTGTGAACAAGGCATCCAGGGTTTTTAGCAAAACCTTCCGGAAGGCCGACATACACCTTCCGGAAGGTTTTCAGACTGTGAGCAAAAATTGGATTTCTTTCCCCTCAAAACCATCCTTAAAGCTACCCCATACACTCCATTAGCCTCATATAACACCATGGGGGTTTAAATCATGTCATTTACATCATTTTACATGCATTCACCCAAAATTCCATCAAGCCACAAACAAAACCAAAACACTCCCATTTATTGACAAAAAAGGTGAAACAAAAGCACATTAGCACACCATACATGTCATTGTTATGTGCTAATCACTAAACATCCAGAAGAAGAAAAGGAAGAAAGGGAAGTAAACTCCATAGAATCTTTGATACAGGAACATCTGGATGATACATTCTGTGAGGATCCTACTAAATCATCTATGTTAGAACTCATCTCATCAGAAATAACAGATGATGACCCAAATCCACCAAGTGGCCCTACTCATACTGTTGAGACATGGGCACCCAAATTCGAAGAAATTTCACCAAGTGGCACAAAGCCAGTCTCATCAAGTGTTAGCCCACCAAAGCCTGAATTGAAACCTCTCCCATCTGACCTCAAATATGCATTTTTAGGAGAGAATGAGTCATACCCAGTGGTAATTTCATCTAAACTCACAGACTTGCAAGAGTCTAAACTGATTGAAGTTCTTCGAAGTCATAAAATCACCATTGGATGGACCATCGCTGACTTGAAAGGTATAAGCCCGCTAATCTGCAATCATGCCATATACCTTGAAGAGGATTCAAAACCCTCTCGTCAAATGCAGCGACGACTGAACCCTCACATGAAGGAAGTTGTGAGAATTGAGGTACTCAAACTCTTAGATGCAGGGATAATCTTCCCTATCTCAGATAGTAAATGGGTTAGTCCAACCCAAGTTGTGCCAAAAAAATCTGGGGTCACAGTGGTCAAAAATGATGCAAATGAACTAGTACCAACTCGAGTCGTCACAGGATGGCGAATGTGCATTGATTATCGAAAACTCAATTTGGTCACTAGAAAAGATCATTTTCCTCTCCCATTTCTTGACCAAGTCCTAGAGAGAATTGCAGGTCATGCATTTTACTATTTCTTAGATGGGTATTCAGGGTATAACCAAATTGAGATAGCCCTAGATGATCAGGAGAAAACAACCTTCATATGCCCCTTTGGCACATTTGCATTCAAAAGGATGCCATTTGGACTTTGTAACGCTCCTGCAACATTCCAAAGATGTATGCTAAGCTTGTTCAGTGACATGGTTGAAAAATTTTTGGAAGTATTCATGGATGACTTCTCTGTCTATGGTGATTCCTTCGATTTGTGTTTAACCAATCTGGAGAAAGTACTGATCAGATGTAAGGAAGCCAACCTAGTGCTAAATTGGGAAAAATGCCATTTTATGGTAACACAGGGCATTGTCCTTGGTCACATTGTGTCGTCTGAAGGCATGAAAGTTGACAAGGCAAAAATAAATCTGATTGGAAATTTGCCTGCCCCTAAGACTGTAAAGGATGTTCGATCATTCCCAGGACATGCAGGTTTCTACAGGAGATTCATAAAAGATTTCAGTACCATAGCAAAACCCATGTGTCACCTCCTAAGTCAGGATGTAATCTTTGATTGGAAGGAAGCATGCCAAAAAGCCTTTGACAAGCTAAAAGACATGTTAATTTCTGCACCAATAATGCAATCCCCTGACTGGAATCTCCCCTTTGAACTAATGTGTGATGCAAGTGATTTTGTTGTAGGTGCTGTATTGGGACAAAAAAAAGATAAGAAACCCCATGTGATTTACTATGCAAGCAAAACTTTGAATGATGCTTGATTAACCCTAATTAATGCAAAATGTAATTAAATTAAAAGGTCAATTGTGTAATTAAATAAAGTTAAAATAGTCAAAATAAATCTAATTAGGGTTAATGTGTGAATTAAGGATAATGCATTGAATGTTGTTCTTTTCAGGTTTTTATGCGTCAAAACGACGGGAGCCAATTATCAAAGCATGGAGAGCAACTTATCAAAGCATAGGGTGTAAATTATTAAAGCTCAAAACAAAGGGAGATCAAAGTGTAAATCAAGATCTTCTTGATATTTGTAAATAAATATCTTTTAGGATATTTGTATTTAAATATCTTTTAGGATATTTAAATATATTTTAGGATATTTGTAATTAAATATCTTTTAGGATAAATATCTTTTAGGATATTTGTAATTAAATATCTTTTAGGATAAATATCTTTTAGGATATTTGTAATTAAATATATTTTAGGATAAATATCTTTTAGGATATTTGTAATTTGGATGCCTATAAATACCCCCCTTGGGGGCTTGTAATGGGCATCCTTCTCTTGTTTCATTTTTCTTGTAAAGAACATTTCTTCCTAGTGGAAAACACTCCAAAGGTCTTGAATCTTTTTCTTGAATCATCTTTCAAGTATTATTGCTTTATTTACTTTCTTGAGTTATTGTTTTCTTTTTATTAGATCTTGGTTGTGAATTAAACACCAAGAAGTTGTTGTTTTCTTTTTATTAGATCTTGGTTGTGAATTAAACACCAAGAAGTTGTTGTTTTCTTTTTATTAGATCTTGGTTGTGAATTAAACACCAAGAAGTTGTTGTTTTCTTTTTATTAGATCTTGGTTGTGAATTAAACACCAAGAAGTTATTGTTTTATTTTATGTTTTTATTATATCTTGGTTGTGGATTAAACACCAAGAAGTTGTTGTTTTCTTTTATGTATTATCATCTCTTGGTTGTGGATTAAACACCAAGTATTTATTGCTTTCTTTTAATTTAAGTATTGTTTTCTTTTACTTCCATTGTTGGAGCTTCCTTCTTCCCCTTAGAGGAGTGAAACTCTTCCACTTTTCTAGAGCTTTACCAAAGCCGTGAAGGGTGGAACGTGATTCACTCATTCTTTGTCGAAGATCGGCTCCTTGTTTAGCTATTTTACTTTAAAGCATTTCACTTCTAGTGCTTGAGCATTTTACTTTGTAACACCTTTTGGGGATGAGTACCATTCATCATTCTAGCTTTACCATAGCTATGAAGGGTGAGTAGTCCTCATTCACTCTTTGGGAAGGGATGATAGATATGTAAAAGATTAATCCGGACATTATGTTTGTGTATCACCTTTATGCTTAAATGTTCTATACTCCACTTGATTTTTGGGTGATTGAATGCACCTAGCAAAGTAAAGGTACTTTGTATAATCAACGGATCTTTCTATGATAAATGGATGACTCCTACATGGAAAGATCCATTGATTCAAGGCAAGTACCCTAACTAACTCTTCATGACAAACTTTCAATGTCCACAATTATTGCACTTCATTCCTATCTTCCGATTAATTTGCCGTTGACACGGGAGTTAATTGAGTTATAAAGCACAAACATAATGCACCGGACAATCAACTACATATTCTGATTCCCGAACCAAAGAGTGTTTGTTACATTTAATCATCTTATATTTTGTCTAGCAAAATACCCATTGGAAAGAATCTTACATTCTATCCAAAACTTCCCACAACTTCAAAATCATAATATTTCCAATTACAAGTCTTTCTCACTATTTACTTCAAAGAACACCAACCATAGTTCCCTGAGGATTCGACTCTGGACTCAAACCAGATTATTACTACAACTTGACCGCCTGCACTTGGGTGTACACATTTCGGATCAAGTCAAGTTTTTGGCGCCGTTGCCGGGGAATCATAAAAGGTGCTCTTTTTAGAAAAAGGTGAAAAAAAAAAAAAAAAAAACCTCTCTTTTAGTATATATTTTTGCCTTATTGTGAATAATTTTGTTTTTTTTTATGACTGACACCAAACGTCTCTTTCAAAATTTGCCTGCTGAATCTTCTGGGTCTGTAAATCAACTTGAACCACCTTCACCCAAATCAGAAGCCGATTCTTGTAACTTCAATATGGCAAATATTGATAGGCAGGGTGAAGATCATGTGAGAGAGGGGGAAGTACCCAACATTCGAACATTGCGAGATTACTTACATCCCACAAGGAATAGTGTCCCCTCTTGTTTTATTTTTCCTGAAAATGCTCCCCTCTTTACTGTAAAGCCGGGGACAGTGCAGTTATTGCCCGTGTTTCATGGATTGGATGCAGAAAATCCGTATCTGCATATCAAAGACTTCGAAGAAGTGTGTGGAACATTTCAAGACAATTCTGAATTGACAAAAATGAAATTGTTTTCTTTCTCTTTGAGGGATAAAGCCAAACAATGGTTACATTCTTTAAAATCTCTTTCAATCCCTAATTGGCAGGCTCTACAGAATGAATTTTTCAGAAAATTCTTTCCTCTGCACCGCACTAATACACTCAAAAGACAAATCATGAATTTTTCGGTCAAAGAAAGGGAAACTTTTTATCAAAGCTGGGAGAGATTCAAAGATCTTCTCCAATCTTGTCCACACCATGCTTTTGAAAATTGGACTTTGGCAGGTTTTTTCTATGATTCCTTGCCCACTAGGTTACGACAGTTTGTCGAAATGATGGCTCAAGGAGAGTTCATGGGAAAAAGTCCGGAGGAGGCATTCAATTTTTTTGATACCATATCTGACAGTTCTCAAATGTGGGACTCAGCCTCTCCTACCACTGTAGAAGCCAAACCACCTACTTTCCAAGGGGGTAAGTATGTCTTGAGAGAAGATGATGATCTTAGAGCAAAAATGTCCACTTTGTCTCGAAAGCTTGAAGCTTTAGAGATGAAAAAGATCCATCAAGTTGATGTTGTCCCTCCCACAGAACAAGTATGTGGGATTTGTGCGCTAACAGGGCATCCTACTGGGGAATGCCCGACCATTCCGGCATTCAAAGAAGTTTTGTTGGAACAAACAAATGCCATTTCCAATTTCAACAAGCCTTACTCCAACCCATACTCTGAAACATACAATCCAGGGTGGCGGAACCACCCAAATTTCAGTTGGAGAAACACACAACCAACCCCCATGAATCAGCAACAAGGTCCACAACAACCACCTCAAGGACCTCCACAATATCCTCATCAACAAGGGCCACCACATCCACCTCAAGTACCTCCACAATATCCTCCATATCAACCACCACACAAAAGGAGCCTTGAAGATACATTGAATCAATTCATGCAAACCCAAATGAGCTATAACAATAGTTCTACTCAGGCTTTTATTGATTTCAAGGCCCAGACCACACAATCTTTTGAGGATCTCAAAGGCCACATTCAAAAGCTGACCCAGTCCATGAGCACACATGAGAAGGGAAAATTTCCTGCCCAACCAAAGCCTCCACAAGGCCAATTTCAGGTGGGAAATCCATCAACTATGGAAACTCCACAAGACCAAGCCAAAACTGTCACCACATTGAGAAGTGGCAAAAAGATTGACAAGTCCATCAGAAACATGCTGATTCCAGACCCAAAACCAGTCTCAATTCCAGCCAACCCATTAAGTGAGCCAGAACTTGAAAAAAAAAATGACTGTGATCCCATGATTGAACAAGAACCAGAGCCATCAAGGGAAGAAGAACCCTCGTGTTCTATTCCTGCTCCTTTCCCTCATAGACTCAAGAGCATACAGAAAGCAAACAATCAGTCTGAAATTTACGAGCTTTTCAAGCAAGTAAAAATCAACATCCCACTTCTGGATGCAATCCAACAGGTTCCAGCTTATGCCAAGTTTCTAAAAGACTTGTGCACAGTCAAAAGAAGCCAAAATGTTCAAAAAAGAGCCTTCCTCACAGAGCAAGCCAGTGCCCTACTTCAACACAAAATCCCTTCAAAGTGCGAAGATCCAGGGTGTCCCACTGTGTCATGTGTCATTGGAAATTTCAAAATTGAGCAAGCATTGTTAGACCTTGGAGCTAGTGTCAACTTGCTTCCTTTCTCTGTCTACCAGCAGTTGGGTTTAGGTGAACTGAAACCCACTTGCACCACACTCCAATTGGCAGATAGATCTGTAAAAATTCCTAGGGGTATTGTTGAAGATGTACTTGTCCAAGTGGATAATTTTGTCTTCCCTGTAGACTTCATTGTTCTAGATACTCATCCAGAAGTTCATTCAGAAACTCCAATTCCTATCATTCTTGGTCGACCTTTTCTAGCAACCTCCAATGCACTAATCAATTGCAGGAATGGTATTATGAAATTGACTTTTGGGGATATGACTCTCGAAATGAACGTCTTTGACATTGCAAAACACCCAAGAGAGTACGAGGAGGTAGGAGAAATAAATTCCATTGAGTCATTGATACAAGCACATCTGAATGACTCATTCTGTGAGGATCTTAGTGAATCAACTTTGTCAAAATCTGACTCATCTGACTCTCTGGAACAAAACTCCATTGAGTGTCCTACCTTCAATGTGGGGACATGGGCTCCTAAATTTGAAGAAATTTCATCAAGTGGTACAAAACCACTATCTTCAAGTGACAGGCCACCAAAGCCTGAACTGAAACCGCTCCCATCTGATCTCAAGTATGCATTTTTAGGTGAGGATAAATCTTACCCAGTGGTAATTTCTTCAAAAATCACAGACTTGCAAGAAGCTCAATTAATTGAAGTTCTTAAAAGTCACAAAAGCACCATTGGGTGGACCATCGCTGATTTGAAAGGTATAAGCCCGTTAATTTGTAATCATGCCATATACCTTGAAGAGGACTCAAAACCCTCTCGTCAAATGCAGCGACGATTGAATCCTCACATGAAAGAGGTTGTGAGACTGGAAGTGCTCAAACTCCTGGATGCAGGGATAATTTTTCCTATCTCCGATAGCAAATGGGTTAGTCCAACCCAAGTTGTACCAAAGAAATCTGGAGTCACAGTAGTCAAAAATGATGCAAATGCGAGTCGTCACAGGATGGCGAATGTGCATTGACTATCGAAAACTCAATCTGGTGACTAGAAAAGACCATTTTCCTCTTCCCTTCCTTGACCAAGTCCTCGAGAGAATAGCAGGCCATGAATTTTACTGTTTCCTGGATGGGTATTCCGGATACAATCAAATTGAGATAGCTCTGAATGACCAAGAAAAGACCACATTCACATGTCCATTTGGCACCTTTGCATTCAAAAGGATGCCATTCGGACTTTGTAACGCTCCTGCAACATTTCAAAGATGTATGCTGAGCTTGTTCAGTGACATGGTCGAAAAATTTTTGGAAATCTTCATGGATGATTTCTCGGTATATGGTGACTCATTTGATTTGTGTCTAGCTAACCTAGAAAAAGTTTTGATGAGATGCAAAGAGGCAAATCTGGTGCTTAACTGGGAGAAATGTCATTTCATGGTGAATCAAGGCATTGTCTTGGGTCACATTGTGTTGTCAGAAGGCATGAAAGTTGATAAAGCAAAAATTGATTTGATAAGGAATCTTCCTGCTCCTAGGGTTGTGAAGGATGTTCGATCATTCTTAGGTCATGCAGGATTCTACAGAAGGTTCATAAAAGATTTCAGCACCATAGCAAAACCTATGTGTCATCTTTTGAGTCAGGATGTCATTTTCGACTGGAATGAAGCGTGCCAAAAATCCTTTGACAAACTCAAAGGCATGTTAATTTCTGCCCCAATAATGCAACCTCCTGACTGGACTCTACCCTTTGAATTGATGTGTGATGCTAGTGACTATGCTGTAGGTGCTGTTTTGGGACAAAGAAAAGATAAGAAGCCACATGTGATTTACTATGCAAGTAAAACTTTAAATGATGCCCAAATGAATTACTCAACAACTGAAAAGGAATTACTTGCTGTAGTATTTGCATTGGAAAAATTTCGATCTTATCTTGTTGGTTCTTCTGTTACTGTATTTACTGACCATGCAGCACTGAAATTTTTGCTTACAAAAAAAGATGCCAAACCAAGGCTCTTGAGATGGATCCTTTTGCTCCAAGAATTTGATTTAGTCATTAAGGACAAAAAGGGTGTGGAAAATGTGGTGGCAGATCATCTGTCAAGATTAACTTATGAATTTCATGAGGATGGACTGCCAATCAATGAAAAATTCCCCGATGAACAACTATTCAGGATTGATGAAACCCCATGGTACGCTGATATTGCTAATTTCCTTGCTACCGGAACACTTCCTCCATTTTTCACTCCCATGGACAAAAAGAAGTTTCTGAGGGAGGTCCGCAATTTCTTTTGGGAATATCCCTACGTATTCAAGTACTGTAAGGATCAAATCATAAGACGTTGCATCCCCGCTCAGGAAAGTAGACAGGTAATAACATTTTGTCATTCAGAAGCATGCGGTGGTCATTTTTCATCTCGAAAAACCGCTGCAAAAATCTTGCAATGTGGATTTTACTGGCCCACACTTTTCCAAGATGTCCATGCTTTTTGCGTAACTTGCGATAGATGTCAAAGGTTGGGAAACATTTCAAAAAGAAACATGATGCCCTTAAACCCAATTTTGGTGATCGAAATTTTTGACTGTTGGGGTATCGATTTTATGGGACCATTTCCCCCCTCCTTTGGCTATCTATACATTTTAGTAGCCGTAGACTATGTATCCAAATGGGTTGAAGCAATTCCATGCCGAAATAATGATCATCAAACAGTGATCAAGTTTTTAAAAGAAAATATTTTATCTCGGTTTGGAATTCCAAAATCCATTATAAGTGATGGGGGTTCTCATTTTTGCAATCGTCCCTTCTGGAATTTAATGAAAAAATACTTGATTTTTCACAAAATTGCAACCCCTTATCATCCACAGACCAGTGGACAAGCTGAGTTAGCTAATCGGGAGATCAAATTAATTTTGGAAAAAACGGTGAACCCAGATCGCAAAGATTGGTCATTAAGACTAACTGATGCGCTCTGGGCATACCGAACTGCTTTTAAAACAATTTTGGGCATGTCTCCCTATCGATTAGTCTATGGAAAGCCATGTCACTTGCCTGTGGAATTGGAACATAGGGCATACTGGGCTATTAAAGCAATGAATTTTGACTTAGACAAGGATGGACTGTCACGGAAGCTTCAGATTAATGAATTGGAGAAATTGAGAAATGAAGCATATGAAAATGCTAAGATTGCAAAAACCAGGATGAAAATTTTTCATGACAAGAACATAGTGCGAAAATCTTTTGAACCTGATCAAAAGGTTCTACTTTTCAATTCGAGACTTCGCCTATTTCCTGGTAAGTTGAAATCAAGATGGACTGAACCATACATTGTTAAAAAGGTATTTGAACATGGGGCAGTGGAAGTGGAGAACCCATCAAACGGTAACATTTTTACCGTCAATGGTCAGCGATTAAAACCCTTTGTGGAGAATTTTGTCCAAAATGTGGAGACCATTTTTTTTATGGATCCAGAAAGTATCTCCGGAAATCACTCCGGAGATTACGCTTGCCGACACAAAAAAGGGTCGGGTCAATCAGACACCCGACACGATGGACTGCCTTTATAAGGCTCCCATCGTTTTTTTTTTCCTTTTTCTTTTCCCCACCACCTTTACTCTTTTCTTTTCTTTTTCTTCTTCTTTTTCTTCTCTTTTCTTCTTCTTCTCCACTGCATCTGGTCTTCTGTACCACAATCCAACCCATAACAGTACCATGTCTGCATTTTTCGATGACCCTATCCTCCTTCTCATGATCTACATTTGTTTGTATTATTTACTTATGGCTGTTCTTCTTCGGGCCGCACTGATGATCAAGGGTTTTTGTCCCAATGAAAACCCAGACCACCCCAAAGATGCTTAATCTCTGTTTTTTTTGGTATAGGTCATCGGCGATTGAACAGATCTCCACAGTTAACTGCGTATTCAAGCTCTACAAACCGAAAAACTTGAAACATTGGGGACAATGTTCAGTCTAGGTTGGGGGGTGAGATCTGCAGTTTACAGTAGTTGATCTGCGCAGGTTGAACCCGTAAAATTTTCTGTAAATTTTTTTTGTTTTTATTGTTGTATCTGTTCAGATTATGTACCTTGTATTAATGATAATATCTGTGGGTCAGTTTTGATCGTCTTTGTGACTGGAAGACGTAAAAGAACCAGATAGTGGGTTATAAAGTAGCAATCATGGATGTAAATCTTTTTTGGTTTAGTCTAGGAGTCCTACGTACTTTTCCATCTGATGTACATACCATGATCATGAGAAAAGCAAGATTAGTAAGGAAGGCTGAAATCAAAGAAAAACAAGCGAAACCCCTCTGTGGCCGAAGCAGTTATTCTAAACGTCGTCGTGCTACACGACTTGGTGCCTGTAAACAGTGTGGCAGATACTTTCATGAGAAAAGATACAACAAATGTTCTGAACCAATTTCCGGTCGAGCAACCGATCGATTAAACTGGATAGTGAATGGGCTGAGTAAGGATTACCCTGATACGCCATGCTATTCCGGTACTGTGCTTAACCGATTTGTGAGAGAGGAAGTTGGGAGAGTTACTGGTTGTCCATTTTACACAGATACGGAGGGGGAATCAGATTGACCTCTGTGGAAAAGTGTACTGAGGTTGGGAATGAAAGCTGAAGGTCCGAGTCTGTAAAAATTTTTGATTCGACGTTCGAACTTTACAACACGTTTGAACGTTTTTGCTAAAATCCTTCTACAATAGTGTACAGTTGCTTTTATTTATTAATGTTATTTTTAATGCATGTCACTTTCTTTTGTTGTATAATTTTGTTGTTCCTAGTTTCAGATATCGGTGCATGGGTCAAAGCTCAAGTGCGAGGTGTTCTCTTACCCTACTCATTTTTATTACTATGCACCATTATTGCGCCTGCTGCTATTATTGCGCCTGCCGACACTGCCGAAAGTAAAGTTAGAAAAAAAAAAAAAAGGGGGGGCCTCCCATTCTTTTTCTTCTTCTTTTTCTTTTCTTATGCCAACTCCTGCCGACACTTTTTTTTTAAAAAAAAAAAAAAAAAAAAAAAAAAATTCTGAGGAATGCCTTTATTAGGCCTTCCACCTTTTTCTTTTTCTTCCACCATCACCGGTGTTGGTTCCCCCCTTTTCTCTTTCCCTTCTCTTCTTCTCTTTCTTTTTCTTCTCTTCTTCTTCGTCGTCGTTCTTTCTGTTCTCTGTAAAAACAACTCACCCCCTGTAAATCCATGACCATATACGCCGACGATCCAGTCTTTTGTTTAATAATTTGTCTTATATGTTTGTATGTGTACCTGGGTGCTCTTTGTGTTCTCACACTTAGGATGAGGAGTTTCCAGAGAAACCCAGATATTCCTTGAGTTGAGTAATTGTTGTATTTTCTTTGTAGGTTTCGGCAGATGAACAGATCTGTACCTTACAACCTTATCTCCACTAGCCCACTAGTGCTAGTGTTGTAAGTATTGCTTGTTTGTAATTTCATTTATATATATATTTGAAATTTGATATCTACAGCTTGTGATTCTCATGGCTATTTGTCTTTATAAGATTCCTTGTGAATTTGCTATGCCCTCCAATGACTATGTTGTAATTGCTGTTACAGTAAGATCTGATAATTTGCCAAATAATCCTCCTCAATCCTATGTATTCTGGGTTTATTCCTTCTTCGTTAATTTGTTTGTTTCATCCTAAATCTTCTTCCTTCCACTTGTATTTTGGTATACTTTCTCTAGTTTCGTATTTGTAATTTTAGTTTTAGATCTGAAAAAAAAAAAAAAAAAAAAATTATTTATTTTTTCTGGATCGCGTTTTTTTAGTATTTGTACCTGTATTTCATGATCACATCGGATGCAGCTTCAACTGTCTTTGTGACTGGCAGACGTTAAAGAACCAGATAGAATGTCTTTAGTCTTAGCAAGCATGGATCCTAAACTTTTTTGGTTTAGTCTAGGAGTTCTACGCATTTTCCCATCTGATGTGCATGCTGTGATAATGAGAAAAGCAAGGGATGTGAGAAAAATTGAGATCCGAGAGAAACAACAACAACCATTGTGTGGCAGAAGCAATTTTGCTAAACATCGTCGTTCCAAACGACTGGGTGCTTGTTACCATTGTGGCAGGATATTTCATATGAAAAAACATAATCAGTGTTCTGAACCAATTTCGGGTCGTGCAACCGATCGATTAAACTGGATAGTGTATGGGCTGAGTAAGGATTATCCTGACACGCCATCTTATGCCAGTCCAGGACTTACAAGTTATGTGCGACAAGAAGTTGGAAGGGTCACTGATAATGACATAGATCCAAGCGATGACTCGGATTAGATTTTGACTATAAAAACAAAGCTGTGGAAAAATGTGTTTTGGAATGAAGGTTAAGGGTCTGAACTCTTTTGTAAAATAGTTTTGTACAAAGTCTTGTTGTTGAAATAAAAATGTGGGCCGAATAAGGAACGTCCCGAACTACCAACTAACAGTGTAGGTAGGGATTTGATCCTGAGACGCCATAAATTTCCAAGTTCAATTTGTGCATTTTATCTTCTTTCAATTTTCATAGATAAATGAGTATGTGGGCTGAGTAAGGAATGTCCTAAAATGCCAACCTGTAGTGTGGGTAGGGATTTTATCCTGAGACGCCATAGTTTTTCAAGTTTAATTGGTGCATCTAGTCTTCTTTCAATTTTCATAGATAAATGAGTATGTTTATAATTTTGAATTTTATTTCTTCTTCTTTAAAAAAAAAAAAAAACTCACTTCCTTGAAAAATGGTATTTTCTCTATGCTTAAATGTCAAATGTATATTGCTATTTGTTATTCTTAAGGTACAGAATGACCAGACTCGAAAATAGAATTGGTATATAACCGACATTCCATGAAAAACCTGACATTACCAGTGGAGATGATAAAGAATACCATGGTAAGTTTTGAGCATTATCATACTTTTGAGAGATAATTAATATTTATTCAAGTAAGGTCTTTCACTCTCTATTTTTGAATAATCTCATTAAATTTGCTTTGAATGATGCAATTAAGGTAATCTGTTGACATATCCCCAAGAAATCTGTTCATACGACACATACATGTTCACATACTTGAGAAAGGATTTTAGGCCATCTTTGATTTGATATTGAGCCTTAGCCATTTTTTTCTGCAAAATTATTTCCCTAGTCAGCCATGTTTGAGCCCTCAATGTATGATTTCTTCTTTGATAAACCCAAATATTTACCAAGCCACAAGAAAACATACTGGACACACCATTGCTATCTAATTTTCTTGCACATTCTTATAAATCAATATGACACAGAAATGCAAAGAAATGGGGAAAACTGTGGAGATTACTTTTCGATGACAAGGAGAATCAATGGGAACAATTGAAAAAAAAAAAAAAGAAATCATTTCTGGGCAAAATGTCGAAAAGCTAGAAAGAAGTGTGCTACATTACAGAATGAAAAGATAGCTTTTGAAAACCTCTGACGTCATTTCATTAGCCACTGACCTCTGGCCACGCTACAACCTATGAAAAGCCCTAATTGATCTCAAGTCTGTTACATGTGTGTGTTGTTAATCAAAATTGGGGTATGGTAAATAGTATTTCTTTAAATTGCATCAATATTCTTTCATGAGATTATGCCAAACATGATTAGTTTGTTTCCTTAAACTTCACTCCCTTCCTAAATTGTGCATGTGATTTTTCGATTGGCCACCTTCTGATCACATGCCCCTTGAGAGACAAGTCACTATAATCAGAGTGAACTTTTGCTGAGAGCATTCTACGAGAGGTTTGTGAAATAGAAGCTATCCATGGAAGGTAGTAAAATGGAGTGTTTGTTATATAACAATTCTTGTTGCTAGAATGATCATTCTTACTACATAGGGAATTTCAAATACCAATATAACAAGTGTTTATTTTTGCATATATTATGTACCAATGACAGAGAAGTGTTTTATTTTGCTAAAAAAAAAAAAAAAAAAAAAAAATTCGGCGTCTCAGCTATCATGGTGCTAATGCATATACACATTTTTTTCAAATGGAGTTTGTAGGTAGCTTCACTGAAAACCTTCACGAGACAAAACTCGTCCACTAGGAATCACCTAGGGGTTTAACGGCTTATTGCATATGCTAAATGCAATCGTGTTATCTACGAAAGTGATTTTGTTATGCTGTTATTTATTACTAGGGACTAGTAATGTTTAGGTTGGGGGGTGTGATTAACCCTAATTAATGCAAAATGTAATTAAATTAAAAGGTCAATTGTGTAATTAAATAAAGTTAAAATAGTCAAAATAAATCTAATTAAGGTTAATGTGTGAATTAAGGATAATGCATTGAATGTTGTTCTTTTCAGGTTTTTATGCGTCAAAACGACGGGAGCCAATTATCAAAGCATGGAGAGCAACTTATCAAAGCATAGGGTGTAAATTATTAAAGCTCAAAACAAAGGGAGATCAAAGTGTAAATCAAGATCTTCTTGATATTTGTAAATAAATATCTTTTAGGATATTTGTATTTAAATATCTTTTAGGATATTTAAATATATTTTAGGATATTTGTAATTAAATATCTTTTAGGATAAATATCTTTTAGGATATTTGTAATTAAATATCTTTTAGGATAAATATCTTTTAGGATATTTGTAATTAAATATATTTTAGGATAAATATCTTTTAGGATATTTGTAATTTGGATGCCTATAAATACCCCCCTTGGGGGCTTGTAATGGGCATCCTTCTCTTGTTTCATTTTTCTTATAAAGAACATTTCTTCCTAGTGGAAAACACTCCAAAGGTCTTGAATCTTTTTCTTGAATCATCTTTCAAGTATTATTGCTTTATTTACTTTCTTGAGTTATTGTTTTCTTTTTATTAGATCTTGGTTGTGAATTAAACACCAAGAAGTTGTTGTTTTCTTTTTATTAGATCTTGGTTGTGAATTAAACACCAAGAAGTTGTTGTTTTCTTTTTATTAGATCTTGGTTGTGAATTAAACACCAAGAAGTTATTGTTTTATTTTATGTTTTTATTATATCTTGGTTGTGGATTAAACACCAAGAAGTTGTTGTTTTCTTTTATGTATTATCATTTCTTGGTTGTGGATTAAACACCAAGTATTTATTGCTTTCTTTTAATTTAAGTATTGTTTTCTTTTACTTCCATTGTTGGAGCTTCCTTCTTCCCCTTAGAGGAGTGAAACTCTTCCACTTTTCTAGAGCTTTACCAAAGCCGTGAAGGGTGGAACGTGATTCACTCATTCTTTGTCGAAGATCGGCTCCTTGTTTAGCTATTTTACTTTAAAGCATTTCACTTCTAGCGCTTGAGCATTTTACTTTGTAACACCTTTTGGGGATGAGTACCATTCATCATTCTAGCTTTACCATAGCTATGAAGGGTGAGTAGTCCTCATTCACTCTTTGGGAAGGGATGATAGATATGTAAAAGATTAATCCGGACATTATGTTTGTGTATCACATTTATGCTTAAATGTTCTATACTCCACTTGATTTTTGGGTGATTGAATGCACCTAGCAAAGTAAAGGTACTTTGTATAATCAACGGATCTTTCTATGATAAATGGATGACTCCTACATGGAAAGATCCATTGATTCAAGGCAAGTACCCTAACTAACTCTTCATGACAAACTTTCAATGTCCACAATTATTGCACTTCATTCCTATCTTCCGATTAATTTGCCGTTGACACGGGAGTTAATTGAGTTATAAAGCACAAACATAATGCACCGGACAATCAACTACATATTCTGATTCCCGAACCAAAGAGTGTTTGTTACATTTAATCATCTTATATTTTGTCTAGCAAAATACCCATTGGAAAGAATCTTACATTCTATCCAAAACTTCCCACAACTTCAAAATCATAATATTTCCAATTACAAGTCTTTCTCACTATTTACTTCAAAGAACACCAACCATAGTTCCCTGAGGATTCGACTCTGGACTCAAACCAGATTATCACTACAACTTGACCGCCTGCACTTGGGTGTACACATTTCGGATCAAGTCAATGCTCAAATGAATTATTCGACAACTGAGAAAGAATTGCTTGTTATAGTTTTTGCACTGGAAAAATTCCGTTCTTATCTTGTTGGTTCTTCTGTTACTGTATTCACTGACCATGCAGCCCTAAAATTTTTGCTCACAAAGAAGGACGCCAAACCAAGACTCTTGAGATGGATACTTTTGCTCCAAGAGTTTGATCTTGTCATCAAGGACAAGAAAGGTGTTGAGAATGTGGTGGCAGATCATCTGTCCAGACTAACCTATGAATTTCATGAGGATGGACTGCCAATCAATGAGAAATTCCTCGATGAACAACTGTTCATGATTGATAGGACACCATGGTATGCAGACATTGCTAACTTTCTTGCTACTGGTACACTCCCTCCATCCTTCACCATGTTGGACAAAAAGAAATTTCTGAGGGAGGTTCGTAACTTCTTTTGGGAGGATCCTTACGTATTCAAGTACTGTAAAGATCAAATCATAAGACGTTGCATCCCTGCTCATGAAAGTAGGCAGGTAATTACATTTTGTCATTCTGAAGCATGCGGTGGCCACTTTTCATCAAGAAAAAGAGCTGCAAAAATATTGCAGTGTGGATTTTACTGGCCCACACTTTTCAAAGATGTCCATGCCTTTTGTTTAACTTGTGATAGGTGTCAAAGGTTGGGAAACATTTCTAAAAGAAATATGATGCCCTTAAACCCCATTCTGGTAATTGAAATTTTTGACTGTTGGGGCATCGATTTTATGGGACCATTTCCCCCTTCCTTTGGCTATCTGTACATTTTAGTGGCTGTAGATTATGTATCCAAATGGGTTGAAGCAATTCCATGCCGAAACAATGATCACAAAACAGTGATCAAATTTTTGAAAGAAAAAATTTTGTCCCGGTTTGGAATTCTGAAATCAATCATAAGCGATGGGGGTGCTCATTTTTGTAATCGTCCTTTCTGGAATTTAATGAAAAAATACTTGATTTTTCACAAAATTGCAACCCCTTATCACCCACAGACCAGTGGACAAGCTGAGTTAGCTAATAGGGAGATCAAATTAATTTTGAAAAAAACGGTGAATCCAGATTGCAAAGATTGGTCGTTAAGACTAACTGATATGCTCCGGGCATACCGTACTGCTTTTAAAACAATTTTAGGCATGTCTCCTTATCGATTAGTCTATGGAAAGCCATGTCACTTGCATGTGGAATTGGAACATAGGGCATACTGGGCCATTAAAGCAATGAATTTTGACTTGGATAAGGCTGGGCTAGCAAGGAAACTTCAGATAAATGAATTGGAGGAATTAAGAAATGAAGCATATGAAAATGCTAAGATTGCTGAAACCAGGATGAAAATTTTTCATGACAAACACATTGTGCGGAAATCTTTTGAGCCGTCTCAAAAAGTCTTGCTATTTAATTCAAGACTCCGCCTCTTTCCTGGTAAGTTGAAATCAAGATGGACTGGGCCTTACATTGTCAAAAAGGTGTTTGAACATAGAGCAGTTGAAGTGGAAAACCCAACAAACGGTAATAATTTTACTGTTAATGGTCAGCGGTTAAAACCATTTTTGGAGGATTTTGTTAAAAATGTGGAAACCATTCTTTTTATGGAACCAGAGTACTCCTCCGAAATTCGCGCCTGCTGACACTCCAGTGGATCGGGTCAGGAAAAATCTACTCCAACCCGACCCACTGGGGCGCCTTTATAAGGCACCCACTTTTTCTCCCAACCGCCGCAGTTGCCCCCCCCCCTCTTTTTTTCTTCTTCTTCCTCTTCTTTTTCTTCTTTTTCTTTTCTTCTTCTTCCTTCTGTTCGTCTTCGAGTTCTTTGTTATCCGAGAAACCACCCATGACCACACACTCCACAGACACGATATTTTGTTTCATGTTTTGCATTTTAATCATATATTTGCTCATGGGTGTTCTTATTTTGTTCGCACTCACACATAAGGATTTTCAGCCTACCAGAAATCCAGATCTGTGCACAGATGAGTAATTTTTGTGTTTTTATATGTAGGTCTCAACGGGTGAACAGATCTCTACCATTCAACCTCGTCTGCACAATCCATGAACCGGTAAATTCGAAACATTGGGGACAATGTTCAGTTTAGGTTGGGGGGTATGATCAGTTCATCAGTTCATCAGTTCATTAGTTCATATTTTCGTAAATTTTTAAAATTTTTTATATTGTCGTTGTTGATCATGTTTGAACATTGATTGTATAAATTGATGATTTTGCTTATGAATCAGCTTCAATCGTCTTTGTGACTGGCAGACGTTAAAGAACCAGATAGTGAGTTTTAAAACTTAGCAATCATGGATGTAAAAAATTTTTGGTTTAGCCTAGGAGTTCTACGTACTTTTCCATCTGATGTACATACTATGATCATGAGAAAAGCAAGATTAGTAAGGAAGGCTGAAATCAAAGAAAAACAAGCGAAACCCCTCTGTGGCAGAAGCAGCTTTGCCAAACGCCGTCGTGCCAAAAGGCTTGGTGCCTGTAAACAGTGCGGTAGAGTCTTTCACGAAAAAAGGTACAACCAGTGTTCTGAACCAATTTTCGGTCGCGCACTTGATCGATTAGATTGGATAGTGAATGGGTTGAGTAAGGATTACCCTGATACGCCATGCTATTCCGGTACTGTGATTAACCGATTTGTGAGAGAGGAAGTTGGGAGAGTTACTGGTTGTCCATTTTACACAGACACAGAGGGAGACTCGGATTAGATAATTTTCTGTAGGAAATGTGTACTTTTGTTGGGGGAGTGAAAGCCAAAGGTCCGAAGTTGTTGTAAAAAGTGTAAAAATCTTTTTGTATAAACTCTTTTAACTAGAATGAAAATATGGGCCGAGTAAGGACTGTCCCAAAGTACCAACCTGAAGCGTGGGTAGGGGTTCATCCTGAGACGCCTTAGTTTTTTTTGATTTAAATTTGTGTGTTTTGCCTTCTTTGATTGTGTATAATGTAGTGGAGAAAAATTTTAAATTTTGGTTCAACGTTCGAACGCCAGGTTACGTTCGAACGTCAGCTGCTTACAGTACTCAGCCTCTGATGAGCTTCTGATGAAACTTAAAAGTACTGGGAGCTCAGTCCGTTCGAACGCCAATAGCCCGTTTGTACGAGATTAGCGTTCGAACGCCAATAGAACGTTCGAACGAAGAGAACTTGCAGTACTTTGGCCTCTGACAGAACACAAAAGTACTGAGAGCTCACCACGTTCGAATGGTCTGTTTAAAATCCTTCTACACACGTTCGAACGTCACCAACGTTCGAACGTTACGACTCAGGCTATAAAAGCCTGTATCGTCGTTTTCAACCAAAATCCCCAAATTGTTCTCAAAACCCTAGAACTCTTTTCACTCCACAGACCTCAATTCACCCTCATTCCCCAAAAATACCCAAATTCGAACCTCCCTAACTCCTCTCCACATCAAAATCATCAATCCAACACCAAGAACCCCAAGTTTCCAGCACTTTTCAGCACCCTCTCAAACCAAAACCCACGTTCGAACGCCATGCCAAGGGTAAAACTCCCTGCCAGGCGTGCTCCACCAGTGAACCAAGATCCAAATATTGTAGAAGAGGTGATAGAAGAGAGGGAAGGAAGGCAAAGGACGAAGAGATATGACAGGACTAGGTTTCCCAATGCCTTAAAGGTTGAAAGGTATGAAAATTTATACTATAAGCATGCAGTTGTTTGTGAGAGAGATGTTGTGATTGATGATTTTGCTAGGATTGGAATAAGGCAGGAAATGGAGAGGAGGGAGTGGGTCTGGTACTTGAGGAATGGTGGAGACGCCGTTGTTGACTTGGTGCGGGAGTTTTACTCCAACGCTGAGATCATCAACGGCGCAATCCGGACATATGTTAGGGGTATCCACATTGACGTGGATGAAGCATACATCGTAGAAATAAGGGAGGAAATACCTCGAGTGCAAAACCCGACCTACCCCCCAAAGAAGGACATAGCAATGAATGTGGTGGGAAAGGAATTGACGGGGGTAGCTGACTTTTCATGGGCAGTGAGGAGATTTTTGAGGCAAGGGGAGCTCACCGACAAATACAAAATGATAAATTTGATTGCGGTGTCCAACTTCGCTCCCGTAGGAAGAAAGAATGAAATTCTACCTGACATGGCCCGATTGCTCTATGCGATTGGAAAAGGGCAAAGCATTGATCTCCCCCCCCCTCATCCTGAGTGAAATGAAGAAAGGATGTGACGTGAAGAGGAGCTCCCTTCCTTTTTGGCACCCTAGTAACTGAAATGTGCACAGAAAATGGGGTCAAGGTGAGGCCCGAGATGGAAATCCAAAAGCCGATGGGGCCACTGAACAAGACTTCCTTCCGGAGAAGCCAAAGTCATAGTGGCGGCCCAGCAGTCAGACAGGAGATGCCACCCACCCGGGGAGTGGATGAGGTACAAGAGGAGCTTGATGAGATGGAGGAGAGAGAGATGGAGGAAGAGAGAGATCAGCCACCAGAGGCAGGCCCAGGCACCAGCACCCGACGCTCCTTACGGGACGTCATGCTTAGCATTGAAGCTAAGCAGGATGAGATCCTTAGGCTTTTGAGGGGTGGACATGGTGGACCTGGCGGAGATGGTGCACAAGGAGGAGAGTGAGAGAGAGAGAGATCCCTGTTCTTGTTCTTGTTTTTATGTTTGTTTAAAGTGCTTCTTTTTATGAATTTCTTCTTTGATAGTTGTAAGTTTTGTGTGATTGTGAATGAATCGAACCGTTGATATTAAAAGATGATATTCTGAGAAATGAATGATTCCATTTATCACTTTTGTTTGTTTTAATGCATTTGTAGATTTAGCATAAAAATTAAAAGGTGATGGAACAAATGTGGATGTTAAGAATGCTTGCTAGAGTAAATATGCACATGATCGGTTTGACACCTCAATTTATCAACCGAGACTTAAAACCACATTTCTTGAAAAAATTGGTATTCTCTCTATACTTAAATTGTCATATGTACATCGATATTTGTTATTTTAAAGGTACAGGAAGATCTGACTCGAAAATGGAATTGGTATATAACCAATACCCCCTGGAAAACCCGACATACACAGTGGAGATAACAAAGAACACCAGGGTGAGTTTCGAACCTAACGATGCTTTCAAGAGACAATGAATGTTTACTCAAGTAAATTCTTTTCACTCTCAATTTTTTGAATGATCTCATTAACCTTGCTTTGATTGACGCACTTAAAAGTGATCTATTGACATATCCCACAAGGAACCATTGCATACGACACATACATGTGCACATGCTTGAGAAATGATCTTAGGCCATCTTTGATATAATATTGAGCCTTAGACCTTTCTTTGACAAAATTTATCCCTCGTTAGCCATGTTTGAGCCATCAATGTATGAATTTTTCTTTGATAAACCTATATGATTACCAATCCACAGGACAACATACTTGACATACCTTGACTATCTAATTTTCTTACATCCTCTTTGTAAGATGATACAGAAAAAGGAAAAGAAAAAGAAGCATTCGAGATTATCATCCAAAAGTGTTGATTGGAACAATTGAAACAAAACAGAAGCAAAAAGGCAAGAACTTGCCAAGAAAGTGAAAAATGAGAAAAGTGAAAGAAAGAAATGTCATCTCTCGGCAAAATATCAAAAAGTTACAAAAAGGTGTGCAACAATACGTAAACAGAAGAAAGCTTTTGAAAATCCCTGATGTCGTTTCGTTAGCCACTGACCTCTGGCCACACTACAACCTATGAAAAGCTCTAATTGATCTCAAGTCTGTTACATGCATGTGTTGTTAATCAAAATTGGGATATGGTAAATAGCATTTCTTTAAATTGCGTTAATATTCTTTCATGAGATTATGCCAAACATAAGTAGTTGCTTCTTTAAAATTTCACTCCTTTCCTAATTGTGCATGTGATTTTTCGATTGGCCATCTTCTGATCACATGATCTGTGAGAAACAAGTCACTATAATCAGAGTGAACTTTTGATGAGGGTATAATACGTAAGGTTTGTGAAATCGAAACTATCCATGGAAGGTGGTAAAAGGGAGTATTTGTTATATAACAATTCCTGTTGCTTGAATGATCATTCCTACTGCATTGAGAATTTCAAATACCAATGTAACAAATGATAATTTTTGCATAGAATGAATACCTGTGAAATAAGGACGTGTGAGATATAAGTCAAAATTGAGAATCTGGTGTCCCAACGACCAGGATGCTAATTTACTTTAATCAACACTCTCCTATGCACATCTGTTCGACTGAAAGTTTGTGGGTAGCTTCCCTGGAAACCCTCACGAGACAACACTCGTCCGCTAGGGTAAACCTAGTGGTTCAAAGGCTTGTTGCATAAGCTAAATGCAACCGGATGACCTACGAAAATGGCATTAGGAGTAGATTTTTCTCTTGTTTTATATTACTAGAGACTAGCAATATTTAAGTTGGGGAGTGTGATTAGCACTTAAAATTAGCATATTACTATGCCGTTTTAAGACTAATTGTACTTTGATGGAGTTTAAGTGATGTCATTTCAGGCCCTAAACTGAACAAGGACCCAAGAACAACAAGTACCACACTTGGATGCAACACCAGCACATTAGAGGCAAAATTGGAGAAGCTTGGAGCACAGCCAGAACGTTTGAACGCCAACTCACGTTCGAACGTCCACATTACACTGTAGCAGACTCAACTGCTAAGAGAAGGCGTGTTGCAGTAAGGAAAGAAGACTGAAGCTCTGAAGCACTTGAGTGTCACGTTCGAACGCCAACTCACGTTCGAACGTACACTTGAGTTGATTGAAGACCAGACTACTGCATAGAGTTGGAACTTCATAGAAGACCAACAGACCACTCGAGTGAAGGGGTCAGAACACATCTGGCATTCGAACACCCTCAGTGCAAAAACAGAAGAAACGTTCGAACAGCAGTCCACGTTCGAAAGCCCTTAGTGCAAAAACAGAAACAACGTTCGAACGCCAACTCACGTTTGAACGTTCTCCACAGACTGGCAGTAGAGTTGTTGGCTGTTCACTTGGACTTGGGCGGCAAACACTATTCCTTCACCTCCTCTTGCCTATAAATACTCCCCTTGTTAGAGAGCTAAGGGAGGCAAGGAGGAAAGTTAATGGAGGCTTAGACTCCCGCTCTCATTGTAGATTTAGCTTATTTTCCTTGTATGAAGACTTTATTTTAGAGATTAGTTTGGCTTTAGTCCAACATCTCTTGCTTGTTATAAAAGTAGTTTTATGCTTATGCTTATGTTTTTGCTTTCATTTTACATGCATAGAAGAGAGATAGCTCACCTTTTGGTTGAGGAAGCAACCCTCCAATTCTTGGTTGAGGAAGCCACCCTCCAAATGTGACTAGCTTTCTTCTACTTTTATTGTTCATACATTTCACTTCCATTGCTTGCGCTTCTTTCTTTCTTAGAAGAGTGAAACTCTTCCACTTTTCTAGAGCTTTACCAAAGCCGTGAAGGGTGGAACGTGATTCACCCATTCTTTGTTAAAGATTGGCTCCGTGTTTGTTGTACTTTATCTTTTAAGTTCTCTACTTGGAGGGATGAACATCACTCACTTTTCTAGCTTTACCCAAGCTATGAAGAGTGAGTAGTTTCTCATTCACTCTTTAGTAAGAGGAGAAGGTCATGTATAAGTTATCCAGGAATCATATTTGTGCATTGTTTTTATGCTTAATGTTTATTTCTTCTTGTTATTGGATGATTGATTGCATCTAGCAAAGCTAAGGTACTTTGTATAACTGTGGGTTCTTTCTATGACACGGATGACTCTTGTATAGAAAGACTCATCAGTTCAAGGCAAGTACCCCGGCTAGATCCTCATGATTACCCTTCAATCCTCCCCCTTATTGTACTTCATTTAAAGAATGGAATATTAATATCATGATTGGATGTCTTGCAAAAACACTTGCTTGCTTGTAGACGGGTTAAGTCTCGGCACAGACAATTCTTGTAAACTTCTAGAAAGACATCGGAATCATGTTCTTAATTCTCACAATCCATCTTTATCTTCCGATTAACTTGCTGTTGACACGGGAGTTAATTGAGTTATCAAGCACAATTATGACAAACCGGATAACTAACTACATGTCCAGATCCTTGCACTAAAGAGTGACTCTTTTTAATTAGCACTTATCTCTTGTTTTGTTAAGAAAATCCTCTTGGAAAGAATCTTATATTCTGTCCAGGAACAATCATATCTCACAGCAAATCTCAGGGGTACAATCAATAGGTCTCTACCACTGCTCACCTCATAAATATCAACAAAATTTCCCTGTAGATTCGACTCCGGACTCAAACCGGATTATTACTACAGCTTGACCGCCTGCACTTGGGTGTACACATTTCGGATCAAGAACATCTCTCTACGCTTGGGGAGCACTTTTGTTCACACACACATTTCATTCCACACATCCGTTTACCCCATTTTTGCATCATTCTGAGGGAGAGTGACACTCCCCTATCCGTATAAGCCATACACCTAAACGGGATGATGTTCAGAGATTAGGGACAACGACGAAAAACTTCAAGCATTTTTGGCGCCGTTGTCGACTTCAAAGGTGATTTTGGACGTCATAGGTAAGTCTCATGATTTTCATCATGGGCCAAGGTATGTCGCCTCATTTGTAAATAGTTGGTGTTAGTTTTTGTTTTGTGTTATGTTTCCTAATTTTTATGATAATGTGTTAAATACCCTAAATTTTGAAAATGTGTGTGAGATTTGTGATGAGTATGGGCACATCACTAGTGAGTGCCCATTAAATTATACGGTTCAAGACTTTGCATGCGAAGGTTCAAATTCAATATTGGCCTCCGAAAACTTTTACCCCAACCATTATGTTGCAACGAGTTATCCGAATTATGGTTGGGAGAATGAACCTTATAATTTTTCATCCAATCTCACACTACCAAATGAATTTTGCCACTATCCAACATATGAGGACTTAACCAAAAAAGAATTGGAAAATACTCTTTGTGAGTTTATGCTATTCCAAATGGAATTCAATGCCCAAGTAACCCATGACCTTAATGCATTGAATAATGCTATAATTACTATGCTTGAAGAACAACATCTTGAGCATAGTCAATGTATTGAGGATGATCATCCCAATGGAATGCATATTGATGTTGAATCTCCCACCACTCTAGATTGTGAAAAATTTAATGAAAATATTATCTCACATGAGGCTAATGAGCCCAAGGTCATTTTGCCATCAAAGAGTGGTGTTGAGGTTCACAATTTTCAACTTGGGGAGGGCATTGAAATGGAGTTAAGTGTAGAAACTTTTAAAGAGAAATTGTGTACTCCATTGTTGGAATTGCATAAACTTGCCTACACCTCTTTTTGGTTTAGATTTTTGAATCATTATCCTTTGTATTGTTGGATAGATTGGTTAGGAAGGGCATTTATACAACAAAAAAAATTTAAAATCAAAAAAATCAATGGGCGCTAGCTTGTATCCGAATTGAAGCCGGATTGACATGAGCCCTCTTTGTTTTGTTTTCATGTACACAGTAGTTTGATTTATTTTATTGTTATATTTTACTTTTCATAATGTTGTAGTATAGATTTTAGCATGAAGTTGTTTACCTCTTCCTAATTTGGACTCAATGCATTTTGAGCATCATCGTAGCAAATCTCATTCAGTATCATGTGCGTGTTTAAGTTGGGGGGTGTAAACAAGTTTTTTTGTCTTCCCTTTAATGTGTCTACTGAAAAAAGAAAAGAAAATGGAGTATCTTATTTCCCATATTACTTTCATTTTTCTCATTACATGATTCCTTGTGCATTGAGGACAATGCATGGTTCAAGTTGGGGGGGTGAGGTGCACCATTTATATGTTCCACCACTTTTTGTACATAATAGTTGGAGATGTAAAAATTTTGAAAATTTTGGACATTTTTTGAGAAAAATATCTAATATTGAACTATATTCCCTTATCCTAATTGTTATGGGAGTTGTGATTGCTTGATCTTCATTTTTGAAACTTTGAACATATGAGCACATTATAGAAGTTCATCCTATGCTTGAGTAGCACATATGTGTTTTCTTTCGAACTCAACCATAGTGCACCTTGAATGTGTAATTTCGGCAATTTATTAATTGGATCCACATTTTAGAGCTTGACATACATACTAGAGATGAAATAAGTACCCATGTGAGCTTTAATGCCAATCCTTGTTGGAGGGAACTTACATTTACTCAAGGAACAATTTTTCAAATTCTAAATTTGTTCAATAATCTCATTATGTTTGTTTTGGGTAGTAGATTGACTTTGTCTTGATATGTATAATGCTCTCCCATGCCCATCTAGAAAGGATCTTAGGCCATCTTTGATTTACTTTGAGCCTTTGCTCTTTTTCTTGTGAAAGTTTATCCCTAGTGCCGTGATTGAGCCTTGTTGAAAATTCGTTTTCATGCCACACAATTGACCAAACCAGTGCAAAATGATAAACATCTATCATACCTTGGTTGTTCCTAGAGCTGAATATGAGTGATCTTAAAAGAGAAGGAATGGTGGTGCGGAAACTCAACAAAAGGGATGAATGAATTTGAATTCAAAAAGTTGAATGAAAAAGGACCAAAAAATCCAAGAAAAGGAGAAAAAGGGGGTGAAAAGAAGAAAAAAATGACAAACGAAAAGGAAAATGTTAAGAAAAATAAAGAAAAGAAACAAAGAGTGAAGTGATGGTGTAGACTTAAAATCCCATAAAAAGGGAGATCTTTTTGAAATAAATGTCATGCACTCGGAACAACCCTCTTTGCTATCCTATATCCTTCGTTTCACTTGCCTCAATATCACCCCAAGGCCTCATTACAACCCGTGAAAGTCCTAAATGATCTAGAGAAGCATGGGGAAAGCATACTTTTAAAGAACAAGAAATGTTGATTTTGCTATCTAATGCCCTAGCATTCCTTTCATGAGATTATGCCAACGTTGTTTCATTTTTGTGCATGTGTGTTATTTTTTGGATTATATGTGAGTATACTTTGGTTTGTGCACAAGATTCTATCTCACATATACACATGGAGAGCATGCTCGGATAATCATTGAGTTATTCATTTTTTAGAGAAACCCTTGGTGATTTTTGCATCGAAGCTGAATTTGGATAGCTAAGTGAATGTGGATTCCGCTGAGTAAATGCTTAAATTACATATTCATTTCACACACACACGATTTTTGAAAGGAAATGTGTAGGTGAATACCCTAGAATAGCATTTAAGGCTATGATGTGATTAATGTGTGATTAGTTCGGGTGTTCGGACAAAGTTGTTTTTGACATCCCAGTGTTAGTTAGGATAAGGGCATTTGTTTCAAATGTTGGATATGAGGAAAAAAAATTTGTAGGTACCTTCACTGGAAACCTTCACAAGACAAAACTCGTCCACTAGGGATCACCTAGGGGTTTAAAGGCTTGTTGCATATGTTAAATGCAATAGCGGAATTAGAATAGGTTTATTTTTTGTTTTCCTAATTTTTACATTTAGTTTGCTAGGGACTAGCAAAGATTAAGTTGGGGGGCGTGTGATGAGCGCATAATATTGCATATTTAACGGCCTTATTACATGTATTTTAACTTAACTTTGCATTGAATTACTTAGAGTTAGCCGAATTGACGAATAATGTTGAAATTTTGATGTTGCAGGTAATCATAGCGTAAATGATGGCTTTTGGAGCTCTGCAACTAAGTGTGAATGAGTGGTGAAGAGATGGACATATTACATGAGGATTGGGAGGCTTGGAAGGTGAAGAAATCAAGAAAAAATGCATTTGGAAGAAAACCTTCCGGAACGTTTGCATCTACCTTCCAGAAGGTTTAGCCCACTGGAATTGGTACCCCTGTTTTCCCCATTTTTTACCATGATCCACTTCAAATATGAAAAAAGTGAAAAACATGAAAGTTGTAGATCTAGATGTCCTTTGTATTGTGTCAAAATTTCAGCTCAATCGGACGGTTGGATCAAAAGTTATGACAATTTCACGAAAAATGGTCCTAAGCTGGCACCTTCCGGAAGACCTTACGGAAGGTTTAGCCTACTGGAAACAACCTTCCGGAGGTTTACTTCGACCTTCTGGAAGGTTTTGCCCATAACCACTAGAACTCCCTACAACTCAAGTTCTTTCACTTGGGGGTCCCACCTACACTTCTCCCACTTGTCCCCTGACATCCCTTACACATCTACATGTCTCCCAACACCCATGCTTGAACTTTAGAGGCAATGACATTAATGAGGAGGAGAGAGAAGAGGCAAGCCAGGGAGGTGCAGGCTAGGTTTGTCCTAGCCTGTCCAAAGCCAATCAACTCACCTCCCATTGATGGGAGGCTTGCACACAGGCTATGGGGAGCCTCATGGACGAAAATGCAAGAGCTATACACCATAAATTCAACATTCACACAAGCTTTGGAGAAGACCGCTACCTAAGCTTAGGAGTAGTTTTAGAGAGATAAGTTAGATTTTTGCATTTCCTTTACTTATTTTCACTTGTAATCTTCTGTAAGACTCTTGTAAGCTTCATCTATTGCACTTAATGTCATTTATTTCCAGAGTATTGCAAGTTTAGTTATGCATTCTAGATTCTACCATTGTTGTATTGAGTTATTCTTGCACTTCAATATTTACAGTTGGGTTTTCTCTTCAACTTTTCCATTTTGGTATGAAATGAATTCCTCCATGTAGTTTACTTCTCTCTTGCATTAATACTAGTTTCATGTTTCATTTCTTCGTCATGTCTCTTTACATTATGTATGTCTTTCCTTTTATTATGAGTAGCTAGATTTTTAGTTGGCTAATCCAAGGGAGAATTCCTCTTGGGTGTGCTAAATCAACTCTTTTTCATTCCTCCTTGTAGTGTACGATGATTTGGTTTGACTAGGTTGAGTGTGGACGTGGTTGTGAGTTCTTGATACACCGTAGACTTGTCACGGGGTATGCTTGAATCCTCACCTCCATTTTAGTTCCTCGCTTCCTACGAATCAATCAAACATCTAAGCACCATTGGAGGAAGGTCTCCCTACGCTTGGGGAGCACTTTTGTTCACACACACACATTTCATTCCACACATCCATTTACCCCATTTTTGCATCATTCCAAGGGAGAGTGACACTCCCTTATCCGTATAAGCCATACACCTAAATGGGATGATGTTCGGAGATTAGGGACAACGCCGAAAAACATCAAGCATTTATGTCTGTTAAATCATCTGTAGGGTCTGTAAATCAGTATAATCCTTCATCTCCATCATCTTCATGTTCGTCACAAGCATCATTTGAGTTAAACATGGCTCACAATAATCAACAAGAACAAGAGGTAGTTCAGAATGTTAGACCATTAAGAAAATATTTGCATCCCGCACGCACTAGTGTCCCGTTTGTTTTGCTTTTCCCACAAATGCTCCAAATTTCAACATTAAGGCAGGTACAATACAACTTCTAGCACAGTTTCATGGTCTGGAGTCTGAAAACCCACACCTACATGTTAAAGAGTTTGAGGAAGTCTGTGGTGCTTCGCAAGATAATTCTGAAATGGCCCGGTTGAAAATTTTTCCATTCTCTTTGAAGGACAAAGCTAAACAATGACTAAATTCTTTGAAAGCCCAATCTATTCTGAGTTGGCAAGTTTTGCAAACTGAATTTTTCAAAAAAAAAAATTCTTGTGCATCGCACTAATGCATTGAGACGTCAAATCATGAATTTTTCTGTAAAAGAAGGGGAAATTTTTTATCAATGTTGGGAGAAATTTAAGAATCTTCTCCCAGCCTGCCCACATCATGCATTTGAGAGTTGGACTCTCATAGGTTTTTTTCTATCATGTCCTCCCATCTGCACTACGTCAGTTTGTTGAAATGATGGCCCAGAGAGAGTTTATGAGTAAGAGTCCCAAGGAGGCATTCGAGTTCTTTGATACCATCTCTGAGAGTTCCCAAATGTGGAACTCGGCCTCTCCAAACATTGTTGATACCAAGCCATCTACATCCCAAGGAGGGAAGTATCTGTTAAAAGAGGATGATGACCTAAGGGCTAGAATGACTACCTTGTCCCGAAAGCATGAAGCTTTAGAAATGAAAAAAATGAAGGAAGTGTCTGTAGTGTCTACCACTGAGCAGTCATGTGAAATCTGTGCATTATCAGGACATCCTACAGGGGAATGTCCCACCATTCCAACATTCAAAGAGGTCTTGATGGAACAATCTAATGTCATTACCAACTTTAACAAGCCTTATTCCAATCCTTATTTTGAAACCTATAACCTAGGGTGTCGGAATCACCCGAATTTCAGTTGGAAAAATACGAAACCTGTTAGTCAGCCACCAGGTCTACCTCCAACACAACCACAGAATCAGTAGTCATATCAGGCTTATCAACTCCCACACAAAAGGAGTCTAGAGGACACCATGAACCAATTTATTCAGAGTCAAATGAGTTTCAATACTCAGACCACCCATGCATTTAATGATTTCAAAGCTCAAACTTCACAAAGTATTGAAGATATCAAGAGTCAGTTAGCTAAATTGACCCAGTCCTTGAGCACATCAGAGAATGGAAAATTCACATCTCAACCAAAACCCCCCACAGAGTCAAAATAGGCTAATGTTGTGTCTTCTGAACCATCTTTGAGTCAGGTGCAAACAATTACCACATTGAGAAGTGGTAAGGTTATTAACAAAACCATTAAAGATATGTTAATTCTTGAGCCAAAAGCCAAGTCGATCCTAGTAAATGAACCAATTGAGCCTGAACCTGTAACTGAAAAGAAACCAGAACCACCAAATGAAAAAGAACCTTCATGTCCTATTCCGTTACCTTTTCCTCAAGGAGTCAAGAAACCTAAATCTCCAACCAATCATTCTGAGATCTTTGAGTTGTTTAAGCAAGTAAAGATTAACATCCCCCTATTGGACGCAATCAAGCAAATCCCATTCTATGCCACGTTTTTGAAATACTTGTGCACAGTCAAGAGAAAGATCAATGTAAAAAAAAAAATTTAACTGACCAGGTTAGTGCTATCATCCAGCACAAGGCCCTTCTTAAGTACAAAGATCCTGGGAGTCCTATAGTGTCATGCATAATCGAAAATTTTCAGATTGAGCAAGCCATGCTTGATCTGGGTGCCAATGTCAATTTGCTTCCATACTCGATCTATAAACAGTTAGGGTTGGGTGAATTGAAACCCACCAATTTCACATTGTAATTGGCAGACCAATTTGTGAAAACCCCACGAGGAGTTGTGGAAGATGTACTCCTTCAAGTCGATAAGTTTTACTTCCCCGTGGATTTCATTGTTTTAGATGCACAGCTAGTTATGCATGCCTCTACATACATTCCTGTCATTTTAGGTCGACCATCCCTTCCTACATCAAATGCATTGATAAATTGTAGGAATAGAATCATGAAACTTTTATTTGGAAACATGACTTTGGAATTGAATGTGTTTAACATGGCAAAACAGCCTAGGGAAGAGGAAGTGATGCATGAAGTGAATTGTGTTGAGTTGCTAACTCAAAATCTAGTTGAAAAAGTGTGTACAAAGAAGAAGTCACATGCATTAGATTCTGTACAAAATGATGAGTCTATAGATATGTCAGTCATTGAAGCATGGAGTCCTAAATTTGAAAAATTACTACCTGCTGAACCCAAGTTTGTAAAGCCCAGTGTTGAAGGTATTAAGCCAGAATTGAAACCTCTCCCGACTAACTTGAAATATGTCTTCTTGGGGGAGGATGGAACTCAACCAGTGATAATATCTTCAAAGTTGTCAGAAGTCCAGGAAAAGAAGTTGACAGAGGTCATACAAAATCATAAAATTTCTATCGGTTGCTCAATAGCAGATATAAAGGGAATAAGTCCTCTTCTATGTACTCATTGCATATACTTAGAAGAAGAATCTAAGCCATGTCGACAGTCGCAAAGAAGATTGAACCCACATTTGAAAGAAATAGTCAGGGCTGAAGTACTTAAACTGTTAGATGCTGATATTATATATTCTATATTTGATAGTAAATGGGTCAGCCCCACACAGGTAGTGCCTAAAAAATCTGGTGTTACTGTCATACAAAATCAAGAAAATGAATTAGTCCCTATGCGTACAGTCACTGGTTGGCGTATATGTATTGACTATTGGAAGTTGAATTCCCTCACTAGAAAATATCATTCTCCTTTACCATTCCTAGATCAAGTTTTAGAGAGAATAGTTGGTCATGCATATTATTTTTTCTTAGATAGATATTTCGGCTATAATCAGATTGAAATTACAATTGATGATCAAGAGAAAACCACTTTTACATTTCCTTTTGGCACTTTTGCTTATAAAATAATGTCTTTTGGATTGTGTAACGCTCCAGCTACTTTTCAGCGTTGTATGTTAAGTATTTTCAGTGATATGGTGGAGCAATTTTTTGAAGTTTTCGTGGATGATTTTTCAATGTATGGTGATTCATTTGAATTATGTTTAGAAAATCTTGAAAATTTTCTTACCCGATGTGAGGAAACAAATCTTGTTTTGAACTGAGAAAAATGTCATTTTATGGTCACATAGGGTATTGTTTTAGGTCATGTAGTTTCTGTAGAGGGAATTGAAGTTGATAAGTCCAAAATTGATTTGATAGCCAATCTCCCTCTACCCAAGACTGTAAAAGATATCTGATCCTTTCTAGGTCATGCAAGATTCTACAGAAGATTCATTAAGAATTTCAATTCGATATCTAGGCCTATGTGTAATCTCCTATGTCAGGATGTACCATTTGATTGGAATGATGCATGTTAATTAGCTTTTGATAGACTAAAAAACATGCTTATTTCTGCACCAATTATGCAACCTCCTGACTGGTCTTTACCTTTTGAATTAATGTGTGATACCAGTGATTATGTAGTAGGAGTTGTTTTAGGTCAAAGAAAAGATAAGAAATCCTATGTGATTTACTATGCAAGCAAAACTTTGAATAATGTGCAAATGAATTATTCTACCACATAAAAAGAATTGTTTGCTGTTGTGTTTGCTTTAGATAAATTTCGTTCATATCTGGTTGGATCCTCAATTGTTGTGTTTACTGATCATGCAGCCTTAAAATACTTGCTCACCAGGAAGGATGCTAAACCACGTCTCCTACGTTGGATATTATTGTTTCAAGAATTTGATCTTATCGTTAAAGACAATACGGGAGTTGAAAATGTGGTAGCTGATCATTTATCAAGGCTGACTTATGATACAAAGAAACTTTTCCAGATGAGCAGTTATTTGCAGTAACAAAAGTACCATGGTATGCTGATATAGCCAATTATTTAGCCATAGGTCCTTTTCATTATACCTGGACCGATAGAAAGAAATTTTTGGGAGGATCCCTATGTGTTTAAATATTGTAAAGATCAAATAATAAGGCGTTGTGTACCCAATCATGAAATCGACCGGGTCATTTCATTTTGCCATTCCGAAGCTTGCGGAGGGCATTTTTCTTCAAAAAAAAAAATTCGCTGCTAAAATTTTGCAATATGGATTTTATTGGCCCACTCTTTTTAAAGATGTACATATTTTTTGTCTAAATTATGACAGATTTTAAAGAATGGGGAACATTTCAAAAAGAAACATGATACCTCTAAACCCTATTTTAGTCATTGAAAATTTTTATTGTTGGGGCATCAATTTTATGGGACTATTTCCCCCATCCTTTGGTTATCTGTATATTTTGGTTGCCTTTGATTATGTTTCAAAATGGGTAGAGGCAATCCCGTGTCAAAATGATCACCGCACAGTGATCAAGTTTTTAAAAGAAAATATTTTGTCTCGATTTGAAATTTCTCGAGCCATTATCAGTGATGGGGGAACACATTTTTGCAACAAATTTTTTGAAAAGCTCATGAAAAAATACTTGATTTCTCACAAGATATCCGCCCCTTATCATCCCCAGACAAGTGGACAAGCTAAATTGGCCAATAGGGAGATAAAATACATTTTAGAAAAAAATAGTAAATCTGGACCGCAAGGATTGGTCTTTGAGATTGACTAATGCGCTTTGGGCTTACCGTACTGTATACAAAACTATTTTGGGAATGTATCCTTATCGGTTAGTTTACGGTAAACCATGTCACTTGCCTGTGGAATTGGAACATCAAGCATACTAGACAATCAAAATGATGAATTTTGATATTGACAAAGCAAGTGCATCCTGCAAACTTCAGATTAATGAATTAGAAGAGTTGAGAAATAAAGCATATGAGAATGCTAAAATTGCCAAGTCCATAATGAAAAACTTGCATGATAAGAATATTGTGCGGAAATCTTTTGAACCTTCTCAGAAAGTCTTGTTATATAATTCAATACTCTGTCTATTTCCTGGTAAGTTGAGGTCAAGATGGATAGGCCCCTACTTTGTTAAAAACAAATTTGATCATGGGGCAATTGAAATTGAGAACCCATTATCTGAAAATATTTTCAAAGTAAATGGTCAAAGGCTTAAGCCATATCATGACGATTTTGTTCAAGATGTAAGTTCCATTCAGTTAATGGAACCAGTGTATGTGTTTTGAAAAGTTTATATGTATTTGATTGTAAATATTAGTACTAATCGTTTGTTGTTTGTCTTACAGATTAGTTTTTGCACTATGAATTTGTCTCACCTCCAGATCTTATTAGCACTTGTTTATAACTCTATTTCACTATGCTATACATTGAGGACAATGTGAAATTTAGGTTGGGGAGGGAACAATCCATATTCCTTTTTGTGACTGGCAGACGTTAAACAATCAAATAGCGAGTCAATTTTTGAGTCAAATTTCAAGCCAATTTTCAAAAATTTTCATAATTCTCAAAATTTTCAAAGATGGACGAGCAATTGTTTTGGTTTCGTCAGAGCATGCTACACATTTTTCCAAAAGATATACATTCTTTGATCATAGCAAAAACAAGGGTCGTTAGAAAGTTAGAAATTGTTGACAGTCAAGCAAAACCCTTGTGCAGAAAAAGTTCATTTGCCAAACGCTGACAAGCAAATCAACTCGATGGTTGTGTAAAGTGTGGTCGTTTAATGCATTTGAGAGAATACAATCAGTGTGCGGAACCAATTTCAGGTTGAATTAGATCGTCTTGACTAGATTAAGTATGGGCAGAGTAAGGATTACCTTGAGACGCCATCTTATTCCAGTCCCATGCTTTCAAGATATGTGAGATGGTAGATTAATCGGTTCACTGATGCCCTTAATTTAGAAGATTCTGATTAAATTCATTATGATCAAGGAATGAATGAATTTAGATTTGTATAAATGTGAATAGATCATTAGTTAATTGTAGAATGTTAGTAGTTAATTGTGGAATGTTTGTAGTTTAATGTTTAATTTGTGGAATTAAACTGATGTTATAAACTGTAGGAAAATAACTGAAGCAGGCAAATCAGCAGAAGACCAGCAGTCAGCAGCCTACAGGCAGCAAACAAAATCCAATGTGATCCCATCGTCCAGACGGTGGTGATGGCGTCCGGACGGTACTGCCTATATAAAAGTGCAGAGGCGTGAAAAAGAACAGTTCAGCATTTGCCCTCGCAGCAGAATACGAAAATCAGCAGCTCTCTTGCACCTTTTCTCCTCAGATTCGCTTCACCCAGCAGTTTTTCTTCGATTCCCTTCCGATTAAACACTTACACATATTGTTTTATAGGTTCCCATCGATCAGAATTTGTTGAAAGCTTGTATCAAGAGAGAAATCAAAGAAAAATGATCCTAGAGCAAGAACGAGAGCTTCTTCGAGTCGGGCTAGGAGAGGATCATCTTCGCCGTCCGAAGCACCCCCGCAGTAACCCCAAGGTCCGAATATTTATAATGCTGCGATGTTTGAGAACATCAATCAACATGTCTGGTATAACAATTACTTTTTCTCCAAAACTATTATTTCTGAGAGGCCCGTTGTATATGAAGATTTTGAGCATATAAGGGTAAGACAGAATCTTGCTGCCCGTGGTTGGTTAAATTATGTTAAGTTTATTGCTCCTGTGTATGAATGCCTGGTCCATGAATTTTATAGCAATGTGAAGGAAACCGGGCCTAGGGAATTTCGAGTTTATATTAAGGGAGTGGTATTTCAAGTTACACCAGCCACTATTGCAAATTTTTTCAATCCCATCCCAAGATATCCAAACCCGCAATATCCTTACACTGAAGTGCCTAATATGATCGAGATTGGGATAGAATTGACGGGGAATCCAGACTATGTACAGGGTAGGCCGAATAAATATATTAAGCAAGGGAATTTAACTGACATGTATCGGATTTTGAA
Source organism: Ilex aquifolium (assembly GCA_951799425.1). Lineage (NCBI taxonomy): Eukaryota > Viridiplantae > Streptophyta > Magnoliopsida > Aquifoliales > Aquifoliaceae > Ilex > Ilex aquifolium. The sequence continues at coordinate 22,645,777 of OX637406.1, read as the reverse complement.
CTTGATAACTGTGAATAGTTTGTTGCCCGAGTCCCAGAAAAATCAGATATACATGGTGATTAACCCTAATTAATGTATAAATTAAAATGATTAAGTAATCAATTTTGTAAGATAAGACAATTAAATATTATGAATTATAGTTTGTACTTAATTTACAGTTTTAAATATTTTATGTTTAAGTTACAGGGTCAAATGCAGAAAAACTGGAGAATACAAGACCAATTTGCAAAGCTTGAAGTCACGAAGGACCAAAGTGCAATAAAAAAACATCGACCAACAAGAAGTTGACAATTGGCAGCCCAAGAAGCCAACACCTAGCACCACTGCAAGGCATGACCTTTGGGAAGGTGGAGGTAGGGGTTGGGACCCCCCCCCCCTTGGCCGAAAGTTTCCCCCCTTCTATAAATAGGGGTGCCTTGTTCATTCTTCATTCCATCCTTTTCCAAGCCTTTCAAGACTTCCCTAAGAGCAATTCTCCCTTCATTTAGCCGGCCATACTTGAGCCAAAAAAGCTTTCCAAAGCTAGAAAGAAAGAAAGAAAGAGAGAAAGATAAAGAAAGATAAAGTTCAATACATAGCCGGTCTATGATACACTTTTATTGTTACTCTGTATTTCTACATTTCTATTGTATCTTTCTATTCGGATAGTTGAACTACCACCACTTTTGTGTCTTAAATGATAATAAAGGTGGTTGTGTTTCAATTGTTCCTTGTGAAAGAAGTTTTACAATTTACCGTTTAATTTTAGTTGTAATGACGAATAGTCACACTCCTTGTTTGTCTGTAGCAATGGAGCGTGAGTAGTCATTTATACCCTTCAAACTAGGGTAAACATATGTATAATATTGGTTAGATTATGGAAATGCTGATGTTTTATTTATATGTTTATTTATATATATATTATATGCTTAATGCGTGATATAGTGATGTATGTAATTCTGGTGTTGTGCCTGGAATTATGTGTTCCTAGTAAAGATCCACGGTGTTCCTACCGGTATGGCTTGTCCTCCATCGGAATGCTGAGGATTTTCTACTGATGTGTGGTATAAAATCTAAATGATCCTCATGAATGGCTTGTCCTTCTAGGTTATTAGGGTTTCTTTACTTACTATATATAACTATATTGACAGTCTAACAACTACGGTGCTCCTACTGGTATGGCTTGTCCTCCGATGGAACGCTGATGATGTTTAACTGGCATATATATATATATCACAGATGACCTATTGGGTAATTCAAGTATTCCTCATGAATGACTTGTCCTTCTGGTTCACTTGAATTAGTTAATTGGTACGTCTATAACCAGTTTTCCTAAGAAGTTGCTGTGTTATGCTATATTACCACCAGTTAACCTAAGAAGTGGCTATGTTATGGTTTAAATATGTATGTACTTGCTATAAAGAGATCAATTGAATAACTCAAGTATTCCTCATGAATGGTTTTTCCTTCTGGTTTGCTTGGGTTAATCAATTGACGTGGATATAACCAGCTTTCCTAAGAAGTTGTTGCGTTATGATTTATTACTACCAGTTAGCCTAAGAAGCGGCTGTGTTATAGTTTATATACATCAAACTTGTCGATTGACTCTCCAGTAAAATGGAAGTTAATTGTTGTAAGGTAGCATTTCCAGTAATAAACCAATATAAAGCATATGGATCCCTAAACTGAAGTGTATCTTTTATATTTTTATCACTCATACGCTTTACTTACGTATTTTATTATCTCCGCACTTTATTTCCGCATTGTATTTAAATTAAACTAGTTATCAATCTAAGCTCAGATCACAAGCTATCAAACATCATACTACTCCAAACAACAAACTTTACTATTTTTATTTATTTTACATACTAAATTACTAAACTCTTCGTGGGATCGATACTTGGACTTAAACCGAGAAAACTACAATTTGACCACTTATACTTGGGTGTATAATAATATAATTCAGATCACTAAAAGTGCGAATCACATGGAGAGAGCCTACTTCTTGTTTGCTTTTGGAATGGGACATACCATTGACTTGTCCAACTTGATCATGGACCAAATGATGTCGACCGTAAGAGTTAAGAAGACCTCACTTCCATTTGCTATGTTAGTATCTGAGTTGTGCAGGAGTAAAGGAGTGATTACGGATCCCTCATGGCCAACGGTGGAGTATTTAGCACCTTTGGACAAGACTTCATTGCAAAAGAGCCATGGAGGATAGCCAGAAGAACAACAGGAGGTACCATTCGTGCCACATGTAGAACCATTCTCGGGAGGTGAAGATTTCCATCCACCAGAGGAGCCTCAGTCGCAGGAGGAGCAGCCATATATTCCAGTTGATGATAGGTCCGACCGCCAAATATTGCTAGTGTTGGAGACCAGTATTACTCAGCTAGGGACCAGCATCACCCAACTCGATCAATGCATGGCTAGCTTTGAGCTGAATCAGAGCGAGATTTTGAGGCTACTCAGAGGACAATACGATGGAGGCCCGTCAACGTCATGATCAGAGACTGTGGAGATTCCACATTTCAGTTTTTATGTTTTGAATGTTAGTTTTTGAATTTTGTTTTAATTAATATAGTTGGTTTGTTTTTTTGGTTAAATTTTGTTAAGTTATGATGCGTATTTAATATAATTCACGTTAACAATTAGGTTATTATTCTTATGCTTTGCAGGGATACCCTTAACCCGATTGCGCAGGATTTTCATATGTTAATTGTGCACTATCTTAATATTTTCATAGAAACTCATTATTTTGAGCACGTAGAATTCCTTATTTTGAAACTTTTTTAAATATTACACTCCTTTATTAAGCTTACATATATAGTGGAGATGTAAACCTATTGCAGATTTTGAGCCAATCCTCGAAGAGAAATTTCACATTTACTCAAGTAAGAATTTTTGATTCAGCGATAAATTTCTTTGAATAATCTCATTAGTTTTGTTTTGATTAGCACTCATTGAATAACATGGTTAACATTTTCCTTAAATTTTTTATTCGGAATTATGCAGGTGTATGAATTCTGGAAAATGATCTTAGGCCATTTTTGATTTAATTTTGAGCCTTATCCATTTCTTTTACAAAATTATATCCCTAGTTAGTCGTGATTGATCCTAAAAGTATAATTTCTTTTTCATGAAACCCATAAGTTAACCGAGCCACAGAAAAATATATTTGACCTACCTTTGCTATCTAATTTTCTTGCACCCTCTCCTAAGGAAGTGCTATACAGAAAAAGGAGAAAAGGAGAAAAAGAAGAAGATGGTGATTACAATTCCAAGAAAAGAAAGAAAAATTATGTGGAAGAATGCAAAAAGAAAAAGCAAAGAAGCAGAAAAAAATAGCCAAGAAAGTGAAAAATGAGAATGAAATTGGAAGAATGGGAAATACTATGTATGTGAAAGTTTTGGAAAAAAAGGAAAGAGGTGTGTTGATGAGCGCATAATATTGCATATTTAATGGCTTCATTACATGCTTTTTAACTTAACTTTGCATGTAATTACTTAGAATTATTTAAAGTTATGAATAATGTGGAAATTTTGATGTTGCAGGTAATTATAACATAAATAATGACTTTTGCAACCTTGCAACTAAGTATGAATGTGTGGTGAAGAGATGAACACATTAAATGAGGATCGGTATGGTTGGAAGGTGAAGAAACCAAGAAAAATAGATTTTGGATAAAAACCTTCCAGAAGGTTTGGCCATAAACCTTCCGGAAGGTTTGGCTCACTGGTTTTTCCCATTTTTGACATAGTACCGCTGTTTTTCCAATTGTTGACCACGATCTACTTCGAATTTCAAAAAGTACAAAGCATGAAAGTTGTATATCTGGATGTTCTCTGTATTGTGTCAAACTTTCAGCTCAATCCAACGGTTGGATAAAAAGTTATGGCAATTTTACTAAAAGTGGTCCTGAGCTATTACCTTCCTGAAGGTTTAGCCTACTGGAATCGACCTTCCGGAAGGTTTCCAAAAAAACATCCGGAAGGTTTTGCCCAGAATGCCCAGAACGCCTACAACTCATGCTCCACTTGCTTGGGGGTCCCACCATTGATTCTCCCACTTGTCCCCTGACATCCCTTACATATATACATGCCTTCTACAACCTAGTTGAAGACTTTAGAGGCAATGGCATTAATGAGGATGGGAGAGAAGGGGGTAACCATGAGGAGTTGCAGGCTAGTCTTCTCCTAGCCTGCCAAGACCAGTCAACTCACCTCCCATTGATGGGAAGCCTGCACACAGGCTAGGGGAGCCTCATGGACGAAAATGCATCATCTCTTCTCCATATATTTAGCATTCCACAACCATTTTGGGGGTGGCTACCTAAGCTTAGGAGTAGTTCAAGGAGGAAGATGATGAATAGTGGATAGAAAGTTTATGTTTTTGCATTGGCTTCTCCATTTCAGTTGTAGTAAGCTTTAAATCTCTTATAATCCTTAATTCTTGCACCTTAATGTCATTTACTTCAAGTTTTCTTCATTTCAAGTTTTAAATTGGGTATTGAATATTTTTCGTCATAGTTCAAGTTCTCTTGCATTAGTTCAAGTTCCATGTTTCATTTCTTCATTATGTCACTTTACATTATACATGTCTTTCCTTTTACCATGAGTAGCTAGATTTTTAGTTGGATAATTCAAGGGAGACCTCCTCTTTGGTTTTCCATTTCAACTCATTTTCTTTGCTCCTCTCGGTGTACGATGGTTCGGTTTAACTGGGTTGAGAGTGGATGTGGTTGTGAGTCTTTGATATCCCGTAGGCCTGGCCACGGGTTATGCTTGCATCCTTGATGAGCACAAAATATTGTATATTTCAAGGCCTCATTACATGCATTTTAACTCAACTTATGCATCTAAGTACTTAGAGTTAGCCGATTTTATGAATAATGTTGAATTCTCGATGTTGCATGTTTTTATAGCTTAAATCATGTATTTTAGGACCTTGCAACTATGATGGATGTGTGGTGAGGGCATGTACACATTACATGAAGATTTGGAGGCTTAAAAGTGAAGAAATCAAGGAGGTATTGGTGTTTGGGAACAAAAGCGCCAGCAGCCACACCACTGGGTTGAAGAGCCTCGGTTTTCCTCCATTTTTACCATTATCCACTTCGAATCTGAAAAAGTTTAAAACATAAAAGTTGTAGATCTGGATGTCTTCTGTATTGTGTCAACATTTCAGCTCAATCGGACGGTTAGATCAAAAGTTATGCCAATTCTACGAAGACTGGTCCGGAGCAGAAAACAGTACCGGTACACAGTACCGGTACTATACCGTTCCTTTACTGCGTACCGGTACTTCGAACTCCAGAAGGTTTAGAGTACCAGTAGATAGTACCGGTACGCTCCCAGAACAGCTCAGAACACCTGCAAACTCTTCTCCATGTGCTTGGGGGTCCCACCATTGGTTCTCTCACACCTAGCCCGACATTTTATCCCTACAATCATGCCTCCTACACCATAGTTAAAGACTTTGGAGGCTTGACATTGAATGAGAGGAGAGAGAAGGGGTGAAGCCTGGGGAGTGCAGGCTAAGCCTGTGCTAGCCTGCCATACCCATCCATTCAGCCCCTATTGATGGGAGGCTTGCTCACTCATGCTAGAGGACCCTATGGACGAAAATGCAGAGGCTACACACCATATATTCAGCATTACCCAAGTTCTTGAGGGTGACTACCTAAGCTTAGGAGTAGTCCAATGTAGAAGATGATGAATAGTAGAAAGCTTATGTTTTTGCATTTTCTTCTCCCATTTCGTTGCAGTAAGTTGTAGTTCCCTTGTAATATTTATTTCTTCCATTGTAATCTCTTTTAATTCTAGTCTAACCAAGTTTAATTCAAATGCTCTTGCACTTTTATTTTTCTGCTGGGTTTTTTCTTCAAGCTTTGTTTTTAGTTATGAAATGAATTCTCCTCTGTAGCTTACATTCTCCTAGCATAAATACAAGTTCTAATCTTCATTTCTTCTAAATATCTCTTTACATTATGCATGTCTTTCCTTTTACCATGAGTAGCTAGATTTTTAGTTGGCTAATCCAAGGGAGAACTCCTCTTGGGTGTGCCACTTCAACTCATTCTCATTCCTCCTCTCAGAGTACGATGGCTCGGTTTGACTAGGTTGGGGTGAGGACATGGTTGTGAGTTCTTGATACGCCCTAGGCATTGTCACGGGGTATGCTTGAATCCTCACCTCCATTTTAGTCCCGAGCTTTCCACGAATCAATCGTACTTCTAGGCTCTGTTGGAGGAAGGCTTGAGTTGATTTGGTATTTGATTGATGAAAATCGTTGTAGTTCCTAACCCCTTAACATCATCCCTCAATGTGTGTATGGCTTATAGGACTAAGGGAGTGTCACTCTCCCTCGGAATGATGCAAGAGATAGGGCAACGACGGATTGGTGGACAATGAAATGAACAAAATGTATGAAATGAAATATGTGTGTGTGGTGTGAACAAAAGTGCTCCCCAATCGCAAAGAGTCTTTTGTGTGTCGGTGTTTTACTTGGAAAAGTATTCCAAGGTCGTCTCCTCAGGGAAGGAAAGTTCAAGTTGTGTGAAGGTGATTTTGCAAAAGGTAAAGAAAGTGAAAAATCTTTTGTTTGTGTTTTGTGAGTGAAGTTTGTGAATGGAAATGCAAGAAAACAATTGTTGGCTAATCCAAAGGGTCATTCCAATGGGAATACCAACTCAACTCAAAACCTTCCTCCAAGGGTTTATAGATGAACGATTGATTCGTGGGAAGTTCGGGACAAATGGAAATGAGGATCTAAGCATAAACCGTGACAAGTCTACGTAATATCAAAGCCTCACAACCAAATGGAGGTGAGGATCCAAGCATACCCCGTGACAAATGCCTACGGGATATCAATGACTCACCACCACGTCCACACTCAGCCCAGTCAAACCGAACCATCGTACACCGGGGAGGAAAGAAAATAAGTTGAAATGGAGGGCCCAAGAGGAATTCTCCCTTGAATTAGCCAACTAAAAATCTAGCTACTCATGCATAAAGGAAAGACATACAATATGTAAAGAGACATGGTATTGAAATGGAGATTAAAGCTTAACTCAATGCCAGAAATCATAAACTATGAAGAAAAATATTTAATACCCATTTCAAAGCATGAAAATGAAGAAAACTTAAACAACAATGGTGAAATGTAGAACATGTAACTAAACTTGAAATATACTTGACATAGATGAGATTAAAGTGTAAGGAATGAAGATTACAAGAAGTTTAAAGCTTACAACAATTGAAATGGAAAGGAAAATGCAAAAACATAAACTTACATTACACTATTCATCATCTTCTTCCTAGGAACTAAAACTAATCTTAGGTAGCCACTCTCCTTTGCAATGCTGAATAATGCTGAGTATATGGAGTGTGAGCCTTCAAATTTCGTGCATGGTGGTCCCCCCAGCTGTGTGCAGGCCTCCCATCAATAGGAGGTTGAGTTGAAGCCTTGGACAGGCTAGCCTGCAACCCACATGGCAGCCCATTTCTCTTTCTTCCTCCTTGAATGCCAAGCCTCAAAAGTCTTCAAGTTGTGTCAGGGAGGCATGGAAATGTGTAAGGAAATGTTGGGGGGCAAGTGGGAGAAGCATTGGTGGGACCCCCAAGAAAGTGGGAAGTGATTTGGAGGTATTTCGGGCTTTTTCAGAAGACAGTACCGGTACATCGAACACTAGTAGCTTCGGCGTACCGGTACTAAGTACCGGTACGGTACAGTACCGGTACTGAGTACCGGTACTGTTTTTCTGCTCCGGACCAGTCTTCGTAGAATTGACATAACTTTTGATATAACCGTCCGATTGAGCTGAAATTTTGACACAATATAGAAGACATCCAGATCTACAACTTTCATGTTTTGAACTTTCTCAGATTCGAATTAGATCATGGTAAAAATGGAGGAAAACCGAGGCTTATCAACCCAGTGGTGTGGCTGCTGGCGCCTTTGTTCCCAAACACCAATACCTCCTTGATTTCTTCACTTTTAAGCCTCCAAATCTTCATGTAATGTGTCCATGCCCTCACCACACATCCATCATAGTTGCAAGGTCCTAAAATACATGATTTAAGCTATAAAAACATGCAACATCAAGAATTCAACATTATTCATAAAATCGACTAACTCTAAGTACTTAGATGCAAAAGTTGAGTTAAAATGCATGTAATGAGGCCTTGAAATATACAATATTTTGTGCTCATCAGTATTCCCAGTGGAATGACCTCTTTGGATTAGCCAACACTTGTTTCTATTTCATTTTCATTAAGAACACTAGCACAAACCAAACTCAAAACTCAAAAGATTTTACACTTCTCTTTTTGACAAAATCACCTTCACACACTTGAACTTTCCTTCCCTGAGAAGACGACCTTGGAATACTGATTGAGCAAAAACAGTCCTATTCCTAACCCCTAAAATACTATCCCCCAAGGTGTATGTGTGATGTATATTCAACCGGGAAGGGAGGTCACGCTCCCTTGGAATAGTGTGAAAAGAAAGGGCAATAGGAAAAGAAATAGGTCAGTGGGAATGTGATAGGTGAATGCACAAAAATGCTCCCCAATCGCAAGGAGACTTTCGTGGGTCGTCTTTTACTTGGTTGTATTCCAAGGTCGTTTCCACGGGGAAGGAAGTAAACCAATTTGAAAGTGATTTTGGGCAAAGAAAGTGTAAAATTCTTGTTGTTGGAAATTGTTTGGTGAAGTGTGTTTTGGTAAAATTAGAATGAGAGAACAAGCGTTGGCAATTCCAAGGGGTCCCTCCAATGGGTATACTATCTCAACTCAACTCACTCCTCCGATTGAGCAAGAATGAACGGTTGATTCACGGAAAGCCGAGGATGATGTTGGTGAGTGCCTAAGCATAAACCGTGACTAGGCCTACGGATTATCAAAGACTCACCGAATCATCCACCTTCAATCCGGTCAAACCGAACCATGGGACTCTAAAGGGAGGGTGTAGAAAGAGTTGAAACGATATACCCAAATGAGGATTCCCCTTGGTCTTGCCAACAAAAAGGGCTTAGTGATGAGCACATAATATTGCATATTTGAAGGGCTCATTACATGCATTTTAACTCAACTTTTGCATTTAAGTACTTAGAGTTAGCCGAAATTATGAATAATGTTGATATTTTGATGTTGCATGTTTTTATTGCTTAAATCATGTATTTTAGGACATTGCAACTATGTTGGATGTGTGGTGAAGGCATGGACACAATACATGCAGAATTGGAGGCTTAAAAGTGAAGAAATCAAGAAGGCATTGGTGCTTGGGAACAAGGGCACCAGCTGCAGCAACAATTGGAAGCACTGCCTCGGAATTCCTCCATTTTGACCATGATCTACTCATATTGTGGAAAAGTTTAAAACATGAAAGTTGTAGATATGGGTGTCTTATGTTTGGTGTCAAAATTTCAGCCCAATCCAACGGTTAGATCAAGAGTTATGCCGATTCTACCGAAGGTGGTCCAGTGCAGAAAAATAGTACCGGTACCTAGTACCGGTACTCTGGACCTTCTGGTCGCGAAAACAGCCTGTAACTCAACTTTGAGGCTTGGGGGTCCCACCTACACTTCTCCCACGCCTATCCCAACATTTCCTTACACATTTACAGGCCTCCTACACTCAAGTGGAAGACTTTAACGGCCAATGCATTAAAGGAGGAATGGGGGGAAGTGGGCTGCCCAGGCTATGATCTCCTAGCCTGTCAAGGCCATCCATTCAGCCCTCTCTTGATGGGAGCTCGTTCACACAGCTAGGGGGGAGCCTCTTGGACGTTTTGGCATGTCTCTACACTCCATATATTTCAGCATTCACAACACATTGGAGGGTTGGCTACCTAAGCTTAGTTTTAGTTCCATGTAGAAGATAATGAATAGTGTAATGTAAGTTTATGTTTTTGCATTTTCCTTTCCATTTCAATTGTTGTAAGCTTTAAACTTCTTGTAATCTTCATTCCTTGCACTTTAATCTTAGTTGTTTCAAGTTTATTCCAAGTTTACTTGCATGTTTTAGATTTCACCATTGTTATATAAGTGTTCTTCATTTTCAAGCTTTGAAATGGGTTTTGAATATTTTTCTTCTTAGTTTAAGTTTTCTTGCATTGAGTTAAGTTTTAATCTTCTTTTCTTTTACTTGTCTATTTACATTATGCTTGGCTTTCTTTTATGAATGAGTAGTTAGATTTAAGTTGGGTAATCCAAGGGAGACCTTGTCTTGGGGATACCATTTTCACCTCTTCTTCATTCCTCCCTTTAGAGTCAAATGGTTCGGTTTGACGGGGTTGAGAGTGGATGAGTTGGTGAGCCTTTGATATTCCGTAGGCCTAGTCACGGTTTATGCTTAGATACTCACCAATCTCGTCCCTAGCTTCCCCCGAATCAATCGTTCATTCATGCTCAATCGGAGGAAGGCTTTGAGTTGATTTGGTATTCCCATTGGAATGAACCCTTAGGATTAGCCAACACTTGTTTTCTTGCATTTTCATTTTGAACAAAACTCACCAAAACACAAATACAAGATTTTACACTTTCTTTTCACTTTTGCAAAATCACTTTCACAAAACTCCCTTTCCTTCCCTGAGGAGACGACCTTGGAATATTTTCCAAGTAAAACACACGACCACAAAAGACTCATTTTGATTGGGGAGCATTTTTGTGCACACCGCATCTCATTCCATCTATTTTGTTCATCACATTTTCATTTCCCACCATTTGTTCGTTGTTGCCTAATCTTTTGCATTACCCCGAGGGAGAGTGACACTCCCCCATCCATATAAGCCATATACAATACACACATTGAGGGTGAGGGTGATGTTTAGGGGTTAGGAAACAACACCGCATTTCCAACCAATCACTTAGCTACTCATACTTGAAATAGAAATGACAATGTAAATATAATGCATTGTATGGATGTGGAGTTTTGAAGTAACTAAGTGCAAGAAATCATAGACTAGAAGTGAATGAAATGAAAATCTATTTTATATCTATAAACATGAATACTTTGAAAGCATTAATGGTAGAACTTAAATGGGAGCATTAAACTAGCAATGACATAAGGGAAAATGACATTAATGACATTCATTGAAGATATAAAGGTTCCTACCCTTGATTACAAGACAATGCAGTAAAAGAAATGCAAAAATCACAACTTTCTCTCTCTAAAACTACTATTCATCGTCTTCTACGGCCAGAGCTTCTCTCCCTATCTGCCTCTCTCTGCTATGGAAGAATGCTGATCATTGGATAGCTCTTTTCCTCCAAAACCGTGCCTGGTCTGCTCCTGTAGCTCCCTGAAGTGACCCCCATCAGTAGGGTGTAGCCTGGATGACCTGGACAAGGGAGTGCAGAATTCGTCTGCACACACCCAGCTCCTCCTCTTCTCTCTCTCTTCATTTAAGGTTGTAGCTCTAGAGTGCAGAGTAAGGTGTGGGCCTGATGAACAGTGTTGTGCGCGTGTCAGAGGAGTGTGGGGGCATCTATGGTGGGACCCTTGAAGTAGCTGAGCAGATCTGCAGACTTTGGGCTTGTCAGGCAAATCGTACCGGTACTGAGTACCGGTACCATACAGTACCGGTACTGAGTACCGGTACTTCGACTCCAGAATGTTTGGCGTACCGGTACCATATGGTACCGGTACTGTTCTGCCTCCTTGTCTGAAACTTCTGATTTCTTTGCTCCTGAGCTGTCCCCAAGTTCTCTTTTCATCTCCTTTCATCCCAAGTGGTATGGGTGAGCCTTAACAAACCATAATTAGCTCCTTTCAACTGCAAACACAAATTTTTGACATTAAGACTTCAATCATCATAACTCCTATCATTTAATCTTCAAAAACAAGTGAAATTAGCTGATTAGCACCTTAAAATATACAAAGTTTTGTGCTAATCACACCCCCCAACTTAGGTTTTGCTAGTCCCTTAGCAAAAGATTCATTCCCCAGCACAACACAATGAAAATAACACATATTCAATCCAAATCAATGATCATTCATTCAATCAATCAAAATGCAAGTAACAACATGAAAGTGAGTAAAATGGAACAATTGTGGGTTTATATTAATGTGAACGAAGTTGGAGTACAAAATGGAGTAGGTCATCAAAAAGAACAAAATAGCCTAATCTCCCCCCCCCCAACTACACAAAATCCTATACTAGCACAAGAACTCCTTACTCTCCATCACTCTCTTCCTCATAACCCTCTGATTCTTCCCCTTCCTCAGACTCCTCATCATCTTCCACAACCTCATTCACCCTGGAGGTTGAAGGTGCAGTAGGAACTTCTGGGATGGGTCTCCCAGGGAATGTGTGCATGTACATCTCCTTCATCATCACCATCATTCCCTGAACTGAGGCCTCAATCCCATGCACTGTCGTCTCTAGTGCATCAAGTCTCTTAGGGACTGAGCGTGCTGAAACAGGCTTGAATGGCATGGTGGGTGCAGTTGGTACAACGTCCTCATCAGACTCAAGCTGAGCTTGCTCCCCACGACCCATAGCCCTCCTCTTTTGGCTACTGGCCCTACCTATGGCCCCAGTCTCGGGTGGAGTGAGCTTTTCTGATGCGTAGCCCTTAACCTTAAAATGGTTACACAGTCGGGTAACCAAGCTCCCATACGGCAGGTTAGTCAATGGCTTCTCTGTGATGGCAAAGTCTTTCATAACTTCCCAAATAACAAGGGCAAAATCGATTGTTTTGCTCGACACAACAGCATCCAGAATGGCCAGCTTTTCCAGGTTTGGTTTCTTTTCTACAGCCCTTGGGAGTAGGTTATAATGAAGCAATTTGTTGAGAAGCCCATAAACATGCTTCAACCCACCACTATGAACCACTCCCTTGAATTCAGCCGAATCCTCATACATCAAATCGACATACTCCGCCTTAGTCTTAGCTCTTCCCATGTTGTAGGGATAGACTGGTGGGGAAGATGGGGGTCTCCGATAGTCTCCAAGAAGGGTGGCTATAACATCAGGGGTCACTGTAAACACCTTTCCCCTAACGTTCACTCTCAGAACTTCCCCAACAGCAACCTCAACTAATTTCAATGAACGGTAGAACTCCCTCACCAATGCCAGGTTGTAACCCTCAACCTCCTTGAACCAGAAATGCATCCCATGTCCCTCAATGATTTTCACAACGGGATGAATGGGGGAAAGGGAAATTTTATCCAAAAATCGTTCACAGGTCACACCCTTACCATCGATCAATTGGCGACGGCATCCCTCTTAGCCCTCTTCCTCTGCTCCTCTGGGTCCTCACTTGACCCTTCGCCTCCTTTCTTGCGGCTGGAGGAGACCTTGGCAGGAGGGGAACTGGGCTCCGGTCCTGGCCCTGGTCCTGCTCTCTTGGTGCGAACCATTGAGATTATCCAATGAGGGTTGTCCAAAGAAGCCGAAATCAAAGGGGGTTTTATGGATTGAGAGGGAATTGGAGAGGGTTTTGGGACCTTGGAGTGTTTTCGAGTGAGGGAGAGAGGAATAGGGCAGGAATAGAAGTGGGGAAATGAAGGGTTTAACGAGGAGTTTAAATTAAAAGCCCTAAAAAAATTTCGTGTCAGACAAATCGTACCGGTACTGAGTACCAGTACTTCGACTCCAGAAGGTTTGGCGTACCGGTACTGAGTACCGGTTGATTGATGGAAAAACGTTGTTGTATCCTAACCTCTAAACATCATCCCTAAATGTGTGTATGGCTTATAGGAATGGGTGAGTGTCACTCTCACTCGGAATGATGCAAAAGCTTAGGCAACAATGGAATGGTGATGGAAATGAATGGAATGAACAAAATGTTATGAAATGGAATGCGTGTGTGGTGAACAAAAATGCTCCCCAATCGAAAGGAGTCTTTTGTGGTCGTGTGTTTTACTTAGAAAATATTCCAAGGTCGTCTCCTCAGGGAAGGAAAGGGAGTTTTGTGAAAGTGATTTTGCAAAAGTGAAAAGAAAGTGTAAAATCTTGTATTTGTGTTTTGGTGAGTTTTGTTCAAAATGAAAATGCAAGAAAGCAAGTGTTGGCTAATCCAAAGGGTTCATTCCAATGGGAATACCAAATCAACTCAAAGCCTTCCTCCGATTGAGTATGAATGAACGATTGATTCGGGGGAAGCTAGGGACGAGATTGGTGAGTATCTAAGCATAAATCGTGACTAGGCCTACGGAATATCAAAGGCTCACCAACTCATCCACTCTCAACCCCGTCAAACCGAACCATTTGACTCTAAAGGGAGGAATGAAGAAGAGTTGAAAATGGTATTCCCAAGAGGAATTTTCCCTTGGATTAACCAACTTAAATCCTAGCTACTCATATTAAAAATGCAAGACAAGCATAATGTAGATGGACATGGAAGAGAAATGGAGATTTAAAGCATGAAACTTAACTTGAAGCAAGAAATCTAAAGCTATGAAGGAAAATATGCAATACCCATTTTAAGCTAAGAAATGAAGAAAACATGGAAGCAACAATGGTGAAAGCTAAAATGAAAGATTAAACTTGAAATGAACTTGCAGTGAATAGCATTAAATACATTAAATGAAGCTTACCAAGTTCTTACAAAGGATTACAAGTGAAATGGATGGAAGAAATGCAAAAACGAAATTACATTACACTATTCATCTTCTTCCTCAATGGAGCAAAAACTAAGCTTAGGTAGCCCCTAACTAATACAATGTGTGTGTAATGCTGAATATAATGGTGTGTGGGAGACTTCCAATTTCGTGCATGAGGCTCCCCCTTAGCTGTGTGCAGACCTCCCATCATAGGGGGGCTGAGTTGAAAGCATTGGCAGGCTAGCCTGCAACTCCCCTGGCAGCCCACTTCCCTCTCTCTTTCATTCAATGCCAAGCCTCCAAAGTCTTCAAAATGTGTAAGAGATGCCTGTAAATGTGTAAGGAAATGTTGGGCTAGGCGTGGGAGAAGTGTAGGTGGGACCCCCAAGCAAGTGGAGCAAGAAAGAAGTCGTTCTGGGCACTTATGGACGACCTACCGGTAGTGACTACCGGTAGTTATTGGCTACTGGAGTGATAACTACCGGTAGTCATTTGCTACTGGAGTGCTAACTACCGGTAGGTCTTTCCGGTAGTTGTCTGCTCTGGACCAGTTGTCGTAGAATTGGCATAACTTTTGATCCAACCATCCGATTGAGCTGAAATTTGGACACAATATAGAAGACATCCAGATCTACAACTTTGATGTTTTGAAATTTTCCTGATTCTGAGTAGATCATGGCCAAAATGGAGGCAAACCAAGGCAGTGCTTCCAAATGATGTGGCTGCTGATGCCCTTGTTCCCAAGCACCAATGCCTTATTGATTTCTTCACTTTTAAGCCTCCAATTCTTCATGTATTGTGTCTATGACTTCACCACACATCCATCATAGTTTCAAGGTTATAAAATACATGATTTAAGGTATAAAAACATGCAACATCAAAATATCAACATTATTGACAATTTTGGCTAACACTAAGTATTTAAATGCAAAAGTTGAGTTATAATGAATGGAATGAGCCCTTCAAATATGCAATATTATGCGCTCATCATCGGTACCATATGGTACCGGTACTGAATACCGGTACTGTTCTGCTTTGTCAGACAGACTCCTCCTACTGAGCATACCACCACTCCAATTCAGCTTAGGACCTTCCTAGACATTTCCTCACATTACTTGTGACTCCAACTCCCTTCCAAAAGATGTACTCCACTTAATTTCCACAATTTGATCCATCATGCCCAAGTTAAATTCAAAATTGCAAAGTGATTTAAAACTTTGATGCATTCAACATCCAAGGAATGGATTTCTATTCTTTAATTATCAAAATGAGTATCCCAAAATGTAAAAATGGATTTAAACAACACACATAGTTCTAATCCTTTCCAAATATCAAAAACTTGAGCAGTATTCCCTCATTGTTGCAAGCCCTGAGTTACTTAACAAATTTCTCAATTGATTGAACTAGGCTAACATGAGCAAAACCATAGTTTTAGATACTAGTCTAAAGTATGCACCTAAACATTGATTTTCAACTTGTGTGTGTGTGAATTAAACAAGTAATTTGAACAGTTACACAACAGGATTCACATTTGAAAAATTGGACAAATTCAGCTTCAATGCAACAACTCACCAAGGGACACTCTTAAGCAATGAAATACACTCAAGTTATCCTGGTATGCACTCCATGTGTACATGTGAGATAGAGTCTTATGTTCAAAACAAAGTGTGCCCACATGTAATCCAAAAATGAAGTTAACAAATGAAAATGAAGTGAACTTGGCATAGTCTCATGAATAGAATATTAGGGCATTAGGTAGTAAGACTAAACTCATCATTTCCTTTGAAATATGCACCTCCCAACTTCTCTAGATCACTTAGGACTTTAAGGGTTAAAATGGGGCCTTGGAGTGGTATCTAGGAAATTGAAATGAAGGATATAGGATAACAAAGAGAGTTGTTCCGAGTGAGAGACTTTTATTCTAGAAAAACACTTCCCTTTTCATGGGATTTTGATTCTCACCCCGTCACCACATTCTTCGTTTCTCTTTTTTTTTTTTTTTCAACAATTTCCTTTTCTTTTTCTCTTTATTTTCTTCTTTCACCCATTTTCTTCCTTTTCTTGGATTTTCATTCTTTTTCCATTGAACTCTTTGAGTTTCAACATCATTTATCCCTTTTGTTTGGGTTTCCACACCATACATCCTTTACTTTTGCAATCACTCATTTCTACTTTTAGGAACAACCAAGGTAAGGTATATCTTTCTTGTTTTCACAGGTTTGGTCAATTGTGTGGCATAGAAACGAATTCCAAATAAGCTCAATCACGGCACTAGGGATAATATTTGCACAAGAAAAAGGTTAAAGGCTCAAAATATTCAAAGATGTCCTAAGATCACTTCCAGGTCCGCATGGGAGGGCATTATATGTTCAAGACAAATCAGTCTACTAGCCAAATGCACTAACCAACGCGAACATAATGAGACTATTGAACAACTTGACAAAAAATATGTTCTTTGAGTAATTGTAAATTCCCTCCAAAAAGGATTTGGCACTAAAGCTCTCAAGGGTCTTTACTCGTCTCCACTACTTATGTCAAGCTTAAAAACATGAATCCAATTCGTAAATTGCCAAAATTACACATTCAAGAGTTACATACAGTTGAGTTCAAAAATCAATACCTAAATGATACTCATGCATAGGATCCACTTCCATAGAATACTCATGTGCACAAAGTTCAAAACAAAGATCAACATGTCATCAACTCACACAAGCACAACATGAAGGAATACAGATCAACAATTAGATATTTTTTTCATCAAAAATTTTCAAAAATTTCACCTATTTTTCACAATTGCAAGCAAAAATCAAAAAAATTCCAAACAACCTTGGTGTATCATACAAATGGTGCACCTCACCCCCCAACTAGAACCATGCATTGTCCTCAATTCAACAAAAAGATATAATATGCAATGGAAGACAATAAAAAAGATAAGTAGGGTAAGAGAACACCTCGCAATTGCGCTTTCGACAAAAGCACCAAGATCTGGATCTAAGAGAACCCAATCTATACAACCACATCAAGTGAGTGACATAAAATAACATTAACATAAATAAGTAAAAGTAACTGTACAGTAAAAGGAATAAACCCTAGCTAACCCTCAATCAATTCCGGGTATACCGGGTCAACTAAATCCTCCTCCACCACTTGTTCCTCGAAACCCTCAAAGAATGGCTTGAGTCTTTGGCCATTGACCTTGAATGTTTGGCCATCTTTAGGGTTTGTGATATCTACCGCTCCGTTGGGGTAGGCCGCCTCGACAAAATAGGGGCCATCCCAACGGGATCTTAATTTTCCTTGGAATACGGAGAGACGAGAATTATACAAGAGTACTTTTTGCCCGGGCTTAAATGATTTCCGTGTGATGGA
Source organism: Ilex aquifolium (assembly GCA_951799425.1). Classification (NCBI taxonomy): domain Eukaryota; kingdom Viridiplantae; phylum Streptophyta; class Magnoliopsida; order Aquifoliales; family Aquifoliaceae; genus Ilex; species Ilex aquifolium. Next base: position 22,627,873 of record OX637406.1, on the reverse strand, counting down.
ATTGTCATGAAAAACTTTAGCCCGTTCTTTTGAAATTTTTGAACTCTCATATGCATCTCTTCGGATCTCTTCCAATTCATTCAGTTCCAACTTTCTCTGCTCCCCCGCCATTCTCAAGTTAAAATTCAAAGTCTTTATGGCCCAGTAGGCCTTGTGCTCCATTTCAACTGGCAAATGGCAAGCTTTTCCATAAACCAGCCGGTAGGGAGACATACCCAAGACAGTCTTATAGGCAGTACGGTACGCCCATAAGGCATCGGTCAATCTGACTGACCAATCTTTCCTGTCTGGGTTAACCATTTTTTCTAAGATATTCTTAATCTCCCTATTGGCTAGTTCAGCTTGGCCATTGGTTTGTGGGTGGTAAGCAGTGGATACCTTGTGTGTAACGCCATATTTGAACATTAATGATGCAAATGGCCTATTACAGAAGTGGGATCCACCGTCACTGATCATTGCACGAGGCATCCCAAACCTCGAGAAAATGTTCTCTTTAAGGAATTTGACTACGACCCGGTGGTCGTTAGTCTTGGTTGGGATTGCCTCTACCCACTTGGACACGTAGTCCACCGCCAGAAGAATGTACAGATTACCAAAAGACATGGGGAATGGACCCATGAAATCGATGCCCCAGCAATCAAATATTTCTATGATAAGGATGGGGGAAATGGGCATCATATTTCTGCGGGTCACACTACCTAATCGTTGGCATCTGTCGCATGCCTTACAATATGAAACACAGTCTTTAATGAGAGAGGGCCAATAGAAACCTGACTACAAAATTTTGGCCGAGGTTTTCTTTGCCGAGAAATGTCCGCCACAAGCTTGGGAATGGCAGAATGCAAGGACGTTCCGTTGTTCATCTTCGGGCACGCATTTCCTCATGACTTGATCTGGGCAATATTTGAACAAATACGGATTGTCGAAGTAAAAATACTTCACGTCCGCCATGAATCGTCTTTCGTCCTCCAGGCTCCATTGTGGCGGTATTTGTCCTGTTGCAAGGTAATTACAAATGTCAGCATACCAAGGACAAACTGAATGGATTGAAAGTAACTGTTCATAAGGAAAAGAGTCGGGAATAGGAATATGCTCATTAGTCTCCTGCACCACCAGCCGAGATAAGTGATCCGCCACAACATTCTCAACTCCTTTTTTGTCTTTAATTGTCAAATCAAACTCTTGTAGGAGGAGGATCCACCTAATGAGTCTTGGCTTCGCATCCTGCTTAGATAACAAGTACTTTAAGGCAGAATGGTCAGTGAAGATAACAATAGGTGAACCAATGATATATGAACGGAATTTATCAAGAGCAAACACTACAGCTAGCAATTCTTTTTCAGTGGTAGTGTAATTCATTTGAGCCTTATTAAGTGTTTTGCTAGCGTAGTGTATAACATGCGGTCGATTGTCCTTCCTCTGACCAAGCACTGCGCCAACCGCGTAGTCACTCGCGTCGCACATAAGCTCGAAAGGTAGATCCCAATTGGGTGGTCGCATGATAGGAGGCGTGACAAGCATGCTTTTTAGTTTTTTAAACGATGCCTCACACTCATTCGACCACTCAAAAGGAATCTCCTTAGACAGTAAATTGGTCAGGGGTCGGGCCAATGCGCTAAAATTCTGAATGAATCGGCGATAGAAACCTGCATGGCCCAAAAATGACCGGATTCCCTTGATGGTTGTCGGCGTGGGAAGGTTGGAGATGGCCTCCACCTTGGATTTGTCAACTTCAATGCCCCTTGCCGATACTATGTGCCCCAATACAATTCCTTCCGTCACCATAAAGTGACACTTCTCCCAATTGAGCACAAGATCCTTTTCTTCACATCTCTCCAATACTCTCTCCAAGTTCTCTAAGCATCCATCAAAGGAATCACCAAACACAGAAAAATCGTCCATGAAGACCTCCAAAATTTTCTCCACCATATCGCTAAAAATCCCCATCATGCACCGCTGGAAGGTCCCCGGGGCATTGCATAATCCGAACGGCATTCGGCGATAGGCAAAGGTACCATATGGGCAGGTGAAGGTAGTCTTCTCTTGGTCCTCCAATGCGATCTCAATTTGGTTGTAGCCGGAGTACCCATCTAGGAAACAATAGAACAGGTGCCCTGCTACCCTTTCCAAGACTTGATCGAGAAAAGGCATTGGGAAATGATCTTTCCGTGTGCAAGCGTTGAGCTTCCGGTAGTCGATGCAAACTCTCCATCCGGTAATGACTCTTGTAGGTATGAGTTCATTTTCCTCATTTTCAATAACTGTGACTCCGGATTTCTTTGGGACGACTTGTGTGGGGCTTACCCATTTGCTATCCGCAATTGGGAAGATAATGCCCACATCAAGTAGCTTTAACACCTCATCCTTCACTACTTCTTTCATGCTCAGATTCAATCTCCTTTGAGGTTGTCGGGAGGTTTTAGCATCTTCCTCAAGGTAGATGTGATGGGTGCAAATTATAGGGCTGATTCCCTTGATATCTGCAATAGTCCACCCGATTGCTCCCTTGTGCTTTCTCAATACCCCCAAAAGCTTTTCTTCTTGTTCCATGGTTAGGGTAGAGCTAATGACTACCGGAAAAGTCTCATCATCGCCAAGATAAGCATATTTCAAATGTGCGGGCAATGGCTTCAATTCCAATTTTGGATTTTTCTCATCCGAAGGGAAAATTTTCTTCTCTTGTTTGGGTAGCTCTTCAAATGTGGGTATCCACCTTTCCATCCCTTTCAACTCTTCCACCTTTTCTTGATCATTAAACTTCTCCAATTCAACCAATTATTCCTCCTTGAGTTTCAACATCCCTTCTAACTCCAAATGCTCATCAATCATCGTGTCAATTCTATTGACCTCATTTGCCTCCTCGTCATCCCCTGGTTGCCTTGCCAAATTGAAGACGTTAAGTTCCAAAGTCATGTTCCCGAATGCCAATTTCATCAGACCATTCCTGCAATTTATCACTGCATTAGATGTAGCAAGGAAAGGTCGCCCAAGTATCACGGGGATTTGGGAACTAAGATTAGCAACAGGATGAGTGTCCAATACAATAAAATCGACTGGAAAATAAAACTTATCAACTTGCACCAACACATCTTCCACTATTCCCCTTGGTGTGCGGATGCTACGATCCGTAAGTTGAAGTGTGATTGAAGTAGGTTTCAACTCCTCGAGCTTGAGTTGTTGATACACGGAGTAGGGAAGGAGATTGACACTTGCTCCCAGATCAAGCAATGCTTGTTCAACCCGGAAATCTCCTATAGTGATGGCAATTGTTGGGCAACCGGGATCTTTGAATTTGGGGGGAGTGTTGGTCCTCAGAATGGAGCTCACTTGTTCCGTCAAGAATGCCTTTTTTCGGACATTTAGCCTTCGCTTTACCGTGCATAGATCTTTCAAAATTTTGGCACATGACGGTATTTGCTTGATGGCATCAAGGAGCGGGATATTGATTTTTACCTGCTTAAACATGTCTAAAATGTCAGAATAATTAGCCACCTTGACAGGTGACTTCAAACGATGGGGAAAGGGGGCAGGCATAGGAGGAAAACACAAGCTATCATCAACCACATGTTCATTTTCAATTTGCTCATTTTCTTTATCTTTACTCATCCCACCTTTTTTGGCCACACGTTCCTTGGCCTCACCCTCAATGGACTCACCCTCAATGGACTCTTCTGTTGGCAATTGTGGCTTGGGTGGAACCTTTGGCACTATGGTCTTTTCAACTTGTTTGCCACTACGAAGAGTGGTAACCGCCTTAAGGTGCTCACAACTCTCTTGGGTGGGCTCAACTGATTCAATCACATTTTGGCCCTTGGGATTTTGTTGTGGTTGAGAGGGGAATTTCCCTTTCTCTTGTTGAGACAAGCCTATGTGATTGGTGATCTTTGTGAGTTGAGCCGTAATGTCCTTATTGAAGGTGGTTTGACTTTGGATGAAGGCATGGAGCACATCTTCTAAACTCCTTTTATGAGGTGGTTGGTAGCTAGAAGAACTAGATAGGCCTTGTTGGGAGAAATTCTGTGGGGGAGGGTTGGATTGGTACCCTTGCGGATTGGCCCGTGGGTATTGGGAGCTAGAAGTTTGCCCTTGGCCTTGATGTTGGGATTGGTACTGACCTTGCTTGGGAAGTGTAGGAGAGGTGTATGTATTGGAACCAAAGGGGATGGGGTTCTCATTCCTCCAACTGAAATTAGGGTGATCACGATACCCCGAATTGTAAGTGTTGGAATTTGAAGGAAATGATTGCCTTGGTTGGTTGAAGGCATTGACTTGTTCATGATATGCTTCTCTAAGTGCCGGAATGCTCGGACACTCCGATGTGGGATGCTCGACACCACCACAAATAGAACAAGTCTCCTCGATTTTTGACACATGAGACACCTCTCGTCTCCTTTCCACCTCAAGGCTATCTACTTTCCTAGACAATTTGGAAATTTGTGAAAGTAGGTCCTCCCGGTCTTTCAAATCATATATCCCTCCCCTTTGAGATTGACCACTCACTGTCAACGTCCTAGGTACATCACTTGGATCCCTAACATCCCACGATTGTGCATTTTCAGCCAAGGTACCAAAGTAGTCAAGGGCCTCGTCAGGGTCTTTGTTCAAAAATTCACCATTGCACATCATGTCAATGAATTGTCTATGGTTTGGTGAGATTCCTTCGTAGAAGAAACTCACCAATTGCCACGATTTAAAACCATGATGTGGTATGGATTGAATCAAATCTTTATAGCGATCCCAACACTGATAGAATTGTTCATTGGGTTTTTCAGAAAAGTTTTGAATGTCTTTTTTCAAAGAAGTGGTTCTATGAACCGAAAAAAACTTTTTAAAAAAAAATGAAACTATATGGTCCCAAGATAGCATGGTCCGAGGCCCCATGGAATCAAACCAAATCTTTGCTTTACCCTCCAACGAAAAAGAGAACAATTTCATCCTTGCTATCTCTTCCATGTTGTAATTTGGGATAAAGGTTGCAACTATATCCTCATAAGACTTTAGATGACTATAAGGGTTTTCCTTCTCGACCCCATGAAATTTAGGGAGTAGTTGCAACATCCATGGTTTGATTACAAAGAGATGTGCTTGGACAGGAAGAACAAGGCATGATAGTGTGGAGCTACGGGTCGGCTGAAGGAACTCCCGCATTGTCCTTGGTGGAGGGTCAAGTTGGATATTCCCTTCATTCCTAGGTGGGGGAAATTGCACTCGTGGGTTAGGCATTCTAGGTTCGGGTAATCCCCCACCCCTTTGAGCATTTGGATTTGCACCGACATTGTCAAAGTTTCCACCCCCTTGCATGTTTGGGTTGACATCCACATTTTCAAAATTGTCACCCGCATCCTCGGGTGGGTCTTGGTCGATGTTCATGTTGGGGCCTAAGGGTTGTCTAACTAATCGGTGATAGTCGTCCCTTCCCCACATGCAACAAGATATCTATACAAATGAAATTATAAAAAAACAAGAATATGTACACGAGACAACGTACCTCAGCCCGTGATGAAGATCACGGGACTTACCTCCGTTGTTCGGAAATCACTTCCTTGATTTGACACTTGCCTTCCCCGGCAATGGCGCCAAATTGATTGAGCAAAAACAGTCATATTCCTAACCCCTAAAATACTATCCCCCAAGGTGTATGTGTGATGTATATTCAACCGGGAAGGGAGGTCACGCTCCCTTGGAATAGTGTGAAAAGAAAGGGCAATAGGAAAGGAAATAGGTCAGTGAGAATGTGATAGGTGAATGCACAAAAATGCTCCCCAATCGCAAGGAGACTTTCGTGGGTCGTCTTTTACTTGGTGGTATTCCAAGGTCGTTTCCACGGGGAAGGAAGTAAACCAATTTGAAAGTGATTTTGGGCAAAGAAAGTGTAAAATTCTTGTTGTCGGAAATTGTTTGGTGAAGTGTGTTTTGGTAAAATTAGAATGAGAGAACAAGCGTTGGCAATTCCAAGGGGTCCCTCCAATGGGTATACTATCTCAACTCAACTCACTCCTCCGATTGAGCAAGAATGAACGGTTGATTCACGGAAAGCCGAGGATGATGTTGGTGAGTGCCTAAGCATAAACCGTGACTAGGCCTACGGATTATCAAAGACTCACCGAATCATCCACCTTCAATCCGGTCAAACCGAACCATGGGACTCTAAAGGGAGGGTGTAGAAAGAGTTGAAACGATATACCCAAATGAGGATTCCCCTTGGTCTTGCCAACAAAAAGGGCTTAGCTACTCATACTTGAAATAGAAATGACAATGTAAATATAATGCATTGTATGGATGTGGAGTTTTGAAGTAACTAAGTGCAAGAAATCATAGACTAGAAGTGAATGAAATGAAAATCTATTTTATATCTATAAACATGAATACTTTGAAAGCATTAATGGTAGAACTTAAATGGGAGCATTAAACTAGCAATGACATAAGGGAAAATGACATTAATGACATTCATTGAAGATATAAAGGTTCCTACCCTTGATTACAAGACAATGCAGTAAAAGAAATGCAAAAATCACAACTTTCTCTCTCTAAAACTACTATTCATCGTCTTCTACGGCCAGAGCTTCTCTCCCTATCTGCCTCTCTCTGCTATGGAAGAATGCTGATCATTGGAGAGCTCTTTTCCTCCAAAACCGTGCTTGGTCTGCTCCTGTAGCTCCCTGAAGTGACCCCCATCAGTAGGGTGTAGCCTGGATGACCTGGACAAGGGAGTGCAGAATTCGTCTGCACACACCCAGCTCCTCCTCTTCTCTCTCTCTTCATTTAAGGCTGTAGCTCTAGAGTGCAGAGTAAGGTGTGGGCCTGATGAACAGTGTTGTGGGCTTGTCAGAGGAGTGTGGGGGCATCTATGGTGGGACGCTCGAAGTAGCTGAGCAGATCTGCAGACTCTGAGCTTGTCAGGCAAATCGTACCGGTACTTCGACTCCAGAATGTTTGGCGTACCGGTACTGAGTACCGGTACTGTTCTGCCTCCTTGTCTGAAACTTCTGATTCCTTTGCTCCTGAGCTGTCCCCAAGTTCTCTTTTCATCTCCTTTCAGCCCAAGTGGTATGGGTGGGCCTTAACAAACCATAATTAGCTCCTTTCAACTGCAAACACAAATTTTTGACGTTAAGACTTCAATCATCATAACTCCTATCATTTAATCTTCAAAAACAAGTGAAATGAGCTGATTAGCACCTTAAAATATACAAAGTTTTGTGCTAATCAAATTCCACCAAGTAAACCACGACACGCAAAAGACTCCTTGCGATTGGGGAGCACTTTTGTTCACACATTTCATTTCATACATTTTTTTCATTTCATTTTCCACCAATCCGTTGTTGCCCTATCTCTTGCATCACCCCGAGGGAGAGTGACACTCCCTTTCACACATAAGTCATATACACATGTCAAATGGTGATGTTTAGGGGTTAGGAAACAACAACGTTTTCAATCAATCAATCCTCACCTCCATCTCGTCCCTAGCTTCCCACGAATCAATCATTCATCTAGGCACCATTGGAGGAAGGTTTCGAGTTGAGTTGGGATTCCCATTGGACTGACCTCTTTGAATTAGCCAACATTTGTTTTCATTACATTTTTTTAGTAAAAACTCCAATCACCAAAACACAAACATCAAAAGATTTTACATTTTTTCTCTTTTTCACAAAATCACCTTCACACAACTTGACCTCCTTTCCTGAGGAGACGACCTTGGAATACTTTTCCAAGTAAAACACGACATTTGAAAGTCTCTCTGCACTTGGGGAGCACTTTTGATCACACACACATTTTGTACATTTCATTTCCACCATTCCGTTGCCCTTTCTTTTGACATCATTCCAAGGGAGAGTGACACTCCCCTTCACACATACACCATATAAACATTGAGGGATGATGTTTGGAGACTAGGAAAACTACAACGGAAACCATCAAGCATTTTTGGCGCCGTTGCCGGGGAAGGTTAAGCGTCGAGTTCGAAGGTGATTTGGGATGGCATAGGTAAGTCTCGTGATTTTCATTATGGGCCAAGGTATGTCGTCTCATTTGTAAATAGTTTGTTTTTGTTTGTGTTTTGTATTATGTTTCCTAATTATTATGAAAATGTATCAAATGCCCCTTATTTTGAAAATGTGTGTGAGATTTGTGATGAGTATGGGCACATCACTAGTGAGTGCCCAATAAATTATCAGGTTCAAGACTTTGCATGCGAAGGTTCAAATTCAGTTTTGGCCTACTTAAATTTTTACCCCAACCATTATGTTACAATAAGTTATCCGAGTTATGGTTGGGAGAATGAACCTTATAATTTTTCATCCAATCTCACACCACCAAATGAATTTTCCCACTATCCAACATACGAGGACTCAACAAGAATTGGAAAAAAAAAATTGTGCGAGTTTATGCAATACCAAATGGAATTCAATGTCCAAGTAGTCCAAAACCTCGATGCATTGACTAATGCTATAATTGCTATGGATGAAGAACAACATTTTGAGCATGGTCAATGTATTGAGGATGATCATACCAATGCAATGCATATTGATGTTGAACCTCCCACCACTCTAGATTGTGAAACATTTAATGAGGATATCATCCCACATGAGGCTAATGAGCCCAAGGTCATTTTGCCATCTAAGAGTGGTGTTGAGATTCACATTTCTCAACTTGGGGAGGGCATTGAAATGGAGTTAAGTGTAGAAATTTATAAAGAAAAATTTTATACTCCATTGTTGGAATTACATAAACTTACATACACCTTTGTTTGGCTGAGAATTTTTAATGATTATCTGTTGTATTGTTGGATAGATTGGTTTGGAAAGGCATTTATACACCAAAAAAAATTTAAAATCAAAAAAATCAATGGTCGCAAGCTCATATCCGAATTGAAGCCGGATTGACATGAGCCCTATTTGTTTTGTTTTCATGTACATAGTAGCTATATTTCTTTTATTCTTATATTTTTATTTTCATGTTCTTGTAGTATAGAAGTTGTTTACCTCTCCCTAATTTGGACTCAATTCATTTTAAGCATCATCGTAACAAATCTTATTAAATATCATGTGCGAGTTTAAGTTTAGGGGTGTAAACAAGTTTTTGGTAGGTTAGATGTCATAGATAGAGTGTTAAAATGTTTTGAAGTTGAGGAAAGTTGGTTTGGATGTGAATTTTTGAACTAATGAATGATTTTGCAGCAAAGGCAAAACCTTCTGGAAGGTTTATTTCCAGTGAGCAAAACCTTCCAGAAGGTTTTGATCGACCTTCCGGAAGGTTTTGCCTACTGGAATTTTCTTTGCCTCAGGCAGTAAGCAAAACCTTCTGGAAGGTTTTGATCGACCTTCTGGAAGAATTTGCCTAGAAACCTAAAAACATGGGTTTTTAGTTAGAAATTTTTGAAAAACCCTTCACATTTCCCCCAAATCTCAAGCTCCCAAGCTCTCTCCTCTCCTTCTACTCTATTCAAATCTTCAAAACACTTCCTTAATGTGTCTAAAGAAAAAAAAGGGGTTCTCATTTCCCATGTTACCTCCATTTTTCTCATTGCATGATTCCTTGTGCATTGAGGACAATGCTTGGTTCGAGTTAGGGGGTGAGGTGCACCATTCACATGTTCCACCACTTTTCGTATAGAATAAGTTGGAAATGTGAAAATTTTGAAAATTTTGGACAATTTTTGTGAAAAATATCTAATATTGAACTATATTCCCCTATCCTAATGGTTATGGGATTTGTGATCTTCATTTTGAACTTTGAATACATGAGCACATCATAGAAGTTTATCCTATGCTTGAGTATCACATATGTGTTTTCTTTCAAATTCAACCATAGTGCACCTTGAATGTGTAATTTTGACAATTTACGGATTGGATTCATATTTTAGGCTTGACATAAATAGTGGAGATGAGTAAGAACCCATGAGAGCTTTAGTGTCAATCCTTTTTGGAGGGAACTTACAATTACTCAAGGAACAATTCTTAAATTTCAAATTTGTTCAATAGTCTCATTATGCTTGTTTCGGTTAGGTGCATTTATGTAGTTGATTGACTTGTCTTGAATGCGCAATGCTCTCCTATGCTTACCTGGAAGTGATCTTAGGCCATTTTTGAAATTTTGAGCCTTAGCCTTGTTCTTGAGAAAATATTATCCCTAGTGTCGTGATTGAGCCTTAATTGAAATTCGTTTCTATGCCACACAATTGACCAAGCCAATGAAAAAAATGAAAAAATTCTACCTTACCATGGTTGTTCCTAAAGCTGAATATGAGTAATCATGAAAGAGAAGGAAGTGTGGTGTGGGAACTTCAACAAAAGGGATGAATGATGTGGATTTCAAAAATACTGAATGAAAAAGAATGAGAAATCCAAGAAAGAGGAGAGAGAAAGGGGTGAAAGAAGAAAAAACGATCAAAGAAAAAAAGAAAATGTTAAGGAAAAGAAGAAAAAGAAGAAAAATAAACAAAGAGTGAAGTGATGGTGTTATCCTAGAAATCCCATAAAAGGGAGATATTTTTGAAATAAAGGTCATGCACTCGGAACAACCCTCTTTGTTATCATATATCCTTCATTTCATTTGCCTCAATACCACCCCAAGACCCCATTATAACCTGTGAAGTCCTAAATGATCTAGAGAAGCATGGGAGATGCATACTTTTAAAGAACCAGAAAGGTTGATTTTGCTATCTAATGCCCTAGCATTCCTTTCATGAGATTATGCCAAGATTGTTTCATTTTTATGCATGTACTTCATTTTTGAATTATATGTGAGTATATTTCATTTTGAGCACAAGATTATATCTCACATATACACATGGAGAGCATGCCAGGATAATCATGGTGTAATTCATTGTTGAGAGAAATCCTTGGTGAGTTTCGCATCAAAGCTGAATTTGGATAGCTAAGTGAATGTGGATTCCGTTGAGTAAATGCTTAAATTACATATTCATTTCACACACACACGAGTTTTGAAAGGAAATGTGTAGGTGAATACTCTAGTATAACATTTAAAGCAATGATGTGATTCATGTGTGACTAGTTCGGGTGCATTGAACAAACTATTTTTGACATCCCAGGACTAGTTAGGATACGGGCATAGGTTTCAATGTTGGATATTAGGACAAGAAGTTTGTAGATACCTTCACTGAAAACCTTCACGAGACAAACCTCGTCCACTAAGGATCACCTAGGGGTTTAAAGGCTTGTTGCATATGCTAAATGCAATAGCGGAATTAAAATAGATTTATTTTTGTTTGTTTAATTTTTACATTTTGTTTGCTAGGGACTAGCAAAGCTTAAGTTGGGGGGTGTGATGGGCGCATAATATTGCATATTTAATGGCTTCATTACATGCTTTTTAACTTAACTTTGCATGTAATTACTTAGAGTTATTTAAAGTTATGAATAATGTGGAAATTTTGATGTTGCAGGTAATTATAGCGTAAATGATGACTTTTGGAACCTTGCAACTAAGTATGAATGTGTGGTGAAGACATGGACACATTAAATGAGGATCAGGAGGCTTGGAAGGTGAGGAAACCAAGAAAAATGGATTTTGGATAAAAACCTTCCGAAAGGTTTGGCCATAAACCTTCCGGAAGGTTTAGCTCACTGGTTTTTCTCATTTTTTGACATAGTACTACTGTTTTTCCAATTGTTGACCATGATCCACTTCAAATCTCAAAAAGTGAAAAACATGAAAGTTGTAGATCTGGATGTTCTCTATATTGTGTCAAACTTTCACTAAAAGTTATGGCAATTTTACTAAAAGTGGTCCTGAGCTGCTACCTTCCGGAAGGTTTAGCCTACTGGAATCGACCTTCCAGAAGGTTTTGCCCAGAATGCCCAGAACGCCTGCAACTCATGCTCCTCTTGCTTGGGGGTCCCACAATTGATTCTCCCACTTGTCCCCTGACATCCTTTACATATATACATGCCTTCTACGCCCTAGTTGAAGACTTTGGAGGCAATGGCATTAATGAGGATGGGAGAGAAGGGGGCAACCATGAGGAGTTGCAGGCTAGCCTTCTCCTAGCCTGCCAAGACCAATCAACTCACCTCCCATTGATGGGAAGCCTGCACACAGGCTAGGGGAGCCTCATGGACAAAAATGCATCATCTCTTCTCCATATATTCAGCATTCCACAACCATTTTGGGGGTGGCTACCTAAGCTTAGGAGTAGTTCAAGGAGGAAGATGATGAATAGAGGATAGAAAGTTTATGTTTTTGCATTTTCTTCTCCATTTCAGTTGTAGTAAGCTTTAAATCTCTTGTAATCCTTAATTCTTGCACCTTAATGTCATTTACTTCAAGTTTTCTTCATTTCAAGTTTTAAATTGGGTATTGAATATTTTTCTTCATAGTTCAAGTTCTCTTGCTTTAGTTCAAGTTCCATATTTCATTTCTTCATTATGTCAATTTACATTATGCATGTCTTTCCTTTTACCATGAGTAGCTAGATTTTTAGTTGGCTAATTCAAGGGAGACCTCCTCTTGGGTTTTCCATTTCAACTCATTTTATTTGCTCCTCTCGGTGTACGATGGTTCGGTTTGACTGGGTTGAGAGTGGATGTGGTTGTGAGTCTTTGATATCCCGTAGGCCTGGTCACGAGTTATGCTTGGATCCTCACCTCCATCTCGTCCCTAGCTTCCCACAAATCAATCGTTCATCTAAGCACCATTGGAGGAAGGTTTCGAGTTGAGTTGGGATTCCCATTGGACTGACCTCTTTGGATTAGCCAACACTAGTTTTCATTACATTTGTTTAGTAAAAAATCCAATCACCAAAACACAAACATCAAAAGAATTTACATTTTTTCTCTTTTTCACATAATCACCTTCACACAACTTGACCTCCTTCCCTGAGGAGACGACCTTGGAATACTTTTCCAAGTAAAACACGACATTCGAAAGTCTCTCTGCGCTTGGGGAGCACTTTTGATCACACACACATTTTGTACATTTCATTTCCACCATTCCGTTGCCCTTTCTTTTGACATCATTCCAAGGGAGAGTGACACTCCCTTTCACACATACACCATATAAACATTGAGGGATGATGTTCGGAGACTAGGAAATCTACAATGGAAACCATCAAGCATGTGCCACAATACTCAAGAAATGATAGATTTTGAATACTCTTGACGTCGTTTCTTAAACCCATTACCCATGGCCATGTTATAATCCTAATAAAGTCATTTTTGATTCCAGAAGTCATGCATGTGTATTATTTCCACATATTCATGAAAAGGGAGAATGTTGATATTGTGTTTGATGTTGTGTTAATATTTCTTCATGAGATTATGCCAAATTCCAGTTTTATTCAAATAATGTTCTTTTGATATACTACATGTGATATTACTTTCCTTTGTTAACAATATTATTATCGCATGTAAATTTTGAGTGATAGTCACTATAACGAGAGTGTATTCTTTGCTGAGCGATTTCTAGGAAATGATTAACATCGATGCTAACTCTAGTGCAACAAAGTGAAGGGTGGTGATATTTCTTAAGTGATTTTTGAAATAAAGAAATTCTTGCACGCACACATGAGTTTTTCTGAAAATATATGGAATAGTGTTACAACTAATGTGTGTTACTCTTACAGTGATCAGGGAAAGGAGGTATCCTAGCAACACAGAGGAATGGTGATTTAATTTTATCTGTGAAAAATATGAATTATTGTATCCTAACCTCTGAAGTTTGTAGGTAGCTTCACTGAAAACCTTCACGAGACAAAACTCGTCCACTAGGGATCACCTAGGGGTTTAACGGCTTGTTGCATATGCTAAATGCAATCGTGAAATCTACAAAAGTGATTTTGTTTTGTTATTTATTTTTATTACTGGGGACTAGTAATGTTTTGGTTGGGGTGTGTGATTAATCCTAAATAGTGCGTTAATAAATTAGGTTAATTGTGTTAAAGAATTAGGTTAAAATCATCAAGATAAGTAGAATTAGGGTTAGTGCGTAAATTAGGGTTAATGCATTAAAACTTGACATTTTGCAGGGTTTTGTGCGGAATTACGCAAAGTTAGGAGGAGTAAAGTGTGCAAGCTTAAATAAACAGGGGAGGCAAGTGCAAATATCACAACAATACATCAAGCAACCCAAAGCAAGAACCAGAGAATCAACATCATTCGGATGGTGGTGATGGCGTCCAGACAGTGGCTAAACCGCCTCAACTTCCTCATTTCCTCCCATTAGTCCAAAAATGCAGCAATTCACCTGATTGGCCAGTCCCATGCAAACCGCCTTAAGTGCCCCTTCCAGTTTCTATAAATAGCAGCCTCCTATTTCATTTTCAGCATTCCATCAGATTCCGTCAGAACTTCGCCAGAGAGTTCAGAGAGAGTTAGAGAGTGAGAGAAAGAGAAACAGTAGAGGGAAGCCCTGCTGAACCACTTCCAGCCAGTTTTTCTTCTACTTCTAGATTTTCGTTTATTCCTTTTTACTTGGAGGGTTGAACCTCTCCCACTTTTGTGCCCTAACCGGTAATTAGAGTGGTAGTGTTTCAGCTATTCCTCGAGGAATGATTGTTTTGTATTTTGTTTATACCCTTCGGTGAAGGGTAAACACATGTACTTACGATATTGTTTAAGTTATGAAAATGCCGATGTTCTAATTATGCTTTAATGTTATATACCTCCCTTATTAATGGATGGTTATATTTATAATATGTTCATGGTTATGAACACCGAGCGGTACCTAATGCTATATATCATACTATCTCTATTAATTATATACTTCATGCATAATACGGTGATGTACATGATTGGGATTTATGTAATAGTCGATAGATTGGTTATAAGATGGGCTAAGTTTCGGCATAGCCAATGCTTTTGATTCAATGCATAAACTGGAATCTTTTCATCAGTGAATCATCAACCTGCCAGTTGAATAACTGCAGTATTCCTCCTGAATCACTTGCATTCTGGTTTACTAGGGTTATTTAACTGATGCATGGTATTGAGACCTACCGGCTAACCTAATCAGTTGTTGTGTTATGGCTTAATATACATCAAACCTACCGGTTGACTTTCTTGTAAAATAGGGGTTAATTTGTTGTAAGGTGGCATTTCCAATAACTGAAACAATATAATGTATGTGGAATCCCCAAATTGAAGGGTACCTTTTCATTATTGCATTTCCACAGTTTAATTAAGTGTTTATTTTAAGTTGTTCTAAGCTCACACCACAAGCTATTTGATTAGCACAAAAACATTACATATAGTATATGCTATTATGCTCTTTTATACTTGCTTCTGTCGTGAAATTGGGGAGAAATGCGTTTAATCTTCTCTTTGTTGGAGTTTTGTGTAAATGCAGGTAGAAGGATGTAAATGATTCAATTTAAGCCACCATTGAATTGTTTGAAGTCAATGAAGATGAGGGGATAGTTTAAAGGAAGGCTTGGAGGGTGAAAAAACCAAGAAAAATGCAGTTTGGCTAAAAACCTTTCGGAAGGTTTTGCCTTGGTCTGCCTATTCACTGCCAAAACCTTCCGGAAGGTTTTGTCTACTGGAATGAACCTCCCGGAAGGTTTGCAAAACCTTCCGAAAGGTTTTTCTTACTGGTTTGTCATTTTAACTGTTCCTGCACAAACATTCCGAAAGGTTTGTGTCGACCTTCCGGAAGGTTTTGCCCAAATTGCCCAGACAACCTGCAACTCAAGCTCTGCCATTTGGGGGTCCCACCTACACTTCTCCAACTTGTCCCCTGAAATCCCTTACACATCTGCAGGCCTCCCCTCACCTTAGCTTGGACTTTGGAGGCATTGACATTAATGTGGAGGAGAGAGAAGAGGCAATGAAGGGGAGATGCAGGCTAGACCTATCCTAGCCTGCAAAATGCATCCAATCAGCCCCCTTTTGGTGTAAGGCCTGTCACACACCTATGGAGCTCTGTATAGACGAAAATGTATCATTTATTATAAATTATTGAGATATATTGCATTGTAGAGAGGGAAGCTCTAGGGAAAAAGACATAGTTACAGAGAGAAAGCTTAGATTTTCTTGCATTTCTTTCATCCATTTCACTTGTAATCCTCTATAAGACTTATGTAAGCTTCATTTAATGCCTTTAATGTTATTTATTACAAGCACATTGCAAGTTTAGTTCTCCATTTTGGTTTTCACCATTGTTGTAGGTAGTTTTCTTCATTTGAAGTTTTAAAATGGGTATTGAATGTTTCTAGTCTTAGTTTAAGTTTTCTTGCATTAAACTAAATTCCAATCTTCATTTATTTACAATGTCTCTTCATTACATGTATGTTCTTGCTTTAAATATGAGTAGCTAAACTTTAAGTTGGCTAATCCAAGGGAGAACTCCTCTTGGGTATGCCACTTCAACTCATTTTCATTCCTCCTCGTAGTGTACGTTGATTTGGTTTGACTGGGTTGAGTGCAGACATGGTTGTGAGTCTTTGATATGTCGTAGACTTGTCACGGGGTATGCTTGGATCCTCACCTCCATCCTAGTCCCTTGCTTCCCACGAATCAATTGAACATCTAGACACCATTGGGGGAAGGTCTCGAGCTGAGTTGGCATTCCCATTGGAATGACCCTTTCGGATTAGCCAACACTTGTTCCCATTTCAATTTCATCAAAACAAAATCACAAATCAAACTCAAACATCAAAAGATTTTTACACTTTTCTTTTTTATCACCAAAATCACCTTCAACACAATTCACCTCCTTCCCTGAGGAGGCGACCTTGGAATACGATTTCCAAGTAAAACACGACACTTGAAAGTCTCCCTGCATTTGGGGAGGACTTTTGTACACACACATACACATTTCATTCACATTCCACCATTATTCCGTTTCCCCATTTCTTGCATCATTCCGAGGGAGAATGACACTCCCCTACCCGTATAAGCCATACACACATTAAGGGATGATGTCCGAAGATTAGGGAATACAACAGAAAACATCAAGCATTTTTGGCACCGTTGCCGGGGAAGGCAAAGCGTTGAATTGAGAAGGTGATTTTCGGATGACGGAGGTAAGTCCTGTGAATTCTCATCACGGGCTAAGGTACGTCGCTCCTCGTATATACTTTTGTTTACTTGTTTTTTTATTGTAGATAGTGTTTTGTATATGGGGACGGGACGACCATAATAGATTGGTTAGACAACCCTTGGACCCCAACATGAATATTAACCATGACCTACCCGAGGATGCCGATCACAACTTTGAGGAGTTGGGTGCCAATGCTAATATCCCAAGGGGAGGAGGAGTGCAAGAACCGAAAATTCTAAACCCTAGAATGCATTTCCCCCAAGGAATGAGGTGAACAATATCCCCATTGATCCTCCGGCGAGGTCAATGTGGGATTTTCTCCAACCCACACGTAGCACCACTCCCTCATGCATTCTCTTGCCGGTCCAAGCTCATGCCTTCCTAGTTAAGCCGGGAATGTTGCAACTACTTCCTACATTCCACGGAATTGAAAAGGAAAATCCTTATTTACACATTAAGGAATTTGAGGATATAGTTGCAACCTTCATCACTAACTATTCTATGGAAGACATAGCTCGTTTGAAATTGTTTCCCTTTTCCCTTAAGGACAAAGCCAAAACATGGTTAAATTCCTTGCGGCCTCGATCCATCACCTCTTGGGCTCAAATGCTTTCTGAGTTTTTGAATAAATTTTTCCCGGTGCATAGAACCACCACTCGAAAAAAGCAAATTCAAAACTTTTCGAAAAAGCCCAATGAGCAATTTTATCACTGTTGGGATCGCTACAAGGAATTGCTCCAATCCATACCACATCATAGTTTCGAATCGTGGCAATTGGTGAGTTTCTTTTACGAAGGAATTACACCGAGCAATAGACAATTCATTGACATGATGTGTAATGGCGAGTTCTTAAACAAAGACCCCGATGAGGCCCTAGATTACTTTAGTACATTGACACAAAATGCCCAATCATGGGATATTTCAGATCCCACCAATGTACCGAGATCATCTTCGGGTAGTAATCAAGCACAAGGGGGAGGGATGTATGATTTGAGAGACCGGGAAGAGTTGCTTTCTAAAATCACCAGGTTATCAAGGAAGGTAGAAAGCCTAGAGGTCAATAGGAGACACGAGGTGTCCAATGTTTCAAAGGCCGAGGAGTTTTACTCAATCTGTGAGAGTGTGGAGCATTCCATATCGGATTGCCCCAACATTTCGGCACTTAAGGAAGTGTACCACGAGTAAGTTCATACCTTTAACCAAATGAGGCAATCATATTCTCCACACTCAAACACTTACAATGCGGGTTGAAGTAATCACCCGAACTTTAGTTGGAGAAATAAAAATCCCACTCATCATGGTTCTAATGCATTTTCACCTCCCGTGCCTCCTAAGCAAGGTCACTACTAAGGTCAAGGGCAAGCATCTAGCCCTCAATACTACCGATCTAATCCGCAAGGGTATTCACAAAACCCGCCTCCACAGAATTTCTCCCAAGGTCCACCTCCACAAAATTTTAATCAACAAGGACCATCCAACCCTTCCACATACCAACCTCCTCACAAAAGGAGTTTGGAGGATGTGGTTCATTCCTTCATTCAAAGCCAAACCTCCATCAACAATCAAAATGCCGCAGCTTTTAATGACATTCGGACTCAACTCACTAAGTTGACCAATTCCATGAGGCATCACAACAAGAGAAGGGGAAATTCCCCGCTCAACCCCAAGAAAACCCTAGACGCCAACATATTATTGAGTCGTCCTAACCCAATAGTGAGAGTTGTGAGCAACTCAAAGCGGTCACCACCCTTCGAAGTGGCAAGCAAATTGATAAGACCATAGTGCCAAAAGTCTCCCAATGCCACATTGCCATTAGAGAAAGAGACTAAGGATGACACCGAGGGGGGGTGAGGTGAGTGAGAAAGAAAAGAATGTTGATGAAAGTGTTCATGTATCCCCCGTTCTCCCCTTTTTCCTAATCGTTTGAAGCCACCCGTCAAGGTGGCTAATTATTCTGATATAATTAAGATGTTTAAGCAGGTAAAGATCAATATTCCACTCCTCGATGCCATTAAGCAAATCCCATCTTGTGTCAAGATCTTGAAGGACTTGTGTACTGTGAAGCGGAGACTAAATGTGCACAAGAAGGCATTCCTCACTGAGCAAGTGAGCTCAATCTTGAGGACTAACACCCCACCAAAGTTCAAGGATCCCAGATGCCCTACTATTGCTATCACGATCGGGAATTGCCGGGTGGAGCAACCTCTTCTTGATTTGGGAGCAAGTGTCAACCTCCCACCTTACTCGGTGTACCAACAACTCCAGCTCGAAGAGTTGAAGCCGACTCCAATCACTCTTCAACTGGCGGATCGTAGCGTCCGAACACCGAGGGGAGTAGTTGATGATGTTTTAGTTCAAGTCGATAAGTTTTACTTTCCTGTTGATTTTATTGTGCTTGACACTCACCCGGTTGCAAACCTTAGCTCCCAAATCCCTGTAATACTTGGTAGAATTTTTCTAGCCACATCTAATGCTGTGATTAATTGCAGGAATGGTCTCATGAAGCTTTCATTTGGGAACATGACCATGGATCTCAATGTTTTCAACTTGTCCAAGCAACCGGGGGATGATGAGGAGGTGCATGAAGTCAATAGGATTGACACCTTGGTGAAGGAACACATGGGGCTGTTGGACATGTTGAAAGTAGAGGAGGAGATTGTTGATATTGAGGATGTTGATGAGCAAGAGGAGTCGGAGAGCTTGAAAGGGGTATAAAAGTGGACCCCTACATTTAAGAAGCTTCCGCACCAAGATAAGAAGATTTTTCCATCAAATGAGCAAAAACCCATATTGGAATTGAAGCCATTACCATCCCATCTTAAGTATGCATATCTTGGGGATGACAAGACCTTTCCAGTGGTGATTAGCTCAACACTGGAGGAGAAGCAAGAACAGGATCTCTTGAAAGTGTTGAGGAGGCATAAGGGAGCGATTAGTTGGACAATTGCCGACATCAAGGGGATAAGCCCCCTCATTTGCACAAACCGCATTTACCTTGAGGATGAATCCAAGCCTTCCCGACAACCACAAAGAATATTGAATCCAATTATGAAGGATGTGGTGAGGGACGAGGTACTTAAACTACTTGATGTGGGCATCATCTTCCCGATTGCCGACAGTAAATGGGTGAGTCCCACTCAAGTGGTACCGAAGAAATCGGGGGTCACTGTGTAGCAAATGAGGATAATGAGTTGATTCTGACTAGGGTGATAACCGGATGGAGAGTACGCATTGACTATCGAAAGCTCAAACTGTGCACAAGAAATGATCACTTCCCTTTGCCATTCCTTGACCAAGTGTTAGAAAGAGTAGCCGGACACTTATTCTATTGTTTCTTGGATGGATACTCTAGCTACAATCAAATCGAGATTTCATTGGAAGATCAAGAGAAGACCACCTTCACTTGTCCCTACGGTACCTTTGCCTATCGTCACATGCCCTTTAGGTTGTGCAATGCCCCTGGAAATTTTCAACATTGCATGATGGGGATTTTCAGTGATATGGTGGAGAAGATTGTAGAGGTGTTTATGGATGACTTCCCAGTGTTTGGGGATTCCTTCAATGGATGTTTGGAGAATTTGGAGAGAGTTCTCGAGAGATGCGAGGAGAAGAACTTAGTCTTGAATTGGGAGAAGTGTCACTTCATGGTGACACAAGGAATTGTTCTTGGGCATATCGTCTCGGCGAAGGGGATCGAAGTGGAAAAATCAAAGGTTGAGGCCATTTTCAACCTCCCTACACCGAAGGTCATAAAGGATATTAGGTCGTTTATGGGCCATGCCGACTTTTATCATCGTTTTATTAAAGACTTTAGTGCATTGGCCTGAACTTTGACCAATTTACTATCTAAGGATGTCCCATTCGAGTGGTCGGATAATTGTGAGGCATCTTTTACAAAACTCAAAAGCATGCTTACTACACCTCTGATTATGCGACCACCAAAGTGGGATTTACCTTTTGAGCTTATGTGCGACGCGACTAATTATGCGGTCGGCGCAGTGCTCGGTCAAAGGGAGGATAAGATACCTTATGTAATATACTACGCTAGCAAAACACTTAATGAAGCTCAAATGAACTATACCACCATAGAAAAAGAGTTGCTAGCAGTAGTATTTGCATCGGATAAATTCTGGTCCTACATCATTGGTTCACCGATAGTAGTCTATAATGATCACTCTGCTTTGAAGTATTTGTTGTCTAAGTAGGATGCCAAACCGAGACTCTTTAGGTGGATCCTCCAACTCCAAGAGTTCAATTTGACAATCAAAGATAAGAAGGGAGTGGAGAACGTGGTGGCGGATCATTTGTCCCGACTGGTGGTGCAAGAGGCCGATGAGCACATTCCTATCCCTGATTTTTTCCCTGATGAGCAATTACTGTCGATTCATTCTGTTTTTCCCTGGTATGCTGACATATGTAATTATCTTGCAACAGGACAAATACCAACGCACTGGAGCCCGGAGGATCGAAGAAGGTTTATGGCGGATGTGAAGTACTTTTACTTCGACAACCCGTACCAGTTCAAGTACTGCCCTGACCAAGTCATGAGGAGATGCGTACCAGAAAATGAACAACGGGAAGTCCTTGCATTTTGCCATTCGGA
Organism: Ilex aquifolium; assembly: GCA_951799425.1. NCBI lineage: Eukaryota > Viridiplantae > Streptophyta > Magnoliopsida > Aquifoliales > Aquifoliaceae > Ilex > Ilex aquifolium. The sequence goes on along the minus strand of OX637406.1, from coordinate 22,606,272 downwards.
AGTGTGCGGTGGTCATTTCTCTACAAAGAAGACTTCGGCAAAAATTCTACAGTCAGGTTTTTACTGGCCCTCTCTGATAAAAGATTGTATCTCTTTCTGTAAAGAATGTGATAGGTGCCAACGTTTGGGTAGCGTGACCCGAAGGAACATGACGTCCCTCTCCCCTGTACTTGTTATCGAGATATTTGATTGTTGGGGCATCGACTTCATGGGTCCCTTCCCTGGGTCGTTTGGCTACCTATACATTCTGCTGGCAATGGACTACGTGTCCAAATAGGTGGAGGCTATCCCAACCAGGACCAATGACCACTGGGTCGTGGTGAAGTTTCTCAAGGAGAACATTTTTTTGAGTTTCGGGATGCCTCACGCTATGATAAGCGATGGTGGGTCACATTTATGTAATAGGCCATTTGCATCCTTAAGGCATAAGTATGGCGTCACACACAAGGTGTCCACCGCATATCACCCACAGACCAATGGCCAAGCCGAGTTGGCCAATAGGGAGATTAAAAATATCTTAGAGAAAATGGTGAACCCGAATAGAAAAGATTGGTCATGTAGACTGACCGATGCCCTATGGGCTTACTTCACTACCTATAAGACTGTCTTTGGTATGTCTCCCTACAGGCTCGTCTATGGCAAGGCTTGCCATTTTCCAATTGAAATGGAACACAAGACCTATTGGGCCATAAAGACTTTGAACTTCAACATGAGAATGGCTGGAGAGAATAGGAAGTTAGAAATGAATGAATTGGAAGAGATTCGAAAAGATGAGAATGAGATCTCCAAAATTTCAAAAGAGCGGGTTAAGATCTTTCATGACAAATCCATTGTGAGGAAGTCATTTGAGCCCGGCCAAAAAGTGCTCTTATACAACTCTCGTCTCTCAATCTTTCAAGGTAAACTCCGATCCCGTTGGGATGGCCTCTATCTTGTCAAGGTGGCCTACCCCAATGGAGCAATGGAAGTCACAAACCCCGAGGATGGCAGGACATTCAAGGTCAATGGCCAAAGACTAAAGCCATTTTTCGAGGGTTTTGAAGGACAAGGAGTGGAGGAGGATTTAGTGGATCTGGTTTACCCGAACTTATTGGAGGATTGACTTTTCTTATGATCTTTAGTGTATAGTTACTTTTACTTACTTTAGCTGTTTATGTTTACTTACTTTAAATTCGTGTATAGTGTTGTTTTCTTAGTTGCAGATATTGGTGTTTTTGTCAAAAACTCAATTGTGATGTGTTCTCTAACCCTAATCATCTTTTTACAGTCCTTCATTGCATATCATATCTTTTTTGTTGCATTGAGGGCAATGCATGAATCAAGTTGGGGGGTGAGGTGCACCATTTGTATGATACACCAATGTTTGTGAAAATTTTTGTTGATAATCCAAATTTTTAGTGGTGAAAAATTCACCTTTCACATATCATACATATTTTTGTTCACAATAGTTACAAATTATGTGAAAATTTTGAAATTTTTTGAGAAAATATCTGAATGTTGATGTGTATTCCCTTATTAAGAGTGCTATGGGTTGTTGACATGTTGATCTTTGTGTTTAATTGTGAATATATGAGCACATTATAGAAGTTCATCCTATGCTTGAGTATCACATATGTGTTTGTTTTTGAACTCACCAATATGTACACCTTGAATGCGTAATTTTGACAATTTACGGATTGAGTTCACATTTTAGTGCTTGACATGAATAGTAGAGATGAGTAAGAACCCATGAGAGCTTTAGTGCCAATCCTTGTTAGAGGGGACTTACATTTACTCAAGGAACAATTCTTCAAACTTCAAATTTGTTCAATAATCTCATTATGCTTGTTTCGGTTAGGTGCATTTGTGTAGTTGATTGACTTGTCTTGAAATGCATAATGCTTCCCCATGCTTATCTAGAGGTGATCTTAGGCCATCGTTGATTTATTTTGAGCCTTAGCCCTTTTTCTTGTGAAAGTTTATCTCTAGTGCCATGATTGAGCCTTAAGTGTAAATTCGTTTCCATACCACACAATTGACCAAGCCAGTGCAAAATGATAAAAATCTACCTCACCTTGTTTGTTCCTAGAGCTGAATATGAGTGATCATAAAATAGAAGGAAGTATGGTGTGGAAACTCAAACAAAAGGGATGAATGAGGTTGAAACTCAAAGAGTTGAAGGGAAAAGAATGAAAATCCAAGAAAAGGAGAAAAATGGGTGAGAAGAAGAATGAATGATCAAAAGAAAAGGAAAATGTTAAGGAAAAGAAAGAAAATAAATAAAGAGTGAAGTGATGGTGTAGACTGAAAATCCCATAAAAAGGGATATCCTTTTGAAATAAATGTCATGCACTCGGAACAACCCTCTTTGTTATCCTCTGTCCTTCATATCATTTGCCTCAATATCACCCCAAGGCCCCATTATAACCCATGAAAGTCCTAAATGATCTAGAGAAGCATGGGAGATGCATACTTTTAAAGGAAAAGAGAAGTTGGTTTGCTATCTAATTTCCTAGCATTCCTTTCATGAGATTATGCCAAGGTTGTTTCATTTTCATGCATGAACTTCATTTTTGGATTATATGTGAGTATATTTCGTTTTGTGCACATGAATCTATCTCAGATATACACATGGAGAGCATGTCAGGATAACTAGAGTGTGACTCATTGTTGAGAGACACCCTTGGTGAGGTTGCATCAAAGCTTAAGTTGGATAGTCAAGTGAATGTGAACCCCATTGTGTAAACGCTAAAATTGCATGTTCATTTGCTCACACACACGAGTTTAAAAATGAATGTATAGGTGCATACTCTAGACTAGCATTTAAAGCCATGGTGTTGCTCATGTGTGCTTGGTTCGGACATTTGAACAATGTGTTAGGAAGCCCTATGCTTAGAGGATAGGGGAATATTGCTCAACTTTCGATATTTGATAAGATTTAGGAATGCCCTTGCTATTTAAATTTATAGTTTGCATTTTGTGTATTCATTTTGGTAGTTTAAACTAGAAATCCATGTTTTGTAGGTTGAAAACATCAAAATCATAAATCATGTTGCAATTTCGGAAATGACTTTGGGCATGATCAACCAATTGTGGTTCATATGGGTGGCTTAAGTTTTTGGTAGGTTAGATATCCTAGAAAGGGTATTGAATTGTGTTGGAGTTGAGGGAAGTTGGAGTGGATGTGAATTTTTTAACAAAGGAATGGTTTTGCAGCAAAGGTAAAACCTTCCGGAAGGTTTGTATAAACCTTCCGGAATGTTTTGATCAACCTTCCGAAAGGTTTTGCCTACTGGAATTTTCGCCTCAAGCAGTAAGCAAAACTTCCGAAAGGTTTTGATCGACCTTCCGGAAAGTTTTGATCGACTTTCCGGAAGGTTTTGCCCAAAAACCTAAAAACGAGGGTTTTAAGTTCGATTTCTTTTAGAAACCCTTCATATTTCCCTTCAAGCTTGAGATTCAAAACCCTCTCCCTTCCTTCTACTCTCCTCTAATCTTCAAAACACCTCACCCAACCATAATTTTCTCACTTTTCTCTTGATTAGGGTTTAGTTTGAAGTTGTTCTAGCCGAAAATATTGGGTGTTCTCCACAAACCCTAATTCCTCATTTTTTCCCAAATTTCCCAAGATCATCTTGATCCTTTTGCAAACCCTTCAACTCTTTTGCTATGGCTCGTGGAAATGTGATGTCTATGGAGGTGTTTGAGCCTATGGGGAGCTTCTTGGTGTGGTTGTTGACATTTGTGGGGTTAAGGGCACTGTTGATACTCATGGCCCGCATGAAAGGGACGGGCCCCGAGTCTCCTCCACCTACAGGCCCAAGTGGTCAAGAGAGAGAGGAGAGGCGAACCAAGGCTAAGCACGATGCCCGGAGATAGAGAATAGAGGAGAAGGGTGTCACATGTGAGAGATACGTGGATAGGGTTTCTCTTGGACCTAGGAATGAGGTTGTGAGAGTGATCGAGGCTCGTGGATTGAATGTGTGGTTTGAGGAGGTCAAGGGATACAACCTAGGGATGTGTCGAGAATTTTACCAGAAGTTGTCTATTTTTGGTGAGGATGGGAGTAGGTTGAGGACGAATGTAAGGGGAAAAACCTTTGAGGTGACCCCTGCCACTATTGCTACAGTGATATGATACGAGAGGCCTCCCCCGACTACCCCAATCTACCCACACAACATGGATAGGGGTAGGACTCTCACTGAATATGTGGCCCCCACCTATGAGGACCCGACCACGTTCAAAGGAACACCGTTGGTCAGGGGCCCCAAGCATACTTACAGGGTTATGAACAAGGTGCTACACTACAACCTTATGCCCCGGGGTTCGGAGAAGAACCCGAACATTGAGAAGTTGGCTATCCTCCATGCATTTATGACAGGGGTAGCCATAGATGTGGCTTATTTGATTTGGGAGGAGATGCGGGAGTTTCCCAAGGCCGCAACACCGAAGGCAAATCTCCCCTTTGGCAGCCTTGTCACCAAGTTGTGCGATCACACCAAGGTGAAGCACTACGCACACGACACTCTTCTTCCCCTAGAGACTAGAGCCATTGGGAAGTCCAGCAGCAGCAAGAGGGCTGCTAGGACTGGGGGAGAACGACCCAGGGCTCTGAGGCCAGAGCCGTCAGCAGCCGGACCATCATCATCAGCACCACCACCTCCTGCACCTGCTCCTGCCCGCACTACATCACAGCGCATGGACACACTGGAGTCCACCATGCATGGGCTGTCGATCATGGTGACGCGGCTCTTTCAGCACACATTCCCGGGTGAGCCCATCCCCGGAGGACCCCCACCACTAGCAGCTAGATCGTCAGCTTTAGTGTCAGTTCCCTCCATGACTGTTGAGGTGGATGACAACGACGACGAGGATGAGGAGTCCGAGTCCGAGGAGTCTGAGGCTGAGGACGAGGATGCTTTTGATGAGGAGGATGATTGAGGACTTTTGTTTTTTGTTTTGAATTTTGGTTGTACATAGCTAGGGTTTTTGTGTCGGCCAGTAGAAGCATCTTTAGGTTTTGGCCTTCTTGTTTGAAACTTGGACCCATTGTAAAGAAATTTTGGAAATGATCGATGAAATACCACATTTTTCTTGTTTATCATTGTCCAAAGCCATTTATTTAATTGCAATATGATTTATGCATTTTAAGTGTTTGGATGTTTACGTGTATGTATGTATGGATTTTGTTTTAATTTATAGCTAGTGGTTTAAATTAAATGTTTGATAGGGACTAGCAAAGCTCAAGTTGGGGGGTGTGATTAGCACAAAAACATTACATATATTATATGTTATTATGCCCTTTTATACTTGCTTCTGTCGTGAAATTGGGGAGAAATGCGTTTAATCTTCTCTTTGTTGGAGTTTTGTGTAAATGAAGGTAGAAGGATGTAAATGATTCAATTGAAGCCCCCATTGAATTGTTTGAATTCAATGAAGATGAGGGTGTAGCTTAAAGGAAGGCTTGGAGGGTGAAAAAATCAAGAAAAATGCAGTTTGGGTGAAAATCTTACGGAAGGTTTGGCTAAAAACCTTCAGGAAGGTTTTGCCTTGGTCTGCCTATTCACTGCCAAAACCTTCCGGAAGGTTATGTCTACTGGAATGAACCTTCCAGAAGGTTTTGCTTACTGGTTTTCCATTTTAACTGTTCCTGCACAAACCTTCCGAAGGTTTGTGTCGACCTTCCGGAAGGTTTTGCCTAGATTGCCCAGACAGCCTGCAACTCAAGCTCTGCCATTTGGGGGTCCCACCTACACTTCTCCAACTTGTTCCCTGACATCCCTTACACATCTACAGGCCTCCCCTCACCTTAGCTTGGACTTTGGAGGCATTGACATTAATGTGGAGGAGAGAGAAGAGGCAATGCAGGGGAGATGCAGGCTAGACCTGTCCTAGCCTGCAAAATGCATCCAATCAGCCCCCTTTTGGTGTAAGGCCTGTCACACACCTATGGAGCTCTCTATGGACAAAAATGTATCATTCATTATGAATTATTGAGATATATTGCATTGTAGAGTGGGAAGCTCTAGGGAAAAAGACATAGAGAGAGAAAGCTTAGATTTTCTTGCATTTCTTTCATCCATTTCACTTGTAATCCTCTGTAAGACTTATGTAAGCTTCATTTAATGCCTTTAATGTCATTTATTAAAAGCACATTGCAAGTTTAGTTCTCTATTTTGGTTTTCACCATTGTTGCAGGTAGTTTTCTTCATTTCAAGTTTTAAAATGGGTACTGAATGTTTCTAGTCTTAGTTTAAGTTTTCTTGCATTAAACTAAATTCCAATCTTCATTTATTTACAATGTCTCTTCATTACATGTATGTTCTTGCTTTAAATATGAGTAACGAAACTTTAAGTTGCCTAATCCAAGGGAGAACTCCTCTTGGGTATGTCACTTCAACTCATTTCCATTCCTCCTCGTAGTGTACGTTGATTCGGTTTGACTTGGTTGAGTGCGGACATGGTTGTGAGTCTTTGATATCCCGTAGACTTGTCACGGGGTATGCTTGGATCCTCACCTCCATCCTAGTCCCTCGCTTCCCACGAATCAATCGAACATCTAGACACCATTAGGGGAATGACCCCTTCGAATTAGCCAACACTTGTTCCCATTTCAATTTCATCAAAACACAATCACAAACCAAACTCAAACATCAAAAGATTTTTACACTTTTCTTTTTTATCACCAAAATCACCTTCAACACAATTCACCTCCTTCCCTGAGGAGACGACCTTGGAATACGATTTCCAAGTAAAACACGACACTCGAAAGTCTCCCTGCGCTTGGGGAGCACTTTTGTACACACACACACACACACATTTCATTCACATTCCACCATTATTCTGTTTCCCCATTTCTTGCATCATTCCGAGGGAGAGTGACACTCCCCTACCCATATAAGCCATACACACATTAAGGGATGATGTCTAAAGATTAGGAAATACAACGGAAAACATCAAGCACTATTCCATTACATTCTGTATCTGTAACAACTTCACCATTTCTATTTTTAATTCCAATATTTAGCTCCCTGTGGGTTCGACCTCAGACTTAAACCGAGAATTATATTGCAATTTGACCACTTATACATGGGTGTACAACACTATTCAGGTCAGATCAATATAATTAACATTTTGATTTTTATGGGATATTTTCATATGCTCGCATCTCATAGTTAGCTTATGATGAATTGGAAATAACAAATGTACTTTACATTGCATATACATGGGTTGCACTACATTCATGGGCATTGGCATGAGTGTGAGTGTGTGGGTTCATGGGTTGGTCAATCACCACATGGTGAGTAGATGGGTGGACTTGAGAAGTTTGGATCAAGGTCCAATGAAGTCGCACGAAACATTGCATAGAAAACTTGTGTCAGGTATATCAAGAATGGATAGATTATCCCTTGGGTACAAGGCCCGGTTACTTAGTTCACTCACTTGAACGGTGGTGCAATTCCAAAAAAATGTGTCAGTGTACTCGGAGCAGAAGGTGTGATCCCCTCAAATGCTGTGTCGGTTTGGTAGACCATTGATGTGATGCCCAAAAAATACTTGCCCAATAAAGACACAAGAGTTGATGAATGGTCATTTGATGCGTAGCATCAATAACAAGGGCTTGGAATGCCCAGTTCAAGTCATGGCATAGTATCATGTGTTGTGTATGGGAACACAAGAGGATGTTCAGAGTTTGGACATTCATTCATAAAAAATCATTCATGATTGGTATGTTTGGCATCATATATATGTTGCTTAGAATATATGTTTGATGTGTTGATGTGCATTCACACCATATGCATTCAAATTGGGTAGTATTCTCCATAAGAGATGCCCTACTGGGCTTTGGCTCACTCTTTATGGGGATAAATTTTTTAAGTATTGGACGAGCTTACGCTGAAGGCCCTCCTACAGGCCCGCTTTGAGAATAGAGCCAGATTGTGGCTCTTGATTTCAAATCGAAGACCCTTGTACAAATATTACCTTTTTTACCTTGTACATTTTGTGCTTAAAACCTTGTATTTTGATAAAGAATTGTAAGGGTATTTTGTATTTGAGCATGTAATATTAGTATGAGTGGATGTTGTATGAGTTGTATAGTTAAAAGTTGAACTTTGGAAAATTTAGGAAAATCTGGGCTCTAGGTACCGGTACCAAGTCTTATAGGTACTAGTACCTGGCTTTCTAAAGGCCCAGGTATCAGTACTCCTTATCAAAGGTACTGGTACCTCTTCCCAAAATTTGATTTTTGAACTTTAACGCTTCCGAGCCTTTATATCTTGAACTCTTTTCTTTGGATGATGTAAATGGTTTAATTTTGATTCCTAGACTTGGGATGTGGACCTTAGAATGGTCGTATGATTAATATATGCATATGTTTTGTATTATGTAGAGCTCTCGTACAAAGGTGACTCTGCCCAAATTTCATTTTTTTTATGATTTCGGTGAATGGGGTATAACGACGTGGTATCGGGTTACACGATACTCACGAGTATTTTTGCGGGTTAATGGGTGATCAACGGGTTGAGAAAAGACCCCCAGATTTTGGGGTCCCACAGCTTGGTATCAGAGCAAAAGTATTTGGTCTTATATGGGCCTTGTGGGAAGTGAGTTTATCATCTTCTGTTGTAAGCGTGAAAAAGGTTTAAGCTCAATGGTGTAGTTTAGGCTCTAATAACCGTCACAACTTATCAGAGCTTAGGTTCTTGATTACCTTGGGGCTTGAGGGTAGACTAGGTAAAGCACCACCACCCGTTTTTGATCAACAAGCCTTCATAGAGGCTATGGGTACTATGGCTGCAAGCCTAGCGCAGGCAAATGCTAATATGAGCAAAGGGGCTCAAGCCATCTACAGGAGCTTAAGTCCCATAAGCCACCAACATTCATGGAAGAAGTAGAGGACATCCAACCCACATGAATCGCAGGGGCAGGGCCAAGGACGTCTAGGCCAAGGCCAAGGTCAATCCTCCCAAGGTGGAAGAAATGTTAGGACTACCTATCAGGCGGGTGATGAGCGTATAATATTGCATATTTGAAGGGCTCATTACATGCATTATAACTCAACTTTTGCATTTAAATACTTAGTGTTAGCCAAAATTGTCAATAATGTTGATATTTTGATGTTGCATGTTTTTATACCTTAAATCATGTATTTTATAACCTTGCAACTATGATGGTTGTGTGGTGAAGGCATAGACACAATACATGAAGAATTGGAGGCTTAAAAGTGAAGAAATCAATAAGGCATTGGTGCTTGGGAACAAGGGCATCAGCAGCCACATCATTTGGAAGCACTGCCTTGGTTTTCCTCCATTTTTGCCATGATATACTCAGAATCAGGAAAAGTTAAAAACATGAAAGTTGTAGATCTGGATGTCTTCTATATTGTGTCCAAATTTCAGCCCAATCCAACGGTTGGATCAAACGTTATGGCGATTATACCAAAACTGGTCCAGCGAAGCCAGATACCGCATTACTACCGGTAGCCGATTGCTTCTGGAGTTGCTGCTACCGCCGAGCTACCGGTAGCTGATTGCCCAGAACGACTTCTTTCTTGCTCCACTTGCTTGGGGGTCCCACCTACACTTCTCCCATGCCTAGCCTGACATTTTATCCCTACAACCATGCCTCCCTTACACAAATGGAAGACTTTGGAGGCTTGGCATTGAATGAAGAGGAGGGAGAAGTGGGCTGCCATATGGGGTTGCAGGCTAGCCTGTCAAGACCCATCCATTCAGCCCTCTCTTGATGGGAGCTCGTCCACACAGCTAGGGGGGAGCCTCATGCACGAAATTGGAAGTCTCCCACACACCATTATATTCAGCATTACACATTGGATGGGGGGTTGGCTACCTAAGCTTAGAGTAGTTTTAGTGAGGAAGAAGATGAATAGTAAAGTTGTGATTTTTACATGTTCTTCCATCCATTTCTCTTGTAACCTCTTGTAAGGATATTGTAAGCTTCCTTTACTGTCTTTAATGCCATTTATTAGAAGTACATTTCAAGTTTAGCCTTGCACTTTACATTTCACCATTGTTATGCTTTCAAGTTCTTCATTTTCATGCTTTAAATTGGGTATTGTATTTCCTTCTTCTTACTTTAAGATTTCTTGCATCTAGTTAAGTTTTAATCTTCTTTTCCTTTACTTGTCTATTTACATTATGCTTGGCTTTCTTTTATGAATGACTAGTTAGATTTAAGTTGGGTAATCCAAGGGAGACCTTCTCTTGGGGATTCCATTTCAACTCTTCTCCTTCCTCCTCTCGGTGTACGGTGGTTCGGTTTGACGGGGTTGAGAGTGGACGAGTTAGTGAGCCTTTGATATTCCATAGGCCTAGTCACGGTTTATGCTTAGATACTCACCAATCTTGTCCCTAGCTTCCCCCGAATCAATCGTTCACCTATGCACCATTGGAAGAAGATTTCGAGTTGAGTTGGAATTCCCATTAGAATGACCTCTTTGGATTAGCCAACACTTGCTTTCTTGCATTTTCATTTTGAACAAAACTCAACAAAACACAAATACAAGATTTTACACTTTCTTTTCTCTTTTTGCAAAATCACTTTCACAAAACTCCCTTTCCTTCCCTGAGGAGACGACCTTGGAATACTTTTCCAAGTAAAACACCGACAACAAGAGACTCCTTACGATTGGGGAGCACTTTTGTTCACACGCATTCCATTCCACATTTCATTCCATACATTTTGTTCATTCCACATTTCCATTCACATTTGTTGTTGCTCCTATATCTCTTGCATTATCCAGAGGGAGAGTGACACTCCCCCATCACTATAAGCCACATACACACATTGAGGGTGAGGGTGATGTTACGAGGTTAGGAACGACGTAATTACTAATCAATCAGCGGGCCAAAAGACGTGTTACAAATGTCCACAGCCAGGCCACTTGAGGAAAGAATTGTCCACTGAGGCAGAACTCGTAGAGTTTCGAGACTCCTCAGTCTCAGTCGTCAGTAAGGCTCCCAAAGGCATTCTTTGTTCCTCCCTATTCCACCGGAGACTAGGGTAATCAGTTCCAGCTCCAGGGTGCTGCACAAGCCCTTAATACTTCGCGTATGGGGACTCCAGAATCAGGTCAGATGGGCCAGCATGTGGACCAAGGCCATGGATAGAACTTTCAGGCAAAAACTTCTGGGACCCAGGAAACAGTCTTCGCCGCCACACCGTAGACCGAACCGATGGATTAGTCGGCGATTTAGGGTACATCCCTTACTTACTCGCTTATGGGTGCGAGTTTTATTTGATTTGGGTACATCACATACCTTCATCTTCACATCTTTTGTGCATGAATTAGGTTTAGAAAAAAAAAATGAAAATCCTAGAAGAACCCTTATAGGTGAATTCTCCCTTAGAAGTTAGGGTTTTCATTAATAAGATATGTCTGGGATATAAATTAAACATCTCGGGGATTCAACTCACTGTGGACCTTAGAGTTATGGACATGTCGAAGTTTGACGTCATCCTTGGGATGAATTTGTTGGCGGCACAATGAGTCATCATCGATTGTGATCGGAAGAGGGTCACTACTTATACACCAGAGGGTGTTTGTTTCAAGTTTCAGGGTGAAATGCACAATGCTTTACCCCAAGCTGTGTATGATTCTTGTTGGCATGGATAGTTGATGGATTGGCTTACAAGCCTTACACTTGGTAACGAGGTGAGACAGAAATTGGGTCTACCTCGGGTAGTTTGAGAGTATGCGGATGCCTTCCCAGACGAGTTACCGGGATTGCCTCCACATCGGGATGTAGACTTCATCATTAAGTTACAACCTGGTGCATCCCCTATTTCTATACACCACATAGGATGGTACCTGCGGAGTTGCAAGAACTCAAGATCCAGTTGCAAGAATTATTAGACAAAGGTTTTATTAGACTGAGTACCTCACCTTGGGGTGCTCCGGTACTATTTGCCAACAAAAAGTATAGGACCCTTAGGCTATGTATTAACTACCGACAGTTAAATCAGGTCACTATCAAGAATAAATATCCATTGTTGAGGATCGATGATCTTTTTGATCAACTGAGAGGGGCACAGGTTTACTCCAAGATAGATCCGCGACCGGGATACCATCAGTTGAGGATTAGGGAGTCCGGTATCTCTAAGAAAGTATTTAGGACGTGATACGAGAATTTTAAGTTCACCATTATGCCCTTTGGTTTGACGAATGCCCCAACGGCATTTATGGATCTCATGCACAGGGTGTTCCAACCCTATCTTGACCAGTTTGTCATAATCTTTGTTGATGACATTCTGATCTAATCCAAGTTTGAGGAGGAGTATGAGGGTCACTTGAGGATCGTTCTCTAGACCTTGAGAGACCATCAATTGTATGCCAAGTTCAGCAAGTGTGAGTTTTGGCTAAAGGAAGTTAAGTTTTTGGGCCGCGTTATGTCCGCTACGGGTGTATCAGTTGACCTGAAAAAGGCTGAGGCAGCAATGGATTGGGAAAGGCCAAAGTCGGTGTTCGAGATACGTATTTTCATAGGATTGGCAGGGTATTACTGGCAATTTATTGAGGACTTCTCCCGCCTAGCGGCATCGATGTAAAAGTACTTCACATCCGCCATAAACCTCCGTCTATCCTTAGGGCTCCAATGCCGTGGTATTTGTCATGTAGCAAGATAATTGCATATGTTAGCATACCAAGGACAAATAGAATGAATAGAAAGTAAATGCTCATCAGGGAAAAAGTCAGGAATAGGAATATGCTCATCGGCATCTTGAACCACAAGTTGGGATAAATGGTCCACCACCACGTTCTCCACTTCCTTTTGTCTTTGATTGTCAAATTGATCTCTTGGAGTAGAAGGATCCACCTGATGAATCTCGATTTAGCATCCTGCTTAGACAAAAGATACTTCAAAGCAGAGTGATCGATATAGACTACTATAGGTAAACCAATGATGTAAGACCGAAATTTATCCAATGTAAATATTACAGCTAGCAACCCTTTTTCAGTGGTAGTGTAATTCATTTGTGATTCATTAAGAGTTTTACTAGCATACTATATTACATAAGGTCTCTTGTCTTCCCTTTGACCGAGCACAACGCCGACTGCATAATCACTCGCGTCGCACATGAGCTCAAATGGTAAGTCCCACTTGGGTGGTCGCATGATTGGAGGTGAAGTGAACATGCTTTTTAGTTTTTTAAATGACGCCTCCCAACCATCTGACCACAAAAATGGGACATCTTTGGAAAGAAAATTGGTCAAGGGCCTAGCCAATACACTAAAATCTTTTATAAAACAACGGTAAAAACTGGCATGGCCAAGAAACGACCTGATGTCTTTGACGACTTTCGGTGTGGGGAGGTTGAAAATTGCATCAACCTTGGATTTGTCGACTTCAATCCCCTTTGCTGAAACAATGTGCCCTAGCACTATCCCTTGTGTCACCATAAAGTGGCACTTCTCCTAGTTGAGAACCAAATTCTTCTCCTCACATCTCTCAAGTACTTTCTCCAAGTTCTCCGAACAACTTTCAAATGAGTCCCCAAATACGGAAAAGTCATCCATGAAGACTTCCACAATTTTCTCCACCATGTCGCTAAAAATTCCCATCACACATCTTTGAAATGACCCCGAGGCATTACACAACCCGAAAGGCATTCGACGATATGCGATGGTGCCGAAAGGACATGTGAATGTAGTCTTCTCTTGGTCTTCCAAAACGATCTCAATTTGATTGTAGCCGGAGTTGCCATCCAAGAAACAATAAAACAAGTGTCCGACTACTCTTTTCAATTCTTGGTCGAGGAATGGCAAAGGGAAGTGATCATTTCTTGTGCAAGAGTTGAGTTTTCGATAGTCAATACACACTCTCCATCCGGTGACTACTCTAGTCGGAATCAACTCATTGTCCTCATTTACAACCACGGTGACCCCAGCTTTCTTGGGCACTACTTGAGTGGGACTCACCCATTTATTGTCGGCTATTGGAAAGATAATGCCCACATCAAGTAATTTGAGTACCTCATCCCTCACCACATCCTTCATGATAGGATTTAGCCTTCTTTGTGGTTGTCGAGACGGCTTGGAGTCTTCTTCTAGGTAGATGAGGTGTGTGCAAATGAGGGGGCTTATCCCCTTGAAATCGACATTTGTCCAACCAATTGCTCCCTTGTGTCTCCTCAACACTCTTAAGAGATCATCTTCTTGCTTTGACTCCAATGAAGAACTTATGACCACCGAAAAAGTATTGTGCTCCCCCAAGAATGAATATTTGAGGTTTGATAGCAAAGGCTTCAACTCCAAGTTCGGAGTTTGTACAGTGGATGGAAAAATTCTCTTCTCTTGATGTGGAAGCTTCTCAAATATAGGGGTCCATTTTTCTACCCCTTGTAAACTTTTCGGCTAATCTTGATCAACAATCTCCTCCTCCCCCAAGTTCAACGTGCTCAATAGCTCCAAGTGATCCTCCACCAAAGTATCAATCCTATAGGCGTCATGCAATTCCTCATCATCCCTCGGCTGTTTGCACAAATTGAATACATTAAGGTCCATCGTCATATTTCTGAATGCAAGCTTCATTAGACCGTTCTTGCAATTAATCATAACATTAGATGTAGCAAGAAAATTTCTACCTAGTATGACGGGAATTTGTGAACTAGGATTAGCAACCGGGTGGGTATCAAGTACAATAAAATCAACAGGGAAAAAGAAATTATCAACTTGAACTAAGACATCCTCAACTACTCCCCTCGGTGTTCTAATGCTTTGATCCGCCAATTGAAGAGAGATTGGAGTTGGCTTCAACTCTTCAAGTTGGAGTTGTTGGTACACTGAATAGGGTAGGAGATTGACACTTGCCCCTAAGTCAATGAGTGCTTGTTCCACCCGGTAATTTCCTATTGTGATTGCAATGGTTGGGCAGCCAGGGTCTTTGAACTTTGGTGGGGTGTTGGTCCTCAAGATTGCTCGGTGAGGAATGCATTCTTGTGAACATTCAACTTTCTCTTCACGGTACACAAATCTTTCAAGATCTTGGCATATGAAGGGATTTGCTTGATAGCATCGAGGAGTGGGATGTTGATCTTAACCTTCTTGAACATCTCAATAATGTCAGAATAATTAGCCACCTTCACGGGTGGCTTCAAACGTTGGGGAAAAGGGGCTGGAATGGGACATGCATGCACATTAACATCTACACTTTTTTCTTTCTCACTCACCTCACCCCCCCTCAGAATTTTCCTTAATCTCTTTCTCTTTTTCCAATGTGGCCTTTAGTGGGACTTTTAGCAAAATAGTCTTGTCAATTTGTTTGCCACTCATAAGGGTGGTGACCGCCTTGAGTTCCTCACAACTCTCTTTGGTGGATTCGGATGACTCAATCACGTGTTGACCCCTAGGGTTCTCTTGGGGTTGAGCGGGGAATTTCCCCTTCTCTTGTTGTGACTACCCTATGGCATTGGTCAATTTTGTGATTTGAGTCTGAATGTCATTAAAAGCGGTGGAGGTTTGATTGTTGATGGTGGTTTGGCTTTGGATGAATTGGTGCACCACATCCTCCAAATTTCTTTTATGAGGTGGTTGGTAGGTGGGTGGGTTGGATGGTCCTTGTTGACCAAAACTTTGTGGAGGCGGGTTTTGTGAAAACCCTTGTGGATTGGACTGGGGGTATTGGGAGCTAGACGAAGGACCTTGACCATGGTATTGGTTTTGCTTGGGAGGCATGGGAGGTGAATATGAACTAGACTCGTGAGGAGTGGGATTCTCATTCTTCCAACTGAAGTTCAGGTGATTGCTCCAACCCGGATTGTATGTATTAGAGTGTGGGGAGAATGATTGCATACTTTGATTAAAGGCATTGATTTGCTCATGGTACACTTTTTTAAGTGCCGAAATGTTAAGGCACTCCGATATGGAATGCTCAACACTCTCACAAATAGAGAAAAACTCCTCGGTCTTGAAAATGTTGGACACCTCATGTCTCCTATTGACCTCTAGACTCTCCACTTTTCAAGACAATTTGGTGATTTTGGAAAGCAAGTATTCCCGATCCTTTAAATCATACATCCCTCCCCCACTTGGTTGATTACTACCCAGAGAAGACCTCGGTACATCGGCGGGATCCGTAATATCCCAAGATTGTGCATTTTGTGCCAATGTATTGAAGTACTCTAAGGCCTCATCAGGATCCTTGTTTAAAAACTCCCAATTTCACATCATGTCTATGAACTGTCGATGGTCCGGTGTAATCCCTTCATAGAAGAAACTCACCAATTGTCATGGTTCAAAACCATGATGTGGAATGGATTGTAGCAATTCCTTGTAGCGATCCCAACATTGATAAAATTGCTCATTGGGCTTTTTCCAAAAAAAATTGGATTTGCTTTTTAAGAGCGGTGGTCTTGGGCACCGGAAAAAATTTGTTCAAAAACTCAGAAAGCATTTGTGCCCAAGAGCTTATTGATCGAGGCTTCAAGGAATTTAACCACGTTTTGGCTTTGTCTTTAAGGGAAAAGGGGAACAATTTCATGCAAGTTATGTCTTCCATGGCATGATTAGTGAGGAAGGTTGCAACTATTTCCTCAAACTCCTTAATGTGCAAATAAGGATTCTCCCTTTCAATTCCATGGAATTGAGGAAGTAGTTGTAACATTCTCGGCTTAACTACGAAGGCATGAGCTTGGACTAGTAAAAGAATGCATGAGGGAGTGGTGCTACGAGTGGGTTGGAGATAATCCCGCATTGACCTCGCCGGAGGATCAATTGGGATATTGTTCCCTTCATTCCTAGGAGGGGGAAAATACATTCTAGGGTTTGGCATTCTAGGGTCTTGCACTCCCCCGCCTCTTGGAACATTAGCACCAACATCCTCAAAATTATCACAGGCATCCTCGGGTGGGTCTTGGTCCAGATTCATGTTGGCTCCTAGGGGTCGTCTAACCAATCTATTTTGGTCGTCCCTTCCCCACATGCAAAAACAATATCTACAATTGAAATGAAAAGTTAAAAAAAAGTATTTACAAGGAGCAACGTACCTCGGCCCGTGATGAAAATCACGAGACTTACCTCTGTCGTCCAAAAATCACCTTCTAATTCAACGCTTTGCCTTCCCTGGCAACGGAGCCAAAAAACATTGTTCACGTTCACCCAAATCTCCAAACACTAACTCGGACTAACTGTATATGGCTTATGTGTGTAGGTGAGTGTCACTCTCCCTCGGGGTTGATGCTAGAAATAGGGAAAATGTGTGTGTGTGTGTGTGTGCAAAAGTGCTCTCTAATCGAAGAGACACTTTCGAGTGTCGTGTTTTACTTGGAATGGGTATTCCAAGGTCGTCTCCTCAGGGAAGGAAGGTTGAATTGTGTGAAGGTGATTTTGTGAAAATGAAAAAGTGTACAATCTTGTGAGTTTGTGTTTTGATGAGTGGAGTCTTTGCTAAAAATGTAATGGAAACAAGGTTGGCTAATCCGAAGAGGTCATTCCAATGGGAATGCCAAATCAACTCAAAATATTCTTCCAATGGTGCCTAGGTGTTCGATTGATTCATAGGAAGTGAGGGACTAAAATGGAGGTGTAGGCTCAAGCATACCCCATGACAAGTCTACGGTGTATCAAGAGTTCACAACCACGTCTGCACTCAACCTAGTCAAACCGAACACTTTACACTACGAGGGAGAATGGAGGAGAGTTGATTTAGCATACCCAAGAGGAAATCTCCCTTGTATTAGCCAACATAAAACTTAGATACTCATATTAAATGAAAATACATACAATGTAGAAAGAGACATGGTAATGAAATGGAGATTAAAACTTGTATTAATGTAAAGAAAAGTTAACTACAAAGATAAGTGCATTTAAAACCCATTTGGAAAGCTTGGGAAGAAAAGCTTAAATGTAACAATGGTAGATTCAATTATACATGACTAAACTTGCAATCCACTTGAAATAAATGACATTAAAGTGCATTAAATGAAGATTACAAGAGTCTTACAACTTACTACAAGTGAAATGGGTAAGAAAATTCAAAAATCCAAACTTTCTCTCTAAACTATGTCTTCTTCCTTGAGCTCCTCTCTCTAAAATGCTAAATAATGGTCTCTAATGGTGTAAATCCTTTGTATTTTCGTCCATGAGGCTCCTATAGCCTGTGTTTACAATTCTCCCATCAATGGGAGGTGAGTTGATGGCTTAGACAGGCTAAGGCAAGCCTAGTCTGCAACTCCCCAGGCTCCCTCATTCTCTCTCTTCCTCATAAATGCATTGGCCTCCAAAGTCCAACCCTAGGTGTAGGGAGGTATGATGGGATGTGTAACATGTCAGGGATGTGTGGGAGAACCAATGGTGGGACCCCCCAAGTGGTAGAGCTTGAGTTGCAGAATCTGGCGTTTTTCAACAAAACCTTCCGGAAGGTTTTGGCAGGGGCAAAGGCAAAAGCTGTCCAGTGTGTTAAACCTTCTGAACTGTTGAAGCAAACCTTCCGGAAGGTCTTCTTCCAATGTGCAAAACCTTCCGGAAGGTTTTCTCCTGACTTGTTTTTTTCTTGATTTCTTCACCTTCCAAGCCTCCCTTTAAGCCACCCCTCATTTCCATTGACTTTGAGCAATACGATGGGGGCTTAACTCAAGCCATATCCAACTATTTACGTACAATCACACAATAACTTCATTAATGGTTTGATTAATTGCATTTCTTCCCATTTCCACCACAAAAGCATACATGATGTGCTATATTTTGTGCTAATCACCTATACACCAGAGGCTGTTTGTTTCAAGTTTCAGGGAAAAAAGCATGATGCTTTACCCCAAGCAGTATACGATTCCCATTAGCATGGGCAATTGGTGGGTTGGCTTGCAAGCCTTACACTTGAGGATGAAGCGAGACAATAATTGGGTCTACCTCGGTTAGTTTGTGAATATGCAGACATTTTTTCGGACGAGTTACCGGGATTACCTCCACATTAGGATGTAGACTTCACCATTAAGTTACAACCCGATGCATCCCTTATTTCTATGATGCACATTGGATAGCACCTACAGAGTTGTAAGAACTCAAGGTCTAGTTGCAAGAACTGTTAGACAAGGGTGTCATTAGACCGAGTACCTCGCCTTGGGGTGCTCCGGTGCTATTTTCCAAGAATAAGGATAAGACCCTTAGACTTTATATAGACTACCGGCAATTGAATCGGGTCACTATCAAGAATAGGTACCCATTGTCGTGAATTAATGACTTGTTTGATCAACTGAGAGGGGCACGAGTCTATGCTTGTTCGGGTTCACCCTAATCTCCAAAAACGGACCCTCGAATTGTGTATATGGCTTATGTATATAGGTGAGTGTCACTCTCACTCGGGTTCGATGCTAGAAATGGGAAAAACATGTGTGTGAATGAAAATATGTGTGTGTGTGTGTGTGCAAAAGTACTCCCCAAGCGAAGAGAGACTTGCAAGTGTCGTGTTTTACTTGGAATGGGTATTCCAAGGTCGTCTCCTCAGGGAAGGAAGGTTGAATTGTAGTGAAGCTGATTTTGTAAAGAAATCAAAAGTGTAAAATCTTGTAGTGTTGTGTTTTGGTGAGAGGAGTTTTTGATAAAAGTGTAATGAAAACAAGGTTGGCTAATCTGAAGAGGTCATTCCAATTGGAATGCCAAATCAACTCAAAACATTCTTTCAATGGTGTCTCGGTGCTTGATTGATTCGTAGGAAGTGAGGGACTAATGTGGAGGTGTAGGCTAAAGTATACCCCGTGACAAGTCTACGGTGTATCAAGAGCTCACAATCACAACCGCACTCAACCTAGTCAAACCAAACACCTTACACTATGAGGAGGAATGAAGGAGAGTTGATTTAGCATACCAAAGAGATAATCTCCCTTGGATTAGCCAACTACAAAATTAGGTACTCATAATGAATGCAAAGACATACAAAATGTAAAGAGACATGGTGAAGAAATGAAGATTAAAACTTGTATTAATGTAAAGAGAAGTTAAACTACAAAGATAAGTTCGTTTCATACCCAACTCAAAAGCTTGAAATGAAAAACTCAAATATAAACATGGTAGATTCAAGAATACATAACTAAACTTGAAATACACTTGAAATAACTGAGATTAAAGTGCAATAAATGAATATTACAAGAGGATTACAGCTTACTACAAGTGAAATGGGTAAGAAAATACAAAAATCCAACTTCTCCTAAAACTATGTCTTCTTCCTTGGGACCTTCTCTCTCTAAAAGCTTCTCTAGCTGATTAATGGTGTAAGAATAATGCATTTTCGTCCATCAGCCACCCTATGGCATGTGAGAGCAGGCTTCCCATCAATGGGAAGTGAATTGACACTTGGACAGGCTAGGACAAGCTTAGCCTACAACCCACCATGCCTCCCTCTTTCTCTTTCTTCCTCTTAAATGCTTTTTTCTTCCAAAGTCCAATCCTAGGTGTAGGGAGGCATGCTTGTATGTAGAATATGTCAAGGGATGTGTGGGAGAAGCATATGTGGGCCTCCCAAGCAAGTAGAGCCTGAGTTGCAGGTTCTAGAGTTTTTCAGCAAAACCTACCGGTAGGTCGATGACAAAACCTATCGGTACCTTCCAGTAGGTTTGGCAGATGATCCAGTAGGTCCAACTCCAGTGTGCAAAACCTACCAGTAGTTTTATGAGCAAACCTACCAGTACGTTTTTACTTGATTTGCTCCTTTCTTGATCTTTTCATCTTCCAAGCCACCCATTAAGCCTCCCCTTCATCTCCATTGAATTTGAGCACTACGATGGGGGCTTAACTCAAGCCATTTCCAACTCTTTACCTACAATCACACAGAAACTTCATTAATTGTTTGATTAATTGTATTTTCCTCCATTTTCACCACAAAAACAAGTATCAAAAGGATAAAAAAGTATACATGATGTGCAATATTTTGTGCTAATCAATCTACTCCAAGATAAATCTACACACGGGATATCATCAATTGAGGATTAAGGAGGCCGATATCCCTAAGATAGAGTTAAGAACGTGGTATAGACATTTTGAATTCATAGTTATGCCCTTTGGATTGACGAATGTCCCGGCAGCTTTCATGGACCTTATGCACAGGGTGTTCCATCCCTATCTTGATTAGTTTGTTGTCGTCTTTATTGATGACATCCTGATCTACTCCAAGTCTAAGGAGGAGCATGAGGGTTACTTGAGGGTTGTTCTCCAGACCTTAAGGAACCATCACTTGTACGTCAAGTTCAGCAAGTGTGAATTTTGGCTGACGGAGGTGAAATTTCTGGGACACGTGGTGTCTGCTTTGGGTGTGTCAGTGGACCCGAAGAAGGTCAAGGCGGTAATGCATTAGGAGAGGCTGAAGTCAATCTTTGAGATACGTACTTCTCACGGCTAGCCGCACCTATGACTAGGTTGACCAGGATAGAGGTCAAGTTTTAGTGGGATGACTCATGCGAGAAGGCATTCCTGGAGTTGAAGAGGAGGCTCATTTCAGCTCCCATCTTGATTGTACCAGAGAGGGGGCAGAAGTACACGGTCTACGATGATGCCTTAAAGGACAGACTTGGATGTGTTTTGATGCAGTCCAGGGGGGTGGTGGCTTATGGATCACGGCAGTTGAAGAGCCACGAGTAGAACTACCCTATACACGACATGGAGTTGGCGGTAGTTGTCTTCACCTTGAAGGAATGGTGCCACTATCTTTATGAGGAGTAGTTTGAGGTTTTTTCAAACCACAAGAGTCTGAAGTACATCTTCACGCAACAGAGCCTCAATATGAGGCAACGTAGGTGGATGGAGTATCTAGAGGACTATGATTTCACTTTGCATTACCATCCCAGTAAGGCAAATGTGGTGGCTGATGCACTCAGCCGAAAGTCGTGGGGATTCTTGGCTAGTATAGCTTCCCGAGAGTGGCGGATGCTTGAGACTGTGGGACCGTTTGAGCTACACTACAGGGGTCAAACTCAGGGCACTTTGGGAAGTCTAGTGGTGACGTCTTCCCTATTAAGCAGGTGATCGAGTCCTAGGGGTAGGACACAGAGATATTTTCCATCAGGGACCAGGTACAATCAGGTACAGATGACGAAGGATGGACTATTCATGCAGATGGTAGTCTTCGGTTCAGGGGAAGGGTTGTGATTCCCCAGTCCACCGATCTGAGATAGGAGATCCTCAGGGAGTTTCATTGCTCCCATTTTACTATGCATCCAGGTGGCACGAAGATGTACCCTGATCTTCGCCACCAATATTACTGGAGCGGGATGAAGAGACAAGTTGGATACTTCATTAGTAGGTACGTGTCAACAGGTTAAGGCAGAGCACGAGAGACCAGTAGGGTTACTCCAGCTTTTGGAGGTGGCTGAGTGAAAGTGGAAACACATCACTATAGATTTTGTGACCCATTTGCCATGGACATCACGTGGGCAAGTGGACCGTCTCACGAAGTCGGCACACTTTTTGGCTGTGCGGATGACCTTCATACTGGAGGAATTCTGCAGGTTGTACATACGGGAGATAGTCCGGTTACATGGAGTACCCGTATTTATAGTATCGGATTGAGATCTCAGGTTTATAGCCCATTTTTAGGAGAGATTTCAGCGGGCTATGGGAATGCAACTGATGATGAGTACAGTTTTTCATCCCCAAACGGACGGTCAGTAGAGAGGACCATCCAGACTTTAGAGGACATGCTTCGGGCATGCGTCCTTGATCTCAAGTGTAGCTGGGAAGAGCACTTTCCCTTAGTGGAATTCGCCTACAACAATAGTTACCAGGCGAGCATACAGATGACACCCTACGAGACAATTTATGGAAGGCCATGTCGTTCTCTAGTGTGTTGGACGGAGGTTGGAGAGGGACCTTCCAGGGGTCCGAATTTGATCAGAAACACCTCAAAGAAGGTGGACTTGATACGAAAGCGTCTTCTTATAGCTCAGAGTCGGCATAAGAGTTAAGCCGAAAAGCGGCGGCGACCTCTGGAGTTCGAGGTTGGAAATCTCGTATTCTTGAAGGTGATGCCTAAGAGGGGAGTGGTCAGGTTCGGGAAACGAGAGAAGTTGTCGCCCAGGTATATTGGGCCCTTCGAGGTACTTGAGAGGGTTGATACAGTCGCTTACCGGTTGGCGTTATTGCCAAATCTATCGGGTGTTCAAGCGGTGTTCCATGTCTCCATGCTCAGGAAGTACACTCCAGATCCTACACCTGTGGTGGATTGGGGTGAACTGGTTGTTGATACGTATGAGACCTTCGAGGAGGGACCGATGAGTATCATAGATAGCCGAGAGCAGGCTTTGCAAGCCAAGACTGTGAGGCTGGTGAAGGTGTTATGGTAGCACCACGGTATGGATGAGGCGACATAGGAGTGTGAGGACACTATACATGCCAGTTATCCATTTTTATTCGAGGATGGAGGTATTTTCTTGTAGTCATAAAGCAGTATATGACTTGTTGCATATGCATGTGGTTATATGTGCATGTGTGTGTAAATTTCGGGGATGAATTTTCTTTTAAGGGGGAAAAAATGTAAAACTCATGAAAATTTAAAATTTAATTGTGAAAGATAAAATGGTAATTAGCCGTTACGAAACAGGTAGAAAACCCAAATTTTTCTAGAACTCAGATGACGAAACAGACCTCATTGTTGGATTCGCCTAACGAAGTCTATTTACCCAGTCGATTTTCATTGAATTTCGAGATTGTTGAATTTTTTGTGTTTTATGATGCGATCGGGCGTCGCGGGACTAAAATAAACGCGATCGGAATTTAATGGCGAAAAATAGGAAAATAATTTAAATTTAGTTCAAATAAAATATATTGAAGCTAACATAGAACGAAATTTAATTGATTCGAAACGAAATCGGATGAGAAAGGATGGGACGTGTGGCGCATTATGCACCAAGTATCCAAGGGGTATAAAAAGGGGAAAATCATATTTTCCCCCATTTCTACACCTGCAACTTCCGAATAGAGAGAGAGAGAGAGAGAAAAAGAGAGAGAAAGAAGAGAGAGAAAACTCAAGATCTCCAAGCTTTCTTCTCCAATCTAGGGCGATCTGACCCTCGGATTGCTTTGGACCAAGAACCAAAGTTGGTCTACATGATGAGCGCTACAAGTACCAAAGATCGCAGATTTCGCCAAGGCCTCAAGATCAGGATTTTGGGGATTAAGATTTTGAAGCTTGAGTTAGGTGATTTGGAGCTTCTACTACACAATATTACGCTTCAAGAGGTAAGGTTCCTTTTCTAACTAGGTTTATTTTTCAACTTAGGTTGTATATGAAATGGGTAGAATGATTAGAGACGAAATCTCTTACTTAACATACACCTAGTGTAACTAGAGTATGGGAAATGGGTATAAGAACATGTTTGAACCAATTTTGCATGATTGGGTGTTGAGAAAATTGCTTGCTTGTAATTTCATAAAGAAATGTGTTAATTGGGCATGCTTTGTGTTTACATAATCTTTGTGCCTTTTCGGTGCTTGATAAAATGTCTAAGGATGATTAAGTATGTTATTTGAATGAAAATGTTGTAATATGCTTGGTGAAATGTGATTATATGCTTTAGGATATAATTGGCATTGAGAGAAATTGGGAATGATTGTGGAAGTTATATATGTTCATATATGCTCATGGTATGATGAACATGATATTGTAGATTGCAATTGTGCATTACATTTGCATATGCACGGGTGGCATCGCATTCGTGGGTATTTGACATGAGTACGGCTGTATGTGCATGATTTTGATCAAACACAATTCTTGGTGGATGGCGCGTGGGCTCGGGAAAGTTGGACCTAGGTTCGACTGATTCAAACAAGGATCGGGTGTAGCAAGATAGGATAGATCCTCCCTTGGGTGCAAGGCCCGTTACTTAGTTCACGCACTTGCCCTGTGGTGAAACTCTAGAAACGTATGTAGGCATACGCAGAGCCTGGGGTGAGAAGTCCTCGAAATGTTGTGTGGGTTGGTAGTCCCTTGGTGGAATGTCCATGAAATACCCACCCAAGAAAGACCCGAGATTTTTAAAATGATCATTGGATGTTCAACATCAATGGAGGGGGTTTGGAATGCCCGGATGTACGCATGCCATTGCATGTGTTATGGGAGCCGGTGGAGGGCTCAAGTTGCATTGCATGTGTGAGCATAATCTCATGACATGCCATGTCATTGTGAAAATCCATTTATGAGTTACATATTCTTGAATGGATGTTTGATTGATTTTTGAATGGCAAGTGGACATTTCATATGCATCTGGGTTGGGGAGTAGCCTCTTTAGGAGATACCATATTAAGAGTGGCTCACCCTTTATGGGAACAACATTTCAGGTGCAGGATAAACACCCGTGGACGGTCCTCACATGGGCCCTTGTTGAGAAGAAGCCGGAATGTGGCTTTTAAATTACATTTTGTAAAACACTGGTGTAAAATTGTGTAAAGAGTTTTGTAATGAACCCTTATGGACTATTAATTATGATAAATGAATGTATGAATGTTTGTGGGAAGAGATTGGATGATTAAAGGTTGAGGATTGAGAAGATTTGGGAAAAATCTAGGCCCAGATACTAGTACCTAAGTGTTTAAGTATCGGTACCATGCTGTTGGATGGCCCAAGTACCGGTACCAAGACTGACGAGTACTAGTACTTAGATTCCAATGGGCTCAGGTACCGATACCTCGATGGTCAGTGGGCTCAGGTATCGGTACCACGACATATAGGTACCAATACCTAGCAAACAGTGGGTTCAGGTACCGGTACCTACCAACTGGAAGGAACCTGGAAAACAGAAGGTCCAGGTACCGGTACCACGTCACTTGGGTACTGGTATCTGGCAGACAAATTGCTCAAGTACCGGTACCACGTGTAAGAGGTACTGGTACCTCTTCCAAAAAATTTTAAAAATTTAAATATAACTCTGCCAAGCCTTCATATCTTGAGCCTTTTTACTTATGTGATGGAATTGGTCACGTATTAAGTCCTAATTGATGGGGATGGACCTTGGAATGGTCAAGTGGTGGACATGTGCACAGGATAAGGGTTTGGCAGTGCCTCGGTACAAGGGAGAATCTACCCAAACTTCGTATTGGTTACGACCCCGATGAAGAGGATGTGATGATGTGGTGTCGGGTTAAGCGACATTCATGGGAACTTCCATAAGTTTATGGATGATCAACGGTTTGAGAAAGGACTCCCAAATTTTTGGGGCATCATAGATCAAACAGTCTGTTTCGTTATGGAAGGTCAAGAGCACAAAGTTTGCAAGCTCAATCGATCTATCTATGGCTCAAAGCAATCATCTAGATAGTGATATCTGAGATTTCATCGAGACATCGTTGATGATGGGTTCACGATGGTAGAAGAAGATCACTGTGTGTATATTAAGAAATCCAAAGTAAGTTTTATTATCCTCTCTTTGTATGTTGACGACATTCTATTGGCTAGGAATAACAAGGAGATGATTGCCAACGCTAAAGAGTGGTTGTCCTCACATTTCGAGATGAAGGACATAGGTGAAGCAAGTTATGTGCTCGGTGTGAGGATCTTCAGGGATCGTTCAAGATGACTACTTGGTTTGTCCCAACAGACTTACCTAAGGCAGGTCCTTGAACATTTTCAGATGCACAATGCTAAACCCATTGACACTCCTGTAGCTAAAAACGAGGGTATAAGCCAAAAGGATTACCCTATTACTCCTGAAGAAAAGGATAAGATGTCTCGTTTTCCATATGCCAGTGCAGTTTGCAAGCTGATGTATACTATGATGTGTACTCGGCCTGATATATGTTATGCAGTTGGGTTAGTCAGTCGGTTTCAAGCAAACCCTGGAATTGCTTATTGTAAAGCAATCAAGAGGATTCTCTGCTATCTTAAGGGGAGTTTGGATTAAATGCTAAGTTATCTGGGTTTGAATTTATGACTTACTGGTTACACTGATGTTGATTGGGCTGGTAACCTAGACGAACGTAAATTGACATCAGGGTACACTTTTTTGCTAAACCATGGCGCCATATCTTGAAGTAGCAAGAAACAAACATGTTTAGCCCTTTTCACTATGGACGCAGAGTTCATTGCTTGTATGTCAAAGGTTCAAGAAGCAATGTGGTTGAGGAGGTTCCCAGAGGATCTTGGATTTGTCATGAATGCATCAAATCCGGTGACAAGACATTGTGATAGCATGGCAGCACTTGCTTTCTCCAAGGATCCCAAGTATCATGGAAGAACCAAACACATAGACTTGAGGAATAACTTTATTCGAGAGGCAGTTGCACAAAAAGAGGTGGTCCTACAATACATTCCTATGAGCCACATGGTTGCTGACCCCCTAACTAAGCCTATTCTTAGAAATGTGTATAGAGCTCATGTTAGGGCATTTGGGCTGCATCGTATTTGATTGTATTAGTTGACCATTTGTTGGATATTTATTTTATGTTTGATTAGATATCTTATTGCTTATACACATGAATTTTTTTTAATTATCATGTCTTATTTATGTGGCATAAATAAGCATATATATATTATTGAGTATGTCATCAAGTTTGGATTGACTGACTCACACTAACAATCACTTTTGGTGCTTGAGATAGCAATCAAAGATGAGACATTATTATTTGGCACTTGAGATGTGAGCTAATATCACATATCCTATGTGTATATATATGTTTCCTTGGTTGGAACCAAGATGAGGTCCATTTATAGGGACCGATGCCCAATATCCATTATACCTATATTGATAGCCAGATGTGAGATCTTACATTTTTTGGCGCCACGAGTGGTGAGCAATGTGAGGACTCGGGTTAGACACACAAGGAGTGACTAGACTAAGATATGTATAGTGTTGGAGGTTGTGACATACACTCTCTGGGAGAATTACTCCACTGCAACATGTACTTCATACTACATGTGGTTGACGACCGAGACAAGGAGGTGAGAGAATGGATCCCTACTTCCTCACTATGTGAATCCTAAAGGATAATTTTTCTATGAATTGTCGTGGCATTGTGCCCTATGTGATCTTTGACTGTGTCATAGAGTGACAAACTAATGTCCACTACTTTGGCATGTTACCTATGACCATAATTGATTTGGTCTTCTGGGACATTGTTTGGAAAGCAATTAGTTTGGAATCGAGTGCTTTTAGGGAAAAGGGAAGACTATTGCCTTCACGACCATGCACAGGATTCATTCGTCGACTGGTTATGTTGTTCTTATAGGAATTATATAATTATGAGTATAATGCAGCTTAGATGAAAAGTTAAGTATGGCTCTCTAAGGGACAGAGATACTTAACTAGGTGTGATTAAATAGGTCTGGGGCATAGCGACTCACTTTATTCCTTTACTTGTTTTCTAAAAGGTTGATGTCTCTATGCTGGCCCGAGAAGGTTTCTAGTATAGTGCTACTGATTGTAGGTGGACTTAGCATTCGCACTGTTCTTTAGTCTATACGAACAGTCACGATGATAGAGTTATGCAAAGAGATGAATATTGCAACGTTGTTGACTTGATCCGAAATATGTACACCCAAGTGCAGGCGGTCAAGTTGTAGTAATAATCCGGTTAAGTCTGGAGTCGAATCCACAGGGAACTAATGTTGGTGTTTCAAAGTAAGC
The DNA here is from genome assembly GCA_951799425.1 of Ilex aquifolium. Taxonomy (NCBI): domain Eukaryota; kingdom Viridiplantae; phylum Streptophyta; class Magnoliopsida; order Aquifoliales; family Aquifoliaceae; genus Ilex; species Ilex aquifolium. Next base: position 22,577,730 of record OX637406.1, on the reverse strand, counting down.
AGTGATAGAGACCAAGTGACTGAAATCCTTGAGATTTAAAGTTATGGAGTTTATGGGATTTCCTGGACAGAATATAAGGTTCTTTCCAAGGGGATTTTCTAGACAAAATATAATAAGTTATCAAATGTAAAAGTCACCCTTTAGGTCGAGCATCTGGACATGTAGTCAACTATTAGGTTTGTTATACTTGTGCTTGGGAAATCAATTAACCCCTGTGTCAACATGAAGTTAATTGGAAGATAGAGATGGATTGTGAGAATTAATAGCATAGTTCTGATGTCTTTGTAGAGGTTTACAAGAATTGTCTGTGCTGAGACTCAACCAGTCTACAAACAAGCAAGTGTTTCTACAAGGCATCCAACCATTGCATTAGTATTTCATTCTTAAGTGAAGCACAATAATGTTGAAGATTGAAATGTAGTCATGAAGATCTAGCTGAGGTATTTGCCTAGAACCAATGAGTCTTCTTATGCCAAGAGTCATCTATGTCATAAAAAGGACTCACGGTTGTACAAAGTAACTTAGCTTTGCTAGATGATGAGCACATAATATTGCATATTTAAATGCCTCATTACATGCATTTTAACTTAGTTTTGCATTTAAGTACTTAGAGTTAGCCGAAATTATGAATAATGTTGAAATTTCAATGTTGCAGGTAATTATAGCGTAAATCATGGATTTTGTAACCTTGCAAATAAGTATGGAGGAGTGGTGAAGATGTGGACACATTACATGAGGATTTGGAGGCTTAAAAGTGAAAGAAATCAAGGAGGTATCGATGCTTGGTAACATAGGCACCAGCACCCGCACCATTTGGTAGCACTACCTCGGTTTTTATCCTTTTTGACCATGATCTACTTTGAATCTGAAAAAGTGAAAAACATAAAAGTTATAGATCTGGATGTCCTGTGTATTGTGTCAAAATTTCAGCTCAATTGGACAGTTGATTCAAAATTTATGACAATTCTACAAAAACTGGTTCAGAGCTGGCACCTTCCAGAAAGACCTACCGGTATGTTTCAGCTACTGAAGTTCAACCTACCGGTAGGTTATGCTGAAAATACCCAGAACGCCTGCAACTCAAGGTCCACTTGCTTGGGGGTCCCACCTACACTTCTCCCACTTCTCCCTTGGCATCCCTTACACACATACATGTTTCCCATCACCTAGGGGTGGACTTTGGGAGGCCATTGCATTTATGAGGATGGGAGAGAAGAGGGGAGCCAGGGGAGTTGCTGGGTAGGTCTTCCTAGCCTGTCCAAAGCCATCAACTCACATCCCATTAATGGGAGGCCTGCACACACATGCTAGAGGGCCCCATGGACGAAATTGCAAGGCTCTCACTCCATATATTCAACATTCAACAAGTTTTGAGGGGTGGCTACCTAAGCTTAGGAGTAGTTTAGAGAGCTCCAAGGAAGAAGATGATGAATAGTGCTAGGGAGATAAAATTTATGTTTTTGCATTTTCTTCACCCATTTCATTGCAGTAAGTTGTAGTTCTCTTGTAATCTTTATTTCTTACATTGTAATCTCTTTTAATTCTAGTGTAATCAAGTTTAATTCAAATGTTCTTACACTTTTATTTTTCTGCTGGGTTTTTCTTTTAAGCTTTAGTTATGTTTATGAAATGAATTTTTCTTTGTAGTCTACTTCCTTTTAGCATAAATACAAGTTTTAAATTCCATTTCAATACCATGTCTCTTTTCATATGCATGTCTTTCTTGCTTTCATGAGTAGCTAGACTTTTAGTTGGCTAATTCAAGGGAGACCTCCTATTGGGTTTTCCATTTCAACTCATTTTCTTTCCTCCTCTCGGTGTACGATGGTTCGGTTTGACTGGGTTGAGAGTGGAATTGGTTGTGAGTCTTTGATATCCCGTAGGCCTGGTCACGGGTTATGCTTGGATACTCACCTCCATCTCATCCCTAGCTTCCCACGAATCAATCGTTCATCTAAGCACCATTGGAGGAAGGTTTCGAGTTGAGTTGGGATTCCCATTGGAATGACCCCTTTGAATTAGCCAATATTTGTTTCCATTTCATTTTCTATCACAAACACAAAACACCAAAACTCAAACTAAAAGATTTTACACTTTTCCATTTTTTGCAAAATCACCTTCACACGACTCACCTTCCTTCCCTGAGGAGACGACCTTGGAATACTTTTCCAAGTAAAACACGACACATGAAAGTCTCTCTGCGCTTGGGGAGCACTTTTGTTCACACACACACATTTTGTACATTTCATTCATTTCACACCACATCATTATGTTTCCCATTTCTTGCATTTGAACCCGAGTGAGAGTGAGAGTGACACTCACCCACACATATACGCCATATACACATCGAGGGTTCTTGTGTGACAATTGGGAATACAACGGAAACCATCAAACATTTTTTATGGTTTCTGTTGTAGTATATTCCCTAACCTCCGGACATCACCCTCAATATATGTATGGCGTATTTGTGAAGGGGAGTGTCACTCTCCCTTGGAATGATGTCAAAAGAAAGGGCAACGGAATGGTGGATGAAATGTACAAAATGTGTGTGTGAACAAAAATGCTCCCCAAGCGCAGAGAGACTTTTGCTTGTCGTGTTTTACTTGGAAAAGTATTTCAAGGTCGTCTCCTCATGGAAGGAAGGTGAGTCGTGTGAAGGTGATTTTGCAAAAATGGAAAAGTGTAAAAAATCCTTGAGTTTGTTTGAGTTTTGTGATTTGTGTTTTTGCTAAAACAAATAAAAGGAAAACAAGTGTTGGCTAATCCAAAGAGGTCATTCCAATGGGAATCCCAACTCAACTCAAAACCTTCCTCCAACGGTGCTTAGATGAACGATTGATTCGTGGGAAGCTAGGGACGAGATGGAGGTGAGGATCCAAGCATAACCCGTGACCAAGCCTACGGGATATCAAAGACTCACATCCACATCCACTCTCAACCCAGTCAAACCGAACTATCGTACACCGAGAGGAGGAAAGAAAATGAGTTGAAATGGAAAACCCAAGAGGAGTTCTCCCTTGAATTAGCCAACTAAAAATCTAGCTACTCATGCTAAGCAAGAAAGACATGCATAATGTAAAGAGACATGGTATTGAAATGGAGATTAAAACTTAACTTAAAGCAAGAAATCTTAAACTAAGAAGAAAAATATTCAAAACCCATTTTAAAACTTGAAGTGAAGAAAACTTAAATGCATTAATGGTAGATTCAAGAACATGGAACTAAACTTGAAATACACTTGAAATAAATAAGATTAAAGTGCAAGAATTAAATATTACAATATATTTAAAGCTAACTACACCTGAAATGGAGAGAAAAATGCAAAAATACAAACTTCTATATGTAACTGTTCATCATCTTCCTTAAGAGCTTTCTAAGCTTAGGTAGCCACCCCTCAAAACTTGTTGAATGTTGAATATATGGAGTGAAAGCCTTTCAATTTCGTCCATGGGGCCCTCTAGCATGTGTGTGCAGGCCTCCCATCAATGGGAGGTGAGTTGATGGCTTTGGACAGGCGAGGAAGACCTACCCAGCAAATCCCCTGGCTCCCCTCTTCTCTCCCATCCTCATAAATGCAATGGCGTCCCAAAGTCCGGCCCTAGGTGATGGGAAACATGTATGTGTGTAAAGGATATCAGGGGAGAAGTGGGAGAAGTGTAGGTGGGACCCCCAAGCAAGTGGAGCTTGAGTTACAGGCGTTCTGGGCATTTTCAGCATAACCTACCGGTATGGCCTACCAGTAGGTCGAACTCAAGTAGCTGAAACATACCGGTAGGTCTTTCCGGAAGGTGCCAGCTCTGGATCAGTTTTTGTAGCATTGTCATAAATTTTGATCCAACCATCCGATTGAGCTGAAATTTTGACACAATACACAGGGCATCCAGATCTACAACTTTCATGTTTTGTAATTTTTCAGATTCAAAGTATATCATGGTCAAAAAGGAGGAAAATCGAGGTACTGCTACCAAATGGTGCCGATGCTGGTGCCTATGTTACCAAGCATCGATACCTCCTTGATTTCTTTCACTTTTAAGCCTCCAAATCCTCATGTAATGTGTCCAAATCTTCACCACCCCTCCATACTTAGTTGCAAGGTTACAAAATCCATGATTTACGCTATAATTACCTGCAACATTGAAATTTCAACATTATTCATAATTTCGGCTAACTCTAAGTACTTAAATGCAAAGCTAAGTTAAAATGCTTGTAATGAGGCCTTTAAATATACAATATTATGTGCTCATCACACCCCCCAACTTAAGCTTTGCTAGTCCCTAGCAAACAAAATGTAAAAAGCAAACAAACAAAATAAACATATACTAATTCCGCTATTGCATTTAGCACATGCAACAAGCCTTTAAACCCCTAGGTGATCCCTAGTGGACGAGTTTTGTCTCGTGAAGGTTTCCAGTGAAGGTACCTACAAACTTCTTTTATCCAATATTTAAAGCATATGCCCCTATCCTAACTAGCAATGGGATGTCAACAATAGCATTGTCTAAACATCCGAACCAATCACACATGAGACACATCATAGCCTTAAATGCTATTCTAGAGTATCCACATACACATTCATTTTCAAACTCGTGTGTGTGAAATGGACATGTAATTTAAACATTTACACAACGGAGTTCACATTCACTTTGGCTATCCAAATTAAGCTTTAATGCAAAACTCACCAAGGGTTTCTCTCAACAATGAATCACACTATGATTGTCCTGGCATGCTCTCCATGTGTATATGTGAGATAGAATCTTATGCACAAAATGAAATATACTCACATATAATCCAAAAATGAAGTACATGCATGAAAATGAAACAACCTTGGCATAATCTTATGAAAGGAATGCTAGGGCATTAGATAGCGAAATCAACTTCTCTTTTTCTTTAAAAGTATGTTTTCTCCATGCTTTCTCTAGATCATTTAGGACTTTCAAAGGTTATAATAGGGCCTTGGGGTGATATCTAGGCAAATGAAATGAAGGATATATGATAACAAAGAGGGTTGTTCCGAGTGGATGACCTTTATTTCAAAATGATCTCCCTTTTTATGGGCTTTCAAGTCAACCACCATCACTTCACTCTTTATCTCTTTTTCTTCTTTTCCTTAACATTTTCCTTCATTCTTTGATCATTCTTTTCTTCTTTTCACTCCCTTTTTCTCCTTTTCTTGGATTTTCATTCTTTTTCCATTTAACTCTTTGAGTTTTAACATCATTCATCCTTTTGTTTGATTTTCCACACCATATTTCCTTCTCTTTTATGATCACTCATACTCAGCACTAGGAACAACCAAGGTGAGATAGATTCTTATCATTTTGCACTGGCTTGGTCAAATGTGTGGCATGGAAACGAATTTACAATTAAGGCTCAATAACGGCACTAGGGATAAAATTTTCACAAGAAAAAGGTTAAGGCTCAAAGCATCAAAGATGGCCTAAGATCAAAGATGGCTCAAAGCATCAAGTCAATCAACTACCCAAATGTACTCTAACCAAAACAAGAATAATGAGATTATTGAACAAATTTGAATTTGAAAAATTGTTCTTCTGAGTAAATGTAAGTTCCCTCCAAACAAGGATTGGCATTAAAGCTCACATGGGTTCTTACTCATCTCCACTATTCATGTCAAGCACTAAATGTGAACTCAATCCGTAAATTGCCAAAATTACAAGTTCATGGTGCACTTATGGTTGAGTTCAAAAGCAAACAAGTATGTGATACTCTTGGCAATAGGATAAACTTCTATAATGTGCTCATGTATTCAAAGTTCAAAATGAAGATAACAAATCCCATAACCATTAGGATAGGAGAATATAGTTCAATATTGGATATTTTTCACCAAAAATTGTCCAAAATTTTTAAAATTTTTCCATTTCCCATTGTTCTATACAAAATTTGGTGAAAAATGTAAATGGTGCACCTCACCCCCCAACTTGAACCATGCATTGTCCTCAATGCACAAGGAATCATGCAATGAGAAAAATGAAAGTAACATGGGAAATGAGATACCCCCCTTTTTTTTCTTTTTTTTCTTTTTTTTTTTAAAGGGAAAATGAAACACAAAAGCCTTGTTTACACCCCCCAACTTAAACTCGCACATGATATTGAATAAGATTTGTTACGATGATGCTCAAAATGAAATGAGTCAAATTAGGGAAAGGTAAACAACTTCTACACTACAACAACATGAAAATAAAAATATAACAATAAAAGAAATCTAACTACTATGTACATGGAAACAAAACAAAAAGGGCTCATGTCAATCCTGCTTCAATTCGGATATGAGCTTGCGCCCATTGATTTTTTTGATTTTAAATTTTTTTGGTGTATAAATGCCCTCCCTAACCAATCTATCCAACAATACAAAGGATAAAGATTCAAAAATCCCAACCAAACACAAGTGTAGGCAAGTTCATGCAATCCCATCAATGGAGTGTACAATTTCTCTTTATAAATTTCTACACCTAACTTTGTTGCAATGCCCTTCCTAAGTTGAGAAATGTATATCTCAACACCACTCTTAGATGACAAAATGACCTTGGGCTCATTAGCCTCATGTGAGATAATATTTTCATTAATTTTTTCACAATCAAGAGTGGTGGGAGATTCAACATCAATATGCATTCTATTGGGATGATCATCCTCAATACATTGACTATGCTCAAGATGTTGTTCTTCATGCATAGCAATTATAGCATTAGTCAATGTATTAAGTTGTTGGGTTATTTGGACATTGACTTCCATTGGGTATTGCATAAAATCGCACAAAATATTTACCAATTCTTCTTCGGTTGAGTTCCCATACGTTGGATAGTGGTAAAATTCATTTGGTGGTGTGAGATCGGATGAAAAATTATAAGGTTCATTCTCCCAACCATAACTCGAAAAACTCGGTGTAACATAGTGGTTGGGGTAAAAGTTTTCGGAGGCCAAAAATGAATTTGAACCTTCGCATGCAAAGTCTTGAACCGGATAATTTATTGGGCACTCACTAGTGATATGTCCATACTCCCCACAAATCTCGCAAACGTTTTCAAAATAAGGGGCATTTATTGGGCACTCACTAGTGATGTGTCCATACTCACCACAAATCTCGCAAACGTTTTCAAAATAAGGGGCATTTATTAGGCACTCACTAGTGATGTGCCCATACTCATCACAAATCTCACACACATTTTCAAAATATGGGGCATTTAAGACATTTTCATTAAAATTATAAAACATAACAAAAAACACAAACTAAAACAAACTATTTACAAATAGGACGACATACCTTGGCCCGTGATGAAAATCGCGAGACTTACCTATGCCGTCCAAAATCACCTTTTGAACTCGACGCTTAACCTTCCCCGGCAATGGCACCAAAAAAGCTTGATGGTTTCCGTTGTATTCCCAATTGTCACACAAGAACCCTCGATGGGTATATGGCGTATATGTGTGGGTGAGTGTCACTCTCACTCGGGTTCAAATACAAGAAATGGGAAACGGAATGATGTGGTGTGAAATGAATGAAATGTACAAAATGTGTGTGTGTGAACAAAAGTGTTCCCCAAGCGCAGAGAGACTTTCGTTTGTCGTGTTTTACTTGGAAAATTATTCCAAGGTCGTCTCCTCAGGGAAGGAAGGTGAGTCATGTGAAGGTGATTTTGCAAAAAATGGAAAAGTGTAAAATCTTTTAGTTTGAGTTTTGGTGTTTTGTGTTTGTGATAGAAAATGAAATGGAAACAAATGTTGGCTAATCCGAATGGGTCATTCCAATGGGAATCCCAACTCAACTCGAAACCTTCCTCTAATGGTGCTTAGATGAACGATTGATTCGTGGGAAACTAGGGACGAGATGGAGGTGAGGATCCAAGCATAACCCGTGACCAGGCCTACGAGACATCAAAGACTCACAACTACATCCACTCTCAACCCAGTCAAACCGAACCATCGTACACCAAGAGGAGGAAAGAAATGGAGTTGCAATGGAAAACCCAAGAGGAGGTCTCCCTTGAATTAGCCAACTAAAAGTCTAGCTACTCATGAAAGCAAGAAAGACATGCATATGAAAAGAGACATGGTATTGAAATGGAATTTAAAACTTGTATTTATGCTAAAAGGAAGTAGACTACAAAGAAGAAATCATTTCATAAACATAACTAAAGCTTAAAAGAAAAACCCAGCAGAAAAATAAAAGTGCAAGAACATTTGAATTAAACTTGATTACACTAGAATTAAAAGAGATTACAATGCAAGAAATAAAGATTACAAGAGAACTACAACTTACTGCAATGAAATGGGTGAAGAAAATGCAAAAACATAAATTTTATCTCCCTAGCACTATTCATCATCTTCTTCCTTGGAGCTCTCTAAACTACTCCTAAGCTTAGGTAGCCAGCCCTCAAAACTTGTTGAATGTTGAATATATGGAGTGAGAGCCTTGCAATTTCGTCCATGGGGCCCTCTAGCATGTGTGTGCAGGCCTCCCATTAATGGGAGGTGAGTTGATGGCTTTGGACAGGCTAGGAAGACCTACCCAACAACTCCCCTGGCTCCCCTCTTCTCTCCCATCCTCATAAATGCAATGGCCTCCCAAAGTCCACCCCTAGGTGATGGGAAACATGTATGTGTGTAAGGGATGTCAGGGGAGAAGTGGGAGAAGTGTAGGTGGGACCCCCAAGCAAGTGGAGCTTGAGTTACAGGCGTTCTGGGCATTTTCAGCATAACCTACCGGTATGGCCTACCGGTAGGTCGAACTCCAATAGCTGAAACATACCGGTAGGTCTTTCCGGAAGGTGCCAGCTCTGGACCAGTTTTTGTAGAATTGTCATAACTTTTGATTAAAATCTCAAATTGTGCTGAAATTTTGACAAAATATAGAGGACATCCAGATATACAACTTTTATGTTTTTCACTTTTTCAGATTCAAAGTATATCATGGTCAAAAAAGAGGAAAACCGAGGTACTGCTACCAAATGGTGCCGGTGCTGGTGCCTATGTTACCAATCATCGATACCTCCTTGATTTCTTTCACTTTTAAGCCTCCAAATCCTCATGTAATGTGTCCACATCTTCACCACTCCTCCATACTTAGTTGTAAGGTTACAAAATCCATGATTTACGCATAATTACCTACAACATTGAAATTTCAACATTATTCATAATTTCGGCTAACTCTAAGTACTTAAATGCAAAGCTAAGTTAAAATGCATGTAATGAGGCCTTTAAATTTGCAATATTATGTTCTCATCACTAGATGCATTCAATTATTCAGTAAACAAGTGAAATATAAAGCATTAAGCTTAAACGAAATGCACAAATATAACTTCCGAACGATTTATACATGTCCATCACCTCTTACTAAAGAGTGAATGAGAAACTACTCACTCTTCATGACTTTGGTAAAGCTAGAAAAGTGAGTGATTCTCATCCCTCCAAGTAGAGGAGTTACAAAGTAATACACACTTCACAAGGAGCCGATCTTCGACGAAGAATGAGTGAATCACGTTCCACCCTTCACGGCTTTGGTAAAGCTCTAGAAAAGTGGAAGAGTTTCACTCCTCTAAGGGAAGAAGGAAGCTCAAACAATGGAAGCAAAAATGAAACTAATAATGAAAGTAGAAGATAGCTAGTCAATTTTGGAGGATTTCCTCCTCAACCAAAAGATGATCTATCTCCCTCTATACAAGTAAATGTAAGTCTAAGTCTAAGACTAACTCCTAAGTTCTCCCCCATTTGGGATGCTTCCACAATGGGAGTATTTATAGACAAGGAGGAGGGGACAAGGAAGTGTGAAAGAATAGTACAAGGTCTTCAAAGTCCAAGTGAAAGCCCCAAGGTCCGGATAGAAAATCAACCACTCTGCAGCCTGTCTGGGGACTACGTTCGAACGTTTAATGGCATTCGAACGTTGTCTCCTGTCTTCTGTTATGGGTGTTCGAACGCTTAATGGATTTTGAACGTGGACTCAAGTTGATCTTGTCATCCACAGTAGATAGCAAGTTAGGTCTCCTCACCCTGGCAGTCTGGTCTTCAAATAATTCAAGAGGACGTTCGAACGTTGATTGGCGTTCGAACGTTGTACTCAAGTAGTTCTCTTATTTTCTTCTGTGAAAATAACTGCCACACGCCATAAGCCATCATCCTAGCATTCTTCTAGGGCCCTCAAATAATTTAGGACGGTGTTCGAACGTGTATTGGCATTCGAATGTTGATGACCTTCCTTCAAACTTCTCCAACTCTCTTCCAAAACATGTGTGTTTGCTTGAAAGTTTGGTATCCATTGACTTTAGGCTTTTGTGCAACTTTTTCCTGAAATGTCATCATTTAAACTCCATCAAAGCATAATTAATCTTGTAAAAGCATAATAAGATGCTAATTTTAGCTATTCATCATACCCCCCAACCTAAATATTGCTAGTCTCTAGTAATACAACAACAATTGAATGAGAAATTATTTACAATGCCATTTTCGTAGGTCATCCGATTACATTTAGCATATGCCACAAGTCATTGAACACCTAGGTTTCCCCCACCGGACGAGTGTTGTCTCGTGAGGGTTTTCAGTGAAGCTACCCACAAACTTCAGTCGAACAGATGTGTGTGTGAGATTGCTTGTTTAGAGTGAGTTAGCATCATGGTCATTGAGACACCCAACCCTCAATTTCGACTTATCCCTCAAACACTTCTCTTTCATAGGTACTTATTCTATGCAAAAATAAACATTTGTTACATTTGTATTTGAAATTCCCTATGTGGTAAGAATAATCATTCTAGCGACAAGAATTGTTATATAACAAACACTCATCTTTACAACCTTCGATGGATAGCTTTGATTTCACAAACCTCTTTTAGAATGCTCTCAGCAAAAATCCCCTCTGATTATAGTGACTTTTCTCTCAAAGGGCATGTGATCAGAAGAAGGCTAATTGAAAATTCACATGCTCAATTAGTACGGGAGTGAAATCTAAGGAAACAGACTAATCATGTTTGGCATAATCTCATAGAAGAATATTGATACAAATAAAGTAATACTATTTAATATACCGCAAATTTTGGTTGACGACCTATACATGCATCAGACTTGAGATCAATTAGGGTTTTTTTATAGGTTGTAATGTGGGCAGAGGTCAGTGGCTAACGAAATGACGTCAATGGTATTCAAAAGCTATCCTTTCATTATGTAGTGTACCACACCTTTTCTAGCTTTTCAAAAATTCACCTACATGGTGTTCTTTCTTTCATTCTTTTTCTCATTTTTCACTTTCTTGGCCATTTTCTGTTTTTCTGTCTCGTTTCTTTTTCAGTTGTTTCCACCGACTTTTCTTTCCTTGGACAGTAGCCACCATCATTTTTTTCTTTTTCTCTTGCTTTTCTGTATCGTACTGATTTATAATAGGGTGCAAGAAAATTAGATAGCAAAGGTATGTAAAATATATTTTCCTGTGACTCGGTTATCATATGGGTTACTTGAAAAAGAAATCATGCATTAAAGGCTTAATCACGGCTAACTAGGGATATAATTTTGTAAAAGAAATGGTTAAGCCTCAAAATTAAATCAAAGATGGCCTAAGATCCTTTCTCAAGTATGTGCACATGTATGTGTCATATGCACAGTTTTTTTTTTTTTGTGGGATATGTCAATAGATTGCTCTAGTTGCGTCAATCAAAACAAGTTTAATGAGACTATTCAATGATAGAAAGTGAAAAACCTTACTTGAGTAAATGTTGATTGTCTCTCAAAAGCATCGCAAGGCTCGAAACTTACCATGGTATTTTTCGTTATCTCCACTGGTTATGTCAGTTTTTTCAAAAAATGTCAGTTATATATCAATTCCATTTTCAATTTTGGTCATCTTGTACCTTTAGAATAACAAATACCAATGTACATTTGACATTTAAGCATATAGAAAATACCATTTTTCAAAGATATGTGGTTTTAAGTCTAGATTGCTAGGTGAGGTGTTAAACCGATCATGTGATTAGTCACTTTAACAAACAGCCTCAATATTTAGATTTGGTCCATCATTCATTGCAAATAACAATGTAATGCTAAATCTAACACATGCATTTAAAAAGATAAATGTAGTAAAACTAAATCATTCATTTCACAAAATATTATCGTTTAGCACAAAAGATTCAAACATCCGCAAAATAACAGATAACCATCCAAGTACAGAAATCTCTCTCTCTCACTCTCTCGTCTCTCTAGCATCTGATGGTCCTCCAGCTCCACCCCTCAAAAGGCTGAGAATCTCTTCCTGCTGTCGGAGGATCTCATCTTGCTTGGCCTCGATGCCCAGCATGAAGTCTCATAATGATTGTCGGGTGCTGGTGCTGGTACTGGTACCTGATTAGCACAAAAACATGGCATATTTTGTATGCTAATATGCCTCTTATACTTGCTTTTGTCATGAAATTGGGGAGAAATGCGTTTAATCTTCGTTCTTATGGAGTTTTATGTGAATACAGGTAAAATGATGTAAATGGTATGAGTTAAATCCCCATGGAAGTGTTTGATGTCAATGAAGAGGAAAGGGTAGCTTAGAGGAAGGTTTGAAGGGAGAAGAAACCAAGAAAATTCAAATTGGTTGAAAACCTTCCAGAAGGTTTGGGTAAAAACCTTCCGGAATGTTTTGCCTTGGATTTCTTTTTCACTGCCAAAACCTTCCAGAAGGTTTTGTCTACTGGAATGAACCTTCCGGAAGGTTTTGCCTACTGGAGTAAAACTTTCCAGAAGGTTTTGTCTACTGGATTAAACCTTCCGGAAGGTTTTGCCTACTGGAGTGAAACCTTCCGGAAGGTTTTGTCCACTGGAATGAACCTTCCGGAAGGTTTTTCCTGTTGACTTCTTCATTTAACTGTTCCTGCACAAACCTTCCGGAAGGTTTCTGTCGACCTTCCGGAAGGTTTTGCCCAGATTGCCCAAACAGCCTGTAACTCAAGCTCTGCAATTTGGGGGTCCCACTTACACTTCTCCAACAGATCCCCTAACATCCCCTGCACGTCTAGGAGCCTCCCCTCACCTCTACTTGGACTTGGAAGGCCATTGCAATAATGAGGAGGAGAGAGAAGAGGCAGGAAGAGAGAAAGGCTAGGCTAGGCTTGTCTTAGCCTGCACAATCCCATCCCTTTCAGCCCCCTATGATTGGAATCACATCACACAGGCTTGGGGGACACTCTATGGACTTTTTTGGGGAAGCTTCTCCACCATTATTCATGAGAAGCTAATCTACATTGTAATATAGATAGAGAGAGTCTAGGAAGAAGATTAATAGTGTTAGAGAGAGAAGTTGAGATTTTTGCATTTTCTTCCACACATTGTCTTGTAATTTCATGTAAGATCTTTCTAAGCTTTGTTTGAAGTCTTTAATGCTATTTATTTCAAATTGCTTTCAAGTTTATTCTTCTATTCAAGCTTTTACCATTAATGCATTCATGTTCTTCATTTTCTTAGCTTAAAATGGGTAGTAAATGCATCCTCTTTTAGTTTATGTTTCTTCCATTAACTTAGCTACAAACTTCATCTCTTTATAATGTCTTCTTATTATATTGTTGTCTTTACCTTAAGCATGAGTAGCTAAGCTTTTTAGTTGGCTAATCCAAGGGAGACCTCCACTTGAGTATGCCTGTACAACTCATTTTCCTTCCTCCTCTCAGAGTACGATGACTCGGTTTGACTGGGTTGAGAGTGGATGCGGTTGTGAGTCTTTGATATCCCGTAGGCCTAGTCACGGGTTATTCTTGGATCCTCACTTCCATCTCATCCCTAGCTTCCCATGAATCAATCGTACATCTATGCTCTATTGGAGGAAGGACTCGAGAGTGTCTTGGCATTCCCATCGGAGTGAACCCTTCGGATTAGCCAACACTTGTTTTCCCATCTTAATTTCATTACAACTCAAATCACAAACCAATTCCAAACAACAAAAGATTTTACACATTTCTTTCACCAAAATCACCTTCTACATGGTTCACATCCTTCCCCGAGGAGACAACCTTGGAGTACTCTCCAAGTAAAACACGACATACAAAAGTCTTCTTGCGCTTGGGAAGCATTTTTGTTCACTCATACATTTCATTTTCCACCATTCCCTTGCCCTTTCTTTTGACATCATTCCAAGGGAGAGTGACACTCCCCCTTTCGCACATATATCATACATACCTTGAGAGAGTGATGTCCGGAGCTTAGGAACAACAAGGAAATAAGTCAAGCATTTTTGGCGCCGTTGCCGGGGAAGGCAAGTGTTGAATCAAGAAGGTGATTTTCAGACAACGGAGGAAAGCCCCGTGATATTAATCATGGGTTGAGGTACGTTGATCCTTGTACATACTTTTGTTGTTTACATTTTCATTTGTAGATAGTTTTGTTATATGTGGGGTCGAGACGAACAAAACCGACTAGTTAGACAACCCTTAGGCCCCAACATGAACATTGACCAAGACCCACCCGAGGATGCGGGTGATAACTTTGAGAATGTAGGTGCCAACCCAAACATGCAATAGGGTGGGGGATTTCCAGAACCTAGAATACTCAATCCACGAATGCAATTTCCCCCTCCCGGAAATGAAGGGAACAATATCCCAGTTGATCCTCCGGCGAGGTCATTGCGGGAATTTCTTCAACCAACCCGCAACACCACACCCTCATGCATCCTCTTACCAGTCCAAGCTCAGCTCTTCCAAGTTAAGCCCGGGATGTTGCAACTACTTCCTACATTCCACAGAATTGAAAAGGAAAACCCTTATTTGCACATAAAGGAATTCGAGGATATAGTTGCAACCTTCAATGCTAATTATGCTATGAAGGACATAGCTCGCTTAAAATTGTTTCCCTTCTCCCTTAGAGATAAAGCCAAATCATGGTTGTATTCCTTGCGACCTCGATCCATTACCTCTTGGGCTCAAATGCTTTCGGAGTTTTTGAATAATTTTTTTCCAGTTCATAGGACCACTGCTTTAAAAAAAGGAAATTCAAAACTTTTCAGAGAAGCCCAATGAGCAATTCTACCAATGTTGGGATCGGTACAAGGAATTACTACAATCTATTCCACATCATGGCTTTGAATTGTGGCAATTGGTAAGTTTCTTCTATGAAGGAATCACACCGATTCATAGACAATTCATTGACATGATGTGTAATGGCGAGTTCTTAAACAAAGACCCCGATGAGGCCCTTGACTACTTTAGCACGTTGGCCCAGAATGCACAATCTTGGGACATTAGGGATCCAAATGATGTACCTAGGACGTCTCCGGGTAGTAGTCAACCACAAGGGGGAGGGATGTATGACTTGAGAGACCGGGACGACTTGCTTTCCAAAATTGCCAAATTGTCTAGGAAGGTTGAAAGTCTTGAAGTCAATAGGAGGCACGAGATGTCAAATGTTTCAAAGATTGAGGAGGGATGCTCAATTTGTGAGAGTGTGGAGCATTCCATATCGGAGTGCCCCAACATTTCAACGCCTAAGGAAATGTATCACGAGCAAGTTAATGTCTTTTACCAAACGAGGCAATCATTTTCTCCACATTCAAACACCTACAATCCGGGTTGGAGCAATCACCCGAACTTTAGTTGGAGAAATGATAACCCCACTCCTCATGGTTCTAATGCATACACAACCCCTGTGCCCCCTAGGCAAAATCAATTTCAGTCCCAAGGTCAAGCGTCTAGCTCCCAATACCCCCGGTCCAATCCGCAAGGGTATTCGTCAAGCCTACCACCACAAATTTTTTCACCGATTCCACCCCTACAAGGCTTCTCCCAAGGGCCATCCAATCCTCCCACCTACCAACCTCCCCATAAGAGGAACTTGGAGGATGTGCTTTACAATTTCATCCAAAGCCAAACCACCTTTAACAACAACATTTCGGCCCAACTCACAAAAATTACCAATCACATAGGGTTATCACAACAAGAGAAAGGGAAATTCCCAGCTCAACCCCAAGAGAACCCCAAGAGTCAAAATGTGATTGAGTCGTCCGAGCCCATCAAGGAGAGTTGTGAGCAACTCAAGGTTGTCACCACCCTTCGAAGTGGCAAGGAAATTGATAAGACCATTGTGCCAAAGGTCACACCCAAGGCCACATCACCAATAGAAAAAGAGACCAAAGGTGACGTCGAGGGTGGTGAGGTGAGTGATGAGGTGGTTGAGAAAGAGAAATTGGTTGATGAAAGTGTGCATGTTTCTCTCATTCCTGCTCCTTTTCCTAATCGTTTGAAGACACCTGTGAAGGTGGCTAATTATGCTGATATACTTGAAATGTTTAAGCAGGTAAAGATCAACATTCCACTCCTTGATGCCATTAAGCAAATTCCATCGTGTGCTAAGATTTTGAAGGATTTGTGCACCGTAAAGAGGAGGCTCAATGTCCACAAGAAGGCATTCCTCACCGAGCAAGTGAGCTCAATCTTGAGGACCGACACCCCACCCAAGTTCAAAGACCCCGGCTGTCCTACCATTGCCATAACCATCGAAAATTGCCGGGTGGAGCAAGCGCTCCTCAATTTGGGGGCTAGTGTGAATCTCCTTCCATACTCGGTGTACCAACAACTTCATCTTGAGGAGTTAAAGCCTACTTCAATCACACTTCAACTGGCGGACCGTAGTGTCCGAACACTGAGGGGAGTAGTTGAGGATGTTTTAGTTCAAGTTGATAAATTCTATTTTCCTGTTGATTTTATTGTGCTTGACAATTACCCTGTTGCAAATCTTTGCTCCCAAATCCCTGTAATACTTGGTAGACCTTTCCTTGCCACATCTAATGCTGTGATTAATTGCAGGAATGGTCTCATGAAGCTTGCATTTGGGAACATGACTATGGACCTCAACGTGTTTAACTTGTCCAAGCAACCGGGGGATGATGAGGAGGTGCATGAAGTCAATAGGATTGACACTTTGGCGGAAGAACACTTGAAACTTTTGGGCATGTTAAAGTTGAAAGATGAAGAGAATGTTGATCTAGAGGGAGTTGATGAGCAAGAGGATTTAGAGAGTTTTAACGGGGTAGAAAAGTGCATCCCTGCCTTTGAGAAGCTCCCACACCAAGAAAAGAAAATATTTCCATCAGATGTTCAAAAGCCAAATTTGGAGCTGAAACCACTACCATCCCATCTGAAGTATGCATATCTTGGGGAAGATGAGACATTCCCGGTGGTAATTAGTTCAACATTGGAGGCAAAGCAAGAAGAAGAGCTTTTGGAAGTGTTGAGAAGGCATAAAGGGGCAATTAGTCGGACCATTGCCGACATCAAAGGGATAAGCCCCATCATTTGCACACATCGGATCTATCTTGAGGAGGACGCCAAACCGTCCCGACAACCACAAAGAAAGTTGAACCCAATCATGAAAGATGTGGTGAGGGACGAGGTGTTGAAACTACTTGACGTGGGCATCATTTTTTCGATTGCTGATAGTAAGTGAGTTAGCCCCACGCAAGTAGTACCCAATAAGTCGGGAGTCACTATTATGGAGAATGAAGAGAATGAGCTTATTCCAACAAGAGCAATCACCGGGTGAAGAGTGTGCATTGATTACCGCAAGCTCAACTTATGCACAAGGAAAGACCACTTCCCAATGTCATTCCTCGATCAAGTGTTGGAACGAGTAGCGGGGCATCTATTCTATTGCTTCTTAGATGGATACTCCGGCTACAATCAAATCGAGATTGCATTGGAGAACCATGAGAAGACTACCTTCACTTGTCCCAATGGCACTTTTGCCTACCGTCGCATGTCGTTTGGGCTCTGTAATGCCCCTAGAACCTTTCAACGTTGCATGATGGGAATCTTTAGTGACATGGTGGAGAAGATTGTTGAGGTGTTTACGGATGACTTCTCGGTCTTTGGGGATTCTTTCAGTGGGTGTTTGGAAAATTTGGAGAAAGTCCTTGAGAGATGTGAAGAGAAGAACTTAGTTTTGAATTGGGAGAAGTGTCACTTCATGGTGACACAAGGAATTGTTCTCGGCCATATAGTTTCGGCAAAGGGTATTGAAGTTGACAAATCAAAGGTGGAGGCTATCTCCAACCTCCCTACGCCGAGAGTCGTTAAGGATATCAGATCATTTCTGGGCCATGCTGGATTTTACCGTCGTTTCATAAAAAAATTTAGTGCATTGGCCCGCCCTTTGACAAATTTATTGTCTAAAGATGTCCCATTCGAGTGGTCAGATGATTGTGATACATCTTTTACAAAACTCAAAAACATGCTTGTCACGCCTCCAATTATACGACCACCCAAGTGGGATTTACCTTTTGAGCTTATGTGCGATGCGAGTGATTACGCGGTCGGCGCAGTGCTCGGTCAAAGGGAGGATAATAGACCTTATGTAATATACTACGCTAGCAATACGCTTAATGAAGCTCAAATGAATTACACTACCACAGAAAAGGAGCTGCTAGCGGTAGTGTTTGAATTAGATAAATTCCGTTCTTACATCATTGGTTCACCGATAGTAGTCTATACTGATCACTCTGTTTTGAAGTATTTGTTGTCTAAGCAGGATGCCAAACCGAGACTTATCAGGTGGATCCTCCTACTCCAAGAGTTCAATCTTACAATCAAAGACAAGAAGCGAGTGGAGAACGTGGTGGCGGACCCTTTATCTAGACTGGTAGTGCACGAGGCCGATGAGCACATTCCTATCCCAGATTTCTTCCCTAGTGAACATTTACTTTCAATTCATTATGTGTGTCCTTGGTATACTGACATATGTCATTACCTTGAAACAGGACAAATATCACCGCAGTGGAGCCCGGAGGATCGAAGGAGATTTATGGCAGATGTGAAGTACTTCTACTTCGACAACCCATATCTGTTCAAGTACTGCACTGAACAAGTCATGCAGAGATGTGTACCGGAGAACGAACAGCGGGATGTCCTTGCATTCTGCCATTCAGAGGCATGCGGTGGCCACTTTTCTGCCAAGAAAACTTCAGTAAAAATTCTACAGTCAGGTTTCTACTGGCCCTCTCTAATAAAAGATTGTTTTTCATTTTGTAAGGAATGTGATAGATGTCAACATTTGGGTAGTGTGACCCGAAGGAACATGATGCCCCTCTTCCCTGTACTTGTTATAGAAATATTTGATTGTTGGGGCATCGACTTCATGGTTCCCTTCCCTATGTCGTCTAGCTATCTATACATTCTAATGGCAGTGGACTATATGTCCAAGCGGGTGGATGCTATCCCAACCAAGACCAATGGCCACCGGGTCGTGGTCAAGTTTCTCAAGGAGAACATTTTTTCAAGGTTTGGGATGCCTCGTGCAATGATAAGTGACGGTGGATCACATTTCTGGAATAGACCATTTGCGTCTTTGATGCATAAATATGGTGTCACACATAAGGTATCGACTGCATACCACCCACAAACCAATGGTCAAGCCAAGTTGGCCAATAGGGAGATCAAGAATATCTTAGAAAAGAAGGTTAACCCAAATAGGAAAGATTGGTCAGGTAGATTGATCGATGCCCTATGGGTTTACTGCACCGCCTACAAAACTGTCTTAGGCATGTCTCCCTATCAGCTCGTCTATGGAAAGGCTTGCCATTTGCCAGTTGAGATGGAACACAAGGCCTATTGGGCCATAAAGACCTTGAACTACAATTTGAGAATGCCCGAGAGCATAGGAAGTTAGAATTGAATGAATTGGAAGAGATTCGGAGAGACCCGTATGAGAGAGCGGGCTAAGATCTTTCATGACAAATCCATTGTACGGAAGTCATTTGAGCCCGGCCAAAAAGTGCTCTTGTACAACTCTCGTCTCTCTATTTTCCAGGGCAAACTCCGATCCCGTTGGGATGGCCCCTATCTTGTCAAGGTGGCCTACCCCAATGGAGCTGTGGATGTCACAAACCCTGAGAATGGCCAGACATTCAAGGTCAATGGCCAAAGACTTAAGCCATTTTTTTAGGGCTTTGAAGGACAAGAAGTGGAGGAGGACTTGACGGATCCGGTGTATCCAGAATTTGTGGAGGAGTAACCAATTTTTATGCTTTTTAGTGTACAGTCCTTTTATTTACTTATGTTATTTTCAGTTTCATATTACTTACTTTACTTGGTCGTATAGCATTGTTTTTCTTAGTTTTAGATGTTGGTGCTTTTGTCAAAGCTCAAGTGCGAGGTGTTCTCTAACCCTAATCATCGTTTTACTGTCCTTCATTGCATATCACATCATTTTGTTGCATTGAGGACAATGCATGAATCAAGTTGGGGGGTGTGGTACATCATTTGCATGCTACACCAATGTTTGTGGAATTTTTGTGGATAAATACAAATTTTTTTGGGTGAAAAATTCACCTTTCACATATCATACAGATTTTTTTTACATTAGCGTAAATTATGTGAAAAAATTGAAAATTTTTGTGAAAAAATATCTGAATGTTGATCTGTATTCCCTTATTTATAGTGCTTGGGTTAGATGATATGTTGATCTTTGTTTTGAACCTTGAGCACATGAGCACATTATAGAAGTTAATCATATGCGTGAGTATCACATATGTATCTGTTTTTTAACTCAACTGTATGTGCTCCTTGAATGCGTAATTTTAGCAATTTTACGGATTGGATTCATATTTTAGGTTTTACATAAATAGTGGAGATGAGTAAGGACCCATGAGAGTTTTAGTGCCAATCCTTTTTGGAGGGAACTTACATTTACTCAAAGGAACAATTTTTCAAATTCAAATTTGTTCAATAATCTCATTATGTTTATCCTGGCTAGATGCATTTGGGCAGTAGACTGATTTCGTCCTGATAATGTACAATGTTTTCCTATGCTTATCTGGAAGTGATCTTAGGCCATTTTTGAAATTTTGAGTCTTAGCCTTGTTCTTGAGAAAATATTATCCCTAGTGTCGTGATTGAGCCTCAATTGAAATTCGTTTCTATGCCACACATGTGACCAAGCCAGTGAAAATGAAATAAATCTACCTTAACTTGGTTGTTCCGTGAGCTGAATATGAGTTATCGCAAAAGTGAAGGAAGTGTGGTGTGGAAATTCAAGAAAAGGGATGATTGATGTTGGAACTCAAAGAGTTCAATGGAAAAGAATGAAAATTCAAGAAAAGGAAGTGAAGGGGTGAGAAAAAGAAAAGAATGATCAAAAAAGAAAGGAAAATATTAAGGAAAAGAAAGAAAAAAACAAAGAGTGTGGTGACGGTGTGAGAATGAAAATCCCATGAAAAGGGAGATGCTTTTGAAATAAAAGTCTTTCACTCGGAACAACCCTCTTTGTTATCCTATACCCTTCGTTTCTTTTGCCTAAAATATCACCCCAAGGCCCCATTACAGCCCTTGAAGTCCTAAATGATCTAGTGAAGCATGGGAGATGCATAATTTTAAAGGAAATGACGAGTAAGCCATGCTACACAATGCCCTAGCATTCTTTTCATGAGATTATGCCAAAGTCGCTTCATTTTCATACATGAACTTCATTTTTGGATTACATGTGAGCACACTTTGTTTTGTACACAAGATTCTATCTCACACGTACACACGGAGTGCATGCCTGGATAACTAGAGTGTGTTTCATTGTTAAGAGTGACCTTCGGTGAGTTTTGCATTAAAGTTGAATATGGCTAGCCATTCTAATGTGAATTCTGTTGCGTAAAGGCTCAAATTACTTGTCCAATCCACACACACACGAGTTTGAAAATGAATGTGTAGGTGCATACTTTAGACTAGTATTTTAAGGCTATAATGATGTTCATGTGTGCTTGGTTCGGGCAGTTGAACGACGTGTTAGGTAGCCCTATGCTTTAAGGATGGGGGAATATTGCTCAACTTTCGATATTTGATAAGAATTAGGAATACTTGTGTTGTTTGAATTCATGTTTTACAGGTTGAGTATTCATTTTGGTAGTTTAAAGTAGAAATCCATGCTTTGTACTTTGAAAACATCAAAATCTTAAATCATGTTGCAATTTCGAAAATGGCCTTGGGCATGATCATTCAAATGTGGTTCATAGGTGTGATTCATGTTTTTGATAGGTTAGATGTCTTAGGAAGGTGTAAAAATGTTTTGGAGTTGAGGAGATTTGGATTGGATGAGAATTTTTGAACAAAGGATTGGTTTGGCAGCAAAGGCAAAACCTTCCAGAAGGTTTTGTCTATTGGATTTTTTAGCCCAAGCAGTAAGCAAAACCTTCCGGAAGGTTTCTGTCGACCTTCCGGAAGGTTTTGCCCAAAAAATCAAAAACAAGGGTTTTAAAGTCGTAAATTTTGAAAAACTCTTCACATTTCCAATCCATCCCTTGCACTCAAACATTCTCCTCTCCTCCTATTCTCTTCTAACCTTCAAATTACTTCCCCCAAAGTTCAATTCTCTTACTTTCTCTACATTAAGATTTGAATTTTGAGGGTTGTTGCCGAAAATACCAAGTTTTTCTTCATAAACCCTAGTTCTTCATTCTTGCCCAAAATTCTTAGTTCTTCTCTGATCATGTTCGAATCCCTCTTCTCGTGTATGATGGCTAGAATTATTGGGATGTCTTTGGAAGGTGTTGAGCCAATGAAGAGGATCTGGATATGGTTGTTGACTTTCATGGGTTTAGGGGCACTATTGATGCTCATAGCCCGTACAAAAAGAGTGGGCCCGAACTCTCCTCCACCCCCCACCGACTGGAGAGGGTCCTAGCTCCCAAGAGAGGGCAGAGCGAAGAATAAAGGCAAGGCATGACACCCGGAGGGAAAGGATTGAGGAAAAAGGCGTAACTTGTGAACGATGGGTGGATAAAGCCTCTCTTGGACCGAGGGATGAGGTGGTGAGAATTATTGAACAACGGGGTTTGAAGTCGTGGTTTGAGGAGGTCAAGGGGTATCACTTGGGGTAGTGTCGCAAATTTTACCAGAAGTTGGTGGTTTTTGGCGATAATGAGAGTAAGTTGAGGACGAATATGAGGGGTAGGACATTCGAGGTAACCCCCACTACGATTGCCACAGCGATGGGGTATGAAAGGCCTCCCCCTACCACCCCGGTCTACCCACACAATGTGGATAGGGGTAGGACTCTCAGAGATTACGTGGCCCTCACCTACAGGGACCCGACCACGTTCACGGGAACGACATTGGTCGGGGGCCACAAGCATGCATATGGAGTCATGAATAAGGTCCTCCATTATAACTTGATGCCCCGAGGTTCGGAGAAGAACCCAAACATTCAGAAGTTGGCATTACTGCATGCCATCATGACTGGGGTTGCCATTGACGTGGCATATTTGATTTGGTTGGAGATGCGGGAGTTTGCCCAGGCTGCAAAGCCAAAGGCAAACCTCCCCTTTGGTAGCCTTGTCACCAAACTCTGCGATCATACCAAGGTGAAAATGTATGCACATGACGCACTTCTACCCCCAGAGACTAGAGCTATAGGGAAGTCCAGCAGCCAGAAAAGGGCTACTAGGACTGGGGGTGAGAGTTAGGGCTCCGAGGCCACAGCCGTCAGATGTTGGGACATCTTCTTCAACACCTCCACCTCCTGCATCAGCACCTACACCAGCCCCGGCCCGTACCACTCCTCAGCGCTTGGATGCATTAGAGTCCACCATGCATAGCCTAACGGTCATGGTTACGAGGCTTTTTTAGCATACTTTCCTGGGTGAGCCTGTCCCCAGAGGACCACCACCACCTCCACAGCGTTCAGCTGGGCCTGCTACTGCTGCCTCTGTTCCCTCCGTAACTGTGGAGGTGGGAGATGATGATGATGATGACGAGGAGGAGTTAGAGTCCGAGTCCGAGACTGAGGACGAGGATGCCTTTGATGTGGAGGAGGACTGAGGATTATTGTCTTTTGTTTTGTTTTGAATTTTGGTTGTACACAATTAGGGCTCCTAGTGTCGGCCAGTAGAAGTGTCATTAGGTTTTGGCCGTTTTGTTTTGAAACTTGAATCATTGTAAAGAACTTTTTGGAATGATCAATGCAAATACCACAGTCGTTGCATTTATATCATTGCCCAAGCTATTTCTATAATTGCATTATGATTTTTGGATTTTGGTTGTTTTGACAGTACTCGTATTAATGAATGTTTAATGTAGTTTATAGCTGTGGTTTGAAATAATGTTTGCTAGGGACTAGCAAAACTCAAGTTGGGGGGTGTGATTAGCACAAAAACAGGACATATTTTGTATGCTAATATGCCTCTTATACTTGTTTTTGTCATGAAATTGGGGAAAAATGCATTTAATCTTCGTTCTTATGGAGTTTTGTGTGAATACAGGTAAAATGATGTAAATGGTATGAGTTAAACCCCCGATGGAAGTGTTTGATGTCAATGAAGAGGAAGGGGTAGCTTAGAGGAAGGTTTGAAGGGAGAATAAACCAAGAAAATTCAAATTGGTTGAAAACCTTCCAGAAGGTTTGGGTAAAAACTTTCCGGAAGGTTTTGCCATGGATTTCTTTTTCACTGCCAAAACCTTCTGGAAGGTTTTGTCTACTGGAATGAACCTTCTGGAAGGTTTTGCCTACTGGAGTAAAACTTTCCGGAAGGTT
The DNA here is from genome assembly GCA_951799425.1 of Ilex aquifolium. NCBI lineage: Eukaryota > Viridiplantae > Streptophyta > Magnoliopsida > Aquifoliales > Aquifoliaceae > Ilex > Ilex aquifolium. The sequence goes on along the minus strand of OX637406.1, from coordinate 22,553,259 downwards.
TTGTCTACTAGATTAAACCTTCCGGAAGGTTTTGCCTACTGGAGTGAAACCTTCCGGAAGGTTTTGTCTACTGGAATGAACCTTCTGGAAGGTTTTGCCTGTTGACTTCTTCATTTAACTGTTCCTACACAAACCTTCCGGAAGGTTTTGCCCAGATTGCCCAGACAGCCTATAACTCAAGCTCTGCCATTTGGGGGTCCCATTTACACTTCTTCAACAGATCCCCTGACATACCCTGCACGTCTAGGAGCCTCCCCTCACCTCTACTTGGACTTGGAAGACCATTGCAATAATGAGGAGGAGAGAGAAGAGGCATGGAAGAGAGAAAGGCTAGGCTTGTCCTAGCCTGCACCATCCCATCCCTTTCAGCCCCCTATGATTGGAATCACATCACACAGCATTGGGGAGGGCTCCATGGACGTTTTTGGGGAAGCTTCTCCACCATTATTCAGGAGAAGCTAATCTACATTGTAATATAGAGAGAGAGAGTCTAGGAAGAAGATGAATAGTGTTAGAGAGAGAAGTTGAGATTTTTGCATTTTCTTCCACACATTGTCTTGTAATTTCATGTAAGATCTTTCTAAGCTTTGTTTGAAGTCTTTAATGCTATTTATTTCAAGTTGCTTTCAAGTTTAGTCTTCTATTCAAGCTTTTACCATTAATGCATTCATGTTCTTCATTTTCTTAGCTTAAAATGGGTAGTAAATGCATCCTCTTTTAGTTTATGTTTCTTCCATTAACTTAGCTACAAACTTCATCGCTTTATAATGTCTTCTTATTATATTGTTGTATTTACCTTAAGCATGAGTAGCTAAGCTTTTTAGTTGGCTAATCCAAGGGAGACCTCCACTTGGATATGCTTGTACAACTCATTTTCCTTCCTCCTCTCAGAGTACGATGGCTCGGTTTGACTGGGTTGAGAGTGGATGCGGTTGTGAGTCTTTGATATCTCGTAGGCCTGGTCACGGTTTATGCTTGGATCCTCACTTTCATCTCATCCCTAGCTTCCCGCGAATCAATCGTACATCTATGCTCTATTGGAGGAAGGACTCGAGTTGTCTTGGCATCCCCATCGGAGTGAACCCTTCGGATTAGCCAACACTTGTTTTCCCATCTTAATTTCATTACAACTCAAATCAAAAACCAATTCCAAACAACAAAAGATTTTACACATTTCTTTCACCAAAATCACCTTCTACACGGTTCACATTCTTCCCCGAGGAGATGACCTTGGAGTACTCTCCAAGTAAAACACAACATACAAAAGTCTTCTTGCTCTTGGGAAGCATTTTTGTTCACTCATACATTTCATTTTCCACAATTCCCTTGCCCTTTCTTTTGACATCATTCCAAGGGAGAGTGACACTCCCCCTTTCGCACATATATCATACATACCTTGAGAGAGTGATGTCTGGAGCTTAGGAACAACAAGGAAATAAGTCAAGCAGTACCTGCCTCAGTCTGTGCCTGTGCCTCTGCCTTTAGCTCTCTCTCCTCCTCGGCGTCCAGGGCATCCTGCACCTCATCGGTGCCTCGGGCAGGTGGCACATCCTGTCTCGCTGCTAGGACGCCACTGTGACCTTGGCTCCTTCGGAAGGAAACCTTGTTCAATGGTCCCATCGGCTTCTGTACTCCCATCTCTGACCTCACTCTCACTCCATAGTCTGAGCATATCTCCGTCACAAGTGTCCCAAAGGGGATTGAATTCCTCTTGACGTCACACCCCTTCATCATCTCCATCAAAATCAAGGACGGGAGATCTATGCTTTGGCCCCTACCTATTGCGTATAGCAATCGGGCCATCTCCGAGAGTATTTCATTTTTTCATCCGATGGGGGCAAGGTTTGAGACGGCAATCAAGTTCAGCATCTTGTACTTGTCCGTCAACTCACCTTGGCTAAAAAATCTTCGTCCTCCCCAAGCAAACGTGGCCAACCCCGTCAACTCAACTCCTACCTCATCCATGCCCACCTTATTCCTCGGGGGATAGTTCGGCTTGGGTACTCGTGGTACCTCTTGCCTCATCTCCCTGATATAATCCTCATCCACATCAATGTGGGCCCCCTCACATACAACTTTATCGCCCCATTGATGATTTTGGCGTTGGAGTAAAACTCCCGCACCAATTCTTTCACTGCCTCTCCATCGTTCCTCAAATACCAACTCCACCCTCTCGCCTCCATATTGGCATAAATGCCCAAATCTGTAAAGTCCAACAACACAATTGTTCGCTCATAAAAAATGGCTTGATTTTGAAAGTAATTTTCATACCTATCCGCTTTGAGAGCATTGGGGAAGCGGGTTCTATCGTATCTTCGGACAATGGGTGGCCTCCTCTCTCATTCCTCGATCACCTCTTCTACAAAATTGGGCTCTTGAGTGGTTGTCTTGCACCTAGTAGGAATCTTCATTCTTGGAGGCATGATTCTCGGTTTGGGGGTTTTTAGGGCTTGAAAAGTTTGGATTTCTTGGTGAAAAGGTGAGAAATGAGGTGGGAATGTGTTTGGGATGGTGGATTTTGGGTAGAAATTGAGAATGGATGAAGTTTTGAGGCTTAGGAAGTGAAGGGTCACCGAGGTTTTTGAGGTTTTGCAAGGGTTTTTGGTGATTTTGAAATGAAGAAGACGAACCAGGTATTTATAGGCAAGCTGACAACGTTCGAACGTGTGCAAAAGGATTTTAAAACGATGGTTCGAACGTTACTCTGGCGTTCGAACGTGGAGAGCTCCAAGTACTTTTGATGTTCTGTCAGAGGCCAAAGTACTGTAAGCTCCTGGCATTCGAACGTAGGTTTGGCGTTCGAACGTTGTGTCTTAGTTCAAACGTTATCCAGGCATTCGAACGTGGAGAGCTCCCAGTACTTTTCATTTTCTGCAGAGGCCAAAGTACTGTAAGCAGCCAACGTTCAAACGTCACCTAGCGTTCGAACGACAGATCAAAAATCAAAATTTTTATTCACATTTATATACACATTAAAAGAAGGCTATATACACAAATTGAACTTGAAAAAAAATCATGGTGTGTCAGGATAAGTCCCTACCCACGCTTAAGGTTGGTATTCTAGGAAATTCCTTACTCGGCCCACATTTTATTTCAACAAAAAAGGATTTTGTACATCTAACAAAAAGATATTTACACTTTTTACAAAAAGTTCGGACCTTTAGCTTTCATCCCAAAAACACAGTTTTCCAAAATTTTGTCAAAATGCAATCTTAATCCGAGTCTTCCTCTGTCTCCATGCCATTTGAACAATCAGTGACTCTTCTAATTTTCTGTTGCAAAAAACGGGTAAGTAAAGTACCAGAATAGCATGGCCTCTCAGGATAATCATTACTCTGCCCATTCACTATCCAGTCTAATTGATCGAGTGCGCGACCGGAAATTGGTTCAGAACGCTAATTATATTCTTTCATGTGAAAGATCCGGCCACATTGTTTATAGGCACCAAGTCTTTTGGCACAATGATGTTTAGCAAAAGTGCTTCTACCACACAGTGGTTTGGCTTGCTGTTCTCGAATTTCGATTTTTCTTACCAATGTTGTTTTTCGTATTATCACAGCATGCACATCAGATGAAAAAGTGCGTAAAACTCCCAGACTGAACCAAAAAAGTTTACCATCCATGCTTGCAAAGCTTTAAGACACTCTATCTGGTTCTTTAACGTCTAGCAGTCACAAAGACGATTGAAGCTGCTTTAAAGATATGATCATCACTATAAAGACTATAAAAATATGAAATACAAGACAGAATACACAAAACGATCAAGGAAAAAAAAATTTAAAGGCACAAAATATGACCTGTAGTTCTCACCCCCAACCCAAACTCAACATTGTCCCCAATGTTTTGAATTTACTAGTATACGCAAAGTGGAGTTAGGATTGAAAGTAGAGATCTATTCATCTTCCGATGCCTACAAACAAAATACACAAATTAATCATCTTTACAAAGATCTGGGTTTTGGCTAGGATGGAAATCCTTGTGTGTGAGCATGAACAGAGAACAGAGAAAATGAAGAAGAAGAAGAAGAAGAAAAAGAAAAAGAAGATGAAGAAGAAGAAAAAGAAGAAGGACAGTGGCGGATGGGGAAAAGGGAAAGGGTTGGAGGCCTTATAAAGGCGTCCTTTCGGATCGGTTTGGGTTGGATTTTTCCTGACCCGACTCCTTTTTGTGTCGGCATGCGCGAACCTCGGAGGAATATTCTGGATCCATTAAAAAAATAGTTTCCACATCTTTAACAAAGTCTTCCAAAAATGGTTTCAAACGCTAACCATTGACAATAAAAATAATACCATTTGATGGATTTTCCACTTCCACTACTCCAAGTCTAAACACTTGTTTGATAATGTAAGGCTCAGTCCACCTTGATCTCAACTTACCAGGAAACAGACGGAGCCTTGAATTGAATAACAGGACTTTTTGAGAGGGTTCAAAAGACTTCCGCACAATATTCTTATCATGAAAAATTTTCATTCTGGACTTAGTAATCTTAGCATTCTCATATGCTTCATTTCTCAATTCTTCCAACTCATTGATCTGAAGTTTTCTTGAGATTCTAGCCCTGTCTAGGTCAAAGTTCATTGTTTTAATGGCCCAGTATGCTCTGTGTTCCAATTCCACAGGTAAGTGACAGGGCTTGCCATAGACTAATCGATAAGGAGACATGCCCAAAATTGTTTTAAAAGAAGTGCGATATGCCCAGAATGCATCATTTAGTCGTAACGACCAATCTTTGCAGTCTGGGTTGACCATTTTTTCTAAAATCAGTTTGATCTCTCGATTAGCTAATTCACCCTGTCCACTAGTCTGTAGGTGATAAGGGTTTGCAATTTTATGAGAAATCAAGTACTTTTTCATCAAATTCCAAAAAGGACAATTGCAAAAATGAGCATCCCCATCACTTATAATGGATTTAGGAATTCTAAATCTAGACAAAATGTTTTCTTTTAAAAACTTGATCACTGTTCGGTATAAATGTGAGGCATAAATAAATGACTAATAATAATTGCACTTGAATTGTGAGAGTAATTATGCTTGAATGAGAATTGCTTATTTGTAAAGTTCATAGAGATTATGCTAATATTGAATAGAAGCATATATTTATTAGTACAAAATTCACAATCGTGTTAATTAAAGTCATTGAGTAGACAGAATAAAAGAAAGGGAGAGTTGTCAAAGACAAGATTATTAGGACACTCATTAACCGGTCATGTATTCACTTAGACAATACATTAGAATTTCATATTGATCTTATTAATGAGTTAAACTAAGCGAAATCTTTTTTGTGTTGGAGTTTGGTTTTACACACTGATTAGCACAAAATATTGCACATCATGTATATTTTTGTATCCCTTTTATACTTGCTTTTGTGGTGAAAATGGGAGGAAATGCATTTAATCAAACAATTAATGAATTTTATGTGTGATTGTAGGCAAAGATTTGGAAATGGCTTGAGTTAAGCCCCCATCATAGTGCTCAAAGTCAATGGAGATGAAGGGGAGGCTTAACGGGTGGCTTGGAAGATGAAAAGATCAAGATATGAGTGCTTGATGAAAAACCTTGTTGTTTCCCTACCTCTAAAAACTATCCCTTAGCATGTGTAGTGTAAGGATAAAAGGGAGTGTCACTCTCCTTTGGGATAATTTCAAAAGAAAGGGCAAGGAGAAAGGAAAAGGAAATGGTGGTAATGTGATGTATGAATGCACAAAACGTGTGTGTGTGTACAAAAGTGCTCCCCAAGCGCAAGGAGACTTTTGAGAATCGTGTTTTACTTGGTGGTATTCCAAGGTCGTTTCCACGGGGAAGGAAGTACCAAGGGGAAGGTGATTTCGGGTAAGAGAAAATGTAAAATCTTTTGGTTGTTGAAAGTTGTTTGGTGGTGTATGTTGATGAAAATCAAATAAGAAACAAATGTTGGTAAAGCCAAGAGGTTACTCCAATGGGAATGCCATCTCAACTCGAATCCCTCCTACCTTAGAGCATGAATGAACGATTGATTCATGGGAAGTTGTGGATACTAAGGGTGAGTATCTAAACATAAACCGTGACTAGGCCTACGGAATATCAAAGACTCACCAATTTATCCACCCACAACCCAGTCAAACCGAACCATTGATCTCCGGAAAGGGAGGAGAATGAGTTGACATGGCATACCCAAGAGGAGGTTCCCCTTGGTTTTACCAACTAAAGGATTTAGCTACTCATGCTTGTAATGAAGTTGACTATGTAAGAAAATTGCATTGCAAGAGAGGAAGTTCTTGAATAGCTAAAATGCAAGTAGACAGAAATTAGAGAAGGATGCATTTAAGACCCATTTACAGCTAAGAAAATGATGAACCTTGTTGCAGGCGTTCTGGCACTTCTGGGCAAAACCTACCGGTAGGTTATACTCCAGAAGCCCAAACCTACTGGTAGGTTTTCGGTAGGTTTCCGGTAGGTTTTTGTCCAGTAGGCAAAACCTACCGGTAGGTTTTGTTTCCTTCTACCGGTAGGTCGAAATTGAGATGCTAGCTCTGGACCAGTTTTCGTAGAATTATCATAACTTTTTATCCAACCGTCGGATGGAGCTGAAATTTTGACACAATATAGAGGACATCCAGATCTACAACTTTCATGTTTTTCACCTTTTCCGATTCGAAGTTTATCATGGTCACAAAGGAGGAAAAATGAGGTACTGCTACCAAATGGTACGGGTGCTGGTGCCTATGTTACCAAGCATCGATACCTCCTTGATTTCTTTCACTTTTAAGCCTCCAAATCCTCATGTAATGTGTCCATCTCTTCACCACTCCTCCACACATAGTTGCAAGGTTCCAAAATCCATAATTTACGCTATAATTACCTGCAACATCAAAAATTCCACATTATTCATAATTTCGGCTAACTCTAAGTAATTAAATACAAAGTTAAGTTAAAATACATGTAATGAGACCGTTAGATATGCAATATTATGCACTCATCAGTGACAAGGCTACCAAAGGGGAGGTTTGCCTCTGGCTTTGTAGCTTGGGCAAACTCCCGCATCTCTAACCAAATCAAATATGCCACGTCAATGGCAACCCCAGTCATGAAGGCATGCAGTAATGCCAACTTCTCCATGTTTGGGTTCTTCTCTGAACCTCGGGGCATCAAGTTATAATGGAGGACCTTATTCATGACCCCATATGCATGCTTGAGGCCCTCGACCAATGTCGTTCCCATGAACGTGGTCAGGTCCTCGTAGGTGAGGGCCACGTAATCTCTGAGAGTCCTACCCCCATCCATATTGTGTGGGTAGACTGGGGTGGTCGGGGGAGGCCTCTCATACCCCATCGTTGTGGCAATCGTAGCGGGGGTTCTCTCGAATGTCCTACCCCTCACATTCGTCCTCAACTTACTCTCATTATCACCAAAAACCACCAACTTCTGGTAAAACTCACGACACCACCCCAAGTGATACCCCTTAACCTCCTCAAACCACGACTTCAAACCTCATTGTTCAATAATTCTCACCACCTCATCCCTCGGTCCAAGAGAGGCTTTATCCACCCATCGCTCGCAAGTTACGCCTTTTTCCTCAATCCTTTGCCTCCGGGCGTCATGCCTTGCCTTTATTCTTCGCTCTGCCCTCTCTTGGGAGCTAGGACCCTCTCCAGTCCTCTTTCGCGAGGTAGAGTCGGTGGGGGGTGGAGGAGAGTTCGGGTCCGCTCTTTTTGTACGGGCCATGAGCATCAATAGTGCCCCTAAACCCATGAAAGTCAACAACCATATCCAGATCCTCTCCACTGGCTCAACACCTTCCAAAGACATCCCAATAATCCTAGCCATCATACAAGAGTAGAGGGATTTGAACAAGCTCAAAGAAGAACTAAGAATTTTGGGCAAGAATGAAGAACTAGGGTTTATGAAGAAAAACTTGGTTTTTTCGGCAACAACCCTCAAAATTCAAACCTTAATGTAGCGAAAGTAAGAGAATTGAACTTTGGGGGAAGTAATTTGAAGGTTAGAAAAGAGTAGGAGGAGAGGAGAATGTTTGAGTGCAAGGGATGGATTGGAAATGTGAAGAGTTTTTCAAAATTTACAACTTTAAAACCCTTGTTTTTTATTTTCAGGGCAAAACCTTCCGGAATGTTGACAGAAACCTTCCGGAAGGTTTTGCTTACTGCTTGGGCTAAAAATTCCAGTAGACAAAACCTTCTGAAAAGTTTTGCCTTTGCTGCAAAATCAATCCTTTGTTCAAAAATTCTCATCCAATCCAAATCTCCTCAACTCCAAAACATTTTTACGCCCTTTCAAAGACATCAAACCTACCGAAAACTTGAATCACTGGTGTGAACCACAATTGAATGATCATGCCCAAGGCTATTTCCGAAATTGCAACATGATTTAAGATTTTGATGTTTTCAAAGTAAAAAGCATGGATTTCTAATTTAAACTACCAAAACGACTACCCAAAATATGAAACATGAATTCAAATAGCAATGGAATTCCTAAAACTTATCAAATATCAAAAGTTAAGCAATATTCCCCCATCCTTAAAGCATAGGGCTGCCTAACACGTCGCTCAACTGCCCGAACCAAGCACACATGAACATCATTATAGCCTTAAAATACTAGTCTAAAGTATGCACCTACACATTCATTTTCAAACTCGTGTGTGTGTGGATTGGACAAGTAATTTGAGCCTTTACGCAACAGAATTCACATTGGAATGGCTAGCCAAATTCAGCTTCAATGCAAATCTCACCAAAGGTCACTCTTAACAATGAAACACACTCTAGTTATCATGGCATGCACTCTGTGTGTACATGTGAGATAGAATCTTGTGTACAAAACAAAGTGTGCTTGATTAACCCTAATTAATGCAAAATGTAATTAAATTAAAAGGTCAATTGTGTAATTAAATAAAGTTAAAATAGTCAAAATAAATCTAATTAGGGTTAATGTGTGAATTAAGGATAATGCATTGAATGTTGTTCTTTTCAGGTTTTTATGCGTCAAAACGACGGGAGCCAATTATCAAAGCATGGAGAGCAACTTATCAAAGCATAGGGTGTAAATTATTAAAGCTCAAAACAAAGGGAGATCAAAGTGTAAATCAAGATCTTCTTGATATTTGTAAATAAATATCTTTTAGGATATTTGTATTTAAATATCTTTTAGGATATTTAAATATATTTTAGGATATTTGTAATTAAATATCTTTTAGGATAAATATCTTTTAAGATATTTGTAATTAAATATCTTTTAGGATAAATATCTTTTAGGATATTTGTAATTAAATATATTTTAGGATAAATATCTTTTAGGATATTTGTAATTTGGATGCCTATAAATACCCCCCTTGGGGGCTTGTAATGGGCATCCTTCTCTTGTTTCATTTTTCTTGTAAAGAACATTTCTTCCTAGTGGAAAACACTCCAAAGGTCTTGAATCTTTTTCTTGAATCATCTTTCAAGTATTATTGCTTTATTTATTTTCTTGAGTTATTGTTTTCTTTTTATTAGATCTTGGTTGTGAATTAAACACCAAGAAGTTGTTGTTTTCTTTTTATTAGATCTTGGTTGTGAATTAAACACCAAGAAGTTATTGTTTTCTTTTATGTTTTTATTATATCTTGGTTGTGGATTAAACACCAAGAAGTTGTTGTTTTCTTTTATGTATTATCATCTCTTGGTTGTGGATTAAACACCAAGTATTTATTGCTTTCTTTTAATTTAAGTATTGTTTTCTTTTACTTCCATTGTTGGAGCTTCCTTCTTCCCCTTAGAGGAGTGAAACTCTTCCACTTTTCTAGAGCTTTACCAAAGCCGTGAAGGGTGGAACGTGATTCACTCATTCTTTGTCGAAGATCGGCTCCTTGTTTAGCTATTTTACTTTAAAGCATTTCACTTCTAGTGCTTGAGCATTTTACTTTGTAACACCTTTTGGGGATGAGTACCATTCATCATTCTAGCTTTACCATAGCTATGAAGGGTGAGTAGTCCTCATTCACTCTTTGGGAAGGGATGATAGATATGTAAAAGATTAATCCGGACATTATGTTTGTGTATCACCTTTATGCTTAAATGTTCTATACTCCACTTGATTTTTGGGTGATTGAATGCACCTAGCAAAGTAAAGGTACTTTGTATAATCAACGGATCTTTCTATGATAAATGGATGACTCCTACATGGAAAGATCCATTGATTCAAGGCAAGTACCCTAACTAAATCTTCATGACAAACTTTCAATGTCCACCATTATTGCACTTCATTCCTATCTTCCGATTAATTTGCCGTTGACACGGGAGTTAATTGAGTTATAAAGCACAAACATAATGCACCGGACAATCAACTACATATTCTGATTCCCGAACCAAAGAGTGTTTGTTACATTTAATCATCTTATATTTTGTCTAGCAAAATACCCATTGGAAAGAATCTTACATTCTATCCAAAACTTCCAACAACTTCAAAATCATAATATTTCCAATTACAAGTCTTTCTCACTATTTACTTCAAAGAACACCAACCATAGTTCCCTGAGGATTCGACTCTGGACTCAAACCAGATTATTACTACAACTTGACCGCCTGCACTTGGGTGTACACATTTCGGATCAAGCCAAGTTTTTGGCGCCGTTGCCGGGGAATCATAAAAGGTGCTCTTTTTAGAAAAAGGTGAAAAAAAAAAAAAAACTTCTCTTTTTGTGTATATTTTTGCCTTATTGTGAATAATTTTTTTTTTTTTTTTTTTTTTTTTTTTATGACTGACACCAATCGCCTCTATCCAAATTTGTCTGCTGAATCTTCTGGGTCTGTAAATCAACTTGAACCACCTTCACCCAAATCAGAAGCCGACTCTTGTAACTTCAATATGGCAAATATTGATAGGCAGGGTGAAGATCATGTGAGAGAGGGGGAAGTACCCAACATTCGAACATTGCGAGATTACTTACATCCCACAAGGAATAGTGTCCCCTCTTGTTTTATTTTTCCTGAAAATGCTCCCCTCTTTACTGTAAAGCCGGGGACAGTGCAGTTATTGCCCGTGTTTCATGGATTGGATGCAGAAAATCCGTATCTGCATATCAAAGACTTCGAAGAAGTGTGTGGAACATTTCAAGACAATTCTGAATTGACAAAAATGAAATTGTTTTCTTTCTCTTTGAGGGATAAAGCCAAACAATGGTTACATTCTTTAAAATCTCTTTCAATCCCTAATTGGCAGGCTCTACAGAATGAATTTTTCAGAAAATTCTTTCCTCTGCACCGCACTAATACACTCAAAAGACAAATCATGAATTTTTCGGTCAAAGAAGGGGAAACTTTTTATCAAAGCTGGGAGAGATTCAAAGATCTTCTCCAATCTTGTCCACACCATGCTTTTGAAAATTGGACTTTGGCAGGTTTTTTCTATGATTCCTTGCCCACTAGGTTACGACAGTTTGTCGAAATGATGGCTCAAGGAGAGTTCATGGGAAAAAGTCCGGAGGAGGCATTCAATTTTTTTGATACCATATCTGACAGTTCTCAAATGTGGGACTCAGCATCTCCTACCACTGTAGAAGCCAAACCACCTACTTTCCAAGGGGGTAAGTATGTCTTGAGAGAAGATGATGATCTTAGAGCAAAAATGTCCACTTTGTCTCGAAAGCTTGAAGCTTTAGAGATGAAAAAGGTCCATCAAGTTGATGTTGTCCCTCCCACAGAACAAGTGTGTGGGATTTGTGCGCTAACAGGGCATCCTATTGGGGAATGCCCGACCATACCGGCATTCAAAGAAGTTTTGTTGGAACAAAAAAATGCCATTTCCAATTTCAACAAGCCTTACTCCAACCCATACTCTGAAACATACAATCCAGGGTGGCGGAACCACCCAAATTTCAGTTGGAGAAACACACAACCAACCCCCATGAATCAGCAACAAGGTCCACAACAACCACCTCAAGGACCTCCACAATATCCTCATCAACAAGGGCCACCACATCCACCTCAAGTACCTCCACAATATCCTCCATATCAACCACCACACAAAAGGAGCCTTGAAGATACATTGAATCAATTCATGCAAACCCAAATGAGCTATAACAATAGTTCTACTCAGGCTTTTATTGATTTCAAGGCCCAGACCACACAATCTTTTGAGGATCTCAAAGGCCACATTCAAAAGCTGACCCAGTCCATGAGCACACATGAGAAGGGAAAATTTCCTGCCCAACCAAAGCCTCCACAAGGCCAATTTCAGGTGGGAAATCCATCAACTATGGAAACTCCACAAGACGAAGCCAAAACTGTCACCACATTGAGAAGTGGTAAAAAGATTGACAAGTCCATCAGAAACATGCTAATTCCAGACCCAAAACCAGACTCAATTCCAGCCAACCCATTAAGTGAGCCAGAACTTGCAACAAAAAATGACTGTGATCCCATGATTGAACAAGAACCAGAGCCATCAAGGGAAGAAGAACCCTTGTGTTCTATTCCTACTCCTTTCCCTCATAGACTCAAGAGCATACAGAAAGCAAACAATCAGTCTGAAATTTACGAGCTTTTCAAGCAAGTAAAAATCAACATCCCACTTCTGGATGCAATCCAACAGGTTCCAGCTTATGCCAAGTTTCTAAAAGACTTGTGCACAGTCAAAAGAAGCCAAAATTTTCAAAAAAGAGCCTTCCTCACAGAGCAAGCCAGTGCCCTACTTCAACACAAAATCCCTCCAAAGTGCGAAGATCCAGGGTGCCCCACTGTGTCATGTGTCATTGGAAATTTCAAAATTGAGCAAGCATTGTTAGACCTTGGAGCTAGTGTCAACTTGCTTCCTTTCTCTGTCTACCAGCAGTTGGGTTTAGGTGAACTGAAACCCACTTGCACCACACTCCAATTGGCAGATAGATCTGTAAAAATTCCTAGGGGTATTGTTGAAGATGTACTTGTCCAAGTGGATAATTTTGTCTTCCCTGTAGACTTCATTGTTCTAGATACTCATCCAGAAGTTCATTCAAAAACTCCAATTCCTATCATTCTTGGTCGACCTAATCAATTGCAGGAATGGTATTATGAAATTGACTTTTGGGGATATGACTCTCGAAATGAACGTCTTTGACATTGCAAAACACCCAAGAGAGTACGAGGAGGTAGGAGAAATAAATTCCATTGAGTCATTGATACAAGCACATCTGAATGACTCATTCTGTGAGGATCTTAGTGAATCAACTTTGTCAAAATCTGACTCATCTGACTCTCTGGAACAAAAATCCATTGAGTGCCCTACCTTCAATGTGGGGACATGGGCTCCTAAATTTGAAGAAATTTCATCAAGTGGTACAAAACCACTATCTTCAAGTGACAGGCCACCAAAGCCTGAACTGAAACCGCTCCCATCTGATCTCAAGTATGCATTTTTAGGTGAGGATAAATCTTACCCAGTGGTAATTTCTTCAAAAATCACAGACTTGCAAGAAGCTCAATTAATTGAAGTTCTTAAAAGTCACAAAAGCACCATTGGGTGGACCATCGCTGATTTGAAAGGTATTAGCCCGTTAATTTGTAATCATGCCATATACCTTGAAGAGGACTCAAAACCCTCTCGTCAAATGCAGCGACGATTGAATCCTCACATGAAAGAGGTTGTGAGACTGGAAGTGCTCAAACTCCTGGATGCAGGGATAATTTTTCCTATCTCCGATAGCAAATGGGTTAGTCCAACCCAAGTTGTACCAAAGAAATCTGGAGTCACAGTAGTCAAAAATGATGCAAATGAACTCGTGCCAACACGAGTCGTCACAGGATGGCGAATGTGCATTGACTATCGAAAACTCAATCTGGTGACTAGAAAAGACCATTTTCCTCTTCCCTTCCTTGACCAAGTCCTCGAGAGAATAGCAGGCCATGAATTTTACTGTTTCCTGGATGGGTATTCCGGATACAATCAAATTGAGATAGCTCTGAATGACCAAGAAAAGACCACATTCACATGTCCATTTGGCACCTTTGCATTCAAAAGGATGCCATTCGGACTTTGTAACGCTCCTGCAACATTTCAAAGATGTATGCTGAGTTTGTTCAGTGACATGGTCGAAAATTTTTTGGAAATCTTCATGGATGATTTCTCGGTATATGGTGACTCATTTGATTTGTATCTAGCTAACCTAGAAAAAGTTTTGATGAGATGCAAAGAGGCAAATCTGGTGCTTAACTGGGAGAAATGTCATTTCATGGTGAATCAAGGCATTGTCTTGGGTCACATTGTGTCGTCTGAAGGCATGAAAGTTGATAAAGCAAAAATTGATTTGATAAGAAATCTTCCTGCTCCTAGGGTTGTGAAGGATGTTCGATTATTCTTAGGTCATGCAGGATTCTACAGAAGGTTCATAAAAGACTTCAGCACCATAGCAAAACCTATGTGTCATCTTTTAAGTCAGGATGTCATTTTCGACTGGAATGAAGCGTGCCAAAAATCCTTTGACAAACTCAAAGGCATGTTAATTTCTGCCCCAATAATGCAACCTCCTGACTGGACTCTACCCTTTGAATTGATGTGTGATGCTAGTGACTATGCTGTAGGTGCTGTTTTGGGACAAAGAAAAGATAAGAAGCCACATGTAATTTACTATGCAAGTAAAACTTTAAATGATGCCCAAATGAATTACTCAACAACTGAAAAGGAATTACTTGCTGTAGTATTTGCATTGGAAAAATTTCGATCTTATCTTGTTGGTTCTTCTGTTACTATATTTACTGACCATGCAGCACTGAAATTTTTGCTTACAAAAAAAGATGCCAAACCAAGGCTCTTGAGATGGATTCTCTTGCTCCAAGAATTTGATTTAGTCATTAAGGACAAAAAGGGTGTGGAAAATGTGGTGGCAGATCATCTGTCGAGATTAACTTATGAATTTCATGAGGATGGACTGCCAATCAATGAAAAATTCCCCGATGAACAACTATTCAGGATTGATGAGACCCCATGGTACGCTGATATTGCTAATTTCCTTGCTACCGGAACACTTCCTCCATTTTTCACTCCCATGGACAAAAAGAAGTTTCTGAGGGAGGTCCGCAATTTCTTTTGGGAAGATCCCTACGTATTCAAGTACTGTAAGGATCAGATCATAAGACGTTGCATCCCCGCTCAGGAAAGTAGACAGGTAATAACATTTTGTCATTCAGAAGCATGCGGTGGTCATTTTTCATCTCGAAAAACCGCAGCAAAAATCTTGCAGTGTGGATTTTACTGGCCCACACTTTTCCAAGATGTCCATGCTTTTTGCGTAACTTGCGATAGATGTCAAAGGTTGGGAAACATTTCAAAAAGAAACATGATGCCCTTAAACCCAATTTTGGTGATCAAAATTTTTGACTGTTGGGGTATCGATTTTATGGGACCATTGCCCCCCTCCTTTGGCTATCTATACATTTTAGTAGCCGTAGACTATGTATCCAAATGGGTTGAAGCAATTCCATGCCGAAATAATGATCATCAAACGGTGATCAAGTTTTTAAAAGAAAATATTTTATCTTGGTTTGGAATTCCAAAATCCATTATAAGTGATGGAGGTGCTCATTTTTGCAATCGTCCCTTCTGGAATTTAATGAAAAAATACTTGATTTTTCACAAAATTGCAACCCCTTATCATCCACAGACCAGTGGACAAGCTGAGTTAGCTAATCGGGAGATCAAATTAATTTTGGAAAAAACGGTGAACCCAGATCGCAAAGATTGGTCATTAAGACTAACTGATGCGCTCTGGGCATACCGAACTGCTTTTAAAACAATTTTGGGCATGTCTCCCTATCGATTAGTCTATGGAAAGCCATGTCACTTGCCTGTGGAATTGGAACATAGGGCATACTGGGCTATTAAAGCAATGAATTTTGACTTAGACAAGGCTGGACTGTCACGGAAGCTTCAGATTAATGAATTGGAGGAATTGAGAAATGAAGCATATGAAAATGCTAAGATTGCAAAAACCAGGATGAAAATTTTTCATGACAAGAACATAGTGCGAAAATCTTTTGAACCTGATCAAAAGGTTCTACTTTTCAATTCGAGACTTCGCCTATTTCTTGGTAAGTTAAAATCAAGATGGACTGGACCATACATTGTTAAAAAGGTATTTGAACATGGGGCAGTGGAAGTGGAGAACCCATCAAACGGTAACATTTTTACCGTCAATGGTCAGCGATTAAAACCCTTTGTGGAGAATTTTGTCCAAAATGTGGAGACCATTTTTTTAATGGATCCAGAAAGTATCTCCGGAAATCACTCCGGAGATTACGCTTGCCGACACAAAAAAGGGTCGAGTCAATCAGACACCCGACACGATGGACTGCCTTTATAAGGCCCCCATCGTTTTTTTTTTTCTTTTTTCTTTTCCCCACCGCCTTTACTCTTTTCTTTTCTTTTTCTTCTTCTTTTTCTTCTCTTTTCTTCTTCTTCTCCACTGCATATGGTCTTCTGTACCACGATCCAACCCATAACAGTACCATGTCTGCATTTTTCGATGACCCTATCCTCCTTCTCATGATCTACATTTGTTTGTATTATTTACTTATGGCTGTTCTTCTTCGGGCCGCACTGATGATCAAGGGTTTTTGTCCCAATGAAAACCCAGACCACCCCAAAGATGCTTAATCTCTATTTTTTTTGGTATAGGTCATCGGCGATTGAACAGATCTCCACAGTTAACTGCGTATTCAAGCTCTACAAACCGAAAAACTCGAAACATTGGGGACAATGTTCAGTCTAGGTTGGGGGGTGAGATCTACAGTTTACAGTAGTTGATCTGCGCAGGTTGAACCCGTAAAATTTTTTGTAAATTTTTTTGTTTTTATTGTTGTATCTGTTCAGATTATGTACCTTGTATTAATGATAATATCTGTGGGTCAGTTTTGATCGTCTTTGTGACTGGAAGACGTAAAAGAACCAGATAGTGTGTTATAAAGTAGCAATCATGGATGTAAATCTTTTTTGGTTTAGTCTAGGAGTCCTACGTACTTTTCCATCTGATGTACATACCATGATCATGAGAAAAGCAAGATTAGTAAGGAAGGCTGAAATCAAAGAAAAACAAGTGAAACCCCTCTGTGGCCGAAGCAGTTATTCTAAACGTCGTCGTGCTACACGACTTGGTGCCTGTAAACAGTGTGGCAGATACTTTCATGAGAAAAGATACAACAAATGTTCTGAACCAATTTCCGGTCGCGCAACCGATCGATTAAACTGGATAGTGAATGGGCTGAGTAAGGATTACCCTGATACGCCATGCTATTCTGGTACTGTGCTTAACCGATTTGTGAGAGAGGAAGTTGGGAGAGTTACTGGTTGTCCATTTTACACAGATACGGAGGGGGAATCGGATTGACCTCTGTGGAAAAGTGTACTGAGGTTGGGAATGAAAGCTGAAGGTTCGAGTCTGTAAAAAATTGTTCTGTACAAACTCTTTTGACTAAAATGAAAACATGGGCAGAGTAAGTAACATCCCGAACTACCAACTAACAGTGTAGGTAGGGATTTGTTCTGAGACGCCATGACTTTTGGCTTAAGATTGTTTATTTTGATTCCTTTTAGTATGCATAATGTAGTGTAGAAAAAATTTTAATTTTTGATTCGATGTTCGAACGTTACAACACGTTTGAACGTTTTTGCTAAAATCCTTCTACAATAGTGTACAGTTGCTTTTATTTATTAATGTTATTTTTAATGCATGTCACTTTCTTTTGTTGTATAGTTTTGTTGTTCCTAGTTTCAGATATCGGTGCATGAGTCAAAGCTCAAGTGCGAGGTGTTCTCTTACCCTACTCATTTTTATTACTATGCACCATTATTGCGCCTGCTGCCATTATTGCGCCTGCCGACACTGCCGAAAGTAAAGTTAGAAAAAAGAAAAAAAAAAAAAAGGGAGCGGGCCTCCCACTGCCTTTCTTCTTTTTTTTTTCTTTTCTTCTGCCTGCCAGCTCCTGCCGACACTTTCTTATCTTAAAAAAAAAAAAAAAAAAAAAAATCTGAGGAATGCCTTTATTAGGCCTTCCACCTTTTTCTTTTTCTTCCACCATCACCGGTGTTGGTTCCCCCCTTTCTCTTTCCCTTCTCTTCTTCTCCTTCTTTTTCTTCTCTTCTTCTTCGTCGTCGTTCTTTCTGTTCTCTGTAAAAACAACTCACCCCCTGTAAATCCATGACCATATACGCCGACGATCCAGTCTTTTGTTTAATAATTTGTCTTATATGTTTGTATTTGTACTTGGGTGCTCTTTTTGTTCTCACACTTAGGATGAGGGGTTTCCAGAGAAACCCAGATATTCCTTAAGTTGAGTAATTGTTGTATTTTGTTTGTAGGTTTCGGCAGATGAACAGATCTGTACCTTACAACCTTATCTCCACTAGCCCACTAGTGCTAGTGTTGTAAGTATTGCTTGTTTGTAATTTCATTTATATATATATTTGAAATTTGATATCTACAGCTTGTGATTCTCATGGCTATTTGTCTTTATAAAATTCCTTGTGAATTTGCTATGCCCTCCAATGACTATGCTGTAATTGCTGTTACAGTAAAATCTGATAATTTGCCAAATAATCCCCCTAAATCCTTTGTATTCTGGGTTTATTCCTTCTTCGTTAATTTGTTTGTTTCATCCTAAATCTTCTTCCTTCCGCTTGTATTTTGATATACTTTCTCTAGTTTCGTATTTGTAATTTTAGTTTTAGATCTAAAAAAAAATATATATATATATATATTATTTTTATTCTGGATTGCGTTTTTTTTTTTTAGTATTTGTACCTGTATTTCATGATCACATCGGATGCAGCTTCAACTGTCTTTGTGACTGGCAGACGTTAAAGAACCAGATAGAATGTCTTTAGTCTTAGCAAGCATGGATCCTAAACTTTTTTGGTTTAGTCTAGGAGTTCTACGCATTTTCCCATCTGATGTGCATGCTGTGATAATGAGAAAAACAAGGGATGTGAGAAAAATTGAGATCCGAGAGAAACAACAACAACCATTGTGTGGCAGAAGCAATTTTGCTAAACGTCGTCGTTCCAAACGACTGGGTGCTTGTTACCATTGTGGCAGGATATTTCATATGAAAAAACATAATCAATGTTCTGAACCAATTTCGAGTCGTGCAACCGATCGATTAAACTGGATAGTGTATGGGCTGAGTAAGGATTATCCTGACACACCATCTTATGCCAGTCCGGGACTTACAAGTTATGTGCGACAAGAAGTTGGAAGGGTCACTGATAATGACATAGATCCAAGCGATGACTCGGATTAGATTTTGACTATAAAGACAAAGCTGTGGAAAAATGTGTTTTGGAATGAAGGTTAAGGGTCTGAACTCTTTTGTAAAATAGTTTTGTACAAAGTCTTGTTGTTGAAATAAAAATGTGGGCCGAGTAAGGAACGTCCCGAACTACCAACTAACAGTGTAGGTAGGGATTTGATCCTGAGACGCCATAAATTTCCAAGTTCAATTTGTGCATTTTATCTTCTTTCAATTTTCATAGATAAATGAGTATGTGGGCTGAGTAAGGAATGTCCTAAAATGCCAACCTGTAGTGTGGGTAGGGATTTTATCCTGAGACGCCATAGTTTTTCAAGTTTAATTGGTGCATCTAGTCTTCTTTCAATTTTCATAGATAAATGAGTATGTTTATAATTTTGAATTTTATTTCTTCTTCTTTAAAAAAAAAAAAAAAACTCACTTCCTTGAAAAATGGTATTTTCTCTATGCTTAAATGTCAAATGTATATTGCTATTTGTTATTCTTAAGGTACAGAATGACCAGACTCGAAAATAGAATTGGTATATAACCGACATTCCATGAAAAACCTGACATTACCAGTGGAGATGATAAAGAATACCATGGTAAGTTTTGAGCCTTATCATACTTTTGAGAGATAATTAATATTTATTCAAGTAAGGTCTTTCACTCTCTATTTTTGAATAATCTCATTAAATTTGCTTTGATTGATGCAATTAAGGTAATCTGTTGACATATCCCCAAGAAATCTGTTCATACGACACATACATGTTCACATACTTGAGAAAGGATTTTAGGCCATCTTTGATTTGATATTGAGCCTTAGCCATTTTTTCTGCAAAATTATTTCCCTAGTCAGCCATGTTTGAGCCCTCAATGTATGATTTCTTCTTTGATAAACCCAAATATTTACCAAGCCACAAGAAAACATACTGGACACACCATTGCTATCTAATTTTCTTGCACATTCTTATAAATCAATATGACACAGAAATGCAAAGAAATGGGGAAAACTGTGGAGATTACTTTTCGATGACAAGGAGAATCAATGGGAACAAATGAAAAAAAAAAAAAAAAGAAATCATTTCTGGGCAAAATGTCGAAAAGCTAGAAAGAAGTGTGTTACATTACAGAATGAAAGGATAGCTTTTGAAAATCATTGACGTCATTTCATTAGCCACTGACCTCTGGCCACGCTACAACCTATGAAAAGCCCTAATTGATCTCAAGTCTGTTACATGCGTGTGTTGTCAATCAAAATTGGGGTATGGTAAATAGTATTTCTTTAAATTGCATCAATATTCCTTCATGAGATTATGCCAAACATGATTAGTTTGTTTCCTTAAACTTCACTCCCTTCCTAATTGTGCATGTGATTTTTCGATTGGCCACCTTCTGATCACATGCCCCGTGAGAGATTTAAGTCACTATAATCGGAGTGAACTTTTGCTGAGAGCATTCTACGAGAGGTTTGTGAAATCGAAGCTATCCATGGAAGGTAGTAAAATGGAGTGTTTCTTATATAACAATTCTTGTTGCTAGAATGATCATTCTAACTACATAGGGAATTTCAAATACCAATATAACAAGTGTTTATTTTTGCATATATTACGTACCAATGACAGAGAAGTGTTCTATTTTGCTAAAAAAAAAAAAATTCGGCGTCTCAACTATCATGGTGCTAAAGCATATACACATTTTTTCAAATGGAGTTTGTAGGTAGCTTCACTGAAAACCTTCACGAGACAAAACTCGTCCACTAGGAATCACCTAGGGGTTTAACGGCTTATTGCATATGCTAAATGCAATCGTGTTATCTACGAAAGTGATTTTGTTATGCTGTTATTTATTACTAGGGACTAGTAATGTTTAGGTTGGGGGATGTGATTAACCCTAATTAATGCAAAATGTAATTAAATTAAAAGGTCAATTGTGTAATTAAATAAAGTTAAAATAGTCAAAATAAATCTAATTAGGGTTAATGTGTGAATTAAGGATAATGCATTGAATGTTGTTCTTTTCAGGTTTTTATGCGTCAAAACGACGGGAGCCAATTATCAAAGCATGGAGAGCAACTTATCAAAGCATAGGGTGTAAATTATTAAAGCTCAAAACAAAGGGAGATCAAAGTGTAAATCAAGATCTTCTTGATATTTGTAAATAAATATCTTTTAGGATATTTGTATTTAAATATCTTTTAGGATATTTAAATATATTTTAGGATATTTGTAATTAAATATCTTTTAGGATAAATATCTTTTAAGATATTTGTAATTAAATATCTTTTAGGATAAATATCTTTTAGGATATTTGTAATTAAATATATTTTAGGATAAATATCTTTTAGGATATTTGTAATTTGGATGCCTATAAATACCCCCCTTGGGGGCTTGTAATGGGCATCCTTCTCTTGTTTCATTTTTCTTGTAAAGAACATTTCTTCCTAGTGGAAAACACTCCAAAGGTCTTGAATCTTTTTCTTGAATCATCTTTCAAGTATTATTGCTTTATTTATTTTCTTGAGTTATTGTTTTCTTTTTATTAGATCTTGGTTGTGAATTAAACACCAAGAAGTTGTTGTTTTCTTTTTATTAGATCTTGGTTGTGAATTAAACACCAAGAAGTTATTGTTTTCTTTTATGTTTTTATTATATCTTGGTTGTGGATTAAACACCAAGAAGTTGTTGTTTTCTTTTATGTATTATCATCTCTTGGTTGTGGATTAAACACCAAGTATTTATTGCTTTCTTTTAATTTAAGTATTGTTTTCTTTTACTTCCATTGTTGGAGCTTCCTTCTTCCCCTTAGAGGAGTGAAACTCTTCCACTTTTCTAGAGCTTTACCAAAACCGTGAAGGGTGGAACGTGATTCACTCATTCTTTGTCGAAGATCGGCTCCTTGTTTAGCTATTTTACTTTAAAGCATTTCACTTCTAGTGCTTGAGCATTTTACTTTGTAACACCTTTTGGGGATGAGTACCATTCATCATTCTAGCTTTACCATAGCTATGAAGGGTGAGTAGTCCTCATTCACTCTTTGGGAAGGGATGATAGATATGTAAAAGATTAATCCGGACATTATGTTTGTGTATCACCTTTATGCTTAAATGTTCTATACTCCACTTGATTTTTGGGTGATTGAATGCACCTAGCAAAGTAAAGGTACTTTGTATAATCAACGGATCTTTCTATGATAAATGGATGACTCCTACATGGAAAGATCCATTGATTCAAGGCAAGTACCCTAACTAAATCTTCATGACAAACTTTCAATGTCCACCATTATTGCACTTCATTCCTATCTTCCGATTAATTTGCCGTTGACACGGGAGTTAATTGAGTTATAAAGCACAAACATAATGCACCGGACAATCAACTACATATTCTGATTCCCGAACCAAAGAGTGTTTGTTACATTTAATCATCTTATATTTTGTCTAGCAAAATACCCATTGGAAAGAATCTTACATTCTATCCAAAACTTCCAACAACTTCAAAATCATAATATTTCCAATTACAAGTCTTTCTCACTATTTACTTCAAAGAACACCAACCATAGTTCCCTGAGGATTCGACTCTGGACTCAAACCAGATTATTACTACAACTTGACCGCCTGCACTTGGGTGTACACATTTTGGATCAAGCCAGTGCTCACATGTAATCCAAAAACGAAGTTCATGTATGAAAATGAAGCGACTTTTGCATAATCTCATGAAAAGAATGCTCGAGCATTGGGTAGCAAGGCTAACTCATCATTTTCTTTAAAATTATGCATCTCCCATGCTTCTCTAGATCACATAGGACTTCGAAGGTTATAATGGGGCCTTGGGGTGATATTGAGGCAAAAGAAACGAAAGATATAGGATAACAAAGAGGGTTGTTCCGAGTGAAAGGCTATTATGTCAAAAACACCTCCCTTTTCATGGGGGTTTCATTCTTAGAGTATCACCACATTCTTTGTTTCTTTTCTTTCTTTTCCTTTTGATCATTCTTTTCTTATTCCCACCCCTTTTCTTCCTTTTCTTGAGTTTTCATTCTCTTTTTTTTTTTTTTTTTCGTTTTGTTCTTTGAGTTTCAACAACAATTATCCCTTGCTTGAATTTCCACACCACACTTCCTTCACTTTTGCGATCACTCATATTCAGCTCAAGGAACAACCAAGGTAAGGTAGATATTCTTATTTTCATTGGCTTGGTCAAATACGTCGCATAGAAACGAATTTCAATTAGGCTCAATCACGGCACTAGGGATAATATTTTCACAAGAAAAAGGCTACGGCTCGAAATTTCAAAAATGGCCTAAGATCACTTCCAGGTAAGCATAGGAGAGCATTGCGCATTCAAGACAAGTCAATCAACTACATAAATGCACCTAACCGAAACAAGGACAATGAGACTATTGAACAAATTTGAAATTTAAGAATTGTTCCTTGAGTAATTGTAAGTTCCCTCCAAAAAGGATTGGCACTAAAGCTCTCATGGGTTCTTACTCATCTCCACTATTTATGTCAAGCCTAAAATATGAATCCAATCCATAAATTGCTAAAATTACACATTCAAGGAGCACATACGGTTGACTTCAAAAGCAGATATATATGTGATACTCACGCATAAGATTAACTTCTATAATATGCTCATGTGCTCAGGGTTCAAAACAACAAACAACCTATCAACTAACCCAAGCACTCTTAATAAGGGAATACATATCAACATTCAGATATTTTTCACAAAAATTTTCAAAATTTCCACATAATTTGCACTATTGTGAACAAAAATCTGTATGTATGTGAAAGGTGAATGTTCACCACAAAAATTGGTATTATCCACAAAAAATTTCAAACATTAGTGTATCATACAAATGGTGCACCTCACCCCCCAACTTGTTTTATGCATTGTCCTCAATGCAACAAAAATATATGAAATGCAATGAAAGACTGTAAAATGATGAGTAGGGTTAGAGAACACCTCGCAGTTGAGCTTTTGCCAAAAACACCAATATCTGAAACTAAGAAATCAACAACACTATATGACAAAGAAATTGAGTAACATGAAATAAAAGTGAAGTTAGTAAATAAAAGCAATTGTACACTAAGGAGCATAAAAACTTTTACTCTTCCACCAAGTCCAGATACACCGGATCCGTCAAATCCTCCTCCACTCCTTGTCCCTCAAAGCCCTCAAAAAATGGCTTAAGTCTTTGGCCATTGACCTTGAATGTCTGGCCATTCTCGGAGTTTGTGACTTCTACAACTCCATTAGGGTAAGCCACCTTGACAAGATAGGGGCCATCCCAATAGGATCAGAGTTTGCCCTGGAAAATAGAGAGACGAGAGTTGTACAAGAGCACTTTTTGGCCGGGCTCAAATGACTTCCGTACAATGGATTTGTCATGAAAGATCTTAGTCCGCTCTTTTGAAATTTTGGAGCTCTCATACGCATCTCTTCGAATCTCTTCCAATTCATTCAATTCTAACTTCCTATGCTCTCCGGTCATTCTCAAATTGTAGTTCAAGGTCTTTACGGCCCAATAGGCCTTGTGTTCCATCTCAACTGGCAAATGGCAAGACTTTCCATAGACGAGCCAATAGGGAGACATGCCTAAAATAGTCTTGTAGGCAGTGCGGTAAGCCCATAGGGCATTAATCAGTCTGCCTGACCAATCTTTCCTATTTGGGTTAACCGTCTTCTCTAAGATATTCTTGATCTCCCTATTGACCAACTCGACTTGACCATTGGTCTGTGGATGGTATGCGGTGGATACCTTACGTGTGACACCATATTTGTGCATCAAAGACGCAAATGGTCTGTTGCAGAAATGTGATCCACCGTCACTTATCATTGCACGAGGCATCCCAAACCTCGAAAAAATGTTCTCCTTGAGAAACCTGACCACGACCCGGTGGTCATTGGTCTTGGTTGGGATAGCCTCCACCCACTTGGACACATAATCCACTGCCAGTAGAATGTATAGATAGCCAAACGACATAGGGAAGGGACCCATGAAGTCGATGCCCCAACAATCAAATATTTCTATAACAAGTATAGGGGAGAGGGGCATTGATGGCTTGATCCAAATGTATACACCCAAGTGCAGGCGGTCAAGCTGTAGTAATAATCCGGTTTGAGTCCGGAGTCGAATCCACAGGGAACTTTTGTTGATATCTCTAAGGCAAGCAGTGGTAGAGACCTTTTGATTGTAACCTTTTTGATTTGCTGCGAGATATGGGTTTTGCTGGACAGAATATAAGATTCTTTCCAGAAAGATTTTCTTAACAAAATAGGAGATGAATGCTAATTAAAAAGAGTCACCCTTTAGTGCAAGGATCTGGACATGTAGTTAGTTATCCGGTTTGTCATAATTGTGCTTGATAACTCAATTAACTCCCGTGTCAACAGCAAGTTAATCGGAAGATAAAGATGGATTGTGAGAATTAAGAACATGATTCCGATGTCTTTCTAGAAGTTTACAAGAATTGCCTGTGCCGAGACTTAACCCGTCTACAAACAAGCAAGTGTTTCTACAAGACATCCAATCATGATATTAATAGTCCATTCTTTAAATGAAGTACATTAAGGGGGGAGATTGAAGGGTAGTCATGAGGATCTAGCCGGGGTACTTGCCTTGAACTGATGAGTCTTTTTATGCAGGAGTCATCCATGTCATAGAAAGAGCTCACAATTATACAAAGTACCTTAGCTTTGCTAGATGCAATCAATCATCCGATAACAAGAAGAAATAAACGTTAAGCATAAAAGAACATTGCACAAATATGATTCCCGGATAACTTGTACATGCCTTTCTCCTCTCACTAAAGAGTTAATGAGAAACTACTCACTCTTCATGGCTTGGGTAAAGCTAGAAAAGTGAGTGATGCTCATCCCTCCAAGTGGAGAACTTTAAAAGATATAGTAACAACAAACGCGGAGCGAATCTTCAACAAAGAATGAGTGAATCACGTTCCACCCTTCACGGCTTTAATCAAGCTCTAGAAAAGTGGAAGAGTTTCACTCTTCTAAGAAAGAAAGAAACTCAAGCAATGGAAGTGAAATGCATGAACAATAAAAGTAGGAGAAAGCTAGTCACATTTGGAGGGTGGCTTCCTCAACCAAAGATTGGAGGGTTGCTTCCTCAACCAAGATGGGAGCTATTTCTCTTCTATGCATGAGAAATGAAAGCATAAACATAAACATAGGCATAAAACTACTGTTATAACAAGCAAGAGATGTTGGGCTAAAGCCAAACTAATCTCTAAAATAAAGACTTCATAAGGAAAATGAACTAACTACAATGAGAGTGGGAGTCTAAGCCTCCATCACTATCTACTTCCTACTATGCTCTCCTCTTTAGCTCTCCAACAAGGGGAGTATTTATAGGCAAGAGGAGGAGGTAGGGGGGTGAAAGAATAGTGTTTGCCGCCCAAGTCCAAGTGAACAGTCAACAACTCTGCTGCCAGTCTGTGGATGACGTTCGAACGTGAGTTGGCGTTCGAACGTTCTTTCTGTTTTTGCACTGAGGGCGTTCGAACGTTGACTGCCGTTCGAACGTTTCTTCTTGTTTTTGCACTAAGGGCGTTCGAACGCCAGATTTGCTCTGACCCCTTTCACTGTGGTCTTCTATGAAGTTCAGTTCCAACTCTCTGCAGTGGTCTGGTCTTCCATCAACTCAAGTGCACGTTCGAACGTGAGTTGGCGTTCGAACGTGCACTCAAGTACTTCAGAGCTCCAGTCTTCTTTCCTAACTGCAACACGCCTTCTCTTCAGCAGTTGAGTCTGCTACAGTGTATTGTGGACGTTCGAACGTGAGTTGGCGTTCCAACGTTCTGGCTGTGCTCCAAGCTTCTCCAATTTTGGGCTCTAATGTACTGGTGCTGCATCCAAGTGTGGTAATTGTTGTTCTTGAGTCCTTGTTCAGTTTAGGGCCTGAAATGACATCACTTAAACTCCATTAAAGTACCATTAGTCTTAAAATGTCATAATAATATGTCAACTTTAAGTACTAATCAGGCATCATGTTCCTTCGGGTCACACTACCCAAACGTTGACATCTATCACATTTCTTACAAAATGAAAAACAATATTTTATCAGAGAGGGCCAGTAGAAACCTAACTGTAGAATTTTTGCTGAAGTTTTCTTGGCAGAAAAGTGGCCACTGCATGCCTCTAAATGGCAGAATGCGAGGACATCCCGCTGTTCGTTCTCCGGTACGCATCTCTGCATGACTTAGTCAGGGCAGTACTTGAACATATATGAGTTGTCGAAGTAGAAGTACTTCACATCCGCCATAAATCTCCTTCGATCCTCCGGGCTCCACTGCGGTGGTATTTGTCCTGTTGCAAGGTAATTACATATGTCAGCATACCAAGGACACACATAATGAATTGAAAGTAAATGTTCATCAGGGAAGAAATCTGGGATAGGAATGTGCTCATCGGCCTCGTGCACCACCAGTCGAGATAAATGATCCGCCACCACGTTCTCCACTCCCTTCTTGTCTTTGGTTGTCAAATTGAAATCTTGGAGTAGGAGGATCCACCTAATGAGTCTCGGTTTGGCATCCTGCTTAGACAACAAATACTTCAAAGCAGAGTGATCAGTATAGACTACTATCTGTGAACCAATGATGTATGAACGGAATTTATCTAATGCAAATACTATCACTAGCAGCTCCTTTTCTGTGGTAGTGTAATTCATTTGGGCTTCGTTAAGCGTCTTGCTAGCGTAGTATATTACATAAGGTCTATTATCCTCCCTTTGACCGAGCACTGCGCCGACCGCTTAATCACTCGCGTCGCACATAAGCTCAAAAGGTAAATCCCACTTGGGTGGTCGCATAATTGGAGGTGTGACAAGCATGCTTTTGAGTTTTGTAAAAGATGTCTCACAATCATCCGACCACTCGAATGGGACATCCTTAGACAGCAAGTTGGTCAAAGGGCGGGTCAATGCACTAAAAAATTTTATGAAACGACGGTAAAATCCAGCATGGCCCAGAAACGACCTGATATCCTTAATGACTCTAGGCGTAGGGAGGTTGGAGATGGCCTCCACCTTTGATTTGTCAACTTCAATACCCTTTGCCGAAACTATATGGCCGAGAACAATTCCTTGTGTCACCATGAAGTGACACTTCTCCCAATTCAAAACTAAGTTCTTCTCTTCACATCTCTCAAGGACTTTCTCCAAATTTTCCAAACACCCACTGAAAGAATCCCCAAAGACCGAGAAGTCATCCATAAATACCTCTACAATCTTCTCCACCATGTCACTAAAGATTCCCATCATGCAACGTTGAAAGGTTCCAGGGGCATTACATAGCCCAAACGGCATACGACGGTAGGCAAAAGTGCCATAAGGACAGGTGAAGGTGGTCTTCTTCTGGTCCTCCAATGCAATCACGATTAGGTTATAGCCGGAGTATCGATCTAAGAAGCAATAGAATAGATGCCCCACTACTCGTTCCAACACTTGGTCGAGGAATGGCATTGGGAAGTGGTCTTTTCTTGTGCACAGGTTGAGCTTCCGGTAATCAATGCACACTCTCCACCCGGTGATCACTCTTGTTGGAATAAGCTCATTCTCTTCATTCTCCACAACAGTGACTCCCGACTTCTTGGGTACTACTTGCGTGGGGCTAACCCACTTACTATCAGCAATCGGAAAAATGATGCCCACGTCAAGTAGTTTCAACACCTCGTCCCTCACCACATCTTTCATGATTGGGTTCAACCTTCTTTGTGGTTGTCGAGACGGTTTGGCATCCTCCTCAAGATAGATCCGATGTGTGCAAATGATGGGGCTTATCCCTTTGATGTCGGCAATGGTCCAACCAATTGCCCCTTTATGCCTCCTCAACACCTCCAAAAGCTCTTTTTCTTGCTTTGCATCCAACGTTGAGCTAATTACCACTGGAAATGTCTCATCTTCCCCAAGATATGCATACTTCAGATGGGATGGTAGTGGTTTCAACTCCAAATTGGGCTTTTGTACATCTGATGGAAAGATCTTCTTTTCTTGATGTGGAAGCTTCTCAAATGTCGGGATCCATTTGTCTACCCCTTTCAAACTCTCTAAGTCCTCTCGCTCATCAACTCCCTCTAGATCAACATTCACTTCTTCTTTCAACTTTAACATGCCCAAAAGTTCGAAGTGTTCTTCCGCCAAAGTGTCAATCCTATTTACTTCATGCACCTCTTCTTCATCGCCCGGTTGCTTGGACAAGTTGAACATGTTGAGGTTTCCAAATGCAAGCTTCATGAGACCGTTCCTGCAATTAATCACAGCATTAGATGTAGCAAGGAAAGGTCTACCAAGGATTACAGGGATTTGGGAGCTAAGATTTGCAATAGGGTGGGTGTCAAGCACAATAACATCAACCGGAAATTAAAATTTATCAACTTGCACTAAAACATCATCAACTACTCCCCTCGGTGTTCGGACACTACGGACCGCCAGTTGAAGTGTGATTGAAGTTGGCTTTAACTCCTCAAGATGAAGGTGTTGGTACACCGAGTATGGAAGGAGATTCACACTAGCCCCCAAATCGAGGAGCGCTTGCTCCACCGGGTAATTTCCGATGGTTATGGCAATGGTAGGACAGTCGGGGTCTTTGAACTTGGGTGGGGTGTTGGTCCTAAAGATTGAGCTCACTTGCTCGGTGAGGACTGCAGGAATAGGGGAGGCATGCACATTTCCATCACTCAAGTTTTCTTTCTCAACCACCTCAGCACTCACCTCACCACCCTCGACGTCACCTTTGGTCTCTTTTTCTATTGGCGATGTGGCCTTGGGTGCGACCTTTGGCACAATGGTCTTATCAATTTCCTTGCCACATCGAAGGGTGGTGACAGCCTTGAGTTTCTCACAACTCTCTTTGATGGGCTCGGATGACTCAATCACATTTTGACTCTTGGGGTTCTCTTGGGGTTGAGCTGGGAATTTCCCTTTCTCTTGTTGTGATAACCCTATGTGATTGGTAATTTTTGTGAGTTAAGTC
Organism: Ilex aquifolium; assembly: GCA_951799425.1. Lineage (NCBI taxonomy): Eukaryota > Viridiplantae > Streptophyta > Magnoliopsida > Aquifoliales > Aquifoliaceae > Ilex > Ilex aquifolium. The sequence continues at coordinate 22,523,043 of OX637406.1, read as the reverse complement.
GAAATGTTGTTGTTAAAGGTGGTTTGGATTTGGATGAAATTGTAAAGCACATCCTCCAAGTTCCTTTTATGGGGAGGTTGGTAGGTGGGAGGATTGGATGGCCCTTGGGAGAAGCCTTGTGGAGGTGGACTTGGTGAAAAATTTTGTGGTGGTGGGTTTGACGAATACTCTTGCGGATTGGACCGAGGGTATTGGGAACTAGACGATTGACTTTGGGACTGAAATTGATTTTGCCTAGGGGGCACGGAGCTTGTGTATGTATTAGAACCATGAGGAGTGGGGTTCTCATTTCTCCAACTAAAGTTCGGGTGATTGCTCCAACCCGGATTGTAGGTGTTTGAATGTGGAGAAAATGATTGCCTCGTTTTGTTAAAGGCATTAACTTGGTCGTGATACACTTCCTTAAGCGCCAGAATGTTGGTGCACTCCGATATGGAATGCTCCACACTCTCACAAATTGAGCATCCCTCCTCAATCTTTGAAACATTTGACACCTCGTGCCTCCTATTGACTTCAAGACTTTCAACCTTCCTAGAGAATTTGGCAATTTTGGAAAACAAGTCTTCCTAGTCTCTCAAGTCATACATCCCTCCCCCTTGTGATTGACTACTACCCAGAGACGTCCTAGGTACATCATTTGGATCCCTAATGTCCCAAGATTGTGCATCCTGGGCCAACGTGTAAAAGTAGTCAAGGGCCTCATCGGGGTCTTTGTTTAAGAACTCGCCATTACACATCATGTCAATGAATTGTCTATGACTCGGTGTGATTCCTTCATAGAAGAAACTTACCAATTGCCACGATTCAAAGTCATGATGTGGAATAGATTGTAGTAATTCCTTGTACCGATCCCAGCATTGGTAGAATTGCTCATTGGGCTTCTCTAAAAAGTTTTGAATTTCCTTTTTTAAAGTAGTGGTCCTATGAACTGGAAAAAATTTATTCAAAAACTCCGAAAGCATTTGAGCCCAAGAGGTAATGGATCGAGGTCGCAAGGAATACAACTATGATTTGGCTTTATCTCTGAGGGAGAAGGGAAACAATTTTAAGCGAGCTATGTCCTCCATAGCATAATTAGCATTGAAGGTTGCAACTATATCCTCGAATTCCTTTATGTGCAAATAAGGGTTTTCCTTTTCAATTCTGTGGAATGTAGGAAGTAGTTGCAACATCCCATGCTTAACTTGGAAGAGCTGAGCTTGGACCGGTAAGAGGATGCATGAGGGTGTGGTGTTGTGGGTTGGTTGAAGAAATTCCCGCATTGACCTCGCCGGAGGAACAACTGGGATATTGTTCCCTTCATTTCCGGGAGGGGGAAATTGCATTCGTGGATTGGGTATTCTAGGTTCTGGCAATCCCCCACCCCGTTGCATGTTTGGGTTGGCACCTACATTCTCAAAGTTATCACTCGCATCCTCGGGTGGGTCTTGGTCAATGTTCATGTTGGGGCCCAAGGGTTGTCTAACTAGTCGGTTTTGTTCGTCCAAACCCCATATATAACAAAACTATCTACAAATGAAAATGTAAACAAGAAAAGTATGTACAAGGATCAACGTACCTCAGCCCATGATGAATATCATGGGACTTACCTCCGTTTTTCGGAAATCACCTTCTCAATTCAACGCTTGCCTTCCCTGGCAACGGCGCCAAAAATGCTTGAATTATTTCCTTGTTGTTCCTAATCTCTGGACATCACTCTCTCAAGGTATGTATGATATATGTGTAAAAAGGGGGGGGAGTGTCACTCTCCCTTGGAATGATGTTAAAAGAAAGGGCAAGGGAATGGAGGAAAATGAAATGTGTGAGTGAACAAAAATGCTTCCCAAGCGCAAGAAGACTTTTATATGTTGTGTTTTACTTGGAGAGTACTCCAAGGTCGTCTCCTCGGGGAAGGATGTGAATCGTGAAGAAGGTGATTTTGGTGAAAGAAAAGTGTAAAATCTTTTGTTGTTTGAAATTGGTTTGTGATTTGAGTTGTAATGAAATAAAGATGGGAAAATAAGTGTTGGCTAATCCGAAGGGTTCACTCCAACGGGGATGCCAAGACAACTCGAGTCCTTCCTCCAATAGAGCATAGATGTACGATTGATTCGTGGAAAGCTAGGGATGAGATGGAAGTGAGGATCCAAGCATAACCTGTGACCAGGACTACGGGATATCAAAGACTCACAACCGCATCCACTCTCAACCCAGTCAAACCGAGCCATCGTACTCTGAGAGGAGGAAATAAAATGAGTTGTACAGGCATACCCAAGTGGAGGTCTCCCTTAGATTAGCCAACTAAAAAGCTTAGCTCCTCATGCTTAAGGTAAAGACAACAATATAATACAAAGACATTATAAAGAGATGAAGTTTGTAGCTAAGTTAATGGAAGAAACATAAACTAAAAGAGAATGCATCTACTACCCATTTTAAGCTAAGAAAATGAAGAACATGAATGCATTAATGGTAAAAGCTTGAATAGACGATTAAACTTAAAAGCAACATGAAATAACTAGCATTAAAGACTTCAAACAACGCTTAGAAAGATCTTACATGAAATTACAAGACAATGTGTGGAAGAAAATGCAAAAATCTCAACTTCTCTCTCTAACACTATTCATCTTCTTCCTAGACTCTCTCTCTATATATTACAATGTATCTTAGCTCTGGTTTCATAATGGTGGAGAAGCTTTCCAAAAACGTCCATGGAGCCCTCCCCAATGCTATGTGATGTGATTCCCATCATGGGGGCTGAGAGAGATGGGATGGTGCAGGCTAGGACAAGTCTAGCCTTTCTCTCTTGCCATACCTCTTCTCTCTCTTCCTCATTAATGCAAAAGCCATCCAAGTCCAAGTAGAGGTGAGGGGAGGCTCCTAGACGTGCAGGGGATGTCAGGGGATCTGCTAGAGAAGTGTAAGTAGGACCCCCAAATGGCAGAGCTTGAGTTGCAGACTGTTTGGGCAATCTGGGCAAAAACTTCCGAAAGGTCGACAGAAACCTTCCGAAAGGTTTATGCAGGAACAGTTAAATGAAGAAGTCAACAGGCAAAACCTTCCGGAAGGTCCAGTCCAGTAGACAAAACCTTCCGGAAGGTTTCACTCCAGTAGGCAAAACCTTCCGGAGGGTTCATTCCAGTAGACAAAACCTTCCGGAAGGTTTCACTCCAGTAGGTAAAACCTTCCGGAAGGTTCATTCCAGTAGACAAAACATTCCATAAGGTTTTGGTAGTGAAAAAGAAATCCAAGGCAAAATCTTCCGGAAGGTTTTTACCCAAACCTTCCAGAAGGTTTTCAACCAATTTGAATTTTCTTGGTTTCTTCTCCCTTCAAACCTTCCTCTAAGCTACCTCTTCCTCTTCATTGACTTCAAACACTTCCATGGGGGTTTAACTCATACCATTTACATCATTTTACCTGCATTCACACAAAACTCCATAAAAACGAAGATTAAACGCATTTCTCCCCACTTTTATGACAAAAGCAAGTATAATAGGCATATTAGCATACAAAATATGTCGTGTTTTTGTGCTAATCAAAGGTCCCGAGGAAGAAGACATAGTTTTAGAGGGAGAAGTGTGATTTTTGCATTTTTCTTACCCATTTCACTTGTAGTAAGCTGTAATACTCTTGTAATCTTCATTTCTTGCACTTTAATCTTAGTTATTTCAAGTGTATTTCAAGTTTAGTTATGTATTCTAGAATCTACCATGTTTATATTTGAGTTTTTCATTTCTAGCTTTTGAGTTGGATATGAAACGAACTTATCTTTGTAGTTTAACTTTTCTTCGCATTAATACAAGTTTTAATCTTCATTTCTTTACCATGTATCTTTACATTATGCATGTGTTTGCTTTCATTATGAGTAGCTAAGTTTTTAGTTGGCTAATCCAAGGGAGATATCCTCTTGGGTATGCTAAATCAACTCTCCTCCATTCTTCCTTGTAGTGTAAGGTGCTTGGTTTGACTAGGTTGAGTGTGGACGTGGTTGTGAGCTCTTGATACACTGTCGACTTGTCATGGGGTATGCTTGAGCCTACACCTCCACATTAGTCCCTCACTCCCTACGAATCAATCCAGTACTGAGACACCATTGGTAGAATATTTTGAGTTGATTTGGCATTTCCATTGGAATGATCCCTTCGGATTAACCAACCTTGTTTTCATTACACTTTTATCAAACACTCCACTCACCAAAACACACAACTACAAGATTTTACACTTTTTCATTTCTTTACAAAACCACCTTCACTACAATTCAACCTTCTTTCCTTGAGGAGACGACCTTGGAATACTCAATTCCAAGTAAAACACGACATGCAAGTCTCTCTACGCTTGGGGAGCACTTTTGCACACACACACGCATTTTCATTCACACACACGTTTTCCCCATTTCTTGAATGAAACCCAAGGGAGAGTGACACTCACCTACTCATATAATCCATATACACAATCCGGGTTCATGTTTGGAGATTAGGGTGAACCAACCAAGCATTTTTGGAACCGTTGCCGGGGAAGGCAAAGCGTTAAATTTGAAGGTGATTTTGGACAACAGAGGTAAGTCCCATGATTCTCAACACAGGCCGAGGTACGTTGCTCCTTGTATATAATTGTGTCTACTTTTCCTTTTCAATTATAGTTAGTGTTTTTGCATGTGCGGATGGGACGATCAAAATAGATTAGTGAGACGAGCCCAAGAACCAAACATAAACCTAGACCAAGACCCACCCGAGGATGTCGGTGACAACTTCGGGGATGATGATGCTAATGTTCCAAGGGGTGGGGGAATGCAAAACCCTAGAATGCCAAATCCTCGAATGCATTTTCCCCCTCCTAGGATTGAGGGAAACAATATCCCAATTGATCCTTCGGCGAGGTCAATGCGGGATTATCGGGATTATCTCCAACCCACTCGTAGCACCACCCCTTCTTGCATACTTCTCCCAGTCCAAGCTCATGCCTTCCTTGTTAAACCGGGAATGTTACAACTATTTCCTAAATTCCATGGAATTGAAAGAGAAAATTCTTATTTACACATTAAGGAATTTGAGGAAATAGTTGCAACATTCCTTACGAATCACGCCATGGAAGACATATCTCGCATGAAATTGTTCCCTTTCTCCCTAAAAGATAAGGCCAAAATGTGGTTGAATTCCTTGAAGCCTCGATCAATAAGATCTTAGACACAAATGCTTTCCGAGTTTTTGAACAAATGTTTTTCGGTGCCCAAGACCACTCCTCTTAAGAAACAAATACAAAATTTTTTGAAAAAATCTAATGAGCAGTTTTATCAATGTTGGGATCGATACAAGGAATTGCTACAATCCATTCCACATCATGGATTTGAACCATGGCAATTGGTTAGTTTCTTCTACGAAGGGATTACACCGGGCCATTGACAGTTCATTGACATGATGTGCATGGAGAGTTTTTAAACAAGGATCCCGATGAGGCCCTAGAGTATTTCAATACATTGGCACAAAATGCCCAATCATGGGATATTACGGATCCCGTCGATTTACCGAGGTCCTCTCCGGGTAGTAATCAACCAAGCAGGGGAGGGATGTATGATTTATAGGGATCGAGAAGACTTTCTTGCCAAAATCACCAAATTGTCTCAGAAAGTGGAGAGTCTAGATGTTAATAGGAGACATGATGTGTCTAACATAATCAAGACCGAGGAGTTTTTCTCTGTGTGAGAGTGTTGAGCATTCCATATCGGAGTGCCCCAACATTCCGGCACTTAAAGAGGTGTACCATGAGTAAGTCAATGCCTTCAATCATAGTAGGCAATCATTCTCCCCACACTCTAATACATATAATCCGGGTTGGAGTAATCACCCGAACTTCAGTTGGAAGAATGAGAATCTCATTCCTCACGCGTCTAATTCTTTTTCACCTCCCAAGCAAAACCAATACCATGGTCAAGGGCCTTCGTCTAGCTTCCAATACCCCCGGTCCAATCCACAAGGGTTTTCACAAAACCCGCCTCCACAAAGTTTTGATCAACAAGGACCATTGATGAGCGCATAATATTGCATATTTGAAGGGCTCATTACATGCATTATAACTCAACTTTTGCATTTAAATACTTAGTGTTAGCCAAAATTGTCAATAATGTTGATATTTTGATGTTGCATGTTTTTATACCTTAAATCATGTATTTTATAACCTTGCAACTATGATGGATGTGTGGTGAAGGCATAGACACAATACATGAAGAATTGGAGGCTTAAAAGTGAAGAAATCAATAAGGCATTGGTGCTTGGGAACAAGGGCATCAGCAGCCACATCATTTGGAAGCACTGCCTTGGTTTTCCTCCATTTTGGCCATGATCTACTCAGAATCAGGAAAATTTCAAAACATGAAAGTTGTATATCTGGATGTCTTCTATATTGTGTCCAAATTTCAGCCCAATCCAACGGTTGGATAAAAAGTTATGCCGATTCTACCAAAAGTGGTCCAGAGCAGAAAAGAGGGTACCGGTACGCGTACCGGTACGCCGAAGTTTCTGGTGTTCGGGGTACCGGTACGCGTACCGGTACGCTCCCCTGAAGCAGCCACGATGCTCCTGCAACTCAGCCCCACTTGCTTGGGGGTCCCACCATCGATTCTCCCACGTTTCCCCCAACATTTCCTTACACAACCATGTCTCTCTTACACCTTGGGGAAGACTTTTGAGGCTTGAACATTGAAGGAAGGGGGAGGGAAGTGGGCTGCCAGGCTATGCTCTCCCTAGCCTGTCAAAGCCATCCATTCAGCCCTCTCTTGATGGGAGCTCGTTCACACAGCTAGGGGGGACCACCATGCACGAAAATGAGAGGCATACACTCCATATATTCAACATTACAAGCTTGTATTGAGGGGGCTACCTAAGCTTAGTTTAGTTCCAATGAAGAAGACAATGAATAGTGCCGAAAGTTTACATTTTTGCATTCTCTTCATTCCATTGTCATGTAATCTCTTGTAAGGATCTTCTAAGTTTAATCTATTGTCTTTAATCTCATTTCTTTCAAGTCTATTGCAAGTTTACTTACATGTTCTTCATTTCACCATTGTTATGCTTTCATGTTCTTCATTTTTAGCTTAAAATGGGTTTTGAATATTTCTCTTCATAGCTTTAGATTTCTTGTTGTAAGTTAATTTTCATGTTTCATGTCTTCATTATATGTCTTTACATTATGCTTGTCTTTCATTTTTATGTATGATTAGCTAGGATTTAAGTTGGTTAATCCAAGGGAAAATTCCTCTTGGGGATTCCATTTCAACTCTTATTCTTTCCTCCCTTTTGAGTCAAATGGTTCGGTTTGACGGGGTTGAGAGTGGATGAGTTGGTGAGCCTTTGATATTCCGTAGGCCTAGTCACGGTTTATGCTTAGATTACTCACCAATCTCGTCCCTAGCTTCCCCCGAATCAATCGTTCATTCATGCTCAATCGGAGGAAGGCTTTGAGTTGGCTTGACATTCCCATTGGAGTGAACCTTTGTGGTTAATCAACACTTGCTTTATTTGCATTTTCATTCACAAACCAAACACAAAACTCAAATACAAGATTTTACACTTTCTTTTCAATTTTGCAAAATCACTTTCACAAAACTCCCTTTCCTTCCCTGAGGAGACGACCTTGGAATATTTTCCAAGTAAAACACACGACCACAAAAGACTCCTTTCGATTGGGGAGCATTTTTGTGCACACCGCATCTCATTCCATCTATTTTGTTCATCACATTTCCATTCACATCCATTTTGTTGTTGTTTCCTATCTTCTTGCATCATCCGGAGGGAGAGTGACACTCCCCCATCACTATAAGCCACATACACACATTGAGGGTGAGGGTGATGTTTAGAGGTTAGGAAACAACAACGTTTTCCAATCAATCAACCATCCAACCCACCCACCTACCAACTGCTTCATAAAAGAAATTTGGAGGATGTCGTGCACCAATTCATCCAAAGCCAAACCACCATCAACAATCAAATTGTCACCGCTTTTAATGACATTCGGCTTCAAATCACAAAATTGACCAATGTCATAGGTTCATCACAACAAGAGAAAGAGAAATTTACCGCTCAACCCCAAGAGAACCCTAGGGGTCAACAAGTCCTAGAGTCATCCGAACCCACCAAAGAAAGTTGTGAGTAACTCAAGGCAGTCACCACCCTTAGGAGTGGCAAGCAAATTGACAAGACTATTTTGCCAAAAGTCTCACCAAAGGCCACATTAAAAAAAGAGAAAGAAACTAAGGGCGACTCTGAGGGGGTGAGACAACTGAAAAATAAAAAATGGTTGATTTAAATGTGCATGCATGTCCTATTCCGGCCCCTTTGTCCCCAACATTTGAAGCCACCGGTGAAGGTGGTTAATTATTCAGACATCATTGAAATGTTTAAGCAGGTGAAGATCAACATCTCACTCCTCTATGCCATAAAGAAAATCCCATCATGTGCAAAGATTTTGAAGGACTTGTGCACAGTGAAAAGGAAGTTAAACGTGCACAAAAAGGCATTCCTCACCGAACAAGTGACTCAATCTTGAGGACCAACACCCCACCAAAGTTCAAAGACCCCGGCTGCCCAACCATTGTTATCACAATAGGAAATTACCGAGTGGAGCAAGCATTTCTTGACTTGGGGGCAAGTGTCAATCTCCTACCCTATTCGGTGTACCAACAACTCCAACTTGAAGAGTTGAAGCCAACTTCAATCACTCTTCAATTGGTGGATCGAAGCGTTAGAACACCGAGGGGAGTAGTTGAGGATGTCTTAGTTCAAGTTGATAATTTATATTTTCCTATTGATTTTATTATACTTGATACTCATCCGGTTGCTAACCCTAGCTCACAAATTCCTGTCATACTAGGTAGGTCGTTCCTTGCTACTTCTAATGCCGTGATTAATTGCATGAATGGAATTATGAAGCTTGCATTCGGGAATATGACAATGGACCTCAACGTGTTCAACTTGTGCAAGCAACTGGGGGATGATGAAGAAGTACATGAGATCAACCGAATTGACACTTTTATGGAGGATCACGTGGAGCTATTGAGCACTTTGAAGTTAGGGGAGGAGGAGATTGTTGATCAAGAGGAGCCGAAAAGTTTACAAGGGGTAGAAAAATAGACCACAACATTTGAGAAGCTTCCACAACAAGAGAAGAGATTTTTTTCATCCACTGTACAAACACCCAACTTGGAGTTGAATCCACTACCTTCTACTCTCAGGTATGCTTTTCTCGGGGAACACAAAACCTTCCCAGTAGTCATAAGTTCTTCATTGGAGCCAAAGCAAGAAGATGAGCTATTGAAAGTGTTGAGGAGGCACAAGGGAGCAATTGGTTGGACGATTGCCGATACCAAGGGGATAAACCCCTTCATTTGCACACACCGCATCTACCTAGAAGAAGACTCCAAGCCATCCCGACAACCACAGAGAAGGATAAATCCTATCATGAAGGATGTGGTGAGGGATGAGGTACTCAAACTACTTGATGTGGGCATCATCTTTACAATAGTCGACAGTAAATGGGTTAGTCCCACTCAAGTGGTGCCAAAGAAATCGAGGGTCACAGTGGTTGCAAATGAGGAGAACGAGTTAATTCCGACAAGAGTAGTCACCGGATGGAGAGTTTGTATCGACTATCAGAAACTCAACTCTTGCACAAGAAATGATCACTTCCCTTTGCCATTCCTCGACCAAGTATTGGAGAGAGTAGCCGAACACTTATTTTATTATTTCTTGGATGGCTACTCTGGCTACAATCAAATTGAGATCGTTTTGGAAGACCAAGAGAAGACTACATTCACGTGTCCCTTCGGCTCCTTCGCCTATCGCCGAATGCCATTCGGGTTGTGTAATGTCCCAAGGACGTTTCAAAGATGCATGATGGGAATTTTCAGCGACATGGTGGAGAAAATTGTCGAACTCTTCATGGATGAATTTTTTGTATTTGGGGACTCATTTGAAGGGTGTTTGGAGAACTTGGAGAGAGTACTTGAGAGATGTGAGGAGAAGAATTTGGTTCTCAACTGGGAGAAATGCCACTTTATGGTGACACAAGGGATAGTGCTTGGGCACATCGTTTCGGCAAAGGGGATTGAAGTCGACAAATCCAAGGTTGAAGCAATTTCCAACCTCCCTACGCCAAAGATCGTTAAAGACATCAGGTCGTTTTTTGGCCATGCCGGTTTTTATCGTCGTTTTATAAAAGATTTTAGCGCATTGGCACGACCCTCGACCAATTTGCTTTCTAAAGATGTCCCATTTGTGTGGTCGGATGATTGTGAGGCATCATTTAAAAAACTCAAAAGCATGCTCACTTCACCTCCAATCATGCGACCACCCAAGTGGGACTTACCATTTGAGCTCATGTGCGACGCGAGTGATTATGCGGTCGGCACTGTGCTTGGTCAACGGCAAGATAAGAGACCTTATGTAATATACTACGCTAGTAAAACTCTTAATGAAGCACAAATGAACTACACTACCACTGAAAAAGAGTTGCTTGCGGTAGTATTTGCATTGGATAAATTTCGGTCCTACATCATTGGTTCATCTATTGTATTCTACACTGATCACTCTATTTTGAAGTATCTTTTGTCTAAGCAGGACACAAAGTCAAGACTCATTAGGTGGATCCTCCTCCTACAAGAATTCAACTTGACAATCAAAGACAAAAAGGGAGTTGAGAACGTGGTGGCGGACCATTTATCCCGACTTATAGTTCAAGATGCCGAAGAGCATATTCCTATCCCTGACTCTTTTCCTAGCGAGCATTTATTTTCCATTCATTTTGTTTGTCCTTGGTATGCTGAAATTTGCAATTATCTTGCTACAAGATAAATCCCACCACACTAGAGCCCAGAGGATAAACGAAGATTTATGACGGATGTGAAGTACTTTTACTTCGACAACCCGTACTTGTTCAAATACTGCCCTGACCAAGTCATGAGGAGGTGCGTTCCTGAAAATGAACAACGAGACGTCCTTGCATTCTGCCATTCTGAAGCATGCGGTGGACACTTCTCTTCCAAAAAGACTTCGGCTAAGGTTTTACAATCCGGTTTTTATTGGCCTTCCTTAATTAAGGATTGTGTTTCATTTTGCAAGGAATGAGATAGGTGCCAAAGATTGGGTAGTGTGATTGCTTCAACTTTAAAAGTGTAAACCCAAGCGCAGGTTGAGCAGAGTAATATAATCTCGGAAGTCCGAGGTCGATCCCACGAGGAATTGTAACAAGAAACAATCACACGAACAATAAAAGTAATTTGAAAGCAAAAAGATTTGTTTGGAAAATTGTTGATTGGAGAAAAGTGATTTTGGTAATTAAAACAGTAATAAAAAAAATACTAGAGCATCAGGTACTCCCTCTCAACTTCATACAATAATAGTTAAAGACTCAAAGCTTGACTTGAAAGAAGAATTAAATGTCAGTTAATCCGATTAACAAATCAAGTGATAAATCCAAATTTTATAATCAAAAGACTACCAGGAACCTGAATAATCATTCAATCATATTATTTTATGAAATAATGTTAATCCTTCCAGCGTGGAATAACCAGTGATTTACACGCAGGGAAAATCAAGCAATCGATGTACGTGGCACAACAACTCAAGAGTTTATACAGCATAAACACTTTGCTAAAAGATTAGGGATTAAATTAACACAATAACATAAATCCTTAAGTACAAGAGTCAATAAAAATACCGTACTCCGTCGAGAGGTTTTCCCTTAGCCCTAGCTTAGCCTTCTAGCCAGACATGGTAAAAGGATACAGAAACAGACTAAAAAAAACTCTCCTTTACAAGGTCCTAGGTTCGTATTTATAAATTACATTCGAAAGAGATTGCATCTCATTAGGATTCCAAATTCGGCAGTAGAAGCTTGACACGCGTCCAGACGCACCTCTCTCAAACGTCCGGACGCAACTTTCAGAATGGTCCTTCCTCCGTTTATCAACTTTCTGCCAATCGCGTCCGGACGCGTACACTTCCTCCGGCCTGACGCGTGTTCCAGTGTGATCTGTCCCGAGCTATGATTTATTTCCTCTCATAACTTCACTCCAATTTTTGCACTATTAACCTGCAAAACAACACAACTCATCTTTTATTCACATAGCCTTAATCTTCAAGTAAATCAACATAAATATCACACTTTCACAATAAAATAATCAATATTACCTCTGACAAATGTAAATATTAGACCTGAATCAGTGACCCGTAGGAATATGATGCCCTTGTCTCCTGTGTTAGTAATTGAGGTATTCGATTTTTGGGACATTGACTTCATGTTTCCATTCCCTATGTCTTTTGGCTACCTCTATATTTTATTGGTAGTGGACTACGTGTCCAAGTGGGTAGAGGCTATCCCAACCAAGACCAATGACCACCAGTTCGTGGTCAAGTTCCTAACAAAAAGCAGCTTTTCAAGGTTTGGGATGCCTCGTGCAATGATTAGTGACGGTGGTTCTCATTTCTGCAATAGGCCATTTGCATCCTCAATGCATAAGTATGGCGTCACACACAAAGTGTCCACCGCTTATCACCCACAAACTAATGGCCAAGTCAAGTTGGCCAATAGGGAGATCAAGAACATCATAGAGAAAATGGTGAACCTTAATAGGAAGGATTGGTCACTTAGGTTGACCGATGCCCTATGGGCTTACCGCACTGCGTACAAGACCATTCTAGATATGTCACCCTATAGGCCAGTCTATGGCAAGGCTTATCATTTACCGGTAGAAATGGAACACAAAGCCTATTGGGCCATCAAGACCTTGAACTTCAACTTGAGAATAGCTAGAAAGAATAGGAAGTTGGAGTTGAATGAGTTGGAGGAGATTCGTAGAGATGCATACGAGAGCTCAAGAATTTCTAAAGAAAGGGCTAATATTTTTCATGATAAATCCATTTTAAGGAAAACATTTGAGCCCGGACAGAAAGTGCTCTTGTATAATTCTCGACTATCCATCTTCTAAGGAAAACTCCGATCCCGTTGGGAAGGCCCCTATCTTGTCAAGGTGGCCTACCCTAATGGAGCCGTGGAAATCACAAACCCCGAGGATGGCAAAACATTCAAGGTCAATGGCCAAAGACTTAAGTCATTCTTCGAGGGTTTTGAGAATCAAAAGGTGGAGGAAGAGTTGTTGGATCCGATTTACCCGGACCTTTTGGAGGAATAACTGTTTATGTAGATTTTAGTGTACAGTCGTTTTCTTTTATCATTTACTTTCCAAGTTATTTTGTTTACTTACTTTCATCTTTGTGTAGTTTTCTTTCTTTAAATGTGCAGATTATGGTGTTTTTTGTCAAAGCTCCATGCGAGGTGTTCTCTAACCCTACTTATCTTTTTAAGTTCATCATTGCATAGCATATCTTTTTTGTTGCAATGAGGACAATGCATGAATCAAGTTGGGGGGTGAGGCGCACCATTTGTATGATACACCATTTTTTTGTGAAAAATTTTTATTGGTAATACCATTTTGTGGTGAAATTCACCATTCACATTTCTACAGATTTTTGTTTACAATAGTTGAGAAATATGTGAAGAATTTAAAAAAATTTGTGAAAAATATTTGAATGGTGACCTATATTCCCCTATTTAGAGTGTTGTGGGTTTATTGATATGATGACCTTTGCTTAGAATTGTGAATGCATGAGCAAATTATAGAAGTTTATCCTATGCTATAAGTATCACATACTTGTTTGCTTTTGAACTCAACCATAAGTGCACCATGAACATGTAATTTTAGAAATTTACGGACTGAATTTATATTTTAGTGCTTGACATGAATAGTGGAGATGAGTAAGTACCCATGAGAGCTTTAGTGTCAATCCTTGTTGGAGGGAACTTACATTTACTCAAAGAACAATTTGTCAAATTCCAAATTTGTTCAATGATCTCATTATCCTTGTTTTGGTTAGAGTGCATTTGGGTTGTTAATTGACTTTGTCTTGAAATGCAATATGCTCTCCCATGCTTATTTAGAAATGATCTTAGGTCATCTTTGATTTACTTTGAGCCTTAGCCTTCTTGTGAAAATTCTATCCCTAGTGCCGTGATTGAGCCTAAATTAAAGATTCGTTTCCATGCCACGTGATTGACCAAGCTAGTGCAAAATGAGAAAAATTACCACACGTTGGTTATTCTGAGACCGACCATGAGAGATCATAAAGAGAAGGAGTAGTGGTACGAAAACCCAGCAAAAAGGGATGAATGATTCCAAATTCAAATGTTGAATGGCCAAGAATGAAAAAATCTTAGAAAAAGGAGAAAAAAAGGGGTGAATGAAGAAAAGAATGAGAAAAGAAAAAGGAAAATGTTAAGGAAAAGAAAGAAAAAGAAACAAAGAGTGAAGTGATGGTGTTAGACTGAAAATCCCATAAAAAGGGAGATTTTTTTTGAAATAAAGGTCATTCACTCGAAACAACTCTCTTTGTTATCATCTATCCTTCGTTTCACTTGCCTCAATATTACCCCAATGCCTCATTACAACCCTTGAAAGTCCTAAATGATCTATAGAAAGCATGGGGAAAGCATACCTTTAAAGAAAAGAGAAGTTGATTTATGCTATCTAGTGCCCTAACATTCCTTTCATGAGATTATGCTAATGTTGTTTCATTTTTATGCATGTACCTCATTTTTGGATTATATGTGAGCATACTTCATTTTGTGCACAAGATTCTATCTCACATATGGACATAGAGAGCATGCCAGGATAATCATAGTGTGATTCATTGTTGAGAGAAACCCTTGGTGAGTTTTGCATCGAAGCTGAATCTAGATAGCCGAGTGAATGTGAACTCTGTTGGGTAAATGCTTAAATTACATGTCCATTTCACACACACACGAGTTTGAAAATGAATGTGTAGGTGCATACTCTAGAATAGCATTTAAAGTCATGGTGATGCTTATGTGTGCTTAGTTCGGGTATTTGAACAATGTCGTCATGTAGCCCTATGCTGTGGGATGGGGGAATATTGCCCAAATTTTTGATATTTAATCTGAAATAGGAATACCTTTACTTTTTGAGTATGTGCTTTACATTTTAGGTATTTATTTTGGTAGTTCAATGTAGAAATCCATGCCTTGTGTGTTGAAAGCATCAAAATTTTAAATCATATTGCAATTTCGGAAATGAATTGGGGCATAGTCACTCAATTGTAGTTCACAAGCGTAACTCATGTTTTTGGTAGAGTAGAGGGCATAAATAGGGTGTTAGAATGTGTAGGGGTTGATATAGATTGGAATGGAAGTGAGAATGGGAGCACATGGGTTTTTTGCAAACAAGTTAAAACCTACCGATAGTTTTGGGCCAAAACCTTCCGGTAGGTATTTGTCCAGTGCAAAAAACCTACCGATAGGTTTTGATCGACCTACCGGTAGGTTTTGCCCAGAAAGCTGAAAACAATGGTTTTAAGTTCATTTTTTCGGGGAACTGTACATATCCTCCATAACCATCGACCTCCCAAGCATTTCTCTGCCTCTCCAAACTTCTCAAAGCTCCAAAGAATCATCACCCAACAATCAAATCTTCCATTTCTCATCACTAGGGTTGATTATTGCTTGATTTTTACCGAATTTTGCTAGATTTTCTGACAAAACCCTAGGGTTCTCATTTTTCCCCCAAAAATCCATTTCACTTAAACTTCTCCAAAATCTTTGATTCCATTACAATGGCTCACTTAGGGAAGGTCTCTATTGATGCTTTTTATCCCATTGAGAGGCTTTTGATGTGGTTTTTGTCGTTTATAGCATTTGGGGCACTGTTGCCTCTCATGGCCCGAACAAAATGCACTGGGGCGAATCCTCCACCAACCGGAGGCACTAGTTCCCACAAGAGGACTGAGGAGGGCTCTAGTGGAGATAGGGGAGAGAGGATAAAGAAGGCACAGAACGATGCTCGCAACCAGAGTATTGATGAGAAAAATGTCATGTGTGAGCGTTTTGTGGACGTGCCCAGTCTCAGGCCAAATCACGAGGTAGTGAGAGTGATTGAGGGACACGGTATCAGGATTTGGTTTGAGTCAGTCAACGAGTATAGCCTGGCTATGTGTAGGGAGTTTTATAAGAGATTGAAAGTGGTGGACGAGGACGGTCATATTCTCAGGACAAATGTAAGGGGTAAAGTTTTTGATGTGACCCCGAATTTGATTGCAAGCTTGATGAAGTACCTGAAGCCACCCCCCTAATATCTCGGTGTATCCACACAACATCCAAGGGGTAAAATCAATCCTGAGTATGTGGAGCTGACCTACGATGACCCGACCCAATTCAAAGGGACAATTCAAGTCGGGGGCCTCAAGCACTCATACGGGATTATGAATAAAGTCTTGCATTACAATTTGATCCCCTGAGGTGCAGAGAAGAACCCGAATGTGGAGAAGCTTGCCCTCCTTCACGCGTTTATAACTGGGAAGGCTATGGATGTGGCCTTATTGATCTGGGAGTTTATGAAGGAGTTCGCTCAGGCTAGAAAGCCTAAGGCAAATCTCCCATTCACCAATCTAGTCACTAGGATGTGCTACCACAACAAGGTCAAGGCCTACGTCTCTAATGTGCTGACACCCCCTGAATTTGGAGCTATTGGGAAAGCAAGTAGTAGTAAGAGGAAAGTGATGAGTAGGGATGAGAGAGCTAGAGCTTCGAGACCTGAGCCATCATCTGCTAGGTTGTCTACTTCTGGGCCTTCCACCTCTGCCCTGTCCCTACAGTTTCATAGCGTTTAGATAATTTGGAGTGGACGATGCATGGGCTGACCTTGATGATGACTCGAATCTTTCAGCACACCTTCCCGGACCAGCCGATTCCCGATGAACCTCTGCCTTCGACTGTTGGACCCTCTACCTCCGCCCTAATGACTTCTATGGTTGTCGAGGTGGAGGGTTCTGATGACGATGACTCTAATGACGAGGAGGAGAAGAGCATTTATGAGAGTGAGGAGGATGAAACTGGAGATGAGGACGACGAGTAGGGTGTTGTTTGTTTGTTTATTTTGGTTTTAGTTGTTGCATAGTTAGGAATAGAATTATCGGCCTAGTAGAAGAGTCTCTAGGATTTTTGGGCCGATTTGTTTTTGAATTCTAAATCCTCGTACTGAAATTTTGAAAGAAATTAATGAAAAGAACCAAAGTTATTTTGTTTTATCTTGCCCAAGTTCATTTATTTAATTGCATTGTGATTTTTGCATTTGGACTGTTTGGCGATTTACTTGTATGAATGGATTGTTGTAGTTTTCTACTTTGTGGTTTGAAAATAAAGTTTGCTAGGGACTAGCAAAACTTAAGTTGGGGGTGTGATTAGCACAAAATATTGCACATCATGTATACTTTTTTATCCCTTTTATACTTGCTTTTGTGGTGAAAATGGGAAAATGCATTTAATCAAACAATTAATGAAGTTTTTGTGTGATTGTAGGTAAAGAGTTGGAAATGGCTTGAGTTAAGCCCCCATCATAGTGCTCAAAGTCAATGGAGATAAAAGAGAGGCTTAACGGGTGGTTTGGAAGGTGAAAAGATCAAGAAATGAGCAAATCAAGTAAAAACCTACCGGTAGGTTTGCTCATAAAATTGCCGGTAGGTTTTGCACACTGGAGTTGGACCTACTGGTTCATCTGCCAAACCTACCAGAAGGTTTTGCTTACTGGAACAAAACCTACTAGTAGGTTTTGTCATCGACTTACCAGTAGGTTTTGCTGAAAAATGCCAGAACCTGCAACTCAGACTCTACTTGCTTGGGGGGGCCCACCTATGCTTCTCCCACACATCCCCTGACATGTTCTACATCCAAGCATGCCTACCTACACCTAGAATCTGACTATGGAAGATTTATGATGGAAAGGGAAGAGAGAGAAGGAGGGAGGCATGGTGGGTTACAGGCTAAGCTTGTCCTAGTCTGTCCAAGTGTCAAATCATTTCCCATTGATGGAAAGCCTGCTCTCACAGGCCATAGGGGGGCTGATGGATGAAAATGCATTATTCCTACACCATTATTCAGCTAGAGAAGTTTTTAGAGAGAGAATGTCCCAAGGAAGAAGACATAGTTTTAGAGGGAGAAGTTTGATTTTTGTATTTTTCTTACCCATTTCACTTGTAGTAAGCTGTAATACTCTTGTAATCTTCATTTCTTGCACTTTAATCTTAGTTAGTTCAAGTGTATTTCAAGTTTCGTTATGTATTCTAGAATCTACCATGTTTATATTTGAGTTTTTCGTTTCAAGCTTTTGAGTTGGGTATGAAACGAACTTATCTTTGTAGTTTAACTTTTCTTCGCATTAATACAAGTGTCAAATCATTTCCCATTGATGGAAAGCCTGCTCTCACAGGCCATAGGGGGGCTGATGGACGAAAATGCATTATTCCTACACCATTATTCAGCTAGAGAAGTTTTTAGAGAGAGAATGTCCCAAGGAAGAAGACATAGTTTTAGAGGGAGAAGTTTGATTTTTGTATTTTTCTTACCCATTTCACTTGTAGTAAGCTGTAATACTCTTGTCATCTTCATTTCTTGCACTTTAATCTTAGTTAGTTCAAGTGTATTTCAAGTTTCGTTATGTATTCTAGAATCTACCATGTTTATATTTGAGTTTTTCGTTTCAAGCTTTTGAGTTGGGTATGAAACGAACTTATCTTTGTAGTTTAACTTTTCTTCGCATTAATACAAGTTTTAATCTTCATTTCTTTACCATGTATCTTTACGTTATGCATGTGTTTGCTTTCATTATGAGTAGCTAAGTTTTTAGTTGGCTAATCCAAGGGAGATTTCCTCTTGGGTATGCTAAATCAACTCTCCTCCATTCTTCCTTGTAGTGTAAGGTGCTTGGTTTGACTAGGTTGAGTGTGGACGTGGTTGTGAGCTCTTGATACACCGTCGACTTGTCATGGGGTATGCTTGAGCCTACACCTCCACGTTAGTCTCTCACTTCCTACGAATCAATCAAGCACCGAGACAACATTGGTAGAATGTTTTGAGTTGATTTGGCATTCCCATTGGAATGATCCCTTCGGATTAGCCAACATTGTTTTCATTACACTTTTATCAAACACTTCACTCACCAAAACACACAACTACAAGATTTTACACTTTTTCATTTCTTTACAAAATCACCTTCACTACAATTCAACCTTCTTTCCCTGAGGAGACGACCTTGGAATACTCAATTCCAATTAAAACACGACATTGCAAGTCTCTCTACGCTTGGGGAGCACTTTTGCATACACACACGCATTTTCATTCACACACACGTTTTCCCCAATTCTTGCATGAAACCCGAGGGAGAGTGACACTCACCTACTCATATAAGTCATATACCAACCAAGCACACACGTCACACTTGAATTTGTCCAAGTTGAGCAAAATTTGAACATGTGTGAGTGAAATTGAACTAAGTGAGGAAACAATACTCTAGAATGCATAAAGTTGACTTTTATATCCTTAAATACGCCTTAAAGTAATGTATTGCCATCATCACATAATTGACTAATATTTATTAGGTTAGCTTTCAACC
This sequence comes from Ilex aquifolium, assembly GCA_951799425.1. Lineage (NCBI taxonomy): Eukaryota > Viridiplantae > Streptophyta > Magnoliopsida > Aquifoliales > Aquifoliaceae > Ilex > Ilex aquifolium. The sequence continues at coordinate 22,503,560 of OX637406.1, read as the reverse complement.
CTTCGACATTATCTAACTTTGATATGCTCAACGGTTGAATGGAACCATTTCCAACAATCTTGGAGATACTACTATCTCCAAATGTGACAGTCCCACCACTACACTTTTCCTACATGCAGAAGTGGGACTTATCTCCAGTCATATGCCTAGAACAACCACTGTCAAAGTACCATTTATTACCCACTTGGGCTTTGTAAATCCCTAAATGTTCATCTTAATATAGTGACGTAATTATTTTGTATTTCTTATATATGTAATTATGTAAGAATGATCCATATAGGTTGTAAGAGTAGAAATATATAATGGGAGGATAGATTAATCATGAAGTTTGAGTTTCGGAGGTGTTTAAGCTTGAGAAGGGTGGCTAGGTAAGTTTCTAAATGTTTTTAGGTCAAAATAAGGCCATCATTGAATCCGCAAGGTCGAGAAATCTTGGGAGAGATAATATGGGGTGTACTAGAAGTTTGGATGTATTATGATGTTAAAACGTATTTTAGATAGAATTTGGGTAGAAAAAAATTTGACACTGCCTCAGTATTTGATCTATAACTTTTTACCTTGAATTCCAATTGATCTGATTTTTTGACAGTAGAAACTAGACTTCAAGGGATAAAAAAGTGTACTTCACAAAAATTTTTTGAATCAACCTATAACTAGGTCAAAATTTCCTTGGAAGTTCAGGAAAAAATAGAAGCGCATTCGAACACAAATTCACGTTCGAACTTGGAACAGACGTAGAATCAAAGATCTAACAGAACAAGAGATACTAGGAGTTGAGTCCTTTCGAACACCAATCTTCGTTCGAATGTGAGTACATGTTTAGCAGAGATTAGGCTCGCATAGACTGTTCAGATTATGACCTTATAAATACCCAAGGATGCCCCTTTTAGCCATATTTTATCAGTTTTCAACCCTGGGCAACCATAGAGAGTGAGAGAGAAGGAGGAAACACAAGATTCGAAAGAATACTCACGTTAAGAACGGATCAAACACGCTAGGATTATCACTAATCGACGAAAAAATGTAGGGGATTCTTCTCAAGTTCTTTAATTGAGACTTAGGGTATAACTATGTATATTTTGAATCTTCTAGATTATTATATGCTAGATAATCTTTTGTTCTTGGTTTCTTTTTGGATTAATATGTTGTTTTAAATAAGATACATGTTTTGTGTTCAAGAGGTAATCGTTCTCTAATATCTGAAACCCTAGTTTTTCCTAAATACATGTCTATGTGAAAGACCTATTGATTCTTGCTTTCTAAATTTCCTATTATCGATTAAATTAGGTTTTCAATCCACCACTTGTTCTTGTTCCAAGAAATTGTGATGTTTGGTCAAACCCTAGAATTTGGATGTCGAAATTGTGAAGGTTTTTTGATATGGTCTCTTGCATGTTTTCATTCCTTTATGATTATAGTATATTAAGAACTGTAAAATTGTGATACCTGAATTTTTACTGGAAATTGTGATTGGTTAAGATTATGATTTTTGTAGAAATTGTGTATTCATCTCTTGTATGGTTTGGGTATGACGGACTTGAATTGCCTTTAAGAGCTACAGTAGAGTGTTGGAGGTTAGTCTATCATAGCGAGGGTGAGATGGTTACCTAACACTTGTAGTAGGTTGTTGCATATGAGATCAACCACTATTTTTTACATCGGTTCAAGTATGAGGGATGGTATATCTTTCTTGGGAAGGATTTGTCAATGTCGTGTGAGACGGTATACACCCTTCCTAAAGTGGTTTATGATTTGGCCCTGTGGGAAATGATTGAGATTGTTTGTGTTGTAGTGGGTGAACGAGGTAATATCGTTGTGTAGATTCTTGAGAAACAATCAACCTACATGAGAAAAACTGTGATGTTGTTATTGAACTATTTATTGATTACTCTGATCTTTTAATGTTTATTCATGTCATTGATTTACTGTATTCCGTACACTTGATATCATTAAAATTGTTATTGTTTTACTTTCAAAAAATATATGTGCTATTTTCCAAAGGAGACTTGCCTTATTTATATTATTAGATATTGCACACATGCGTTGCACGTGAATTATTTTTGACAATAATTTTAATTTTATATTTATCATATCGGTATATAGGTTAATTTATTTAGAACTTGAATATTATCAAAAATTGCTTCAAAATGTGTTTTTGTAATTTATGGATCCCATTTTCTAGTTTAATTGTAAATATGGTAAAATACATTGGCCACATACCTACCATAACAATCTCCTCTTTCGAATTATAAAGATAATAAATGATCAAACTAATTTGGTCTAAGTCTAATTGACAACCCTTTGATGTCTTAAGACTAAATCAGCAAAGAGGTCAAGCAGGCAATTCTTCCCAAATGTAAGGCTTAGTTTTTTATGTCGCCCTTTTTTAGGATTCTATTATGTCCTCTTTCGAATTTTTCTTTAATTCTCTATAAATTTTTTGTTCTTTTATATAGATGTATTCTACTAAACATATAATATTGATTTACCAATGCATACTCCTATTAGATGAATACACAATTTTATTTATCAATAATATTTTTTAATGTGAAATTATCACTTGACACATTGGTACATATGTGTGTTGCACGTGGACAAGTTTAATTTATGTAAAACCCGGGAAATTTAATTTTTTTCCAAAAAAGGGCAAAATAGTAATTTGTCACTATAATGCGTATTTAAAATACTCATGTTCTAGACCTCGGATGAGGAAACGGAGTTCGCTGTTGAATTCGTATCGCGAAATTTAGTCACCTTGTCAAATTTCATCGAATTCCGAAGTAGTTAGATTTTGCACGTCGTTCGATGCGATTGCGTGGCGATTTACCTTACGAACGTCCCCATAAATAAATTTTATAAAATTTCCTTAAAATTAAGTTAAAGTTCAAATAAAATTAATTTGAACTTAAACTGGGATCAAACGAATCGTTTCGGGACGAAATCGGACCCGATTAAGCGAAGGACACGTGGCGCGACGTGGGTCGAGTATTAGAACTATAAATAGAGGCAAATATCTGCATTTTAGGCAGAAAAATTCTGCCATTGTGCTGGTCTTCAACGTGTGGGAGAAAGAGGGAGAGAAAAGAGAGAAAACCTTGATCTTCAAGCTTTCTCCGGCGATTTCCCGGACTTCCGTCGCTCGGAATCCGTCGAACCAAGAGTCAAAGTCGATCCTCTCGACGAAGGCTACGCAACCACACCAAGAACGGGGGATTTCACCGAAGATCCAAAAGAGGAGATTTGGGGGAAATCTAGTCTTGGGCTAGGAAAGTGTTCTTGAAGCTTCCTTCGGGTGATTACGCTTCAAGAGGTAGGGTTCTCCCTACTTTGGTGTAATCTTTCCTTAGATGTTAGTAGTCTAAAGTTTTGATATGCTATGCCTAGGATAGACCTTCATATATAGGTTTATGGTCATAGAAATGGAAAAGTGAGCATAGAGATGGTTTAAATCTAATTTCTAGCTTAACTTTGGTGTATGAAGTTACATGTGAATTATTATGTAACTTGGGGAAATTTGAGGCATGATTGTGAGATTTATAAATTGTGCCTAGAAGGTGTTTGATTAAATGCCTTGTTTGAATGGAAGTAGTTGTTTTAATTGAATTGAAATAACATGCTTAAGTTTAACTTGTGGAATCATATGCATATGATATGATTTGTAATTAAATGTGCTTGTTGATATATGCATATGTTGATATAGTAACATTGAAATGAATATGGTAATTATATGCTTAGGATATAAATTTACCATGGATGTGTTGAAATTGTGCATGGGTTGTTCTTGACATATTGAACATCATGTGGTATGCAATGGGACATAGCATTGCATGTGCACGGAAGCATCTCATTACATGGGTGTGTGCATGGTTGATGTCAACGCCACACTTGGTGATTGACGAAATGGCTTGGGAAAAGTTGGGTCGAAGACCTAGCTAAGCCCATGATTGCATGATAAATTGGGTCGGGATGAGCAAGAAGAGGCATGACGACCTCTCGGGTGAAAGACCCGGTGATTTGGGGGGTGCACTCCATTGGTATAAGAGCCCATAAAATGTACGGGTGTGGAAGACCATTGGTATGAGTCCATGAAAAAGTCCGATCCCAAGAAAGACCCTAGCTTTGAAAATGTCATTTGATGAAACATAAATGATGAAATGAAACACTTTGGCATTGCATCGTGTTGAAGGAGTCGGTGAGGACTCGGGTTAAAATGCATGAGGGAGTGACATCTCATTTCATGGCATGGTAGTATTGCATTCCAACTTAGGATGCATGTCCTTGTGAGAAATGATTGTTTGCAAATGAATGTTGCATGAGCATGAGCATCTAGGGGGAGAGTAGCCCTTGTAGAGTTTACTTTACTGGGTCTTGGCTCACCCTACACGGGAAACATTTCAGGTGTGGGGTTTGCACCGGCGGATGGCTCACTTGGAGAGCATCAAGCATGAAGGGGGCCGGCTTGTGGCCTTAGTTCGAGTTTTTTTGTAAAACTTTTGTATAAATTCCATTTTGATGTGTAAATTATGGAATTAATTGTAATGGAACTTGTATAAGTTGTGTATTATATGGAAATCTTTGTCAAACATGTATTTGATGAATTGGGAAGGGTTTTGAATGGCTTGGAAATGAAAAATAGGTAAAAAGGGAAATTCTGGGCCAGGCGTACCGGTACGCGTACCGGTACGGTTAGGTCCAGAAGGCGTAGCGTACCGGTACGCGTATCGGTACGGTTAGGTCCAGTAGGCGTAGCGTACCGGTACACTCTCCAAAATTCAGAATTTTTTTATTCTTTTGCCAAGTCTTTGGGCTATGTTTTCCTCCCTTCTAATGTTACAAATGGTTAATAAGGGGATACCAATGGTGGTATATTGGATCTCGGATAGGTCAACCAACCGAAAGAAATTGGACTTGTATTTTTTTTATCCCGGTAAAGGGAATGTGGTGCCGCGGTATCGGGTTAAGCTACATCCACGGGTATTTCCGCGGGTTGACGGGTTGTCAACGGTTAATACAGGACCCCCGGAAAATGGGGCGTCACAATTTATAGTGGTGATGTTATTTTTATCATTATGCTAAAATAATTAAATATACACCTATGAATCAAAGTATATGCCCTTTGATACTTGTTGTCTAGATATATTATGTGTTAATATGTGTTCCAACCACAATAATCTTCTAAGAAGTTAGACTACATGCTAAATTAATTACTTCTAGATTGATTGATCACCCCATGAATACTGGAAGGTTAATTGAGACTATACGTTTTTGAATGGTAAATCTACTATACTTGCTAAGAGTCCATAATCATTGGTTGTATGAACCACAGTGATACACAACTTTGCAAGAGAGAAGTTTGATAAAATCACCACAAAAGATATTGTATTTTTTTAATAGAACATAAGATAACATGATAATCAAGTAAATCATCATAATGCGCCTTCAAAAATAGATCAAGAGCAAGTTGCAGCTTTAAGTTCCATACAAACCAATAGATAGAAGACGTACTTGTTTCGTCTACAAATACTTGTTCTTTTGCAACATTTATCTTGAGGGATTAGAATTTTGGGAATTCCCCAAGACTAACTTATCTCTAGTTAAAGAAATTTAATTTTAGAATCATTTTTAGATTTATCAATATAAAAGATATTAGTAACTGATGGAAAGTTCAAAAGTTAGATTTTTAAAGGGTTTAACTGCGTATAAATTTCATAAATCATTATTATAACTTGATATTTACTCTCAAGAACTCTTAAGACTTGTTCGCACTATTTCTAGAATCTATAAGGTATATAAGTTAGATAAGTTACAAGACATATTAGACAACGAAAAAATTTAGTTTTATATTATGAATCCATAAAATAAAATAAAATAAGAAGAGAAATCAATTAGAGTAATCTTTGGATCAAGGATAATATGGATTTTATATTATTGTTAAATCACAGTTACGAAATTATAATATGGACTTTATTAAATTATGCTAGGATAAAATTAGAAAATAATTTTTTTTCATTAGTGACTTCTATGAATTGTTATTGGTAATCATTGAATTTGTAGGTTTTTTTAAGGGTACACACAAGGTCAAATTTTTATAATTAAAGCCATAAGTGTTTATGTATTTATTTAAGAACAAAATAAAAACTCAAAAGTTTTAAATGAAATTATTAGTGTGAGATATAATTGTCTTTATAATTTTGTTTAAGGGTAGAAGAGGAATTCAAAAGTTTTTCATCTAAGGTACTTTTATTAGTAGTATAGATTTTAAACCCTTGTTGGGATTTAAGAGGAATTTCATACGGGCTTTTGGTCACCCCTACAACCACACATTTACAGATTCTGGCATAGAAGAGAATGTCGATGTGGATGAGCAAGTTGACTGTGAGGCGGTAAAGAATCAAGATGTGGACCCTGTTTTAGAGAAATCGAGTTGCTTTATTTTTAGTTTAGAGTTAGAGATTTCTATGAAATAATGTTTCAGCTAGTTTTAATTATTCCACTAATAGATACTATTTGGTTTTGAATTGTAAGTTGGAGAAGTTACAATATTTTATTGACTTTAGTATTTATACTTTATCATATGGATGAATGGTTGATTGTTTTAATGGTTATTTTTAGTTACTTTCATGATTGGATGGTTTGTAGATAGTAATGCCTTCCAGGGTGGGGCGTTACAGGTTTTCAAGGCATTGTGAACTACAAAACACAACTCATGACTTAATGATGCAGCCATTTTCAAATAGATATGAAACTAACCCACAAAAATGCGTACAAGTGTCTATGATCTCAGGTCAACCATGCTCTGATACCAATTGTTGTTCTAGGAGGCGGAACCCGATGTGGATCTTCCCTCACGATTATACACAAAGAGCTCAAGACACTATACCTAGAGGGGGTGAATAGGTTTTTCAAATTAACACTCAATTGAGTACCAATTAAAACCTAAATCAACACAATTACCTCATCACACCAAGATATAACAATTAATGTGAGAACCCTTTTAGTCACCACAACCCTTTTTGCACATGACGATTGATTAAATTAGTCTTCAATTAATTCACTCATAATCAATCTCACGTCGATCCCAAAACCCAAACCCAATTGCATAACTATGTATGGATGAATATTCAAACAATCAAATCCACAAACACATAGTGAACAAGTGTGCAAACAATCACAAGTTTGTACAATAAACAATAAAGAACACGAATGATTTGTTGATGCGGAAACCCTCCTCGAGAAAAATCGCGGGGAACCACTCGGGGTTCACCAAAGCCTAATTCACTACTCACTAAGTCAACATACAAGTACTCGAGACTTATACCTCAACCAATACTATAGTTAGATGCTCCTTTCCTTATTGTCTCTCCACCAAAGGCCCTCATTCGACGTCTAGTGTAGTTTCACTTGGACCTCCCCACCGTATGGTTCGTCTAGGTATCAGGCAATCATGGGCACGCCAACGATCCTCGGTATGCTCACACCAATGGATTTATCAAACCATCAAGATCTTCTTCTCCAAGTTGTGAAGTTGGTTAGAATCACTAGTGGTTGTCTTTAGGGTCTTAGGGATCTAGGTTGTGGTGGAAGCTTTCAAGGTAGAAGTATGATTTTCTCTCTTAGAAATCTCATAAGAAGCTTAACTTATGTGTGGGAAAGGCTCTCCCTATTTATAAGTCCAGAATAAGGGTAGTCTTAATAAATAAGAAAACTAAAATTCGCGAACGATTGCTCGATCAGTGGGAGGGCGGTCATAGGGCGGTTGTCGCTGGAATGAAAAACACATTCCAATCCCGACTAAGGCAAGCACCGCTCGATCGAGCACTGTGCTGCCTTCCATGGACTTTTCCCATTTTCTTCCCTAAGTCATAAAGATACCGCTCTAGTGAAGGCTAGTGAGCATAGATCGGTCTTTATAAGTTTTTAAGCATAAAACCATGCAAAAACTTGTCATCTTGAGCACTAAAGGGTGTTGCCCAAAGAGGGGTCTGATTGTGACTCAAATAATGTTTTCAAAACTTATAAATGGTTTAAAAATATTTTCTTTAAAAATCACCTAGGAGTCATAATCAGATTGCTTCCAGTTCCATTTTCATCCTAATCAACCTAAGTTCAAAATAACTAAGGATTCATCTTAGGTGTCTAGGTCATTACCTTATCCTAAGCATGATGGTACATATGGAGGTTGAATGATGTTGCTTTGACACTTGATCTCCTCCCTTCAATAACACTTTCGAATCTTGAACTTGATAGCATCATGGCCATGGAATAGGTTGAGATTTACAATGGACTCCACGAAATTATCCAATTACAAAAATGACCTAACATATACATCATGCATGCATTTGAAGTTTGAAGGATAGGATGGATGAGTGAATGTCGAGACCGGATTGGTCCAACAAGGGATTGATGTTGATCCATCCGCTTTAGAGACCTCTCGATCGGTCGTATCACCGCTCGAGCGACATCGAGTAAGTTGGTGGCCAGGGTTAGAAAATTGAGTTTTAAAAGATCTGTTAGCATTCTAAACCCTCTCATTCACGTCCCAAGCCCCTCCCCCCCCCCCCCCCCAAACCCTAACCTTTGTTTCTAAAGTTTTCCCAAACACATTCTCTATAGATCTTAGGTTGATTCATAGGTTGCATTCCTAATCCACACGAGTGAGACCTAGATTCAGAAAGTGATTGTCGAGATGGCCCCTAGAATAAAGAAAATGCCAAGGGTTGAGGATGTCTATGAAGATGTCGAGTAGAACCTCGATGAAGCTATTCGATTTTAGATAGTCCAATGTTGATCAAACGGGGAATAATGCCACGGAGGTAGCTCATTCGATTCTTACTAATCTGACCAACCGTGGATGGACTTGGATATTCAATGAACTCGTGACGTCGAATGATAGCATTGTGAGGAATTTTATTCTCATATTTAGATTAATGAACCTGATTCTCATGTTGACCACTTTGTCACTTATATCAGAGATATTTAGTTTAATTTTTCTGCAAAACTCAGTTCTACCACCTTTGGGTCTACCTAGGGTAAGAATGATTACCTTAGTGTGAGACCGATAGATCTATTACCTCTTCTCCATGTATTTGCTACTAAGATGACATTGATCATCCTGAACCTTGGGTCAAATTAAAATTCTACAAAAAATCATTGACCTTAGAGTATAGGACACTTAATCTCGTAGCTAACTACAATATAGAGCCGAATACCCATGTCTCAGACTTCCCTGTTCCTAATGCTCACATGCTTTACGCCATAAGTAAAGGGTTTGGCCATGATTTGCCAATGATTATTTTTGGGTATATTCGTAGAGCCTTTTTAGAGATACGAGTATCAGATCTATTGCTTTTTGGATCTTTGATCTCTCATATCTACCAATGGAAGGATGTTATAGTTCTACCTATTGACCAGTTGCAGAACCCTGATGAGTCGGTTTTATACCCACGAATTGAGTACTTTTGGCTTGAGGAATTTGCAAGTTTTCAATTATTTTATGTTCTTTTTTATTTTTTTTGTGTGTTTTGATGTTATTTGGTAGGAATCATCATTTGGAAGCAAACAAGATCATTTGGAAGGAAACAATGTCAATTTGGAGCCTAAAAGTTGGATTTTTTAAGGCAAAACACCAAGGGAGCTGAAGGCTTAAAAGAGACCAGCACTGTTCCAGCGCCTTTTCAGCGCAGGGGCGCCCACTTACTACCCATTCAGCGCTGTTCCAGCACCTTTCTAGCACAGCTGCGCTTGTGTTGGAAGTTGGACGCGAATTATGACTAGTTTTGACCCGAAATTGGACTCTAATGCCTCATATATGCTAGGGTTTGAGGGGGATATATATAGACTGACTTTAGGGGCTGGAAAACATAAGAGAAAAGACCAAGATTCATAGAAAATTGAAGGCAAGAATCGAAGGAACCGACACGAAGAAAATTGGATTTGAAGGCTAGAGAGGAATTGAAGATTGCAACTAAGTTTTCATTCTTTTCTCTTACTTTTACTTCTTAATTTTCTGAGATGTTGTTTAATTTGAGAATGATGTTTTTCAATTACATTATGAACTAAATTCTTATTAAGATTGCAACGGAACCTAATGTCTAGTTAAATTGATCTACTCTCGTTTCTAGTTTTATTGATCATATATGAGTTGTTTGTCATATTTTGTGCTTAATATATAATTGTGTGACCAGAAATTAATTTGATAACCTAGATGAAATTGGGAGATGAATTCTAGGTTTAGATTGGAGTATGATGACATGCGTCTAGTTGATTCTTTTTCGGATTGAATAGCTGGGTTTGTGTATAGGATAGGAATATACCTATATGTCGTGTGTAAATTTTATGAGAGTTTGAACTTAATGAATCTATTCCAACTTATTTTGCATAGGAATATAGCAATTTAATTGGGAGAGATATGCTTATCTAACTATCGGAAGAGGTTTGATAAATAATTTTAAAGTCTTAGTTAACAACTTATTTTGATTAATTAACTGGAAAGAGAGTGGAAAGATTTATACGAAGCATTAGGGGAAGTTGTAATCTTAACTTCTTTTATCCGTTAAATTCAATCTTTGATTATTAAATTTAGGTTTAGTTTTAAATTAGTGAATTCATAGTTTAATTTCTATTGTTTAAATAAAATCGAATTGATATAAAGTTAGTACTTGAAAGTTGTTAGCAATAATTCTCCGTGGGAACGATACTCTACTTATCACTTTATTACTTGTTGATCGTGTATACTTGCACGTAAATTGTCAATACCAAATTCGGACAACAAGTTTTTGGCGCCGTTGTCAGGGAATTATTCTAGTAACTATTTCAATATTAATTTCAATCAATTTGATCTTAGTTTAAACTTATTTAATTTTTTGTTTTATTTTCTTTTGTTGGTACTCTTGAATTTTGTATGCTAACACGATCTAAAGGTCATGAGCTACTACTGTACGAAGACGAAATCGATAGAAGGTGCCGAAACTTGCGAAAGCAGTGTCAAGAAGTAAATAATCAAGAAATTATGGCTGAAGAAGAACAGAAATCGCTAAGGGATTATGTTATGCCTCTTGTTACAGAAATACAATCGAGCATTCAAAGGCCCGCAATTCAAGCAAATAATTTCGAGATCAAGTCGGGTACCATTCAAATGATTCAGAATTCAGTGCAGTTTGGGGGTTTGCCTAATGATGACCCAAACGATCATTTGGTGAATTTTCTGGAGATATGCAACACATTCAGATACAATGGGGTTTTTGAAGATGCGATTAGACTCCGACTTTTCCCTTTCTCACTTCGTGATAAGGTGAAGAGTTGGTTGCATTCATTGTCGTCGGGTTCTATTACTACGTGGTCAGATTTAGCTCAAAAATTCTTAGCTAAATTCTTTCCACCAGCTAAAACTGCAAGGATGAGAAACGACATCACTTCATTCGCACAACTTGATTCTGAGACTCTCTATGAAGCTTGGGAGCGATTCAAAGACTTACTCCGAAAATGCCCTCACTATGGTATTCCTAATTGGTTGCAAGTTCAAACGTTTTACAACGGGTTGTTTAGTGCTACCCGAACTAGTATCGATGCAGCTGCAGGAGGGGCACTGATGGGGAAGAATTTCGATAAAGCCTACGAATTATTGGAGACGATGGCTGCCAACAATTATCAGTGGCCCTCTACAAGGATCAATCAACCAAAGGTAGCAGGGATTTATGAAGTTGATGCAGTTACTGCATTGGCTGCACAAGTTGCTACATTATCAAAGAAAATTGATGCTCTAGGGGTACAACCTATTCAGAATGTGGCAGTTGTCTGTGAATTGTGTGTAGGGAACCATCTGAGTGATCAATGTGCAATTAATCCAGAGTCGGTACAATACATTGGTAACCACAACAGGCAGCAATATAACAATAATTCCAACAATTATAACCCTGGTTGGGGGACTCATCCAAACTTTTCTTGGAATAATAATCAAGCCCAACCTTCTGCTCCAAGACAATCATACCCACTAGGCTTTCAGAATCAAGCTCCACCACAGCAGGAAAAGAAGTCAAATTTGGAGAAGCTGCTTTCTAGGTACATATCACAAAGTGAGACAATGATGAATAGTATGGAAGTATCAGTCCGAAACCTGGAAAATCAAATGGGTCAGCTCGCTAATGTCATTAACAACCGACCTCAAGGCACTCTACCTAGTGATACGGAGATCAATCCTAAGAGGGAAGGTAAGGAGTACTGCAATGTTATTACATTACAAAGCGGAAAAGAGTTACCTGAGGTTGTTGGTGGAACTCCAAAACAATCACATGGAGATGATAGTAAGGATGAAGATAGCAAGAATATGGAACACGAAAAGAAGGAAGAAGATCAAGTTGCATATCCTAATGGAGGCAAGCAGAGTCCTATTGTGCCTCCTGTGCAGTTTCCACAACGTTTGCAAAAACAGAAGTGGGATAAACAGTTCTCTAAATTCATGGAAGTGTTTAAGAAACTCCAAATAAATATCCCTTTCGCAGAAGCAGTTGAAAACATGCCTAACTATGTGAAATTTTTGAAGGAAATTTTGTCAAAGAAGAGAAAACTAGGCGATTTTGAGACAGTGGCACTTACAGAGGAGTGCAGTGCTATCCTTCAAAAGAAGCTACCCCCAAAGCTCAAAGATCCGGGTAGTTTTACAATTCCATGCACAATAGGCAGCCAATTTTTTGGGAAAGCATTGTGTGACTTTGGAGCTAGTATTAACTTATTGCCGCTCTCAATTTATCAGCAATTAGGTTTGAATGAAGCAAAACCTACTAATGTCACATTGCAGTTGGCGGATAGATCACTCACTTATCCAAGGGGCATAGTTGAGGATGTTCTAGTGAAAGTGGATAAATTCCTTTTTTCAGCTGATTTCATAGTCTTAGATTGTGAGGAGGATAGCGAAATACCTATTATTCTTGGGCGACCATTTTTAGCAACGAGGAGAACACTTATCGATGTACAAAAATGTGAGCTAACTATGCGAGTCCAAGATCAAGAGGTTACATTCAATGTATTTTCAGCTCTTAACTTTTCAAAGGAAGCGGAAGAATGTTTTCGGGTTGATTTGGTGGAAAAGGCAGTGAATGAGTTATTCGTAGGAAGTCGTATTTCAGATCATCTTGAGAACCACAAGCTATATAAAGAGGAGGTGTTCCCACATGGAGTGGTTGAAGTCGAGGAAGCCAATTCTAAGAGAACTTTCAAGGTGAATGGGCAGAGACTTAAGCACTATTGGGGCGGCGACATTAATCATGACAAGACCTCAATTACCCATGTCGACCCGGGATGAAACAGGGAGTAGTCAGGCTGATGACTATAAAACAAGCGCTAATTGGGAGGCAACCCAAATTTTAGTTTCTAAGTTTTATTTTATTTTATTTTAATTTAGTTTTTTTTAGAAATAATTTTTTAGATTATTAGTGCATTTTAATTAGTGTGTCCATTGCTTGTAGGTACCGCGGATTGAACAAGGTAAGAGGAGCTAAAGAAAATAAAGTAGCTGGAAAGAAGGAGCCAGCGCTGTTCCAGCACCCCAGCGCGCAAACACTGTTGTTCTAGCGCTGTCCCAGCGCCCAGGCGCCCAAACACTGCTTACCCAGCGCAGTTCCAGCGCTGTCCCAGCGCCCTAGCGCCTACCCACTGCAGTTCCAGCACTGTTCCTGTAAAACCCGAGAAAAATTGAACTTTTGTGAAAAAGGGCAAAAAGGTAATTTGCCACTATGGTACAGGTTGTAAACCTGAATTTTTCTAGAGCTCAGATGACGAAACGGACATCACCGTTGGATTCGTCTCGCGAAATCTAGTTAGCCTGTTAAATTTCATTGAATTCCGAGTTAATCGGATTTTTCGCGTTTTACGAGGCGGTCGGACCTCGGGAGGCCCAAAAACGAAATTCTGAATAAAATTTTAAATTTTGGGACATAAATGACGGCAAGTTAAAATAAAAATATTTTGAACTTGAACCGGAGCGAAATTTAATCGTTTCGGGGTTAAAACGGACCCGGGAAATAAGGGCCGTGTGGCGCGTTGTAGGCCAAGTATTTAAAGAGTATTTAAAGGGGAGAAAATCAGATTTCTCTCCCCATTTGCTCAGCCGATTTTAACGTGAGAGGAAGAGAGGGAAAGAGCAAGTCTTCTCCACCTTCTCTCTACGATCTACACCCATTGAGAGCTCAAATCCACTTGGGCCAAGAACGAGAATTGTTCTACGCATCAAGGGCTACAAGACCATACCAAGGAGGTCGGATTTTGGAGTGATTTGAAGAGCGGGATTTTGGGAAGCTAGGGCTTAGAGCTTGAATCGGGTCTTGGAGGCTTCTCAAGGTTGTTCTCCACGCTTCAAGAGGTAGGGTTCCCTCCTACTAAGGTTTATTCCAAACCTAGGATGTTTTTATGAAATGGGTAGGATGATAGATTGTATATCTCTTGCCTATTGTTGGTAATGTGTTGAAATGGGTATTGAAATGGGTAAAGATCAATTCTAATTGGATTGGTAATTAGAAATTTTTAAATGAAATTTCTAGAATTGGGTATATGGGATTGATCCAATGAAATTCTTGGATTATGTGAATTGTGGACATGCTATGTGCTTATATTATGCCATGAGAATTAAAGTGTGTTATTACTTGATTTGTGATGACATGCTTTGGTGTTATTCAAGATAAAATGTTGGTATATGTATACATGTTATAATATATTGACATTGTAGAGAAATATGGAAATTATATGCTTATGATATGATTTTGCCATGAAGTGTGAGAAATGTATTGTAAATGTTCATATGTCACTCATACCATATTGAACATTGTAATGTTATTGAAATGGGACATCACATTTCATATGCACGGAAGCATTGCACTTAGTGGGTGTGTGTGCATGGTGGTTGTCTTCACCACGCTTGGTGGATGACGAGTGGGCTCGGGTAAGATGGGTAGATGACCTAATCGAGTCGCACGGTTTGCATGGTTGTTAGGGTTGGGGTAGCAAGAAGAGCTAGACTATCCCTCGGGTGAGAGACCTGGTGATTGGATACGCACTCCGTTGGTATAAGAGTCCATAAAGTGTGTCGGTGTACGCGGAACCGTTGGTGGAAGTCCATGAATTCCGTGTCGGTTGGGTGCCGTTGGTGTAAGTCCATAAATATCCACCCCAAGAAAGACCCTCGAATAAAATGTCATTTGATGTACAACATAAATGACGGATTAGTACACATTGGCACTTCCATGTGTAGAGGAGCCGGGAGGGGCTTGGAGGATATGCATGAATGGGTCTCATCTCATTCCATAGCATGGCATTGCAAAATTCCATCATTGAATATAATTCCTTGCTTGGAATGTTATAAATTGTTGTTTTGGGCATGTGAACATTTCATATGCATATAGGTTGGGGAGTAGCCTTATTAGGAGATACCCTATTGAGCGTGGCTCACCCTTTGTGGGAAAAATATTTCAGGTGCTGGGTTCACACCGGCGGACGGCTCCCATTTCGAGCCCCAAGGTTGAAGAAAGCCGGAATGTGGCTTTATTTAGAGTTTTTGTAAAATTATTATAAAAACTTGGTTTTGGTATGTAAATTCATATAAATGTTTGTAATATAATTTATATGTATCATGTTTTATGGGAAAAACTTCATTAAATATGTGTTGGATGGAAAAGATGTGTGTTGAATGGATTGGAAGTGAAAAACAGAGGAAAAAGGCAAAAAGTGGTAGAACCGTACCGGTACGGCGACAGACAGAAGGTAGAGCCTACCGGTACGCGTACCGGTACGCAGAGGTCCAGTGGGCATACCGTACCGGTACGCGTACCGGTACGCCCTCCAAAATTTTCTGAAATTTTAATTTTTTTTCTTTTTCTTGTCAAACCCTTGGGCTATGTCTTCCTCCCCTCTAATGTTATAAATGGACTATAATGGAGTATAAATAATGGTATATTGAATATTGGTCGAACCCAATGAATAATCGAATCCGGTTAACAATTGTGAGTTAAGATCCCGGTTAAGGGGATACTACTACCGTGGTGTTAGGTTGAGTGACATCCACGGGTATTTCCGCGGGTTGACGGGTGGTCAACGGTTAATAAAGGACACCCGGAAATTGGGGCGTCACAGTTCCAGCGCCCAGGCGCGCCCCAGCTATCCAAACAGCTTCCAAACACATAAATTCAGCCTTATAAACGCCCCAAACAGCTCCCAACTCAGATTTTAAGCGTCACAAAACACCCTTTAGCTCTACATACATGAACAACAAGCCAACCAAATCAACTCCTATTCCTCCAAAAATTTTAAACCTCTAAAAATCTATTCACCCAACTCTTATTAACCCATAATTCCGGTTAATCATCTTGAATCTCCAAAAATACTTTACACAACAATCTTACAACTCAAATGGCATCGCTGAGTATCAACTAGCATCAAGGAGTTCTCCATTCTTCATGGGTAAAGATTAAGCTTTGCAATGTGAGTTTCCTAGTCTACCTATGTTTCCCGAATACACTCCCGACTCAGCGGACGACGAGGACGCTGACGATAATGCCAACAAGCAAAATCTCAGGGAAGTCCTTTGTCTTACTTTTTCCTACTTTATACATTGAGGACAATGTTTAGTTTAAGTTTGGGGGTGTTTTCTTGTTTGCATTTGCATTATTAGGTATGCATTTAGATTGCATGTTTTAGTACAACTTGAGCAATGGGTTGATTGAATTTGATCATGGCCTATGATGAATGTGATTAATTGTTAATTCAAGGGAAATTGATGAACATGTTGAGTTTGAAGTTTGACATACTAGTTGGTTTTACACTATTTATGATCTTTTCACTCATGAGCACATATCAATCTGTTTGGTTAGTTATCATTTAGAGAATTTATTTGGCTAAGTGCTTGTGGGAGATATCAGTGAAACTCTAAAAAATTTATTTAAGCATCATTCAAAGCAAGTTTAGGCATTCATATAAGTTTGGGGGAAATATTGGTTATAATGGCATAGTATAAAAAAAAAAAAGAGTTTTTGAAAAATTATTTTGATTTGATCCTTCATGAGTTAGAAAGAAAAAAAAATTAGGAAGACAAGAAACAAGAAAGGAGCATGTGGTGAGTAGAGATGGAGCGTAAAACGCACTCGCTCAATAGGAGGTGAGATGGAGCATAAAATGCACTCACCAAATGAATGAACAAGAGAGAGAGAGAGAGAGAGAGAGACGGAAAAAAAAAAGAGAAAAAAAAATAAATAAATCTTTGTACCTTCTAGTTATATGTTTTGCCTTAATTAGTAGAGGTTGATGTGAAACGTAAGTTTATAGAGTTGATATTGAGTATCTCTTATGGAGCGCTTGACTACGTAAATTTATCTGGGTGATGGCTAGTTTAAACAGTTCGAATATGCACATGTATTTAAAGGGTCATGAGCGGAGGTAAAATTAAGGAGTATGTTGAATTGATAGACTTTGCACTGTTTTGAAGTTTCCCGTGAATTATTATTTGTAGTAACTTTTGGGGCCATTATTCAAATTCATATTGATCCATTGTTTGACTAGTTGGTTGATTAATCTTTATAGTTTGTGTTCTTAGTATTTTGCTTGAGGACGAGCAAAGATTTAAGTTTGGAGGTATTTGATGAGTCGGTTTTATACCTACGAATTGAGTACTTTCGGCTTGAGGAATTTGCAAGTTTTCAATTATTTTATGTTCTTTTTTATTTTTTTTTTGTGTTTTGATTTTATTTGGTAGGAATCATCATTTGGAAGCAAACAAGATCATTTGGAAGGAAACAAGGTCAATTTGGAGCCTAAAAGTTAGATTTTTTAAGGCAAAACACCAAGGGAGCTGAAGGCTTAAAAGAGACCAGCGTTGTTCCAGCGCCTTTTCAGCGCAGGGGCGCCCACTTACTGCCCATTCAGCGCTGTTCCAGCGCCTTTCCAGCGCAGCTGCGCTTGTGTTGGAAGTTGGACGCGAATTATGACTAGTTTTAACCCGAAATTGGACTCTAATGCCTCATATATGCTAGGGTTTGAGGGAGATATATATAGACTGACTTTGGGGACTGGAAAACATAAGAGAAAAGACCAAGATTCATAGAAAATTGAAGGCAATAATCGAAGGAACCGACACGAAGAAAATCGGATTTGAAGACTAGAGAGGAATTGAAGATTGCAACTAAGTTTTCATTCTTTTCTCTTACTTTTACTTCTTAATTTTCTGAGATGTTGTTTAATTTGAGAAGGATGTTTTTCAATTACATTATGAACTAAATTCTTATTAAGATTGCAACAGAACCTAATGTCTAGTTAAATTGATCTACTCTCGCTTCTAGTTTTATTGATCATATATGAGTTTTTTTGTCATATTTTGTGCTTAATATATAATTGTGTGGCCAGCAATTAATTTGATAACCTAGATGAAATTGGGAGATGAATTCTAGGTTTAGATTGGAGTATGATGACATGCGTCTAGTTGATTCTTCTTCGGATTGAATAGCTGGGTTTGTGTATATGATAGGAATATACCTATATGCCGTGTGTAACTTTTATGAGAGTTTGAACTTAATGAATCTATTCCAACTTATTTTGCATAGGAATATAACAATTTAATTGGGAGAGATATACTTATCTAACTATCGGAAGAGGTTTGATAAATAATTTTGAAGTCTCAGTTAACAACTTATTTTGATTAATTAACTGGAAAGAGAGTGGAAAGATTTATACGAAGCATTAGGGGAAGTTGTAATCTTAACTTCTTTTATCCGTTAAATTCAATCTTTGATTATTAAATTTAGGTTTAGTTTTAAATTAGTGAATTCATAGTTTAATTTCTATTGTTTAAATAAAATCGAATTGATATAAAGTTAGTACTTGAAAGTTGTTAGCAATATTCTCCGTGGGAACGATACTCTACTTATCACTTTATTACTTGTTGATCGTGTATACTTGCATGTAAATTGTCAATACCAAATTCGGACAACAAACCCCATGAGGCCTTTGAATCAGAGTTCAATAAAGTTGAGCAAGGCTTAGGCTAACGATGCAAAGGAGAGAGAAGAAGCTGTTGGAGACCCACACATTCATCCTGAGACTAGTACGTCTAAGACACCTCTACCACCTGAGTCATGTTCAGTCATTCTTGTAGGCCAGATGGCATCCTTGGTTGACATGATGACTAGGGTTAAGTGTACCATGGTTGAGCATCACCGCCTTACTACTCAGATATTTGATGCAATAGATGGCAGGATTGTGAGCCTTGAGGAGAGCCAACAGACCGTGATGGGAGCGGTTGTTCGTAGAGTTAGGCAACTCAAGAGGTTGCTGAAGGGGAAGTAGATTGCAGGTGAGCTAGTGCCACATGAAATAGATTCAGATCTAGAGCTGCCCCGATGCGATGGAGGCGATGGTGGAGATGCAGCCATTTTAGCTATTAATTTTAGAGACTTGTAGTATAGGTCACTTGTGAGCTTAAGAGTGTTTTTATATTCATTCATGGCCTATACTAAAGTACTCTTTATTTTTTGTTGTTGACTTTTCCAGTTTATTTACTTTTGTTTGTTTAGTTAACTTTTTGTTTGTTGTGACATACTTTTAGTCCTAATTATGATGTCTTTATCATATTTGACTTTGAGTTATATGCCTTTTTTGTCCCTTTATTATTTTACTTGCATGATTTGGCTAATTGATGTGCATTCATACATTCTTGTTATACTATTATTCTATTTCATGATTGTTATATATTATCCATAGGTTGACATTATAGCAAATAAAATAAGAATATATTGGGTAACTTGATTCTGTACCACTAACCTAGATCCCTAAAAAGGCTTCCACTAGAGATTCTACTCAACCTCACAAATTTGTGTTAAAGATCTTGATGGTGTAAACCAAATCCATTGGTGTGTGCAAACCGTGGATTGTTGGAGTGCCCATGATTGCTCGAGGCTTAGACAAGCTGTACTGCGGGGAGGTCCAAGTGAAGTTACACTAGACGTTAAAAGGAGGGCCTTTGACGAAGAGACAACAAATAAAGAACCATCTAATCATGGTATTGATTGAGTTATAAGACTCGAGTACTTGTATGTTGACTTAACGAGTAGTAAATTAGGCTTTGGTGAACCAAGAAGAATCCCCGCTGTTTTTTTCCAAGAAGGGTTTTTCGCGTCAACAAATCACTTGTGTTTTTTATTGTTTACTGTAGACACTTGTGATTGTGAGCACACACGCGCACTATGTGTTTGCTGGAATGATCGTTTGAATATCTATCCATACATAGTTGTGCATTGAGTTTCAGATTTGGGATCACCGTGAGATTGATTTTGAGTGAATTAATTCAAGATTAATTAAAATCAATCGTCGTGGTTAATTTGGATTGTGGTGATTAAAGAGGTTCTCACATTAATTGATATATCTTTGTGAGAAGAGGTAATTGTGGTTGTTTAGGTTTTTATTAGTAATCAGTTGGGGTAAAATTAAAAAATCTATTCACCACCCTCTAGGTAAAGTATTCACGTGTATAATCGTGAGGGAAGATCCACATCAGATTCTCTCTCCCAAAACAACAAATACACATCGACAACTCCATTGATACAATATCATGTCCAATGCCCAAAAATCGACATACTTTCTCTTCATCCAGAACCAAAATAATTTGGTGAAAAATTACTGAGGCAGAAAGAAAAAACAAGAAAGACCAAAAGAAAAAGAATAGAGAAAAGAAAAATTTACAACTCTTCCTACTTGGTAGCTCGAATGAAAGAATCACAAAAAATGATTCAATTGAATGTTGATAGTTATAAAGAGTATACAAACAATATAAATATGATAAATATAGGATAGTATCTAATTTAGCTACATAGTTAGATTTTTTTATATATTTGTTAAATGTTTTAACGAAAACTTTCCCGTGTAACGCATGTGGTGTCTTGCTACTCAAATAAAAGAACCTTAGAGTTATAACTTACCCTCTAATACAATCATTGTATAGTTATTACTCTAAGATCTACGCGTCAATCCAATATAATAAATTATTATATTTTGGCTTGGGTTCATGTGAGCTTTGATATGTCCGCATTTCTTTCTTTTTTTTATTATTTTTATTTTTTGGTTCAATAGGTAGGAGTGTCCGAGCTAATTTACGCACACCTCAACTAATCCCCTCACGATCTAGTCAAAGACAGGTCATCTATACCAGGACTAAGGTATGTCCACATTTTTTTTTTTTAATTGCTTTTATTTTTATGTTCAATGAGCAAAGGTGTCCAGACTAGCTTACACGCACTTCAACTAATTCCTTTTCGGTACAGTCAAAGCCAGGTCGTCTATGTCAAGACTAAGGTATTCATTAGGGATAAAATCTCTCATGACCTAACTCTGACTTTGAAAAATTACCAAAATTCGAATTCAAGATATCTATTTTTATAATTTATTCTTACTACCGCTTGAACTGTTCTTCGAGGGTGTGTTTGTTTGAAAGGATAAAGGGGTATAAGACAAGCTGGATTGGATAAAAATAATCGAGGGCCCACATATCCCAACTTTGGGTTCTCCAAATGGGATTGGCTATTCGTTGGGCTTGAATTAATCGGCCCGTATGAAATAGGCTTGTTATCTCACCTGATTCGGATTCACGAAACCCAGCTGAAGTTTGGGATTTGTAAGCCCACCGGCTGGATAAGGAACAAAATTACTCAATTGCCCATTAAACAGTAAATTGAGTAGGGTTTTTACCCCCTTTCCCTTCCCTTTCACCTACTGGTCCCTCCACTTTGACAATGACGCCCCCTGTCCCCTTCAGCCGAAGGTATTGATCTCTCTCTCTCTCTCTCTCTCTCTCTCTCTCTCTCTCTCTTGCCTCTGTATTTTTTTATGCATTAGTTACATAGTTTAAGGTGGTATTTTGGCATGAAGCTTCCAACAAGAAAAATTGGAAGGGGATGGTTTTTTTTTTTCCCGTTTGAACTGGGTCTGTCTTCATTGCTCTGTCTCTCTATCTTCTTCTCTTCCTCCATGGCTAACGTTTGAAACGTGGCTGGGTGCTAAAAAAGCACATGGCTACAGTGAGTCTTTGGTTCGAGAAAATTCTTTAACCACCAAGATTTGATGTCTTTGTTTTATATTCTGCATTATTTCTATCGTCTACCCTCTAGTGAATGGTTGTAAGTTAAAGTGAAACCCCAAATAAAATTAAACTCAGAACCCCCAAAAATGCAGTACCGTCTATTTCTTTCCCCAAAATCAACCACAATCCCAGACCACATACCAGGACAAATTCCATAAACTCTAATTTTTTCTTCTTTTTCCTGCCCCACCCATCAAAGCCTGACCATCCAAAAGTCTTCCGAAACTCAAATCCCCCTCCATTTCCACCTCCAAATTCTCTTATCATCATATCCAACAGCTCTGTATATATTTTTTATTTGTAACACAAGTTTTGTTCTTTTTTACATGTTTTGAAGGAGGTTTGTATATGGTTTTAGAATTGTACTGGCTTCTTGTATTTTTTTTGGTGATTGGAAATAATTTTTTATTCTTTTTATTTTTATAAATAAAAAAACCGTTAATTACTATTATGGTTCATGTGAATTTGGGTTGTGACATAATTTTTAGTATATTCAGGCATTTTTAGTCCTAAATTTTTTAATATCTTTGCCGGATGAAATAAATTTATGAGCGTATTATAAAATCAACGTGTAATAACATGCATTTGGTGAAAACATAAGCATTCTTATATATAGGATTCAAGGGTAAAATGGTCAATTAATATCAAAGGTATTAGATGTTTAAAAAAAAATTGTAGTTTGTCCACATCCCAACCACATCATAATGCACTATCCAAACCTGGGATTGGATAACACAATTTTCTTTTATCCCCCTACAAATCCGGCCCATTGTGATTTCACTGGACTGGTTTGGGATTTAAATCCAATCCAGTCCAGTCCATCTATGAATTGTCAAACACACCCCTGAGTTTATAAGCCCACATCTATCAAAATCCATGTAAGAGGTAAAAAATGAGAATACCTCCTACTGGAATGATTGATAATTCTGATAATGTTTTTTTGAATTTGGCTTCCCAATCTGCTTCCTGCAAAACGAACAAACTGCCTAAGATCGAAGTGCTTCGATCGAAGGCACTCCGATGCTTAAGTCAGTAATGGAATTCAATAAGATGCAAGAAGACTGGGAGAATTCAGCGTACCTGTTCCCTTAGTTTCTTCTGCCTCTTATAGATCGCTACCTCATTAGGGTTTCCGAGGTTTCTGGTTCAATGTGGCACACCTTCCTTTAATTCAGTGATTCAATTTGGGAAGTTGCTGATCTTTCTCCATCAATTCCTTATGTATCTCAACAATTTCGCTGATTCGCTTATCTGAATGCCGAAACTTTAGGCGAATATTTATTCTTCTGTATATCTTTTTAAACAGCTCGGCTATAATGATGAACGAACAGCTTCAATGTTTGCCGAACTGATTGATCAACTCGGCTTGGTACAAGCCGAGCTCTACTGGTACCTTGCCGAACTGGTTGATCAACTCGGCTAGGTTCATTTGTTCGAGCAGCTTACGTCTTTGTCACGTGCCCTGTCTTGTCAACCTCACGTGAGTTCATTTAATGTCATTTAATGTCTTTACACATGTAATAATGGGATCCATCCCCTTCATTTGCCCCCAAAACACGTCTGACAGGCACCTTTCGTCTGTCAGCCATTTTTTGCTTCTAGTCTCATCATTGCTCACGCCTTGTTTGGGACATCCCCCTTTGATTTTGGCGGTTGATTTAAATGCTGTCTTTTGGGATTCCCCCCCCCCCTTTTTATAAGCGATTTTTGTTCTCCTTTCTGCTACCTTGCCATCTCAGTTTCAGACTTCGTCTCTTTCATTCTTTCTGTATCTCTGCATTTGTCTGCTTCAATGGCTCCTCTCATACCTTCTGAAGTCCCAGCTTTCAAGGCTAAATATAACATCCCCGATGACGTTGAAGTAACAGTCGCCAAAAAGGATGAACCGTTGATTGGTACTAGGGAGAGGATTCCCATTTATACGAGGACAATCACTGAAGGGGGAGTCCGTTTCCCACTTGACCCACTTCTTCTTTGGGTTTTATCAGCAACAAAGCTGTGCCCTATCCAGTGCTGCCCCAACTTCTTCAGAATAGTGATGGGTGTAGCAGTGCTGAATAGACTTCTGAAGCTTAACTTAGGTTTGTGGGAAATTCTATACTACTACATTCTGAAGCCAGCAGGTGATAACTTCTACCTTGCTGTGAGGAAGAAGGATCGTTACCTCGTGACTCATCTCCCCGATTCCAACAAGGGTCATGAGAACGATATAGTGTTTGTTTCCGGTAACTGGGAGTATGCTGATGATGCTACTCCATCCTATCGCTGTCCCTATGAAGAGGGCTCTCCAGGTAATTGAAGCTTTAATTCACTCCAATTTTCTGAGTAGTTTGCTATTTTCTGACTGATTCTCTTTTGTTTGAAGGTGAAACGGTAAAAGGTAGGATCCCTGAGTCGGCCGTGAAAATGGACGAGCTCAGAAAGGTTTGGGATTTTAACGAATCCCTGTTTTGCCGAGCTGCACACACACTGTTAGGGTATACTCCCTCTTATACATCATTCATCGCCGTTCCAAATCGACCCAACATCAGCTTGGCAGCGGACCGAGAAGCAATTCAGGCGGCTCGGGAGCAGACTCCCCGAGCGAAAAAGAAAACCTCTCTAGCTGCCTCGGGTCGAAGGACGGTGAAGAATTTCTTGGATTTTCTATCTACTGTCGAGCCGTCCCAAACCACTGAGCCTACTCCTCAATCTGCCATACCTTCAATAACTGTACTGGATGAAACTGACACCGAGGTCCTTGCCGAGGCTGCACCTTCCGCTGAAGATGTCGTTCCGAGCAGCGACGCAGCAGACCTAGTTCAGAATATAGATACTTTGATTCCCGAGGATTTGGAGCTTCCAAATTCTGCTCAGTCTCCCCTACCCGAAGATGACTCGATTTTTGAGCTCGCCGAGGACCCAGCTCCTAAAAGGCGAAGGACTGGCGAGGCCGAGGCAAATGTTTCTCCTAAACCAACCGATGCTTCTTTCCGTCTTGTCCTTAGGTCAAAAAAGAGAGAGATCACTTCAAAGGACTCTGCCATTGAAGACTTCAATGTTGCAGTAGGACTTGCTAGAGGAGTGATTTTGCCCCGGGACTTGGCCATGAATGAGGCCCTTACTGATGATGAAGTATCTCGACAGGCTATTCAACATATGGTGCTGGTAAATGTTCGTTATTTCTCAGTTTGGCTTTTTGAAACATTTGCTTTTTCTAAGTGTTTTTCTTTTCCTTTCCCTCAATAAGGGTTTGCAAAAAGTTCATGAGGTCGGGGCTAGGATAGCTAGGAAGGACAAAGCTATGAAAGACGCCATCCATGCCCGAGCTTCAGCATTGACAAAGAAGGAAAGTGTGGATGAAGAATATGCCAAGCTTTGTGATGAAGTCAAGGCTCTGCAGGCTCAAAACCACAGCCTGACCGAGGAGAACAAGAAACTTCACACCGAGCTAGGTCAACTAAAGGAGTCTGAGCATGAAGCCAATGTAGAACTTTCCCAGGCCCAAGTTGACTATGCCAGCTTGATAGAGGATTTTGAGGGATACAAGGTCGAGGAGAAAGAGCGAGAAGATGCTGCTTACAATGAAGGTGTTGAGAAAGCAGAAAACGACTTGGCCCTCCAAATTCCTTCTCTGCAGGAGGCATATATCAGCAAGGGTTGGCACATTGCATTGATCACTGCTGGGGTCCCATCTTCTTCCGAGCTCTACTCCAAACACTGCCTTCCTAGCTCCTCTCAACCTCCTGAAAATACTTAAAGAGTTTTTTGCAACTTTTGATGTAATGATCTTTTGATGTAATATTTTTGAAGTTTTAATGCAAGTAACTCTTTGGTTTTGGGTATCTTTGCTTTCGGCTTTATTTATAGAACTTGATCAAATCTTTTAAAAATATGTAAATAATTAAACTTTAATAGTTTTGGCCCTTAGCCTATCTAAAGAGCTCGGTCCCTCAGGGGGGACTTCAACACTTAGAAAATTCTTTCCTTTTCTGAAGTTATGGCCTTTGTTCGGCCTTTCTTCAACGAGTTCGGTCCTTCAGTGAGGACTTTAACATTTAAAAAAGTACTTTACCTCTGCTGAAGTTATGGCACTTGCTCGGCCTTTCTTCAAAGAGTTCGGTCCCTTAGTGGGGACTTCAACACTTAGACAATTCTTTCCTCTTCTGAAGTTATGGCCTTTGTTCGGCCTTTCTTCATCGAGTTCGGTCCTTCAGTGAGGACTTTAACATTTAAAAAAGTATTTTACCTCTGCTGAAGTTATGGCACTTGCTCGACCTTTCTTCAAAGAGTTCGGTCCTCTCGTAGAGTTACTCATAATCCCTTGGGAATCTAAGAGTGTCTCTACCCCGCACCGACCCGCCAACCTTGTTGGACTCCAATCCATCCCTTTTTCAGCTTACATCGTCATGCCTAGCTGTGGGACTGGAATAGATCGGGTGGCTGCGCCTGATTTAAGTAGTTACTTCTATCAGGATTTTTGCCTCCCTGCCTTAGCAGTAGGTCGTAAATGAAAAGTAGAATATGCAAATGGATCTTCAAAAAATCTCTTTATTTAATAACTTCAATTCTCGTCTAAACTTTTGACAAACACTTTACTGACTCAAGGGGCACCCTTAAGTTCTCCGAAGGTACTTCGGAGTTCCATTTAAAAAGGTACTTTTTAGAAATAGAACTTTCTCAAATTAGCAGTGTTCCAGGGGCGCGGCACGACTCTGTGATCCATAGTCTCGAGGTCGTAGTAACCACTGCCCCCTGCTCGGGTTACCTTGTACGGTCCTTCCCAGTTCGCTCCAAGCTTTCCATGTGTTGGGTTCTTTGCCGACCCCATCACTCGTCTGAGCACCAGGTCCCCAAGCATGAAAAACCGAGGCATAACCTTTTTGTTGTAGGCTCGGGCCATTTGATGCCGATAAGAGGCCATCGTAATAGCTGCTCGTTCTCTTTTTTCCTCTGCTAGATCAAGATCTCAGCTGATAGTTTCGTCATTATTTTTGCTCTGCACCAGTTCGGTTCTTAGGGTCAGTAAGCCGATCTCTAAAGGAATTACCGCTTCCATTCCATAAGCTAGGGAGAAGGGGGTTTCACCAGTGGAGCGCCGAGGTGTGGTACGGTACGTCCACAAAACGCTAGGCAACTCTTCTACCCATCTTCCCTTGGCATCCTCTAATCTTTTCTTGACTCCATCCAAGATGGTCTTGTTGGAGATCTCTGCTTGCCCATTACTTTGAGGATAGGCCGGGGTGGAATAGTGATTCCGAATACCATAATGCTGACAAAAAGCCTTGAAAGGACTGCTATCGAACTGTGTGCCATTGTCAGAGATAAGTGTATGAGGGATTCCGTACCTTGTGATAATGTTCCTCCAAACGAATTTTCTTGTATCGGTATCTCTGATATTGGCTAGGGGCTCGGCTTCCACCCACTTGGTAAAATAGTCAGTGGCAACTAGAAGGTACTTCTTATTGCCAGGAGCCCGAGGTAGAGGTCCCACTATGTCCAGCCCCCACTGCGCAAATGGCCACAGACTCGCCAAAGGAAGTAACTCTTGTGAGGGTTTCCTTGGAATTGCCGAGAATTTCTGGTATTTTTCACATCGCCTAACAAACTGCTGGGCGTCTTTCTGCATGTATGGCCACCAAAAGCCCTGTGAGATTGCTCGGTGAGCTAAAGACCTCCCCCCTGTGTGAGCTCCACAACTTCCTTCATGAATTTCAGACAGGAAGTCCGGGACTACTTTCGGGTGCACACATTTTAAGTATGGGCCACCAAATGAGCGTCGATAAAGCTCGTCTTTTGGAGATAACCAATACCTAGCTGCTGTCAATCGTAGCTTATGACCCTCCTTCTTGTCTTCTGGTAAATCACCATTCTTCAGGTAAGCAATGACCGGATCCATCCAGCTCGGTTCGGCTTCATTAAACAAAAATTCGTCAATTTTATTATGATTGATGCTCGGCTCGGATTGGAACTCAATTGTGAGGGCTCTTTCAGTATCCTGATCAATGGCAGAAGCCAATGAGGCAAGTGCATCGGCATGCGAATTTCTTGCTCTTCCGACCTGCTGGATAGTATACTCCGGTACTTTGCTCAATTCTTTTTCAGCAACAGCTTGATATGCCATCATTCTCTCATCCTTAGCCGCATACTCCCCTATTATCTGATTTACAACCAGCTGTGAATCGGAGAATATTTGAAGCTTTGGTGCCCTCAACTCGGCCGCGAGCTTCACTCCGGCAATTAGGGCCTCATATTCGGCTTCGTTATTTGACGCGTGGAAGCCGAGTCTTATGGACTTTTCTAGGACACAACCATCCGGACTCACTAGAATGAGGCCAATTCCTGCGCCTTTTTGGTTAGAAGACCCATCAACATATAGGGTCCATTTGCCCCCGAGCTCCATCATCTGATTGTCGTCTGCCTTATTGTTTGGTTCTGAATTATTTTTGGGTTGAAATTCGGCAATAAAGTCAGCAACTACTTGTCATTTGATTGCCTTCCTTGGTTCAAACAAAATGTCGAACTCCCCGAGCTCAATAGCCCACTTGGCAACGCGTCCAGAGAGGTCGGCCTTTTGAAAAATGGACTTCAACGGCTGATCGGTGAGCACGGTGATCTGATGCCCCTGGAAATAATGTCTGAGCTTCCTGGCCGAACTAATTAGCTCAAGTGCGAGTTTCTCCAACGGTGTGTACCTTGATTCTACGTCAAGAAGCATTTTTCTTGCATAATAAATATGACTTAATCTTTCATGGTCGTTTCTCATCAGCGCTCCACTCACAGCGTTTTCAGATACTGCTAGGTAGAGGAACAAAATTTCTTCGAGCAATGGTGTTGATAAGATTGGTGGTGAGGCCAAGTATGCCTTGAGATTTAGAAACGCTTCTTCACACTCCTGACTCCAAAGTGTTCCCTTCCTTCCTTTGATAGACTGAAAAAACGGTCTACACTTATCAGACGCTCGGGATATAAATCTGCCGAGCACAACGGCCATCCCTATAAGTCTTTGTACTTCTTTCACGGTCCGGGGTGACTGCAATTCTTCAATGGCTTTGACGTGATCAGGGTTTACCTCTATGCCTCTGTGTGTAACCAGGAAACCGAGGAACTTTCCCGAGCCCACCCCAAAGGCGCATTTAGAGGCATTTAACTTCATTTTGAATCTTCGAAGAACATCAAAAGTACCTTTTAGGTCGGCACAATGGTCGGTGGCCCTACGACTCTTCACCACCATGTCGTCAATGTAGACTTCCATAGTGTTGTCTATCATGTGCGAGAACATCTTTGTTACCAACCTTTGATATGTTGCTCCAGCATTCTTTAACCCGAACGACATCACCTTGTAACAGTATGTCCCTTCAGGGGTTATGAAGGCAGTCTTTTCTTGATCTTCTTTGGCCAGTAGGATTTGGTGATACCCTCTGTAGGCATCTAGAAAGCTCATTTGCTCGTGCCCGGCAGTCGCATCAACCAGCTGGTCTATTTTAGGCAAAGGGAAACTGTCATTTGGGCAAGCTTTGTTGAGGTCGGTGAAGTCCACACAAACTCTCCATTTCCCATTTTTCTTGCTGACTACCACTGTGTTAGACAGCTAGGTCGGATATTGCACTTCCCTGATAGTTTGAGACCCAAGCAATCAGGTCACTTCTTCTTTACTGCTTCTTGATGTTGTGGTGCCGACCTTCTTAGCTTTTGTTTAATAGGCTTGAAGGTCGGGTCAACATTCAGCCGGTGACACACAACCTCAGACGGTACGCCGGGCATTTCACTGGTGCTCCATGCGAAGACGTCGACATATTCTTTAAGCAGGCAAACGAGCTCATTTCGCTGTTCGGGGCTAAGAGATGCTCCGAGTAGGAAGTACTTGTCCGGATCACCATCTTTATCTAAAGGTACTTTAGATAGAACTTCAATTGTCCGGTCTGTAGCTTCATTTTCAGTGCCTAAAGGTACTTTAGGACTTTCATTGTCAACTCGGTCGTGTGGAACAGCCGAGCCGTTAATCGTTGATTGCTATTTTTCCCCACCTGCAACAGAACTTTTTTCTGCAACTTCTGATTTATTTTTTGTTTTGACTGAAGCCAATAAGCAGGTCCTGGAGCTGACCTGATCTCCTCTGATGTTCACTATTCCCTCCGAAGAAGGGAATCTTAGCATCTGTTGGTAAGTTGATGGTACCGCCTTCATCTCGTGTAACCACGACCTCCCCATTATTGCGTTGTAAGCTGAGACCGTATCAACTATAAGAAATTCAGTCATGACACCAACTGGTCCTGTCTTTACTAGCAGCGTGATTTTTCCTCTGGGAAGGACTGTTTTTCCACTATAGTCAACTAACGGAGTGTTGGATGGCTTGAGATCCTCTCTCCTGAGTCTGAGCTTGTCAAAAAGGTCAATGTACATAATCTCAGACGAGCTTCCTAGATCAATCAAAACCCTTCTCACATCGAAGTTGGCTATCCGAAGTGTTACCACCAACGCATCGTTATGCGGTTGATGAATCCTATCCAAATCTTGCTCGATGAGGCAAATGGAGTCAATTAATTCCTCCACCTTCAACCTTTTGCTTCTTATTTCCGGGGTTAGCCGAAGCTGATAGACTTCTCTTTCCTTCGCGGCTTTCTGAATGTACGCCCTAGCAGCGTTGTTTGTGGACATCTGTGGATTTGTTGCAGCGTGGATAACATCTATTACCCCTGCCGGCGTGGTCTTATCTCCCCTAGGTTCGGTTCTTCCTCCGTTTGGCCTGGCCTCGCTCTCGATGAACTCGGTGAGGTGCCCTTCTCGGACCAACTCCTCCAAGTGCTGTTTCAGGGTTCGGCAATTTTTGGTCATGTGACCGACATCTCGATGATATGAACATCTAAAATTAGGATTCCGTCTCGAAGGATCTCCCATCAACTTGTTGGGCCATTTGAAGAATGGCTTTCCTTTGATCTGGCCCAATATCTTGTGTATGGGCTCTTTGAACAGTGTGTTTACTCCAAGGAAAGGAGACTTTGTGTAGAACCCTTCCTTCTCGTTCTTTCTCCCTATCTCTCTGTTCGGCTCGGCCTGTTTCTCCCTGCCGAACTGCCTTCTGTTATACTGATCCCTGCCCCCGTCTCTGGACAAGTCATCATCGACTTTAGCATATTTCTCGATTCTAGCCATTAACTCTTCCAAGTTTGCGGCCGGCCTCCTGGTTAAGGATTGGTACAGAGGGTTTTCCTTTGGCAACCCGATCTTGAATGATGCCACCGCAATCTCAGGGTTGCAACCTTCTACCTCGTTCATCGTCTCCCAATAGCGATGAGCATACTCGCGCAAAGTCTCATTGTTTCGTTTTTTCAGAGTCAGCAAAGCACCGACGTCCTTAGGCTGTTTGCTACTCGTTATGAACCGAGCAGTGAACTGTTCGGCTAGCTGCGACCAGCCGTCAATCGACTGCCTCGGCAAGCTGTCGAACCACTTCATGGCTGACTCTCCAAGACTGCTAGGAAATATCGTGCAGAGCAGGGGTTCATTCCTCCGATGTATTGTCATCAGTTGTCTGAAATGTCTGATGTGGGAAGATGGGTCGGTTTTTCCATCGTAAAGTCTGAAGTTCGGAACGGTGAACTTACTCGGGATACGCCCCTTTTCAATCCATGAGGAAAAAGGGGACGAATCCGATCCGTCTCCATACTCCCCAGTCACCCTTCTGGCCATATCCCTAGCCGACCTCTGCTCCAGCTTCTTCAAGCGATTGTCTAACTCTTCAGCGATGTACTGTTTCCAGGAGTCCTCCTCTGAAACCCGAGGTTTTTTCTGCCGGTACTTGTCAGTTTCGGGTTTTTTGAACCTGCCAAACTTCTTTTCAGGACTTTCTCGTCGGCTTTCCCTCTCACGTTTTTCTTTTCTAGTCAGCTCCTTCAATTTGGATTTCAACTCTTCGTTTTCCTTCAGCAGATCCGTCTCTCTGGAATAAGATTTCTTGAACAACTTGTCATGAGCATCCAGCCGGTCCTGCATAGACTGGACCAGCTTTACCATAGAGTGATTTTCCCCCTCGGCACGGAGGGATTCACCGCGATTTCCAACTTGCTGGTTTGGATTCTTAGAAGGTCTGAAGCTTGCTGAGGATACCTCGTCATCCTCGCGGGGTTTAGCAGGGCTTCCGTTGACATGTACTCTGATGTTGCCATCGGAAGGAAGTGACACCGGATCGGAATTACCCAAGGCAAGACTGCATATAGGTGATCCAATAGCACTTCTGAGTCTTGACATAGTAGCTTTTTGTTCTGTTTAAATGAATTTCCCACAGACGGCGCCAAAATGTAAGAGGTAAAAAATGAGAATACCTCCTACTGGAATGATTGATAATTCTGATAATGTTTTTCTGAATTTGGCTTCCCAATCTCCTTCCTGCAAAACGAACAAACTGCCTAAGATCGAAGTGCTTCGATCGAAGGCACTCCGATGCTTAAGTCAGTAATGGAATTCAATAAGATGCAAGAAGACTGGGAGAATTCAGCGTACCTGTTCCCTTAGTTTCTTCTGCCTCTTATAGATCGCTACCTCATTAGGGTTTCCGAGGTTTCTGGTTCAAGGTGGCACACCTTCCTTTAATTCAGTGATTCAATTTGGGAAGTTGCTGATCTTTCTCCATCAATTCCTTCTGTATCTCAACAATTTCGCTGATTCGCTTATCTGAATGCCGAAACTTTAGGCGAATATTTATTCTTCTGTATATCTTTTTAAACAGCTCGGCTATAATGATGAACGAACAGCTTCAATGTTTGCCGAACTGATTGATCAACTCGGCTTGGTACAAGCCGAGCTCTATTGGTACCTTGCCGAACTGGTTGATCAACTCGGCTAGGTTCATTTGTTCGAATAGCTTACGTCTTTGTCACGTGCCCTGTCTTGTCAACCTCACGTGAGTTCATTTAATGTCATTTAATGTCTTTACGCATGTAATAATGGGATCCATCCCCTTCAATCCATATTACATGATTACGTATTGCCGACAGGTTAGTCGAGGAAGAGAAATGACATTAGAGAGAAGCACCAAGCGGGAAAAAGGAAAGTGAAGCAATAAACCTAAAGCGGGTAATATCCGCTTTACTCCTTTCTTTCGGGTGCCCGGAAAGATTAACGACGCCTCTCACATATACATTGAACTCTACCCTCACCACTCTCTATATATACTGCCCATGTTTGTCCCTATCAAAACCCTAAACCTCCACAGGCAAGGGCGGAGCCAGGATTTTTGTTTACCCCGGGCTAAGCTAAGGTAAATATTTTTTTTCTTTAAAGGAGAGAATTCCCTCTAGGACCAAGGAGGCGCCCAACAAAATTAAACTGCAACAAGAAGTTGGCAAAATGAATTGCAAAATTAAATGCAGCAAAACTACAACACAAAAAGGCACACCAGAACAGAAAAACAATTCATACATTAGGAAATTGGTCCACTGCAATATCAACCCTGATCGTTCTCTTCACTATAAGACCAGAGGAGCTACCTTGAGAACCAAGCCAGTTTTGCGCAGATGAGGGCTGCCTCAAACCTGAGATCTGAACATAAAATTCAGAGTTCAAACATTGTTAGAAATTACAAAAGTGATGAAGGCAATGCCATACTTTGCCTTTCATTCCTTTTCCTTTTTTTTTTTTAATTAATTTCTGCTACATAAGAAAACTGTCATACTGTTTGTGCCCTATATCTTGCACTTAGATTCTAAATTACTAATCTCCCACAATAAAATTTCAAGGAAAAGAAAACATGAACACCTGAAAATGTCAACATATAAATACAAAGAAACCAGTGAAAGTAAATAGGTGCACCTCAATAGGTATAACATCTAACATCAAACACACTTTGATAATCAAGGATAATCAGTGATGATCTTGAATTTACTTGAATCCTAAGAGATCTAAAATCAGAGTATTGAAATTAGAATGCTCGAGGAATTTCAACAACCAGTAGGTGTCATGAGGTTCTTTTGCAAGAAATGAGAGCATCCTCAACAGCTGTTTAAACAGAATATTAAGTTAAAGTATGTTAGAACTTAGAACACAAAAACCCACAAAATTGAGTTTTCGCATTTAGTCTCCTATAGTAATGTAAGGCAAAAAACAATAAATAGTCAGCATGAATATATAAGAAAACAAGCCTCCTCCAGTTAGAGAAGTCCCAGTTCAATACCTCACATTTACTCCTTCCACTCAAACAGGTACTGACTTCCTATCCAGGAAGAATTTATAATATTATGCATCATGTGATGAATGTAGTTTTACACTGACAATAATACTGGGAACTATCTAGCCATATATAAGTAAATTCAGATAAGGGATTCTCAACCAATCTACTTATCATTCTTGAAGTTGTTAGCTTCTACCTATCAGTCATAACAGAAGTAAAACTTCAAAAAAAGCATTCAAAAACAATCAAGTTAGCAAGAATAGAAAAAATATTATGTCAGGAATGCTTCTGCTCTAATACCCACTTCCAAACTTAAAAGCTAACTAATTTCTTTTACAAAAAAATTCAGATTCTTGTGTAAATGATCAAAATTCACTTCATGATTTACCCCCAAAACTCAATGCCTCCAATACCCGCTTCCTAATATGCTCTCAAAAATCTGATTCTCCAATACCCACCCCCTATTTTTCCCGAAAAATTCAACCCCCAGAAACTCAAAATATTCAATACCCAGAAAGAATTGGAAATTTTCAGCCCAGATTGATTAAGACCAAAAGAAGATTATGAAACATCAGAGCAGTCAAAAGATGAATTAAATATCTAAATGAGTTGTTAATGCTAAAATGTCGGTTAACAAACTCAGATATCCACTCACCTTTCAAACGACGAGCAGCCCCCGAATAGTTCTCTATTGCCACTGGTTTATCAGGATCACCATTTAAAACCACACAGTCATCGTCTTCATCTTTCGCTATAGACCCCGCAACAACACCCGAAGACTTCAATCTCTGCTTTGGGTTCAGCACTACCTCACCCACCACCATCTCTGTAGAGACTAGAGTCTAGAGAGAGAGATTTGATGGAAGGATTAGACCAAGACCAAGAGCAGGAGCCGCCTCCGCCTGTGTTGCGCCGTTGCTTGTCCGGAGATTTGGGGAAGGGACTCGGCTGACAGAAGAGCTTTGCAGGTTTGCAGGTGGTTGGATGGGACGACTGATTTTGGGGAAGTTTTGGAGGTGGGCTGGGTTGGGTTAGTTGGGTTGGGTTGGGTTAGATGGGATTTTTTTTTTGGGGTGGGGTGGGCTGGTACTTAGTAGTAAATTTTTTTTTTTTTTTACTCTGGGCTTCAGCCCACCTAAGCCCACTAGTAGATCCGCCATTGTCCACAGGACCCCATTCTTAATTTTCTCACTGACTCACTGAGCATTACTGCTTCTTGACGGTATGGACTGCTGCTTTTCTCTCCTCTGATCTATTTTTCTTGTTTATGTGTGCTCAAGTAAGTGTTTGTTGGTACAAATGCCTGCGCGCGTTCGGCAGTACTTGCACAACTCAACGATTTCGGCTTGACCTGCGCGCGTTCGGCAGTAGCCTTTGACCTCCGTCCCACATCGGGTAGGAGTCGTCCTCCCCACCCCCATATAAGCCTTCAGCCCATATGAGGTGGTACCCATCCCAGCAGATCTGCTGGGATGGGTACCACCTCATATGGGCTGAAGGCTTATATGGGGGTGGGGAGGACGACTCCTACCCGATGTGGGACGGAGGTCAAAGGCTACTGCCGAACGCGCGCAGGTCAAGCCGAAATCGTTGAGTTGTGCAAGTACTGCCGAACGCGCGCAGGCATTTGTACCAACAAAAAGCGCCCTTTTGTGGTAGGGATTCCCCCCCCTGCCAAAGGATTTTGGCTGACCTGCGCGCGTTCGGCAGTAGCCTTTTACCTCTCTTCGCCAGCAGGAGCGCGTTCGTCCCACATCGGAAGAGAGTGGTGCTCCCCACCCCCATATAAGCGTCCGCTTGCTATGAAGGTGGTACCCATCCCAGCAGATCTGCTGGGATGGGTACCACCTTCATAGCAAGCGGACGCTTATATGGGGGTGGGGAGCACCACTCTCTTCCGATGTGGGACGAACGCGCTCCTGCTGGCGAAGAGAGGTAAAAGGCTACTGCCGAACGCGCGCAGGTCAGCCAAAATCCTTTGGCAGGGGGGGGAATCCCTACCACAAAAGGGCGCTTTTTGTTGGTACAAATGCCTGCGCGCGTTCGGCAGTACTTGCACAACTCAACGATTTCGGCTTGACCTGCGCGCGTTCGGCAGTAGCCTTTGACCTCCGTCCCACATCGGGTAGGAGTCGTCCTCCCCACCCCCATATAAGCCTTCAGCCCATATGAGGTGGTACCCATCCCAGCAGATCTGCTTGGATGGGTACCACCTCATATGGGCTGAAGGCTTATATGGGGGTGGGGAGGACGACTCCTACCCGATGTGGGACGGAGGTCAAAGGCTACTGCCGAACGCGCGCAGGTCAAGCCGAAATCGTTGAGTTGTGCAAGTACTGCCGAACGCGCGCAGGCATTTGTACCAACAGTGTTGTTTGTGTGTGCTCGAATGATTTGTCTAATGCAAAGGTTTTTTGGTTTTGATGCGTTTTCTGATGGCCAGATTTTAAACACTTCCACCCTTGAAGCCATGGTACTGGTAAGTTCTTCAGATCCTCTTACGTTTGTCATTTTTTTCCACTCATGAACAGATCTATATATGGTTTATCTACCTAGGGATATGGGGGTAGTATCAGTTATGGGATTGCTTATATTCAGATTCGGTTGAATGTATGAACATATTTAGAAGTGTATCTGTATGTATGTGCATCATGTGTTCTCTATGCGTTTAATTAATCGTGAGTTTTTCTTAATGTTCTATCTTTTGCTTGTTTCTATATTTGCAATCAGTTGTACGAATTGGTATGTGGTATGCGGATGTATCTATTTTCTGACACTTTTTTTTTTCTCTAAAATAAGTGACGAAAAGTATACCTAGGTCAATCAAAGTAAGGATATTTGCAATGGGATTTCGACTAATTTGTTATCGGGCACGATCCCTCGACTATGATAGTCAGCTAGTCAATCATTTTAGCGTACATGGCTTTTTGATTTTAGGCTATTGGTTAATTATAAAAACCAGATGTTATGATTTGTTATTTGGCTCAAGTTTTATCAAGTATTTAGGCTTTGTAAAACTTTTTAGGTCATCTTGATTGGATAGAACTTCAGTTCATTGGTTGTACCAGATATGGTCTGTGTGAGTTGCAATTGTCATGGGACCCATGTTGCTACGAGACTTGTATCACACAGGCAGCAGTTTGGGTACAATTGTTGTACTAAAAATTTACCCCTGAGAATGAGAGCATTGGAATAAAATTGGGAAGTGTAAGGGGGCGGAGCTGGGGTTTGTCCCTCTATGGCCAACCATCATGTTTAAGAGAATGAATAAATGATAATCATCAAAGTTCGCCTCAACTCATAAACATATGATTACTAGGTCTGTTAACAGTTGAATTTGAAGCGGATTTCGAGTGATCAGGATTTGAATTCGATTTAAAAACTCCATATTGAATTTGATCAGATTGTCCAGCAGATTATCTTTCTATAGTCCACATCATAACCCATTAAATATTGGAAATCGATAAAATCAGACTAATGCAACTCAAGAAAAGTTGAACTTTAACAAATTACATCTTAATTTCAATTCAATATCATCAAATAGCCACTTAATTTCATAATATGTTTTCCTATATGTATATAAAAATTAGATTGGATCACAGTCAGATTGAATTTTGTTATATCCAAGTTTGAATTTGTGACATATAATTCATATTCAAGTAAGAGTATCAATCCATATCGAATTAATCGAATTTAAAGTTGTATCAAATTCAAATCAAAATTTAACCTATTGACAAACCTAATAATGAGTGATGACTGACCGTCTTCAAGTTGTCAATTGAATTGTAAGTTTTGTGAGGTCACTTGTCCCTACCCTTTATCCATCCATGGGTTTGTATTGGTCTTGATACTTGTTTTTATGTCATTTTATGGGCACTGTTCCTTGCCAATGATAATTAGTTAGTCAATTGTTTTAGTGTACATCATTTCATGGCTTTTTGATTGTCTGTTGATTAATTATAAAAAAAACAGGTTTTTTTTATTTGTTTTGGCTTAAAATTTTATTAAGTATTTAGGCTTGGAAAAACTTTTGAGGTCAGCTAATGATGGGTTAGAACTTCAGTTCATTGGTTGTGTCAAATAGTTGCCCGCATGGTTCAAAGTATCAGCCAAGTCTAATACGACTCGGCTGAGTCGTATCCGACTCGGCGACCACCAATTCGATAACGATACACGATACATATATAACGCGAGTCCGACATGAATCGGTGGCGACTCGGTCATGACTCCGCAGTATCGATGCAACTTGGGGTCGACTCGTTTGACTCGGACAAGTTATATCGCTCTCGGAACCAATTTGCTGAACTCTTCTTAAAATCAGGAATTTCAGTCCAAAAAAAAAACCTAATGCCAAAGAGAAAGGAAGAAGAAAAGATGCCCACTAGAAAATCTTTTGAACAATTTTCCAAAAAAAAATTTAATTTAAAAGGATCTCTATGGAAGAAAACAGAAATCAGAGACCCAAAAGAAAAACCCATATGAATAATCAACCATTTTTCAACCCTAAAGCATACCGGTAAACTCCAAGAAGCCCTTCTGTCGCGAACCAGCAGACCTCGCTTCAGCCTTTTCATCCCTCTTTGTAGGGGTGTCAAACGTGTCAGGTTAAACGGTTCCGTGTCGGGTTAAACGGGTGACGGGTGAAAAACATGTAAATCTATACACGACACGTTTAATAAACGGGTAAAAAATTGAAACACGAACACGAACCGTTTAATAAACGGGTAACACGACACGACTTGTTTAACACGTCTAATTTTATGATTCGGGTTGGGTTGGATCGGGTTAACACGGTAAACCACTCGTTTGACCCATTTAACTGTTTACCACCCGTTTGACCCATTTAACACGGTAAACCACCTGTTTGACACATTTACCTGTTTATTTAAAAATGCTATGTAACTTTATAAAACTAACAAACTAACACAAATAAATGTGATATTTAGAGATACTACACCATATTATAAAGTACAAATTACAATCCAAAATAACCAAATTCCACCAACAACCATATTACAAATCATAAATACAATTCGAAATAATATAATTACACCAAATAACAATCATATTACATTATTCACCAAATAACAATCCCAAACAACCACAACGACAAATAACAATCCCAAGCAACCACAAGTTCCAAAATTACACCAAATAACAATCCCAAACAATCACAAATTTTTATGATTCACAAAATCACGTGAAAGATATCAAATCTCCACTTCCACGACAACGAACAGATTCAACAACCAAATTCTCATGCCCTACACAAATTAAAATGAAATATTATATAACATTAACATGTAAATAGACTCATAACTAGATAAGTAACAAAAACTTGATATTACCTCTCTTTAGTCATGATCAATGATAGATATAGAATTAGAACATTGAGCGGATATGGCTTTATTAGACTTCATATTTTGATTGAAAACATCATTATTTATTTCCCCTTCCGAATCATCACTAGAATCATCTACAACTAAGCACAGCAAAACATAAATGAATCAATGATTACATGAATTTGAATAATGAGAAAAATAATACTAGTAAAATGGAATCAAACTTATTGCTCTACCCATGAATCCAATCTCTGAACACATGAATTTAACACAATAAATTTGTTGAATTGGTAATTACTAACAGAAAGTATTTGATTTTTATATCTTCGCTATTTCTTGATATAGTATTGTATAAATGGTTGTAGAATTGGAAAATTTTTACTCGATCAAATAGAAATATGAGAAATCAAAGTAATGCTCAATGCTATAACATGAGGATGCCCTCACAATAATCTTTTTCACTGTTCGGCAGTTGATCCCGTTCCCATATTATTATAGAGATAGAACCTTATTATATTATTATAGGAATTCATTCCCCATCTTCAGTGGGTTCCTGGTACTCGTTAACTTTATGGATTTCTTTCCTTGTTTACTGGCTTGGGCAACGTTCATTTGTGACTGTTCACGTTTATTTCAGATCTAACACAGATCAACTCAGATCTAACACAGATCACTAAATAAAAAGATTTAAATTCACAAAATCAACTAATCAAATCAGGACTAAGAGACCGTTGTCGAAGATTTACCTGCTCGAAGTCTGTTCGAAGTCTTGGCTCGAAGATTTACAGATCTAACTTACAGATCTAACACAGATCTAAATATGCGATCTGCTCGCAGCTCGCTGAGAGAGAGAGAGAGAGAGAAAGAGAGGAGCAGAAGAGTGTATGGAGGGCCTGGACGGGAGTGGAGGCACAACAACAATTGAACAAAGCTTCAGGCTTCAGCGTTCAAGAATCTACAAAATTAGATTAGGGTTAGAAAAAAATACCTTTATATATTTTCTATGTGGCGTGGCTGTCATAAAAAAAAAAAAAAATTATTATTAATTTATTGAAACGGGTTGACATGTCTCACCCGAACACGACCCGTTTATTAAACGTGTTAAACGGGTAGACCCGTTTATCACCCGAACCCGTTAAGGCCTCACCCAAACCCGTTTAAACCGTATCGATTCGTGTCGGTTAATCGTGTCGTGTTGGATTTTGACTGGCCTACCTCTCTGTCTCTCTTCTCGTGGAGTTGGCGAAGCTGAAACATCTAGAAGACGCCAACTTTATTGAGTCTTTAAGACTCTGTCTCTTTTAAGACTCTTTTATGACTGTCTTTCTTAATATGTTAAAATAAATTAGACATAAATTAAAAAATAGGATATATATGATCTATGTATGAGTTTTATTTTCTCAAATGCTTAAATTGAAAACTAATTATGGATTATATTCATAGTTATTAGTATCGTATGATACGCATTGCGTATCGTACGATACGTCACGATACACTTGAAAAAAGATACGTATCGTACTATATACGATACGATACGTCTGATACGTACGATACGTGAAGATTCTGTTTTTTTATTTTTTTTTTGATTTCTTGGGGCTGAAATGACATTATTTCACCCCAGGATTTATTTTTAAATCACTAGCTAGTGAAATAACGTTGTTTCTGTGGTTATGGTTTAAAAAAAAAAATAAAGTCTGTTGTTAATGTTGTTCAACTGAATTTAAAATTCCTAATTAATATTAAGGTTGTTCAAGCAGTTGATATTAGAAGTTTGAATTAGAGTTCTTTACATTTTTATATTACTGAACTATGTTGGAAACTTGAATAGTTTGTGGAATATTAATGAAATTCTATATTATTATGAATCTATGATTTTTTTACAAAGGTATATATTTATTTATTAATAATTATTTAAAATTGCGCGTATTTTACGATACACGATACAATACGATACACTATTTTTGAAAAATGATACGCCTTCCGATACGCGATTTGACAACTATGATTATATTACCGATAGTGCCTTTATAATTTGTTTCTACTATAGTTTAATGTTAGATGATATTTTTTAGACAAATGATGCATGGATGTTATTATTTATATTTTTTAAAAAAATTTCATAATTTTTTGGGTTTTTTGTATAGTATTTTTTTGCATATTGACCTATACCGTGCCGCGATCGATGTGTCTTAGTGTCCTTCGAGTCGATGGCCAATACCGCGACCTTGAACTGTCTGTGCGATTTGGAATTTTCGTGGGAGCCATTATTGAGAGATTTGCAACACACAGGTGGTTGTTTGGGTACAATTATTGTACTGAAAATTTCCCCCTAACAATGATGGCATGAATTGAAGTGTATGGGGTTTGTATGGGCAAAATATGGTTGATTTTTATGTCATGTGGTGTTAACTAGTTGTTAGAAACTGTCCTATATGTAAATGCTCTCTCTATATCTTTGCTTTTCAGCTGAATTGGATACATTAATACGCCACTGTTACTTTGGAATTTGCAGTCTATATTCTGAAGTTCTGGGATATGATTAATTTGTTCTATTTGAAGTCAAGATTTGGTTTAATACATCACTATATAAGTTGAATCTTTTACTCGGTAAATTGAAACTTATTGTTAATGATTCGATAGTTGTATTTTAACGTTATTTACTTTGTATAACAAACCCACCCTACTCTTTTGATGCCATAATTGATAACTTGAAGGTTCCAAGCTGCAAATATGTCTAAGCAGCAAACTATGTGCTAGTAGTTTTTATACTTTTTGTCTCTTCCGGGGCATCTGATATCATTGGAACGATACAAAAAAGATTAGAATGATTCCTGCGCAAGGATGACATACTCAAATCGAGAAATAGTAGTTTTAAAACATCAGAACAATTTCAGTACCTTCTAATAGGAGCAGAATTTCATGCCTTCAAGAATTTAACTAGGACATCAGAACATTTGTTATACCATAAATTTGTCTATGAAATTCTGTGTGCGCGTTTATTTTGTATGTATGTGTATGAATTATATCATAGACAAATTTATCCCGATTAGACTTGGAATAGTACTGGACTTCCCCGCTTGGGAGTGTCTGGATATGCCACTTAAAACTGACTTCTGGCGGTGATCTACCTAGCTCTGGATTGAAGTGGTTGTTGATCTGCCTTGCAGGTTCTGCATGCGGGGAGTACAAATAAAAATGCTTTCAAGGCACTCATTGCTGCAGAATATACTGGTGTTAAAGTTGAACTGGCCAAGAATTTTGAGCTGGGTGTATCAAATAAGACTCTCGAGTTTCTCAAGCTGAATCCTATTGGAAAGGTAGGCAGTAATTATATGGCAAAATTATTTTCTCGCTAGTCATATGACTTAATTTCTTATTTCACTTTGATTTTTTCCTTTTTATACATGTGTAGGTCCCCGTGCTTGAAACACCTGATGGCCCTATATTTGAGAGTAATGCCATTGCACGCTATGGTAAGGATTTTCGTCAATTCTGTTCCTAATCATCAGAAGTTGCAATTAAATTTTTTGTGCTAATTTTTTTATTTCTTTACTAATGTAGTTACTCGCTTGAAAGCTGATAATCCCCTCTTTGGCTCTTCCTTGATTGATTATGTAAGACATTGGGTCTTAGTATTTCTAATTTTTAATTTATTTTTGGAGTTTTAAACTTGCAATGTAATTCCTTATATGCCTTTTTTCCTTTACCTTGATGCATATTTTCTTGTGCCCTTAATGTTGTTTCCTATACTTTGTTTTGGCAGGCTCACATTGAGCAATGGATTGATTTTGCATCTTTGGAGATTGAAGCCCACATTTCACGCTGGTTGTATCCACGACTTGGTTATCTTGTGTACCTTCCTCTAGTATGTCAAACTTATACCTCTATTATAGCTGTTTATTAGTAGATGTACCTGAAAGTCTTTCGATCATAAGTCAATCACTATTGTTCTCCTATTGTCCACAAAGGCCGAGGAAGCTGCAATTTCTGCATTGAAGCGAGCGC
Organism: Ilex aquifolium; assembly: GCA_951799425.1. Lineage (NCBI taxonomy): Eukaryota > Viridiplantae > Streptophyta > Magnoliopsida > Aquifoliales > Aquifoliaceae > Ilex > Ilex aquifolium. Next base: position 22,459,966 of record OX637406.1, on the reverse strand, counting down.
TAGAAGCTTTGAACACCCATCTTGCCTCGAATACTTACCTGGTTGGACATTCTGTCACACTGGCTGATATTATTATGACATGTAACTTGGGCAAGGGGTTTAGACGGGTCATGACCAAGAGCTTTACCTCGGCATTGCCGCACGTGGAGAGATACTTTTGGACCCTCGTTAATCAGCCAAATTTTAAGAAGATAATGGGTGAGGTGAAACAAACAGATTCTATTCCACCTGTTCCTTCAGCGAAGAAGCCTTCACAGCCAAAAGAACCTAAGGCCAAGGATGAACCAAAGAAGGAGGCAAAGAAAGAAGCAGCTAAGCCTGAAGCTGGTGAGGAGGAAGAAGAGGCTCCCAAGCCGAAACCAAAAAATCCTCTAGATCTTTTGCCTCCTAGTAAAATGATACTGGATGAATGGAAGAGGCTTTACTCAAACACCAAGACAAACTTCCGTGAAGTTGCTATCAATGGTACTTTTTCCTTTACTCGTGCGTTTTCTTTTCATTGTCAATAATTGAGACTACTCTGTAAATGTGTATCTTTACTATGTGTTGGTTTCCGTAGTTTATTTGCCCTTTTCACCCATCCATTTGTTATTGAGGTTCCCACAAATATCACTTTATTTGAGACTAAGGAAGTCCACTTATAGTTTGTAAATACTTAATTGGCTCTCTTTGAATTAATTAAAAAGACGGAGTTGTGACAAGTGTCACTGAAAAGTGTGCTTGTTAGAAGGCAAATTGCTTTGTTTCGAAAAAGACAGGCTTTCAATTTGTTAATGGGCCTTTCCACTATGAGCTATTGAGGTGGAAAGAATGATTAAACCCTCCTGGAGTAGAGTGAATAAAGTCTCTCGTGGGTTGCAATACAGCGGCATAAATTTATAGACTTTTTTGTTCTCGTATAAGAAAAATATTGATGTCTTCTGTGTTTACAAAATAAAACCATTTTGTCAGTGTTCCAATTAAGTCGTTTATTATTTTATTCTATGGTCTTCTCTTTTCTCATCTAAAAGATGACCCTTGGTTGAAACTTGAACCAATAATCAGGAGTCTATGAATGTACTTGATAATAGCGAGACATAGATTTTGAGTCTCTTATACTTTAAGAACAGATTGAATTCGCTGCGCCTGAAAGCGTATACGTGGAATGGATCTTCCACAAAAAATCCATTGCACGTGAAAACATAAACGTGGAGCTGTTATTTAACAAAGGCTGGTATCATGTTTAGGACATTGATCATATGTGCAAAGTTGATACTCTAAAACCAGCTTATCAACTTTGTTACTTTCATTTGTTCCCTTAGGTTTCTCGTGTCTTATTTGCAAGGTTGCTGCTTATCATAAATATTTTTGGCCCAAGTATTCTAATGATGTCTATGACAATATAAGGTTGATGCACTAAAACCAGCTTATCAACTTTGTTACTTTCGTTTGTTCCCTTAGCCTCTTGTCTTATTTGCAAGGTTGCTGCTTATCATAAATATTTTTGGTCTGTAAGTATTCTAATGATGTCTATGACAAATTTGGAGTCACAAGCATTGAATTCTTTCATTTTTTTAACGCATCAGCTAAGTGACTGTGACCCATCCACTTTTCCAGCTTCATCTGTCATCTATGGGCCTTTTCTAGTTTCACTTAAAGGACTACTTTGTTAAAAATAGTCTGTTTAAAAATTATTGAGCTTATGCATCAATATTTGAATTTTCAAAGGGAGAAGCTTGTATTCTGCACATTCCTCTTTTCTTGCTGCTGATTGGTTTTACTATAAATCTCATTAACAGGAAAGAAGAAAAAAATGCTTTCTGAACAGAGTTTGGTAGTTATTGTTTCAAAATTTTTATTGAGAAAATGTCAAAGATAACGCTCTTATCCTTGCAATCTCCAAATTATTAATTTGCTTTCTTCTTTGAGCACTCAAGCATCTGGAATTCTGGAATTCTGAGTGTCTGTTTTTAAATTTTTGGGCAAGACACTGTTTTCACTTATTTGTAACTATTGTCATCAGCACCTCTTTCTGTCATTGTTATTAGTTTTTGGCAGTTACAATATGTAGGTGAATAATGGGGTTGCGTTGATCATCGTCATTGAATTGACTGACATCTATTACACAGTAGTGGCACAATAATGTGCCATTTGGTTCCTTAAGAACCTAGGCCATGTGAAGTTATCTAGTCACGCTAGGTTTTGTTATTGGAAACAATACCCTCTCTTTTTTGGTTCGCAGGGTTCATCCTCACTCGAAATTCATAATCGTAACTCGAAGGATTCAGGATCATCTGTTTGCATGGTTGATTTTATATTGCTCTACTTAATTGGATGTCATCAATGCTCATTTGTTTGCCATCTTTCTCAACTCCCACTTTTGTACTTCGTCTGTGTACTTGGTAATTGTTCTCTATTACTACTACTACTACTTGGTAATTGTTCTCTACTACTACTACTCCATAACTACCTTCACGGGATTTTAAATTACAGACACAGACGAGTATTCTGGTATTTTCTGAAACTGGGAAGATGCAGGCTCACAGAGTTCATGCATTCTTTAAAGTTTACATTTTACAGAGGGATCCTGAAAACATGCATCTGCTTTCATCCCTAAATCTTTGATCTAATTAAGTTCTGTATGCTTTAGCCTGGGGGCTGATGGTTGTCCTTCACTTGTTTTGCAGGGTTTTGGGACATGTATGATCCCGAGGGATACTCGCTTTGGTTCTGTGATTACAAGTACAATGATGAAAACATGGTATCGTTTGTGACTTTGAACAAGGTGAGTGGTTTTCTGCAACGAATGGATCTGGCACGCAAGTATGCATTTGGGAAGATGTTGGTGATTGGTTCAGAACCCCCATACAAGGTGAAGGGATTGTGGCTTTTTCGAGGGAAAGAAATCCCTCAATTTGTGATTGATGAGTGCTATGACATGGAGCTCTATGAGTGGAAACAAGTCGACATCACGGATGAAGCTCAAAAGGAGCGTGCTAGCCAAATGATTGAGGATCAAGAACCTTTTGAGGGTGAGACTCTGTTGGATGCAAAGTGCTTCAAGTAATTAATTAATCATCTGAGTCATACCTCAACCAAAAGGGCACTGCCTTGTTTTGTACCGTCAAAGTCTAGATTATCCTTCTCTTATTTGAAGCAAATACTTTTGGAAAGACATGTTATTTACCATATGTTGTTTACAATTTTAAATGTTCCCCCTTAGTTATCTGCACTGAGGGATGCGTATTTTTGTTTTCCAATATAGTTATTTCTTACCCTATGAAAACCGAGGTTAAAAAAAAGTCCATTCAATTGTTAGGTTTCGTCTTAGTCCAAAAAGGGGTAAGGCTACAAGAAAATTTACTTTCTAAAACTTATGCATTTTTTCAAATAGAAAGACCCAAAAGAAACATGATTTGGCTTGAACGAAAGCGTAAAGCCTTCATTAAGTATATTGAGATCAATTAATCCTTTAATACAATGCCTCAGACTTGTGCTGGGTTTGCATTCTCAAAGCTCTACCATCTCAGAAAAAGGTAGGGAAAAAAAATTCTTCTTTTAGAGCATCTCCAATAAATTCTCTATTCTCACTTAATTCTCTATTATAGAGTGTTAATTTTTAAAAATTTATCTCCAATAGGCTCTCTATTTAGCTAGTTGTAATAGAGTTTAATTTGACTCTTTATATTTGGAGAGTTAAACTCACTCTTTATTTCAGTGTTATCAGAACCGGACTCAACCGGCCGGTCGGACCGGTGAACTGGGACCTTCAACGGTCCGGTTTACTAAAAAGACCGCTTGGGTAATTGAACCGTTGGAGAACCGAAAAATCGGCCGGTTTAGGCCAAAAACCGGTGAATTGAAGATAAAAAAAATCGGTGGTTCAAAACCAGTCTTCGTCTTCTCCAAATTAGCCTTCGTCTTCTCCAAATTAGCCTTCGTCTTCTCCAAATCAAGCACTCGAACAGCGGCACACCACACCACACCACAGATCTAGATCTTGAACACCAAACTTCCTCCACTCTGTCTACTTCGTCTTCTCTAGATCGAGCTCTCAAACAGCGGCACACAACACCACAGATCTAGATTATCTCGAACACTAGATTTCGAAGTCTCGAACATCAGATTTTTTCTTCTCCTCTCTCTCTCTCTCTCTCTCTCCACGCAGGCACACACTCACAATTGGTGGGTATTGCCTCGCATCAGATTTTTTTCTTCTCCTCTCTCTCTCTCTCTCCACGCAGACACACACCCACAGTTGGTGGGGGTGGGTTTTTGCTGGGTATTGCCTTTTTCTCTCTCTCTCTCTCTCTCTCTCTCTCTCTCTCACACACACTTTGTCTACACGCGCGCGCACACACACACAGTTATAAAACAATCTATATAATAATCAAAACACACAACACATTTTAGTACACCACACACAGATTACACTTTTTTTTTTATTGTGATTATGAATTTTTTAGTAAAATTATTATATTTTATTTTTTTATTATAGGACTGGTCCGACCAGTTGACTCAATGGTTGAACCAGTGAACCATTGACCCGGTCCCTCTGTCGGTTCGATGTCCGGTCCGGTTCTGATAACATTGTTTTATTTGATCATTAATGAATGATAAGATGATACCTATACCTTCTTCATTAAATGAAAAGATTAATCTCCTGCTAGAATAGAGAGCCTATTGGAGTTGTTTAAAATAATTTCTTCTCTATTTCAAAATTTTATCAAAGATGCTTTCTATTTCAAAAAAAATCCTCTCCAAAATAAAGAGTACTATTGGAGATGCTCTTATATTAGGTAGTTGAGCTAAAAAGGCCTAATACCAAAATAACTTTAAATTGCTGTTCTTTTTTAGGGAATTTATAATGACTTTAGTCTATTCCTTAAATATATTTGATGTTGAAGTCCTATTATTATTTGTTTAGGAATTAGTTAAGTTCAAAGGTTTTTTTATACCAAAATGCCCTTATTTTTACGTTCAAAGGAAATTTCAACGTGAAAGCTGTTTCCAAACTGAAAACCAGTTATTTCTTGATTCATGCTCAATAAAGATATGCCAGTAAAATGTTTTCCATAAAATTTAAAATTTAAATTCAAAAGTATTTATTATTCATCTTCTTCTTCTTGTCAATAAATCCTGGTGAAAAAATCGACGATTGAAAATGGGTTTATAGCACAGGCACTGGCAGTTCATCTTCTTCTCAACTTTTGTTCTTGATACTCTTTTACATTATGTGTGTGAATCCTCTCATGATACTTTTATGATTCTCGGTCAATTGTTCCTTGATCATGTATCTTCTACCATAATGCGTCTCAGAACCAAGTTTCAACATTTCACCAAGGACACTCTCATGCTTCGTTTAGTACGATGGAAAAATAAAAAGATGAAAAATTAAAAAAATAGATAAAAAATCATGTTTGGTAAGGAAAAAAAATAGGAAGAATGAAAAAGTGGATGAATTAACTTTCCTTCCATTTTACCAAAATCAATCTCTCTAGAATTGGGAGAAAAAAGTGGATGGAAAGTTAATGTGTTAAAATGTATGTTATTTGTCTATATATCATTTGATATATATATCAATTATATGTATATATTAATTTCATATATAAATATAATGATAAACTATGTATTTATATTTTTTAATAAAAAATTAAAAATTAAAAAAATACTTTTTCTATCTTTTCAAATACAAAAAAAAAAAGTCAATATTTCTTACTTTCTGATGGTGTAAATCTACCGAAAATGAACTAGGAGTCAGGTATGCGTGGAGTTGCGAGTGGTGTCTAAGCTGCAAGACTCGTGTCAGGCAATGCTGGTTGATGTTTAGAGGAATTGAGGAAGGGGAGATAACTCAACAGAACTACCGTGGTTCACCGGCCTGAGCTCGGCTACTCCACCCTGGAATGGAGTCTTTTGCTCCTCTTTTCTTATTGATTGTGTTGAACGTGTTACAGCGTAGTCAGGAGAGAAAATTCGGGTTCTCTGTGGTTCTATTGCCTTATATCCCCATTGATGGGGGGTCTTTGTAACACCCCAAAACACACCCTGGACGGCATTACATTCTAAAACATTCATATCATGAGAGCACTAAAATAATCCATCAATAAATAAGACTTCATAAAGTCATCCATAAAATTTACAGCATTATCCCAACAGAATAGACCCATTTTGGCCTTTACATCCCAAAAAAATCCAATAATGTAGCGCAGCGGAATTACAAAAGAAAACTAGACTTTACAAGGTTCAAAATGAATATCCTAGTCTAGTACAAAAAGGAAAGAGGTCACTCTATGTGTCCACCGCGGGGTCTACCGTCCCGTCAAGTGGAGTCTCCCAAGTAGCGGGCTCCTCGACCCTTAAGTCCTCCTCAAACGGGAAATCTGAAAAATGTTAGCGGTAGGGGGGTGAGCACGAAGCTCTGTAGAAAAATTCTCTCAAACCCATACAAGGTTTAGAAAAACATTTAAAATGGCCGGTCTCATTTTTAACATAACATAGATACATAATTTGAAATAAAGCAGTGACATTTAAAAAGGATCTCAAGTTTATGTAAAACATTACTTAAATGAATAAACGAGTACCATACGCAAATAATCATCATTAATTGCCATAAACAATTTCCAACAATTTTTTCGGTAGGTGGCATACTTTAGGGTAACCTCCACCTCCCTTTAGATCATCTTTGTTTCTCAAGCATCCTTACAAGGAACCTCTTGAGAATGGGTGAGCATCCTTACAAGGAACCTCTCACAAATCATTACATGGCTTCCCAAACATCCTTACAAGGAACCTCTTGGGAAGGGGTGAACATTCTTACAAGGAACCTCTCACAATTCATTACATGGCTTCCCAAGCATCCTTACAAGGAACCTCTTGGGAAGGGGTGAGCATCCTTACAAGGAACCTCTCACAATTCATTTGCATGGCTTCCCAAGCATCCTTACAAGGAACCTCTTGGGAAGGGGTGAGCATCCTTATAAGGAACCTCTCACAATTCATTTGCATCACAATTAACCCAACCAAGCATACAATTTCCAATATTGATTTCAATTTATAATCATCTATCCACAATCCCCCAAAATAGATCATGTAATAATTTCACAACAAACAAAGAAAATACATGAGATCACAATAACATCCTTGTTCTACCCAACACAAAGCACTAAGGGTTCCAAAATATATAATAAAGAAAGCATTTAAGGAAGAAATGCATCACTCTCCAAAAATGAGGGTTTTAAAACTAGAGAAGAGATTTCATGGGTATTAAACCCTAACTTTGTTCAAAACATGTAATCTTTGTCAAAAGCCTAAGAGAAGATGATTTCATAACATATATATACCATTGATAGCCAAAACATACATATATAAATAACCTAGTCTCAATGTAAGTGAGTGAGAGAAAACCCCTACCTTGAATCCAAGAGTTGTAAGCTAACCCAAGCTCCAAAGATCTCCTTCCTCCCTTCTCCTTCTCCTTCTTGTCTTCTCTTAGGGTTCTAAGAGATGTGGGTAAGGGTGTAGTGAAAGTGTATAGGAAGAGAGGAGAAGAATGGTGTTCTTGAGGAATTTTGGTTTTGATTTCTATGAGGTGTGAATCTATCTTGATCTTGGTGTTTTTCCCTTTCTTTATCTCCTCCTAGGGCTCTAAGATGTTTGTGGTGAGGATGAGATGAAGAATGGGGCAAATAGGGCTTGGAATGGGGTTTTAAAACCCAAAATCCTGACTTTTTTACTGTTCGGGAAGGCTCCAGTCAAAGGGTACCGGTACCGGGTACCGGTACCAATTAGCTACTGGTTCGGGGGTACCGGTACTGGGTACCAGTACTGTTCGGTACCGGTACTGGGTACCGGTACTGTTTGGCTGCTTCGACTTCCAGGGCAGTTTTGACCCCTTTAGAGGTCGAATTGGAAAATTTACAAGAGATACACTTTTGTAGCCCTAGATGTCTACTATCTACTGTAAAAATTTTAGATCAATTGGATGTAAGGATAAAAAGTTATGGCTAAAATACTAGAAGGTATCCAAGATACTTTTTACCCAATTTCACTCTAAAGTGGGTTTTAACTCCAAAATACTTCCTAGCTTCCAATACACCTCATATTACCTCTCCCAAGGTTGTTCGACCTTCCGGATTCAATGGAAGCATTATTTTGACCTAAAAACCTTTAGAAACTTGTCTATTCACCATTTCCAAGTTTAAACATCTTCGACACGTAAACTTCCCAATCAAATTATCTCCATAGTATTTATTCCTACGGTTTATTCTTATGTCACTACATATATCTACAGTTTTAAAACAATTATTTACTATATATCTATATACATATATAAAAGAAAAATGCGGGGTGTTACAGTCTATCCCCGTTTTATAGCCTCTTGCTTACCTCTAATCCGATCTTGCCTCCTATAATGGAGGGATCTTCCCCCCTCTCTTTCTCTCCAATCCCTGAACTCCATATGGCTGGCTTTGACGGTCTATATCCCAAAATCTTTGCCTTCTACCATGGGATCCTCCTACCTACTCGGAAAAGATCTTGGTTAGTTAAGGTTTTTGCGCCTAGGTTCCAGCTTGGCTTCTACCTCGGAGGTGTCCTCTGTCATCTTGCTGTCTCCTCGCCTTTTTCTCCTATTATCTTGTTTGGAGGAGCTCCAGTACCGGCTGGGCGAGCTCGGACTATGGTTTAGATGAGCTTTGCTTTTCTTCCCTGAGTTCCCGAGCTGAGCTCATCTCCTGAGCTCATGTTTGGGGTTTATTTCAGGTATCATCAGTTGCCCCCCAGCCCTTGGTTTAAGCGAGCTTGAGCAAGGGCTGAGCTGCTTTTAAACTGAGCTAGATCTGCACGCGGCTGACCCAGACTAGCACGTGACTGCAGCCCTTTGACGGTTTGTATCAATCATGGCTCTCCTCGATTCCCGCGCACGTTTCAGCCCACGTCTTTCAAGCTTTAAATACTCAAACGGTTGCCTGAACCGCCTTTCTACACTGTTCACCTTCTTCTCTGTTCTTCGAACTTCTTGCCTCTGCGAGTTCCTACCCCTGACGAGCCCTGCAATTATCTTTCTCGAGGGGAAGTCTGCTTTTTTGAAGGTGCCATGGACATGGGACTTCGCCTTCCTATTCATCCGGCCATTGGGCGAGTTCTTGCCTATCATGGCTTGTGCCCCTCTTGCCTTTCCCCTCGAGGGTGGGCTGCCATGGTGAGCTTTTTCCTTTTCTGGCGCTTGTATGACAACGGTAGGTTCCCTTCGGTTGCCGAGTTCCTTTACTTTTTCGTGGTTGAAGAGGACAATCCTCCCTGCTTTAGCTTCTTTCGTTGGAGGCAGTTTGATTTACCCCGTTTGGTTTTGGACCTTCCTTCTAATCCTGAAGGGTGGTCCCAGCGCTTCTTTTTTGCTTCTGGGAAATCTTGGCGGTCTCCTGAGCTGCGCTGTCCTGATACTAGGGTTCCTCGGTCCTGGGAGAGCTTTTCTTGCCCTGGTATGCCCAAACCGAGATCTCTTTGAGCTCTTCTCATAAAGACATATTCTCATTACGTTCTTATTTGTGCAAGTCCTCCTGATCTAGATCTGCCACAGATGATGAATGTTCATGAGTTGCTGCTCCTGGAGCCCAGGACCTTTTCAGAGTTGATGACGAGTGCGAACCTCTATCTGTTTGGGGCTGAGGCTACTGAGTATGAGTTTTCCTTCACTCCAGATTCTCCTTGGACTTCTCGTACTGAATCTGACGAGAAGGTCATAAGTGAGGAAGAGGACTCTGGTGAGGGGGGGAATACTGGTGCGAGCTCGAAGAGGCGCAAGAGGGACGGCTCTTTCTCCCCCGATTCTCTTTCCACTATTTTTCTTACTCCAGCAGGTCAGAAGCTTCTTGACTCACTCTACAAGGCTGAACAGGAGAAGGATCAGCTGAAGGAGGAGAACGCTCGCCTGAAGGAGGAGGTTGCCTCCTTGTATCTGAGTTCTGCCTCCTTGTACTCCCTCTTTTTTTTTTTTTTTTTTTGATTAATGCCAAATTCTGTTTTCTCCTTGCATTTTCTTGAACGCTTGTATTCTTGGATTCTTTGAATACCAGATCTTTCTTTTTGAATGTGCATGTCCATGTATGAGCTGAGGGGCTCATCTCTTATGAGCTAAGGAGCTCATTCTGAATTCTATAAGCTTAGGCGCTGAGCTTTTTCAGCACATTCTTCGTGATCAGAACACGAACGTGGATGGAAACAGAAGATCATGTTTGTACTGACATCTACTGTACTAGACATGAAGCTGAGAGATGATCCTGAACGTTTGGAGAAGATCAGGAACCACCGTGGTCTTCGTTAGTATTGGGGTCTTTGAGTGCGTGGGCAGCACACGAAGACTACTGGTCGTGGGGGCAAGACTGTTGGTGTCTCCAAGAAGAGGCCAGCTTGAATTTTATGAGCTTAGAAGCTTATCGTTTGTATATGAGCGGGAGAGCTCATCTTGAATTTTATAAGCTGAGAAGCTTATCGTTTGTATATGAGCTGAATAGCTCATCTTGAATTTTATAAGCTGAGAAGCTTATCATTTGTATATGAGCTGAAGAGCTCATCTTGAATTTTATAAGCTGAGAAACTTATCGTTAGCTGTAGAGCTCGTTCCATATGTACTTGTTGCACATTCCTCTACTTTGGAAATCATATGAGGATGAATAAAAGACTCGTTTATTTTTATTGAAAATAGCTCTATTACAAGGAAAACTTACTGAAAGAACTTCTTAAGGTGTTCGGCATTCCAAGAGTGAGGGAGGATCTTTCCTTCCTCTGTTTGCAGCTCGTAGTTTCCTGGTCTGATTACCCTTGATATGATATAGGGTCCTTCCCAGTTGGGTCCTAGCTTCCCATGCGTGGGATCCTTCTTCGCAAGCAGAAGCCTCCTAAGTACCAAGTCTCCAACCTTGAAACTTCTGTGCCTTACCTTCCTGTCGTAGTATCTTGCAGCTTTCCTTTGGTAAATTTGGATGCGATGCAGAGCTCTGTCTCTCTTTTCATCCAAGAGATCGAGGTTCAATAGGAGAGACTCATCATTGTGCTTGGCATCTGCAAACTCCACCCTAGGTGATTGGAGCCCTACCTAGACAGGTGCCACTGCCTCGGTTCCAAAGGCCAAAGCAAACGGGGTTTCCTGAGTCGCAGATCTGACGGTGGTCCTGTAGGCCCACAATACTTCGGGGATGTACTCCACCCACTTGCCTTTTAGGTTTTCTAGTTTGGTCTTCAGAGCTGTCTTTATGGTTCTGATTGTGACCTCTACTTGTCCATTGGATTGAGGATGTGCAGGAGCTAAGAAATAGTTCTTTATCCCGAGCTCAGCACAAAACTTTTTAAATTTTGAGTTGTCAAACTGCTTCCCATTGTCAGACACGACTGCTCTAGGAACCCCAAACCTGCAAACTATCGATTTCCAAACGAAGTTTTGGACTTTTTGTTCGGTGATTGTTGCCAAAGGTTCGACCTCTGCCCACTTGGTGAAGTAATCCACCCCTATGATAGCAAACTTGCATTGTCCCATACCGGTGGGAAGGGGTCCAAGAATGTCCAAACCCCACTGCTGAAAGGGCCATGGACTTACCACCGAGGTTAGCAGCTCGGGTGGACAATGAGAAATATTGGCATGCTCTTGGCAAGTCTTGCATCTTTTGACCAATTCGGTGGCATCTTTGAGCATGGTCGGCCAATAATATCCCTGCCTTAGTGTTTTTCCTGCCAAGGCCCGAGCTCCGATGTGATTGCCACATATTCCCTCATGTACTTCTCTGAGTATATAATTGGCGTCTTCATCTCCTACGCATTTAAGGAGAGGTGCTGAAAATCCTCGTTTGTATAGATTTCCTTGCAGCACAGAGAATCTGGCTGACCTGGTTTTGAGCTTGGAGGCCTCCTTAGCATCGCCTGGCAAGTTTCCTTTCTGCAGGTATTCTATGATGGGGTCCATCCAGCTTGGCTGAGCTACGATCGGTAGCACTTCCTCCCTTTCAATGCTTACTGAAGGCTCCGGAAGGTGCTCCACTGGTATTAGCCTATCCAAGTCTTCTTGTGAGGCAGTTGCTAACCTTGCCAACGCATCTGCTCGTGAATTCTCTACTCTGGGCACGTGTCTGACCTTAACCTGCACAAACTTCTTCATTAGTTCTCGTACCTTTCTGAGGTAAAGGATCATTTTTTCGCCTCTCGCTTCATAGGATTCCTCTATCTGTTTTACCACTAGTTGAGAGTCACTGCAGATCTCCAGCTGTTCTGCTTCCATAGAATGAGCAAGATTGAGCCCAGCGATGACAGCTTCATACTCTGTCTCGTTATTTGAAGCCTTAAATCCAAATCTAAGGGCATACTCAACATCTATTCCTTCTGGAGAGGTCAAGATCATACCTGCACCGCTTCCCTGAGCATTGGCAGCTCCATCCACTGAAAGCCTCCATATGGGGAGGTCTGGTACTAAATCTGTGGTCTCCATAGGTGCTGCTGCTGTGAACTCTGCGATGAAATCCGTACTCAACATCTATTCCTTCTGGAGAGGTCAAGATCATACCTGCACCGCTTCCCTGAGCATTGGCAGCTCCATCCACTGAAAGCCTTCATATGGGGAGGTTTGGTACTAAATCTGTGGTCTCCATAGGTGCTGCTGCTGTGAACTTTGTGATGAAATCCGCCAAAATTTTCCCTTTGATGGCAGTCCTTGGCTTATATCTGATATCAAACTCACTGAGCTCTATGGCCCATTTAACCAACCTCCCCGAAGACTCTGGCTTATGTAACACTTATTTCAACGGCTGGTCTGTTGGAACCTCGATAGTATGAGCCTGGAAATAGGGTCTAAGTCTCCTAGCTGTTGTAACCAAAGCTAAAACGAGTTTCTCCATCTTTGGATATCTCTCCTCTGCCCCCCTCAGAGCTCTGCTGCAGTAGTAGACTGGTTGCTGAGCTCTGTCTCGCTCCCTAACCAGCGCTGCGCTTGTTGAAAAATCTGAAACTGCCAGGTAGAGAGTAAGGACTTCCCCTTCTAAAGGGCTTACCAAAACAGGGGGGGAGCTCATGTAATTTTTTAAGCCTTTGAATGCTTCTTCGCACTTGGCATCCCACTGGAATGCCTTCTTCAAGACTTGAAAGAATGATTGGCACTTATCGCTTGACCTGGACACAAAACGGCTCAAGGCAGCTATTCTACCTGTCAGGCGTTGTACCTCCCTTGTGTTGGATGGTGATTGCATATCTAACACCGCCCTAACCTTCTCTAGGTTAGCTTCAATTCCTCGGCTGCTAACTATAAAACCAAGAAACTTTCCTGTCGAGACCCCGAATGCACACTTCGCAGGGTTGAGCTTCATCTTGTATTCCTTTAGGATCTGGAATGATTCAACTAGGTGTTCGATGTGGAGCTCTGCCCTCAGAGACTTTACTAACATGTCGTCGATGTAAACTTCCATGGATGCGCCTATCTGCTTTTGGAACATCCTATTCACCAACCGCTGGTAAGTGGCTCCAGCGTTTTTCAATCCAAAAGGCATGACCTGATAACAGTATGTTCCCTGTTCAGTCACAAAGGAGGTCTTCTCTCGGTCGTTGGGATCCATCCTGATCTGGTTATAACCTGAGAAGACGTCCATGAAGCTAAGGAGCTCGTGTCCGGCTGTGGCGTCCACTATTAAGTCGATCCGAGGTAAGGGAAAGCTGTCCTTGGGGCATGCTCGGTTGAGGTCAGTGAAGTCGATGCACAGTCGCCACTTACCATTGGTTTTTTTGACAAGAACCACATTTGCTAGCCAGGTGAGGTAGTCAACCTCCCTGATGGCCTTTGCGTGGAGGAGTTTGCCGACCTCTTCGTTGATTGATTTTTGGCGTTCTGGGGCGAAACTTCTCCGCTTCTGTTTGATAGGTTTGCAGGTAGGATTCACGCTGAGCTTGTGCGTAATGATCGAGGGGTCGATACCTTCCATATCTTCTTGTTTCCATGCAAACACTCCTATATTTTCCTTCAAGAACTGGATGAGGAGGCTTTTGACTTCTCTGCTCAGCTTGGACCCTATATAAACGAGGTGTTCTGGTTCCTTGTCCAGCTGAATTGGATCCAGCTCTTCTGAGGGCATTGGTCTTGTTTCCAGCTCATCCCTCATGTCGAGTTCATCCAGTTGGATGTTCTCAACCTCTTTCATTTTTACAGACGCCATATAGCATTCTCTTGCTATACGCTGGTCTCCCCGGACCACTCCAATTCCATTTTCTGTAGGAAATTTAACGACCAAGTGATAAGCAGACGGGATTGCCCTCATAGAATTAAGGGAAGGCCTTCCAAGCAGGATATTGTACGCGGAAGGTGCATCAACCACTAGGAATTTTACGGTCGTGGTGGCTTGGCAAGGTGGGTGACCTAGGGTGAGCACGAGTTGGATTGATCCCAGAGGGAACACCCTTTCTCCTAAGAATCCTAGCAAGTGGGTACTTACAGGTTCGAGTTTTTCCCTTCCTATGTCCATCTTGTCGAAGGCAGGTGCGAAAATGATGTCTGCCGAGCTCCCGTTATCGATCAGAACTCGATGAACGGTCCTGTTAGTGACCACGGCTCTTACCACCAATGGATCATCATGGGGGTATTGGCATCCCTCCAAATCAGAATCTGAGAAAGTGATAGCTGTGTCTAAGCGTGGTGCTTTGGATATAGTATGCACTTCGAGAGCTTCTTCGGCTCTGATTCGTCGGAGGTGCGCTTTCCTAGCTGAGCTGGATTCTCCGCCCCCCGTAAATCCTCCAGATATTACTCTGATCTCACCTAGAGGCTGCTGATGTGGCGCAGGTGCCTGCTGCTGAGGTGGTGGTGGTGGAAGAGCTCGGTTCTGGTTGTCATGGGCCACAAAGCGACGCAACTGTCCTCGCTGAATCAGGAACTCGATTTCCTTTTTTAGTTGAATGCAGTCATCGGTGTGGTGACCATGATCTCTGTGGTAATCGCAATACTTCGTGGGGTCTCTCTTAGCTGGATCTGCCTTCATCCGGGGTGGCCATCTCAGGAACTTCTCGTTTTGGACCTCATACAGAACCTGGGATACAACGGCGGTGAGCGGGGTGTATCACTGAGGTCCGTATCTAGGCTGTAGCTCAGGCTGCATGGGGCCCAAGCGGTCTCTAACATTTCCTCTTCTCTTCGGGGAACGATCTCTATCCCTCCTTGGAGACCTTTCTCGCCCCTTTTCTTTCCTAGGACTTCGGTCCCTTTTCTTCTCCTTTCGTGAGGATGTACTTCCCACCTTGGAAAGGAGTGCCTCTTCACCATTTATATACTTTTCTGCCTTGGCTAACACCTCAGCCATGTTTGCTTGAGGGTTCTTCGATATAGAGAACATTAGATCCTTTGACTGCACTCCTAACCCAGCAATGAAGGCAGTTATGACAAACTTTTCGTCTGGGATGTCCACCTTCAGAGATTCTGAATTGAACCTCTGCACATAAGATCGCAGGTTCTCCTCGGGTCTCTGCTTGACATTTAATAAATAATAGCTCGGCTTCCTGTAGATCCGGGCTCCAATGAAGTGAGATACAAAGGAAATGGAAAGTTCCTTGAAAGAAGATATCGAGGCTGGGGGGAGCCTATTGAACCACGCCAAGGCTGACCCCTTCAAGGTGATGGCGAAGGCCCTGCACCACACGGGGTCCTGGTATCCGTGCAACTCCATTTGGTTTTTGTAGGTGTTGAGGTGATCCACGGGGTCGTTTGTCCCATCAAAGACCTCTATCTGAGGTACTCTGAACTTCGGAGGAAGGGGAAAATGCAACACCCAGGGGGTGAATGGGGATTCAGTTTGCTGCACCAAGGCATCCATCGTTACTGGGGTTTTGACTTTCACTGCCTCTCTCATGTGGCTGAGCTCTTGCTGGATATCCTTGAAGCGGTGTTCCCAATATTGCTCCATTCTTTCCTGTTGGAAAGGAAGGAAGTCATTCCTCTCCGGTCCTTCGTTCTGGCTTTGTGCTTCTTCATTGATTCCCCTCCTAGGCGGCTGATGGGGTGCTTGGCTGCTCTCCTCCTCCTTCGTTTGCTTCCCTGAGGGGGTCAAGGCACTGCCGTTCCCTAGGGGGAAGATTGTTCGGGCCTTGCGGGGGTGGTTGCGCCTGCTGAGGACCTTGTAAGAGCTTCAAGAGCTCTTCATTTTGTTGGAGTAAGCGTTGATTGACCAGGCGATGGGCGTCCAGTTCATTGTTAGGGGGAGGATCTGCCGTAGGAGGGTCGTTTTCAGCAGTGGGGATGAAATCATGAAGGTTTTCCGGTTGCCTCCCACTGGTGACCTCCTGGGGATTATGCGCTCTTGGAGGATTCATCTGACTTTTACTCATGTTTCGTGTAGAGACCATCAATTATTGAGAAATCAGTATATTTGTAATAAGAACTTTCGTTCCCACAGACGGCGCCAAACTGATGGTGTAAATCTACCGAAAATGAACTAGGAGTCAGGTATGCGTGGAGTTGCGAGTGGTGTCTGAGATGTAAGGCTCGTGTCAGGCAATGCTGGTTGATGTTTAGAGGAATTGAGGAAGGGGAGATAACTCAACAGAACTACCGTGGTTCACCGGCCTGAGCTCGGCTAGTCCACCCTGGAATGGAGTCTTTTGCTCTTCTTTTCTTTTTGATTGTGTTGAACGTGTTACAGCGTAGTCAGGAGAGAAAATTCGGGTTCTCTGTGGTTCTATTGCCTTATATCCCCATTGATGAGGGGTCTATCCCCGTTTTATAGCCTCTTGCTTACCTCTAATCCGATCTTGCCTCCTATAATGGAGGGATCTTCCCCCCTCTCTCTCTCTCCAATCCCTGAACTCCATATGGCTGGCTTTGACGGTCTATATCCCGAAATCTTTGCCTTCTACCATGGGATCCTCCTACCTACTCGAAAAAGATCTTGGTTAGTTAAGGTTTTTGCGCCTAGGTTCTAGCTTGGCTTCTACCTCGGAGGTGTCCTCTGTCATCTTGTTGTCTCCTCGCCTTTTTCTCCTATTATCTTGTTTGGAGGAGCTCCAGTACCGGCTGGGCGAGCTCGGACTATGGTTTAGATGAGCTCTGCTTTTCTTCCCTGAGTTCCCGAGCTGAGCTCATCTCCTGAGCTCATGTTTGGGGTTTATTTCAGGTATCATCACTTTCCATCCCTCTTACCAAATACAAACGAGAGAAGGAAAGATTCTTCTCTTGAAAAATGAAAAGTGTATCACTCATACTTTCTAACATTCCATTTTTTCGTCCACCCTACCAAACTAACATCAATGATAGATTATTTCTAGTAAATTCACGAAATATTCACTTGTTGTATGAGATGTAAGGTTCGATATTTTTTCTCTTACTCGACATTTTTTTTTGAAGTGACTATGCAGAGAAACATCGTTATGGTGTTGTCCAAGAATTTGTTGGCCATGGGGTGGGACGTATTTTCCATAACGAAACAGTTTTTCTGCACTACATTAATTTTTCTATGCAATTATGTTGTATTTTTTTATGTGACTACTGTTTCGATGGCAAGGGTAAGTTGATTGCACTTAGCTTATTGACTCATTGGCTTCTATGATTTGATTTTTGGTGGGGCTATTCCCATCCCTTAAATTTTAATTTTTCATCCAATTTAATTCTCTTACTTTAAACTATTAAGTTCACCCCATCTATACTTATCCCATTAGTTATTAAACCCACCCAATCTATATTCACTAATTAAAAACTAAATTCATTCAATTTTATTTTAACTTATTATATAAGTAATGATCAAAATTTCATATTGGTATATTATTTCAGTACAAAAATATTTCAGAAGCAGAATAAAAAATTAATAATTATTTTTAAAATATTAATTTAAATATACTAAAATATCTGAAAATATTCCAAAGATATTGATAAAAATATATTAAAATATCTCAAAACACCTCGAAATAATATAGATCATTTTAGAACATTAAAATTTCGCTTCAATTACTATTTTTGTGTCGGTTTCTTTGATATATATTTAATAGTTTAATTAAATGTGTATAAATAAGGTGAACTTAGTAACTAATAGGATGTGTATAGATGGGGTGGGGGGTGGGGAAGAGCGAACTTGAAATCCATATATAAGAGTGCGTGAGAGTCTCCACTAAGGAAAATGTTAATAGTTTAAAGTAAGAAAATTAAATGAGTTGGGAAAAGAGATTTAAGAAGTGGGAATAACCCCACCCTTTGATTTTTCTTAACTCATTATAGTTAATCTCAAGTAGGACTTGAACGTTGTAGCTCCCAGTTTGGATTGGCCTGAGATATTGATCAAGTTGCAGCTGTTGAATAATTCTGACTAATATTTTGGTTAGTTGTTAATATTGAAGTTACTGTTTCTGTTTTATTTTTTGAAATATTAATAAATTCAATATTACTATTTTTAGTTTTGTATGTTACTATTTCTCTCATATATATACATACTAACAATAACTCATGCATGAATGCACTCTATAATTCAAAACAATCGAACATTAATTATGGATCCAAAAAAATGAAGCACTGAATATGGACTCACACTAAACTGAAAGCCTAAACTACATCCTTAATACACCGCACTTTGCATACATGTTTAATAAAGTATTACCGATATAAAAATTCTCGTGAAGACAAATAAATCTCAATGAAGAGACGGAAAAACCTCAGCTTTAATAATAAAAAACCCATAAATTTATACTGAAAACACATGAAATTCATATTCTTGTAAATAGATACCTAACTATAACTAACAGTAGCGCTAAAAAATATTTTCTCAAAAATCAACTTACAAGGATTTGAAAACCTTTGTCATTATAAAAAAATGTTTGTTCCTGTAGGCACTATGTTATATTAAACAAAAAATCGCAAATTTTTAATCAAAATAATTTTTCTTTATTCTTTTAAAAAATTTAGATAGTCTCCCTTAAAAATAGGACCTGAAGAAACTATCAACCATTGTTATCAGAACTGGACCAAACCAGATCGAATCGGTCAGACCGGTGAACTGGGTCCTAAACTTGTCCGGTTCACTAAAAAGACTATTTGTACATTTGAACCATTGAAAACTCAATAAACCAGACAGTTTTGACCAAAACCAGCGAACCGAACGATTTAATAAAACCAACTAGTTCAAAACTTGATACATAAAAAAGTTCAAAAATCACTTTTTGGGCTGCTTCATCTATGTCTTCTTCGGTGGTTCCATCCATACGAGCAATGACCAATGGCCACACCAGATCCAAATTGGACTCTTCAGTCATCTTCTGCAGATTGAGATGGATGCACAACCCTCGATCTCCTCTCAGCCAGCCTCTGTAAGTTTTCTTCTTCTTTTTTCTCTCTCTCTCTCTATTCGTCGAATTGAACAAAGGAGGAGAGAGAGACATGGCTGGTGGTGGTCGGTTGTGTTTGTGTTTACACTCAAAAATAGCGAGATCAAAGGGTGACACATGGAAAGGATTCGTCGGTCACAAGGGAGTCTGTGAGAGTCCACAATTGATAGAACGGTTAGAAGAATAAGAATCTTAGAATCCCTAGAGACGATGAAACGTGACATCACGAGCCACCAGTTAGAAACGATTCAGCACACATTCACGTATCTTAAGTGTGACGCCCCAAAATTCGGGGGTCCGTTGATCAACCCATGATTACCCATGGTTACCCATCAACCCGCGGAATAACCGTGGATGCCGATTAGCTCGACACCGCGGCACCACATTCCCTTTACCGGGATTTAAGAAAAAATTACAAGTCCAATTTCTTTCAGTTGATTAACCCATCCGAGATCCAATGTATCACCATTGGTATCCCATTATTGTCCATTTGTAACATTGGAAGGAAGGAAAACATAACCTCAAAGACTTGGTAAAAGAATAAAAAAATTTCTGAATTTTAGAGAGTGTACCGGTACGCCGTACCAGTACGCTCTGCCTTCTGGACAGATCTGTACCGGTACACTGTACCGGTACATTCTGTCCACTTTTGCCCGTTTCACCTGTTTTCCGACTCCAATCCATTTCAAATCTCACCAGAACCATTCCCAACTTATACAACATGGATTTATACATCAAAACATGTTTAGTACAAGTTCCATTACAATCAATTACATAATTTTACATGTTCAAAACTAAGTTTTCACTACATAGTTTACAAAATCCCAAAACCAAAGCCACAAGCGGCCTCTCTTCACCCATGGGGTCCCGAATGAGCGTCATCCG
The DNA here is from genome assembly GCA_951799425.1 of Ilex aquifolium. NCBI lineage: Eukaryota > Viridiplantae > Streptophyta > Magnoliopsida > Aquifoliales > Aquifoliaceae > Ilex > Ilex aquifolium. The sequence continues at coordinate 22,439,779 of OX637406.1, read as the reverse complement.
CCGGAATGTATCTCCCACCTGAAATGTTTCCCGTATAGGGTGAGCCACGCTCAATAGAGTATCCCCTACAGAAGCTACTCCCCACCTAGATGCATATGGAATGTACACATGCAACAATCAACAACATTTATCCATTTCTAACATGAATATGTGATTCAAGGTTGAAATTCTACCATGCCATACCATGATATGAGATGACACTCACTCATGTACTTTAACCCGAGCCCTCACCAGCTCCCACCAACACAATGCAATACACATGTGTAATGAATCCGTCAATTGACGAAAATACATCCAATGATTGTTTGAAATACAAGTTATGTATTTATAAAACCAAATCATTGTTGGATGTTACCCATTGAATGAGTATTTTTATAAAACAAAATCTTGTGTCTTTGTTAGGCAACGGATTTTGGTATCTCAACCTCCGGTTCCATAAACACCAGCACTTTTCTGGAATTTCACCGCAGGGAAGTGCCTGAACCAAGTAGCCGGGTTTTTCACCCGAGGGAGTGTCTGGCCCTACTTGCTATACCCGACACAAGTTTTTCATGCAACCATGCGACTCAGTCGGATTTTCAACCCAACTTTTCCGAGCCCACCCATCAATCACCAAGTATGGTGTTTGATCAACCATGCACTCACACACCCACACTCATGACTCATGCCCATGAATGTGATGCAATATCATGCTCAAGATGCAATGCATGCCAAATGAGCAACTACTACCACATGTCAACATATACCTTGGCAATTTATCTCATGAGCATAAAATCACCAAAATCTATCATACCATTAATATATCACTTGGCATATATTAAGAACAATAACAAGCATGTTTTCACATAATTCATATCCAAAACACATTTCAAATCACTCAAGGCATTTTATCAAACACCTTTAAGGCAACAATCATGTTAAACACATAACATGCCCAAAATTTCACCAAGTCACAAGAAATTATTCAAGTAACTTCCACTACCAAAATCAAGCTAGAAATTAGCCTAAATCATTTATATGTCAAATTTCCTCATTTTCATTTCCATAGACATGTCTTGGGTCAATTTCTATATCTAACCCTATATCTATCAACACCCAAGGGTGGAATAAAACCAAAGTAGGAAGAACCCTACCTCTTGAAGCGTAAATCACCCGAAGGAAGTTTCAAGAACATTTCCCAAGCCCAAGACTTGATTTCCCCCAAATCTCCTCCTTTGGATTTTTGGTGAAATCCCTCGTTCTTGGTGTGGTTGCGTAGCCCTTGTCGAGAGGATCGACTTTAACTCTTGGCTCGACGGAATCCGAGCGACGGAACTCCGGGAATCGACGAAAGAACCTTGGAGTTCTCTCTTTTCTCTTCCTCTTTCTCCCACACGTTGAAGACCAGCACAATGGCAGAAATTTATGCCTAAAATGCAGATATTTGCCTCTATTTATAGTTCTAATACTCGGCCCACGTCGCGCCACGTGTCTCCCACTTGTCCGGGTCCGTTTTCGTTCTGAAACGATTTATTTCATCCCAGTTTAAGTTCAAATTAATTTTATTTGAACTATAATTCAATTATAAGGAAATTTTATAAAATTTATTTGTGGGGACCTTTGTGAGGTCAGCCGCCACCCAGTCGCCTCGAACGACGTGTAAAATCCGACTATCTCGGAATTCGATGAAATTTGTCTGAGTGACTAGATTTCGCGACACGAATGCAACGGCGAAGTCCGTTGTGTCATCCGAGCTCTAGAACATGAGTATTTTAAATATGCATTATAGTGACAAAATAACCATTTTGCCCTTTGTCAGAAAAAGTTCAAATTTTCCCGGGTTTTACATTAAGGGACAAGACCATGATTACAAGTAAATGTTGGAAAAGATGGATCAACGGTTGAGAGCCATATCTATAAATAGTAGAGGTCAGGCCACTGAGAAAGGATCCCACGATCAATAATAAAAACTCTTCATAGAGCCAGCCTGCCATTTTTTACTTATTTCCTGCTTTTGAGCAATTTTACTTTTCCTGTAACACATCTCTGTTTACTTTATAGTGTAGTTCATACATCTCTAGTTGGTGAAATTATTTAAAGTCCTTGAAGCTTCAAGGCATAGAAAAGAACCTAGAGGTAATCTTACGTCTCGCTACATTAGCCTGAACAGTCGCTGACGAGCACGTAATATTGCATATCTAATGGTCTCATTACATGCATTTTGACTCAACTTTGCATTTAATTACTTAGAGTTAGTCGAATTTGTGAATAATGTAGAAATTTTGATGTTGCAGGTAATCATAGGGTGCTTGGTCAAAACCGTTGTAGTTCCTAACCTCCTAATATCATCCCTCAATGTGTATATGATGTAGGTGCGAAGAGAGTGTCACTCTCCCTTGGGATGAATTGGGAAATAGGGCAACATAATGGTGGATGGAATGAAATGTGCAAAATGGACAAAAGTGCTCCCCAAGCGCAAGGAGTCTTTTGCTTGTTGTGTTTTACTTGGAAAAATATTCCAAGGTCGTCTCCTCAGGGAATGAAGGGAATTGTGTGAAGGTGATTTTGTAAAAATAAAAAGTGTAAAATCTTGTAGTTGGTTTTGGTGAGTTTTGTTCTTAATGAAAATGCAAGAAAACAAGTGTTGGCTAATCCGAAGGATTCACTCCAATGGAAATCCCAAATCAACTCGAAGCCTTCCTCGAATAGAGCTTATATGAACGATTGATTCGTGGGAAGCTAGGGATGAAATGAAGGTGAGGATCCAAGCATAACCCATGACCAGACCTACGGGATATCAAAGACTCACAACTGCATCCACTCTCAACCCAGTCAAACCGAACCATCGTACTCTGAGAGGAGGAATGAAAATGAGTTGAAGTGGCACACCCAAGAGGAGTTCTCCCTTGGATTAACCAACTTAAAATCTAGCTACTCATACTTGAAGGAAAGACAATGAGGTAATGTAAAGGGACATAATGAAGAAAGGAAACATTGAACTTAACTTAAAGCAAGAAATCTTAAGCTATGAAGAAAAATATTCAATACCCATTTTAAAGCAAGAAATGAAGAAAACTTGGAAGCAACAAAGGTGAAATCTAAAATGTAGCATCAAACTTGAAATGTACTTGAAGTAAATGACATTAAAGACATTAAATGAAGATTACAAGAGTGTTACAATAAATTACAAGTGAAAGGATGGAAGAAAATGCAAAAACATAAGCTTTCTATCTACTATTCATCATCTTCTTCCTTGGACTTTCTAAGCTTAGGTAGCCACCCTTCTTTGATTGGTGAATGCTGAGTATATGGAGTGTGAGAGCTCTGCATTTTCGTCCATGAGGGTCCCCCTAGGTGTGTGATAAGCCTCCCATCCATAGGAGGCTGAGTTGATGCATTGCACAGGCTAAGACAAGCCTAGCCTGCAACTCTCCTGGCTGCCCCCTTCTCTCCTATCCCCATTAATGCCATTGCCTTCAAAGTCTTCCACAAGGGTGTAGGAATCATGTAAATGTGTAAGGGATGTCAGGGGACAAGTGGGGGAATCAATGGTGGGACCCCCAAGCAAGTGGAGCATGGTTTGCAGGTGTTTTGGGCTGTTCAGCAGACAGTACCGATACTGTGTACCGGTACCCCGAACTCCAGAGGCAAAACCGTACCGGTACTGCGTACCAGTACCGTTTCTGCTGCGGACCAGTTTTCGTAGAATCATCATAACTTTTGATCCAACTGTCCGATTGAGCTGAAATTTTGACACAATATAGAAAACATCCAGATCTACAACTTTCATGTTTTGAACTTTTTCAGATAAAAAAGAGGGAAAACTGAGGTACTACTACAAAATGGTGTGGGTGCTGATGCCTATGTTACCAAATACCAATACCTCCTTGATTTCTTTCACTTTTAAGCCTCCAAATACTCACGTAATGTGTCCATCTCTTCACCACACATTTACACATAGTTGTAAGGTTCTAAAATCCATCATTTATGTTATAATTACCTGCAACATCGAAAATTCAACATTATTGACAACTTTGGCTAACTCTAAGTCCTTAACGCAAAAGTTGAGTTAAAATGCATGTAATGAGGCATTCAAATATGCAATATTATGTGCTCATCATAGGGTAATGACGATTTTCGGAACCGTGCAACTAAGTGTGGATGGGTGGTGAAGAGATGGACACATTAGATGAGGATTTGGAGGCTTCAAAAGTGAAAGAAATCAAGAAAACATAGTAGAACCGGTACCCAAGTGGTTTGAAGCTACCGGAATATTGGTACCAGTACCCACGCCATTTGGTACCGGTACACCGGTATTTCCCATTTTTTACCATGATAAGTACAAAACATGAAAGTTGTAAATCTATATGTCTTCTATATTTTATCAAAATTTTAGCTAAATCAGACGGTGAGATCAAAAGTTATGACAAATCTATGAAAACTGGTCTAAGTTGTCATTAAAAATGAAAAATACTAGGGTACCGATACCTAAGTGTCGGGGTACCAGTACTCTAGTTAAAAAAAAATCAGAAATCTAGGGTTAAAGTTGGGATTTCACCAAGAATAACCCACACTTTCCACTAGATTTATATATATCTCTTTTTCAGGAGTTTTGAGGGAGAAGAGGGTTAGAGAGGGAGACTACCTAAGCTTAGGAGTAGTGTAGAGAGAGAAAGCTAGGGTTTTTGGTTTTCCGTCACCATTTTCATTATTGTAAGCTTCAATCTATGTGTAATCTTTCTTTCTAGCACATTATTCTCGTTTATTTCTGGTTGTATTGAGTATTACCTAGGGTTTACTATTTCTATTGCTTGTATTTGGGTATTTTCTCTTTAAGCTTTACATTTTGTGTATGACTGCTATTTATTTTGTAGTTTAAACTTTTTCTTACATTAATACAAGTTTGTGTTTGATTTCATTACCATGTTTTTCTCTTTCATGTTTGTTCTTGCCTTTTTTATGAGTAGCTAAACCTTTTGGTGGTTAATCCAAGAGGGATTTTCTCTTGCGTATATGAAATCGACTCTCTTTCATTCTTCCTCGTAGTATAAAGTGTCTGGTTTGACTAGGTTGAGTGCGGATGAATGTGGTTGTAGGCTTTTGATACACCGTAGACTTGTCACAGGGTATGCTCTTGTCCAAGCAACTACATTCATCTCTTGCTTCCTACGAATCAATCAAACACCTAGGCACTATTGGTTAAATGGAATGAACTCTTATGGATTAGACAACCGTCTTTTTACTTGCATATGTCTCAAAACACAAACCACTAAACTTCAAATCACAATATTTTCCATTTTTCCCTTTTATAAATCACTTTTGAAAACACTTGACCTTTCTTTCCCTGAGGAGACGACCTTGGAATACCATTCAAAGTAAAACACGACATTATAAGTCTCTCTACGCTTGGGGAGCATTTTTGCATATTCACACACGTTTTTGTTCATCCACACACAATTTCCCTGCATCTTGCACGAGCTTGAGTGAGTGTGACATTCACCCTTCATTATAAGCCATACACATAATCGGGTTCGTGTGGGAAGCAAGGGAAACATCCATGCATTTTTGGCACTGCTGTCGGGGAAGGCTAAGCGTCAAGTTTCGAAGGTGATTTGGGACGGCAAAGGTAAGTCTCATGATTTTCATCACGGACCAATGTATGTTGTTTCGATTGTAAATAGTTTGTTGTAGTTTTTTTTTTTATGTAATGTTTCCTAATTTTTATGAAAATGTGTTAAATGCCCCAAAATTTTAAAATGTGTGCGAGATTTGTGATGAGTATGAGCACATCAGTAGTGAGTGCCAATTAAATTATACAGTTCAAGACTTTGCATGTGAGGGATCAATTTCAAAATTGGGCCCCGAAATTTTTTACCCCGACCATTATGTTGCAACGATTTATCCGAGTTATGGTTAGGAGAACGAACCTTTTAATTTTTCATCCGATTCCACACCACAAAATAAATTTTGTCACTATCCAACATATGAGGACTCAACCGAATAAGAATCGACAAATATTCTTTGCGAGTTTATGCAATACCAAATGGAAGTCAATGCCCAAATAGTCCAACAATTTTTTGAAATTAGAGATGACCTTATTGCATTGGCTAATGTCATAAATACTATGTGTGAAGAACAACATCTTGAGCATAGTCAATGTATTGAGGATGATTATTTTTATGGAATGCAAATCGATGTTGAATCTCCCACCACTCTTTATTATAAAAAATTTAATGAAGTTATTATCTCACATGAGGCTAATAAGCCCAATGTCAATTTGTCATCAAAGAGTAGTGTTGAGGTTCACAATTTTCAACTTGGGGAGGGCATTGAAATGGAGTTAAGTGCGAAAATTTATAAAGAGAAATTGTATACTCTATTGTTGGAATTGCATAAACTTGTGTGCACCTCTATTTTGTTGAGAATTTTTATCATTATCTTTTGTATTGTTTGATAGATTGGTTAGGAAAGACATTTATACAACAAAAATAAAAAAAATTAATGGGTGCAAGCTCATATCCGAATTGAAGCCGAATTGACATGAGTCCTTTTTGTTTTGTTTTCATGTACATAGTAGTTAGATTTCTTTTATTGTTATATTTTTATTTTCATGACGTTGTAGTGTAGATTTTAGCATTTAGTTGTTTACTTCTTCCCAATTTGGACTCAATTCATTTTAAGCATCATCGTAATAAATCTTATTCAGTATTATGATCGAGTCTAAGTTGGGGGGGTGTAAACAAGCTTTTTTGTATTTCGTTTTCCCTTTAATGTTTATATCACAAAAAGGAGGGTATCTTATTTCCCATGCTACTTTCATTTTTCTCATTGCATGATTCCTTGTGCATTAAAGACAGTGCATGGTTCAAGTTGGGGGGTGAGGTGCACCATTTACATGTTACACTATTTTTTGTATAGAATAGTTGACAATGTGAAAATTTTGAAATTTTTTGTGAAACATTTGAAATTTTTTTGTGGAAAATATCTAATACTGAACTATATTCCCCTGTCCTAATTGTTATAGGATCTGTGATTACTTGATCTTCATTTTGAACTTTGAACAAATGAGTGCACCATAGAAGCTTATCCTGTGCCTAAGTATCACATACGTGTCTTCAGTTGAACTCAACCATAGTGCACTTTGAATGTGTTATTTCGGTAATTTACTGATTGGATCCACATTTTAGAGCTTGACATACATAGTGGAGATGAAGTAAGTACCCATGTGAGCTTTAGTACCAATCCTTGTTGTAGGGAACTTACATTTTGTGCTGCCTCAAAATTCGGGGGTCCTTTCTCAATCCGTTGATCACCTATCAACCTACGGAAGTACCTGCGTATGTCGTATAACCCGACACTACGTCATTATATGCCCTCCACCGGGATCGTAACCAATACAGAGTTTGGGCAGAGTCTCCCTTGTACATGAGCATTATCTAATGCATGATCTGTTCACGCATTACTCGTATGACCATGCCAAGGTCCAATCCCATTAATTAGATTTAACCAATTTCATCATTCAAATAAGAGGGTTCAAGGTCTAAAGGTGTGGCAAAGTTATATTTAAAATTTGAAAATTTTAGATGAGGTACCGGTACCTCTTACACGTGGTATCAGTACATGAGCCTTCTGTTTGCCAGGTACCGGTACCTAAGCAACGTGGTACTGATACCTAGATCTTCAGTTTTCTAGGTTCCCTCTATTTGCCAAGTACCGGTACCTACGTGACTTGGTACCGGTACCCGAGCCCACTGTTTGCTTGGTATCGGTACCTATATGTCTTGGTACCGGTACCTGATCCCACTGGAATCCAGGTACTGGTACCTAGTGGGCTCAGGTACCGGTACCTAGGTCATTCGACAATGGGGGTACCGGTACTTAATCACTTAGATACGGGTACCTGAGCCCAAATTTTCCCCAATTCTTTCCATTTTCAACTCTTAACCATCCAAACTCATACAATATTCATCCATTCATTCATTTACATCAAAATGTTGTCCAAAGAGTTCATTACATGTCCCCATTATACAAAATTTACAATTTCAAAACGAATTACGTAATCTATTACAAAATGCAATTTGAGAGCCACAATCCGGCTCCGCCGTCAACACGGACCCAAGTGAGGGCCGTCCACCGGTGCTTGACCAACACCTAAAAAATGTTCCCATAATGGGTGAGCCACGCTCCATAGGGTATCTCCTAAGGAAGCTACTCCCAACCCAGATGCATATGAAATGTTCACATGCAATTCATCAAACAAACATCCATTCAAGAATATGCAATTCATAAATGAATACCACAATGTCATGCCATGTCATTAGATGAAACTCACACATACAATGAACTTGAGCCCTCCACCGGCTCCCATAACATATCAATGCCATGCGTATGCATTTGGGCATTCCAAGCCCCCGCCATTGATGTTGAACATCAAATGACCATTTTATAAAAATCCTTGGGTCTTTCTTGGAGTGGGCATTTATGGACTTCCACCAACGGATACCTAGCCGACACGACATCTATGGAATTCCACCGAAGGCTCCGCATACGCCGACATACTTTATGGACTCAATACTAATGGGAGTGCGTAGTTGAAGTTACTGGGTCTTGCACCCGAGGGAGAATCTAGTATTTCTTGCTAACCCCGACCCTTGTTTTCAATGCAACCACGAATGCGATGCTACCCGTGCATATGCAAATGTCATGTATAATTGTAATTTCAATATCATGTTCATTATATCATGATCATATTATGAACATATTTCATCTCCACAACAATTCCCAATTTCTCTCAAATGTCAATTATATCATAAAGCATGTAATTACATTACACAATCTCCACTAAGCATGTTATATCATTTTCATTTCAAATAACACACTTAATCAATCATAGGCATTTTATCAAACACCTAAAAGGCACAAAGAATATGTAAACACATAACATGCTCAAAACATCACATTATCCATTAAATTCACAACCAAACAATTTCATCAAAACCCAATCACACAAGATTTGGTTTAAATCATGTTCCATATACCCATTTCATATTCTAGCAATCCTAGGTATGTGTTATACATGAGATTTCATCTCTAACACCCTACCCATTTCATATTTCAATCTTAGGTTAGAAATAAATCTAGTTAGGAAAGGAGTCCTACCTCTTGTAGCGTAATACCACATATAAGAAGTCTCGAAGATCCCAAATCAAACTTCAAAGCTTTGATCCCAACAATCCCGTCTTTGAGAATTTGGCGAAAATCATGATCTTTGGTATCTATGCGTTGCTCTCGTCGCGTAGAACAACTTTGTCTCTTGGCCCAAAGAGATCCGGCGGTCGGATCACCGTAGATCGGAGAAGAAGTGAATAAGGGATTGAGTTTTCTCTCTCTCTTCCCTCTCTCTCTCTCTCTCTCTCTCTCTCTCTCTCTCTTTCTCTTTCTATCCAAAATTTTCATGTGTAAGTGAGGAGAAAATATGATTTTCTCCCCTATTTATACCCCTAATACTTGGTTCTCATTAAGCTACACGTCCCGTCTTTTTCTAATCCGATTTTATCCCCAATCGATTAAATCTCTTCCTGTTTTAAGTTCAAGATATTTTATTCGAACTAAATTTAAATTATTTCTTGAGTTTTGAGAATAAAATTTAATTGCGTTTAATTTAGTCGCACGACTCTAGATCACATCGTAAATTGTAAAAAATCCAACTGTTTCGGAATTCGATGAAAATTGACTGGTTAACTAGATTTCGCGAGATGAATCTAACGATGAGGTCCGTTTCATCATCTGAGATCTAGAAAATTTCAATTTTTCAATCTGTACCATAACGACTAATTATCGTTTTACCCTTGTTAATAAAATTTTAAATTTTTCGGGTTTTACATTTTCCCCCCTTAAAGGAATTTCATTACCAAAATTACACACACACATGCATATATAATGACATGTATATGCAACAACCCATACAATATTCTATGACTATAAGAAATGTACCTCCATCCTCGAACAATAACGGATAGGTAGCACAGATAGTGTCCTCTCGCTCCCATGTCGCCTCCTCCATATCACGGTGCTGCCACAACACCTTCACCAGCCTCACAGTCTTGCCTCGCAAAACCTGCTATCGACTATCCATGATACGCACCGGTTCTTGCTCGAAGTTCCCATCCGTATCAATCACTAGCTCACCCCAATCTACCACATGCGTAGTATCTGGAGTGTACTTCCGAAGCATGGAGACATGGAACACCGCGTGAACACCCGATAGATTTGGTGGTAACGCCAACTGATAAGCAACTGTGCCAACCCTCTCGAGTACATCGAAGGGCCCGATATACCTCGACGACAGCTTTCCTTACTTCTCGAACTTGACCACTCCCCTCTTAGGCATAACCTTCAAGAAAACGTGATCTCCAACCTCGAACTCCATAGGTCTCCGCCGCTTGTCGGCTTAGCTCTTCTGTAAGAAGACGCTTCCATTTCAGGTCCACCTTCTTCGAGGTGTCTCTAATCAAATCCGGACTCGTGGACGGTCCCTCTCCAACCTTCATTCAACAAACCGGAGAATGGCACGACCTCCCATAAAGTGCCTTATAAGGATCCATCTGTATGCTCGCCTAGTAACTATTATTGTAGGTGAATTCTACTAAGGATAAGTTCTCTTCCCAACTACCCTTGAGATCGAGGACGCATGCTCTAAGTATGTCTTCTAAAATATGGATGGTCCTCTCTGACTGACCGTCCATTTTGGGGATTAAAGGCTGTACTCATCATCAACTATGTCCCTATAGCTCTCTAGTAACTCTCCCAGAAATGTGCCGTGAACCTAAGATCCCGATCCAATACTATAGATACGGGTACCCTATGTAATCAGACTATTTCCCGTACGTACAATCTGTAGAATTTCTCTAATGTGAAGGTCATCCACATGACCAAAAAGTGTGCCGACTTCGTAAGACGGTCCACAATCACCCACACCACGCCGTGCCCACGCAAAGTCCATGATAAGTGGGTTACAAAATTCACAGTGACGTGCTCCCACTTCCACTCAGCCACCTCCAAAGGTTGGAGCAATCCTGCTGGTCTCTGGTACTCAGCCTTGACCTGCTAACAAAGTCTCCAACGTGTCTCTTCATCCCACTCTAGTAATATTGGTGGCGAAGATCATGGTACATCTTCGTGCCACCTAGATGCACAGCAAAATGGGAGCAATAGAACTCCCTAAGGATCTCCTCTCTCAGATCCATAGACTGGGGAACCACAACCCTTCCCCTAAACTGAATACTTCCATTGGTGCGAATGACCTACCTCTCGTCTCTTGTACCCGACTATACCTGATCCCTAATGGAAAATATCTCTGTATCCTGCCCCTTGGACTCGATCATCATGCTCAATAGGAAAGGCGTAGCCACTAGACTGCCCAAAGTGCCCTAAGCCTGACCCCTATAGTGTAGCCCAAATTATCCCACAGTCTCGAGCATCTGCCACTCCCGGGAAGCTATACTAGCCAAGACTCCCCGTGACTTCCAGTTGAGTGCATTAGCCACTACATTTGCCTTACTAGGATGGTAATGCAAAGTGAATTCATAGTCCTCCAAGTACTCCATCCACCTACGCTGCCTCATATTGAGGTCCCGCTGTGTAAATATGTACTTTAGACTCTTGTGATTTGAAAATACCTCAAACGACTCTCCATATAAATAGTGGTGCCATTCCTTCAAGGCAAAGACAACGATCGCAAACTCCATGCCGTGTGTGGTGTAGTTCTGTTTGTGACTCTTTAATTGTCGTGAACCATAAGCTACCACCCTCACGGACTGCATCAGGGCACATCTAAGTCCGTCCTTTGAGGCATCACAGTAGACTGTGTATCTCAGCCCTCTCTCTGACACAACAAGAATAGGAGCTGAAGTAAGCCTACTCTTTAATTCCTGGAATGCCTTCTCACACGAGTCATCCCACTGAAACTTGATCTTCTTCCTGGTTAACCTAGTCATAAGTGCAACTAGCCGTGAGAAGTCCTCTATGAACCTTCGATAATACCCCGTCAATCCCAAGAAACTACATATCTCGAAGACTGGCTTCGGCCTCTCCCAGCTCTTAATGACCTCAACTTTCTTCGGGTCAACTGACACACTTGAAGCAGACACCACGTGTCCCAGAAATTTTACCTCTGTTAGCCAAAATTCACACTTGTTGAACTTGGCGTACAACTGGTGGTCTCTCAAGGTCTGGAGAACAATTCTCAAGTGACCCTCATGCTCTTCCTCAGACTTGGAGTAGATCAGAATGTCATCAACAAAGACTATGACGAACTGATCGAGATAGGGTTGGAATACCCTATGCATGAGATCCATGAATATCGTCGGGGCATTTTTCAACCCAAAGGGCATAACGGTAAACTTGAAATGCCCATATCGCGTCCTAAACACCATCTTAGGGATGTCAGCCTCCCTAATCCTCAATTGGTGGTACCCCATACGTAGATCTATCATGGAGTAGACCCATGCCCCTCTCAGTTGATCAAAAAGATCATCAATCTTCGGTAGTGGGTGCCTGTTCTTGATAGTGACCCGATTCAATTGCCGGTACTCTATACAAACTCTAAGGATCTTGTCCTTTTTCTCAGCAAATAGCACCGAAGCACCCCAAGGTGAGGTACTCGGTCTAATGAAGCCATTGTCCAATAATTCTTGCACTGGGCATTGAGTTCTTGCAACCCTGCAGGTGTCATCCTATGTGGTGTCATAGAAATAGGGGATACACCGGGTTGTAACTCAATGTTGAAGTCTACATCCCGATGTGGAGGTAATCCCGACAACTCGTCTGAAAAAATATCCACATAATTGCAAACCACTAGAGGTAGATCCAACTTCTGTCTTGCCTCGTCCTCAAGTGTAAGGCTCGCAAGCCAACCCATTAGCTGCCCGTGGCAATAAGAGTCATACATGGCTTGGGGTAAAGCATCGTGTTTTTTCCCTCTAAAACTTGAAACAAACACCCTTTGGTGTATAAGCGGTGACCCTCTTTCGATCACAGTTGATGACGACTCGGTGTGCCATCAAGCAATCCATCCCAAGGATGACATCAAACTCCAACATGTCCATGACCCTAAGGTCCACAGTGAGCAGAATCTTTGAGATCTCTAGCTCACACCCCTGACATATTTGATCAACGCGAACTCTAGCTCCTAGGGGAGCACTCACATGCATCGGCTTTTCCAAGGTTTCAACCTCTAAGACCAAGTCTCTCACACAAGATGTAGAGATGAATGAGTGTGAAGCACCCGAAACAAACAATACCCTCGCCGACTGATCCACCAGGCCAGTTTGAGGTATGATGGCCAAGACTCACCCCTGAGTCCCTGGAGTCCTTACTTGAAAGCCCTGACCTAGGCCTCCGCCCAAACCCTGGTCCATCTGGCTTGATTGCGGAGTTGAAGCCTATGTAGCACACTAGAATTAGAATTGGCGTCCCTTGCCCATGGTGGGGTAGGTGATGAGTGGGTTTTATACCTACGAATTGAGTACTTTTGACTTGAGGAATTTACAAGTTTTCAATTATTTTATGTTCTTTTTTTATTTTTTTTGTGTGTTTTGATGTTATTTGATAAGAATCATCATTTGGAAGCAAACAAGATCATTTGGAAGCAAACAAGGTCAATTTGGAGCCTAAAAGTTGGATTTTTGAAGGCTAAGCAACAAAGGGAGCTGAAGGAAAAAAAAGGCCAGCGCTGTTCCAGTGCTATTTCAGCACCCCTGCGCCCACTTACTGCCCATTAAGCGCTGTCCTAGTGCAGCTGCGCTTGTGACGGAAGTTGGACGCGAATTAGGACTTGTTTTGACCCGAAATTGGACTATAATGCCTCATATATGCTAGAGTTTGAGGGGGATATATAAAATGACTTTGGGGGCTGGAAAACATATGAAAAATACCAAAGATTGATAGAAAATTGAAGGCAAGAATCGAAGGAACCGACGCGAAGAAAATCAGACTTGAAGGCTAGAGAAGAGTTGAAGATTGCAACTAAGTTTCCATTGTTTTCTCTTACTTTTACTTATTGATTTTCTGAGATGTTGTTTAATTTGAGAAGGATGTTTTTCAATTACATTATGAACTAAATTCTTATTAAGATTGCAACGGAACCTAATGTCTAGTTAAATTGATCTACTCTCGATTCTAGTTTTATTGATCATATATGAGTTGTTTGTCATATTTTGTACTTAATATATAATTGTGTGGCCAACAATTAATTTGATAACCTAGATTAAATTGGGAGATGAATTCTAGGTTTAGATCTGAATATAATGACATGCGTCTGGTTAATTCTTCTTCGGATTGAATTGTTGGGTTTGTGTATAGGATAGGAATATACCTATATGCCGTGTGTAACTTGTATGAGAGTTTGAACTTAATGAATCTATTCCAACTTATTTTGCATAGGAATATAGCAATTTAATTGGGAAAGATATGCTTATCTTACTATCAGAAGAGGTTTGATAAATACTTTTGAAGTCTCAATTAACAATTCAATTTGATCAATTAACTGGAAAGAGAGTGGAAAGATTTATACGAAGCATTAGGGGAAGTAGTAATCTTAACTTCTTTTATCCGTTAAATTCAATCTTTGATTATTAAATTTAGGTTTAGTCTTAAATTAGTGAATTCATAGTTTAATTTCTATTGTTTAAATAAAATTGAATTGATATAAAGTTAGTACTTGAAAGATGTTACCAATAATTCTCCGTGGGAACAATACTCTACTTAAAACTTTATTACTTGTTGATCGTGTATACTTGCACGTAAATTGTCAATACCAAATTTGGACAACAGTAGGGAGGAGTGAAGAAAGTCTATGGATGTCTCATCGATGACTAGGACTGGGATGTCCCGTAGTTTTGGGATCCCTGCCTCTAGGGACAATCCCGTCTCAAATGGCTCGGCTGGTGGCATATGTAGTAAGTCCTCTAGCCGGCCCGATAGGTGGCCCTGAAATTTCTCCCACATTGGGAGGATTGACCTTAGCCTTGGCCTTGATAGCCTCAACTCTGCCCCTATGGTCCCTATAGGGTATATGTCCATTGCTTCTTCCTCGAACAAGAAGAAGATGATTAACCTTCATTCTTCTTGCCTTTAGCACCTGCCTCTCGGATTCTTTTAACGTCTTCCACCTCTCTCTCAATGGCCATTTCCATCTCAACCATCGAGTTTAAGTCTTGTAGTCAGTGGCCCACGATCTTACCCCATATGTACAACTTCAAGCCATCCTTGAACCTCCTCACTTTGGCCGAGTCTGTGGCCACATAGTCGTCAGTAAAACGGGCTAGTTTGGTGAACTTGGCCACGTACTCCATCACCATCATTGTCCCTTGTTTACGATCCAAGAATTCCTGGGCTTTCACTTGCCAAACAGACGATGAGAAATACATGCCCATGAAGAGCTCTCAGAACTCTTCTCATGTCATAGCCTCGAGGTTGATTCGACTTGTTTTATATCATACACCCAAGTATAAGTAGTCAAATTATAGTTTTCTCGGTTTAAGTCCAAGATCGATTCCACGAAGAGTTTTAATAATTCGATTTTAAAATAAAAACAGTAAAGTTGTTGTTAATGTAGCGGACATAAGATAGCTTGTGGTGTGAGCTTAGATTGATAACTAGTCTAATTAAATAAAGTGCGTAGATAGATTGTTAAAGACAATAATATGAAAGATACCCTTCAGTTTAAGGATCTCATATGCTTTATATTGGTTGAGTACTGGAAATGCCATCTTACAACAATTAACTTCATGTCACTTGGAAAGTCAACCGGTAGGTTTGATGTATATTAAACCATAACACAACAACTTCTTAGGTTAGCTGGTGGTATATGTAACAATTGACTAATTCAAGTAAACAAAAAGGACAAGTCATTCAAGAGGAATACTGGAATTATTCAATTGTTAGGTTTATATTATGTATCAGTTAAACAACCCTAGTGAACCAGATGTCAAACCATTCAGGAGGATCATTTAGGTTATTAATCTGACAGTTCTATATACTAGTTAAACAACCCTAGTGAACCAGAAGGTCAAACCATTCAGGAGGATCACTTAGGTTATTCATCTGACAACTTTATGTACCAATTAAACAACCTTAGTGAACCAGAAGGTCAAGCCATTCAAGTGGATCACTTAGGTTATTCATCTAATAACTTTATGTACCATGCAACAGTAAAACATCCTCAGTGCACTAGAAGGTCTAGCCATTCAAGTGGAGCACCATAGATATTCAACCGGCAGGTTGATGATTCACTAATGACATAATTCCGGGCTACGTAGTAACACCCAATTACGTACATCACTGTATCATGCATGAAGTTCATAATAATATATAGTATATTATAGCTATAACCATCCATCAATTAAGGGAGGTACATATATATATAAGTATAGTATAATTAAACATCGGCATTTCCATAACTTAACCAGTATTACACATATGTTTACCCCTCACTGAAGGGTATAAGTAAACTAATCACACCCAATTGCTATAAACAAGCAAGACGTGCTGGTAATTTTCATTACAAAAGTAAATATAATATAGACCCTGACACTTCTTTCGCAAGGAACAGTTGAAATACAACCACCCTTAATAACGATTAAGACACAAAGGTGACGGCAGTTCAACTCTCCAAGTAGAAAGACATAACAGAAATGTAGAAATAAAGAGTTTTGGTTGGAGAATAGGTCGAACCGGATCTTGAATATTTCTATGACTTTCTCTCTTTTCTTTCTCTTCTTTTTCTCTCATTTTCTATTCTTTCCTGGAGCTACTCTCCCTTTTCCAGCCGGCTGCAATTGAAGATGGCATGCCATATATATAGGCAAAGGAGAAGTATGAGGTGGAGGATCAACACCAACCGCCTAACACCACCGTCCGGACGCCACCACCACCGTCCGAACGGTTTTTGTTTGCTGGTGGACGTTCCATGTTGTTCTTGCATGTGCCTATGTTGGAATTACACTTGCCTTCTTTATTGTTTCAAGCTTTGACAGATTGCTCCTCCTGATTTTCGGCAGTTCCGCACAAAAAACCCTGAAATTTCAAACAGTACACACATAAACTCTAGTTTACGCACAAACCCTAATTTACAGTTTTTAACTGTTTTATCTTACAAAATTAACTTATTTAACTATTTTAATTCACATACTAATTAGGGTTAATCACACTCCCCAACTTAAACTTTACTAGTCCCTAGTAAATAAAAAACTATTAACAAAATGAAAATACAATACAAATAGAGGTAAAATCATTTCCGTAGATTTTTCACGATTGTATTTAGCTTATGCAACAAGCCTTTAAACCCCTAGGTGATCCCTAGTGGACGAGTTTTGTCTCGTGAAGGTTTTTAGTGAAGCGACCTACAAACTTCAGTAGTTAGGAGATCATAATTCATACTTTTCACAAATAAAATTAAATTAATATTCCTGTGCATTGCTAGAATACTTTCTTTTTCTGATCACTATAAGAGTAACACAAGTTAGTTGTAACATTATCCATATATTTTTATAAAAACTTGTGTGTGTGTGTAATGATTTCTTTTATTTCAAAAATCACTCAAGAAATATTACCATCTTTCATGGTAGTCTTGATGTCAATCCTTTCCTGTAATACACTCAGCAAAGAATACACATACGTTATAGTGACTATTCCCTCAATAGTTACATGTTATTGGAATATTGTTGACAAAGCAAATATTATCACATGTAATATATCAGAAGAACGGGTATTCGAGTAAAATTGGAATTTGACATAATCTCATGGAAGGATATTAACACTACATTAGACATATTATCAACAATCTCCCTTTTTAGATTGATAGGATTAATACAGATGTATGATCTTTGGAATCAAAAAGGACTTTCTTTGGGTTGTAACGTGACCATCGGTTTAGGGTTTAAGAAATGACGTCAATGGGATTCAAAAGCTACCCTTTATATTGTGGCACACCTCTTTCTAGCTTTTCAGACTTTGCATGTTCATCCTTTCCATTTTTCACTTTCTTGGCTCTTTTCTTTCTGCTTTTCTCTTTAAATTTCTTTCCACGGGTTTTTCTTTTCTTTGAATAGCAAATACCCTTTTCTTTTCTCTTTTCTACCTTTTCTTCCTCTTTTGCTCTCTGTATCCTTCTGATTTAAAAGAGGGTACAAGAAAATTAGATAGCAAAATGTAGGTTTAATATATTTTCATGTGGCTCGGGTATTTTTCGAGTTTCATGAAAAGAATTTATACACTTTCAGGCTCAATCATGGTTGACTAAGGATATAATTTTGTAAAAGAAATGGTCAAGGCTAAAAATTAATCAAAAATGGCCTAAGATCATTTTCCAGAAATCATACACCTGTATAATTCCTCAGTAAAAGAATTTTAAGGATAATGGTAACAATACAATCTAACAAGTGTTAATCAAAACAAAACTAATGAGATTTTTCAAAAAAAAAATTACCATTGAATCGAAGATTCTTATTTGAGTAGATGTAGAATATCTCTCCAAGAAAGATTGGCTCAAATTCTGCAATTGGTTTTACATCTCCACTATATATGCAAAGAGTGTAATATTTCACAAAGTTTCTAAAATAAAGAAATCTATTTGTGCTCATAAGAGTAAGTTTAAACAAAAATATTAAGATAATACACAACTAAAATATGAAAATTTCACGTGATCAGATTAAGGCTATTTTTGCAAAGCATAGGAATATTAACCTAATTCAACTGTAAATTATATGAAATAATCCTCCTAACTTAAAAACATAGTTCCATATTAACTAACAAAAACAAACTTAAACACAAACAAGTTCAAAACCAAAACAGGTTCAAAACATAAAGTAAATTAAAGTGCATAATTAAAAAGCTGAGTGAAAGATAGCAAAGTTTTTGTAGAATCTCTAGTGTTTCAGATCAAGATGTAGATGGTTCTTCACCGAAACGCTCTCTCAGTAGCCTCAAAATCTCAGCTCGATTTTGCTCATAATCATCCATACGTTGATTAATCTGGGTGATAGTGGTCTCCAACCCTAGCAAGATCTGTCTATCGGTCCTGTCATCCACTGGTACATATGGCTGATCTTCTTATTGTGGAGACTATTCTTGTGGAAAGAATTCTTCGGGTACTTGGAATGGCTCATCTTGTGGTGGAGGTGGTGCTTCAGGTTGTTCCTCAGGTTGTACTCCATGACTTTTCTTTAGAGATGTCTTATCTAATGGTGAAAAATGCTCCACCGTTTTCCATGTGTGATCTACGATCACTCCCTTGTTCCTGCATAATTGAGAAACTAACATAGCAAATGAGAGTGAGGGTTTCTTTCTATCCACTGTAAGCAACATTTGATCCATGATAAGGTTTGGAAGATCAATTGTGTGTCCCATCCCAAATGCATACAAGAAGTAAGCCTGCTCAGTATAAATCTGATTTTTCTGGGCTCGGGGTAACAAACTGTTTACTATAATCAAATTCAGAATTCGGTATTTTTCTGTCAAATCCCCTTGCTTTATGTATTTATTTGGCCTCCCCCAAACAAATTCTGGATTACCCGTCAACTCTATCCCTACGTTGGTTAAATCAGGCAATTGAGTGTAAGGATATTGCGGGTTGACTGGTCTTTGCATGGGCTGAAAAAAATCGGCTATAGTAGCCGGTGTAACTTGAAAAATTCTACCCCGAACAAACACACGCAATTGTCTTTCTCCAGTTATTTATGCATTACTATAGAACTTGATGAGCCCAAATTCTACTGGGCCGAAGTCCAATTCAAGTGAACCAAAGAAGCCCAAAGAAGCTTCCAAGCCGAAGATTGGGCCAACCCACACTGAGTCCAATTCACCAAAACACTAGGAGACAAGGTCCAGGAGACCTAAGGACCCAAGTGAGCGCCGCCCACCTAAGCCCCGAATGGGCGCCGCCCACCTTGCCCCAAGTGGGCGCCGCCAAGTGCAGAGCCCTGGTCCTCTTTCGTCCTCTTTTACTTCAATTCAAGTCCAAGTCACACCAAGCTCAAAACGAGGGATAAGCCCAATCCAGCTGGGAGTCCTCCTCCAAAAGAATAGGGGCACGAGGGAGAAATCATCGGGATGAAGATTGAGAAGATCAAGTCCTACCAGAATAGAACTTACCAAAATGGTAGAGTCCTACCATAACTGTACTTGCTAAATTATAGTGACCGCCTCACCGCCTCTCCCAACCTATATAAATGTAAGTCCTCTCCATATGAAGGGGACATCTAAGAACCTCGGCACGCCTTGAAACCCCTATATTTACCCTCACACACACTGCTCTCTTTCTAGAAGCACTGTAACTCCGATACACACCGTCCGGTGATAATTGTTCATTAATAAAGAACACCGGCCATCGCTGCCATTCAAAAGAGTGGACGTAGGTCATCCGAGACCGAACCACTATAATCTCTTGCGTTGATCTGTTGTTTACTGTCTCAATCCCTTGATTGCTATTGATTGATTGTTTATTATTCATTAATTACCTCATTACTCATACTTGACTGTTGATCTTGCCAAAGACTAATTTGTGCATCATCAGAACTCACGGACCAAGCAGTCATAAGCAGGAGTAATAAATCTAACATAATCTAACCGACCACGTTCAACAAGGATTTGTCTAATTCCTATATTTTCAAAGTCTTCATAAATTACTGGCCTTTCAGGAATGATAGTTTTAGAGATAAAATGAGCATCATACCAGGACTGTTGATTAATATTCTCAAAAATCACCTCATTGTAGACATTTTGTGGATGGGGTTGCTGTGGAGGTGCTTGATGTTGCGGAGGTTGATCTCTTTGAGCACAACTTGAAGATCATCTCGTTCGACGCCTTGAATCCATTTTTTCCTGATTTCTCTTCAAATACTTGGTTTTGATTGATTTCAATAAGTAGAAACCTTAAAAATGTGATGGGTAAGTGAATAATCGAAAAAGATTTGAAGAAAAACGGTCAAGTGTAGCAGATTTGAGAAGATTTCTTTGGAGAAAATCGGATGTTTTTCGAATTTCAGGCTACGAGGGAATGAACTGATCGGTTTCTGCATGTAGGAGGCTTTTATGTATGCACTGTCGTCCGGACGCTAGCTCCACCGTTCGGACGGTGCTAGATGACTAGATTTTGTTTTGCAAGCTGCAGGCTGCTACTTCTGATTTTCTGCAATTCTGCCTTCTTCATTTTATAATCTTGCAGTTACAAAAATTAAATACAATTTTACACATTCTACAAACTTTGCTAACCAATTTTTTTTTTTTTCAAAAAGTTGGCTTTATTAATTATTTATTTGTTATTTATTATTTACTCGTTTCCCTAATTAATCTATAGCTATTTACATTTATGTACTATTCCAAAATTATACATCATTTGATCACACTTTTATTTAGACTCGGAGTCTTCTATATCAACAACACCAGTGACACAGTTAACTTCATTTCTCACGTATCTTGACAACATAGGAGTAGAATAGGATGGCGTCTCAGGATATTCCTTACTCTGTCCATACCTAATCCAGTGGAGACGATCTAACGCTCGACCTGAAATTGGTTCCGCACACTGATTATATTGTCTCAAATGCTCTAAACGACCACACCTTACACAACCACCAAGACGATTTGCTCGTCGGCGTTTAGCAAATGTACTCTTTCCACATAACGGTCTTGCTTGACTTTCAAAAATTTCTAAATTTCTAACTCTTCTAGCTTTTTGCATGATCAATGCATGTATATCTTTTGGAAGATGACGCAGTAAAATTAAACTTAACCAAAATAGTTTCTCATCCATTGTGCACTTATTTTTCGCAAAATTTTAAAAACGACTCAAAAATTATTGAAAATTGACTCACTATCTGGTTCTTTAACGTCTGCCAGTCACAAAAACGAACAATTTATAGAAAAACAAAACACACAAAACATAAAACTAATTTCACAAATTTTGATTTTAAATACATTTCTTTCCTCCCCAACTTAATTTAAACATTGTCTGCAATTAAAACAAAAGAAATATAGAAATGTTAACAAAGTGTGGAAGGTAATATAACTGATAATTTAAAACCTAATATGTGAAACAACAAACTATAAACAACTAAACAAAAATATAAGTTTTTCAGAACACATAGACTGGCTCTAATAGTTGAATAGAAGTTACATCTTGAGTGAATCCATCATAATAGGGTTTAAGTCTTTGACCATTTACTTTGAAAAATATTTCCGGTTAATGGATTCTCAATTTCAATTGCCCCATAATCAAAAACTTGCTTGACAATATAAGGACCTGTCCATCTAGATCTTAATTTTCCAGGAAATAAACGGAGTTTTGCATTATATAACAGAACCTTTTGAGAAGGTTCAAAAGATTTCCGCATGATATTTTTATCATGAAAATTTTTTGTTCTGGATTTAGCAATCTTTGCATTTTCATAAGCTTCGTTTCTTAATTCTTCTAATTCATTAATTTGCCGCTTACGAGCTATTCCAGCTTTATCCATATCAAAATTCATTATGTGACCTAAAACAATACCTTGTGTAACCATGAAATGACATTTTTCCCAATTTAAAACAAGGTTTGTTTCTTCACATCGAATAAGCACTTTTTCAAGATTTTCTAAACACAAATGAAATGAATCACCATATACTGAAAAATCGTCCATAAAAACTTCTAGATATCGTTATATCATATCACTAAGTATACTTAGCATGCAACGCTGGAAAGTAGCTGGGGCATTACATAATCCAAAAGACATCATTTTATAAGCAAAAGTACCGAAATGACATGTAAATGTAGTTTTTTCTTGATCATCTATTGCAATTTCAATTTGATTATGACCAGAATAGCCATCTAAAAAAACAATAATATGCATGACCAGCTATTCTTTCTAAAACTTGATCTAGAAAAGGTAACGAAAATGATCTTTTCTGGTGAGGGAATTTAGTTTTCGATAGTCAATACACACACGCCATCCTGTGACTGTACGCATAGGAACTAATTCATTCTCTTGATTTTTTATTACCGTAACATCAGACTTTTTAGGAACTACCTGTGTAGGACTAACCCATTTACTATCAGATATAGGGTAGATAATATTAGCATCTGATAGTTTAAGTATTTCAGCACGAACTACCTCTTTCAAGTGTGGATTTAATCTTCTTTGCATTTGACGAGATGGTTTAGTATTTTCTTCTAAATAGATACAATGAGTACATAGAAGTGGACTTATACCTTTTATATCTGTTATTGTCCATCTAATAAAACTTTGGTGATCTTTCAAAAAAAATTTCAATTCTTTTTCTTGAATTTTAAAAAATTTAATGTTAGATTCTTCAGATTTAGGTGGATCCCTTGCTGATATATCTTCAGATTCAATATCAGGTATAGATTCTAATGCATATGACTCTTTTTTCATAAAAATATTTTCAAATAAACTCTGAGTTAATAACTCAACACAATTTACTTCATGCACTTCATCTTCTTCTCTGGGTTGTTTTGCAATGTTTAAAACATTTAATTCCAATGTCATGTTTCCAAATGAAAGTTTCATGACTCCATTCCTACAATTAATCAACGCATTTGATGTAGCTAGGAATGGTCGACCTAAAATAACATGTATGTATGCAGATGCATGAAAAATTGGTTGCGTGTCTAAAACGATAAAATCTGCTAGGAAATAGAATTGATCAACTTGGACAATAACATCCTCCACAATTCCTCGTGGGGTTTTTATGGATCGGTCTGCTAATTATAATGTAACATTGATAGGTTTTAACTCACTTAATCCTAATTGTGTATATATTTGTAACACCCCGAATTTTCTGTTATATATTTATAGAGATATATATATATAGTAAATAATATTTGTAAAGATGTAGATATATGTAGTGACATAAGAATAAACCGTAGGAATAAATGCTATGGAGACAATTTGATTGGGAAGTTACGTGTCGAAGATGTTTAAACTTGGAAAAGGTGATTAGACAAGTTTCTAAAAGTTTGTAGGTCAAAATAATGATTCCATTGAATCCGGAAGGTCGAAAAACATTGGGAGTGGTAATATGGATGTATTGGAAGTTAGGAAGTGTCTCGGATTTAAAAATACACTGGAGCGAGAATTTGGGTAAAAATGGGTATTGAACACTACTTAGTGTTTTGGCCATAACTTTTTATCCTTAAGTCCAATTGATCTGAAATGTTTACAGTAGATAGTAGACATCTAGGGCTACAAAAGTATGTCTCATGAAAATTTTCCAATTCGACCTCTAAATGGGTCAAAACTGCATTGGAAGTTGAAACAAAAATCTGGCAGTCAAACCGTACCGGTACGCGTACCGGTACGCCAAACTCCAAAAGCTAAACCGTACCGGTACGCGTACCGGTACGCTGAACTCCAGTAGCTACACCATATCGGTACGTGTACCGGTACGCCCGATAAAGCCAGCCGATCCGACTGCGAGTCTTTCTCCATTTCTTCCACTATAAATACTTAAGGCCGACTATTTAAGCCCCATTTCAGCCTTCTAAACCCTAGGCACCTTTAGAGAGAAAGAGAGGGAGAGAAGAACATCCAAGATAAGGAGAGATACACCATTTTAGAAGATTAAAACCCTAGATTTCTAAGATTTCACTTCTCTACTCATTCTCTTTTCTTCCATTCTTCACCCACTCTCACCCAAATCTTTTGAAAACCCTAGGGAGGGGGAATTAAAAAGGAAAAGAAAGGAAAGTAAGAAGGTCTTGAAGCTTGGGTATTTGGCTAAAACTCAAGAACATTAAGGTAGGGGTTTTCTCCTTTTCTCTTACATTGAGGTTAGGGTTTATATTTATGTATGTTTTGCTTCCAAATCTTATATGTATGTTATGGAATCTCTATTTCTTGTTACTCTTGAAATCCCTTACCATATCATGAACGAAATTAGGGCTTGATAGCCATAAATCCCTTGTATGCCTTTGAAACCCCAAATTTTCAAGGAGATTGTGTTTTCTTTTGATTTCTCCTTTTCTCTTGATTCCTAACCTTAAATATTACATGTTCTAAACTATGTTGTGCTGGGGTAATCGCTAAATCTCTTGGTGTGCCTTCGAAACTCTAATTGCAAGGAAATTGGGTTCCTCTTGATTTCCCCCTTGTTCATGAGGTCTAATCTTAATGTTTGTTGTTATAAATGACAAAACTTGATTGTTCCTTCACTTTTGGATTCCCAAGCTTGATATTTGTTACTATGGATGTCAAGGCTTGATTGTTCTTTGTCATTGATGACCCACCTTGTTATTCCTTTATTCTTAATTTCAAGACCTTGTGTTTAATTGTTCTTGATTTCAAGCTTTATATCCATTGGCCCTTGATATCCTGACCCAACAATCACATGTCCTCACTTCAAAACTCTATTTCTTCATGAAGTGTGGATTCTCCTTGGATATTCTTTTGTCTTGTTTTAAAAAGAAATTTAGTGTTTTGTGTCGAGTAATAAAATGATATTCGATGATCTCACGTGTTTTTCTTAAATTGTTTTATTGAAATGTTACATGTGAAGTGGGATGGAAAAATTGGGGATTTTGGAATTGTTGGTTAATTGTGGAATGAAACCTTGAGGGTGAGAGGTTCCTTGTAAGGATGCTCATTCCGAAAAGGTAAAATTGGAGAAAATGGTGATGAAATGGTTGAATATTTTTGAAAAGCGGGGGTATTTTATTTCTTGCGTGGTTGTACGATACGAACATGGATTACTATTGACCGGGTATCATGTAGTGGGTAGACGTCTTTGTATGCCATACGGGTATGAACTTTTCCTACCACATGGAGTGGGTATACGTCTTTGTACGCCGTGTGGGTACGAACTTTTCCTATCACTAATGATCACGGATTAGTAACGTGGGTTGTGTCGGACATACGGTGTGGGTTATTGTGCATTGTACCAGAAATGGTTTCGACAAGAGTTTCCGGAAGTATGGGATTCTGCGAGAACTTGTTGGAAACGGTTTATGGTAGAATGGATTATCTATTGTATATTGGTTATTGTTCACTTTACCATAGAAGGTTTCTACAAGAGTCTTGGGAAGTATGGGATTCTGCGAGAACTTGTGGAAACAGTGTATGGTGGATTGGATTATATTTGGATATGGTTTGTTAACTGTATATTGGTTTCACTTATTCATTCAATTCATGTTGTTCCCTAAACTTGAGATCTATTAAATGTCCTTGTTTTACTTCAAAAGTTATATATGGTATTTGTGAAATGAGACCGACTTGTTTTACATGTTTTCTAAACCTTGTTTGAGTTTGGGAGGATTTTCCTACAGAGCTTAGTGCTCACCCCCTACAAACCAACACATTTTTCAGGTGATGCTGTAAAAGAGAATTAGTTAGAAGACGAGGAGGGAGATCCGGAGGGGGATATCTCGACGGTCCTTCGTTGTATTGGATTGAAGGGTTATTTTGGTATCATGTAAAATATAATCTTTTGTTATTCCGCTGCTAAGTTATGTTTAATGCTTTTGGGATGTAATTGCCATGAAGTGGCTTATTCTTTTGGGATAAGGTTATGGATATGAAATGTGATGAATGAAATTTCCTTATTGATGGAATTTATTTAGTCGCTCTCATGTTGTGAATGGTCTTAGATAGTAATGTCGTCCAGGGTGTGTTTTGGGGCGTTACAATATCGAATATGACATTAAATTACAACTGGCTCAAAGATCTAGCAGAGCTTGTTCAATTCGGAAATTTCCAATGGTACATGAGACTGTAGGACTACCTGGATCTTTGTACTTAAGTAGAGTGTTTTGTTGTATTATATTACTAACTTGTTCAGTTAGAAATGCCTTCTTTGGTACATTTGTTCTTCTTTTTATTGTGCAAAGATCTTTTAAAAACTTGGCGTAAGCTGGAACTCATTTTATTGCATCCAACAAAGGAATGTTAATCTTTACCTGTTTAAATAACTCAAGAATGTCAGATTGATTTTTTTCAGATGAGGTCTTCTTAACCCTTTAAGGAAAAGGTAAAGGAATAGGACATGGACGATCTTTCTTGTATTTCTGGTTGTTTTTCTGCTGAAGGTTCAGGTTCAAGTGGTTCATTTACAGGAATTGACTTACGTATTTTTTTAGAAATTTTAGGTTTAATGGTCTTATCAATCACCTTAACACTTCTCAGTGTGGTGATTGCTTGTACTTGACTTGGCAAAACTTCAGAGGACACAATATTATCTTGACTCTGTGGGGATTTAGGTTGAGATGGAAACTTTCCCTTCTCTGGCATACTCAAAGATTGAGTCAACATAGCTAGATGACCCTTGATGTCTTCAATACTTTTTGAAGTTTGAGCTTTAAACTCATTAAATACTTGAGTTATTTGAGTATTAAAACTCATTTGACTCTGAATAAATTGATTCATAGTATCTTCCAGAGTCCTTTTCTGAGGAGGTTGATAAGGTTGATATTGTTGTTGATTTTGTGGCTGTAGTGGACCTTGTGTTTGATTTGTAGGTTGTGTATTTTTCCAACTGAAATTTGGATGATTTCTCCATCCTGGATTGTAGGTTTCAGAATATGGATTTGGATAAGGCTTAGTATAAGTTGGAATAGCATTAGATTGTCCAATCAGAACTTCTTTAAATGTGGGTATAGTTGGACATTCTCCAGCAGGATGTCTTGACAACGCACAAATTTCACATATTTGGTCATTAGAAGAAACAACAGACACTTGCTTAATTTTTTTCATCTCTAAGGCTTCTAATTTTCGAGATAGACTATCCATTTTAGCTCTTAAATCATCATCTTATTTTAATACATATTTTCCTCTTTCGGACGTAGACGGCTTACTTTCAACAATATTTGAAGAAGTCGAGTCCCACATCTGGGAACTCTTAGAAATAGTATCAAAAAATTGGAATGCTTCCTCAGGGTTTTTACTCATAAATTCCCCTTGGGCCATCATTTCAACAAATTGTCGCATTGCAGATGGAAGAGCATCATAAAAGAAACCAACTAAAGTCCAGTTTTCAAATGCATGATGTGGACAAGCTTGGAGAAGATCTTTAAATCTTTCCCAACATTGATAAAAAGTTTCCCCTTCTTTTACAGAAAAATTCATTATTTGATGTCTTAATGCATTTGTACGATGCACAGGAAATTTTTTTTTGAAATACTCAGTTTGTAAAGCTTGCCAACTTGTTATAGAATTAGCTCGTAAAGAATTAAGTCATAGTTTAACTTTATCTTTCAAAGAGAAAGGAAAAAGTTTTAATCGAATCATTTCAGAATTATCTTGCAGAGTTTCCCAGACTTCTTCAAACTCTTTCATATGCACATAGGGGTTTTCAGTTTCTAAACCACGGAACTGTGGTAATAACTGTATTGTTCCTGGCTTAATATTAATATTTGGAGCGTCTGTTAAAAAAACAAAACATGACGGGACATTAGTTGGTGTGGGATGTAAATATTCTCTTAATGGTCGGATATTTTAAACTACTTTCTTGCTCTTGTTCTTGCTCCCTAGGAACGTTTTGAGTCATACTTAATTCAAACGATGCTTGTGTAGATGAAGATGAAGGAGATGACTGATTTACAGAACCTACTGATGAATGAACAAACATAAACTATTAAAAGTAAACAAACAACCTATAAACATATAATACAAGTAAACAACTTCCCTATTATATTTAATTTCAAATTACCGTAACTTCCCGGCAACGGCGCCAAAAACTTTATTCGACTTGTTTTATATCATACACCCAAGTATAAGTGGTCAAATTATAGTTTTCTCGATTTAAGTCCAAGATTGATTCAATGAAGAGTTTTAATAATTCAATTTTAAAATAAAAACAGTAAAGTTGTTGTTAATGTAGCGGACATAAGATAGCTTGTGGTGTGAGCTTAGATTGATAACTAGTCTAATTAAATAAAGTGTGTAGATAGATTGTTAAAAACAATAATATGAAAGATACCCTTCAGTTTAAGGATCCCATATGTTTTATATTGGTTTAGTACTGGAAATGACACCTTACAACAATTAACTTCCCTGTCACTTGGAAAGTCAACCGGCAGGTTTGATGTATATTAAACCATAACACAACAACTTCTTAGGTTAGCTGGTGGTATATATGTAACAATTGATTAATTCAAGTAAACCAGAAGAACAAAGCATTCAAGAGGAATACTGGAATTATTCAATTGTTAGGTTTATATTATGTATCAGTTAAACAACCCTAGTGAACCAGAAGGTCAAACCATTCAGGAGGATCATTTAGGTTATTAATCTGACAGTTCTATATACCAGTTAAACAACCCTAGTGAACCAGAAGGTCAAACCATTCAGGAGGATCACTTAGGTTATTCATCTGACAACTTTATGTACCAGTTAAACAACCTTAGTGAACCAGAAGGTCAAGCCATTCAAGTGGATCACTTAGGTTATTCATCTGATAACTTTATGTACCATGCAACAGTAAAACATCCTCAGTGCACTAGAAGGTCGAGCCATTCAAGTGGAGCACCGTAGATATTCAACCGGTAGCTTGATGATTCACTAATGACATAATTCCGGGCTACGTAGTAACACCCAATTACGTACATCACTGTATCATGCATGAAGTTCATAATAATATATAGTATATTATAGCTATAATCATCCATCAATTAAGGGAGGTTCATATATATATAAGTATAATATGATTAAACATCGACATTTCCATAACTTAACCAGTATTATATATATGTTTACCCCTCACTGAAGGGTATAAGTAAACTACTCACACCCTATTGCTATAAACAAGCAAGACGTGCGGGTAATTTCCATTACAGAAGTAAATATAATACAGACTCTAACACTTCTTTCGCAAGGAACAGTTAAAATACAACCACCCTTAATATCGATTAAGACACAAAGGTGACGACAGTTCAACTCTCCAAGTAGAAAGACATAACATAAATGTAGAAATACAGAGTTTTGGCTGGAGAGTAGGTCGAACCGGATCTTGAATATTTCTATGACTTTCTCTCTTTTCTTTCCCTTCTTTTTCTCTCCTTTTCTATTCTTTCCTGGAGCTCCTCTCCCATTTTCAGCCGGCTGCAATTGAAGATGACATGCCATATATATAGGCAAAGGAGAAGCATGAGGTGGAGGATCAACACCAACCGCCTAACACCACCGTCCTGACGGTTCTTGTTTGTTGGTGGATGTTTCATGTTGTTCTTGCATGTTCCTATGTTGGAATTACACTTGCCTCCTTTATTGTTTCAAGCTTTGACAGATTGCTCCTCTTGATTTTCGGCAGTTCCGCCCAAAAAACCCTGAAATTTCAAACAGTACACACATAAACCCAAGTTTGCGCACAAACCCTAATTTACAGTTTTTAACTGTTTTATCTTACAAAATTAACTTATTTAACTATTTTACTTCACATACTAATTAGGGTTAATAAGAGGTTCTTTGAGGCTGTTGCCCAATTCCACCATAAATGGGCCTTTCCCTTAAGCTGAAAGGCCGCTAATTTTATCTTAGTGACTTTGGATGTGATCTCCATAGCCTCCAAGATCTTTTCTATTTATTGGAACCAATGGTCGGCCACCATCGGGTCCGCCAATCCTATATAGGTTGGTGGTTTGTGTGCCTTGAACTTTTGAAGGTTATTCGAGCCTCCTTGGCCTACGTTGGTGCTAACTTGTGCAAAGGTAGTCGCCATTGTGCCTACAACCTCCTTGAAGGCTTGATGGTTGTAAGTCAAAGCTAGGGTACCGAGACTGCAGTGGTCGCTCGATAGTAGTGGTGGCTACTATCGCCATACTACATAGGATGGGCATGGGAAAAAGCAAGTCGGGCGAAGTCCTCTTCCTCAATTTTCCATCTACACACAAGTAAAAAAGAAATAGAGCACTAACTTAGTATCCCAAAGTAGGGATCAAAGTCAAAACACTAGAAATTCTCTTCTTGTCTCACTAGTAGGAGGTGTGCCACCCACTAGTAAACACCCAACCCGTAAATTTGTCTTCCTTTCTTTTCTGACTCCCAAGGTTATGTTTTCTAACCCTAGTGTGTTATTTCCATACACATATGATCATGCATATCATATCATATTACATAGCACGAACATTTAACATATTCCATATGCAATGGCCTAAACCCATGCCCCGCAAGCCCTAGGTAATTGAGAACCTAGGCTCTGATACCAAGCTATGATGCCTCAAAATTCGAGGGTCCTTTCTCAACCCGTTGTTCACCCATTAACTTGCAGAAGTACCCATGTATGCCATATAACTTGACACCACGTCGTTAAATCCCCTTCACCAGGATCGTAACCAACACAGAGTTTGTGCAGAGTCTCCCTTGTACCGGAGCACTACCCAACGCATGACCTATCCACGCATTACTCGTATGACCATGCCAAGGTCCAATCCCATTATAGCACTTGATTTAACCAATTTCATCATTCAAATAAGAGGGCTCAAGATCTGAAGGCTTGACAAAGTTATATTTAAATTTTGAAAATTTTAGATGAGGTACCGATACCTCTTACACGTGGTACTGGTACCTAAGCCTTCAGTTTGTCAGGTTTTGGTATCTAAGCGACGTAGTACTGGTACCTGGACCTTCAATTTTCTAGGTTCCCACTATTTTTCAGGTAACGGTACCAGAAGACTTGATATCGGTACGTGAGCCCACTGTTTGCTAGGTACCGGTACCTATATATCTTGGTACCGGTACCTGAGCCCACAATCCATTGGAGTACCGGTACCTAAAGCTTTGGTACCAGTACCTGAGCTCACTGGAATCCAGGTAAGTCTAGGTACTGGTACATGGGTCATCCGAAAATGGGGTACTAGTACTTAATCACTTAGATACCGGTACCTGAGCCGAGCTTTTCCCAATTCTTTCCATTTTTAACTCTTAAGCATCCAAACCCATACAATATTCATCCATTCATTCATCTACATCAAAATGTTGTCTAAAGATTTCATTACATGTCCCCTTTACACAAATTTACAATTTCAAAACGAATTACGTAACCTATTACAAAATGCAATTCGAGAGCCACAATCCGGCTCCACCGTTAACCCGGACCCAAGTGAGTGTTGTCCACCGGTGCTTAACTAACTCCTGAAAAAATATTTCCATCAATGGTGAGCTATGCTCAATAGGGTATCTTATAAGGAGGCTACTCCCCAACCCAGATGCATATAAAATGATAAATGAATACCACAATGTTATGTCATGTCATGAGATCAAAAATATGCACACACACCCACACTCATGTCTAATGCCTATGAATGCGATGCTACCCGTGCATATACAAATGTCATGTACAATTACAATTTCAATATCATGTTCATTATTTTATGAGCATATTATGAACATATTCCATCTCCACAACAATTCCAAATTTCTCTCAAATGTCAATTATATCACAAAACATATAATTATATTCCACAATCTCCACTAAGCATGTTATATCATTTTTATTTCAAATAACACACTCAATCAATCATAGGAATTTTATCAAACACCTAAAAGGCACAAAGATTATGTAAACACATTGCATGCCCAAAACATCACATTATCCACGAAATTCACAACCAAACAATTTCATCAAAACTCATTCATGCAAAATTTGGTTTAAATCATGGTCCATGTAATCATTTCATATTCTAGCAATCCTAGGTATGTGTTATACATGATATTTCATCTCTAATACCTTAACCATTTCATATTTCAACCCTAGGTTAGAAATAAACCTAGTTAGGAAAGGAACCCTACCTCTTGTAGCGTAATACCGCGTATAAGAAGTCCCGAAGATCCCAAATCAAACTTCAGAGCTTTGATCCCAACAATCCCGTCTTTGAGATTTTGGTGAAACTTGCGATCTTTTGTATATACGCGTTGCTCTCATTGAGTAGAACAACTTTGTCTCTTGGCCTGAAGAGATCCAACGGTCGAATCGCCGTAAATCGGAGAAGAATTGAAGAAGGGCTTGAGTTTTCTATCTCTTGTTTCTCTCTCTCTCTCTATCCAAAATTTTCAGGTGTAAGTGGGGAGAAAATCTGATTTTCTCCCTTATTTATACCCCCTAATACTTGGTTCTCATTAATCCACATGTCCCACCTTTTTCTGTTCCGGTTTTATCTATAATCAATTAAATCTTATCTCGTTTTAAGTTCAAGATATTTTATTTGAACTAATTTTAAATTATTTCTCATGTTTCGTGAATAAAATTTAATCGCGTTCATTTTATTCGCGCGACTCCCGATCGTATTGTAAAAAGCAAAAAATTCAACTATCTCAAAATTCGACAAAAATTAACTGGGCAATTAGATTTCGTGAGACAAATCCAACGGTGAGGTCCATTTCATTATCCAAGATCTAGAAAAATTTGGGTTTTTCAACCCGTACCGTAAAGGCTAATTATCGTTTTACCCTTTTTAATAAAATTTTCTTGTTTTACACATTTACTCAAAGGAACATTGTTCAAATTCAAAATCCGTTCAATAATCTCATTATGCTTGCTTTGGTTAGAGTGCATACAGATGGTTGATTGACTTTGTCTAAAAATGCCAATATGCCTTTCCATGCTTATCTAGAGATGATCTTAGGCCATATTTGACTTCTGTTGAGCCTTTGCCTTTTCTTGTGAAAAAAATTGTCCCTAATTCTGTGATTGAGTTTTAATTGAAAATTCATTTCCACGCCACGTGTTTTACCGAGCCAATGTAAAATGATTATCATACTTTGTTTTTTTCCAAGACTGATAGTGACTAAACATGAAGAAAGGGAAATGTGCCGAGGAAACAAAAAAAAAAGGGATGAATGGCGCTAAATTCAAATTTTGAAAGAAAAAAAAAAAGAGAAAAGCCAATAGAAAGAGAAAAAAAGGGTTGAAAAGAAAAAAAAATGAAAGAGGATGAAAAAGAAAGTTGAAATGAAGGTGGAAAGCTGAAAATTCCATAAAAAGGAGATTTTTTATAATAAAGGTCATGTCCTCAGGATAACCCTTTTTGTCTCCCTCTACCATTCGTTTCACTTAACTCAAATATCACCCCAATGCCTCATTACAACCCATGAAAGCCCTAATTGATCTGGAGAAAGCATGGTGAGAGCACATTTTTAATGAAAAGAAAAGTTGGTTTTGCTCTCTATTGCCCTAACATTCCATTCACGAGATTATGCCAAGGTCATTTCAATTGTTAAGCATGCACGTCATTTCTAGATTATATGTGAGTGTTATCTTGGTTTGTGCACAAGATTCTATCTCACATATACATAGAGAGCATGCCAGGACAATCATAAATTTATTCATTTTTTAGAGAAACCCTTGGTGAGAATTGCATCAAAGCTGAATTTGGATAGCTAAATGAATGTGGATTATGTTGGGTAAAGGCTCAAAATTGCATATTCATTTCACACACACACGATTTTTGAAAGGAAATGTGTATGCGGATACTCTAGAATAGCAATTAAGGCTATGATGTGATTCATGTACGATTAGTTCCGGTGCATTGGAGAAAAAACTATTTTTGACACCCTAGGGCTAATTAGGATAAAGGAATATGTTTCAAATGTTGGATATGAGGAAAAGAAGTTTTTAGGTACCTTCACTAGAAACCTTCATGAGACAAAACTCGTCCACTAGGGATTATCTAGGGGTTTAAAGGCTTGTTGCATGTGCTAAATGCAATAGCAGAATTAATATAGGTTTATTTTTTGTTTGCCTAAGTTTTATGTTTAGTTTGCTAGGGACTAGCAAAGCTTAAGTAGGGGGTGTGATGATGACATAATATTGCATATTAATGGCCTCATTACATGCATTTTGACTCAACTTTGCATTTAATTACTCAGAGTTAGTCGAATTTGTGAATAATGTGGAAATTTTGATGTTGCAGGTAATGATAGGGTAAATGATGCTTTTCAGAACCCTGCAACTAAGTGTGGATGAGTGGTGAAGAGATGGACACATTAGATGAGGATTTGGAGGCTTCAAAAGTGAAAGAAATGAAGAAAACATAGTGGTACCTGTACCAAAACATTTGGTCCCAAGTGGTTTGAAGCTACTGGAATATTGGTACCAGTACCCATGCCATTTGGCACCGGTACCCCAGTATTTCCAATTTTTTACCATGATCCACTTAGAATCTAAAAAGGTACAAGACATGAAAGTTGTATATCTGGATGTCCTCTATATTGTATCACAATTTCAACACAATTGGATGGTGGGATCAAACGTTATGACAAATCTACGAAAATTGGTCTAAGCTATCATTAAAAATGCAAAACACTTGGGTACCGGTACTCCAGTTAAAAAAATCAGAAAAACTAGGGTTAAAATCGGGATTTCACCAAGAATAACCCATACTTTCCACTAGATCTATATATATCTCTCTTTCAGAAGTTTTAAGGGAGAAGAGGGTTAGATAGGGAGGCTGCCTAAGCTTATGAGTAGTGTAGAGAGAGAAAGCTAGGGTTTTTGGTTTTCCTTCACCATTTTCACTCTTGTAAGCTTCAATCTGCATGTAATCTTTCTTTCTAGCACATTAATCTCATTTATTTCAAGTTGTATTGAGTATTAGCTAGGGCTTACTATTTCTATTGCTTGTATTTGGGTATTTCTCTTTAAGCTGTACATTTTGGTGTATGAATGCTATTTCCTTTGTAGTTTAAGCTTTTTCTTACATTAATACAAGTTCATGTTTGATTTCATTACCATGTTTTTCTCTTTTATGTTTGTTCCTAAGAGAGGAAATTGGCTGCACTAGACAAGCACTGTAGTGGCTCGTTGACAGTTTGAATCGCTCGAGGGGCGTGAGATAGCTATTGTTTCCCCCTGTGCAGGTGGTCCTAGTGGAAGCACCATAGCCAGTGTTTCCCCCATATGTGCCACCTCAAAGGGCACAATAGACCAGGAATGGCCATAGGCAAAACAACAATCCTTTTTTTCCGGAGGAAGTGGTCCTCAATCCTGAGTTTGGGGGATGAAGGAGGCAGCCACTGATCGTTCTTCCAGCGGCAGCCCAGGTGGTCATGAACAGAGACCAACTGGAAGAGATCATCCAAGAACATGTTGGCCCTATTATGAAGAGGGTGGTTAGGCTGACAGACCAAAAACGCTATCCTAACTGGGTGGACAGAGAATATGAGTATCCTCGAGGGTACAAGGTTCTAGTGTTTTCCACATTTTTGGGTGAAGACGGTCAGTCGATTGTGGAATATATTGGTTGCTTTACTGTTCAATGTGGTGAGGCCGGGGCTAACGAATTCCTAAAGCTGAAGCTATTTGTCAATTCCTTTATAGGAGTGGCTTTCAGGTCGTACATTGACTTGCCACCCAATTCTATGATGGGTTGGCAATAACTTGAAGATAAGTTTCAGGCTTAGTTCTATCGCATTGAGCCGGAAGTAGCCATGGCTGATTTGGCCAAGTTGTACTAGATGGTCGGGGAATCGGGAAAACTATATATTACACAGTTTAAGAATATGTGCGGATTGCACAGAATGGCCTGGGGTTCGAGTTTTAGAAGAAATTTGAAGGGATTGAGTTCAATGACTTGTTTAAGCTAGTCATACGGGCTACGCGATATGAGCATATCCTTTGTGAAGAGTTGGACCAAAGAAATACGTCTAAGGGAATGTACTATAGAGACCCCAACATGGAGGTCTTCATGGTCAAGCCAGACCAGGAGCTAGAGGTGAATGTGGCTAAGATCGTGGCAAGATGGCCACACCTATGCAAAGCTTTAACCAAACCTCCAGAGAATCAAGCATAGGCTGCGCCAAGTGTCGAGAAAGGAACCGGTGATAGGAATGGTCGGAAGTATGACTTTGACATTACAAAGGCCGTTTAAATTTTTGACCATCTGCTAGCTAACAACATTATCAAGTTGTGGTTTGTTCATAAGATCCCATCGGCCACAGAGTTGAAAAACAAGATATACTACAAATAACACCATTTATGGAGCCATTCCATTGTGAACTGCGTGGAGGTTCTGGAATGCCACTCAGCAAAGCTTGACTAAAGGCTAATTGATCTTCGAAGACAAGGGAAAGCTAGAGATAGGGGTCAATAAGGACCCTTTCCAGAAGAAAACCACCATCAACATGGTGGAAATGGGGTAGTCGAAGACCTTGAGGAAAAAGGTTGACTTGGACGAGGATGAGTCAACGGATGACGAAAAGCCGAGGGTGAAAAAAGATGACACACCCCAGGACGAATCATCAAAGGAGGACTTTGGGGGTAAGCAGTATATATCATCGGGTCTCCAAGAAGAGCTCAACATGGTCAAGAACGGTCTATGTCCCAAATGCAAAGCTTTTAATGGGATCATTCCAGAACATGAAGTTGTCAAAGAGGAGTGGGGAGAATCATCCAAAAGGCCATGGAAGAAATGGCATTACAAGGGAACCCACTGGGAGCAGGGAGGGGGGTTGTGAGTGGCCGCTGCCTAAGCAGGACAAGGAAGATCAACAGAGTAAGTTTATGAGTCCGAGCTACAGAGGGCTCAGTAGAAACATACCAAAACCTCTGAAAGGTCGATGAGGGTTGAAATATAAGGAATTCACCACAAGGCTGGTGCTTGATCAACCGATCAAAGCGTAGGGATATTGGTGTAAAACCCAGGAAAATTTAAAATTTTATTATGAAGGGTAAAATGGTAATTAGCTATTATAGTATGGGTTGAAAACCCAAATTTTTCTAGAACTTAGATGAAGAAACAGATCTCACTGTCGGATTCGTCTCGCAAAATCTAGTTATCTAGTTAATTTTCGTTAAATTCTGAGATAGTCAGATTTTTTAAGTTTTACAATGCGATCAGGCATCGCGTGACTAAAGTAAACGCGATTGGGTTTTAATTGCAAAACATGAAAAATAATGTAAATTTAGTCCAAATAAAATATGTTGAACTTAACACAGAACGAGATTTAATTGATTCAGGATAAAATCAGATTAGAAAAAGAAGGGACGTGTGGCTTAATGTAGACCAAGTATTAGAGGGTATAAATAGGGGAGAAAAATAAGATTTTCTCCCCATTTTACACCAGATTTTTTTTTTTTGAGAGAGAGAGAAAGAAGAGAGAGAAAATCAAGTTCTCCTTCACTTCTCCTTGTGATCTAGGGAAATCCATTCATTGGATTGCTTCGGGCCAAGAACAAAAGTTGTTCTACGCGACGAGAGGTACGAGCACGTACCAAAGATCGCGGGTTTCGCCAATGTCTCATGAACGGGATTGTTGGGAACAAAGCTTTGAAGCTTGAGTTGGGTTTTCTTGGAGTTTCTACTACGTGTATTACGCTTCGAGAGGTAGGGTTCCTTTCCTAATTAGGTTTATTTTCAACCTAGGGTTGTATATGAAATGAATAGCATGGTTAGAGATGAAATCTATTGTTTAAATATACTCCTAGTGTAACCAGAGTATAGGAAATGGTATAAGAATCAATAAAATTAATTCTAGCATGAATTGAGTTTGTTGAAATTGATTGTTTGTAATTTCATGAAGGAATGTGTTAAATTGGGCATGCTACGTGTTTACATAATTTTGTGCCTTTTAGGTGTTTGATAAAATGTCTAGAATGATTTAAGTATGTTATTTGAATGAGAATGAGATAACATGATTGGTGATATTCTGAATTGTGATAATATGCTTATGAAATAATTGAAAATTGGGAAATGTTGATAGACATTGAAGTTTTCATAATGTGCTCATGATATACTGAACATGCTATGGAAATTACAATTATACATTACATTTGCATATGCACGGGAAGCATCACATTTGTCGGCATGTGACATGAGTGTGGGTGTGTGTACATGATTTGATCAAACACCATCCTTGGTGGGTTGATATGTGGGCTCAGGAAAGTTGAACCTCGGTTCGACTAAGTTGCACGGGTTGCATTGAAAACAAGGGTCGGGGTTAGCAAGAAGGGCTAGATTCTCCCTCGGGTGCAAGACCCGGTAATTTTGGATATGCACTCCGTTAGTATTGAGTACATAAAGTGTGTCAGCGTACGCGGAGCCATTGTTGGAAGTCCATAGATGCCGTGTCAGTTGGGTACCCATTGGTGGAAGTCCATAAATACCCACCCCAAGAAAGACCCGGGATTTTGTAAAATGGTCATTGGATGTTCAACATCATTGGTGGGGGCTTGGAATGCCTGGATACATACGCATGACATTGCATGTGTTTGGGGGCCGGTGGAGGGCTCAGGTTGTATTGCATGTGTGAGTTTGACCTCATAACATGGCATGACATTGTGGTATTCATTATTGAATCGTATATTCTTGAATGAATGTTTGATTGTTGTATTGCATGTGAACATTCCATATGCATATGGGTTGGGGAGTAGCCTCTTTAGAAGATACCCTATTGAGTGTGGCTCACCCTTTTATGAGAACAACATTTCAGGTGTGGGACAAGCGCCGGTGGACGGCCCTCACTTGGGCCCTTGTTGACGAAGAAGCCGAGATGTGGCTTTGAATTACATTTTATAAATAAATTGTGTAATTCATTTTGAACTTGTAAATTTGTGTAAAGAGTTTTGAAATGGACTATTATGGACTATAATTTGTGTTAATGATTGTATGGACGTGTTTGAAAAGAGATTGGATGGTTAAAGGTTGAAGATTGGAAAGAATTGGGGAAAATCTGGGCGTAGGTATCGGTACCTAAGTGATTAAGTACCGGTACCACGTTGTTGGATGGGCTAGGTACCGGTACCTCGACATACGGGTACCAGTACCTAGATTCCAGTGGGC
Organism: Ilex aquifolium; assembly: GCA_951799425.1. Lineage (NCBI taxonomy): Eukaryota > Viridiplantae > Streptophyta > Magnoliopsida > Aquifoliales > Aquifoliaceae > Ilex > Ilex aquifolium. The sequence goes on along the minus strand of OX637406.1, from coordinate 22,400,043 downwards.
TTAGGTACCGGTACCTCTATGGACAGTGGACTCAGGTACTAGTACTACGACATGTAGGTACCGGTACCTAGCAAATAGTGGGCTCAGGTACTGGTACCCCATCACCCAGGTACTGGTACCTGGCAACTGGAAGGAACCTGGGAGATAAGGGTCTAGGTACCGGTACCCCGTTACTTAGGTACTGGTACCTGGCAGGCAGAAGGCTTAGGTATCAGTACCATGTGTAAGAGGTACTAGTACCTTTTTAAAAAATTTAAATATAACTTGCCAAGCCTTCGGACCTTGAGCCTTCTTTCTTAAAGGATGTAATTGGTTCAATATTAAGTGTAAATTGATAGGGATTAGACCTTGGAATGTTCAAGTGATTGATATGTGCACAGGTTATGCGTTTGGGAGTGTTTCGGTACAAGGGAGACCCTGCCCAAACTCTGTGTTGGTAACAACCCCGGTGAAGGGGATGTAATGACGTGGTTTCGGGTTATACGACATACACGGGTACTTTTGTGGGTTGATGGGTGATCAACGAGTGAGAAAGGACCTCTGAATTTTGGGGCATCACAATCGGGATCGCCCTAGGATGGTGAAACCAATAGAGTAGCTGGAGGGCCATTGGTATGTAGCCCAACACCCAAATTTCCACAGTACCATCAACCTAGTCCACTATCGAGAACATAGAAACATAGGAAGTAGCACATCCAAGCTGACCTACATAGGTGTGAAGAGGAAGAAAAATTTCAGGTCCGTATGTAGTAGGAATAATCATTCTAGCGATATGAATTGTTATATAATAAACACTCCTCTTTACAACCTTCAATGGATAGCTTTGATTTCACAAACCTCTCTTAGAATGCTCTCAGCAAAAATTTCCTCCGATTATAGTGACTTTTGTCTCAAAGGGCATGTGATCAGAAGAAGGTTAATTGTAAATTCACATGCACAATTAGTACGGGAGTGAAATCTAAGGAAACAGACTAATCACGTTTGGCATAATCTCATGGAAGAATATTGATACAAATAAAGTAATACTATTATCATACCCCAGACTTTTGATTGACAACCTACATATGTATCAGACTTGAGATCAATTAGGGTTTTTTATAGGTTGTAATGTGGCTAGGGGTCAGTGGTTTAAGAAACGACGTCAATGGTATTCAAAAGCTATCATTTCTTTATGTAATGTAGCACACCTCTTTCTAGCTTTTCGAAACTTCACCTACATGGTATTTCTTTCATTCGTTTTTTTTCTCATTTTTCACTTTCTTGGCCATTTTTTGTCTTTCTTTTTCAATTGTTTCCACAGACTTTTCTTTCTTTGAACAGTAGCCACCATCTTCTTTTCTTTTTCTCTTGCTTTTCTTTATCATACTGATTTATAAGAGGGTGCAAGAAAATTAGATAGCAAAGGTATGTCAAATATATTTTCTTGTGGCTCGGTTATCATATGGGTTACATGAAAAAGAAATCACACTTTAAAGACTCGATCACGGCTAAGTAGGGATATAATTTTGTAAAAGAAATGGCTAAGGCTCAAAATTAAATCAAAGATGGCCTAAGATCCTTTCTCAAGCATATGCACATGTATGTGTCGTATGAACATATTCTTTGTGGGATACGTCAATATACTACTCTATTTGCGTCAATCAATAACAATTTTAATGAAACTATTGAAGGATAGAAAGTGAAAAACCTTACTTGAGTAAATGCTGATTTTCTCTCAAAAACATCTCAAGGCTCGAAAACTTATCATGGTATTCTTTGTTATCTCCACTGGTTATGTCAAGTTTTCAAAGAATGTCGGTTATATATCAATTCGATTTTCGAGTCTGGTCATTCTGTACCTTAAGAATAACAAATACCAATGTACATTTGACATTTAAGCATAGAGAAAATACCATTTTTCAGAGACATGTGGTTTTAAGTCTGGATTGTTAGGTGAGGTGTCAAACCAATCATGTGCTTAGTCACTTTAACAAACAGTCTCAATATTAACAAATGTTCCATCAATCATTAACAATTAACAATGTAATGCTAAATCTAACACATGCATTTAAAAAGATAAATATAACAAAACTAAATCATTCATTTCACAAAATATCATCGTTTAGCACAAGAAAGATTCAAATCATCCAAAAACAACATACAATCATCAATTTTAAGTACATAAATCTCTCTCACTCTCTCGTCTCTCCCGGGCCTGAAGGTCCTCCAGCTCTACCCCTCAAAAGTCTGAGAATCTCCTCCTGCTGTCGGAGAATCTCATCTTGCTTGGCCTCGATGCCAAGCATGATGTCCCGTAATTTTCGTTGGGTGCTGGTGCTGGTCCCTGCCTCAGCCTGTGCCTCCTCGGCCTCTCTCTCCTCCTCAGCATCCAAGGTATTCTGCACTTCATCGGTGCCTTGGGCTGGTGGCACATCATGTCTCGATGTTGGGCCTCCGCTATGACCTTGGATCCTTCGGAAGGACGCCTTGTTCAAAGGTCCCAGTGGCTTGAGTTCTCCCATATGTGGCCTGAATTGCACTCCCCAGTCCAAGGACATCTCCGTCACAAGTGTACCGAAGGGGAGTGAATTCATCTTCACATCACACCCCTTCATCATCTCCGTCAAGATCAAGGACAGGAGGTCTAGGCTTTGGCCCCTACCTATTGCGTATAGCAATCGGGCCATCTCCAGGAGGATATCATTCTTGTGTCCGATGGGGGGAAGGTTTGAGACGGCAATCAAGTTGAGCATTTTTTACTTATCCGTCAATTCACCTTGCCTAAAAAATCTTCTTCCTCCCCAAGCAAATGTTGACAAGCCCGTCAACTCAACACCGACCTCATCCATCCCCACATTCTTTCTCAGGGGTAGCTCAGCCTTGGTACCCGTGGTACGGCCCTTATCTCCACAATGTAGTCTTCATTGACATTGATGTGAGCCCCCCTCACATATGTCTTAATCGCCCCATTCACAATTTCAGCGTTGGAGTAAAACTCCCTCACCAAATCCTTTACCGCCTCTCCTCCATTCCTCAAATACATCGTCCATCCCCTCGCCTCCATATTTGCATAAAGCCCAACTCCACAAAATCCAATAACTCAATGGTACGTTCACAAACAATTGGATGATTTTGAAAAAAATTATCATATCTATCCTCTTTAAGAGCATTAGGGAAGCGAGTTCTATCGTACCTTCAGACTACGGGTGGACTTCCCTCTCGTTCCTCGATCACTTCTTCTATAAATTTGGGCTCTTGGTTGGCCGCCTTGCGCCAGTGGGCATCTTCATTCTTGAATTTTTTGGATTTTTGGGGGTTTAGGGAAAGAAAAGTTTGGATTTCTTGGTGAAAATGTGAGAAATGAGGGAATGTATTTGGGATGGTGGATTTTAGGTAGAAATTGAGAATGAATGAGGATTTGAGGCATGGGAAGTGAAGATTCGCCCTTGGTTTTGAAGTTTTGCAAGGGTTCTGGGTGGTTTTGAAATGAAGAAGATGACCCAGGTATTTATACCCAAGCAGCCAACGTTCGAACGTGAATGACGTTCGAACGTGTATAGAAGGAATTTAAAAAGATGGTTCAAACGTTAAACTGTCGTTCGAACGTTTGGTGCTCCTAGTACTTTTGATGTCCTGCAGAGGCCAAAGTACTGTGAGCAGCCAACGTTCGAACGTGAACTGGCGTTCGAACGCCAAATTAAAAAATCACAATTTTATGCACATTTATATACACACATTAAAAGAAGGCTATATACACAAATTGAACTTGCAAAAAAAAAATCATGGCGTCTCAAGATAAGTCTCTACCCACGCTTCAGGTTGGTATTCTAGGACATTCCTTACTCGGCCCACATTTTTATTTCAATAAAGAGTTTGTACATTTAACAAAAATATATTTACACTTTTTACAAAAAGTTCGGACATTTGGCTTTCATCCCGAAAACACAGTTTTCCACATTTTTGTAAAAAGACATTCTAATCTGATTCTTGCTCTGTCTCCACGCCATTTGAACAATCAGTGACTCTTCTAATTTCATGTCGCACAAAACGTGTAAGTACAGTACCGGAATAGCATGGCGTCTCAGGATAATCCTTACTCTGCCCATTCACTATCCAGTCTAATCGATCGAGTGCGCGATCGACTATCGTACCTTCGGACTACGGGTGGACTTCCCTCTCGTTCCTCGATCACTTCTTCTATAAAATTTGGGCTCTTGGTTGGCCGCCTTGCGCCAGTGGGCATTTTCATTCTTGAATTTTTTGGATTTTTGGGGGTTTAGGGAAAGAAAAGTTTGGATTTCTTGGTGAAAATGTGAAAAATGAGGTGGGAATGTATTTGGGATGGTGGATTTTAGGTAGAAATTGAGAATGAATGAGGATTTGAGGCATGGGAACTGAAGATTTGCCCTCGGTTTTGAAGGTTTCAATGGTTTTGGGTGGTTTTGAAATGAAGAAGACGACCCAGGTATTTATACCCAAGCAGCCAACGTTCGAACGTGTATAGAAGGAATTTAAAAAGATGGTTCGAACGTTAAACTTTCGTTCGAACGTTTGGTGCTCCTAGTACTTTTGATGTCCTGCAGAGGCCAAAGTACTGTGAGCAGCCAACGTTCGAACGTGAAATGGCGTTCAAACGCCAAATTAAAAAATCACAATTTTATGCACATTTATATGCACACATTAAAAGAAGGCTCTATACACAAATTGAACTTGCAAAAAAAAAAATCATGGCGTCTCAGGATAAGTCCCTACCCACGCTTCAGGTTGGTATTCTAGGACATTCCTTACTCGGCCCACATTTTTATTTCAATAAAGAGTTTGTACATTTAACAAAAAGATATTTACACTTTTTACAAAAAGTTCGGACATTTGGCTTTCATCCCGAAAACACAGTTTTCCACATTTTTGTAAAAAGACATTCTAATCCGAGTCTTGCCCTGTCTCCATGCCATTTGAACAATCAGTGACTCTTCTAATTTCTTGTCACACAAAACGTGTAAGTATAGTACCGGAATAGCATGGCGTCTCAGGATAATCCTTACTCTACCCATTCACTATCCAGTCTAATCGATCGAGTGCGTGACCGAAAATTGGTTCAAAACACTGATTATATTCCTTCATGTAAAAGATCCTGCCACATTGTTTACAGGCACCAAGTCTTTTGGCACGCCGACGTTTAGCAAAAGTGTTTCTGCCACAAAGTGGTTTCGATTACTCTTCTCGGATTTCAATTTTTCTCACCAATCTTGTTTTTCTCATTATCACAGAATGCACATCAGATGGAAAAGTGCGTAAAATGCCTAAACTGAACCAGAAAATCTTACTATCCATGTTTGCTAAGCTTAAGACACTCTATCTGGTTCTTTAACGTCTATCAGTCACAAAGACGATTGAAGCTGTTTTAAAGACATGATCGTCAATTTTTTTTTTTGTTTTTATATATACTATAAAGACTGTATAAATACGAATATAAGACAAAATAAGCAATATGGTCAAGAAATTTTTTTTTTATAAGCACAAAATATGAACTATACTTCTCACCCCCCAACCTAAACTCAACATTGTCCCCAATGTTTCAAATTTATCAGTATACGCAAAGTGGAGTTAGGATTGAAAGTGGAGATCTGTTCATCTGTCGATGTCTGTCTTCTCTCATGATTGGGGATGCAACGCCTTATGATTTGTCCTTACATTACTTAAATACATATGGATCCTCCCAAAAGAAATTACGAACCTCCCTCAGAAATTCTTCTTATCCATCATTGTAAAGGAAGGAGAAAACGTACCAGTAGCAAAGAAGTTAGCAATATCAGCGTACCATGGTGTTTCCACGACTGTGAACAGTTGTTCATCAAGGAAATTTTCATTGATTGGTAGCCCATCCTCATGAAATTCATATGTTAACCTGGATAGATGATCTGTCACCACATTCTCAACACCTTTCTTGTCCTTAATGATCAGATCAAACTCTTGTAATAAGAGTATCCAGCTTAAGAGCCTTGGCTTGGCATCTTTCTTTGTGAGAAAGAATTTTAATGCTGCATGGTCAGTGAACACAATAACAGATGAACCAACAAGGTAAGAACGAAATTTCTCCAGAGCAAAAACTACAGCAAGAAATTCTTTTTCAGTTGTGGAATAATTCATTTGAGCATCATTCAAAGTTTTGCTTGCATAGTAAATTACATAGGGTTTCTTATCTTTTCTTTGTCCCAACACAACTCCCACAGCATAATCACTTGCATCACATATCAATTCAAACGGTAGAGTCCAGTCAGGAGGTTGCATTATTGGGGCTGAGATTAACATACCTTTAAGCTTATTGAAAGCTTTCTGGCACGCTTCACTCCATACAAAATTTACATCCTGACTTAGGAGATGACACATGGGTTTAGATATGGTACTAAAGTCTTTTATGAATCTCCTATAGAATCCTGCATGTCCTAGAAATGATCGTACATCTTTAACAGTCCTGGGTGCAGGCAAGTTTTCAATCAGATCTATCTTTGTCTTGTCAACTTTTATGCCTTCAGACGACACAATGTAACCTAAGACAATGCCCTGTGTTACCATGAAATGACATTTCTCCCAGTTGAGCACTGGATTGGCTTTCGTACATCTTATCAACACCTTCTCCAGATTTGTCAGACACAAATCAAATCACCATATACAGAAAAATCATCCATGAACACTTTCAAAACTCTCTCAACCATGTCACTAAACAAACTCAGCATGCACCTTTGGAATGTTGTAGGAGCGTTACAAAGTCCAAACGACATCCTTTTGAATGCAAAGGTGCCAAAGGAGCACGTGAATGTTGTTTTCTCCTGGTCATCTAATGTTATCTCAATTTGATTATACCCATAATATCCATCTAAGAAACAATAGAATGCATGACCTGTAATTCTTTCTAAGACTTGATCAAGAAAGGGAAGAGGAAAATGGTCTTTCCTAGTTACCAAATTGAGTTTTCGATAATCTATGCACATTCGCCATCCTGTGACAACTCAAGTTGGTACCAGTTCATTGGCATCATTTTTTACCATAATAACCCCAGACTTCTTGGGCACAACTTGGGTTGGGCTAACCCATTTACTATCAGAGATGGAAAAGATTATTCCTGCATCCAATAGTTTGAGCACCTCAGTCCTTACAACCTCCTTCATGTGAGGGTTCAGTCGTCGCTGCATTTAACGAGAGTGTTTTGAATCCTCCTCAAGGTATATAGCATGATTGCAGATTAATGGGCTTATATCTTTCAAATCAGTAATGATCCACCCAATGGTGCTTTTATGGCGTCTAAGGAATTCAATCAGCATAAACTCCTGCAAAGCTGCAAGCTTAGATGAAATTACCACTGGGTATGACTCGTCCTCACCTAAGAATGCATATTTTAGGTCAGATGAGAGCGGTTTCAATTCAAGCTTTGGTGTCTTGACACTTGATGAGATTGACTTTGTACCACTTGATGAGAGTTCTTCAAATTTGGGTGCCCATGTCCCAACAAAATGGGCAAGGCAACTCTTTGGATTTTAATCATCATCTGTTAACTCAGATGTGATAGGTTCCAACAGACAGGATTCAGCAGATTTTTCACAAAATGTATCATTCAAATGTTCGTGGACCAAATACTCAATGGAATTTACTTCTCTAGCTTCCTTTTCCTCTCCTAAACTCAAGAGTCATATTCTCAAAAGTTAATTTTATGACTCCATTCCTGCAATTGATTAATTGGAGGTTGCTAGGAAGGGTCGAACAAGAATGATAGGAATTTGGTTCTCTAAATGCATTATTGGTTGAGTATCCAAAACAATGAAGTCAACAGGAAAGACGAAATTTTCCACTTGAACAAGGACATCCTCAACATTGCCCCTTGGAACTTTGACATACCTATCTGCCAACTAGAGTGTGATACAAGTGAGTTTGAGTTCACCCAGACCCAATTTTTGGTAGACAGAGAAAGGGAGCAAATTGACACTGGCTCCAAGATCCAGCAGTTCTTGTTCTATTCTAAAATTTCTAATGACACATGACACAGTTGGACACCCTGAATCCTTGTATTTTGGAGGGGTTTTGTGTTGAAGTAGGGAACTGACTTGTTATGTCAGGAAAACTCTTTTCTAAACATTTTGGCTTCTTTTGATCGTGCACAAGTCTTTTAGAAACTTGGCATAAGAAGGGACCTGCTTGATTGCATCTAGAAGTGGAATATTGATTTTTACTTGCTTAAAAAGCTCGTAAATTTATGGATGGTTATTCAACTTCTGTACTATTTTGAGTCTTTGGGGAAAAGGAGCAGGAATAGGACACGAAGGATTTTTTTCCTTTGACGGTTCTGGTTCCTTTTCAATCACAGGTTCAGGCTCTTTTTCAATCACAGGTTCAGGCTCTTCCGGTTCATTGACTGGGATTGACTCAGGTTTTGGCTTCGGAATTAACATGTCTCTGATGGTTTTGTCAATCACCTTGCCACTTCTCAGTGTAGTGACAGCTTGAGCTTGGTCTTGTGAGGTTTCCATGATTGAAGGATTTCCCACATGAAATTGGTCTTGTGGTTGCTTTGGTTGGGCAGGAAACTTGCCCTTCTCATGTGTGGTCATTGATTGGGTCAACTTTTGGATGTGGTTTTTGAGATCCTCGAAAGACTTAGTGGTCTGGATTTTGAAATCATTGAAAGCCTGAGTGGAATGAGTGTTGTAGTTCATTTGGCTTTGCATGAACTGATTCAGTGTGTCCTCAAGATTTCTCTTGTGTGGCGGTTGGTATGGTTGATATGCAGGAAGTCCTTGAGGTGGTGGTTATGAACTTTGTTGTGGATTCATGGGAGTTGATTGTGTGTTCCTCCAACTGAAGTTCGGGTGATTCGGCCACCCTGGATTATATGTTTCAGAATACGGGTTGGAATAAGGCTTGTTGAAGTTGGAAATTTCATTTGTTTGTTCCAACAAGACTTCTTTGAATGCCGGAATGGTAGGACACTCCCCAGTAGGGTGTCCTGTCAACGCACAAATCCCACACAATTGTTTTGTGGGAGGGCCAACATCAACTTGATGTACCTTTTTCATCTCTAGAGCTTCAAGCTTTCGAGACAGGGTAGTCATTTTCGCTCTCAAGTCATCATCTTCTTTCAAGACATACTTACCCCCCTTGAGAAGTAGATGGTTTGGTTTCAACAGTGGTAGGAGAAGCTGAATCCCACATCTAAGAACTATCAGATATGGTGTCAAAAAAATTGAATGCCTCCTTTGGACTCTTTCCCATGAACTCTCCTTGAGCCATCATTTCAACAAACTGATGTAGTCTAGTGGGCAAGGAGTCATAGAAAAATCCTATCAAAGTCCAATTCTCAGGATTGGAGAAGATCCTTGAATCTCTCCTAACATTGGTAAAATGTTTCTCCCTCTTTGACCGAAAAATTCATGATTTGCCTTTTGAGTGCATTTGTACGGTCTAGAGGAATTTTTTTTTTTTGAAAAACTCATTCTGTAATGCCTTCTAGTTTGGTATTGAATGGGTTTTCAAAGAATTTAGCCATTATTTAGCTTTTTCCTTTAAAGAGAAAGGAAAAAGTTTCAACTTGGCCAGTTCAGAATTGTCTTAGAATGTTCCACATACCTCCTCAAAATCTTTAATATGCAGATAAGGGTTTTCTGATTCGAGTCTATGAAATTGAGATAGTAGTTGCACTGTCCCCGCCTTTACATTAAAGAGAGGCGCATTTGCAGGAAACACAAAACAAGAGGGGACACTGTTTCTTGTGGGATGCAAGTAATCTCGCAGGGTTCGAATGTTAAGAACTTCTCACTCTCTCACAGGAACTTCCCCTTGTCTCTCATTATTAGTCATGCTATTATCAAAAGAGTCTGCTACTAATCGAGGTGAAGATGGTCCAGACTGATTTACAGACCCAACAGATTCTTCTGGCAAATTTTGAAAGTGAGGATCATCCTCAGACATAAAATAAGAATTATACACAATAAATAAATATATATATATATATATATATATATATATACACAAATGAAGGTCTTTTCACCTTTTACTTTAAAACACCTTTTTGGTCCCCCGACAACGGCGCCAAAAACATGGCTTGATCCGAAATGTGTACACCCAAGTGCAGGCGGTCAAGTTGTAGTAATAATCCGGTTAAGTCCGGAGTCGAATCCACAGGGAACTAATCTTGGTGTTTCGAAGTAAGTAATGGCAGAGACCAAAGTGATCGGAACCCTTGAGATTTGAAGTTATGATGTTTATGGATTTTCCTGGACAGAATATAGGATTCTTTCCAAGGGGATTTTCTAGACAAAATATAATATTCTCTAAAATGTAAAAGTCACCCTTTAGCTCGAAGATCTAGACATGTAGTCAATCATCCGGTTGTTATACTTGTGCTTGGGAACTCAATTAACCCATGTGTCAACATAAAGTTAATCGGAGGATAAAGATGGATTGTGAGAATTAAGAGCATGGTTCTGATGTCTTTGTAGAGATTTACAAGAATTGTCTGTGTCAAGACTCAACCCGTCTACAAACAAACAAGTATTTCTACAAGGCATCTAACCACTGTGTTAGTATTCCATTCTTAGTTGAAGCACAATAAGAGTGAAGATTGAAATGTAGTCATGAAGATCTAGCTTGAGTACTTGCAAAGAACCAATGAGTCTTCTTATGCCAAGAGTCATTTATGTCATAGAAATGACTCATGGTTGTGCAAAGTACCTTAGCTTTGCTAGATATATTCAATCATTCAATAAGCAAGTGAAAGATAAAGCATTAAGCAAAAACGAAATGCACAAATATAACTTTCAAATGATTTATACATGTCCATCACCACTTACTAAAGAGTGAATGAGAAACTACTCACTCTTTATGGCTTTGAGAAAACTAGAAAAGTGAGTGATTCGCATCCTTCTAAGTAGAGGAGTTGACTTGATCCGAAATGTGTATACCCAAGTGCAGGCGGTCAAGCTGTAGTAATAATCCGGTTTGAGTTCGGAGTCGAATCCATAGGGAACTTATGTTGATGTTTTTGAGATAGCAGTGGTGGAGACCTATCGTTTGTGACCTTTGAGATTTGTTGAGAGAGGTGAGATTTCCTGGACAGAATATAAGATTTTTTCCAAGAGAATTTTCTTAACAAAACAGGAGATAAATGCTAATGAAAAAGGGTCACTCTTTAGTTCAAGGATCTGGACATGTAGTTAATTATCCGGTTTATTATACTTGTGCTTGATAACTCAATTAACTCCCGTGTCAACGGCAAGTTAATCGGAAGATAAATATGGACTGTGAGAATTAAGAACATGATTCCGATGTCTTTCTAGAAGTTTACAAGAATTGTCTGTGCCGAGACTTAACCCGTCTACAAACAAGCAAGTGTTTCTACAAGACATCCAATCATGACATTAATATTCCATTCTTTAAATGAAGCACAATAAGAGGGAGGATTGAAGGGTAGTCCTGAAGATCTAGCCGGGGTACTTGCCTTGAACCGATGAGTCTTTCTATGCAAGAGTCATCCATGTCATAGAAAGAACCCACGATTATACAAAGTACCTTAGCTTTGCTAGATGCAATCAATCATCCAATAAACAAAGAGAAATAAACGTTAAGCATTAGAACAGAGCACAAATATAATTCCCGGATAACTTATACATGCCCTTCTCCTCTTACTAAAGAGTGAATGAGAAACTACTCACTCTTCATGGCTTTGGTAAAGCTAGAAAAGTGAGTGATGCTCATCCCTCCAAGTAGAAGACTTAAAAGATAAAATAACAATGAACAAGGAGCCAATCTTTAACAAAGATTGAGTGAATCACGTTCCACCCTTCACGGCTTTGGTAAAGCTCTAGAAAAGTGGAAGAGTTTCACTCCTCTAAGAAAGAAAGAAGCCCAAGCAATGGAAGTGAAGTACATAAACAATAAAAGTAGAAGAAAGCTAGTCACATTTGGAGGGTGGCTTCCTCAACCAAGAAATAGAGGGTTGCTTCCTCAACCAAAAGATGAACTAACTCCCTTCTATGCATGTAAATGAAAGCATAAACATAAAACTACTCTTATAACAAACAAGGAGATGTTGGACTAAAGCCAAACTAATCTCTAAAATAAAGACTTTATACAAGGAAAACATAAGCTTAAATCTACAATGTGGGTGGGAGTCTAAGCCTCCATCAACCCTTCTACTTGGCTCCCCTAGCTCTCCAACAAGGGGAGTATTTATAGGCAAGATGAGGTAAAGGAATAGTGTATGTCGCCCAAGTCCAAGTGAAAAGCCAACCACTCTGTTGCCAGTCTGTGGAGAACGTTCGAACGTGAGTTGGCGTTCGAACGTTGTTTCTGTTTTTGCTTTATGGTCGTTCGAACGTTGACTGCCGTTCGAACGTTTCTTCTATTTTTGCACTAAGGGCGTTCGAACGCCAGATGTGTTCTGTCCCTTTCACTCGAGTGATCTGTTGGTCTTCTATGAAGTTCAGTTCCAACTCTATGCAGTAGTCTGGTCTTCAATCAACTCAAGTGCACGTTCGAACGTGAGTTGGCGTTCAAACGTGACACTCAAATGCCTCAGAGCTTCAGTCTTCTTTCCTAACTGTAACACGCCTTCTCTTAGAAGTTGAGTCTGCTACAGTGCAATGTGGACTTTCGAACGTGAGTTGGCGTTCGAACGTTCTGGCTGTGCTCCAAGCTTCTCCAATTTTGGGCTCTAATGTGTTGGTGTTGCATCCAAGTGTGGTACTTGTTGTTCTTGAGTCCTTGTTCAGTTTAGGGCCTGAAATGACATCACTTAAACTCCATCAAAGTACAATTAGTCTTAAAATGGCATAGTAACATGCTAATTTTAAGTGCTAATCACACTCCCCAACCTAAATATTGCTAGTCTCTAGTAATACAAAAAATAAATCTACTCCTAATGCCATTTTCGTAGGTCATCCGGTTGCATTTAGCTTATGCAACAAGCCGTTGAACCACTAGGTTTACCCTAGCGGACGAGTGTTGTCTCGTGAGGGTTTCCAGTGAAGCTACCCACAAACTTCAGTCGAATAGGTGTGTATGTGAGATTGCTAATTAAAGTAATTTAGCATCATGGTCGTTGAGGCACTCAACTCTCAATTTTGACTTCTATTCCGCATGTCCCTCTTTCATAGGTATTTATTCTATAAAAAAATTAGCATCTGTTACATTGGCATTTGGAATTCCCAATGTAGTAGGAATGATCATTCACGCCACAAGAATTGTTACATAACAAACACTCCATTTTTCCACCTTCCATGGATAGCTTCGATTCCACAAACCTCTCGTAGAATGCTCTCAGCAAAAGTTTGCTCCGATTATAGTGACTTGTTGCTCACAGATCATGTGATCAGAGGGTGGCCAATCGACAAATCACATGCACAATTAGGAAAGAAGTGAAATTTTAAGGAAGCAACTACTTATGTTTGGCATAATCTCATGAAAGAATATTGACGCAATTTAAAGAAATGCTATTTTCCATATCCCAATTTTGATTAGCAACACACGCATGTAACCGACTTGAGATCAATTAGGGCTTTTCATAGGTTGTAGAGTGGCCAGAGGTCAGTGGCTAACGAAACGACGTCAGAGATTTTCAAAAGCTATCTTTTGTTTATGTAGTGTAGCACACCTTTTTCTAACTTTTTTTTTTTTGATATTTTGCCTAGAGATGACATTTCTTTCTTTCATTTTTCTCATTTTTCACTTTCTTGGCAATTTATTGCCTTTTTGCTTCTTTTTTATTTCAATTGTTCTCATTGATTCTTCTTGTCATTGAAAAGTAGCCTCTACAGTCTTCCCCATTTCCTTGCATTTCTGTGTCATATTGATTTACAAGAGGGTGCAAGAAAATTAGATAGCAATGGTGTGTCCAGTATGTTTTCTTGTGGCTTGGTAATCATTTGGGTTTATCGAAGAAGAAATCATACATTGAGGGCTCAAACATGGATGACTAGGGAAATAATTTTGTAAAAGAAATGGCTAAGGCTCAATATCAATTCAAAGATGGCCTAAAATCATTTCTCAAGTATGTGCACATGTATGTGTAGTATGTGAAGGTTTCCTGTGGGATATGTCAATAGATCGCTTTTAATTGCGTCAATCAAAGCAAGATTAATGAGATTATTCAAAAATTGAGAGTGAAATACTTTACTTGAGTAAACATCGATTGTCTCTCGAAAGCATCGTAAGGCTCGAGGCTCACCATGGTATTCTTTGTTATCTTCACTAGTTATGTCGGGTTTTCCAGGGGATGTCGGTTATATACCGATTCCATTTTCGAGTCAGATCATCCTGTACTTTGAAAATAATAGATATCGATGCACATTTGATAATTTAAGCATAGAAATAATACCAATTGTCCAAGAGATGTGGTTTTAAGTTTTGATTGATAAGTTGAGGTGTCAAATCGATCATGTGCGTATTTACTCTAGCAAACATTCTTAACATCCACATTCGTTCCATCATATTTTAATTTTAAGCTAAATCTACATATGCATTAAAACAAATAAAAGTGATAAATGGAACCATTCATTTCTCAAAATATCATCGTTTAACATCAACATCAATGATTCAATCCATCCACAATCACACACAAAAACTTATAACTATCAAAGAAGAAACTTATAAAAAGAAGCAATAAACACACACAAAACATAAACGAGAACAGAAATCCCTCTCTCTCACTCTCCTCCATGCCTACTAGCTCCACCTCTCAGAAGTCCAAGGATCTCCCCCTGCTGTTGGAGAATCCTGTCTTGGTTGGCCTCGATGCCAATCATAATGTCTCTCAGTGATCTCCGACTACTGGTGTAAAACCCGAGAAAATTTCAACCTTTGTGAAAAAGGGCAAAACGGTAAATTGCCACTACGGTACAGGTTGTAAACCTGAATTTTTCTAGAACTCGGATGACGAAACGGACCTCACCGTTGGATTCGTCTCGCGAAATCTAGTTACCACGTCAAATTTCGTTGAATTCCGAGATAGTCGGATTTTTCGCGTTTTACGAGACGAACGGGCCCCGGGTGACCCTGTACACGAAATTTTTATAAAGTTTCCAAGTTTGGGGAAATATTAAACACAAGTTAAAATAAAAATAATTCGAACTTGAACCGGAGCGAAATTTAATCGTTTGGGATTAAAACGGACCCGAAATTAAATAGGACGTGTGGCGAATTGTGGGCCAAGTATTCTAAAATATAAATAGGGGGAAAAATTAGATTTTTCCCCATTGTTCAGCCGGTTTCAGCCGATAGAGAGAAAGAGGGAGAAAAGAGAGAAAAACTCACCTTCTCTCTACGATCTACGGTGCTACGGACCTCGAATCCACGCAAGCCAAGAATTAAAGTCGCTCTACTCATCGAGGGCTACGCGGCTATACCAAAAAGCGCAAGTTTTACCGAAGATTAAGGTACGGGATTTTCGAGAAGTGAGGATTTTGCTTGAATCGGGTCTTGGAACTTCCCTCGGTCGTTCCTCACGCTTCAAGAGGTAGGGTTTCTTCCTACTAAGGTTTATTCCAAGCCTATAATGTTTTTATGGAATGGGTAGGATGATAACCTATGTATCTCTTGCCTATTGTTGTGAAATTGGGTGAATTGGGTATTGAAATGGGTAAAAGAAATCCTAGTTTGGATGGATATTTGGAAGTTACTAAATGTGATTTCTATGATTGGATATGTGAAATGAACCCAATGTGAATTCATGTGTTATATGAATTATGGGCGTGTTATGTGTCTATATATATGCCTTGAAATTTTAGTATGTTGATAACATGCTTGAAATTTGTATTATGGGAATTATATGCTTTTAATATGATTTTGCCATGGAATATGAGAAATGTGTTGAGAATGTTCATATGTCACTCATATCATATCGAACATTGTATTGGTGTTGCAATGGAGCACCACATTGCATATGCACGGGAACATCGCATTTTAGGAGGTGTGTGCATGGTTGTTTGTCTTCACTACGCATGGTGGATGACGAGTGAGCTCGGGTGATATGGGTCGATGACCTAGTCAAGTAGCATGGTTTATATGTTGATAGGGTTGGGGTAGCAAGAAGGGCTAGAAAATCCCTCGGGTGAGAGACCCGGTGATTGGATACGCACTCCGTTGGTATAAGAGCCCATAAAGTGTGTCGGTGTACGCGGAACCGTTGGTGGAAGTCCATGAATTTCGTGTAGGTTGGGTGACCTTTGGTGTGAGTCCATGAACATCCACCCCTACAAAGACCCTAGAATGAAATGTCATTTGATGTGGAACATAGATGACGGACTGGTACACATTGGCACTTGCATGTGTAGAGGAGCCGGGAAGGGCTCGGTTGATGTGCATGAGTGAGTCTCACCTCATTTCATAGCATGGCATTACATGTTTCAACATGGAATATATTCTTGTTGTGGATTGTTGATTGATAGCATGTGACATTTCATATGCATTTAGGTTGGGGAGTAGCCTCTTTAGGAGATACCCTATTGAGCGTGGTTCACCCTTTATGGGAAAAACATTTCAGGTGTGGGTTTTGCTCCGGCGGATGGCTCATTTGGAGAGCATCAAGCATGAAGGGGGCCGGCTTGTGGCCTTAGTTTAAGTTTTGTAAAACCTTTAACAAAATTCCATTTTGATGTATATGTATTATGGAATGAATTGTAATAGAGCTTGTATGAGATGGGTATTATATGGAAAATCTCATTAAACATGTATTGAATGAGTTTGGAGTGTATGGGGTAGCTTTAAGGATGGTTTGGAGGGGAAAGAAATCCATTTTTATGCTCACAGTCTGAAAACCTACCGGAAGGTGTGTGTCGGCCTTCCGGAAGGTTTTGCTAAAAACCCCAGCTTGCCTTGTTCACAGCTAATACCTTCCGGAAGGTTTTGCCCACTGGAATGAACCTTCCGGAAGATTTTAGCTACTGGAGTAAAACCTACCGGAAGGACTTGTCTACTGGAATGAATCTTCCGGAAGGTTTTGCCTTGGGTTTCTTTTTGACTGCCAAATTCTTCCGGAAGGTTTTGTTTTCTAGAATGAACCTTCCGGAAGGTTTTGGCTACTGGAATGGACCTTCCGGAAGGTTTTTGCTACTGATGTAGACCTTCCGGAAGTTCTTGAAATTGATCATTTTCATTTAACTGTTCTTTCAGCGACCTTCCGGTAGGTGTATGTCGACCTTCCGGAAGGTTTTTCCAAAAATCTGAAATTTTCAAAATGCTTAGCCATGCTCTTGGTCTTTGTTTTCTTTGGTTCCTATGACATAAATGGACATAAATTGAGATATAATTGACCTTGTGGATGGTAAATCCGGTTAAAAGCATGTGAATGACGTGGTGTCGGGTTATACGACTATCACGAGTATTTTCGCGGGTTGACGGATGGTCAACGGTTAATAAAGGACCCCCGGGTTTTGGGGTGTCACAACTGGTGCTGGGACCTGCCTCCTGTGGCTGATCTCTCTCTCCTCCATCTCATCAAGCTCCTCTTGTACCTCATCCACTCCGTAGGCAGGGGGCTCTTCTTGTCTTGCCGCTGGGCCGCCACTATGACCTTGGCTCCTCCGGAAGGAAGCCTTGTTCAGTGGCCCCATTGGCTTTTGAATTTCCATCTCAGGCTTCACCTTAATCCCATTTTTTGTGCACATTTCAGTCACCAAAGTAGCAAAAGGGAGTGCACTCCTTTTTACATCACACCCCTTCTTCATTTCATTCAAGATGAGAGAGGGGAGGTCGATGCTATGTCCTTTGCCAATTGCATAAAGTAGACGGGCCATGTCAGGTAAAATCTCACTCCTTCGTCCTATGGGAGCGAGATTAGACACCGCAATTAAGTTTAGCATCTTGTATTTATCGGTGAGCTCCCCCTGTTTTAAAAACCTCCGCCTATCCCATGAAAAATCAGTCATCCCTGTCAATTCTCTCCCAACCCTATTCAATGGTTCATTCTTCCTTGGAGGGTATGTCGGGTTTTGTACCCGAGGTACTTCTTGCCTTATTTCCTTAATATACTCTTCACTCACATCAATGTGGGCTCCCCTTACGTATGTTCGGATTGCGCCATTAATGATCTCGGCGTTGGAGTAAAACTCCCGCACCAAGTTAACAACGGCATCTCCTCCGTTTCGCAAAAACCACACCCAATTCCTCCTCTCCATCTCCGCCAATATTCCCAATTCCGCAAAATCAGTAATCACAACATCCCTTTCACAAACTACTGCATGATTTTGGAAGAATTTTTCAGACCTTTCTGCCTTGAGAGCACTGGGGAATCGTGTTCGATCGAATCTTTTCACCACTAGTCTCCCTTCCCTCTTTTCAATCACCTCTTCTACAAAATTAGGCTCCTGATTTATCAGGTTTCGCCTGGTAGGTAGTTTAACTGTAGGCATTGTGATTTTTAGGTTTTGAGTTTGTGAAGGTGTTGAAAGTTTTGGTTTCTTGGTGAGAATGGGGATTCTCTAAGAGGGAATAGGCTTTGGATGTTTGATTTTTGGTGAAAATGGAGAATGGTAAGCGTTTTGGGTGCTGGGTAGTGAAGAGTCACCAAGGGTTTTTCGATTTTTCAAGGGGTTTGGAGGGTTTTGAAATGAAGAAGATGAACCAGGCTTTTATAGCCTGAGTCGTGACGTTCGAACGTGTGTAGAAGGATTTTAAACAGATCATTCGAACGTGGTTTGGCGTTCGAACGTGGTGAGCTCTCAGTTCTTTTGAGTTCTGTCAGAGGCCAAAGTACTGTAAGTTCTCTTCGTTCGAACGTTCTATTGGCGTTCGAACGTTAATCTCGTTCGAATGGTCTATTGGCGTTCGAACGGACTGAGCTCCCAGTACTTTTAAGTTTCATCAGAAGCTTCATCAGAGGCTGAGTACTGTAAGTAGACAACGTTCGAACGTCACCTGGCGTTCGAACGTTGAACCAAAAATTAAAATTTTTCTCCACTACACTATACACAATCAAAGAAGGCCAAACACACAATTTTAAATCAAAAACCTATGGTGTCTCAGGATAAGCCCCTACCCACGCTTCAGGTTGGTATTTTGGGACATTCCTTACTCGGCTCATGTTTTCATTCCAGTCAAAAGATTTTTACACTTTTTACAAAAAAATCGAACCATTGGCTTTCACTCCCCCAACAAAAGTACACATTTCCTACAAAAAATTACCTAATCTGAGTCTCCCTCTGTGTCTGTGTAGAACGGACAACCAGTGACTCTCCCAACTTCCTCTCTCACAAACCGGTTAAGCAAAGTACCGGAATAGCATGGCGTATCAGGGTAATCCTTACTCAGCTCATTCACTATCCAGTCTAATCGATCGAGTGTGCGACCGGAGATTGGTTCAGAACACTGGTTGTATCTTTTCTCGTGAAAGACTCTGCCACACTGTTTACAAGCACCAAGTCTTTTGGCACGACGGCGTTTGGCAAAGCTACTTCTGCCACAGAGGGGTTTTGCTTGTTTTTCTTGGATTTTAGCCTTCCTTACTAGTCTTGCTTTTCTCATGATTACAGTATGCACATCAGATAGAAAAGTGCGTAGAACTCCTAGGCTAAACCAAAAAAGTTTAACATCCATGATTTCTAAGCTTTAAGACTCACTATCTGGTTCTTTAACGTCTGCCAGTCACAAAGACGATTGAAGCTGACTCACAAACATAATCATCAATTTATACAAGACAAGGTATATAAAATGATCAGAACAACAACAACAACAACAGCAAATTTTTTTTAAAATTTACGGGCAAATATGAACTGTATTCTCACACCCCCCAACCTAAACTGAACATTGTCCCCAATGTTTCGAATTTACCAGTTCACGGATCTTGGAGATGAGGTTGAATGGTAGAGATCTGTTCATCTGCTAAGACCTTTTACCTTAAAACACCTTTCAAAGCTCCCCGGCAATGGCGCCAAAAACTTGACTTGATCCGAAATGTGTACATCCAAATGCAGGCGGTCAAGCTGTAGTAATAATTCGGTTTGAGTCCGGAGTCGAATCCACAGGGAACTTATGTTGGTGTTTTTTAGATAAGTAGTGGTGGAGACCTATCGTTTGTGACATTTGAGATTTGTTGAGAGAGGTGAGATTTCCTGGATAGAATATAAGATTCTTTCCAAGAGAATTTTCTTAACAAAACAGGAGATAAATGCTAATGAAAAAGGGTCACTCTTTAGTTCAAGGATCTGGACATGTAGTTAATTATCCGGTTTATTATACTTGTGCTTGATAACTCAATTAACTCTCGTGTCAACGGCAAGTTAATCGGAAGATAAAGATGGACTGTGAGAATTAAGAACATGATTCCGATGTCTTTCTAGAAGTTTACAAGAATTGTCTGTGCCGAGACTTAACCCGTCTACAAACAAGCAAGTGTTTCTACAAGACATCCAATCATGACATTAATATTCCATTCTTTAAATGAAGCACAATAAGGGGGAGGATTGAAGGGTAGTCCTGAAGATCTAGCCGGGGTACTTGCCTTGAACCGATGAGTCTTTCTATGCAAGAGTCATCCATGTCATAGAAAGAACCCACGATTATACAAAGTACCTTAGCTTTGCTAGATGCAATCAATCATCCAATAAACAAAGAGAAATAAACGTTAAACATTAGAACAGAGCACAAATATAATTCCCGGATAACTTATACATGCCCTTCTCCTCTTACTAAAGAGTGAATGAGAAACTACTCACTCTTCATGGCTTTGGTAAAGCTAGAAAAGTGAGTGATGCTCATCCCTCCAAGTAGAAGACTTAAAAGATAAAATAACAATGAACAAGGAGCCAATCTTTAACAAAGATTGAGTGAATCACGTTCCACCCTTCACGGCTTTGGTAAAGCTCTAGAAAAGTGGAAGAGTTTCACTCCTCTAAGAAAGAAAAAAGCTCAAGCAATGGAAGTGAAGTACATAAACAATAAAAGTAGAAGAAAGCTAGTCACATTTGGAGGGTGGCTTCCTCAACCAATAAATGGAGGGTTGCTTCCTCAACCAAAAGATGAACTAACTCCCTTCTATGCATGTAAATGAAAGCATAAACATAAAACTACTCTTATAACAAACAAGGAGATGTTGGACTAAAGCCAAACTAATCTCTAAAATAAAGACTTTATACAAGGAAAACATAAGCTTAAATCTACAATGTGGGTGGGAGTCTAAGCCTCCATCAACCCTTCTACTTGGCTCCCCTAGCTCTCCAACAAGGGGAGTATTTATAGGCAAGACGAGGAGACAAGAGGAGGTAAAGGAATAGTGTATGCCACCCAAGTCCAAGTGAAAAGTCAACCACTATGCTGCCAGTATGTGGAGAACGTTCGAACGTGAGTTGGAGTTCGAACGTTGTTTCTGTTTTTGCTTTATGGTCGTTCGAACGTTGACTGCCGTTCGAACGTTTCTTCTATTTTTGCACTAAGGGCGTTCGAACGCCAGATGTGTTCTGTCCCTTTCACTCGAGTGATCTGTTGGTCTTCTATGAAGTTCAGTTTCAACTCTATGCAATAGTCTGGTTTTCAATCAACTCAAGTACACGTTCGAACGTGAGTTGGCGTTCGAACGTGACACTCAAGTGCCTCAGAGCTTCAGTCTTCTTTCCTAACTGAAACACGCCTTCTCTTAGCAGTTGAGTCTACTATAGTGCAATGTGGACGTTCGAACGTGACTTGGCGTTCGAACGTTCTGGCTGTGCTCCAAGCTTCTCCAATTTTGGGCTCTAATGTGCTGGTGTTGCATCCAAGTGTGGTACTTGTTGTTCTTGAGTCCTTGTTCGGTTTAGGGCCTGAAATGACATCACTTAAACTCCATCAAAGTACAATTAGTCTTAAAATGGCATAGTAACATGCTAATTTTAAGTGCTAATTAGGAGTTACAAGGTAAAACACACTACACAGTGAGCTTATCTTCGACAAAGAATGAATGAATCACTTTCCACCCTTCACGGCTTTGGTAAAACTTAGAAAAATGGAAGAGTTTCATTCCTTTAAGGGAAGAAGGAAGCTCAAACAATGGAAGCTAATGAAACTAATAATGAAAGTAGAAGAAGCTAGTCACTTTTGGAGGGTTTCCTCCTCAATCAAAAGATGATCTATCTACCCCTATCTCTCTCTATGTATTTCTAAGTCTAAGTAAGTGTAAGTCTAAGTCTCCCAATGCCCCTAGAAGCTCCAACAAGGAGGTATTTATAGGCAAGGAGGAGGGGGGTAAGGAAGAGTAAACGAATAGTTCAAAGCCCTCAAAGTTCAAGTGAATGCCCCAAGGTCCGGTTAGAAAATCAACCACTCTGCATTCTGTCTGGGGAGTACGTTCGAATGTTAGTTGACGTTCGAACGTTGACTCTTGTCTTCTGTTATGGGCGTTCGAACGCTTAATGGAGTTTGAACGTGGAACTCAAGTGGCTCTTGTCACCCACAATAGATAGCAAGCCATGTCTCATCACCCTGACAGTCTGGTCCTCAAATAATTCAAGATGACATTCGAACGTTGATTGGCATTCAAACGTTGTACTCAAGTAGTTCTTGTTCTTCTGTGAGAATAACTGCAACACATCATATGTCTTCGCCCTAGCACTCTTCCAAGGGCCTTCAATATTTCTAGATGGGCGTTCAAACGTTAATTGGCGTTCGAACATTGATGCCTTGCTTCAAACTTCTCCAATTTTCTTCCGGAACACATGGGTGTTGCATAAAAGTTTGGTATCCATTGACTTTAGGCTTTTGTGCAACTTTGTCCTGAAATGTCATCATTTAAACTCCATTAAAGCATAATTAGTCTTGTAAACGCATAGTAAGATGCTAATTTTAACTATTCATCATAGTTCTCCAGCAACAGCGCCAAAAACTTGTCTCAACTAAAGAAATGCACGCCCAAGTATAATCTGTCAAGTTGTAGTAATAACTCGGTTAAATCTGAGATCGTATCCTCAGGGAAATTAGAAGATACAACAAATGAAAACTTGAATGAATTGTGGTGTTTGTGAATAGTTGTGTGCAAGAGTGAATGTAAAATTGGAGATAATAAAGGAAAAGACACACTTTAATTAAGGGTTCCAGAATCATGCATGAATGCTAGATTACAATACTTGTGCAACAACAAAGGCTCATCTAATCCATGTGTCAAAAGAAAATTAACCGGGAAGATAATGATTGATTTGAAATGAAAATGCTTAACTCCAACATTATGCCCACAATTGTAAACATTGAGAATGGTAGGAATCAACCCGTCAATAATCAATCAAACAATGTAAACAAAACATCCAGCTGGGTTAGATAATCAATCATACAGTTAAGCACCATGTAGGTGAAAGTTGAAGAATAACATGAAGACCTACCTAAAATACTTGTAGGAAGTTATAAAAATTACCTATAACAAGATTCACTTATCCATAGGTAATCAAATAACTATGCAAAGTATGTTATTTTGAGATTCATTCAACCATTCAAGAGTTAGATTAGATGAATAAGCATAAAAGTTGCACATATAAATGTAAGTCAACCATTTCAACATAAATCCATTCCCCTTCACTAAAGAGTATATGAGAAACTACTCACCCTTCATGGCCATTAGTAGGCTAAAAAGATGAAAAAACCACATCCCTCTAAGTGAAGAGAATTCAAGATTATGGAAGGTGAAAATAAAAGGACAATAAATAAATGCAAAGCTTGTTTCTTTACTAAAGATCAAATGAAATACAACCCACCCTTCAAAGCTCAAAAGAAGCAAGAAAGGTGACTGAAGTTCATTGATGAGTGGGTTTTATACCTACGAATTGAGTACTTTCGACTTGAGGAAATTGCAAGTTTTCAATTATTTTATGTTCCTTTTTATTTATTTTGTGTGTTTTAATGTTATTTTGTAGGGATGATCATTTGGAAGGAATCATAATCGTTTGGGAGGAAACAAGGTCAAATTGGAGCCAAATTGTTGGATTTTTGAAGAGGAAGTCAAAGGGGCATTTTAGCCTTGAAAAGGGAGGCGCGCCTAGGCACCAAGATACTGCACATTCAGCGCTTATTCAACGCCTTTTCAGTGCCTAGGCGCCGGTGTTGGTTTTAGACGCGATTTCTGACTTGTTTGACCCGAAATTGGACTCTAATGTTACCTATATGCTAGGGTTTGATGGGATATATATAGGGATTGACTTTGGGGGCTGAAAAAATATAGAGAAGAAGACCAAGGATTGATAGAAAATTGAAGGCAAGAATCGAAGAAACCGACACGAAGAAAATCGGACTTGAATGCTAGAGAGGAATTGAAGATTGCAACTAAGTTTTCATTTTTTTCTCTTACTTTTACTTCTTGATTTTCTAAGATGTTGTTTAATTTGAGAAGTATGTTTTTCAATTACATTATGAACTAAAGTTTTATTAAGATTGCAACGGAACCTAATGTCTAGTTAAATTGATCTACTCTCGAATCTAGTTCTATTGATCATACATGAGTTGTTTGTCATATTTTGTGTTTAATATATAATTTTTTGGCCATCAATTAATTTGATAACATAGATGAAATTGGGAGATGAATTCTAGGTTTAGATCTGAATATGATGACATGCGTCTGGTTAATTCTTCTTAGGATTGAATTGCTGGGTTTGTGTATAGGATAGGAATATACCTATATGTCGTGTGTAACTTTTATGAGAGTTTGAACTTAATGAATCTATTCCAACTTATTTTGCATAGGAATATAGCAATTTAATTGGGAGAGATATGCTTATCTAACTATCGGAAGAGATTTGATAAATAATTTTGAAGTCTCAGTTAACAAACTTATTTTGATCAATTTACTGGAAAGAGAGTGGAAAGATTTATACGAAGCATTAGGGGAAGTTGTAATCTTAACTTCTTTTATTTGGTAAAATCACTCATTGTTTAGTAATTTTAGATTTAGTCTTAAATTAGTAATTCATAGTTTAATTCCTATTGTTTAAATAAAATCGAATTGACATAAAGTTAGTACTTGAAAGCTATTAGCAATAATTCTCCGTGGGAACGATACTCTACTTATAACTTTATTACTTGTTGATCGTGTATACTTGCACGTAAATTGTCAATATCGAATTTGGACAACAAGTTTTTGGCGCCGTTGCCGGGGAATTATTCTAGTAATTATTTCAATATTAATTTCAATCAGTTTGATCTTAGTTTAAACTTATTTAATTTTCTGTTTTAATTTTTTTTAAGTTTCTGTTTTAATTGTTTCCGCAAGCATTCTTGAATTTTATATGCAAACACGATCTACTGGTTAGGAGCTAATACTGTACGAAGACGAAATCGAGAGAAGGCTCCGAAACTTGCGAAAACAGTGTCAAGAAGAAAACAACCAAGAAGTTATGGCTGAAGAGGAACAGAAATCGTTAAGGGATTATGCTATGCCGCTTGTGACTGAAATACAATCGAGCATTCGAAGGCCCGCAATTCAAGCAAACAATTTTGAGATCAAGCCGGGTACTATTCAAATGATTCAGAATTCAGTGCAGTTTGGGGGTTTGCCTACTGATGATCCAAATGATCATTTGATGAGTTTTCTGGAGATATGCGACACATTCAGATATAATGGGGTTTCTGAAGATGCAATTAGACTTCGACTTTTCCCTTTCTCACTTCGTGATAAGGCGAATAATTGGTTGCATTCTTTGTCGCCGGATTCTATTACTACGTGGTCAGATTTAGCTCAAAAATTCTTAGCTAAATTCTTTCCACCAGCTAAAACTGCAAGGATGAGGAACGACATCACTTCATTCGCACAACATGATTCTGAGACTCTCTATGAAGCTTGTAAGTGATTCAAAGACTTACTCCGAAAATTCCCTCACCATGGTATTCCTAACTGGTTGCAAGTTCAAACGTTCTACAACGGGTTGTTTAGTGCTACCCGAACTAGTATCGACGCAGCTGCAGGAGGGGCATTAATGGGGAAGAATTTTGATGAAGCCTACACGTTATTGGAGACGATGGCTGCCAACAATTATCAGTGGCCTTCTATAAGGATCAATCAGCCAAAGGTAGCAGGGATTTATGAAGCTACAAAGAAGATTGATGCTCTAGTAGTGCAACCTATTCAGAGTGTGGCAATTGTTTGTGAATTGTGTGCAGGGAACCATCCGAGTGATCAATGTGAAATTAATCCAGAGTCGGTACAATACATTGGTAACCACAACAGGCAGCAATATAGTAACAATTCCAACAATTATAACTCTGGTTGGAGGAATCATCCGGGTTTTTCTTGGAACAATAATCAAGCTCAAACCTCTGCTCCAAGACAATCTTACCCACCAGGCTTTCAAAATCAAGCTCCACCATAGCAGGAAAAGAAGTCAAATTTGGAGGAGCTGCTTTCCAGGTATATAGCACAAAGTGAGACAAGGATGAATAGTATGGAAGTATCAGTCCGAAACCTGGAAAATCAAATGGGTCAGCTTGCTAATGCCATTAACAACCGACCTCAAGGCACTCTACCTAGCAATACGGAGATCAATCCTAAGAGGGAAGGTAAGGAGCACTGCAATGCTATTTCATTACGAAGTTGAAAAGAGTTACCTGAATTTGTTGGTGGAACTCCAAAACAGTCACTTGGAGATGATAGTAAGGATGAAGATAGCAAGAATATGGAACAAGAAAAGAAGGAAGAAGATCAATTTGCATGTTCTAATGGAGGCAAGCAGAGTCCTATTGTGCCTCCCGTGCCGTTTCCACAACGTTTGTAGAAACAGAAGTGGGATAAGCAGTTCTCTAAATTCATGGAAGTGTTTAAGAAGCTCCAAATAAATATCCCTTTCGTAGAAGCAGTGGAGAACATGCCTAACTATGTGAAATTTTTGAAGGAAATTTTGTCAAAGAAGAGAAAATTATGCGATTTTGAGACAGTGGCACTTACGGAGGAGTGCAGTGCTATTCTTCAAAAGAAGCTACCACCAAAGCTCAAAGATCCGGGTAGCTTCACAATTCCATGCACAATAGGCAGTCAAATTTTTGGGAAAGCATTGTGTGACTTGGGAGCTAGTATTAACTTGATGCCACTCTCAATTTATCAGAAATTGGGTTTGAAGGAAGCGAAGCCTACTAATGTTACATTGCAGCTTGCAGATAGATCACTCACTTATCCAAAGGGCATAGTTGAGGACGTTCTAGTTAAAGTGGATAAGTTCATTTTTCCAGTTGATTTCATAGTCTTAGATTGTGAGGAAAATAGAGAAATACCTATTATTCTTGGGCGACCATTCTTAGCAACGGGGAGAACACTTATCGATGTACAGAAAAGTGAGCTAACTATGCGAGTCCAAGATCAAGATGTTACATTCAATGTATTTTCAGCTATGAAATTTTCAGAGGAAGCAGAAGAATGTTTTCGGGTTGATGTGGTTGAAAAGGCAGTGAATGAGGTAGTCGTTCAAAGCTGTATTTCAGATCCCCTTAAGAATGCCAAGCGATATAAAGAGGAGGTGTTCCCGCATGGAGCAGTTGAAGTCAAGGAAGCCAATTCGAAAAGAACTTTCAAGGTGAAACGGCAAAGACTTAAGCACTATTGGGGCGGCGACATTGATTGTGAAAATACCTCAATTACCTATGTCGACCCGAGATGAAACAGGGAGTAGTCAGGCTGAAGACTATAAAACAAGCGCTAATTGGGAGGCAACCCAAATTTTAGTTTCTAAGTTTTATTTCATTTTATTTTAATTTAGTTTTTTTTTTTAAGAAATAATGTAGTTAGTTAGTTGGTGCATTTTAATTGGTATGTCAATTGTTTGCAGGTCCCAAGGATTGAACATAAAGTTGGAGCACACACAAAGCCTTACAAGGAGCCAAGAACAACCCACCTATGTTTCCTAAATACACTCCCGACTCCGCGGACGACGAGGACACTGACGATGATGCGAACTAGCAAAGTCTCAGGGAAGTCCTCTGTCTTAAATTTTTCTACTTTACACATTGAGGACAATGTTTAGTTTAAGTTTGAGGGTGTTTTCTTGTTTGCATTTGCATTATTAGGTTTGCATTTAGATTGCATGTTTTAATACAACTTGAGCAATGGGTTGATTGAATTTGATCATGGTCAATGATGAATGTGATTAATTGTTAATTCAAGGGAAATTGATGAACATGTTGGGTTTGAAGTTTGACATACTAGTTGGTTTTACACTGTTTATGATCCTTTCATGCATGAGCACATATCCATATGTTTGGTTAGTTATCATTTAGATAATTTATTTGGCTAAGTGCTTGTGGGAGATATCAGTGAAACTCTAGAAAATTTATTTAAGCATCATTCGAAGCAAGTTTAGGCATTCATATAAGTTTGGGGGAAATATTGGTTATGATGGGATAATATAAAAAAAAAATGAAATGAGTTTTTGAAAAATTATGTGGATTTGATATTTCATGAGTTAAAAAAAAAAAAGGAAGACAAGAACAAGAAAGGGGCATGTGGTGAGTAGAGATGGAGCGTAAAACGCACTCACTCATAAACACATGTTGAGAATGAGATGAAGCGTAAAACGCACTTGTTCAAGAAAAGGCGAAATGGAGCGTAAAACGCACTCGCTCAATAGGAAGTGAGATGGAGCATAAAATGCACTCACCGAATTAATGAAAATAGAGAAAAAGAGAGAGAAAAAAAACATTTGTACCTTCTAGTTATATGTTTTGCCTTAACAAGCAGAGGTTGATGTGAAACGTAAGTTTATAGAGTTGATATTGAGTATCTCTTATGGAGCGCTTGACTACATAAATTTATCTGGGTGATGGCTAGTTTAAACAGTTAGAATATGCACATGTATGTAAAGGGTCATGAGCGGAGGCAAAATTAAGGAGTATGTTAAATTGATAGACTTTGCATTGTTTTGAAGTTTCCCATGAATTATTATGTGTAGTAACTTTTGGGGCCATTATTCAGATTCATATTAATCCATTGTTTGAGTATTTGGTTGTTAGAATTAATTTTTATAGTTTTTGTTCTTAGTATTTTGCTTGAGGACAAGCAAACATTTAAGTTTGGGGGTATTTGATGAGTGGGTTTTATACCTACGAATTGAGTACTTTCGGCTTGAGAAAATTGCAAGTTTTCAATTATTTTATGTTCCTTTTTATTTATTTTGTGTGTTTTGATGTTATTTTGTAGGGATGATCATTTGCAAGGAATCATAATCGTTTGGGAAGAAATAAGGTCAAATTGGAGCCAAATTGTTGGATTTTTGAAGAGGAAGTCAAAGGGGCATTTTAGCCTTGAAAAGGGAGGCGCGCCTAGGCGCCAAGATACTGCCCATTCAGCGCTTATTCAACGCCTTTTCAGCGCCTAGGCGCCGGTGTTGGTTTTAGACGCGATTTCTGACTTGTTTGACCCGAAATTGGACTCTAATGTTACCTATATGCTAGGGTTTGATGGGATATATATAGGGACTGACTTCGGGGGCTGAAAAAATATAGAGAAGAAGACCAAGGATTGATAGAAAATTGAAGGCAAGAATCGAAGAAACCGACACGAAGAAAATCAGACTTGAATGCTAGAGAGGAATTGAAGATTGCAACTAAGTTTTCATTCTTTTCTCTTACTTTTACTTCTTGATTTTCTAAGATGTTGTTTAATTTGAGAAGTATGTTTTTCAATTACATTATGAACTAAAGTTTTATTAAGATTGCAACGAAACCTAATGTCTAGTTAAATTGATCTACTCTCGAATCTAGTTCTATTGATCATACATGAGTTGTTTGTCATATTTAGTGTTTAATATATAATTGTTTGGCCATCAATTAATTTGATAACCTAGATGAAATTGGGAGATGAATTCTAGGTTTAGATCTGAATATGATGACATTCGTCTGGTTAATTCTTCTTAGGATTGAATTGCTGGGTTTGTGTATAGGATAGGAATATACCTATATGTCGTGTGTAACTTTTATGAGAGTTTGAACTTAATGAATCTATTCCAACTTATTTTGCATAGGAATATAGCAATTTAATTGGGAGAGATATGCTTATCTAACTATTGTAAGAGGTTTGATAAATAATTTTGAAGTCTCAGTTAACAAACTTATTTTGATCAATTTACTGGAAAGAGAGTGGAAAGATTTATACGAAGTATTAGGGGAAGTTGTAATCTTAACTTCTTTTATCCAGTAAAATCACTTATTGTTTAGTAATTTTAGATTTAGTCTTAAATTAGTAATTCATAGTTTAATTCCTATTGTTTAAATAAAATCGAATTAATATAAAGTTGGTACTTGAAAGTTATTAGCAATAATTATCCGTGGGAACGATACTTTACTTATCACTTTATTACTTGTTGATCGTGTAAAAACTTGTTGTCCGAATTTGGTATTGACAATTAACGTGCAAATATACATGATCAACAAGTAATAAAGTGATAAGTAGAGTATCGTTCCCACGGAGAATTATTAATAATAAATTTCAAGTACTAACTTTATATCAATTCAATTTTATTTAAACAATTGGAATTGAACTATGGAATGAATAATTTAAACTAAATCTAAACTTAATAATCAAAGATTGAATTTAACGGATAAAATAAGTTAAGATTACAACTTCCCCTAATGCTTCGTATAAATCTTTACACTTCTTTCCAGTTAATTGATCAAATTGAATTGTTAACTGAGACTTCAAAAGTATTTATCAAACCTCTTCCGATAGTAAGATAAGCATATCTCTCCTAATTAAATTGCTATATTCCTATGCAAAATAAGTTGGAATAGATTCATTAAGTTCAAACTCTCATACAAGTTACACACGGCATATATGTATATTCTTATCCTATACACAAACCCAGCAATTCAATCCTAAGAAGAATTAACCAGACGCATGTCATCATATTCAGATCTAAACCTAGAATTCATCTCCCAATTTCATCTAGGTTATCAAATTAATTGATGGTCAAACAATTATATATTAAACACAAAATATGACAAACAACTCATGTATGATCAATAGAACTAGATTCGAGAGTAGATCAAATTAAGTAGACATTAGGTTCCGTTGCAATCTTAATAAAAATTTAGTTCATAATGTAATTGAAAAACATACTTCTCAAATTAAACAACATCTTAGAAAATCAAGAAGTAAAAGTAAGAGAAAAGAATGAAAACTTAGTTGCAATCTTCAATTCCTCTCTAGCCTTCAAGTCCGATTTTCTTCGATTCTTGCCTTCAATTTTCTATCAATCATTGGTCTTCTTCTCTATATCTTCAGCCCCCAAAGTCAGTCCCTATATATATCCCATCAAACCCTAGCATATAGGTAACATTAGAGTCCAATTTCGGGTCAAACAAGTCAGAAATCGCGTCCAAAACCAACACCGGCGCTGAAAAGGTGCTGAATAAGCGCTGAATGGGCAGTATCTTGGCGCCTAGGCGCGCCTCCCTTTTCAAGGCTAAAATGCCCCTTTGACTTACTCTTCAAAAATCCAACAATTTGGCTCCAATTTGACCTTGTTTCCTCCCAAACGATTATGATTCCTTCCAAATGATCATCCCTACAAAGTAACATCAAAACACACAAAATAAATAAAAAGGAACATAAAATAATTGAAAACTTGCAATTTTCTCAAGCCGAAAGTACTCAATTCGTAGGTATAAAACCCACTCATCAAATACCCCCAAACTTAAATGTTTGCTTGTCCTCAAGCAAAATACTAAGAACAAAAACTATAAAAATTAAATCTAAATACTACTCAAACAATGGATAGATATGAATTTGAATAATGGCCCCAAAAGTTACTTCAAATAATAATTCACGGGAAACTTCAAAACAATGCAAAGTCTATCAATTCAACATAATCCTTAATTTTACCTCTGGTCATGACCCTTTAAATACATGTGCATATTCTAAAGGTTTAAACTAGCCATCACCCAGATAAATTTACGTAGTCAAGCGCTCTATAAGAGATACTCAATATCAACTCTATGAACTTACGTTTCACATCAACCTCTGCTAATAAAGGCAAAACATATAATTAGAAGGTACAAAGAATTTTTTGTCTCTCTCTCTCTCTCTTTTCTTCTTTTTTTTTGTTCATTTGGTGAGTGCATTTTATGCTCCATCTCACTTCCTATTGAGCGAGTGCGTTTTACGCTCCATCTCGCCTTTTCTTGAACGAGTGCATTTTACGCTCCATCTCATTCTCAACATGTGTTTATGAGTGAGTGTGTTTTACGCTCCATCTCTACTCACCACATGCTCCTTTCTTGTTTCTTGTCTTCCTATTCTTTTTTTTCTTTCTAACTCATGAAGGATCAAATCAAAATAATTTTTCAAAAACTCTTTTTTTTTTTTATACTATCCCATGATAACCAATATTTCCCCCAAACTTATATGAATGCCTAAATTTTGCTTTGAATGATGCTTAAATAAATTTTCTAGAGTTTCACTGATATATCCCACAAGCACTTAGCCAAATAAATTCTCTAAATGATAACTAACCAAACAGATAGATATGTGCTCATGCATGAAAAGATCATAAATAGTGTAAAACCAACTAGTCTGTCAAACTACAGACTCCACATGTTCATCAATTTCCCTTAATTTGACAATTAATCCATCTCATCATTGGCCATAATCAAATTCACTCAACCCATTGCCCAAATTGTACTAAAACAAGCAAAAATATGCTATCTAAATGTAAACCTAATAATGCAAATGCAAACAAGAAAACACCCCCAAACTTAAACTAAGCATTGTCCTCAATGTATAAAGTAGAAAGAATTAAGACAGATGACTTCCCTGAGACTTCGCTAGTTCGCATCATCGTCAGCGTCCTCGTCGTCCATTGAGTCGGGAGTGTATTCGGGAGACATAGATGGATTAGGAAACTCACATTGCAAAGCTTAATCTTTACCCATGGAGAATGGAGAAATCCTTGGTGCTAGTTGATACTCATTGAAGCCACTTGAGCTGCAAAATTGTTGAGTAAAGAGGTTGAGAGATTCAAGATGATTGAATGGAATTTTGGGTGAATAAGAGTGGGAGAGAATATGTGTTAGAGCTTTAAAATTTAGGAGGAATGGGAGGAATTTTTGTGTGCCCCAACTCCCTGACTGCTGTGTTAAGGATGGCGTTGCTAAACCCAAAACTTGAAAAAAAAACTTCGAACGACCCAAACACACGTTTCCAGACTTTTTTTGGGCTTTTAACAGTGTCCCTCATTGCCAAAGGCAATGAGTCTTGTAGGGCTCGTCGAGAGCTTCGATTTGATATATTATGGACCCCGTAACTTCAAACATATTTTTTTTATTTATCAAAAACTTGTTGTCCAAATTCGATATTGACAATTTACGTGCAAGTATACACGATCAACAAGTAATAAAGTGATAAGTAGAGTATCGTTCCCACGAAGAATTATTGCTAATAACTTTCAAGTACCAACTTTATATCAATTCGATTTTATTTAAACAATAGGAATTAAACTATGAATTACTAATTTAAGACTAAATCTAAAATTACTAAACAATGAGTGATTTTACCGGATAAAAGAAGTTAAGATTACAACTTCCCCTAATGCTTCGTATAAATCTTTCCACTCTCTTTCCAGTAAATTGATCAAAATAAGTTGTTAACTGAGACTTCAAAATTATTTATCAAACCTCTTCCGATAGTTAGATAAGCATATCTCTCCCAATTAAATTGCTATATTCCTATGCAAAATAAGTTGGAATAGATTCATTAAGTTCAAACTCTCATAAAAGTTACACACGGCATATAGGTATATTCCTATCCTATACACAAACTCAGCAATTCAATCCTAAGAAGAATTAACCAGACGCATGTCATCATATTCAGATCTAAACCTAGAATTCATCTTCCAATTTCATCTAGGTTATCAAATTAATTGATGGCCAAACAATTATATATTAAACACAAAATATGACAAACAACTCATGTATGATCAATAGAACTAGATTCGAGAGTAGATCAATTTAACTAGACATTAGGTTCCGTTGCAATCTTAATAAAACTTTAGTTCATAATGTAATTGAAAAACATACTTCTCAAATTAAACAACATCTTAGAAAATCAAGAAGTAAAAGTAAGAGAAAAGAATGAAAACTTAGTTGCAATCTTCAATTCCTCTTTAGCCTTCAAGTCCAATTTTCTTCGTGTCGGTTTCTTCGATTCTTGCCTTCAATTTTCTATCAATCCTTGGTCTTCTTCTCTCTATCTTCAGCCCCCAAAGTCAGTCCCTATATATATCCCATCAAACCCTAGCATATAGGTAACATTAGAGTCCAATTTCGGGTCAAACAAGTTAGAAATCGCGTCCAAAACCAACACTGGCGCCTAGGCACTGAAAAGGAGCTGAATAAGCGCTGAATGGGCAGTATGTTGGCGCAGGGGCGCTGGTTTTGGCGCCTAGGCGCGCCTCCCTTTTCAAGGCTAAAATGCCCCTTTGACTTCCTCTTCAAAAATCCAACAATTTGGCTTCAATTTGACCTTGTTTCCTCCCAAACGAATATGATTCCTTCCAAATGATCATCCCTACAAAATAACATCAAAACACACAAAATAAATAAAAAAGAACATAAAATAATTGAAAACTTGCAATTTCCTCAAACCGAAAGTACTCAATTCGTAGGTATAAAACTCACTCATCATTCATCTTTCTAAATAAAGAAAGAAGCTAAAGAAATGTAGAAGCTAGATTACAATATTTGAAAGTGAAATGAAAGAGAAAAATGAAACTAAAAGTGATGGATTTCTCCTAGACACAGGGGGTATTTATAGAGAAAGATGGACAACAAAGAGTGGCAAGAAAAGCCAATCATTCACAGCCTTCAGTGCGAACGCAACTTTTCAATTTCGGCAGAGGCGTCTGGATGGTGGTGGCAGGAGTTTGGACGCCAGAAACTCTTTGGATTTCACGCTACTGGAATCACTTCTTGGTGAGGGACGTCCGGACGGTGACAGGTGGCATTCGGACGCCAGCAGCTGATAGCCTTCTTTTTTTTCGGCCTTTTGTCAGAACTTTCAAGGTGATTATGGGCATTCGGGCTCTGGTTGGAGGCGTTTGGATGCTTCCATCATGTTGTCTTTTCCTTTTTTCTTTAGTTCTTCTTTCGCCCCTCAACTTTATTAAATTGTATTCTTGCCCTATAATTTACATTAGTGCCAAAAACTTCCTTATACTAATTAAATCATTTATTTTACAAATAACTAAGTGTGAAATGTATGAAATTAACCTCTCTAATAAATAATAAAATGTCACTTTTAGAGGTTAATTAGTGATGGTGGTAGAAGTTTGGTGCACATGGTGGTGGTGGTGTTTTCTAAATTTTTGAAATGTTATTTCCAAAAACAATGGTGGTGTTTTCTAAATTCTGTAAATGTTATTTCTAAAAATACACAAAACAATTCTACCTTGCTCTCTACGTTTGTGTTTGGTAACTGCCTGTTTGTGTGTTTTTTTTTTTTTTTTCACTTTTTGCAAAAAAGAAAAAAGAAAAAAGAAAAAACACGTTTGAGATGTGTTTCAGTTATTTTTTAAGCTACATTGTTTTGAAAATAAGGACCAAAACTGCAAACACAAAAATGATGTTTTCAAAAATATCCAAAACTAAAAACAGGTGGGCGCACCCCATTAGCAATTAATGAGTGTGTGTGTCTGTATCCCAACAAGAACATTCTCCAATTGATGTATTTGAGATTAAAATATTAACCAAAACAACAACAATAAAATATTACCCAAAATATATATTACAAAACATGTTTTTTATTTTTATTTTTATAATTTTTTAAATATAAATTATTACCAAACATGTTTTATATTTTTATTTTTTATTATAACAAAAATAAAAATTAGTTATTTTTTTTAAAAACATAAAAATGAAAACGTTATCAAATGCACTTTAAATTTATCCAATTTTTATTTTCAATTTTAAAAAAATAATTGACCAAACAATTTTTCTTGTACAAATTTTTTCCGAAAACAGAAAACAAAGAAAAAAGATAAAAGATAAAAGATAAAAAAGAAAGAAATTTGAAGAGGGCAGATTATTGAAACTAAGCCAGCACTTTCCCTTCGTGGTCATACCCTCCCACACACACCCCGCGCGCGCACGGTCACTCACTCTCTCTCTCTCTCAAAAGAAGGCTTTTCAATGGCGAATACGAGACACAATTACAGAGAATCAATGGCTTTTTCAAGCCTTTCGAATTCAGGTAGCTCTGACTCTTCTTCTTTATCCTTGACTTTCTGTTCAGAAATCTACTTCATTCCAACATTTTTATGTATAGCTCTAAAAATTTTGAAATAATAGTGCACGAATTTTTACTAATTCGGTTTTTTTTTTTTGTAATTTTATATTATAAGAAGTTCTGAAACCTAGTTCATAATTCAGGAGAGGTGTTCATTTCATAATGCAAAAGTATGAAAAATTCTATTAATTTCAAAAATATTTCCGAAAAAATAGATTGATTATTCATTCGGTTTCCTATAACTAACTAATAGTGTATTTTTGGTGATTATTTATGGACACTTAGAAGGTTTGTTTGTTTTCAGTTCTTTGCTGTTTACTTCTCGATGTAAGTCGTGTGTCTTTGTGTGCTCTGTTTATGAAATTGTACGGATCCCGCCTGAAGCTCCTAGGACTTTGAAGTATTGTTTTTGGCACAAAAGATCCGTCACCGAAACTATTCTTTAACCTAACCAAAAAAAATATTTATCACCAACTGTTTAATTGATAGAGAATGTTATAAAATAAATATTTATCAAATAGTGCAAGTATTGCAAAATGGGATGTCTTTACTCAATCCACCCTTTGGTCTGAGCACTTGCGATTAACGAAGACCAAACTGGGAAATAACCCTAGTACTATTAATGGGTCATTTGAGCTGAGAGGACTTAATTTTGAAATAGTAATTTATTTCTGCCCTGTTGCTTTTATATTCAAGCTTAATAGAAGCTCAGTAATTGATTTTCTTGAGAGTTTGTATTGCGATTGGATCATCAAAATGCCTTTTGTACTTGAGAAATATTTTCCTCACTTCGTTCTAATAAATTGTTTGGATCATTTAAAATGGCTGTTTTTTACAACGTGCTAGCGTATTCAGTTGCGCTTAAGTTGATTCAGATTTCGACAAAGGGAAGGTCTACATTGATTTTTCTTTTTCTTTACGAAAATGCGTAAGTGCACAATTGACTGAATGTTGTATTTAATGGTAATAAACAGGTGTGAAAACATGTTATGTGTGTTAAACAGGTCTGTGTTATGTGTGTTAACCCGAAAACGACATGTTTATTAAACGTGTCAAACAGGTCGAGTTCGGATAATCAGTTTAATAGCCAGGTCTGGTTAGTGTTTACATATCTCGACACGATTATTAAACATGTCAAGGTTGGGTTTTGAGATTTTTGACACAAACTCGAAATCAACCCTATATGAAATGACCTAACCCGACACGATTGATACCCCTAAACTTAAGCTTATTGTATGCACTTTTTTCTTTTGGTTTTGACTTATTTTAAGATTGCTCTATCGATTGAGTGATTTACACAAAATTATCATTTTCCAAAGTACTTATACTATGTTTCTGAGATGTGACAAGTACATGTGTGGTGCATGTATTAGATATGTGACGAGATGTGGGCGGCTCGCTAGACATGAGTTGACACGTGGCATAGGATTGCCAGTAAGTGTGTCCCCTAAGCTACCATAAACCGAGACCGATTGAACCAACTCTTCTAAGGTCGAGAAGATATACCTGATGACGAAAAGAATGTGTTCACGGGTGAGCTCGAGCATCAAGTTCTCTTGGGAGGCATGCCTCAGGTAGAATGTGCTGATATAACTGGCGATCATTATCCTGTCACTTCAACGTGGGTCCAACACCAAATCCCTTGAATAACAGAAGAAGACATGACCCTTGTTAACGTAGACGAACCATGTGAACATCAAATTAAATGCTCGACATAGGGTCATAAATGCTCGACATGAAGCACTTGATGTTCGGGATGACATAATGAGTAAGAACGGTAATAATAAATGCTCGGCCTCCCGAGTAATGAAGTCATGGCTACACCTTGTTGCCAAGTATTGATGAGGCATGACAGGGCGTTCTAAATGCGCGGCTCAATGGTGAAAGATCTACTGATGTGATAGCCCTCACAGTGGGATGCGTACCGTCAGCTGTTAGGGCCAAGTTTGGTGTACTCAAGTGGTTCTCATGTTGTCATCTTTAAAGGTATAAATATCCCAAGGAGGTAGAACTCAGGTATGTATTGTAAACCAGAATTGCACAGTACTCATATCCTCTCAACCTTGAGCGCCGGCTGACTTAAGGATCGGAAGGGATATGTCGGATATATATATGATCCCTTTCTGATTTCGTTCCTTGTTTCAGGAATCTCACCTCAAGTTCGACTAGGAGTCACTATCTCAAACTATTGTGGAAAATCACCCGAGTAATATGAATCATCACATTATGCAGAATTAATTTTTCTTATGATGTCTAATTATTTTCTTTGAGAGGACATGTGCAAAAGAGTTTTGAGTGTTGTAGTCCCAGTCGTTAGGGGTATGGCCCCGGACGGGATAAGTCTTTGCCAACGCAAAGCGCCGCGCCCAAAAAGAAAACACAAACCTTGCTCTTGGTCGTTAGGAGAACGGCCCCGGGCGGGATAAGTCTTTGCTGACGCAAAGCACCATGCCCAAAAAGTTGAAACACAAGCATTACACTTGGTCGTTAGGGGCACGATCCCGAGCTGGATAAGCCTTTGTCAACGCAAATTGTCATGCCTAAAAAGTTAAAACACATGTCTTGCACTTGGTCGGTAGGGGCACGACCCTAGGCTGGATAAGCCTTTGCCAACTTAAAGCACTGCGCTCAAAAAGTTAAACAAGCCAGTTGCTTGATCATTGGGGGTATGGCCAAGGAAGAAGGACTGTGATCAAGGGTTTGGCATTGAATGCAAGGATCTGGTTTCCAATCATATTCAATAGCTTGGTCATAACTTCCATCATTGATATCTAAGGTGATGAAATCTGGAAGAAGAATGAAAGGGTTTATTTCCACGCAAATGCGAGCAAAAGTTAGGTGAGACCCGGTGGCTGTGGGTCCGTCAACATACAAAGGGACACCTAGGTAACTGCCTTCCTTAAAATATTGCAAAATGACAAAAGGAAGTCTCATTGATAAATCGAAAAGGCCATTGGGCCTTAAGAGTTGAAAGAGAGCGTTAAAGAAAACATCCTCACTGGGGTCACAAAAGTTTCAATTCTCGGCACCACCTTCCTGGTCGTCGCCATTCTAAGCACCTATACATCGCCTTGCCTCCAGATTGCCCTCTCCATCCGTGCCATTGTCATGATTGCCGAATAGATCCTTTAGTTCCCTAAATTCCCCAACTGGTGAAGAGTTCTGTTGACCAAGCGGGATATTGGGAAATATAGGGTCTTGAGGATGAATAGGAAGAGCGGGGGAAGGTGGCTGCAAGTGAGAGATCACACTGTCGCTGAATCCCAGTATGTTATCAAGATTAACTCATTTGTTGGTGTCGGTCCCCTCGGGATATCAACTGCGGGAGGGTCTTGCTAGTCCTTTTCAAGAAGATCTTGTCGAGCATCCGTTGGGGGATGGTCTCCCTCTTCATCCGAAATAGGCTCGAGAACAAAGATATACTGTACAAATAGCACTGATTCAACATTTACCCCAACAGCCTAAAGAGCCTCATCCCATCCCTTCTTGAAGGATTGCCCCAGGTCATCCGAGAACGCCTTCACCACCATCAAGTTGAACACTTGTATGTGAATTGAGTTCTCTCTCTACACGATTTTTGCCAGTATCGACGTCTAGTCTTCCACTTGAGTAGTTAGGGTGGCATAGTTCTTCTCAACCTCCAACAATTTGGCCTCGGTAGTAGAAACTTTCAACTCGACTTTAGTTATCCTTTTTTTCGCCTCGGCCTCGAAGCCTTGCTCTTCTCCACGTCGGATGACAAGCCCTCCATTCGCTTTGTCAAGTTGGCAATCTGTTTCACTTGATTAGCAAAAGTCTTTTCGACACGGCTTATGTGGATGTCCCGCATGTCTCTCTCGGTTTGGGCCTTTCTCAACTTGGGTCCAGTAATCCCTGAAGCGCTCGATGATGATCCCCGTTTGCTGACTGATCTCAGAAATGAATAAGTTCGGTTAAGTATTGGCATTGAGCACAAGAGTGGAAAAAAATTAAGGAAACTTACCAGCACGACGTTCTAGATGACCATTTGGAGAAGGCGATTTTTAGATCGGTCCTGGTGGATGGCCACGTCGGCATCGAAGTGCATGGCGTCACTAACTGCCAAGGCAATGTCGGGGAGTTAATGATGGAGTCGGTGGTCATCACTGCCTTGTCCTTGTATGTAACCACCCTCGAGTTCCACTCCTCGGCCAGCTTGTTGGGAGGCAGCAGGCAGAGGCGGGGGCTAGGGAATTCCGGACCTTTGGATTAGCGGGGCTCCAAGTCATGGTGATGTTTGACCCTTTGCTCATAGGAAGGGTCATCTTCTCGGCCTCGGCATTGACCGTGTCGAGGAATCTTGGGCTAATTTTGGGGAGGCATAACTTGCTACAATGGCGGTTGTTGTTGGCGAGATTCTAAAAATGTTGGGAAGGAATTGTGGCGGCTTGGGAAGTACCGTGGGGTCCCGAAGGGGTAGTTCTTCGGGCAACGGCCACGGCTTCCGGGCTCTCGGGAGTGATCTTGGGCATCTGAAACATGTCTAGCTCGGGTGAGGTTGTGGGAGTGGCGTCAGTCTCTTGGTTGGGATCGTTTTCTAAATTTGCTTCTTCGTTTCCTTTTTCTCCCGTGGGATCGTCTTCTAAGTTTACAGAGTACATTACTTTGGTAAAAGTCATTCATTCAATCGAGAAATATTTGGAAGGATAAATCATTCAAGAACAAGAAAAATATAATTGTATTCATAAAATATTTAAAGTACAATCATGAAAACCATACCCCAACTAGAGAATAGGAAGAGAATTACTCACTAGCCATGAGCAAAATTGTCACAATAAAATAAAACAAAGGTCTGAAGAAAAGTCTCCAAAAGGGTCCCCCAAGAGGTTGACTCCCCCTTATATTTATATATATAAAACTCAAATAAAGAAATTAGGAACTAAAATACTACAGACTTCTACCAGGGCAGAACACTTTCCCGTCAAAACTTGGAGGCACGTTCGAATGGTTGAGCTTCGTTCCAACGGAATCAGTAACATCAACACGCGTTCGAATGGATGAGATGCATTCGAACGAAAGTATGTATCGTCAAATGCACTATTCAAACGGACTCTCGTGCGTTCAAATGGTGAAAACCCACTGGAATTCGCAACTTAGCCTGTGCATTTGAACGGCCCCTCACCGTTCGAACGGTGGGACTCTGTATCGTATCTTGCGTTCCAACGAACCATTTCCGTTTGAACAGTACAAACTCTTTGGAATGTCTTCAACTTTCTTCGTATTGGGGCTTGCGTTTGAACGATCCTTTACTGTTTGAACGGCATTACTTCATCCGACATCCTTTGATTTCTCTCCAACATCTTTGAAAATAAGAATTTTCTTTATTTTAGCATCAATCTTTTATTGCACTTTGACTCTCTTGATTACACTTTATTCTTCATTCGGGTGGTCATTTTGCCAAATCACTTCTTTTAGGTGCAAAATTACCAAAATATTATAAATCACATAAAAAATATTATATCAAAGAATAATTAATCTAATAACTCAAAAACAACACAATTCGTTATCATTAACAGATAAAAAAATAACACTTTTCTTGATGAATCACACCCCCAACCTACACCTTGCTAACCCCTAGTAAGGTCAAAATCCTAAAATATAAACAAACTGAAACAAAATAATTGACGTCCACTTTTGTAGGACTCACTATTACATTTATTAGCATATGCAACAAGCCTTTAAACTCCTATGTTTCCCTAATCGAAGAGTTATAGTCTCGTGAAGGTTTCAGTGCAGATTCCTACAAACTTCTATTAATTTTGCCTATTGCTCTGAATTCATCATATAACTCAACCAATCAATCAAACATCGGGTATAAATAAAAATATGAACAAGTGCATGTCAAGTCAAATCATAAAATTATAGATTATGCATCAATATTTACAAATTTCATTTACAATGAAATTCGTGTGTAGTGTGCAAACGACCAGACATGAGTAGAAAGTCGGTCAAAAATGCACAGCCTTTCTACTATCCACTGCTAGCTTTGAACCAATCCTCACAAGTTATACTCTCAACAATGAAACCACTCAGATTATACTGGCTAATTTCCCTCCATTTTTCCATATGTGAGCAGAATTATTGTAATATCAAAACAAAGTATATCTCACATAGGATTATAACCAATGAACACTATCAACGAAAGGAGATTAGCATAGTCTCATGATTAGAAATCAACATACAATACTCAAAACAATTACTATCTTCCTCCTTATGCACACAAGTCATGCATCACTAACAACTTTTGAGATCAAATAGGTTTTTATTTAATGTTGTAACGTACTAACGTGGCCTTGGATCATTGGGGTTAATAAACGAAGGGAAATAAGAGTTCAAAACATTACTCAGAGAAAACTTTGTATCTCACTATTTCTTGAAATATAGTTTTAGAAACTCTCCTTACAAGTGTGATTTTTTCAGCACTTGCTCATAAATACATTTCATCTTCTTTTTACTTTTCTTTTTTTCTTCTTTTTCCATTCTCATTCCTTTTCAATTTTTTTTCTATTTTTTTCAACAAGCATATACACATTTTCTCCAGCAAGTCAAACACTTTCAATCTCACAAGTGTACTAAAGATACAACCCTTTCTGTTTCAACCAGTGCCAACCACATAATCCCTTGCATATATATGATACAACTTAATCTCTTGATAAGCAAGTGTAAGGATATGATATCTCATGCTAAGCTTGGTTATTATATATGGGTTAACAAATGAATTTTCAAAAGGTTCAATCATGGTTTCTAAGAATAATAAAATTTCAAGAACTAAGGCTAAGGCTCAAAATAAATCAAACATGACCTAAAATCATATCTCAAGAGTTTTAGCAACACACTCCATATGCAAATAACTCGGAATCAAACGGCTATTTATAATATCAGCATTGATCAAAACAAACATAATGAAACTATTCAAGAAATAAAGTTGAATGAATTTATTTTTGTTGAGTAAATATACATATCATTCCAAGAATGAATGTCTTTAAACTCACAATGGACATCATATTATTCTTCACTCTATGTATCAAGTTTGAAGTTAAAGTATCTTCTCCTAACTTCTAACTCAAGTAAGGTCATACGCGTTCTGATATTTTGAGTTTCAATCGAGAATAAAATTTATAATATTAAAATGTAATCTAGAATTCTATAACAGACTAGAGCATAAACAAGTTTAAATTTTCATTAAAATACTTGATATCCAATCATTAGTCTCATCATGTACACATAATTCAAACAATTGGCAAATATATAGATTAGTCAAAATGGGTTTTCATTACAGTTTTTAACTGAAAACAAAAGTAGACTAATTAAGTCAAGCCTTGACTTTACTAGATACGACTGGGCTTTGACTACCAACTCAATCCTAACTAACTCGACAAAATAAAAGACAATACTAAAAACAATCTAGAACAGATTCTAAGGTATCCAAAGTCTAGGAAGAAGGACCAGCACGATCTCCTGGTGCAA
This sequence comes from Ilex aquifolium, assembly GCA_951799425.1. Lineage (NCBI taxonomy): Eukaryota > Viridiplantae > Streptophyta > Magnoliopsida > Aquifoliales > Aquifoliaceae > Ilex > Ilex aquifolium. Next base: position 22,356,392 of record OX637406.1, on the reverse strand, counting down.
GGCGAAGATTATCAAGAATGGCTCCATGCCTAGCTAACTCTCTCTTAATCCATTTCTGATCCTCTATGATCTGAAGTAAAAAATCCATCTCAAAATGAGTATCCACTGGATCTCTGACCGAGGCATCAACATCATCACCTTCATCCCCCTCCTTATCTACATCAGGCTCACCCCTAGCAGCAGCACTCCTACTCTTCATCAGAGTGGTGAGATCCAAAAGCTTAGTACATTTCTCCTTAAGCATCCCATTCTCTATAGCTATCCCCAGCCTCACACAAATCTGGATAGCTAAGTAGCTAAATGGAAGAGATGCAATCTTAGTAGTCACCTTCAGTGTTCTCTGCATCTCGGACATGATTATTGATGACAAACACATCGTCATACCAGTACCCAAAACATATAACAACCTTGCTCTCTCAAGATTCACCTGAGTCTTTCTACTCAATGGTAAGATATTCGAAGCAGAAATTCAATTCAAAATTCTATACTTATCAGTCAATTGGTCCTGAGTCAAATACTTGGGTTTATAGTTATCAAAATTGTGCGATTCGCGATTCGATTCGTACGATTCGATTCGATACAGGTACAAAACGATTCTTATCTTATATGAGAATCGTTTTAGAGTTGAATTGCACCTAAATCATACGATTCGATTCGTATCGCACGAATCGCACGATTCAATCACTTTTTTTTAAAACCCAATTTTTTTTGCAAAACGATGTCGTTTTGTTCGCTAAACAGTAAAACGATGTCGTTTTGTTTGCAGAGGAACCTACGCCCTAATAAAAATTCAACATTTTTGCTCGTTCTCTCTCTGACATCGTCTAAAACTCACCTTGTGTTGTCTAAAACTAAAGGTCACGGCTAACGCTCTCGCATCATCGGTTGTTTTTTGCTCTCAATTCTTTCATGTGTAATTTGTTAGGTTCTAATTTTTTATTTCAAAATGTTGGCTTGTATGTTTTCTCTCAATCAATTTTCTCCCCCAATCAATTTTCTTATTTGTTTTTTTTCATTCATGTTTGTAACTTAATCTATACTGGGTGTCACTATTTTGGTTCTTGAATAGCCATGGTTCTTTAATGATTTTTTTTTTCAAGTTGTTGAATTTGAAAATGGTTAAGCAAAAAAATGAAAATGAAGTAAAAGGCTAGCGTCTTTCTATTTAGACGACGTGATTATGTCAATTGATTATTTTTAGAATGCAATAATGTTCAATATTTAATATTTTGTCTATTTTAAATATGTAGTATTATTTTTTATTTTTGTTTAAATTTTGTGTCGAATCTTACGATTCACGATTCGATACGATTCACGATTCTCAAATTTAGGATTCTGATTCAAGATACGAATCGCGATTTGACAACTATGCTTGGGTTTATGAATCCATACAAAGTGAGGGTCCCAGTCAATTCCCTAGCCATATCTTGCATTTCTAATGCCGTAGCAAAAGTGAACTGTGGCTTAGGGGTTACATTAATGACTGTCATTGCAAAAATAACAGTCAAATCTATTATAATCCTTTTTTCCCCCACATAAGTAGAAAACCTTTTAGGATCAGTCCTCTTAGTATTATAGTAAAATTCCCTAACCAAAGCAGTAGCCCCCTTCCCATTTTTCAATTTCATAAACTCACCCCATCCCCTTCTTTGAATATCTGATCAATCCCATACACAAAAAAATCATCATAAAGAGTAGCTCTCTCCATAACTATAGGCCGTTGAGAAAAATATAAATCATACTTCTCACTCTTTTCCAAATAAGGAAAACGATCCACATTAAATACATGGCGAAAACCCCGATTATCAATCACTACACTTGGCTGCAGTGGTGGAGCTTCTTGAACACTAGTACCCACACGAGCTCTCTTCTTCACCATTGAAGAATTTTTTTCAAAAGCTTGAAGAAGGTAATGGGTTTCTTGAAAAAAATTAAAATATGTTGAAATAACCCTTAACTGAGAAGAAGAAGCCAAATCCTAAGTTGGGAAGAAGAAATTTTTGATTTTTGGTGAGATTTGGGTGAGAAAACAAGAATTTTTGAAGCTTCCTGGGGAGGGTTAATGGTGGGTTTCGATTTTAGAGAGAGAAAAGTGTAGATGGGTTGGAGAAGACGAACGCCTAGTTTTATAGGCTGGGAGGAGCGTTCAAACGGTGCATTTAAAATCTGTCTTTTTCTAAAATTTTACGTCTTTCAAATCGACTTTTAGCTTTTGGTTTTCAAGGTGCGTTTGAACGGCCCTTTACTGTTCGAACGGTGGGTTTGAATTATAGCATGCGTTCGAATGAAGAACGACCGTTCGAACGGTCTGAAGTCACTGGATATCCTAAGACTGGATCACAAAATATTGACCAAAAATAACAAAAATAAAAGTTGAAATAGCCTAAAATAAAGAAAAACATTTATCCTATCTAAAAAAAGAATAATAAATATTTAAATTCATCTAAAAAAAATTGAACTCAGATAATTAAGATTGCATCACAATTATCCCACCCCAACCTAAATTAGGCATTGTTCTCAATGAATAAAAAAACAATAATATATCATAAAAGAAAATTCAGGCATGGGAGAAAAACATACATGTATCCGCAATCTTTTTACCAAATCCTAAAAATTAAACACTTTACATACCAGAAAGGAATTGTGAAACAAACAATTAAAAATAAAATAAAAACAAAACTACTATACATTACAAGAAACAGTTGCAGTCAATTATCAGACTCATATCGTGGATCCACTAATTCAATGGACTCCACCTCCACCACTATCCCTTCTAAAAATGGTTTCAACCTTTGACCATTCACTTTAAAAATATTATCGTTTTTTCGGGTTTTCGAACTCAACAGTCCCATGAGAAAAAATCTCTTTTACCACAAATGGGCCAGACCACCTTGATCTCTACTTACCAGGAATAAGGTGGAGGCGAGAATTATAAAGCAAAACCTTTTGTGACGGTTCAAATTTTTTTCTCATGATGTTCCTATCATGGAAATTTTTTATTCTAGCTTTGACAATCTTAGCATTCTCATAAGCATCATTCCTAAGTTCTTCCAATTCATTGATCTGAAGCTTCCTAGATGTTTATGCTTTATCGATGTCAAAATTCATATTCTTGGGTGCGTTTAGTAACGTTTTCGTTTTTATGTTTTAAAAAAAAATAAAAAATAGAATCAATGTTTTAATTTTTTTTTTGTGGTTAAAAGATGAAACAAAAAACGTGTTTGAATTTATGTTTTAAAAAAAAATAAAAAATAGAATCAATGTTTTTTTTTGTGGTTAAAAGTTGAAACAAAAAACGTGTTTGAATGTAGTTGTTGTACGAAATCTAAAAACTAAAATAGAAAATATGTTTGGTAACCATTTTATTTTATATTATATATTTTACATTTATTTTAATTCTTGATAAACCATATCCACATGATTATATGTCAATAGATACATTAACTCATAAAATAGTGCATAATACATTTTTTTTTTTTCAAACAAATCAACACTTTATTTCATTCCAAAAAAATTTACAATGGAAAAGCAAACAAACTTGCCTCTGAAAAAATGAAACAAGGATCATTTACAACCACTCAAAGAATTACAAATTTCTTCCTTAGCACCTTGATCCCTTGCTGATCCTGCATTTGGAGTAATCTGGCTTGAAGAGGAATTCTCAACTCATGAGAAAAGTCCGAAGAAAAGTCATTCTTTACTTCCAAATTAGCGAAAAAAATCAGCCAAAATTGCCAAAACACCACCAATGAAACTCTTCTTAACAGATTTTTCGGACATAAAAATCTGAAAACCACAAAAATCAGCTACTTTCCTCCATACTTCATTAGAAAACTGACACTGTACAAATAAGTGTGTAACAGTTTCCAAATCATTACAACATAACGAAAACCTACTAGCCAAAGCCATTCCAATCCTCTGAAAATTCGAATCCACCACCACTGCATTTCGATGAATCTTCCAACCCACCAACATTGCACTAGGAAACACTGACTGTTCCCAATTTCTGCCATTGCCACTCCCCTCTTTCCCATACCCTCAGATAGACTTGGAAAGCATGAAGGATTCTCTCCAATCCTATTTAACAGAGGACCAGTACCAAGCCAGTTGGAACACCTTAAGTCCACTGACCTTCCATTGCCCACCAGTACCAGTGAATTTACCAATACAGAAGCAAAATAAGGCTGTAACATACGAAAAATTCTTTCTTTCCTAGTGCATAATACATCAACCCAAAATAAAAGTTGTTAAACGTCCAATGTATCACTACATAAAGATATTGTTAATATTCTACTAAATACACAAATACACCATAATTACTTCACTAAAATCCCAATAAGTAATACAAATATCAAGAACAGTAATGCACAACACACGATGAAATTGCATCCACAACAAGTAAGCATAAAAAGTGTGATCCATTTCTTCTCTCTCTTTCCTAAATTGGCATGTGGGATCACAATTTCTGATTCATCTCTGCGTGTATCGTACTCATCAACCCAAATGAAACAATGTTTCGTAAATCCATCAATTCAAACAAGAAACTCGACATAAAATAAATTACATGAACTTGAATAGGGCTAGGGTTAGGGATTTATCACTGGCTTGCTCCATGTCCCCTTAACTGGTTGTAACAATGAAAGCAAAAATTAAAAAGACCACAGAAAAAAACTCCATGTGAATATGCAAGTAATACATTACACCACTATGCATTTAACCCAATAACAAAGCAATTAATTGTCAATGGATGAAAAAGTTAGGACATGAGTGGATAAATATTCGAAATTATTATCAAACGGTACGTAAAAATATTTTCTAAGCAAGCAACAATACATGTTTAGAATTCTAATACGTTAAATGCGACTTTGGGATAATATTAATGTAAGGCTTTGGTTACCAAGTAATATTTTAAATAATGGTTAAGTAATTTGGATAATTCTTGGAATCTCAGGGGTTCATATGTACATTCATTCAAGTAAGTAAAACCATTTGGTCTGTTATCCTCCAGTATACTCTTTCTCAAAAACTTCAAGTAGCATTTTTTCATCCACATAATTTTATTCTTCCCCAAATCTTGCCAAATTCTCTTCCAAAACCCCCCATTGTTTGCACAATCCACCATTCATCATCATCATAGCAATTACCATGAGTGGTTGCTTCAAAGTTGAACCAAAGTTTCTGCGTCAAACCAGTCCGCTGTGAGGGTTCTGAACAGGCCTTTGTGAAGAAGACTCTGGATGTTTTTTTTATTACCTTGCTGGGTATTGTAGATACGTACTTAATCCAATCTCCTTTTACCTTATTTTTTTTTTTTGCCTGAACTACCTTCTTAAAACCTTGATCATACCCACAAAAGAAATGGAAAATTTCAGCCCAACCCAGAAAAACAAAAACCAATCCAGCCCAATATCCATAGTTAACCCCAACCCATCTTGCTGATCCTACCCCAGAGCCCATACAACCCAGCCCACTATTCTACAGATTCACCTCCAATACTTTCAGAAGTTACAGAACTCCCCCTGAAGTTTTTGAAATTATACTTTCGCCCCCAAATTTTCTTGCAATTGCACTTTGGCCCCAAAAGTTTATGAAATTACATTTTAGCTCGCAGGAGTTTGTGAATTTATAATTTTTACCCCAGAATTTTCGACAACTCTTCAAATCACTACTTCCATCAAGATGGTTATCAATGCTTAGTTAAGTGCTAGAGTTGAAGCGCATGATTCGCGATTAGATTCGCTCCAAGGATCAATGGATTGTCTCCAAGCATCTATCACCTCAATAAAAGAAAATATGGAAGCCTTAATGGCCATTGTCCTAGATAAAAAGGGTAAATGAACGGAGATGCATGCAAATCATGATTCCTCCTTATCGGTCATCAATCAATAATCAATGCTCGCACAAATCCCTCCACCACAAGCCCTAGTTCGAGAAGACCCAAGATTGTTTGATTTTAATAAAGGGGTTAAACTAGAGGTTGGAGATTTTTATGGGGATAATAATTCCTAGATATTCCTTGATTGGTTGCATAGCCTTGAAAATTTCTTCAGATGACATCGTTTGACTGATGAGAGAAAGTTATTCTTTGCAGAATCTAAGTTAAAGGTTGTAGAAAGGCTTTGGTGGGTAAAGTACCAATAAACTCACTTTGATAGATCATGTGATGATATGAAGACTGCTATGACTCGCTACTTTGTGCCTACTAATTATAAGCAACGAGCCCATCTACAATTACACAATTAAATTAGGGAAGCATGTCTGTTAAGGAGTACACTGGAAAGTTCTCTAGTTTGGTCACCGGATTAGAGTTCTCATGGATTGAGGATGTGATGATTGCCATGTATGGGCAAAGACTCAATTTCAAATTTCTACGGGATTAGCTGCAAGTAGACTTTACACCATGGCAAATGCAGTTCATTCTGCCTATCAGATGGAAGATGAGTTGAGAGAGTTTCTATGAAATATTTTATAGCACCTGCAACTTGGATCGAGAGAACTGCCGTAGATGTAAGTCGAGGTAAGTCCACCAATAAACCTTAAGAGAGTACTTTTATTTCAAAGAAATCATCTCAGGTTAGTGCTACTTCTTCTCAAGGAAGTATTAATTTTAAGACGAGACGTTTAATTGCCATGGTTTTGGCCATCTGTCTTTTCAATGCCATATAAAATGATGTTGTGGTTGAAAATAAAAATTCCAAGGTGAATAAAGAGTCTGATAAGCCAAAATTTGAAACAGAAATTGTAGAACCTCTTGATGTGGTGAGGTTAATTTTGATAATTTGGATGATGATCATCTTGTGGGTTTTATTCGTCTTCTACTTATTACTAATAAGAAGTTGCTAATGGTGAGTTTATTCGTCGAGGGAAAATCTTCCAGAGAAGAGTTAATTGTGAACGACAGATATGCTTGTTAGTGATTAACACAGGAAGTTGCACAAATGTGGTTCGGAAGAGGTCGTGAAGAAACTAAATAAAGTTAAACCACATTTGGAACCATATTATGTGGCATGGATTACCGATACCAAGCTGAAAGTTGATTAGAGATATCCAGTTATATTCACTATTGGAAGCCTTAAGGAGACTGTCATATGTGATGTGTTGCCTCTCAAGCTTTGTCATATAATTTTAGGGCGCACCTGGATATGGGGTTGTGTTGCACAACATTCGTGGCATGCTAATACTTATTCTTTTGCAATTGAGAGAAAGAGGTATACTCTTACTTGTGCTACAGATGTGCGTATACTGCGATTGAAAAATAGTTCGTTCTGGATTCAGAGAGTTTCGTCATCAGATAGTATTCTTGGCTCTCCTACTTACTTGCTGCTGGAGTCGAGTTCTTTTCAGCATGATAGAATTGATAACGCAATTATTGGTTGGTTGGACCAATACAATCGATTTTGGAAGCCTAGTCGAAAGATTAGGAATTTTTGGTCCAAAGGGAAGTGTAATTGGTAGTTTTATTATTATTATTTAATTTAGGAGTATTAGTTAGAATTTGGGTTGGAAATTATTATAGAGTTTTAGTAGAATAGAAACTTTAGAGTTTGATTATAAAACACTTTTAGTATTTTAGTAGGAAAGTAGTTTTTATTTTGGTAGGAGACTTGGTCTATAAATATAGATGTAAGTCTTACTCTAGTATATTGGAGAGTGATATAATAAAAATTATTTTTCTGTGAAGAATTTTATGTGTTTCTTGACTTAATCCTTTGGAGGATTTGGTATCTCTTCTTCTTTCTATTCTCTTATTTTTTCCTCTTTTGTCCTACATCACCTAAGCTTGGTGTACTTAAGTGGTTGTCATGTCATCATCTTTGAAGGTATAAATAGCCCAATGAGACAAAACTCAAGTATGCATTCTAAACAAGAATTGCACGGTACTCATCGGAGGAGATACGCCAAATACACATCCGGCCCCCTTTTTGACTTCGCTCCTTGTTTCAGGAATCTCGCCTCAAAGTTTGACCGGGATTCGCTATCTCAAACTATTGTAGGAAATTACCCATGCAATATGAATCATCACATCATACGGAATCAATTTTTGTTATGCTGTTTGTCTATTTTCTTTGAGAGGACAAGTGGAAAAGAGTTCAGAGTGTTGCAGTCCCAGGAAGTATCATTATAATGACCTTTTGTAGTCATCTACCACTTGTGTATTCAACACTTGCAATTATGGCAATTTTGCTGTTGTGGTTGGATCATCTATAAAAGATCCTGTTTGTAACTGTCAAATGATGTAATCATAGTTTATTATTTAATTTTCCTTTTGACCATTTTAATGCCCTTTAATAGCAGTTGTTTTTCTCAAAATTAAGCACTCAGGAACTTTTTATTCTCTTTTAGACAATGATTTCTTCTCCATGCCTTAAACATATTGTCTACTTATAATTTTGGGCTGAATATAAGAGATCTGCTGTTGGGTTTGTTGAACTACTGCCTTCTTAGAAGCAGATTTAATTGAGAGGAGTTCCTTTAACGTCTCTAATAATATCATATAGGAATGGTAGATGGTAATATCAATGGTTTAGGCTATAGAGGTTTTCCAAAAATGCGTCAACCGCTAGGTTGAAAACTCGAAGCATGTAGCTCCAGCAAACATTTAGCCAAGGTGAAGCATTATATTTTCAACTTTTATTTCTTACAGTCATGGAATAATGTCTAAATTCTAGTTTAATGCAGGTGGTGGGGTTTGTATGATGAGTAACGTATGGAGAGATGAACAACACCCATCCTTCATCAACTTCATCTCCTGCTTCCTTAGTGCAAATTCTTTCCGGTTAAACTTTGTGCCAATAGCCCCTGTAACTACCCTCCTTAACTCATTTCACTTTTAAGGTTATCCATAATTCATTTTAATAAGGACTTAATTGTAGGATTTAATTTTCAATTGCGGGGGTTTGTCAGTGGCTTTCATTTTTGTAACCAACTGGGACTGCAACAACATTGCGTCTACCTTCAGCAGGTAACTCTGCTATTTTAGTAATTAAAGCTTCTTGTTTTCTGCCCTATTTTATGTTATCTACTTGATACAGAGTTCAGAAACTGAAGGTGCAGTTTGCCCATTTCTATGTGGTTGTTACTCTCCCCACAAAGGAGCAGAATGATTCCTTTGTACGCTCCTATTTTAAGTGAGTTAACTTATAACTACTGCCTGAACTGCTTTCTGCAAAATCCTACTCTGTATGATCTAATAGAACATGGATGCTTTCTGGCTTTCTTGAAGTTATGGCATGGAGCTTGGTAGGCCAACATTCATGCCAGTGCAAGACCTAGAGATGGGCTTTGAGAAGATTGTGAAGATATCTCATGCTCGTGGGGGTAAGGCCCCAATTTTCTAGAGCTCCCTGCAGTGAATCTGTGAGTGTATTTCTTTATCCTGACAGTATTTTGTTGCAGTATGTAAGAGGCAGGATGCCATATCCAAATTAAAGGCTGAGGTAAGTTTCATTAAACTATTGTATATTACTTCTAATATAGCACTTCTGATTTTTCAGAACGCAACTAACATATGGTCTGTTGCTTGTTAAGAGGGAGCGGTCAGTGCAAGGGATGGACATTTATCTCAGAGTGGTCACATCCATTCCTGGCATTGATGGACATGATGCAAATTCGGTACTTGAGTTAATCACTATCTGAAATTTCTGTGGTCCATTCCTTTTGTGCATTCAGCAAGTAGGCAACACAAATCTTTGATGGTTTTCTCTCCTGCGTCCTTCTGTCTCTCCTTCACTCTGCCTCCTTTTCTCAAAGGCATTCATGGAGTCTCAATTGGGAAGTTATGGAAATGATGAAAATCTCTAGCAATATGCCGAAGTCTCAATTTATGCAGAGTCTCGCTTTCTGATTGTGTTGGACAATTATTTGAGATTATTTTCTTTAACATTATTTTCGCCCATTTTCGAACAATAGGGTCATGAGATTTTGGCTTATTACTTTCATGATATGCCCCTACATGATAACATTAGTTTCAAGACAAGATATTTCGAAGGCTCGGTAATAACTTATCTCTCATTTGTGACTGATATATAGCAATAGAAAGTTGAGCAACGTTGGAAAAGGGAGTTACACCTCTTTTTTTGTCAAGTTCAGTTGAAAGCCTTATGAGAGAACTTAATGAAAGGCAGTATATGTTGTCACTTAAAATTACTAGTTGTACACTGATGTTATGTGGGAGGGTATAGCAACCAAATATTAAGTGTTTTAGTAATTTGCTTGAAATTTGACAAGGTTCCCCCTGTATGTGTTGTAGTCATATTCCTACATCTGAAAAAGGTAACCGCGCCTCAAACTTCTACCTGTTTCAGCTTAATCAAGCCATCGGTTCAATTGAAGCAATAGCTAAAGCATCAAAGGAATATATTTTGGAGAACACAGACCTTTCAGCTGAGAAAGCAGAGAAGATTACAAGGTTTTTTAGAGATTCAAAGTTTTACCTTGGTCCCAAAATTAGTTGAGGTAAGTTCGATGGCTCAAATGAATTCTTTGCCAGTCCAAAGGTGATTTCTTCAAGTTAACATTTTAGGATGTATTTCCATTGGGATGTCGCTGCTTATGAACTACGCTGTTTTGAATTCGTTGAGAATGGAACAAAACTCAAAAATATTGTTCTTTGGGAGTTTCAAGGTCAGGAAGGCGTAACTCTCCCGAGTTTGCTACTGCATTTTTATATCCATATTGTCCTTCGAGAGTTTGAAGTTCAGGAAGCCATAACTCTCTTGAGTTTACTCTTTTTGTTGTATATCCATTCCTCTATCGTCTGTTTGTTTCTCAGAACTGCTTAACAACATCATCCATTTCAAGCATTTTGTTTTCTCTCATTTTTTCTGAAAACAATGCATAGAATTTATTGTTTTGGTATATGGCTATGATATTCAGTTGGCCATAGGGTTGCATAGTTAAACCAGTGGTGAATGCTTATTTAGTTGACCTCAACAGTGCAGCTACATACTGATAGTTTGAGTCAAATATGCCACTTTCTTATCCAGTTCCCATGTCTCTGTTTCTTCCCTATGCTTCTTTATTTGGCAACCTATTCCTCAGCCCTTCTTGTTGTGGTAGGACGAATCTTATTTTTGTGGTTGCGTGGTTCCCTAGCAAAGCTGCTAAACTTAATGCTGGCTGCAGCTGTTAGAAAGAATCTCTTCCACTGCATGTAATTTGGGCTTCCCTGTGCTTGCATTTTTTGAGTTTAACGTTCCAATCCTTTTGTAAGGGTTTTTAGCCTGCAAACTAGATCGGTGCTTGGAGTGATTTGATAAATGGTGATGCATGGTACACAATGAGCCACTAAAAAGTATAAAGGATGCCTTGGTCCATGCTTTTAAGCAAGGACTTTAACATAGTCACCATTGTGATTGTTCATGGCCTTGATAGGGCACATGTCTCTCTCTCTCTCTCTCTCTCTCTCTCTCACACACACACACACACACACACACACGCACATGCACACAATATTTGGAAATAATCCTTTAACAATAGTTGAGGCGGATATGTTATGATTGAGAATCTAATTTAAAGCAAGCTTATGGCTAGTTCATTTTTTGGGAGCCTCCACCTGTCTAAACTTTTTTGTCCCCTTCACCTGTTTCTTAGATTGTGGTTTTAGAAGGCAGGATAGAAACCACAATTATTTTTTCCATTGTGATCACAAAACAATAGTGACTCTCAACTATTTTTGTGCTTAATTTGCTACAGTGAGCATCTCACAATTATGTGCTTCTCCTGTAATGTATATTCTTATTCACGATCAAGAAACCAAACCATTAGGGAGTTAAGTATAATTTTCCAGACTCTTGATCACCACATTATTCTCTGCTTGTGTCTCCCATCTATGCATCCACTTACCTGTATCTTATCCTTTGAAGCCGTACCGGATAAATCTTTTTTTCACATAAGCTTCAAAAACATTGGGAAGCAGTTGGGTTCTAATTGATATGTTGTGAAGCAGGTGGGTTCCCTTAATTTAAGAAGTAGTTCAAAGTTCTTTGATGTTACTATCTTTTGGGGGTACATATTGGCAGTATCTGTTGAAGATTGATCTAACTGCAGTGACACCCCCTAAAAACCGCGTTTTGTAGCAGAAATTTACAGTTTACGTTTTTACACTAAATGTTCAGTCGAAATAGCAAAAACTGACTTTGTTGTTCAGTCCAATAGGGATAGTCATTTCCATTAAAGAATGGAGGTCTAGTAATGGATTGGCTGGCTCTCTACAATGTTTCCTCCTAGTGTTGCCAGGATCCTTTAACTCTAATTGTAGTTACACAAGAATCTTAGAGCCCTTACTCTGATACTAATTATTGGCCCAAAGTACAACCTAAGAGGGATGAATTAGGTTTCTAAACTAATTTCCAATTTAAAATCTCAATTTTACTATTTGTGAAATTGATAAAGTGAGTTGTTATATGTTGATTAGATATGTTAGTAATGGTGTGTGTATGTGCTAAACACAAAATAAAGTAGAGAGAGGGAGGGAGAATGCAAACACAAGAATATATAGAGGTTCAGCCTTAATACTTGGCATACGTCCTCTTCTTCCTTTTCCCCTTAGAGGTTCTCTTTCTCTTCATTGAATCTCTTTAATGGGTAAGATCCCAAACACTTACAACTTCTCTCTTCCTCGAGTACAATGCAAATATCACTCTTTGTAAGCTTCAATCAAGAAAAACAATCTACCACACTCTCTCTTATTTTTACAATAAGATTCTCTCAATCTAAGCAAACAAGACAAGAAGAGTGTATATACAAGCTTACATACACAAGCAAACAATTTTGATCATTTTCTCTTTTGGCTTCTAGCTCATCAATACAATGTTGTAAAAGTTTTCTCAAATGCATTGAAGACCCCTATTTATACTTGGACTCAAAACCTTTGACTTACTTCAAAATTCTAGCCGTTAGCGTGCCTAAAAGTCTTCAACTGGTTTGCTAGTTCCCAATCTGACATACCGGATCATCACCAGTCAAGGCATAAGCCAAGGCAAGACTTTTGCTGGATGTTGAACCGGCATGCCAGATGCCTGCATAAGCTTCCGGATCCATCAAGGTAAGGAGATGTTGTAAGTTGCTGACGCTGCCGGTTCCCATTCGGCATGCATCTTCACTGAACCGACATGCCATTTCCTCTTATCCAGCATATCGGATCACTTGCAGACCTTGTCGGTTCAACCTCCATGCCAAAACTTCTGTGATCTTCAAGGGTTGTCCGTTCCTCATCTGGCATGCCGGATGTCCAGCAGCGCCTTCTAGTTCAGCTCTGCACTTTGTCCCTTCTGCACTTCTGGGCTTGCACATCCCTTTTTTCATTTCTTTCATTCAATTAACTACGCATCTAAATTACATCTTAGATCATAGTGTAGATGTTTTGATCATCATCAAAATCATGCTTGAATAAGCAATGGGTCAACATAGTCAACTCTTCTGCCCCCAATCTCAATGCACCTCACACCCCAAAAAGGAGTGATTCATACTTAGCCTCATTATTGGTGGTTGCGAACCCAAGTCGGAGGGCCTATTCCAACTCGAGCGACCATTTTGCGGTCCAACCAGAAAGATCTATCTTTCCAAGTACACTCCTCAAAGGGTGCTCTGTGATTATCGCGATGGTGTGTGCTTGGAAGTAATGATGCAGCTTGCAGGAAACTACAATCAAAGCAAAGAGGACTTTCTCAAGAGGGGTATACCTTGTCTCTGCCCCCAATAGTATCTTACTTCCAAAGTAGATTGGCTTTTGTTCTTTTCCTTCTGCACGAAGCAACACTCCACTTATCGCATGCTCAGACACTAAATAAAGTTGAAGCTCTTTTCCTTGCAAAGGAGTGGAGAGCAAGAGAAGTGTCTTGAGGTAGCTTTTCAAATCATCAAGGGCCTTATCACACTGCTTATCCTAGTGGAAGGCTCGCCCAAACCTAAGCAACTGAAAGAAGGGCCTATACTAGTCAGATGATCTGCTAATGAATCGATTAAGGGTTGCTACCACGCCTATTAAATTTTGTACTTCTTTGATAGAAGAAGGCCTTTCAATTGCTTGCAAGGCCTTGATTTGGTCAGGATTAGCTTCTATCCCTCTTCTTGTCACCAGGTGCCCTAAGAATTTCCTTGAACTTACACTGAAAGCACACTTGGAAGCATTATGCCTGAGCTTGTTGTGCTTCAGGACATCAAAGACATCTTGTAAGTCAGAGAGATGATTTTTTCTCTTACTCTTCACCACCATGTCGTTTATATACACCTCCATGGTTTTACCGATCATGGCGCCAAAGAGCTTCGTTACCATTATCAGATAGGTAGCTCCTACGTTCGTAGCAGTAGATCCCTTTTGGTATGATAAAGGTTGTCTTCTCCTTATTGGGTCCGAACATAGGGATTTGATGGTAGCTTCTGTATGTATCTAGCAAACTCATCCTTGTATGCCCAGACGTTGCATCTACAAGTTGATCGATCTTTGGAAGTGGGAAGAGGTCCTTCAGACAAGCCTTGTTAAGGTCTGTGAAGTTAACGCATACTCATCATTTTCCATTCTTCTTTACCACAACAGTGTTGGATAACCATTGTGGATATTGGACCTCTCGTATAGCGTTAGCATCTAGGAGCTTCCCCACTTCTAATGACATCAATATGGTGGAGGACGGATCTCCTCCTCTTCTGAATAGTAGGCCTGCAAGTGGAGTCAACGTTAAGATGATGACTAGCTACTGAAAGGTCGATACCTAGCATCTCGTAGGGTGTCTAGGGAAACGTTTCAATGTTCCTTCTCAGCAACCCAATAAGGGACTCCTCGAGAGTAGGTAGCTGCGACCCAATTAAGAAGTATCTTTCTGGGTCTGCTTGGTCCACCGGTACAACTTACAACTCCTCAGCTAATTTGTCGTTGGGCTTCACTCCTACATCCTTAAGAAAGGGGACCTTCTCATCTACTACAAATACCTATTGTGACTTAGTCATCAATTTAGCCCTAATATTGAGGCCCTACTTGGAGGTAGCTTGGTCTCCACGAATCTCGGTTATCCCTCTACTAGTTAGGAAGCGTAGCATCTGGTGGTAAGTGGAAACTGCCACTTGCATCTGGTGTAGCTATGGTTTCCCCATACTAGCATTATAGGGGGATGGTACATCCACCACTAGAAAATCCACCTCGACAATTTGTGAACCTATCTTCTTAGGAAGCCGCAACCTGTCAAGAGGCTAAACTTGCATGGCATTGAAGCTAACTAGTGAGGTCGTCATTGGGAGTAGGTCAGCTTGGGTTTCTCCCAACTTTTTGAATAGTCGTAGTACATGATCTTTGTTGAGCTCCCTAGATCGATGAGCACGCACTTTACTTCAAAATCGCTCATGTTGAGAGTAAGAACGAGGAGGTCATTCTGTGGATGAACCACTCCATCCAAATCAACATCTGAGAATGTGACGGAAACGATCACTGATTCTACCCTTTGGCGCTTAGGGGTGTGACCACATTGGTGATCTGCTTACATAACATGTTGAAGATGGCGAGTTTTTTGGTATTCTGTCCGAGATTGGACTGAATCAACTTGAGTTGGAGAGGTTGTGCTAAGGATGACATTTATGACTTTGGGATGCTAGTTGTCCCGTGATTGGGGTTGGTTATGTGGTCGGACATGTTGTTCTGCCAGCTCCTTGGCAATCTTCTCTTTGTCTAGGTATTGATAGATGTGGCTCTGCTTGACCAATTCCTCCAAATGGTGCTTGAGCGATTGGCAATTCTAAGTCCGATGGCCTTCGTTTTTGTGGTAAGAATAATGGAGGCTTTGGTCTCTCTTCGAGGAGTCTCCTGCCATCTTTGGTGGCCACCTAAAATATTCCTTATCCTTGATCTGGTTCAGAATTTGATAGACCTTGAAGATGGTATTGACTATTTGGTATGAGTCCCTCGTTCCCTTGGGTGTCCCATCTTTCCTTGATGGGTTGGTAGTATTGTCTTCCTTTGGCTCTTCGTTGGAGAGAAGGGTAGTTGATTGGTTGGCCCCTTGTTATTCTCCAACTTCATGTACCCCTTGATGTGTCCCTATAAGTGCGACATACTTCAGGGCGGCCACATGGTGAGATGCTTCCTCAATTCGCTGTCCCTAAGGAGACCTAAACAAAAAGAGACAATATCGGTCTTCTCATCACACTCCTCTATGTCGACATAGGTATCCAAGTACCTCGTGGCATACTCATGGAGAGTCTCTCCACATTTCTGGCGTAATGTCAAGAGTGTGTCAATGGTTATTGGCTCCCGACTATTGGCTATGAATTGAGAGACGAACTCCCCGACGAGCTGTTCCTAAGAGAAGACTGAGTTCACAGGCATCCCATTGAACCACTTAAGAGCCGATCACCCTAAGCTGGAGGGGAACATCTTACACATCAACGCCTCGTTGCTCGTCCAGAGGGCCATCTTATTAGTGAAGGCCCCTATGTGGATGATGGGATCGGACTTTCCATCATAAAACTCGAAGGACAGAGGAGGGAACTTACGTGGGGGCTCGACTTCTCGTATGGACTGAACAAAAGAGTTGTGGTCATTTTAAGCGAGGTTTGTCTCATCCTCTCTTTGGTCGAGTATACGAGGTCATCTTGGCCTACGTTGTGAAGAGGATGGTTGTTGTCTTTGCGATCTAGATCAAAGCGCATACGCTTTTGTCTTCCATAATCGTCATACCAATCATCTCGTGTAGAGTGACAGGTTGAACTCCTGTGCCTTTCTCTATGTTTCCTAGGGCGGTGTTCCCTATGTGACTCTCCCCTTCTCCACATGACAAGGAGGATCTCATATGAGTGAAGGGTTCCTAGGAAAGTGTTGAGAAGTAGTGCATCTCGGTGAGTATCTATCTTAACACTGATCATGGGTCGAATAGCTCCTTACCAGCAACCTACTCCTAGGACGGATGGATTGAGCTTCATGCGAGTGATCGTTGTGGTTGTCACTTTGACGAGGCGGACGTATGACCTAACTAGCAAGTTTACTGCCCCTTTGGAGATGGAGCCCTTACTTGAGGGCTTATAGCTCCTTCGTCTTTTTGCTTATTGCTTCCAGATAGGCAATCTTGGTAGCTGGTTCGCTTCCTTCACCCAGGGCCAGTAGGTTGTGACGGAGAGGGTGTTGCTCTTCTGGGTGTTTCTACCCATCTCGAAGAAGCGTGTTGTCGAGCAATTGGAGGTTATAGTTTGAGGGATTTTCAATGATTGGGGGTTGTGTAAGTGCCAAGCGGCTAGTTGAAGGATCGTTGGTTCTCTCGCTAGACATGGTTCAAAGCTTATAGGTTTTTGGAAAACTTATTCAATTTCCCACAGACGGCGCCAATTGTGCGGGGAGAATTTCGCACTATGAGCACCATCTCGTACAGACGAAGAGGTCGGTGAGGAAGTCTTGAGTAACCTGTAAGACAACTAGGTGAACCGATGACCGGAGGCGGTCAAAGGGGCTCTGATGCTTAAGTTATAAAGCAAGTCGAACATAGTATGAAGTGAATAGGCTAGGATTGAATGGTCTTACCTAGTACCCGGAAGCCTTTATTTAAAGTAGTAGGAGGTTGTGTCCCAAAGAAACTCGAACTCTGGGTGGTGATAGGATCAACCTCATCACCAGGCCTTTCAAGTTTGGAGTAGTGTTAAACTAGGACTCTTGGTCCTCGGTTCGAGAAGGACTCGTCTAGCGGAAGTTGGCAAGCAAAAATTGTGGTAACAAAGTGCCTTCCGGACCTTGGCCAAGATGCCTGCCAGTCAGCATCGCCGTAGGTTCCTTGTAGCAAGCTGCCAGCCGGCTAGCTCCAGCAAGGCTGTTTGCTGGTCGGCCAGGTGCTGTGAGGCAAGTGCCGGTCGGCTAGATGGGGTGAGTGCCAGTCGGTTAGGTGCCTTCTTAAGGTCCCCCACAATTTCAAATTTGCATCTTGACTTGATGTTACTCATAAGATTTAAGTTAGTTATAATTACACCTTCAAAGCCCTTCGAAATTTAACGTAACTACCATGGTAGTAGTTCAACCAATTTTAAAAGGTTAGGAATTTAGCTTGGTTGGTTTTTACCTTTTCAAAAAAAAAAAAAATCAATCAGAAGGTGATGTAAAACCAAGAAAGAAGAGATGAGCTCAAGGTTGTTGTTTCCAACGGTTTGTCTCTGACAGTTCTTGTTGGGTTGCACCACTGAAGTTTGTGGTCAAGCCAGTCGTTAAGGTTCAGTACTAGGATTTAGAAAAAGAAACAATAATCGAGGAGGAATCCATAGTATAGGTGGTGAGTTCACTGGTGGATCCAAATTAGGGTCAGGGGATCCCTAGCCCACCCTCAGTTCTTTACAAAATTATTATACACACATATACCAGCATATTAAACTATTGGAAATCGTATACATATGCGGAAACATATGATTAAAGACGTACCTTTCTTTTGCTTTAATCCAAAATGTTTAGAGGATGTTTTACATTTCTTTATAATCTGAAAATCGATGTCGATTGGGTTGACATAGGGTTTATATAGGCAATCAATAAGTGTCTTGGCGAAGCACATCCTATAGGGACATGTCTGTTACCTATATTAAATAAACATGTATTTTGGGTGGTGAAGGATACATCTAAAAAACATGGCCCTTTGAGCAATTTCTAATTGGGTTGACCCACCATGAGAGCCTGATTTGGGTAAGTCACCCAAATCCAATATTTAACATAAGCGTTTGTATACTTTTTTGAGCCCACCCTGTCATTTTTATATAGACACATTACAAATACACTTCGGGCACGTTTCAATAAGTATTGAACAACTTGGAGGTTGTTCTGTGATTTTTCGTTTGACATTACGGGATTGTTTTGTTTCTGCAAGAAAATTTCGAATTGTGTCTTGCCATTTATATGAGGTCCGATGTGTCGGCAACATGTACTAACCATGTTTAGCCTGATTTATTGCTTAATTTTTTTTTTTAATAGTATGTGTTGCTTTTGGTCTACAATTGCATGTTTTGTGCTTTTATTGTATTAGGGTTTTCTGCGATTGACATTGATTTCCACTATTATATCTTTTTTGTTTATATTCTTAATTCGAATGTGAAATTATTCGCAATTGGCCTATGATTGTTTTTTATATTTGTGCAATTGACATCTATGTAAATATAAATACAAATACCTCATCATTGTTCTATTGATGGACAAAAACTAATGACAACTTATAGTTAGAGAAGAGTGCATGTTTTTTCTTGTTGTTAAGTAACATTAATATATGTTTAATACTCCCCCTCACAAGTGGTCCCTCTTGGGTGGTCTAAGACCATGTTTATTTTGTAATTTAAGAGAGGAAGTTTGGTGTGATTTAAAATCAGTACCTTTAACTTTTGATACTATGTCTCCGCGCACAAATTATTGGAAGATTTCTACATGCAATGTTTAGAATCTAGCTTGTATGTGAAAGAGTGTGTTGAAGTATAAGTACTTAAATTACATATTTTTTTATCCGTTTAAGCTTTTGGGATAGAGCACAGTTTAACATTACAAGCACCACTATCAATACTTAAATTACACATTTTAACATTTTAGGGTACCCCTTTCAATGCTTTCTTTATGTGTGGTTAAAATGCATGTTTTGGTTAAGATGTAAGCGGGTAGTAAAAATGTAAGCGAGTGGTTAAATTTTACTGTAATGAATATGTAAGTGAATGATAAAAATATTTGTTGTAGTTAAAATTCTAGTAGGTGGTTAAAATATTTATTTTGATTACAATGTAAATTCTAAGAAAAACTATTGGATCGTAACTTCAAACGGTCTGGATTTTTACGGTTTATGTTTTCTGGAGCTTTGTAATTTATCATACAAAATTCTCTTATTTAAAAGTTCCATGATGCCAACCAAAATCTGTTCAACAATCACCAGAAAATAGAATAAGACTAGCTTTCATAAAATAGAAGCAACGACTGCTAGGAGACAAGTCTTTAGGAGTGAGAAGTGTAGCAGTTGTCTATTTTCTTATTTGTGGCTGCAAATCGAAAATAAACTAAAAAAAACAAGTTTACAGTAACCACAAAAATATGTAAAAACCACAACAAAATTATTTGAGGGTAAAAAAATTTACTCCGATTAATTCGGTCATTGATTATGAAAATAATAAAATAACAACACTTTATACGTCAATCTAAGTGGATGAAAAGTAGATATTGTATCATAAATTGCATTTCATTGTCTAAACAGGACCCATAAACAAGTGGATGAAAAGTAGATATTGTATCATAAATTGCTTTTCATTGTCTAAACAGGACCCATAAACAATTGACAGTGACACGATTTATCCCTCATTAACACACTTGGGCTACGTTACTTTTCATGCCCCTTTGGTACAGACTAAAAACATATCTAAAATCTCGAGGAGTCTTCTGCTGGACTGGCCTGATGTGCACACATTTCTGTGCGCATGTGTGGCACACGTTTGTGTGTTTTCATGGATAGAATCTTCAGTTTATAAAGGCCAAAAGGCAATTACATAAAAAAAAATATATATATATCACCTCAACTTTGTTTGTTGACTAACAGATAATTCTGAATTAATGTTCCAATCTAAAAAAAGTGACTAATACTCGGTATCTTTTATCCAGCGGTAGAATTGACATTTTTTATTCGTTTGCACGACCAATACAAGGCTTATCACATCTGAAACCTCTGCCATTTGGCAAGAATACAGCCCTGTAGTATCATTTCTGCCTTGACTGAATCAATACATATTTCAGAAGCTACAAAATCTCATTAGAGCAGAAGGAACCAAACTGAGTCGGGCAGAAACAAACAGCACCACCCAGTCCCAAAAATGTCACATAAATTAACATCGAGCTCTAAAGAAACCCGGACTAAGGCAAGAATTAATAAACATGACAGCATAATATCTACTACCACATGAACTGGTCATAAAGAAAAACAAAAAGAAAGAACAGGACAAGGAACCTACTACTACAGGTTCAGACTGCCAAAAACAAGCCTGGATGAACTTAAATGACACTATGCTTTATGATGGAGCACCAAGATATGAGGCAAGCCGCAATATGTCACTGAATACTCCTCCAGCTGTCACTTCGGCTCCCGCACCTGGGCCACGGACAATTAGAGGCTGCTTCTTGTACCTTTCAGTTGTGAAGGCAATGATGTTATCGGACCCTGAAAGTTGTGCAAACGGGTGGTCTTTCTTGTATGTTCGCAACTCCACATCCCCTTTTTGCTTGATAATGTCCACCACGCCAACGTATCTCAAGACCTTCAGGTATTTCAAAGTTCATGAGATGAAAAAATAAATGTACAAACAAGGAAAACTAATGTGTTGCAATAAGTGACATGTCCCATGCTGCTAAACTAGAACCTTCTTTAAAGGAAACAAAACAGACTCCTTGCAAGCTACTTCCAGTAAAGGTACCATTTCCCATCAGAAGGTTTGACAGGCTTCTAAAAATAAAGTTACATGGCATTTCTAAAATTAAGTTACGTAGGTGTTTCATATAAATAAATGAAATTCATCACAAGTGATGCAAAATTGAATTGCTATATTTGTTTATAGAAAAATTTCATTAACACCAAAAATGGTTCCACTATATCATCCTATATGCTATTGAAAAAAAAAAGATGAAAAATTTCATGAAACTCCAAAACTGAGCCATTATCATTACATATGGTCGAGGTCCCCTATTTGGTAATTGCCACATTACAAATAACAAGGTATGTCAAATGTTATTTAAAAACAACATCGAAGCCATTCAAATTATATGTCCCTGTCATACTGACCTCATCAACCAACAAATTCCTTCCGATCCTGTTCTTTATTTGTCTTTTCACACTGGACAAGTTGTAAAAACCACCTCTTAGGTATGTATTTCTCGTACATAATCCCGTGAGGTTTCAAAATTACAGTCAGCCCTCCAACCATCAACTAGCCTATTTGACGGAAACAATGAAATGGTCACTGTACCTTGGTCAAAATCAAGTAAAACTGACCCAAACCAACCCAATCCACACTGGGAGGCAAAGGCCAATCCTGACCCTAAACCGGACCAAATCAAACCAAAAAAATACCTCTCCCCACCCTAGCCTCCCCTCACCCCAACTATCCCCCACCCCCTACAATGACCGCCACCACGACCACCATTCAATTTCATAGAAACTATGGGCATGTTTGGTTTGATTTTTAAAAATTGTTTTTTTGTTCTCAAAACTCTAAAAACAATGAAAATCCATTTGATTAGCATTTTTGTTCTCAAATTTTCGAAAAAAATGAGAATTGGAGCAAAAAAATAGAAAACAAGGCAAAGTTGTTTTCGGGTGTTGTGGAGGAAAAGAAAGAAACACAGAGAACAGATTGGCTCATTAAAGAGGTCTTCCCTTCCGAACCTTCTTAGCAGCAAATAAGATCTTTCTATAAATTTTTTTTTATTTTTACCTGTTGTCTCTCTTTTTTTTTTTTTTGCTCCTCTCTCTCTCTCTCTCTCGGCAAAACCGGAAGAAAGGAACGGCGATTGGAGATCGTCTTCTCCGACGACTGGGTTACTTCATAAATTTTTTTTTTTATGGATTGGTCTCTCCCTCCCAGACTTTCTCTTTCTCCCTGAATTTCTTTCTCTCTACGTCGACGAAAAGCGACGGTCTCACTTCAGCGAAACCAGGCGACGCTCTGACGAGATCATCTTCTCCAACGACGAGATCATCTTCTTCATCTTCTACGATGTGGGTTTCAAATCTGGGTTTCCGATCTTGGTTTGTCTTCTCCGGCAACTGGGTTTTCAGATATAGGTTCTCCGGCAACTGGGATTACTCCGGCAAAGCTCTAACTACGCAGTTAAATTAATGGCTAATTTTTCTTTTCTTTTTTTAATTTTATTTTATCAAGTTTAATATATTAAAATAATTTTATATGAAATCGTCTATCCAAACAGGTTTTACTGTTTTTTATTTTGTAAAATTATTTTTGAAATCATCTAGCCAAACAAGTTCTTCGTCTCAGAAACACTTTTCTAAAACTCTTCTAAAAAACTATTTTCGGATACTGTTTTTAGAGATGTAAACCAAACAGGCCCTATCTGTCTAGTTTGAATGTTTGATCATCCACTGGATAACCTTTGACATCATTAAAAGTTACCGGTGAGAAGCCCCCAATTAATTATTAATCAAAGAGGAAAAGAACTAATCCGAAATTCCATGAAAAATGAGCAATCTTTCCTACAAATATCACAAAAGCAGAAGCCCAAACACACCCACACAAGCCACAAACCAAAATTAAGCCTCTCGAGACTCAAACAATGGCTTTAGAGTTGAAATAATAAAACTGATATTAGGGTTAGAAGAAAAGAGAGAAGGAGAGAAGAAAGAAAGATGAAAAAAAATAGAGTAATCAGTTGTGTGGGTTACGTTGCTGTATACTATCTTATTTGTAAACTGATATTATGAGAATTACAATATTACCTTACACTACTAATAATATAAATAAGAACTATATCACTCCCCATTAAACTGTAGCATAAAGATAAAAATGCCCAGATTAGAACAAAGATTATTGAAGACAGATCGAGCCAAAGGTTTTGCAAGGATGTCACCTAACTGATCACTAAACTTGATGTATATATAGTGTAATAATCTTCTTACACATCCAGAGATCTTGAATTAAATGACAATCCACTTCAATGTGTAGTTCTTTCATGAAATATTGGACTGGTAGCAGTGAAAATAGTTATCTAGTTGTCACATTGCAACTCCATAGGGAGAGGGTACATTGATACCCATATCACGAAGTAGTGAACGAACCCACCACACCTCACACGCAATATGAGCCATGACTGGGTATTTAGCCTATGCACTCGAACATGCAACTACATTTTGTTTCTTGCTATGCCAAGTAACAAGATTACTACCAATAAATATACAATAACCTAAAATAGATTGTCTATAAGTACAATTAGCGACCCAAAGTCGGCATCAGAAAAACTGATAACAATCATGGAGGATGAAAGTTGATATAACAATCCTTTACCCGGTGCTCCTTTCAAATACCGAAGAATATGACAGACAGCCTCTCAATGAGGCTTACGAAGAGCGTGCATAAACTAACTAATTACACCAACATCTGTAATATCAGGACGTGTAATCGTGAGATAAATTAGCTTGCCAACTAACCTTCGATAACACCCTACATTAAAAACTTAACCACTCTTAGCATCTAACTTAACTATAGAGTCCATAGGAGTATTAGTTGAACGTGCACCAAGAGTCCTTTCAAATGATAGATCCAACAAATATTTTCGTTGGCACAAACTCATACCTCTCTTTGACTGAGCAACCTTAATCTCAAGAAAGTATCGAAGAATACCCAAATCTTTGGTATGAAATTTCTTTCCCAAATGAACGTTGAAATGGGTGATACCATCTGAATCACTACCACTAATGATAATGTAATCAACATGCACAATAAGAATGATAACATCTGTGAAAGAACGACAAATAAAAACAAAATGATCTAAAGTAGAATGTTGGACATCATACTAAAGCACAACATTACTAAACTTATTAAAACAAGCACGTAGTGATTGTTTTAGACAATGTAGAGTTTTATTTAGACCACATAGTAATTGTTCTTTACTAGATGTAACATAACCTGAAGGTTGCATCACATATACCTCCTCTTGTAAATCTAACTGCTTACCCAAAAAAAGAGTAGTAAGATCTCATGTCCGATTCTCATGAAGGATTTTCATTTCCTCATCCATAGCCAATTTTCAACCAGGAGATGCCAAAACCCGTTTTAAAGAGCTAGAAACAAATACAAAAGACAAAATTGATGTAAAACAATGAAAGGATGATGAAAATCGATGCAAATAAACAAAATTAGAAATGGAATGCTTAGTGGAGTTACGAGTAGCTTTCCTCAATGCAATAGGCAAATCAAAAAAAGATGAACAAGCTGACAGCTCAAAGGGTAGATTCTCAATAGAATCAGGTGATGGTTGTGGAGCTACAGCCTATGAAACAACTTGGTCGTCCTTGGAATGAGGACAAACCTACAAGCGAGGGAAGTAATTCAGGAAGTAAAAGGTACACAATCTAGTATAAGAGGCAACAAAAGATCGTCTGATTGACAAATGCTAAATCTGGGAAAAGTGTATACCCTAATGCGAAAAAAAAAAAATGACTCAAAAAAATAACATCAGCATTGACATATTATTTGTGAGAAACAGGGTTATAGCACCGCTAACCTTCCTGAATACAAGAATATCCCAAAAAAATATATTAACGGAGTGAGACGAAAGTTTATCCCGACATAGATCAACAAGATGAACAAATGTAATACAGCCAAAGATACGAGTAATGTGGCCAAATGGCGGTTTATCAAGGTAAAGCAACGAGAAAGAAGATTTGTTATCCAAAATAGAAAAAGGTATACAATTAATAAGATACACTGAAGTAAGAAGAACATCAACCCAATATGATTTTGACACATGTATGTTACATTAAGGTGTGGGCAACATCCAGCAGAATAACGATGTTTACATTCGACAATGCCTTTTTTTTTTTTTGGCCGGGGGGGGGGAGGGGTAGGAGGACAAGTAGTTTGATGGATAAAGTTACGGTCTGCACAAAAACTTTGCATAAATGATCGAGTATATTCAAGAGCATTGTTAGACCGAAAAACTTTAATACGTATATCAAACTAAACCAAAATTTCATTATAAAATGTGGAAAAGATCTTAGATGACCTCCATTAGCAAGGCTGGTAGTAGGAACAGATAAATGTGTAGAAAGTGACGATAACTATTAGTTGGGCTGCCGAAGCCAAAATGAAAGATCATCGTGAGAATCAGTAGAAGATGCAACTAGACCATTAGTAGAGGTCTAATGTACTCTTAATAGTATTATTGTGAGTCTGATTAGCATATGTTAGTCTCCCATACTTATCCCAAAAATAATTCTCAGTGTATCCTGTGTCACCACAATAAGTACACTTCCACTCAGAGCAATGACCATAGCCAGATAGACCACCATTACTATCATGCAAAGTCGCCATCGAGAAACCCGCAACGAGCCAGTTGAACCCAAAAACAACTTGGTCAGTGATGTAGGATAACTTTGTAAAATAAAAATAGGGACTGTTTAGGGACTGTGAACAGTATCCGTGAACAGTAATGGGACTGTGAACAGTAACGTGTACAGTAATTTTGGCTAGGAATCACTCCTAAGGCTCCATAAGCATCACACCTAGGGTTAGAATTGCATCACACAACTCAAGAAATATGTAATTGCTGAAAATTCTGAATATCTCTATATATTATTAAAAGTAACACTAACTATATATAGAGTTCTAAGTAATCCTAATCCCAAAAGATTAGGATTCCAAAGTCTCTAGAACTTCAAAGACACTAGGTCCCTACAAATTAGAAAACTAAAATTAACTAGAACTAGGACTTTAAATTCTAGAATATTAAATACTAGAATTTGACCCAAAAATATGACCTATTCTAGAAATTCTGGAAATTATAAAAATACCCCCGACTCTAAAAATATTAAAAGGACATATAAAATACTAATACTAGTAAATTGACTTAAAATAAGACTTAAAATACAAAGGTTCCATATGAATCTTTGTCTTGATGGAAAACCAATTTCATTATCTTTCACATCTTCGAATTTGCGTTTTCTTGAACATCTTATAGATTGCATCAGTCAGTCACAGGTCTACTCTAGGGTCTTGGGCAAACCCTTTTAATACAAAAGTAACCATCCAAAGCTCTCAGATGGCGTCCAAGAATCGGCTCCAAAAACTCTGAAAAACATTCAAAAATGGAAAAATCCCTATGGATTACCTCAAAAAATTCTAGAAAAATCACCATAATACCACAGTAACAAGTCGAAGCCACAAGAAGGTTTTCATCACCGGAAGTTGCTAACATCATTGCCGGAAAGTGCTGATGTCATCGCCGGACAATGACATCATACTGGGCAGCTGACTAGGGTTGATTATGTTATGTTTTCATCTAATTTTTCTGCTAGAATAATGCTCTGATACCAAGTTGAAATAATAAAAGTAATATTAGGGTTAGAAGAAAAGAGAGGAGAGAAGAAAGAATTGTGTAGGCTACGTTGCCCTACACCCTCTTATTTATAGTAAACTGATATTATGAGAATTACAATATTGCCCTATAGAACTAAAAAATATAAATACGAACTCTAACATGTAGCAACACAATCGAGACCATCACCATGCAACCAAATTGTGCACCACCAAGATTCACTCACAAATCAACCCTGAAAACAGATCAACTAGTGCAAAGAAAAGAAGCCACACATATAGAGGATAGAAGAGACAAACCATATGCAACACTAATATTACATGTTAAGTGTAGAGGATTAACACGATATTAAAGAGAAACAAAGAGAGGTCAAAACTTAACCTAACTCTTATACATCACTTGTATTTATAGTTAACTTACAATAATAAGAAAGACAAATACACCCTCTTATATTTACACATAATACTCTAACACTCTTAACAATTTACACATAATATCCTAATACTCTTAACACTCCCCCTCAAGCTGGACTATATATATCATATAATCTAAGCTTGGAACAAATTGCTGTAAGACGTGTACAACTCAATACTTTGGTAAACATATCTACAAACTGATCTTCAGAATTCACAAATGGAGTCGTAATCTCCCCAACTACTATCTTGTCCCGAATAAAGTGACAATCAACCTCAATATGTTTAGTTCTCTCGTGAAACACTCGATTTACAGCAATATGGATAGCTCCCTGGTTGTCACAGAACAACAGCAAAAGAGGTTAAACTGGAAATCCAATTTCCTGGAGGAAGTGTAGTAGCCAAATCAACTCCCTCGTCGTATGCACCATTGCCCTATACTCAGCCTCAGCACTGGATCTTGCTACCACAGTTTGTTTCTTACTTTTCCATGAGATAACGTTACCTCCTAAGAAAGTACAATAACCAGTGTTGATCTTCGATCAGAAGGAGAGTCAGCCCAATCAGCATCTGAAAAACCTTCTACTCTAAGATGTCCATTAGCTCGATATAACAGTCAAAGTCCAGGAGCACATTTGAAATATCGCAGAATACGAGTAACTGCCTCCTAATGTGGTACTCTAGGACACCCCATGAACTGACTTACTATACTGACTGCATAGGAAATATCCGATCGAATAATAGTGAGATAATTGAGCTTCCCAACCAATCTGCAATACCGACCCGAATTCTCAAACAGTGCACCATCATCCATCAATAGTTTCTGATTCGGATCCATAGGAACATCAATCGGTCTGCCACCCAGCAAACCGGCTTCCTCTAGCATGTCAAGTGCATATTTCCTCTGGAATAAACAAATACCCTGTTTAGATCGAGTCACCTCAATACCCAAGAAATACCTGAGTTTTTCTAAATCCTTAGTATGAAATCGATCTTGCAAGAAGATTTTTAACTTGGCAATCCCCTCGAAATCATTTCTAATAATCACAATATCATCTACATAAACCACCAATAGAACATATCCAGCATCCGTCTATCTATGAAACACAGAATGGTCTGTCTGACATCGAAAAAGACCAAACTCTAAAACTGCATCTGAAAACTTACCAAACCATGCCCTCGGTGACTGCTTCAAACCATACAAAGATTTCTTTAACCGATATACACTCTTACCATACTCCTCCTGAGTAGTAAACCCGGGTGGCTGCTCTATGTATACCTCTTCAACCAAGTCACCATGTAGGAAAGCATTCTTGACATCTAACTGAAACAAGGGCCAATCAAGATACAAATAGAGAAAATTTTGACAACAGGAGAGAAAGTCTCCTCATAATCAAAATACCATAGGTCTGAGTAAAGCCCATTGCAACAAGCCGGGCTTTGAGACGCTCCACGAAACCATCCGGATGAAATTTAACAGTATACACCCAACGACAACCAACAGTTCGTTTTCCATAAGGTAAAGGAACGAGATCCCAAGTCCCATTACGATGTAAGGCATCCATCTCCTCCATAGCTTTCCTCCAAACCCGGATCAAATAATGCATCCTATAAGTGCTTAGGAATAGATATAGTAGATAATTGAGAAGAAAAACAAGAGAAGACAGGAGACAATGCATCATATGAAACAAAATGAGCAATGGGATGATTAGTAACACACGAACGAGTACCTTTTCGAAGAGCAATAGGTAAAGAGTCTAAATTACCTGATGTACCAGGATCAGAAGGCGGCAAGGAAGACGGTACGGGCACCTCAGTAGATGGGCGAGGTCGACGAGAGTATACACGAAAAGGTAAAGTAAATGGTAACAAGTAGGCAGCGGAATATCTGAAGATGAGGGAAGAGATGGTGGTACAAGAGACGACCCAAAGTCCAGATCTAAAGACTGAGCAGGTGCTGAAAAATATGGAACAGATTCCTCAAACGTGACATTGGCACTAGTAAAGTATCGTCACCGAGAAGGACTGTAACAACGATACCCCTTTTATGTGCGGGAGTATCCAAGAAATACGCATTTGGTAACTCGAGGGTCAAGTTTATCAAACCTAAGACCCAAATTGTGAACATAACAGACACATCCAAAAACCTTAGGAGTTGGGGAAAATAAGGGCTTACCAAGAAAAAGAACAGAATATGGACTTTGTCCATTTAACACAGAGGATGACATACGATTAATAAGGTGACAAGCAGTAAGAACAGCATCACTCCAAAAATCAAAGCAATATAGGCCACCAGCACATTGCCCCGTACCAATCTTCCTCTTCCTCTTGAGATCCTGAAAGACACTATAAGAGGGATAAAAAGTTACAGAACAATTGAGAGAACGGATAATCTTGATAATGGAAAGTAAACTAAAAAGAAACTCAGGAATAAATAACACGGAAGATAAGGACATATCAGGACTCAAGTGAATAGTCCTCAAACCTGAAACTTTAGAACAAGTACCATTAGCAGGAGTAACACTACGTGTAGAAGTAGCAAACTGATAAGTAGAAAAAACATCAGACGCACCAGTCATGTGGTCAGAAGCGTCAGAGTCTATGATCCAGGGACTGCGAGTGGAGGACAATAAACAAGTAAAAGCAGTACCTGACTGGGCAAAAGTAGCAGTGGAGGGAGATGGACAAGAACTGAACATACTCCTCTCGTATAATAGTGACCGACCCAGTGTCTGGTGGAACTGATCGAGGTATAGAAGCAACAACAGAGGTGTCATCCTGATAGGAAGCCTGATTCGCAGCACCAGAAGGTTTTTCATGTAAATCTCAATAGAAATCAACAGTGTGCCCTCCATGGCCACAATGAGTACAGGAACGAGGTCCACTACGGCCCCTACGACCACCCGTATAACCTCCACCACGACCTCCTCGACCACCACGACCACCTCGATGACCATCACTGTGGCTACTAGGAACCACAAGAGCTGAGCGATCAGTGGAGACACCATGATCAATGCCTGAAGTAGACAAAGTAGCACGCTGTACACGAGAGAAAATCTCAAGTAGTGAGGGAAGACTAGAACCTCCCAGAATCTGAGAACGAATAGCCTCATATTCAGGTTTCAATCCTACCAAAAACCTAACAACATTCATGTCCTCATGTTGCTTCTGTCAAACTGCTGCATCAGTAGTAAACGGATGGTAGGTCTTCATCTCTTCACAGAGTCCCCGAACGTGAGAGTAATAATCCTCAATGCTCAGAGTACTCTATTCCAGCCGGAAGTACTCCTTGCACACCTCATAAGCTCGAGAAAAATTACCTATACCAGAATACATAGTGGCCATGTGATCCCATATCTCCTTGGCAGTGTCAAGGTAGAGCATAGTAGAACTAATACTAGGCTCAATGCTATTCAATAGTAAAGAAATAATTTGAGTGTCCTCTTGTTCCCACTGATCATACCCAGGAGTATCTTCCTTGGATTTAGGATCGACCAAATATTTCTTACATCTTTTGCCTCGAAGAAAGACTTGAACGAATCGGCACCATAAAGTATAATTGGTCTCATTGAATTTAACAGAGATCATGAGACCATTGATAAGAGTCGGAAGAGTAAAGGTAGGTGGCAAAGATGGAGTAAGGGACCTGGTATCTTGCTTGAGTTCCATAGCAGTGCAGTAAATAGCAAACAAGGAATGTTGAAATGCTGAACCAGAGGAAAAGAGGTTGCTGGAAGACTGAACCGGGCTAGAGAACCTAGCTGGACCGTTGAATCGGACTGGCTGGGCTCTCTGGACCGCCGAACCGGACCGGCTGGACTTGTTGGAACACTGAATCGGACAGACTAGGCTCGCTGGACCGTTGAACCGGAGTAAAAACTGATTGAACCGGTCTGAATCAGTGCAAAACTATTTGAGCCGGACGACAGAAAATAGCTGGACCGCTGAACCGGAGCAACAACTGAATGAACCGGTCTGAACCGCAGAAACTAGCTCAACCGGGATTGATCCGGTCTAGGCTAGACCAGATTTGATTGGCCTGGATCTCCTTCTGGGTTGGACCGAAGTGAGCTGGACTTAAAACAATTTAAACCCGTTGACTCGGGTATTAGTTCGAGTCTTTCATCCAAACCCGTGGAGTCAGGTCTGGACCTTTTCTTTGTTGATTAGGGTTCCAGTAGACCCTGGTCTTCGACTGCGCCTCACCACCACGGCGAACGACAGCCACACCACGACGACGACGACGAACGACAGCAATACACCACCACGACGAACAACAAACGACGGCGAACGACAAAGACCACCACAATAACAGTACCACACCACCACCACAACAACACAGACCACCACAACAACAGTACCACCACCACCACCACGATGGCTTCGACGACAGTAGTACACCACCACGAACAAAGTTAATTTATTCAGAATATATTTAGGATCGTAATTGCTCTGATACCATGTTAAGTGTAGAGGATTAACACGATATTAGAGAGAAACAGAGAGATGTCAAAACTTAACATAGCTCTCATACGTCACTTGTATTTATAGTTAACTTACAATAATAAGAAAGACAAATACACCCTCTTATATTTACACATAATACCCTAACACTCTTAACAATTTATATATAATACCCTAATACTCTTAACATTACATAATAATGAAAATTGAGTACAAGAGACAATGTATAAGGGATGCTATAATAAACAAAAGACTAGACTACCCTTAACGATAAATAAATAAAAAATTACAATCTTAACACCCCCTTTCAAACTCATGATATGACGGTAGGAAGCATTGAAAGTTTGTAAAGAAGAAAACAAAAATGCGGTGTTGTGTGAGACTTCGTGAAGAAGTCAGCTAACTACATAGTGAAAAATACAAAAGGTAAAGAAATAGTCTCAAACTGAACACACAAAGTAACAATCAATCTCGATATGCATGGTCCGCTCATGGAAAATGGAGTTGTGTACAATCTGGATGGAACTTTTGTTGTCACAATACATAGGAGTAGGACTAGAAAAGGAACACCTAGATCATAAAGCAACCATCTCAACCAAACTACCTTCGATGTAGAAGTCGTCACAGCACGATATTCAGCTTCAGCCTCAACAATAGAATGAACAATAATAGCCAGCTTCTTGCTTTTTCAGCATATAACAGAATCACCCAAAAAGACACAAAGACCAATGGTGGATTTACGATTCATGGCATCACCTGCCCAATTAGCATCTAAAAAAGCACAAAGCTCCATAGTAGAAATGGAAGAAAACAACGAACGTTGATGTAAAGTGCCAATCAGATAGCATAAAATGCGAAAAATTGCAGTTGGAGAAGAGACAAATTGACTTACAATATGAACAAAATCTACTATATCAAGTCGTGTAAATGTGAAATAGACTAGGCTACCGATAAGAACCCGATACAAGGTAAGGATCAAAGAGACTCCATCAATAGAAGTGTAGTGCACATTAAACTCAAGAAGATTCTTAACAGTCCGAGAAATCTGTTAATTGCGTCTTGCGGACAACAGCAGTTGCATATATTGACTAAGAACTAATATAACCCTTTAGAAAGGAAGTCACTTTAATGCCCAAAAAATTTTGAAACTACTGTTATGATTGAGCTTTCAAGACTAAAATGCCCTCAAAATCGTCCCCAGTAATAATCGTATCATCAACATATAAAAGAAAATAATCTAACTAGCGAAAGTAGAACGAAGGAAAAAAGAAGAATCATGATCACTTGAATGAAAACCTTAGTCAAAGATCATTGCAGAGAACTTCTCAAACCAAGCTCAAGAAGCCTGTTTATGACCATACAAAGTTTTTCTGGGTTTACATACCTCACCAGGAATGTGAGAGAGACCAGTTGGCACAACAATATAAACCTCTTATGCCAAATCACCTTTCAAAAATACATTATTGACATCCATCTGAGATAGTTTACACTGACGAACAACTACTACAACAATTAAAGTATAGATTGTAGTCATCTTTGCAATGAGAGCAAATGTCTCCTCGTAATCAATGTCATAATCCAGTGCAAAATTCTTAGCGATCAATCTAACTTTATATCTTTCAATAGAACCACCCGCTTTGATTTTAATCATGTATACCCACCGATAACCAACTGCATGCTTACAAATAGGTAAAACCACAAAATCCCATGTCCCACTTTTAATCCTTCATTGATGTCATAACCAAGAAAAATCGACGACTTAGAACGATCCTTAGGAGTAGCCTTATTTTTGTCCTTTATGGTGTCACCAAAATTTTTTGAATCTAGGAAAAGCTCAACATCTAGAGCCAATGACATGCAGTTATGACCTGAGATGTCTAGGGCTGAAAATTGCAATTTTACAATGTTGGTCATTTTTCCAAAGTTATATAAACGAAATACTCAAGTTAGATAAAAACAAAATATGCTCAGCAAATCGTCGTCATTAGTAGCGGCTGAGCACACATACACCAAATATTCAATATCTTCATTTAATTTTGCGTGCGAACTTTAAAATCACATAAAAATATGACCATAAAAAGTAAATTTTTATTCTATGGCTTCTAAAATAAATCTCACAAACTCTTCTTTGTTATCTCTTTTGTATTCTAATTCTTTATGTAGTGATAATTTTCTTTTTCTTTATGTAATCGTATATCATTACCATCATAGTTCCTAGAAATTTATTTGATATAATCTTATCGAAGAGCCGTTTATAATTTATTTTTATTTGTGTTCTGTTAAGTTACTAGTACTTCTATTAAACTTGTATCATTAAAAAAAAATCTTATGTATTTATATTGTTTTGCCATCAAAGAAATCTATTTATAAATCTGCCAGAAAACTTTCATGTTGAAAATAGAAATTTAAAAAGTTAGGGAACCTAATTAGTACTCATTATAAGATAAGGGGATCAAAGTGTAAAAATAGTTATATTAAGCCCACTGCAGTATTTCAACTTTCTGAAAGTGTGTGATCTATCTCTAAAGCCATGGGTTCAATCCCTTCAATGTTTTTGAACTTCAAAACAATTAATTTTCATACAAATTTAATAAAAAAAATTATTATTATTATTATTACGACTGCTAGAAGCATATTCAAACCAGTGACCTGGAGGTCTGAACAAAAAAACATTGCAGGCATTAATTAATATTTCAAGTGCTATTGGCAAAATTTTATGCATTTAATAATAACTAGTTTCAGACTCTACAAATTAAATTATGATTTTTTGGTATTACAAGAATTTACAAACTTCAGATCTGTAATTTACAAACTTCAAATCTGTAATTTATATGCTCTTTTCTAGAACAAAAAATTTCTTCGTACTACAGGTACTAAATTTTTTCATGTTCTTCAAGAACATAATTTATATTAAATCTTTATGTACTTCAGGTACACAATTTATGTGCTTTAGGTACACAATTTATGTGCTTCATCCAGTAATTCAGATATAATGACAATTTAAACATATGACAACAAACACCCACATCATGTTATCTCATAACATGTGTGGTGTTAATTAAAACTGATAAATTCATATACCTGGTTTTACCTTTCAGATATAGAATATTATTCAGCTGTGACTCAATTGGCTAGCTTTCGTACTGATAATATGTTATAAAACTAGTCATTTATTTAAGTACAAATAATTAATTCAAAAAGTAAATAGAGAGATGGAGATATATATTTCATTCGGTGTGTTTTGATTCAACAATTGACCCTTTTTTATAGGCAAATTCTGGCACTGTCGGTGGAAAGCTTGGGGACAAAGTATTCGATGAAGTAATGGCAGTGGGCATCCACCCACATGCCAAGTCAAGTTTTCAACACAGGGCATTTAATGATGCTAGCAGAATGTTGTTAGTCAACAAACTCACAGAGTGGGCTTGATTATAAGTTGACCCAAGACCTCAAAGGGTTGGTATAATTTCTTAAATGTCGAGGGCCTTAGTGTAATAAGCACAAATCTCATGATGCAATTTGAACTTTAATAGTTACATGTCGTTTCTCTTTGCTTCTAACATTTTAGATTTTATTTCTGATATTACTATGAAAAGATTGCCATTTTTGTTTGCTGTGTAACAGTCCAATGTGGCAGTAGTGTCAGAGATACTCACTTCCCCAGCTTCCTCAGCATCCTGCCGTTGCTTAGCCAAGTTTTCATCAAATTGTGGCAGCTGCTGCAAAAATTCCTCAGCTGATGTAGTACCCTGGAAAAAGCATAAAAAATAACATTAAATGCAGAAAAATCCTTTAACAAGCTCCTATAAGATTGGAAACAAAAATACTCTCACCCTTAAAGGTTCTGGTACCAGGTTCATAACAGGGATATCCGAATGTTCTAGCTTTAACCCACAT
Organism: Ilex aquifolium; assembly: GCA_951799425.1. Taxonomy (NCBI): domain Eukaryota; kingdom Viridiplantae; phylum Streptophyta; class Magnoliopsida; order Aquifoliales; family Aquifoliaceae; genus Ilex; species Ilex aquifolium. The sequence continues at coordinate 22,320,608 of OX637406.1, read as the reverse complement.
TCTCTAGCAAGAATTATCACCTGAGACATTAAAGCTGCTTTATGAGTCAAACACGCATTCTCATCGGACAGACAAACATGTAGTCATAGACACAACATGATGGCCGGCTTTTGTTACGGACAGATGGGCACATATCTGAAACATTATGAGACGCCCCACAAGTCCATTAAATATTGTCAGGATGAAGTAGCTCACAAATAATTCATTTCCTGAGAAATTTGAGACCATATATAATGGTTGATGTTGAATGGAAAATCCGAAACCTATGGGACACGGACACGCTCTCTGAACATGTGTTGGATACGCAAAAAGAGTGTTCGAATTTTTTTATTTTTTTTTTAAAATTTCAAACACATTCCGTACACATTGGGACACGTCTAGATACGTTTTTGTAGCCAATATCAAATCTATTCAAACTAATTGGCCATATAAAAAATAGAAAATAATTTACCAATTTGAAATTTAACCAACCCTTTTGGATTGTTTGCAGGTCGACGACGATTGCAAGGATGGAGATCGGCGATGACGAAGATGAAGACCTGTGAAATTCTATTGCAGATGAAGTATTGAGAGAGGTGGTCGACAGAGACATTTAGAGAGAGAATTGATGTTGGACAACAAGAGCTACAGCGATGCAGATATTTTAGAGAAAGAGATGATTGGTGACCATGAGAGAGAGAGAGAGAGAATCGAGTCAGCAAAGCACAAAGCCAAAGCCCTTACTTTTCTTTGATTTTGATCTATGATTTTTTGTTTAAATCAGTTCAGTGCCACATTGTGTTAAATAATTGGTCTTCCCAAATTCATCTTATCAACTGCTCACTTGGAATGATCACATGTGACCGGCAGCAAAAAGAAAGTTACAATTGGTGCATTGGATTGGATGGGTTTGCCCTTAGAAGTAATATTTACTTGGGCCTTTTGTTTGGGCCTCATAAGCATGCCCTGTATTTGGGTCACATTAGGGCTTCTAGACATTTAACAGAGGCTAGTCCCCGAAAATGCTATAAGTTGGGGCCGATCCAGCACCTTTGAATCCCCATCCAAACTAGGGAGTTCGAGAAAAAAGGCTGGGCGGAATAAGATTCGAAGAAAGATTCACTTATTGTTAAGATTAGATATGCCAATAGATAGATGGTTGTCCTTTGTAAAAAGGGTCAAGCTAAGAAAATCAACTAAAACACGCCAGTCTAAAGAGCTTCCGTGCTAGCGATTCCCAAAGGCCAGAAGAATGAAATAAGACATGACTAATTTATGCATTATTTTGCGCAAATGTATAATTCATTATCATATAAAAATTAGTATTCGTCCAAATCTGTGAATCTTAGTCATGTAACAACAATATATTGGACCAAATCTATAAACTCATTATTATTCAAAAAAAAATTTTGGGCCAAATATGTCATGCAATATAAAAAAATTATGCATATATTTATTCAACATGTCCTCGATGTGGTCGTCTCCTACTTTTTAGAAAAATATCTTGCCGGCGTATCAGTGTGGTGTCATATCCATGCCCGTGCTTCTTAGATGGCAACTAAAGACATCTTCATTGAACATACGAGCTATCCCCAAATCAGTGACAAACAGCAGGAGAAACGAGAATAATTATGAAGTTTCATAACACAAAATAAAATCTATACCTTTCTAGCGACATCTGTTCCAGATAGATCATCCCTTGGATCCGGCTCAGTGTAACCTGCCTCTGTTGCCTCCGCCACCACTTCACTGAAGGCTCGTGTGCCTATAAAGTTGTTGAAAATATAACTAAGGGTCCCACTGCATCAACAGACATCAGAGTGAAGACAAATGAAGAAAATATTATAGAACAAATTCCAGTACGAGTACTTGAACCTGCAATAGCACTAAAAGAAATTGAATACTAGGAGAAAATGATTCGATCCAATTCAAATTTGCAAACGAGTAGCAATCTCATCTTGTGACATTTTAATATGTTAGTATGACAAACCTGAAAATGCCTTCAATGCTTAGTATTTTGTCCCCAGTTTCAAGGAGACCTTGTAAAGTGCTAATGATTGGAAGACCAGCTCCAACGGTAGCTTCATAGAAGTAGTGTGTATACGATTGCCGTTGAAGAGCTCTCAACTTCAGATACTAGATTTGAACAAAAACAAAATAAAGTTAAAGGTAATAAACTGATTATAATCAAGTTCCTTGTACTTTGAGAATTTTCTCGATCGAAAGGGAGCTATACTATTGTTGGGTCATAGACCGACAGTAAAGGAAGTGTGTAGCAGATAATTAATTAAGAATAATAATGTTTGATACAAATTATAAAAAGTTAAACCTCTAATTCATAACCACATAACATCAAATCCTGCAAATGTGATGCTACCTGATCAAGTGGTCCTGAATTGGCCTTCTTGTTAGGTGTGATTATATGAATTCCCCTACGCAACCAGTCATGGTAATGGCTTGCAACAATAGAATCGGCCGTACAATCAACCAAAACAGTATTTGGTATAAAATGATTCCCATGCACATGTTGAACAAACTTCTCGAGGTCAGCCTTTTCTCCTTTCTCCTTTTGAACTTCTCTCCATCTAGACAAGTCAATACTCCTACAAACAGAAATTAAATGGTTAAGGGTATACGGAGAGACTTCTTGAATGTCCAATTAACAGACCAAATATAGAAGTCTCATCCATCAAGCAATAAGCCCCAGCATGTAATGAGAAGCGGAGAACAAGTGCCTAAAAAACACTGAATCTAATACAAGCCACCATGAGGCGAGATGGCTACAAGGCTGAAGAAGCTAGAGGTAGTTTTCCAGCAACCCTAAACCATACCAAACTCTACATCAAAGCAAACTATGCCCACAAAGTGAATTAGTTTCAATAAGAAAGAGATGCATCACGTTTCTCACTGATACTCAATAACAAAAGAATTCAAAGTTTAAAGAGTTGCAGCGCTTAATGGAAAAATAGGCTTGTTTAAACCATAGAAAGAAAACATTAAAATCCCAAACTCTAGAATTCCTTTCAAGAAAATGTGCCAACGTATAGAGAATCATATCCCTTTGTATGATTAAGACAATCCCAATGTATACAACTCCTCCACATTTTATGGCAGAACATGAATAGAGATGCTCAGCCTTCTTAAAGATTTGCTGTTTTATTTTAAGTTACAAAGGTTTAACCTAATCATGTTGTTAAGTTATCAAGCACAGATATTCCATTCAGATCGATGTATCCGTATCGAATACCATATTAGATACAAGAGGATATGTATTGAATTCGTACCATACCTATCCAATAATAAATAAAATATTTGGATATTTTGTGGCTGCGTATTCAAAACGAATATGATTCATATATGAAAGTGAACTCAGGGAGTAGTAAATATAGTTTTTTGTTTTAATGTTTACCTTGCAATTGAAACTTGAATAATGTTTAGCATAGTTGTCAAATTGCAATTCGTATCGTAATTCGAAATCTTAAATTTGAGAATCTTTAATCGTATCGAACCGTGAATCATAAGATTCGACACAAAATTTGAACAAAAATAAAAAAATAATATTTAAATATTTAAAATAGGCAAAATATTAAATATTGAACATTATTACATTCTTAAAATAATCAATTGACATAATCACGTCGTCTAAATAGAAAGACACTAGCCTTTCGCTTCATTTTCATCTTTTACTTAACCGTTTTCAAATTCCATAACTTAAAAAAAAAAAAAAAAAAAAATCATTAGAGAACCATGACTATTCAAGAATCAAAGCAGTGGCACTCAATACAAATTAAGTTACAAACATGAATGGAAAAAGAAAAAATAAAAAAATTGATTGGGAGAAAACATACAGGACAATATTTTGAACAAAAAATTAGAACCTAAAAAATTGTTCATGAAAGAATTAAGAGCAGATATCAAAGTTTATTCTAAAACATGGTGACACGAGATAGAAAAATCCAATGTAAAAAAAAATAAATAAATAAAAAAGGCATGCTAGGGCTTGCTTATTGTTAAGAAGAAGAAGAGGAGGAGGAGCTGGAGGCATAACTTCAGCCGATGACAGGAGAGCTTTAGCCGTGACCTTCAGCTTCAGACAACACGAAACGAACTTTAGATAACGCGAGAGAGAGAACGAACAAAGATGTTGAATTTTATTAGGGCATGGGTTCATCAACAAATAAAACGACGTCATTTTACTGCTAATGACGTCGTTTTGCCAAAATTAGGATTTTTTTAAAAAAAGGGATTGAATCGTGCGATACGAATCGAATCGTAAGATTTAGATGCAATTCAACTCTAAAAACAATTCTCATATAAGATACGAATCATTTTGTGTCTGTATCGAATCGTACGATTTTGATAACTATAATGTATAGTAGGGTTTAGGAAAAGAAAGAAAAAGGAAAAAAAGAGATTATGTATCAAATATTGACACACCCTATCAAATATTTATATTAGATTGATATCGAAGACAACTACAATATTATAAAAATAGAGCGCAATATGAAAACCACATAATAGGACAATAGAACAATACAAAAGTAATATAGGAAAGTAACATAATAGGAAAGTCAAACAACGACAAAGTAACTCTCAAACACTTTCCATCAAGCTGAAGTATAGAGATAAAAAAATATCCAACTTGGAATAAAGGCTATTAAATATGATCCAACTAGGAATAAAGGTTATTAAATATGGACATGCCAATGATTTCACTGAGTTGACCGCAATATCTCCACCTAGACAATAAGGATGATAAAACTAAGCTTTCGGTGGCTACTTCAGACCATTCAGGGACTTTTGTAATCAACAAAAATTACCACGATACTCCCCTTAAGCAACAAATCTAGGTGGTTGCTCCATGGGAAGTCTAAGACATCCCTTTAGTTTTTTAGAGAAGTAATTAACGACCACACCAAAACAAACAATTGCATTGACCACGACAACACAAAGGAAGAGAACACAGTGATGGCAGAGGACAAACAGAACAACACCAGAATCACCAACATCAATACAAGAATGAACCACAGGAAACAACAAATTAAAGGGGTATTTCCAAGGGTTTGTCTTGGTATCCGAGTATGAAGCTACGGTTGGTCAAAGTTAGAAAATTCTATTTTGTTACATTAATGTCTTTCTCTTATGGCTATGCATGCTTATATTAAGAGTGAAGAGGTTAGAAGGGGTGGGATGATGCAACCTATTGTAAAGGAGATATGTGTACTCATAGCAGCTTCCAATAAGATAATAAAAGGGAAAGAATCGTGACAAGGGTCAATCTGTGATCTCAGCTATGACGAATGGACTTGTTGGAGACTCACCACTAGTGATCCATCAACAGGTCAAGGTGGTGGTTTAAGTACTAACTTTCGTAATCATGCTCACCATGCTATTGCAACCAAGTCTACTAGGAATACTTCTTTGACTGAAGTCCTTCCATTTCGGATGTAGAGACTCCTATTAAGGATCAGATTAAGGGGTCGTTTGGTAACGTTTTTATTTTTGCGTTTTCAAAAAAATAAAAAACAGTAACAATTTTTGTTTTATTTTGTGTTAAACACTGAAAACAAAAAACATGTTTAGGAGTTATTTATGTTTACCAAAGTATGAAAATAAAAATAAAAAACACGTTTGGTAACCACTTCAAGTTATATCCTTAATATTAGCTTTACTTGTGTCAGATTCTTCCCCCTCTGAGTTGACTATTACTCGTCCCCCTATTGTGCATACATATGTTCACAGGACTCCAGTTATCTACTCTACAGATGCAATGCCTCCCCTTTCTCATTCTGCCACCCAATCAGGTTTAGATGTTGTGGATTATACCTCACGCTGTCCTCAACGCTCTCGTAAATGTCCAAATCGGTTTGGTTGGAGTAATACATGTTGTCATAGTTATCAAATCGTGTATCGGAAGGTGTATCGTTTTTTAAAAATAGTGTATCGTATCGTATCGTGTATCGTAAGATACGGCGCAATTTTAAATAATTAATAATAAAATATATATGCTTTTGAAAAAAAATCATAGACTAATAAAAACATAACATTTCATTAATATTCCATCTACGATTCAAGTCACCAATATAATTTACTAATATTAAAAAAATAATTAAGGGTATCAAATTAAATTAATGGTACTTATGTATACTTAAAAGTAAAAAGTTATAATGTAGTGGGGTAGTAAATGTAATTGTTCTTTCTTATAACAAAAAAAAAAATCTGCACAATCGTCTGTAAAGTGACCCACGAACGAGCACAGAGACAGAGAGAAGAGGCGAGAGGCGAGAGGCGAGAGGCGAGATGGCTTGGCTGCTGCAGATCTAGGGCTGCTTCGATGGCTTCTCAAATTTTGCTGCCTTCGTCGATGAAGAACAGAGAGAAGACGGAGAACAGAGAGAAGAGAGAGACAGTCGATGAAGATGGAGAACAGAGAGAAGACAGAGAAGATGGAGAACAGAGAGATTTTGCTGCCTTTGTCGTTGAAGAACACCGAAGGAAGGAAGAACACCGAAGGAAGAACTGTGTGCTGTGTTTCGTCGTCTGAAGAACACCGAAGGAAGGCAGCGAACAACGAAGAGGAGAGATGAAAAGAGGTATTTTAATTTTTTTTGTAAACCCTAGCCGAAAACGACGTCGTTTCAATGATAGGGATAAAAAAATCGGTCTTTTATTTAGACAAAACGACGTCAAAAAAAAATAAAATAAACTGGATTTTCACGTATCGTTCGTATCGTATTGATACGTATCGTATCGTAAAAACATATCGCGTATCGGACGATACAACACAAAAACGATACATAACTACGATCCGTATCGTTTTCTCTCCGTATTGTGACGTATCGTACGATACGTATCGCATATCGTACAATACTAACAACTATGCTTGTTGTTCTTCTGATTTTTTGTCTTTCCGTACTTCTATTCACTCTCTATTGAACCCACCGCCTACAAGGAGGTTTTACTTGATCCACTTTGAAAACAGGCTATGGATGAGGAGGTGTCTGCCTTACATAAGACCAAAGTTTGGGAGCTACTGCCTTTACCACCTGGTAAACGCACCATTGGTTGTAAGTGAGTTTATAAGATAAAAATCAAGTTTGATGGTTCTGTGAAACGGTATAAAGCTCGATTAGTAGCCAAGAGTTTTGCTCAGGAGTATGGTTTAGACTATGATGAGACTTTTGCCCTAGTTGCGAAGATGCCTACTGTTGGCACCGTGATTGCAGTTATTGCCATTTGACAATTGAGTTTGTCTCAAATGGATGTGAAAAATACTTTTCTTCATGGAGATTTGAGTGAAGAAGTTTTTATGACTCCTCCTTCTGGATAGTTTTATAGTCCTAGTCAAGTATGTCCCCTTCACCGAGCTTTATATGGCCTTAAACAGGCTCCTAGGGCATGGTTTGCCAAATTTTCTTTGGTTATATGTGATTTGAGTTTTTGTGTCAGTGATCATGATTCTGCTCTCTTTTTACGATCTACTTCCTTAGGTTCTATTATTCTTTTACTATATGTTGATGATATGATTATTACGGATGATGACACTGTTGGTATACGCTTACTGAAAACTCAGTTGCATGATCATTTTGAAATGAAGGATTTGGGACAGCTTAGGTATTTCTTGGGTATTGAGATTGCCTCATCTCCTAAAGGCTATCTTCTCTCTCAATCCAAGTATGCCTCTTATGTTATTCAACGAGCCCGCTTATCAGATAATCGGACAATTGAAACACTTTTAGAGCTTAATGTTCTCTATTCTTCTTCTGATGGTACTCCCTTGTCTGACCCAACCCTCTATCGCACCATTGAGAGTTTAGTATATCTTACAGTCACTCATCCAGATATCTCTTATATTGTTTATATTGTGAGTTAGTTTGTTGCCTCACCCACCTCTGTTCACTGGGCTACTGTTCTTCGTATTCTTTGATATCTCCGTGATACTCTACATCAGAGTTTACTATTTCTTCACTCTTCATCTATGGAACTCAGAGCTTACTCCGACGTTGATTGGGCTGCTGACTCTATGGATCACAAGTCCACCACTGATTTCTGTCTTTTTCTTGGAGATTCTCTTATTTCCTGAAAAAAGAAAAAGCAAACTATTGTTGCTCGTTCTTCTGCTAAAGCTGAGTGTCGTGTTATGACACCTAATTACGATGGCTCCATGCTGATCTTGGCATTTTAATATCTTCTCATACCCCTATGCTTTGCGATAGCATCAGTGCTATTCAGATTGCTCACAACTCGGTCTACCATGAACGCACAAAGCACATTGAGATTGATTGTCACTTTATGCGTCATCATTTTCAAAAAGGCACCATCACTCTCCCCTTCCTTCCACCATACAGATAACAGATTTCTTTACCAAGTCTCACACCATAGCACGTTTTCGATTTCTCCCGGACAAACTCTTGATATTTTTCGCATCATAAGTTTGAGAGGGGGTGTTAGAGTATTAATATATAAGGGTAGTTTACGCATTTTATGTATGTTGTGTTGTCCTACTATATAAGGCTTACTTTGTGTACTTCTAGGTTAATTTTGTTTTACAAACTGCTTTAGCTTTATAACATTGTCTCTCTATTTCTTCTTTCTTCTCTCTTTGATAAATATTGACAATGTAGAGATCAAAGATAGCGAAGGAGAGAGTAGAGATTGCCGATTGAATAAGAGATCACCGATTGATTAGGAGATCGATTGATTGATGGCGAGATCGAGGGTAAGGGTCTCAGAAAGAGATAATGTCGGATCCAAGAGAGAGAGAGATCGAAATCAAGCAAAAGGAGCAAAGATGAGATTCGACGACCGTGAGAGCACTGGAGAACACTTTCAGTCTTCGTTGGATGGAGAAAGGCTATGGAGAGAGAAAAGAGAGGGGCGATGGAGAGAAGAGAAAGAATTAAATGAGTTTAAATAGTTCCACAAAAAAAAAACTATTTTTGCTGCTAACAAAGCTCGAACCCCGAATCTCATTAATTCCCACCTTTGTTTCCGAAAACATCTTTTTGTCGTTCCTTGTTTTTTGGCCTTGTTTTCGAAACAACTTATTTTACATAAAACATAAACATAAACTCAAACACGTTTTTGTTTTTTATTTACTCAAATAATGAAAACAAAAACACGAACCAAACGACCCCTAAAATTTTCAGGCATTTTATGTTTTACAGTGGATACATCCACAACTGCTTCCACCTCTTACGCTCATTCTAGTGACGTAACTACTTCCTTCAATGCATCAAGTGATATTTCACATTCCTTTGGATTATTCATTCAAAGACATCTGATCATGTGAACGATCGGCGTTAATTTTTCTCTTATGGTCTTATCATAGTTGTTTGGCCCTGATCAAAGTCGTTGATCGTTCTCCATCATTTGTTTCTAGTAAAAGTTCAAATTATGTGCCCCATTCAGGTCCTTGCCTTTGTTGTTACAAGTGTCCCATTTTTTTACCAATCTTTATATATTAGTCGTGTCACTGCAGATTTAAATAATAATGTAACCTGCATACCTTCGTAGTGTGCTTTTCATGACTTGGTTGTGAGTCAAAGGAATTGGTGTAGTACAAAAGATGATCTTTATTTTCTAGATTCATCTTTTGAACCCAAGGAAAACTTCTACGAGTGCATGATTCTGAGAATTTTGATGTGTTACAACAGAAGTTTGGCTTTAACAAAGTCCTTTGGGTCATCTCTGTTTTGATTTGTTAACATCTTCTCAAGGTCACTAGTCTTATTATTTTCCACTAATCTCCCAAAATCTAGGGATATGTCTGTCTCACTATATGTTATCAACCAGATGCCATCCAAATTTTGAATTTCTAGGCACCTATTAAGGTATTGCTTAGGTCATCCTCTTTTACATCTTTTATGTTTATTGTGTTTTTGTCTGTGTTTGCTATGTGTTATGTTATCGGCCATTTATAGACTAAGGGTAATTTTGTAATTTGCGTTTATATATAAAAACTGGGTGTGGCCGTGTAATCTAACACACTACTCTCTTCCAATATTTTTCTGATTCTTTCTTCTTCTCTTCCCTAAACCCTAACAACCTCATAATCTAACTTGGTACCAGAGCGTTAATAAAATTCAACGTCTCAAAGTCGTTGAAAATAATCAGAAAATCACCTCGGTTAACCGGCAGTGCGCCTGTCAAACTCTGACATGCTGATGTCAATGTTAGCATTACAGGCTGCCTTCAGCGACGAACTTTGTTAGATTTTGTCGATTTTCTCAAGGCTGGATCGACCGAGTCTCAGGAGTATAATGGTTAGTTTTCTGAAATTTTTTTACAACATATGACTGGTCTTTCGATTTTTTAATGATTTTTTGAATTTTTTGGCCCTAGATCTTCCATTTTTGAGCCATTCGAAAGCTAGTTTTGGGTTAGATCCACTCAACTAGCCTCAATTAGGCTTGTTTTGGATTGCCCACAACTTTTTGTTGAGATTGGATTGGTTTTTTTAGGATTTTAGGCCAAACAGTGCATCGACAGCACTGTTTTGCTCCTGTTCTGCAATTTTCTTCAGTGGGAAACTACTTTGTTCTTTCAATGAGTATTCAGGCTCGATTAGGGCTATTGTGGAGAGCCCACAGCTTTTTGCTAGATTCGGATTGGTTTTTGAGGGCTTTTTTGCTCAAACAGTGCTTCGACAGCACTGTTATCCGCTGGATTTTAGCCTTTATTGCCTCTGGTCATTGTACACTGTACAGAGGCTATTCGAGCCTCGTTTTGCATCGGGTTGTTCCACCAATACCTTTGGATGCTATTAGCGTATTTTTTGATTGTGGGCTACTTCTTTGATAGTATTTTTCTTCTCAGATCAGCAGATTCAGATTTGGGCTTATCAGTGATGCCCAATTTCCTTTGTTGCATTTAGATTGGATCTATGTAATTTTGGGAGAATTTCTTGCAATCGGCATTGGGTTTTTGGGCTGTCCAAAAATTTGTTTATCCACTGTCAAGGCCTTTTTTCAAGTTGAGGCATATTACTTGGGCTTTATTTGCTTACTGGTTTTGTGTTATTTTTGGTGACTATTGTTAGTGTTGACTATTTTGCTGGTTTTATAACTTGGCGCTGTCATTGTTTGATCCTATTGTGTGCATATGTCGGAAGGGAGTGTAACCTCTAGTAATTTCACTCAAGATGAGATCCAAACTCTTCAGCGTCTGATGGCTCGAATTGATGTTTCAACTGCTACATTTCCTAATCCTACCTCCTCTTCCAACTTTGCTTATACATATATATCTACTAGTGTGTTTACTGTATCATCCTCATATACTCCTTGGATAATATATTCTATTCTAGAGCCACGGATCACATGACAGGTTTTTCTAGACTTTTCTCTTCATATTCTATTTGTTCTGGTAGGATTAAAGGTAAGGTGGCAGAAGGATCTTTATCCTCTATTTTTTGGAAAAATTCAATTAATTGTTCCCCCTCTTTATCTCTCTCCACTGTTCTTCATGTTCTTAATTTCTCTACTAATTTATTATCTGTTAGTAGTATTACCACTGGGCATCACCCACAAACACTCAGAGACCCCCAGATCGATCGAATCCGAAGCAAATCGAACACAACCAGACCAAATATGGAGCAGTCGAACACACCCAGACCAAATATGGAGCAGGCGAACACAACCAGACCCAAAAAAATAGTGCTTTCGGCAATTGTTGCTCACAAAAAACACCTCGAATCTAGCCAAACAAGCCTGGCCAGCTCAAAGACCTACTCTTCAGTCCAAATAGGCACCCATAGATGTAGATCCAAGAAAGAATCCAGCCAAAAAAGTCTCACAACAGTAGATCCGGTCAAAACGGAGCAGATCCAGCAAACCCAAAACCAGATCCAGAGAAAACGAAGCAGATCCAACCAACTTAGATTAGTCTGCAACCTGTCCAGCACCAAAAACAGTGGTTTCGGCACTGTTTCTGCACAAAACTGTCCAAAAAACAATCCAATAGGGGCTGGGTAACTCAAGAATCTCCTCTAGGGGCCAAATCGGTACCCACAGGTTCTAATCCAACCAACAATCCAGCCCAAAAATCCAAAAAACAGTGGATCTAAAAAATAGAACATATTTTCCAGAAAAATATACGAAAATAGAAAACAATACTCAGACGGCTACAAAAAAATACACAAAAATCACAATAGTAATTAGAAGAAGATTTAAAGCCTAGAGGTGGTCATCTGGTGTCCGTACGATGATGATGTCATGCTGACATCAGCAAACAGAAACACATCCCAAGTCTTCTACGATGTTCTCTGATACTATGTAGTGTCGAATTAGTGCTTTGATACTAAGTTGAATTAGTAAATATGGTATTAGGTGTGTAAAAAAAAGAGACAACGTGATTCGTCTAAGCATATTGAGATTGACAAACACTTTTATCAAAGAGAAGCTCAAAGTTGGCTCCATTTTGTACAACTTATATGCAGACTGAAGATCAACTTGCGACCATCTGGATGGATTTCATATCCAAAATAAGCCTAAAAATCTGCTCTCTGAGTGCTAACAGTTGTTCATTTGTTTAATATTATGTATATACTTTTCAAGACGAAAATAGTTGAATGATCAGCCAACTATTTTCAGAAAAGAAATGTCTGATCACCCCCAAAGTCATATGATAGGGGAGCAGATGGGAGATTTTCAATACTAAGATCCTACCTTCACAACATAGTAGAGATTCACAATATTCCTTAGTTTTATTTTTTCTCCTTTCCATTCAGTGGACAGTTGGTTATGATTTTCTCCAACTTGAAATAAACAACGAGCCATTTTAGCTAATCATCCAGTACAATGCATGATACCATACGATATAAAGTAGTTGAAAGACTGTGAAATCATGAAACTTACATGTTACTCAAAAGCATTGACCTTGCTCCAGTGATACCCATAACACGTAAGTCAATGTTAAATTTTTCCTTTAGGATTGCTGCCTGCCATAATTGCTAAATCATGTTAAGCATCGGTTACTAAGATGTAGGATAGCATTTACAAGGACCAGTTCAGGAGAAAAACTTCTATCAATTAGAAGGTCAAAACTTTCCAAAATCAGCACCAATTTACATGGAATTTAGAAATTAAGCAATGCAGAGTAAAATCATAGCTGATGAAGTGATACTTCAAGGATACCCATCTCTTTTTAGGAGTACAAAATTGTCCAGCAGCATTGTCAGAACAAAATAGATTCTAATTTGCATACCCATTGAAGATATTGTCAACTTCAACCAACAAATATTGCTTTGTTCATAGAAAAAGAAACCTTTTTGACTTCAAAAATCAAGGTATATTTGATATAAGCCTGCAATATCAGTTCACAGTACTCAAGCAATACAATGCTACAGTTGGGCCTTGCTGTGTATTCTTGCTTGTCCTTCCAGGACCCATGGCTCTATATATCTTCCTGCTGTTGTCATTTTGGATGCAGGATCCACACGTCGCAATGAAGTTTGGATCTATCTAACAACCCCATTAAAAGGCAAAACTTCTAAAATCTGATTGAGATGCAAATTTCATAAGAACAAAGACTAGAAACCATATGTTCGAGCACAATCAGTCCAGAAATCGCAATTTCCAGCAACGCTTCAGCTCCACTAGTTATGGGATTCAAAAGTGGAGTCCTAACAAGAAAGAAGCACAGAAATTAATCTGAAATTTGGACTCTTCAAGAACTGTTTTTTATATTCTAAAACACGTCTACAACTTTTATTGATCAACTAATAAACTTTACTTCCAGCTTCACACTGAGAACTATATAATGAAATAAAAACAGATTCTGGAGGTATCAATGAAAAAGGTTCATCAAGCCAGATTGCCCCATATGAAACTTGTATATGACTCTGGTTTGTGCCTCTGGTGCTTCAAAGAATCATGGCACATTAATCATTTTACAGAATTATAGGAATGACAGTTAAAACATATGGAATACCTCTACATGTCTTCTGTTCATACATTCCTGTGTCCAAAGGAGGACAAGCATGTAAGACTCTCTTCTCCCCTACTTATGCAGGAAGGAGCTTACAATTCCTATACTAAGCATCATTAAAAAGTTTATACTAGGCCATGTTCCAATTCATACAAGCCTGAGCTGTTCGACAATCCAATTAGATGTGGAACATTGAAAATTTCAAGGTTCTTCCACTTAGAGCATGTGATACCACAAAGCAGTTAAGTCGCAATATAAAACTCCATCAAGTGCACCTCCTGATAAAGTCAAAAGGTCGGTACTCAAAATTAAGTTTGCCTAAAAGGGTCAAAGTTAAGTCACAAAGACCTGATTGTTAATGATTGCTGAATATACTCACTGGGAGGTGTTTGAATACTTTCAACATTTACCCTTCTACTGCATAACAAAATTTAACAGCTTAAGAGTTTTTAGCTCTACTGACATGACAACAAAAATTCTGAGTGCTACTTATCCAGTTCAATCAAACAACACCAGATCTAGCTTCTGATAGCAACAACAAACGTTGAAGAGCAATCGATGAGAGATAAATATTAATTCACATTTTCGTTCCAAAAGATTAGTCACAAACTAGAAGTGGAGGGTTGGAGGAAACATCCTCTATAAATTCAAAGAAGGAAAAATGGAGTCAGAATGCTTCTGAGATATCAAGTGTACCAATTATGTTAAATGGGAACCTACAAGGTCATCCGTTATACATGACAAAGATGCCAACCTGTACGCCCATAAAAAAAAAATTGTGGAAATGAGGCTGCCGAAACTGATGAATAGCAGGATAAGAGAAAATACAACTAGACATGGTCATAGTGAGAAGTTACGGTAATCACTAATGGAGGAGAAGAAGAGAAGAAGTGGTCAAATGGTTTGATAAAGTGATGAGAAGATCATTTGAAGAACTGGAGTGGCTCTGGTTGAAGGCAATACTTATTTTTAGTCTGGGCTAGCTAGAGCATAGATGGCCCGACGGATTTGTGTAGTTTACATTAGGCTTCTTTTAATGAAGATGAGCCACACGGCACATTTCTATAGTATACAAAAAGTAAAATGGCCAAAGAAGGGTATAAATTCCTGGATCCAAAAGACATTTTTGGATACGTTTGAGATTGTGTCCAGGTTAAAGGACGACTGGACCAATGATACCTGGATCGTGGGTCGTTTTGGTACATGGTACGACACGTTCTTAGGTACGCGGTACGATTGGGGTAGGCTTAGCTGGTACGGTATTTTTTGTCGCAATTCGTTTTAGAACTTTTATATAGATCGTTTTCACTACTATACAACATTATATATTACAGAACATTCAAAAACACTAAGTAAGTTACCATTTATCTTATAGTTGTGCTTGATTTTCTATTATCTAAAACAATATATAATTATAAATCTATATACATGTAGTCAATTAATATATATTTTATATTTGTGCTACATGTTCTAAAGCGAATTGCTTTAGGGTTAGTATTACAATTTACGGTCGTCTATTTTGGTGATCTGGATCGTGAACCCACTCTGTTTGGGATCAATGTACCCAGATCGTGGGTCGTTAGGGATTGAGTGAATTGTGGTAACCATGGACTAGACTGGCTTCACGTCTCCAATAACAATTGAAATCCAAGTACAAACAAGAAAATAACAACGGTTGATATGAAAGATGATAATTCGACACCAAAAGATGTGAAGTGAAAAAAGCATTAATGATGTACCTGATCCCTGAGCTGGTCAAGCAATGTGCCACCAATCAAACCGGGTCCAATCAAACCCATCACAATTGTAGTTCGTGACAGATAAAATCTCGAGTGCACAGCTCGTAAGGCCCTAACGCAATCTTCTCGTTTAACAACTACAGTAATATTATACTCTGAGCAACCTTGAGCAATTGCACGGACATTGATACTAGCCTGCATAAAAATAATTTTTGTATATAGTTACGAGAAATTTACATGAAATGTACTTATAAACAAAAATATTGAGTTCCACTGGTGTTGACAATTGTTGCCCAAAGTAGACAGTCACCATAACATAAAAACTTGTATTAGTAACCATGGAAAAAATTCAAACCATTACTAGTACACAAAGGTAATCCTGGGTCGCCCTATTGACACTCTACTTCCAATTTTTGTAGCATACATGCAGTCATAGAGCGAAACGCTTGAAACTAAAAGAAAGTAGAAATAATGTTCCACATTACAAAATAGAAATCGTCATACAAATTAAGAAAAAAACAAATAAATTCCCAAACCTTTGCAAGTGCATTGAAAAGTGTAGCACTAACTCCAGGAGTGCTTGCCATTTTCTGGCCAACTGCTGCCAAAATGCTACAGTTTGGAATAACCGCAACCTGAGAAAAGCTGAATTCATTCAACGTGGAAACTAAGAAAGAAATCTCATTAAAACAGACATGATGACAACGTCCGTGTATGCAGGAAGGAAGTTACATGAAATGAAGAAGCAAGGTAAGATGAAGATGGCTTTAGCTCAAGTTGATAAAATAGACAGAACTAAACATATCTTAGTGACTAAGTGTGGAACTAAACACACTTGCACATAATATTTGCAACAACTGGGTCACTGCCACTCAGGAGAGTATGAAGTCTTTCTTAAGGTTCATTCCCACAGGCAACTAAATAAAAATAAAAAATAAAAAACAATAACATAGATTAGGTACAAATTAACCAAACAACTAAAGGTCATACAATGGCATATAATGCCCATGCATCGGTATCTTTAAGAGGTATGCCTTCAAAAGCCTATCAAATCAATCTTAATTCATTGGAGCACATTGAGCCAAACGGAATCTCAAACCCCCCCCCCCCCCCCCCCCCCCACTCCCAAACAAAACCCCAAAACAAAAAGAAAACATAAGAGGATATTTTATTATTGACGGAAAGATTGAAAGCAAATTTTCATATGGCGTGAAGGTGCACCAGCAAGATGCTGGATACCTTGTTTTGGTTTGCCCAATTGTGAGAGAATTTTGACCTTCAATTGTAATTAAACTATTAACAATAGGATTTCCCAAGTTTACTTTGACCCTTTAGCTTGCGTGTATTTCTTTTTTTGGAGTGTATTAAAAAAAGCTGCCTTAAACTGTGGTACCTCAACTGCAATGTCAATTTAGGATGATCAGAAGAGGATGCTTCAAAGTACTTAATCCAACATCCAGCAGGACTTTAGAGAATCAGGATCTTAGACACTTAGAGAACCCTAACCATCCGAAATCTCTCTTTATCTTCACAATTACTGAACTTAAAAACATTTAGAGTTGCACCATTTCACTCCTCGTAGCACATGCATAAACATCTCAGGTGCAGATTTTTCTTCCTTGATAGAAAAGTTGTGACCAACACCACACCGAGTAACTGATGCTTTGGTTTTCACATGAAGATTATGCTTCCTTACAGAGTCATTACTTGCTAAACTGCTTATAATTGTCTGAAATTTGAATGGCCTGTCATTTCTTTAAATGTACTACAAAATGCCTGGAAAACATGATACAATAATCAATAACATGTTAGGAGAGGGAATTTATGTTCCTCAAGGAACTTTTGTTAGGGGAGGGCAAATTTTGGATGTGGTACTTGTTGCTAATGAGATTATTGAGGAGTACAAGGAAAAGAATGAGGGGATTGTTTTTAAGGTGGATTTTGAAAAAGCTTATGATATGGTAGATTTGGATTTTTTTGAATTATTTTATGGAATGTAAGGGATTTGGTTTGAGATGGAGAAAGTGGATAAGGGGTTGCTTAAACTTGATGAATTTCTCGATTATTGTTAATGGCAATAGGGTTTTTTCAAAGCTATTAGACGTCTTAGATAGGGAGAAACTCTGTCACCCTTTCTTTTCACTTTGGTGGTGGATGTGTTGAGTAAGATAGTGGATAGGGCTAGTAGTGGTGGGGAGGTGGAAGGTTTTAAAGTTAGGAGGGAAAGAGTGGAAATGTCACATTTACAGTTTGCGGATGATACTATTTTTTCCTGTGGTAAACATGAAAAAAATATTAAGATGATATCTCTAATGTTGAGATGTTTTGAGTTGGTATCGGGTCTGAAAGTGAACTCGTCTAAGAATGCAACTGGAGGAATTAATTTACAACAAGAAAAGTTAGTTAGGTTGGCAAGAACTTTGGGATGCTCTATTTCGGAATGGCCACTTAAGTATTTGGGATTTCCTTTAAGGGATAACCCAAATTCCTTAAGTTTTTCGGAACCACTGATCCAAAATATTGGGAAACGATTAGATAGCTGAAAGAAAGTTTATTTGTCTAGGAGAAGCAAAGTCATGTTAATTCATTCAGTACTTCGAAGCATTCCTCTTTATTATATGTCTCTATTTAGGATGCCTTTAAAGGTGATGAAAAAGATAGAAAACATGATGAGCAATTTCTTATAGGAGAGTAGTGGAGAAGGTAAGAGAGATCATTTGGTGAAAAGGGACTTGGTATCCCGAACCAAAAGGAAGGGGGTCTTGCTTTAGGCAACTTTAAGGCTAAAAACATTTCCTTGCTTACCAAATGGTCATGGAGATTTCCCATTGAGATGAATTGTCTATGACATGCTGTGATCAAAAGTAAATATATAATTCAACAAAATGGATGGGATTCCAAAGTGAGTGAGAGAGGGTGTTCTTGTTGCCCTTGGAAGTACATTTCACAGTGCTTATCTACTTTCTCTATCTATGTTAAGTATAGCATGGGTAATGGAGAGATAATTCGGTTTTAAGAGGATACTTGGGTGGGGTAGGGGGGTTCGTCCTTTGCATCCATGTTTCCTTGCTTATATAGATTGTTTGAAATCATCACTCCTCTTTTTCAAGTATGACATGGAATTAGTTGGAATTTTGATTTCCTTAGAAACCTTAATGAGAAAGAGGTTGCTGAAATGTCTTCTTTTTTGGGTATCCTTGATAATGTTGTGTTGGATCCTTCGTCTTTAGACCGAAGAACATAGAACCTTTCTTCTTCGGGAGAATTTTCTTGTAGATCTCTTTTTGAGGCCTTGATTGATAAACTTGTTTCCCAATTTTCAAACAGTCGTTAATAATTTGTAAGTCCAAGGCTCCTTTAAAGGTACAAGTTTTTGCTTGGTTGCTTGCACATAAGAGACTCAATATTAATTATGTGCTACAAAAAATAAGAACTTCATATTGTCTCTTACCACAATAGTGTTCTATATGTAAAGGTGGAGAAAAAAGTACGGATCATCTTTTTTCACATTGTTCCTATGTCTATAAATTGTGGAGGAGGTTGTTGGGACAGTTTGGCATTCCTGGGGTGACTCCGAATGATTGTAATTCGATATTTGAGATTCCTTTTGATGGCTTTGGTCAAAGCAATAAAGCTAAGATTTTATGGAGATGTTTTTATCGCACTTTCTTATGCCTTATGTGCATTTTTGGTAGTGTTTCTATTAGCATCATTTAGTCATGGCCACTTGCATCAACAACAATCTATATGATTTTTTTTTTATCACAGAAACCTTTGATGGCACTCAAATGCCTCAATAATTTTTGTAGTCAGATCTAATTTGGAAGATAGCATGGATTACCGATATGGTGGAGAAGTAAGGATTGAAAATAAGATTATTTTGGTTGAAGTGGATGATAATTACAGAGCATAGGGTTTTAGGCTTACAGAAAGATGCCGAGATGCGGGCTTTTCAATTGCATGATTGTAAAAGTTGGTTGCAGAAGCTGCAAATGAAGTGGAGCATGATTTCTTCTATAGGCAGATTCGTGACAACAAATATAAGATGTGGGTAGAGTCAGGTAGAAATAATAGAGGCGTTTTCTTAATAATTTCCATTATTCAAAGCATGGGTAATAGAAGATTCTTTCTGATACCACTGGCAGTGAATCAAAACGGATAAAAAGAATTGGTAAGTATAATAAATAAGGTGATGCTGGGTGGAAATTACAAGAGATGGGCAAATGTTGTAAGAAATGATGGGATTAGTTTAAGGAATGAGAAGAGTGGGGAGGGACAAGTGAATGCAAACAAGGAGGAGGGGAATCTTTTAACAGACCATGGTTCTGGGTATGGTTTCGAGCCACAAGTGAATCCCACTATATATGGTAAATGGGTTCGAGCAGTAGTATGTACAAGAGAAAGCATTTTCGACTCTTGGAGATTGATTTGGATTGCTTTGTGTAATAAGTTCAATTTCAAGAGTCATCTAGAACCGTTTCAAGTGGACAAAGTTGTCTTTATGTGTGATAACGATGCAAAAGTTGAAGAGGTATGCATAATTGAGCAATATTACTATCTCATTGCTCATTTTGTTTCATATGATGCCTTGTCTCCTGTCTTCTCTTGTTTTACCTCTCAACTGTCTACTATCTCTATTCCTAAACACTTACTGGATGTGTTGTCTTGGAGGAAAGCTATGGAAGTGGAGATTGATGCCTTACATCATAATGAGACTTAAGATCTTGTTCCTAAACCTCCTAGTAAACGAACTGTTGGTTGTCGTTGGGTGCATTATACTATTAAATTTAATCCGGATGGTTCTGTGGAGCGTCTCAAAGCCCGTCTTGTTGCTAAGAGTTTTACTCAGACCTATGGTGTTGATTATGAGGAGACTTTCTCTCCCATTGCCAAAATCTTTTTTGTTCGTATATTGATTTCTTTGGCTGCTAATCTTGATTGGCCCTTGTTTCAGTTAGATGTCAAGAATGTCTTCCTACATTGTGACTTGATTGAAGAGATCTACATGGAACAGCCACCTGGGATTACTGCTTAGGGGGAGTACTGTAAGAGTGTGTGTGTGGGTTAAAGAAATCTTTGTATGGTTTGAAGTAGTCACCAAGGGCATGGTTTGATAAGTTTTCAGATGCAGTTTTAGAGTTTGGTCTTCTTCGATGTCAGTCAGACCACTCTGTGTTTCATAGACAGCCAGATGCCGAATATGTTCTATTGGTGGTTTATGTAGATGATATTGTGATTAGTGATTAGTGAATATGATTCTGAGGGGATTGCGAAGTTAAAATCTTTCCTACAAGACCGATTTCATACTAAGGACTTTGGAAAACTCCGGTATTTCTTGGGTATTGAAGTTGCTAGATCTAAACAGGGTATTTATTTATCTTAGAGGAAATATGTACTTAACATGCTAGAGGAAACAGGTTTGCTAGGTGACAGACCAATTGATGTTCCTATAGATCCGAATTAGAAATTGTTAATGGATGATGGTGCACTGTTTGAGAATCCAGGTCCATATCGCAGGTTGGTTGAGAAACTCAATTATCTCACTATTACCCGACCGGATATTTCCTATGTAGTTAGTATAGTAAGTCAGTTTATGGGATGCCTTAGAGTACCACATTGGGAGGCAGTTACTCGTATTCTGCAATATCTCAAACATACTACTGGTCTTGGGCTATTATATCGAGCTAATGAACATCTTAAAGTGGAATATTTTTCAGATGCTGATTGGGCCGGCTCTCCTTCTGATCAAAGATCAACCACTGGTTATTGTACTTTCTTATGAGGTAACGTTGTCTCATGGAAGAGTGAGAAACAACCCGTGATAGCAAGATCTAGTGCTGAGGCTAAGTATAGAGCAATGGCACATACAACGAGTGAGTCGACATGGCTACTACACTTTCTCCAGAAAATTGGCTTTCCAGTTCAACCTCATTTACAGTTGTTCTGTGACAATCAAACAGCTATTCATATCGCTACTAATCCAATATTTTATAAGAGAACCAAACATATTGAGATTGATTGTCATTTTATTCGAGACAATATAATAACTAGAGATATTACGACTCTATTTGTGAGATCTGATGATCAACTTGCGGATATATTTACCAAAACGTTGAGTCGTACACGTCTTACAACCATTTCTTCCAATCTTGGATTATATGATATATATAGTCTAGCTTGAGGGGGAGTGTTAAAAATATTAGAGTATTATATAAATACTAGTTAGTTGTAATAAGTATACCATTAGAAGGTATATACGTCTTTTGTATGATTACGAGTTAACTATAAATACAAGTGATTTGTGAGAGGTAGGTTAAGTTTTTGACCTCTATCGATCTTTCTCTAATATTGTGTTAATTCTCTCAACTTAACAATTTTAAATCAATAAAGTTGTTCTGTTTCCTATTAAAAAAAAAATAAAGATTTTATAGAGATGTGCAATTTTAACTCTTTTTTGGGTGGTGTGATTGGAAAGAAATGGGCGAATTTTTAAAGAGCGAGAAACTTCTTGAGAAGATTTATGGGATAAAATCACTTTCATGGCTTCTCTTTGGGTTACCGCGACGAAGTATTTTGAAGGAATACTTTTCTTTTTTATTAAGGATCATCGGCCTCAAGTGTGTGCCGATAGTTGAGGCTTGAGATTTTGTTATTTTGTCTCTTTTGACTATGCTTATAGATTTGCTTCTAATTGCTTTCTTTTACTTAATGTATCTTTTTTGTATGTAAGTTTTATCAAGAGGACTCCTTGTCCTCTTATCTACTCTTTCATGATTTTTTTCAGGATTAATAAAATTATTAATTTCATGTTTCCTATCAACAAAAGAAAATAATGGATAACATGGGAAAGTATAAACTGCAATGATATGAGCTCCTACAACTGAACCAAAAAGGGTAAACACCTGAGAAAGGCGCCCAGCATCCAAAGCCTGGCGAAATCTAGATTCCAAAGCCTCAGCTACAGCTTTTACTTCCTTTTCAGGCACAGCAAAGCACACAGAATGCTCACTACTAGCCTGCAATAGACAAAACCAATATTTGTCATACCTTTCAAGTTTGAAAATAACATTTGCGTACCGAGCAAATATCAGAAGGAGAAGATACCTGGGATATCATGATAACATTAGCTCCCACATCTTTCACAACACCAAAAATAGTACTTGCTGTACCAGGAACACCAGCCATTCCAGTTCTGTACAAAGATAATTAGCAAGATGCAATTTAGAAGGAAAAAGTAAGATAACTGTATCCTATATTGCAAGACACAAGAAGCACCAATCAATGCAATACAAGCTCACCCCTCAACATTTACAAGGGCCAAATTATCTATTGTCGCAAACCCTTTAACCGGAGATTCCAACAGCCAGCCATCTTCATTTTCCTCTCCAGAAGGTTTGCATATCATCGTTCCAGGCGCAGAAAGGTTGAAGATGTTTCTTATAACAATTGGAATGCCATATTGCATCACTGGAATGATGGTGCGAGGATGTAAAACATTTGCCCCAAAATATGACTGCACGCACATGAAAAAGTTATTGTTCAAAACTGTGTAAATTGAAAGCCTTGGCAACTTTGACAGGTGTAAGAAAAATCGGAAGTTCACCATTTCCCAGGCTTCTTGATAAGACAATGTCTTCAGTATCACAGCCTCACTAACTGCAGATAAAATATTCTTTAGCATGGCAATCAAACTCCACTTCAACATCTAAATTACAAATTCCATAAAATTACATTCAATCCTTTAAACACTTTCACAGGACAATATAAAGAGGCAATAGATCCTTTGATAAAATGAGTAGAATCAAACCAGTTTTCAATAAGTAACGAATGGATTCAGTATAGCTATTTATCTAGATTGTTGGGAGGTAGTTAAAGAGGATTTAATGCAAGTATTTGAGAATTTTTTCAAAAGGATGAGCTCGCAGGAATTATCAATGCCACCTTTTGTTGTCTCACTCCCAAAAAGATAAGTCCTTGAAAATGAGGGACTCTAGGCCGATCAATTTGGTATCTACCCCTATAAGATCATTGCAAAGTATTATCTATAAGAGTAAGGGAGATTCTTAGTGTTACTACTTCAGATTATCAAGGAGCTTTTGTTAAGAGAACGCAAATTTTAGATGTTCTTGTCACTAATAAGGTGGTGGATGAGTATAGATCTAAAGCGAAGGAGAGATTAGTTTTAAAATCGTTGAAAAGGCTTATAACCATGTGGATTGGAACTTTTTCAATGACATGTTGGAGATGTAAGATTTGGACGTAGGTGGCAGAGATGGATTACTAGGGGCTTGAATTGATGCCCCTAACCTGGGGGAGATTAAGGGCATTAAGAAGGGTTAGAAAGGCTGATCCTTTATTAACTTTTCTTTTCACTTTATTGGTTGATTGGTCGAATAGGTATGTAATGAGAGCTTAAACATGTAATCTTGTAGAGGGATTTGAGGTTGGGAGAGAGGATTTTTGTTCACGTCTAGAATTTGTTGATAATACCGAGTTCTTTTCTTCGACAGATGAGCATAAATTTCTAGAATTCAGAACATTGAGGATGTGTATTGTACAGTTTCAAGGTTGATGGTTAACATACACGAGATTAATTGTTGGGATTAGCTCTCATATAGGTAACATCAACAGACAGGCTAATACTTTAGGGTGTTTTGTGGGAGGATGACCCCTCAATTATTTAGGTGCTCCTTTGGCAGGAATCCATCATCTATGGTACTTTCATCCCAATTATTGAAAGGGCGGAAAAAAAAGTTGGATGGGTAGAAGAGAACTTTCATTTCCAAAGGGGATAGATTAATTTCAATTCTAGTTGTTTTGGCTAGCAATCCCATTTATTTTTTACCCCTTTAAGATGTCAGGTAAGGTTGCAATGAAATCTGAAAAGATAACAAGGATTTCTTGTGAGAACAAATGGGAAAGAGAAAAAGAATCAATTGGGAAGTGGTATCAAGATCTAAGGAAAAAGGAAATCTTTTGGTTCGAAATTTATTGGCAAGGATGTGTGTGACACCCCAAAATCCGGGTGTCCGTAATTAACCCATGATTAACTTGAATTAAGCCATGATATAAATTCCAAACACCTTACTACCGGTAGGTCGTGCCTCTCCGACCGCTAGGTTCATATTTTTCGAAACCAAACCCAAATCAAACTAGAAATGATTTTTAACATGCTCATATACTCATTTTTCATATCCTAGATACACTGTGTGAGTTAACATGTGAGACTACATCTCTATAGTCTTACCCATTTCATATCGCAACCATAGGTTGAAAGTAAACCTAGATAGGAGGAAACCCAACCTCTTGTATCATGTGTACAAGGTAGCTCGACTCGTCACGATGCCAAAACGACGCTTCGTTGAATCCCGAGTCAAAACTCCGATTTTCGAAAGGTGTCGTAATTGAGCGAAGATGGTACCCACGAGTAGCATTCATCGTTGTGAGCAACTTTAGCTCTTACTCCTAGACGAGTCGTCGCTTGGATCTTGCTAGATTGTAGAAAGAAGATGAAGAAGATAGTTATTTCTCTCTCTCTCTCGGCTGATTTGTGTGGAGGAAAGGCTTGACAGACTAAGTCTTTCCTTTTTAAGTTTCTATTTATACTGGGCTCATATTGAACCACGTGTCACTTTCGCATTGGTCAAATTTTAACCAAACCAATTATATTTCACCATTTGTCATGTTTAATATAATTTTATGGAATTTACTTTAAATCATATTATGTGTTCTGCGATTAAAATATGATCGCAAAATTTTAATCGCGTAACACTCGAAAATCCGACTATCTAGAAAGTCGATGAAAATTGAATGGCTAGCCCATTTCGCAAGACGAATCCAATGATGAGGCCCATTTCGTCATCCAAGTTCTATAAAAATTCAGATTTTTAACACGTGCTTTAACGATTAATTACCGTTTGACCCCTTTAATTAAAATTTTAATTTTTTCAGGTTTTACATTCTCCCCCCTTAAGGGAATTTCATCCCCGAAATTGCACATACATGCATATATAACCAAATGCATATGTAACATCAGTGCGCAGATCTATCAACCTCCTTAATCTTCAACTGATGGTATCTCGTGCACAGATCTATCTTGGAATAGACTCGTGCCCCTCTCAGTTGATAAAAAAGATTATCGGTCCTTGACAGTGGATACTTGTTCTAGCTAATAACCTAATTCAACTGCCGATAGTCAATGCAGAGTCTAAGGGTCCTGTCCTTCTTCTTGACAAATAGCACCAGAACACCCCAAGGTGAGGTACTCGGCCTAATGGCTCTATTCAACAATTCCTATAATTGGACCTTTAGCTCCTGTAACTCCGCCGGTGTCATCCTATGCAGTGCCATAGAAATAAAGGATGCACCGGAATGTAACTCAATAGTGAAGTCTACATCCTGATAAGATGACAATCCCAGTAACTCGTCCGAAAAGACATTCACATAGTCACACACAACTCAAGGCAACTTAAGACAGACCTAGCTCTTGCCTCGCTTCGTCCTCCAGGATAAGGTTAGCAAGCCAACCCATAAACTGTCTGTGCCAACGAAAGTCATACACTGTCTGGGGTAGTGCATTGTGTTTCTCACCCTAAACTTAAAACAGACACCCTCTAATGTATAAGCAGTAACCCTCTTCCAATCATAGTCGATGACGACTCGATGTGCCGCCAATCAATCCATCCCAAAGATGATGTCGAACTCCGTTATGGATATAACCCTAAGGTCAACCGTGAGCTAGATCCCCTAATCTCTAACTCACACCCCCGACAAATCCTGTTTATACAAACCCTAGCTCCTAGGGGTGAACTCACATACCTGGGCTCCTCTAGAGTCTCGACCTCTAATAAGCTCAAGTCCCATACGCATGATGTAGCAATAAAAGAGTGTGATGCACCAGAATCAAACAATACTCTAATCCACAATCTAAAGAGAATGAATGTATCCTGAATCACCAACTGAACTGTCGACTCAGTCTGAGAAGTGATGGCGAAAACTAGCCCCTGGGTCCCTGAAGTACTGGCCTGATAGCCCTGTCCTGACCTTGGCCTACACCCTGGTCCATCTAGCTTGATTGTAGAGTCCCCACACGTAAAGTAATAGGGGCTTATGTAGTACCCTAGAATTGGAATTGATTTCTCTGGCTCATGGTAAGATAAGGAGGAATATAAAATGTCTGTGGAGGCCCCACCGATGACTGGGACTGAGATATCCCATAACTCTGTGATCCCTATCTCTAAGGACAATCTCGCTTCAAGTGGTCCCGTTGGTGACATATGTAGCATATCTTTTGGCCCCCCTGATAGGCGTTCCTGAAATCTCTCCCACATGCAGAGGATTAACTTCGGCCTTGACCTTGATAGCCTCGACCCTACCCCAACATCCTTGTGCGTAGATGTCCTCCGCATCTTTCCCGAACTAGTAGTGGAGGACTGTCCCTCCTTCTACTTATCCTTGGTTCCGGCCCCCCGGATGCTCTTAGCATCGTCAACCTCTCTCAATGGTCATGACCGTCTCAACCATCTCATCAAGGTCGTGTAACCTGGGGCCAACGATCTTCCTCCGAATGCACAGCTTTAGGTCATCCTCAAACCTCTGCACCTTGGCCAAATTTGTGACCACATAGTCATCCACAAAACGTGCCAACTCTGTGAACTTGGCCACATACCGCATGACCGTCATCGTCCCTCGCTTTAGGTCCAAGAATTCTTGGCCCTTTATTAATCTGAGAGCAAAGAGCGAAAGGGAAATACTTGTTCATCAACAACTCTTTGAACTCAGCCCACATCATGACCTCAAAGTCCCTTGATGACCTTGCCCATACCCACCATTAATGGGCTTCCCCTTCAAGTTGAAAGGTGGCAAGCCTAATCTTTGTGATATCCGAGGTGATTTCCATCGCCACAAGAATCTTGTCCACTTGTTGAAACCAATGATCAGCCACCATCGAGTCCGCTTCCTCCGTGAAAATAGGTGGCTTGTGTGACTTAAACTTTTGGAGGTTGCACGAAGCTCCTTGACCCATGTTAGGGCTAACATGTACGAAAGTAGCCGCCATAGCAGTCATGGGATCCATAAATGCCCCTTGATCGTAGACAGGAGGTAGTGGTGGTTGGTTGTGCCAACCATCCCCTTGACCAAGTCGACGTCCCCGTCCTCTAGTTGCCATCTAAACACCCACAAGATAGTAATAGATAACTAACTTAGCATCCCTGAGTTGGGGATCAAAAGCTAAGACCGTAGAAAAATTTTGAAAACTTTTCTCTTGTTCTACCGGTAGGAAAATTCACAAAAATTTACACTCTTTTCATCAGAGAAGTTCTACCGGTAGGTAAAAAATGTTCTACTGTTAGGAAATGTCCGAGTACTTTGTCAAAGAAGTCCTACCGATAGGAGAAGATGTTCTACCGGTAGGAAAACTTACAGAAGTTTCATAAATTTTGTCTGACAAAGTTCTACCGGTAAGTTCATGCTCGACCTACAGGTAGGTAAGGCCACAGAAGCCCCTTCTACCAATAGGAATGCCCAGATTCCTACCCTTTTTCTTTTCCACTCTAAGGTTATGTTCTGTAACCCTAGTGTCTCATTCCTATATACATTTAGTCATGCATATAATTCACATAAAACACATAACACGTATCACATGTAATATGCAATGCTCAATGGATGTAATGGCCTAGACCCATATCCTGCAAACCCTAGATAAATCGAGAACCTAAGCTCTGATACTAAGCTATGACACCCCAAAACTCGGGTGTCTGTAATTAGCCCATGATTAACTTGAATGAAGCCATGATATCAATTCACTCTGATACCAAGCTATGACACCCCAAAATTCGGGTGTCAGTAATTAAACCATGATTAACTTGAATTAAGACATGATATCAATTCCAAACACCTTATTACCGGTAGGTCGTGGCTCTCCTACCGATAGGTTCACATTTTCGAAACCAAACTCAAATCAAGCTAGAAATGGTTTTTAACATGCTCATATACTCATTTTTCATACCCTAGATGCACTAGATGTGAGCTAACATGTGAGATTACATCTCTATAGCCCTATTGATGCAATCCATAAGATGTTCAAGAAAACGCAAATTCGAAGATGTGAAAGATAATAGAATTGACTTTCCATCAAAACAAAGATTCATATGGAACCTTGCATTATTGTATTTTAAGTCTTATTTTAAGTCAATTTGCTAGTATTAGTATTTTATATATCCTTTTAATATTTTTAGAGTCAGGGGTATTTTTGTAATTTTTAGAATTTCTAGAACAAGTCATATTTTTGGGTCAAATTCTAGTATTGAATATTCTAGAATTTAAAGTCCTAGTTCTAGTTAATTTTAGTTTTCTAATTTGTAGGGACCTAATGTCTTTGAAGTTCTAGAGACTTTGGAATCCTAATTTTTTGGGATTAGGATTACTTAGAACTCTATATATAGTTAGTGTTACTTTTAATAAGATATAGAGAGATATTCAGAATTTTCAGCAATTACATATTTCTTGAGTTGTGTGATGCAATTCTAACCCTAGGTGTGATGCCTACAGAACTCTAGGAGTGATTTCTAGCCAAAATTACTGTTCACAGCCCCATTACTGTTCACGGGTACTGTTCACAGCCCCTGAACAGTCCCTATTTTTATTTTACAAAGTTGTCCTACATCACCTATCCATTTCATATCGCAACCCTAAGTTAAAAGTAAACCTAGATGGGAGGAACCCTACCCCTACCTCTTGTAGCGTGCATACGAGGTAGCTCAACTCCTCATGATATCAAATGATGTTTCGTTCAATCCCGAACCAAAACTCCGATTTCCGAAATGTGTCGCAATTGAGCGAGGATGGTACCCACGCGTAGCTCTCGTCTTGTGAGCAACTTTAGTTCTTGCCCATAGGCGAGTCGTCGCTCGGATCTTGCTAGATTATAGAAAGAAGATGAAGATAGTTTTTTCTCTCTTTTCTCTCTCTACTGATAGGTGTGGAGGAAAGGCTTGGAAGACCAAGTCTTCCATTTTTAAGAGCATCTCCAAAAAACTAGCTAAACCCACCCCTTTAGCTATTTTAGATAACTTCTCATTTAAATTCCATTCCAACAGGCTAGTTATTCCCCTATCTATTTCCCATTGCCTCCATTTCACTCGCTATATCTAGCTAGCCCACTTCTCCCTCGCGCCAGACTCTCTGCCTCCCTCACCTCTCTCTGCCTCCCTCGCCTCTCTCGCTACATCAATCGATCAAACTCTTTCTCTCAAAATCAGTTGATCGATCGAACAAAGCTCTTTCTCTCAAAATCAATCGATCAAAATTTAAAGGCTCCACCGACTGAGGCTCCACGGTCTGATACTCGTTCACCATCCACCGACTGAGGCTCCACCCACCAACGGAGGGCTCCACGGTATAGTCTCTCTCTCTCTCTCTCTCTCTCTCTCTCTCTCTCTCTCTCTCTCTCTCAAAATGAGGAAGACGATACAGCTCTTTAAGTTTTGGGTTTCGTGAGAATTGATCCATTTGTAGCTCATCTTCGTATTTTCTGTTCAAATTGATTTGTTGGGGACATTGGATTCGATAAATTGATTTGTTGGGGACATTGGATTCGATAACGTTGGGTTTATGTGTTTAATGTTGTCGTATGAGGCATTTGGGTTTCTGATGTATTTATAGAGTTCAACATTGGTCATCTGTTTTTTATGAAAAGTATAATTGTACGTATGGTAAATGTGTATTAACAGCACAAGGGCTGATTGTTTGGGAATTGTTTGCTGAGATGAATTTTTCAAGTGTCTCTGGATTCTTTAGATTATTTATTTGCCTGGGGGAGGACGAGGATTCTTCGGACCATATATTCTATTGTAAAACATGCTTGTTATGGTTTTGATTCTCATCGTAATTGGTCTATAATGAAGGTGAAATCTGTTTTTTGTTTGTTGCATTCTTGTATTGCAAAGATTTATTGATCCTTTATTTTTTTGTCTCTCTTTCTCCTTGTATTTTTACTTTGTTCTATTTCTTGGGTTCTTTGTGGCATGAACCTGATCCTCATTGTAATTGGTCTGTGGAGAGGATGACATCTGTTTTATTTTGTTGCACTCTTGTATTGCAGAAGAATAATGGCATTTTTGTTGTTGCTACTTCTTTTTGTGTTTCTTTCTCTTTCTCCTTTTATTTTTTATTTTTTCTGGGTTCTTCTTGGCTAGAAAAGTTGATGTTGGATCAGCTCAGTCTAACAATTTGGGTTGTATTCTTTGTTTTGTTATTTCTTGAATGTATTCTGTGTGATTTTAGATTTTATTATTGAAAGTTAGTTAAAGTTAGTTGAAGTGGTTAGCTAAAATAGATAGCGTTGTTGGAGTGAATTTGAAAAAATGATTAGCTAAAGTAGATAATACAATATTTAAATATATTTTGAGTAGCTATTTTAGATAGCATTGTTGGAGATGCTCTAAGTTTCTATTTAAACTAGACTCATATTGAGCCACGTGTCACTTTCTCATTGGTCAAATTTTATCCCAACAAATTATATTTCGCCACATGTCATGTTTAATATAATTTTATAGGATTTACTTTAAATTATATTATGAGTTCTGCAATTAAAATCTAATCACAGAATTTTAATCGCGTGATACCCGATTGCATCGTAACACTCGAAAATCCGACTATCTCAAAATTCGATGAAAATTGACTGGCTAACCCAATTTCGCGAGGCGAATCCAACGGTGAGATTTTTTTCTTCATTCGAATTCTATAAAAATTCGGGTTTTCAACCCATCCTTTAACCACTAATTACTGTTTTACCCCTTTAATTAAGATTTAATTTTCCCGGGTTTTACAATATGGCACTGGTTGAGAAATGGCAATTAAGATTTCCAGCAGAACAAAATTCATAGTGGCATTTGGTTATCAAAAGCAAATATTGATTGTAGGCCAAAAGATGGGATGCTAATGGTTGAAAGGGAAAGTTTTCAATGCCCATGAGAATTCATTTCTCAGGGGTTATTGAGGTTTCCTCAAAATGTTCAATTAGTTGTGAGTAAGGGAGAAAGTTCGGTTTTAAAGGCTGTTTGGTTAGGGGAGTCAACATTAGTATGTTTGTATCCTAGTCTCTATCAGTTTGTAGCCACTTTCATGGGAATTTGGAGTTTGCATAAATTCAAGTGATAGAGACACTATAGATTGTTGTCACTTCTTTTATTGCTTAATGACTTCACTCTCAACCAAGATTTTGTGATAAGAGAAAATGGGTTCTTGATTATTGGTTATCTTCTCTTGTAAGCCCTTTTTCAAAATGTTGATTGATGATCTTTCTTGTGCAATATTTCCCACACCTCTAATGATATGGAAGGCTAGAGTGCCTCGTAAGGTGTAGGTGTGTGCATGGACTATTGACCATTACAATGATATGCTTTGGAGGAGAAAGCTCGTGCTTGTCTTTCTCTAAAGTTGTGTGTGATGTGTCAATGTGACAATGACAATGTCGATCACTTATTCTTGTGTTGCCCTTGCATTGACTTTGTAGGACAAGTTGTTTAATTTGGCAAGCTCGAGCTTGGTGGTTCCTTGATGTTATTATTTGAGGTCGAGGGTCGAATATCTAAAACCATATGCAAGGTTTTGGAGGTTCGTGCAACTGGATCTTCTTCTTGGCATTTTCTGGGCTACAAGCACCATGCATTTTGAAAAAATCTGTCTTTTCTGTATTTTAGCTGGATGGAGAGTTATTTCTGATTTATAGTTATGCCTAATCATGGCGAACTCTCGTGTAGTCTTTTTTTCTTTTCTTTTTTTTTTTTTTTTTTTTTTTTTGAGGTTGGGAAATGTTGCCCACAGTCATTTCATTGTCTTTTATGCTACTTTTTTCATAATACATATATGCCTGTTCCTTATTTGGAGAAAAGGTATATGACATAGCAATTTTATTTTGTTTATGACCTGAGATTCAATGATATCCCAAAAGAAGGGTGAGCACACACCTTTTCTAGGATCTGCACTATACACACCATCAACATCGGTCCAAATTGTGACTCGGCGTGCCCTGAATAAAGCACCCATAATAGCAGCAGAGAAGTCACTTCCATCTCTCTTCAAAGTTGTTGGAATATTTTGAGGTGTGCTAGCTATGAAACCAGTAGCAATAATTGTCTTGGAGGGATTTTCTGAGAACCACTTCTCAAGTCTTGTTTCCGTTTGTGAATAATCCGGATCAACTTGATTAGAACTAGTAGGATTTACAACAAGAACATCCCTCGTGTCCATCCAAGTACAGTCCACCCTATTCTGCAGCAAGGAAAAATAAATCAGATCTGATAGACATTACTTGCATAAGTCAGACTTGTCCAAAATAAAAAGCAAGCAACCCCATCACCACCTTTCTGATAAGAGACGACAACATCTGAGCAGACCACAACTCTCCATGTCCTACAACAAAATCTGAAAAAGATTCTGTTGCATGACCAGCTGCAATACATTAAGCTTTTATGTCAATGTAATAATAAAGCAAACTCTATGTCAGCACAAAGAATTTAAAACAATACAAGAAATAACAAGCATTTCATTTTTAATGTAACTTAAGCAATTAAAGGTTGGATTAGAGAAGCTTTAAAAAGGAATGATGTCAATACTAAGGGTAACTTGCAAAATCAAGAAAGAAAATATTGTCATCAGGCTACCTGAGCCGGACTCCCATATTCTGGAATTGCTATTTGCCCCGAGAGAGGGGTGCGAGAGAGACAGAGTTATGGGGGCAATGAAATTACCAGCATAATGTTTAGGTTTGTTCTTCGTTGATACCCATTATGGACATTCCCACACGGATATCTTTAGAACCTCATCTGTTTTATATGTTCACAACTTGGAAGGGATCCTGTTCCCTTATTGCCTTGCTTTGTATTCTTGACAAGGAAGCGTGGATACAGATGCGGGAAGCGAGTATGCTATCATATGGATATGGCAATACAGAAAAACATAAAATATTATAACACGGATATGCCCAGAATACGTCAAAGATATTTTATATCATTACTACTATTTGACGACTTGATAATTATAATTGTTAGTAAATTATTCAACAATGATACAAAAAATTAGTAATTTTTAGTTTCAAAAAAGTATTGATTGTCACATTATGGTCTTAAGGCAAGAGTAAAGATTAAAATTATACATATTGCTCAGCATATGGACTTCCATATTCAAAGCATTATTCATTTGGGATACCTATTAGCGAAGTATTCAGATATTTTATTTATTTTCAAATATGTATCCAATACGTATTCTCGAATATCCAATGAATATCGTATCTAGTACGAATACGTCGACCTTAACGAAGTTCATGATTGGACTTCATTAATTATGAAGAAATGAAAAAAATAAAGAAAGTAAGAAAACATAAAGTAGCACTGAGACATCATCCTACATGATGTCGCCTATACAAAGCATCTGATGAAAAGTTATTGTATCTATCAAGAAACTGATGAACAATGAAAATACCATCAATACATATGGGCAACCATCCGACTAACGCCATGGGCAAATTCGAATATGCCCTCATAGACACAATAAAAGTTTAATACTATCACTATTGAGTCATTATTTCCCATTTTTTTGGGGCAAGTCATTTTTTCCCATTCCAAAGGTTAATACACACAATGTTGTGTTGTTCTTGTACAAAGGTGTATAGGGTCCTTTTACTAAAGTTCAACTGATACTCATTCAAACTTTGGAAGTTAAAAGACATCATTTTTCCTTCATCAATCAAGGGAAAAAGGGGGGGGGGGGGGGGGGGGGGGGGGGGGGGGTGACCATACATCCGTGTTGTATCATTTCAGGTTTGCGTCATATTTAGGGCTTCTCATTTTGGATCATGTCATGTTCATGTCATATTTGGGTTGACACATAAACTGTGAACCCCAAAATTCCTTCTTCCTAAATCAAATCTACCACAAGGTCCCCATAGTTAAGCTTATAATAGTTTGTATTACATTTCATTAAGGGTAGTCTAGTTTTTCCTTGTTGTAGGGTTTACAGTATCTCTTTTTTGATAAGTAGGGTTTACATTATCTCTTATATCTATTCTCTTGTATAGTTGTACAACCGAGCAAAAGCTTTCTCCCTGACTCCCTATCCCATGCTTGAAAATTAGGAGATATCCGGAGGATTATTCAATCCTCTTCTTGGAACTGAACTACTTTTTTTTGCCTGAAGAACTTAGGGTGGGCCATGAGCCCAAAAAGGAAGACCTCTATCAATGTCAGGTCGTTCTCTCCATCCAGATCGAGCAACTTCTAGTCTTGAATCTCTTTAAACATTATTGCTACTTTATATTTTACATAAAAAACCTACAATGGAATGAAATACGAGACGAGCGCAATTTATGCCACTTCCACCCGCCCACTAGTGGAATTCAAAAGAGAGCTTGTTTCTACCAACCCACAAAAATGGATAGTTGGTCAAGAAAGCTCGAATGAGGAACGTGAAAAATTAATTAGGTGTTGAGCTTTAACGTCTTCGCTTGGCCTTATGAGGACAGGGAGACTTTCGAGGATAACTACAACACACTCTCCCACTCAAAGAGGGTCAACAAAAACAAAGGCATCTTCGTCCGGATATCCAGGAAGCAATCTATCCAAAGTTTCCTCCATATCTACTTTCTATACATCCAATTGTAGAGGCGAGAGAAAAGGGAAGGCTTAGCAATCCCCCTAAAGAAAAAAGAGAAATCTCTTTTTTTGTATACCAACCAAAGAATGCTGAGCGCACAGAGAGCAACGCAACATATACCGCAAAAGAGTCCAAATGCAAGAAAGGCAGAGCACAAAGCTTGTGGTCCGTTCCTTTCCAAACTATAGTGAACTTGCCCAAAGGAAATCTTTGATCTTCTCGCAGAGAAAGAGTTTAGTTACCAAGTTCGGTTACAATAAGCAAAAGTACAAACCTTATATCTCCAATACATAGGATAGAATGTCAATTTCAAATCCATTTGAGTAGATAGTATGGCTTGACAATGTCAAGCAAAGACTATCGCGAATTAAACATAAGATCTGTCTTAGCCTTGACTATAGAATCAGATTTCCCCACGACTATCTTCCCCTTGAATCCGGGTTGGCAGCCCAGATTAAGCCTTGGGACCTGTCTTCGCTAGATCTTGTTTAGTTTCATCCAAACTCAGTTTTGTCTGAATCTTCGTGGAAGAAGAAGCGATTCACCAACCACTACATCTGTGGATCCCATCAAATCATTAAACTGGGCGATTGTTCGCTCTTTGATGAGTGATCCACCAAGGACGACTGCGGGGTCACTGAAAAAAGGCTAACTGTTCTATTGAAAGAGATAAGTGTTGGTTTGTTACCAAGGATTTTGCACAAAGAATATGACATGGATTACTATAAGACTTTTGCTCCATTGCAAAGATGACACAGTTTACACTTTAATTAAAGTAACTGGCATTTTACACTTTAATTAAAGTAACAGGCATTTTACACTTTAATTAAAGTAACAAGCATTCTTCAATGTAAACTGTCTTAAATGAATGTCAAAAATATTTTCCTGAATTTTGATTTGGCAGAAGAAGATTTTATAATTCCTCCTAATCTTACCAGCGTTCCAAAAGAGTGCAAAGTTAGCAACACTTTGTATGGTCACAAACAGGCTCCTTAAGCTTGAGATTTGAGAAGTCCTCTCATGTGATCTATGACTTAGGTTTTCATTCTAGTGATCATGACTCCACTCTTGTTCTACTTCCACAAGTCAAACTGTTCTTTTCTATAGTGATAATATGATTATTATTGGGAGGGGTTTGTCACTTCTTTCTTGAAGTATCAATTATAGCAACAGTTTAAAATGAAGGATTTTGTGTCTTTCAGCATTTTTGGAAAGTGGCTTTGTCTCCTAAGAGTTACCTTCTTTCTCAAAGGCTCGATTCACAAACTCTTAAAATGTTGAGACTCATGTCGAGTTTAATATGCATTACACTTCTACTAATGGTGTCCACTTGGTTTATCCTACATTGTATCGAGTACTTGTTAGTTATGCGACCTGAAATTGTTCATGTTATTCATACTCTTGAGAAACTTAGTCTTTTCTCCAACTACAATTAAATGGTTTGTAGTTCTTCACGTTTTGGGTCAGTTTTGGGGCACTTTACATTCGAGTTTTTTATTTTCTTCAACTTCTTTGGAGCATCGTGCTTTTTTTATGCTGACTGCGTAGGTAATGGCATGAATAGTAATCTACTACTGCTTTATGTGCTTTTCCAGGGGATTCTCTTCATTCCTGCAAAGTAAAAAAACAACTCATTCTTGTTCGTTCCACTACTATGGTGAGTATCATACTATGGCTACTACTACATCAGCAATGGTTCGGTTTACATTGTTGTTTGCTGATATAGGCATTTTGTCTTCTGATCCTACTCCTAGATATTGTGACAGCAAGTATGCTACTCAATTGCACACAACTCATTTTTTACAAGTAGACCAAACACATTAAGATTGAATATCGTTTTGTCCAACACCATGTTAAACTTGGGACTATTTCGTTATCGTTTGCAAGATTATACTACATTATTGTTATATTTATTCTCTTGTCTTATGTTTTTCCATGAAGGAATATTAGACAAATCTCATTCTCGATGTTGTGCATTAGCTTGATCTAAGTTTACATAGTATCAAAGCAAGGCTTTGCCTTTTTGTTTTCATCCCCTTCCACGTCCTCATCTTCTCCTTCATCGGGTTTTACTTCTCAACCTCAAATCATATCTCTACTCTTTTTTATTCTATCTGCTTCTAACGCCTTCATAAATCTGATTTTACCAATATTGACCCTTTCTCAAATGATATTCCTAGTGATTTGTATGTTCGTGACATGCTTATCTCTAAGATTCACTTTTTGTCTTTGTTTTCCGCTTCTTCAGTGTTGCCTCCTATTATTCACACTTTACCGCAAGAACAAGACCAACTGACCAACTGCAATGCAAGTGCAAGTTCTTTCCCTTTTTGGGTTTCATCCTCCCTACCTTCTGATGATGTGGATTCTCACTATTCTCACTGCCTCACTATCCTATGGACATTCATAAGTGTCCTGTTCGCCTTAGTTTTTATGATACAATTATTGTTGGAGATGATTCTAAAGCCAATTCTGACTTGAAGTATTAGTACAACAGCAGCTTGAGATGAATTATCCTAGTCCCCTTATTTTTTGGGCATTAAAGTGACTTTGTCTCCAAATGGTTATGTTCATTCTAAAACAACATCTGCGAATGATGTTATCAAGAAGGCTTGCATCACTGATTCTCAGACTGTTGAGATTCCTGTCGAGCTTATTATGCATCGCACTTCTACTGATGATGTGTCTTTGACTGATCCTACTTTCTAACAGGTACTTGCTTGTAGTCTGGTATATCACATTATCATGCAACCTAATACTGGAATACCGCAACTATGTTGTTCAACATGTGAGGCAGTTTGCTCCTCTGACTATAATTTACTCGGATGTCATTCTTCGCATATTTGAGTTATCTTCAAGCAACTTTATGTCAGAGATTGTTGTTTTCTTTCACATTATACTTAGAGTTGCGTGCTTTTTTCGATGCTAACTAGGCAGGTTACACTATGAATAATAAATCAATTATTGATTTTTGCAAATTTCTAGGTGATTCTCTTATTTAAAAAAAATAAGAAATAAACAATTCGCATTTGTTCCACTGCCAAGACTGATTATCATGCTAAGGCTATGATTACATTAGAAATAGTTTGGTTAAGATAGTTGCTTACTGATTCAGGCGATTCAAGTTATGTTCTTACTCCTATGTATTGCAACAACAACATGTGTCATTCAGATTGCATACAACTCTATTTTTCATGAGCAGACTGCAAATATTGAGATTGATTGTTATCTATGTGCCACCTTGTTCAACCTGGGACTAGTTCATTGCAGTATGCTTCCTTTACTACTGGCTAATCCCTTCACAACATCTTACACCATGCTACATTTTCATTTGGACCTCGACAAACTCTCAGTTCTTTCTACCGTCACACCATGAGTTTGGGTTGAGGACCTGAGGTGTTATAATTATAATCGTAATTGTTATCTTCGTCATGGGTAATCTAACATTTTTCATTTTACGAGGTTTACATTATTACTCATATATATTATCTGATCTTTTTTACCACGTAATGTTAGACAGTTTTCCTTATCCACTTCTTGCATTAGTTCGATTTGATCTACGTTTACACCAAAAAATGAAAAATCTACTTAATCTACATCGTAGCAAAATCAAATTTAAAACCATTTTGATTCTATGACAATTAATACAATATTAGATTATGAAATTAAAATTTAAAAAAAAAACAGATATTTTCTTCATTCAATACCTGTTATTTTGTCATGTCAAAATAACACGTATTCGTGTTCGACATTAACCCAAGTACTTAACCCATTAATTATTAGTATTGGTGAATCTTGTCATTTTTGGGTTTGTGTCTCATTGGGTTTGAGTCATCTTGCGGGTCGTGTCGAAAATGCCACCTTTAGTAGAATGAAAGCTAAGACCCAATAATAGAAATGAAAATCAAGGCTGCATACTTGCAAGGGAGAACAATGTAATTGGCAGTGATACCAAGTCAAATCTGGTTACTTTCCACCAGTTTTGGCACAAACTACGGGATCAAAGGAAAAAAAGAAGAGGAGTTGTAGTTGCCGTAATTGGATACCACAAAGAGAGAGACAGAGAGATATACCAATGTATATGGCACGAAGCATAGCTTTAAGGTTATTGATGTCATGATGCAGCCGAGATAAGAAGCTAGCAAGATCATCACCATCAAGCAGATCAAGTGCTGTTAACTTGTGCTTTTCTAAAACAGCATCCAGTGCGGTCAGATAAGAATCATCTCGTGACTGTGCTTTATAGATAAGATCATACATCATATCTGTCACCTTTGACATTGCAGACACAACGACCAGCTTTCTTTCTGAGTCATCCTTAATAATTATCTCTGCAACATTTTGGATTCTTTGGGAGCTTCCCACACAGGTGCCACCAAATTTATGAATGGACCAGGTATCACCCTTGGGAAGCTGAGCAGTTTCTATTGATTCACCCAGCGAAAGATCTGTCCATGAATAGAAGGGCAGGTATTAATAGAAGCTTAATACTAGAGTTATCATACTTGCACATGACTTCAAAGATCAAATCATAATTCAAAAGAAATAGAGGACAAGAAAGGAACCTGCGCTTGTAACTGAAGCAAATATATTAAACGATGATGACTCCCTTCTACCGCACTGAGAAGCAATAGCCATTCTGACATGGAAAAGAAAACACTAACTCCTTCAGCAGTTGACAATCAACAGAAAAAGAAAAAAAATTGAAAAAATTCAATCTGGGGGGTGCAACTTTGCAGCATACACTAATTTATTATGCAAAAAAAAAAAAAAAGGAAAAAGGAAAAAAGAATCCATTTGATACATAGATTAAAAATGGATGTGTAAAAAATTCAATCTTATATTCACATACTATAAGATTTCTACCAAAAATGGTAAAGCATTAGGAATTAGTGGTCAAGATGTACCACTGATTTTTATTCTTCTCTTGACAACAAACTGAATATTATCTAAGAGCACCAACAGATCAACCTAAATACAAAAGTTGAAATAATTTAACAAAGGAAAAAGAGCACCCAAGAAAACAAACTCAAATCCCTGGAACAGGAGACCCTATCAAAAGCACATTTAATCAAGTTTTTAGAATCACAACATACTTGTCCCCCATAAAATCTACAGTGCTTCACCATCCAAACCCAACAAAGCAGCTGCCTCATTGCAGTCAGGTGCTCCGCACGTACTCCAAAGGTCACAGCAGTGTTATTTAAGGCGTAAAGCAAAACGAAGCGATCCGGTTCCCGATGGCCTAGGCGAGAAGCGAAGCAAACGCTTCATCGAAGTAAAGCGAACAATATAAAAAATAAACAAATATTTTAATTTAATTATTTGATTACTCCTAAATATTCAAGTTTTAACTTTACAAATACAAAACATTTAAATGCAACCAAAATAATAAATATTTACATATTTTAAATAGACAAGATATTAAAAATTGAACATTATTGTATTCTAAGAATAATCAATTGACATAATCACGCCATCTAAATGGAAAGCTTGCAAATGTGGGTTCGATTCTCACCGTGATTGATTAATCTCACCACTAAACAAAGCACTCACAAATTGATTAATTAAATAGAGCATATAACAAATTGATTAATCAATTTGATTAGCCAAGCAAATTGATTAACAAGAGCATTCACCACAATACAGATCATTCAACATCATCTAATCATAACAAGACAGATCATCATATGATACTGTCAGATGAATCAATCAATTTATTTTATACATATACATATATAACATCATCTCTGCTAGGGTTAAATTGATGTTAAGAAGAAGGAGGGGGAGGGGAAAGGGGCGGAGGAGAGGGAGGGAGAAGAGGAGAAAATAAAAAAAAATTACAGTCAAGCGTTCGCTTTTCTCGCCTGGCTCACTTCATCGCCTAGACTCGCTTTTTCCTCGCTTAAGGCAACCAAAACTCGCTTCGTATCGCTTCTCGCCTTGCTTCTCGCCTAGATGCAAACATCCATATAATCCACCACGAATTTTCTTCTCCCTCTTCTCCAAAGGCACCAGGCACCAGCAGATACAAAATTGTAATACCATGTCTCTTCAATGGCATTCAATATCATTATGAATCTAGATGCACCTGAAGACAAAAAAATGTCTCAGACCTCTTTCGAGTCGATGGATGATAACGCGACGTTGAACCATGCGAAAAAGAGACAAAAGTCAGTGTTGGACTTGCGATCTGTAGGGTAACCAGCCAAATCAGCATCAGAATAAGCCTTGAGGTCCAACGAAGAAAAGGAAGAAAATAATAGACTTTGATGCAACATACCCCAAAGATACTAAAGAATGTAGACAATAGCAGCTCGGTGAATAGTGGTAGGTTGTGTGATATAGTGTGGCATCAGTGTTATTTAAGGCGTAAAGTGAACCGAAGCGATCAAGGCTCCTAAAGCCTAGGCGAGAAACAAAGCGAAACGCTTTACCAAAGCGAAGCGAACAATTAAAAAAAAAAAGTTAGTTTAATTACTTCTAAACATCTAAGTTCTAATTATAGCCCTATCAGCAAAATCAACACTATCAGCATTCAGCATCAGGATTACAAAAAAACAGCATTAAAGAAGTGCTATACATTAGAAAATCAGCATTAAAGAATCATCAGCTATACTAAGAAACAGCATTAGAAAATCAGAATCATCAGCATTCATCATTAAAAAAGCAGAAGCAAAAAAAAAAAGCATCAGAAAATCAGAATCATCAGTTGAAAATCATAATCAAAATCAGAAAATCAGAATCATCAGAAAAATCAGACTT
The DNA here is from genome assembly GCA_951799425.1 of Ilex aquifolium. NCBI lineage: Eukaryota > Viridiplantae > Streptophyta > Magnoliopsida > Aquifoliales > Aquifoliaceae > Ilex > Ilex aquifolium. Next base: position 22,278,546 of record OX637406.1, on the reverse strand, counting down.
ACAAAGAAGCAGCTTTCATTATCAAAGAAGAAGCAAAAAAAAAAAGCAAAAAAAAAATATAGAATCAGAACCAGAACCAGAAAGAAGAAAAAAAAAACAGAAGCAAAAAAGCAGCAGCAAAAAAAACGAGAAAAAAAAAAGAAGAAGAAGTAGCAACAGAAAGAAGAAGAAGCAGAAAAAAAAACAGAAAGAAGAAGCAAAAAAAAAACAGAAGCAAAGAAAAATACAGAATCAGAACTAGAAAGAAGAAGCAGAAAAGAAGAAGAACCAGAGAGGAAGAAGAGATACAGAAAAGAGAAGAAAAAGAGGAGACAAACTTGGACCAGCGAGGAAGGAGAAGCAGCAGCAGTCTTTGTCTCTGACCAGCGAGCAAGGAACAGCAGAAGTAGTCGTTCGTCTGACCAGAGAGGAAGGAGTAGCAGCAGCGATCGCCTGACCAGAGAGGAAGGAGTAGCAGCGATCGTCTGATCCTGAAAATTAGGGTTTGGGTTTTATATTTATGGGATAAGGGGGTAATTGGGTGTATTGACATCTTATAATTTTTTTTCCAATTGCCCTAATCCAACGGTCCACAATAAAATAAAACAATCCAACGGTCCATAATAAAAATAAAAGACTACTTCACCTCGCATGACTAAGGCGTTCGCTTTCTCGCCTTTCGCTTAAGCACAAGGCGCTCACTTTTCTCGCTTCAGTCACATTCGCTTCGCCTGGGGTGCTCAAGGCAAGACACCTTCGCTTCGCTTCGTTTCTCGCCTAGGCGAGCTTTTCAAAACACCGGTGTGGCATCACATAATGGGGTGCCATTAGAAGAAGAGTAATGAGCATTAATTTCTAAGGGTGTCTCAATTGTCCGAATATCTGATAAACGAGCTCATTGTATAATATTCGATGCATACTTGGATTAAAAGAGGAGATAACCCTTAGGAGAAGAAGCAACCTTTACACCCAAGGAATACCGAAGCTGACCTAAATCTTGCAGTTCAAAATGATCCGCAACTGGCTCTTCAACAACAAAATATCATCAGTGTCATCACTAGTAATGATCATATCATTAACGTATAATCAAAAGTACAATAGAACCTAAGGGAGAGGATTGCAAAAAAAGAGTCGACTTGTGAACACTGGTACAAAAACCCAAGTCACACATGACAGAAAAAAATTTGACAAACCATATCCTAGGAGCCTGTTTAAGGCCATATAATGTCTTGTGAAGTTTACACACCTGACCGAGGGTATGAGGCAATCCAAGAGGAGTCATAAATACTTCTTCAGACAAATCATTATTAAGAAAAGCATTTTTCACATCCAACTAAAAGAGGCTCCATTAGTGACTAGCAGTCACTACAATCACAGTGCGAACAATAGTTATCTTAACAAGAGCAAATGACTCTTCGTAATCAATGTCATACTCTTAAGTAACTCTCTTGGCTACCAAATAAGTCTTGTACCGTTCCACAAAACCATTAGATTTGGTCTTAATTTTATAAACTCACTTACAACCAACTGTACGTTTGCTAGAGGATAATGACACCAATACTTCCAGGTTCCAATCTTATGTAAGGCAGCAAGTTCCTCATCCATAATTTGTTTCCAAAGAAGATCAAGGATAGCCTGCTTATAGAAATTAAGTTTAGAAAGACAATGATTAGAAGACAAAAAAAGAACAAAAATCAGTAGAATAGCAAGAGTTAGAGAAACCAAAATCTAGACACATACGAGTTCCCTGAGGATAGTGGGGAACATAATCCACATTGTCAGAATCTTATTGAGTGACAGTAGAAGGGGAGGGAGTCACAGAATTTGTAGAAGAGACAGTTGGAGTCCTACGAGTATATGTATTCACAATAGGATATGACAGGTGAATCAGAGGAGGAAGGCATATCAGAAACAATTATATCATGAACACAAATGTCAATGGGAACATCTGTCAGAAATAGATCAATTTAAATGAGATTAGATTTATGAAAATCTGAAGAAGTAGATAGAATAGAGAATAAGAGAATATGCTATATGAAAACAACATATGTTTAAGAGTGTTATTTTGATTTGTGCTTCAAGTAGGAAGCTATTTAATCGCTCTCTAGTATGTTATTTTTTAAATTTGAAGTCTTTAAATTTATATTCTGTCTTTTTTTTATAATAAAATATGCAATAATTACTTTTTTATACATGATTATTAGTTGATGTGTTGTTGTTGGTCTTAATTTGCATTTTATAATGTATATATTTATATAATTCTTTGTAATAATGAAAACGATCCGAATAATACATGGTTTAAGGTCGCGGTATCGGCTCTCAACTCGGAAGGCACTGATACACATCGGTCGCGGTGTCGCAGCTCTGTATCGGCTGATACGCGTAAAATGTTTGATAGAAGGTCCAAAAAATTCTAATAAAATTACAAAAAATTTAAAAAATATATACAACATAATCCATGCATCATATATCCTAGATAGATAAGATTCAAATCGTAATTATTGTCTCTTAAGTTAACTATACAAATCGGGTAAGTTATTTTCATCATAAGAATAAATCAAGATCTAATATAAATTTAATACTTAATTATACAAAGTCAAAAAAGTTGAAAAATACAAAAAATATTATGTTAATTTATGTTTCAAAATATATAATTTTTTTTGGGAAATTTTATCATACTTATAAATTACATATGCATTAGGTTTTTAATTGTAAAATCTTTTTTTATATGTATATAATTAATAAGAGTATAATGGTTGACTCAGTTGAGAGACTTAGACCAACCAAGACACAAAAGCTCCAAGCGGCGGAGAGAGAGAGAGAGAAAAGAAGGAGTTGTGTCGGTGTTGCTTGTCCGAAGAAAAAAAGAAGGCAGCTGCTTTGACGCTCGAATGGAGAAGAAGGAGCTGTCGTCGGCGTCGCTGTTGTGACGCTCGAAGCCTCGAATGGAGAAGGAGGAGCTGTCGTCGGCGTCGTTGCTGTGACGCTTGAATGGAGAAGAAGGGTCTGTACAGTATAGCCGTTGTATGTAACTCAATAACTGTACAGATCTACAGGTTTTTCTTCGAATCTTTTCAATTTCTGTTTTAGGGTTTGTTGATTTCTGCTTCTTTGGTTTCTGCATCTTCGGGTCTGCGAATCTACATGTGGAATTGGTCTTCTTCTTCTCCCCTTCTTTTTTTTTTGGGTTTTTTACATTGATCTATTAATGATTCGGTCCAACTCGATCCAACTCGGTATGACTCGGTCCTATTCAAACGATCCGACTCCGATTTCAACCGATATCTCCGAGTCGTCACCGAGTCAAGGCCGATTCGCTCGAGTCTCGTGTTATTTGCGTACCGTGTAGCGAAATGGGTTCGGTGATGGCCGAGGCGGATATGACTCGGCCGAGTCGTATCCGACTCGGCCGATACTTTGAACCTTGGAATAATAGTTCAAAGCAAATTGCGACCCAAAATAGCGTACAAGTTAAGCCTACCCCCACCGCACCGCAAAAAGTAACGTACCCCACACCTGTACCCGTACCACGTACCCAACCAACCCGCAATCCAGGTAACCATGACCCAAACTATCAGGGTAAGAATTTCAAACGATAATAAGAAACATAACCAAGATGGGAATGCCACAAATAAAAACTAGAAGATTCAACTGAAAAGAAGACAAATCACACTAGAAGCAGCAATATCTGGAACATATTACAACTCTCCCAATATACGGCATGTCCCAATCAACTTCTTGGAACGTGGATCCTACACCACACAACCAGAAGAAGAAAAATGAACAGAAAAACCAGAATCAAATAGCTAACTAATTGAAATTAAATGCAGAGAAAGTTGAAGAATATAATAGGCATCTGGAAGCATGAGGTGAGGTGAAATAATAGTCCCAACACCGGCCAATGACATTTCAGTATCATTGGTAGCAAGTTCAGATACAGATGAAGAAGAGAAAGCAGATGCAAATAAAGAAGAGTCACTAATTATGTGATGTGCAGCTCCTGAGTAAAACATCCAAGAAGTTTGAGGTACACCAGAAAAAAACCCGTAGTGAACGAACCTATTGAAGAAGAAACTGCAAAGGCATTAAAATTCTGGAATGAGAGAAACTTCTGCAACTAATAAGCAATCGTGATCAAACTAGGAATCGATTTCACATTAATAACCAAATGCAGTAGAAAAGCAGCGAAGCACAGCAAGAGAAGCAGTACGTCACAGTGCAAAATCAGCAAGCTAGCAAAGCACAAATTTAGGACATCAATTAAACCAACCACCCTAGAAGTTTAGATCAAGCGCCCAACAAGAACAAAAGGCCCGCAGAGTACTAAAATAAACAGTAGAACAAAAGGCCCAACAGAGAGAAAAGCCCTGTACCATACAAATAATTATCTGAAACAAGCACATCAACTTGGTCCTATCAAAAGAACCGCCAACAAAGCCCAAAATCACAAACTAGCAACATAACACAATACCAAACCCTATTCAGAGCAGTTGTATGTTAGCTTTCAAACAGCACAACACCGAACAAGCAAGCCACAAGGGGAAGCATCAGGGACATAGAACAATCGCAACCCAGCAAACCTGAAGGAGATTTGACTACACAGTGAGCAGAAAGTCACGGCCAACAAGGAGAAAGCCTCAAATTGCCAACACGTATCAATTCAAGGGGATTCAAAGTCATCCATCAAGCATCAACAACTCCAAATCTCAGCTTTAGGACAGACACAGAGGGAAATAGTGGTTCCGGCTACTGTACAGTGCAAAAACAGCCTGCCGACCTTGCTGGAACCACACATTCGACAAAAAACCAACCAGCTACATTCGAATCTCACAACCAAGCCCCTAGCACCTCTAGTCGTACCCTTAGGCATGACTTGAAGCAATGGAATTAAAGAAAACAACGAAAAATTGCAGATCAACAAATGGAATCGAAATTTTTTAAAAAACATTCGGAAAATCGAAAACCCTATCCAATGACCACAAAATAAAAAATTAACCATACCATAGGAAAGCCCAGGAAAAATTGAGCTGACCAGTGCCTTCAACTGGTCCAGAATGATGACGTGATCATGATTCATGACACCATTCTCTCTATAGATGACGTCAGCCATAAGTGAAGAACATGTTCTTCCCATGATAATGTTACCAAAGTGTTATTGTGATGCTAAAGATGTTTTAGACCAAAATTTGTTCTAATACCATGATAACTTTGAGTACCAAAGAGAAGAAAGAAAAGCGAATATTATTTCTGAACCTTAAGTCTCCTTAACATCGAAATTAGAAATCCAAAGAAAACTCCTTTTATAATATGGTAAAACAATGCAGGAAAAATGATTACACTATCCCTAATACTAAAATACTCTAACAGGAATAACTTCCACTATAGTCTTAATGCAACTATAGATGACAAACGCGTCTCCGTCTCTTCGACGCATGGCACACCACTGTTGTAGCAAACTCGCATAGGCCTCCTTTTCTGAAGCAAATCATTAGTATTAACCCTAACATGGGAATTGTCCATACACACACTCGAACCTTCATAGGCACCTTAGCCTTCCAAATCATCAAATATGGAGAGATAAAAAAAAAACAAATTAATAATCAAGCACCCAAGGAAAGATTGGTAAGAGAGCAACCAAGATGGGTCCACATCCCACCTTTTTCTACCACAAGACACACGATTAAGGAAGAATCATTAAGCCAAAAAAAGTAAGGAACACAATTCTTGAATTTGCCTAACATTAAGATTCCTATAAAAACTAGAATTCAAAGTGATTGTATAAGTCATAGATAAAATCATGTGAGCATTTGAGGCATTAAGTGAATTTAATAGTCGATAGGTACGAGGAAAAGCCATTGAAAAGACCCCAACTGAAACATCCTTCAAACCCGATACGAACAAACCGAGGTGACATCTAGGAAATGAATTTCCATGGGGCATCAAAAGTACCTCTTTCAACAAGATTAGAGTCACATCCATAGCCTGAATACTGTACTTTTCAAGTCATTCCACTTATTTACGGTCATAAAAAGGAGCTCAATCTAAGCTAGCCTCCTCATAGTCAAGCCAAGCTTGCACACTATTGAGAGTCCTTGCCTTGGAAGTTGGAATTGGCAGCTAACTTACTTGACGGCCTTGACATACTCGAGAGCAATTATTCGATTGGCATATCCAGGGGTTGGACATGTCAATAACTTGCTGAGTCCTATAGAAGAGGTGAATAAAAATAAATAATAATTTCACTTAAATGATGTCTTTTTTGTAACTTTTCTCAATCGTTCAAACTAGGGATATTTTAGCCTTTTTATAACTGCTACTCACTTTTAAGTTTGAGCACTGGTTATATAATGTATGAGTGATGTGTGTTTAATGACCCTAAGTTGATCATATTAACCTGAAGCAGAAAACTGTTCTGCAATGACCAAGACATAGAATGCCAAGAGACAGCGTCGAAAGCCAAGCGACTGAGATCAATACTGTGAGCCCCTATTCTTGGCCAGACACTATCTTTTCAATTCATTTAAACTCCAAACTTATGGGTTAGCCTTCTAGCATGTAAATAAACATAGATCATGTATACATCAATTTAAACTCAATACTTGATCACAATTAAGCTCATAATCTAAAAAAATAATTTCAAGTCAACTTCATGACAAATTCATACAAGATCAACTTAAGCATATACAAACATGCTTAAGACAATGCACAATAATATATACTGGTTCAGCTAACCCTTTAGCCAACACCAACTATACCTAACCACCTTAGTTGATGCTAAATCTACTACTAAGAGGTTTCCTATGTTCACCCCAAATAACCTTATTATTTACAAAATGGGCAGATCACTACCCCAACTAGAAATTACTCTATCTAGGATTTACTAGAAGTTTTCCTAGGGTCACAGGCCAACCTATCGAATGAATCTTAAGCTGAGACCTACCCCAAGATTTTATGAAGGTTTTCCTAAAAGCTCATCCACAACCAATCTTCAGAAGTAAATACCACAACAAATGGGTTTCCAACAGGTTCACCCTCAACCTCTTATCCTCCAATAAACTCTTCCTTTAATCACAACTCGTCTTCATCGTTCAATATGCCTCAAGTGGACTTACAAGGTCTCCTTGAGCTATGCCAGAATTGTGTATGACAACAAGTATAGAAATCAAACATGTCTTAAAGTACACAAATAGAGCAATTACACCTGAACATTCAAAGCCCACAGCTGCTAGATATAGTCCTTCAACAACGGCGGCAAAGTGTACGTAGATCACTCCAATCCCTTCCAAATAACCCCAGAGATGTTATCTAACATGAATATAGTATTTGGAGACTCAAACCATCAAATACAGTACAAGCAAACTTGATTTGGGGCATATATGATGGGTGCAATAATGGCTAGTTAAACAGCCAGAAAATTTAAATCGTAACAGAGCCAGTCAAGTAGGTTTCAAAGGCAGTCGATTGGGTTAAAACCAATCGGCTAGCTCCTATTCCAAAATTTTTACTTTTGTGTTATATTGATCGCTATATATATCTAGAACAGGTAGCCAATCCAATGGGGGCATGTGGCTGATCTAAATATCAATACCCCAACAACTCACTTTGATCTTAAAGTCTTCAGCAAATGTCGAAGTCTCTAGCATTACCACTGTGAAGTCTTCAAGTCCGAGGCTTGCATCCATGCTCCTTATCTTTTGTTAACTCACGTCTTGAGTGTCATATTAAGCCTAAAAATAAGTTATGAAATTGTCAATCCTAAACCTAAACCAATAATAACTGTCACTACAACGTTTCATAGGGTGGCATCTATGTGAACTATTAGTTGTTTAAATGGCAAGTGGAAGGGTGTGAAGTTCAGTTTCATTGCCAACAAAGACTCCTAGTTGATAATTCGCTACTCCTTTCAAGCTCAATTAACTTACTCAACCCTTTCTTGGTCCAATTTTTTGTGTTTGAGATTTGATGAATCAAAGAACTTTTGTTTTGATTGAAGAAGATTGTGAAAAAAGAAAAGTTTGATACTTCTAATAATAAAAACATATACCTTCTAAACACTTTCTATAAACATTAATTGTGAAACTTGGCCAGAAACACAACCCATGAATGGTAACTTCAACGGTTCAACCAAAGTTGCATACCAAAATCCTCAACCCAATATCCCCTATAACTTAGTAAAACATGGATAGAAATAGCTCAACAAGCAAATTAACCTGTATTGAACATAAAATAAGACTAAAATTCATCTTAAAACTGATAGTATGGTCAATCCAATCACGCTAGTTCACGCATCAACGAAAGCCTTAGCTCACTCATGAACAAAGCATCAATCATCTTCTCATCCTTCTACTTTATTTCCTCAGTTTTCACTATTTAAAACTTACATTCCTGATGCACCACACCATTAATCCCTTGTTTCTTTGAGATCAGTCGTAATCGCTACAATGGGCCATAGAAATTTAAGTTGAACCAAATATAGATCTCCAGACTGTAGATTAATTGCCATAGTCTCACAAGTAGCCGCCACTGAGTTCTACAAAGCCACAACTGGTTCAAAAGAACTGAACAAGTTGTTAACTTTTCCAATGCCTTTGTTTTCTCGATCAATGCTTCCAACCTTGAACGAATTCATACTTGGTCATCATCGAAAGAAATAACCGAAAGATCAGAAATATTGAAACTGATTTTGATGAAAGATCTTTTAGACTTGAATACTGAAGCACATCAGCATTCATAAGTGTTCAATAACTCGAGCCACCCAAATGAAAGGTGAACTACACAGGAAAAAAAAAGGAGGGGAGAGAGAAAAATCCATACTTGAAGATTGTAGGGCGTTGGAGGAGAGAGAAACATGATGAATAGATCTTGTTAATCTTGGTCTTTGTACTGGCATCAGGCGATAATGGCTTGGAGGAGACGCCGTATAAGAATGAAGGAGCTATCGCCATAAGTGCCCTGCTCTTGTCCTGGGAGAGAGAGGAGAACTGTGTTTACTTGGCGGCTCGCAGATGTGGGAGGAGATGATATTTGGCTGCTAATTTACGATAATAATACGGAACTGGAGCAGTGTTTTCGGGAGTTAATTTGTGGATATAATTTAAAATTTTAGTAATTGTCATCATTGAATTATTAGTGATCCTATTATTTTAATTAAATTGTTATAATATATTAATTTTTAAAATTATATCAATAAATTATATCCTAATAGTATTGGAGTATAAAAATAAACTCAACCCGTATAACTCATAGTCTGCCAACTCATATGTGGTACCTATTTGTTTTGCCCTAATGGTGTTTACTCTTTCCCGCCCATCACATAATCTTTGATCCCTCTAATCCTTTACCCTTTTTACTATTTTTTTATTGTTTGTAAGCAATAAAAATATTACCTCTGTGAGGCATAAAAGAGGCTTCTCCTACTGCCACTCGGCAAAGGAGACCTCTTCTACTATCAATCGGCTAAAGGCTCCTCTACCAGTGAAGGGATAGTCGAGATTTGTGGAGACCAAACTACCTCTAAGTAGTGCCTTAATATGGGCTAAATTGGTGGTTAAGTCACAGCAGGTGTTCATAGCTCATGAAGAGGTCCCCCTTCTTGAGGAAGTAGGGGTCAAGCCCAAAGACAAGTCAATGAAAGAGTTGTAGGTCATACCAGTAGACCAAGCAGATCCGAATAGATACTTCTTGATCAGGTCATAACTACCAGCACCCAAGAAGGAGTCCCTTATTGGGCTACTAAGGAGGAACATCGAGACCTTTGCCTAGTCACCTTATGAGATGTCAGGTATTGATTCTTCGTTAGTTAGTCATCATCTTAATGTTGACCCTGCTCGCAAACCTGTGGTTCAAAGGAGTAAGAGGTTCGCCCTCCAGCATACGAAAGTCGTTGACGAAGAAGTGGGCAATCTCTTGGAAGCCAGTGCTATAAGGGAGGTCCAATACCCAGAATGGTTGTCAAACACCATTGTGGTAAAGGAGAAGAACGGAAAGTGGTGAGTATGCGTCGACTTCATGGACCTCAACAAAGGCCTGCCCAAAGGACCTCTTCCCACTCCCGAAGATTGATCAACTTGTGGATGCAACATCTGGCTATGTAAGGATGAGCTTCTTAGATGCATATAGAGGCTACCATCAAATTCCTATGTTTGGGCCTAATGAGGAGAAGACTGTTTTTATCATGCCAAAGGGGATCTACTACTATAAGGTCATGCCCTTCAACTTGAAGAATGCATGAGCTACTTATTAGAGAATGGTGACGAAGCTCTTTGGCTCCATGATCAGCCAAACAATAGAGGTACATATAGATGATATGGTGGTTAAGAGCAAGGAGTCAGAGAACCACCTCTTCAACCTACAAGACGTATTTGATATCTTGAAGTGTCACAAGCTCAAGCTTAACGCCTCCAAGTGTGCCTTCGAAAAAGCTTCGAGAAGTTCTTAAGACACTTAGTGACACGAAGAGGGATAGAAGTTGATCCCGATCAAATTAAGGCTTTGCAAGCAGTAAAGAAGCGGTTGCGGCCCTTAATCGATTTATTAGTCAATCTTCAGACAATGTAAGCCCTTCTTTCAGTTGCTTAGGGCAGGTTGGGCCTTCCACTGGGATGATAAGTGTGATAAGGCCCTCGATGACTTGCAAAGCTACCTCCAAACACTTTCTTTGCTCTCCACTCCTTCAAAAGAGAAAAAGCGTCAACTCTATTTAGCCGTATCCAAACACACTATAAGTGGAGTATTACTACGAGCAGAAGTGAGATAACAGAAGCCTATCTATTTTGTAAGCAAAACTTTATTAGGGGCAGAGACAGGGTATACCCCCCCCCCCCCCCCGAAAAACTCTTTTTTGCCTTGGTTATAGCTTCTCACAAACTGAACCATTATTTCTAAGCACACACCATTACGATAATCACTAAGCACCCCTTGAGGATTGTACTTGGTAAGGCGGATTTCTATGGTCGCATTGCAAAGTGGTCACTCGAGTTAGGGCAGTACAACCTTAAATTCATTCCAAGGACGGTGATTAAAGCGTAAGCTTTAGCCGACTTCATAGCAGAGTTTACATATGAGCTACCAAAAGAACATGTAGTGGTATGGAGTTTGCCTCTCAGGTCCCAGCCTTGGGAGTTACAAGTTGATGGATCCTCGACTCGGCGAGGATCAGGAGTCGGTATTGTCTTGTTTTCCCCTCATGGGAAAGTCTTGGAGCAGGCCCTCCGTTTTGGTTTCTCTACTACTAACAATGAAACTGAGTATGAGGCGCTTTCTTTGGAGTACATACTGCATTAAGACTGGGGGCAGAGGAGTTAACTATATACTCCAATTCTCAGTTGGTGGTTAATCAACTGTCCGGGGAGTATAATGCCAGTTCAAACGCTATGGCCTCGTACCTAGAGAAGGCAAGAGACTTGCTTGGACAATTGAAGTTCTACAAGGTGATCCAGATCCCAAGAGACCAAAATGAACATGTTAATGCTCTTGCTACTCTAGTTTCTACTGATAAACAAGGTTTAAAGAGAACGATTGAGGTAGAGTATCTCGAGAAGCCAAGTATAAATGAAGACCCAATAGAGGTCAATTGCGTGGAGCAAACACCAAGTTGGATGGACCCTCTTGTTCATTATCTTAAGAATGGGACTCTCCTAGAGGATAAGAAGGAAGCAAGACTCGTATCTCAAAGTCAGCCCGTTACTAATTATCACCAGATCATAAGCTCTACAAAAGATCTTTCTTGGGGCCGTACTTACTATATGTCCACCCAAACAAAGTGGAAGATCTACTATATAAGATCCACGAAGGAGTATGCGGCACCCATGTAGGAGGTAGAAGCTTAGCCTTAAGGGCCATCTCCCAAGGGTATTGGTGGTCATATATGCAGAAGGATGCACAACTATATGTGAGGAAGTGTGAAAAGCGTCAAAGGTTTGCTACTATACCTCGACAACTAGTAGGCGACTTGAACCCGTTCGCTAGTATTTGCCCATTCGTTCAATGGGGTCTTGATATAGTAGGCCCCTTCCTCGGGCTCCATCCAACAAAAGATATCTCGTTACTATAACTAACTATTTCACGAAGTGGATTGACGCCAAGCCTTTCTCTAATATCCGTGATACTGATACCACAAAGTTTGTATGAGAGAATATAATCACAAGGTACAAAATTTCTTATGCCCTTATATCTGACATTGACACTTAATTTGATAGCTCAGCTTTCAAAGAATTTTGTTTGGGGTATGGGATCCATAATTATTATTCCTCTCTTGCTTACCCTCAATCAAATAGGCAACCTGAAGCTTCAAACAAGATCATCATTAACAGTATCAAGAAGAAACTTGAAGAAGCCAAATGACGGTAGGTGGAGAAACTTCCAATGGTGCTTTGGGCTTACCGAACAACTCCAAGGCATTCTACTTGAGAGACACATTTCTCCCTCTCATATGGCACAGAGGCCATTATTCCTTTTGAAATAGGTATACCAACTATCAGAACCGAGGTATATGAACAGGGTAACAATAATCAAGACCTTGAACATAACTAGGACCTTATTGGAGAAAGAACGGACCAAGCAATGGTTCGATTAACATCATATCAGTAGGAGTTGGCTAGACCCTACAACAAGAAAGTCAAAGAAAGAAGTTTCGCACCTGGAGACCTTGTTCTTCGTAAGGTTCTTGCTTAGACTAAAGACCCTACGGATGGCAAGCTGGGTCCTAATTGGGAAGGGCCCTACAAGGTTACGACTCGAGTAGGTACTAGAGTTTATAGGTTGGAAGAGCTTGATGGCAAACCAGTTCGCTGACCTTGGAATATCATCAACCTTAGAAAGTTTTACTTCTAGCTTAGACACCAATATTTTGTCATTCTAATAAGTCTTCAAAGACATTTTGTTTCTCAATGACTAGTAAAGAAAAGTTTTCTTTTTACAACTCTGAGTACTCTTCCACCCATCTTAAGCCAACCTCCATGGTTGAACCTCCTAAACCCAACCTCTGTGGTTGCACCCCTCTTAAGCCAACCTCCGTGGTCACACCTCCTAAAGCCAATCTCTATGGTTGCACCCCTTTTAAGCCAATCTCTGTGGTTGCCCCTCTTCAAGCCAACCTCCATGGTTGCACCTCTTAAGCCAACCTCCGTGGTTGTGCCTTGATGCTATGATCTGCTCGCCAAGCGAGCTAGCTCGGGCTCCTACCTCAGCAGCTTCCCTCCTTGATATAGCAAGCTCCTGCTGCAAAGAGGCAACCTTCGCTCTATTCTATTCTTTTGCCAAGGCTGCCTGACGCTCGAACTACTCATAACGGCAAGCTACCTCAAATGAAAGGTAAGAGCTCTACATAGGCAATTATTGGTTAACTAAAGCTTTGGAGAAACTAAGTTGATGTTTTTAAAAGAAAGCTCACCTAAAGAGATGCCTGATATAGAGGGTCAACCAAACAAGTCAGTGTCAACCCTGATACCTTCTCCTTATCTCTTGGAAGCACGACACTATCACCTATCGCTATGGCTACCTCAATGTCCTGGAACATTGAGCTGTCACCTTCAGGAACCTCAATGTCAATCCCTGCAAGAATATTCAAGTTGGGTCCTCGAGCTTGCTTAGCAACAGACTTCACTTTCCTAGTAGACCCTTCCCCATCTGTACGGGCTGGCAGCTCGTCCAATTTGTCAAGTAAGTATATTGTGGGAAGTCGTTTCCCATACCTATAATGCAAGAGTATTAGAAAAAGAAGAAATAACAAAATGCTAAGTCAAAGAAAGCAAGAAAATAAGATGATTTCAATTTACCAGCAGTGGAACGAGCTTCCTCACTTGCTCCTGCTCCTGCCTCGCTGGTGTGCTCGCTAGACCCCGCTAACGACTCAGTCGTACCCAAGCCCTCTACCACGTATCGTCTTCCTGACATGACTCCTTGCTCAATAGCAGTTTACTGACCTAAAATACTTAGCATGTGATGCCCCTAAATCCGGGGGTCTTTTATCACCTGTTGATCACCCATCAACCAGCGGAAGTACCCGTATATGCCGTATAACCCTACACCACATCATCACATCCCCTTCACTAGGGTCGTTACCAACACAGAGTTTGGGCAGGGTCTCCCTTGTACCGGAGCACTCACAAACGCATAACATGTGCACATATCAATCACTTAACCATGCCAAGGTCCAATCCCCAGTAATTTACACTTACTATTGAACCAATTACATCCTTTAAGCAAGAAGGCTCAAGGCTCGTAGGCTTGGTAAGTTATATTTAAATTTTTGAAAAGTTTGAAAGCAGTACCGGTATCTCTTACACGGGTACCAGTACCTGAGCCTTCTGTCTGCCAAGTACCAGTACCTGAGTAATGGGGTATCGGTACCTAGGCGTTTATTTTTCAGGTTCCTTCCAGTTGCTTGGTACCGGAACCTAGGTGACGGGGTACCGGTACCTGAGCCCACTATTTGCTAGGTACCAGTACCTACATGTCGTACTACCGGTACCTGAGCCCACTGTCCATAGAGGTATCAATACCTAAAGCCTTGGTACCGGTACCTGAGCCCACTGAAATCTAGGTACTGGTACTTGTATGTCGGCGTACCGATACCTGGCCCATCCAACAACGTGGTACCGGTACTCAATCACTTAGGTATAAGTACCTGGGCCCAGATTTTTCCCAATTCTTTCCAATATTCAACCTTTAATCATCCAATCTCTTCCAAACACTTCCATATATTCATTAACACAAATTATAGTTCATAATAGTCCATTTCAAAACTCTTTACACAAATTTAAAAGTTCAAAATGAATTACACAATTTATTTACAAAATGTAATTCAAAGCCACATCTCGGCTTCTTCGTCAACAAGGGCCCAAGTGAGGGCCGTCCACCGGCACCTGTCCCGTACCTGAAATGTTGTTCCCATAAAGGGTGAGCCACGCTCAATAGAGTATCTCCTAAAGAGGCTACTCCCCAACCCAGATTCATATGAAATGCTCACATGTAGTACCACAATCAAACATTCATTCAAGAATATACAATTCAATAATGAATGCCATAATGTTGTGTCATGTTATGAGGTGAGACTCACACATGCAATGCAACTCGAGCCCTCCACCGGCTCCCATAACACATGCAATGTCATGCATATGTATCCGGACATTCCAAGCCCCCGCCATTGATGTTGAACATCCAATGAATATTTTACAAAATCCCGGGTCTTTCTTGAGGTGGGTATTTATGGGCTTCCACCAACGGGTACTCAACTGACACGACATCTATGAACTTCCACCAACAGCTTCGCGTACGCCGACACACTTTATGGACTCAATACCAACGGAGTGCGTATCCAAAATTATCGGGCCTTGCACTTGACAGAGAATCTAGACATTCTTGCTAACCCTAACCCTTGATTTCAATGCAACCCGTGCGACTCAGTCGGACCTAGGTCTAACTCTCTCGAGCCCACGTATCAACCCACCAAGGATGGTGTTTAATCAAATCATGCACACACACCCACACTCATGTCACATGCCCACGAATGCGATACTTCCCTTGCATATGCAAATGTAATGTACAATTACAATTTTCATAGCATGTTCAATATGTCATGAGTACATTATGAACAACTTCAATGTCTATTAACATTTCTCAATTGTCAATTATATCATAAGTATATAATCGCAATTCATAATATCGCCAAGCATGTTATCTCATTCTCATTCAAATGACATACTTAAATCATTCCTAGACATTTTATCAAACACCCAAAAGACACATAATTATGTAAACACATAGCATGCCCAATTTAACATATTCATTCATGAAATTACGAACATGCAATTTCAACAAATCCAATTCATGGTAGAATTAATTTTATACATTCTTATACCATTTCTCATACTCTAGTTACACGAGGAGTATATTTAGACAAGAGATTTCATCTCTAATCATGCTACCCATTTCATATACAACCCTAAGTTGAAAATAAACCTAATTAGGAAAGGAACCCTACCTCTTGAAGCGTAATACATACAGTAGAAACTCCAAGAAACCCAACTCAAGCCTCAAATTTTTGTTCCCAACAATCCCGTTCTTGAGACGTTGGTGAAACCCACGATCTTTGGTACGTGCTTGTAGCTCTCGTCACATGGAACAACTTTCGTTCTTGGCACGAAGGAATCCGAAGTACAAATCACCCTAGATCGCAAGGAGAAACTTGGAAAACCCTTGTTTTCTCTCTATTAGGCTGTGTTTGGCTGAGAAAATGGGGAAGAAAATCATATTTTCTTCCCCTTCTTATACCCCCCATTTACTTGCCTCACAACGCGCTACATGTGCCTCTTTTGTTTGGTCCAATTTGATCCAAAATTAATTAAATCTCGTCCCGTGTTATATTCAATATATTTTATTTGAACTAAATTTAAATTATTTGCCATGTTCCACAATTAAAACCCAATTGCGTTTATTTTAGTCGCGTGATGCTCAATCGCATCGTAAAACTCAAAAAATCTGATTATCTCAGAATTCAATGAAAATCGACTAGGTAACTAGATTTCGCGAGACAAATTCAACGGTGAGGTCTGTTTCATCATCCGAGTTCTAGAAAAATTTAAGTTTTCAACCCGTACAGTAACGACTAATTACTATTTTGCCCTTCACAATAAAATTTTAAATTTTTCTGAGTTTTACATAACAACGGTCTCGAAAGAGATGTTGAGAGGAAGAGAACTAAATGTAGAATACGTTGGCGTAAAACTAACCAATACGGGAATGAGTCGACCAAAGCACCCGAATGCAAGACCCCCCAAAGGCTCGAACAAGGATTGTATAACGGAGATGTCGTGGCGCTTCTTGACCACTCGAGGATCAAAAGGTACTAGGGAGGTAAGAAAAATAAAAGTGTTAGTACAATACCAAATATTTGACTAGTAAGTAAACACTAGAAAAGGTAAAGTAGCTAACCTAGCTTGCCAATAGTTCGAGGGCACAGAGAGCCACCCTCTTATCCAGGACCATACTCCCATTCCCCTCTGACTAGCACAAACTAATTGATTCGCACTATTTTGTGATCTGAATTATATTATACATCCAAGTATAAGTGATCGAATTGTAGTTTTCTCGGTTTAAGCCCAAGTATCGATCCCACGAAGAGTTTGAGTAACTTAGAATTTAAAATAAAAACAAAAATATTAAAGTTGTTTAAAGCATTATAACAATTGATAGCTTGTGATGTGAGCTTAGATTGATAACTAGTCTACTTTAAATTAAATACAGAGATAAATTTGTTAATGACAATAATATAAAAGATACCCTTTAGTTTAGAGGATCCCATATGCTTTATATCGGTTAAATACTGGAAATGCTACCTTACAACAATTAACTTTCATGTTACTGGCAAGTCAATCGGTAGGTCTGATGTATATAAATCATCACACATCAACTTCTTAGGTTAGTTGGTGGTATTAATCATAACACAACAACTTCTTAGGTTAGCTGGTTATGATTCATGACAATTGATTAATCCAAACACACCAGAAGGACAAGCCATTCATGAGGAATACTTGAATTATTCAATTGATTTTTGATAGTAAGTGCGTACATAATAAACTATAACTCAACAACTTCTTAGGTTAGCTGGTGGTATTAGTCATAATACAGCAACTTCTTAGGTTAGCTGGTTATATATGTGCCAATTAACTAATCCGAATAAACCAGAAGGACAAGACATTCATGAGGAATACTTGAATTACTCAATAGGTCATCTGTGATGTATATATACCAGTTAAACATCCTCAGCGTTCCGGCGGAGGACTAGCCATACCAGTAGGAACACCGTGGTTGTTAGACTAACAATATAGTTATATATAGTAATTAAACAACCCTAATAACCCAGAAGGACAAGCCATTCATGAGGATCATTTATGTTTTGTACCATGCATCAGTAAAACATCCTGAGCGTTCCGGTGGAGGACTAGCCACACCGGTAGGAACACCGTGGTTATTTAACTGGCAGGTTGATGATGCACCGATGACATAATTCTAGGCACAACACCGAAACTACGTACATCGTTGTATCATGCATGAAGCGTATAGTGCATATATAGATAAATATATGAATAAAACATCAGCATTTTCATAATCTAACCGATAATATACATATGTTCACCCTTTACCGAAGGGTATAAACGACTACTCACACCCCATCGCTACTGACAAGCAAGGAGTGCATGTATTCGTCATTATAAATGAAATGAAAACACAAACTGTAAAACTTCTTTCACAAGGAACACTTGAAACACAACCACTTTTATTGTTAATTAAAACAACAAAGTGGCGGTAGTTCAACTATCCGAATAGAAAGACTAAATAGAAATGTAGAAATACAGAAATACAGAATATCGGTGTAGAACAAATCGGCTATGACTTTCTCTTTCACTTTTTATTTCTCTCTTTCTTTCTTTCTCTCTTTTTCTCTTGGGTGGCCGGCCTTCTTGAAATGAAGAAGGGGCACCCCTATTTATAGGAAAAAGGAAGCACGAGGTGGAGAGATAAAGCCAAGCCACCAAGGCTGGCCGTCCGGACCGCCCCTCACCATCCGGATGGTGATGTCTTGCAGTAGGGCCATGTGTCGCATTCTTGCTGTTCCATGTGTCGCTTTTACACTTTGGTCCTTCGTTGTTTCCAGCTTTGCAAGTTTACCTCATATTCTTCGGTATTTCTGTATTAAACCCTGAAATTCAAACATAAAGTATTTAAAACTTTAATTTACGCACAAATTCTAATTCATAATGTTTAATTGTTTTATCTTACAAAGTTGATTACTTAATTATTTTCGATTACACACTAATTAGGGTTAATCACACCCCCCAACTTAAACTTTACTAGTCCCTAGTAAATATAAATTATTTCACAAAATAAAAATAACATAACAGAAATAAAATCATTTTCGTAGATTTTTTCACGATTGCATTTAGCATATGCAACAAATCGTTAAACTCCTAGGTGATCCCTAGTTGACGAGTTTTGTCTCGTGAAGGTTTTCAGTGAAGCTACCTGCAAACTTCAGTAATTAGGAGTTTATAACTCATATTTTTCACAACTAAAATTAAATCAGTATTTCTGTGCATTGTTACAATACCTTCTTTTTCTGATCACTACAAGAGTAACACATGTTAGTTGTAACATTATCTATATATTTTTATAAAAACTTGTGTGTGTGTGTGTACTGATTTTTTTTGTTTCAAAAATCACTCAATAAATATTACCATCTTTCATGGTAGTCTTGATGTCAATCCTTTCCTGAAATACTCTCAGCAAAGAATACACATATGTTATAGTAACTATTCTCTCAATTATTATATGTGATTTGGAATATTGTTAACAAAACAAATAATATCACATGTAGTATATCTGAAGAACGGGTATCTGAATAAAATTGAATTTTGACACAATCTCATGACTGGATATCAACACTATATTAGACATATTATCAACATTCTCCTGTTATGGATAGATAGATAGGATTAATATAGATACATAATTTCTGGAATAAAAAATGACTTTATTTGGGTTGTAATGTGGCCATTGGTTTAGGGTTTAAGAAACGACGTCTATGGGATTCAAAAGCTACCATTTCTTTGTATTGTGGCACACCTCTTCTTAGCTTTCTAAGACTTTGCATATTCATCCTTTTTATTTTTCCATTTTCACTTTCTTGGCTATTTTCTTTATGTTTTTCTTTTCTTTGAATAACCAATACTCTTTTCTTTTCTTTTCCCTGTTTTGTTTTCTTCTCCTTTTTTTTTTTCTGTATCATACTAATTTAAAAGAGGATGTAAGAAAATTAGATAGCAAAAGGTAGGTTTAATCTATTTTCATGTGGCTCGGGTATTTTTCGGGTTCCATGAAAAGAATTTATACTCTTTCATGCTCAATCATGGTTGACTAAGGATTTAATTTTGTAAAAGAAATGGTCAATGCTCAAAGATAATGAAAAATTGCCTAAGATCATTTTCCATAAATTATTCATCTGTATGAATCCTACATAAAAGAATTTCAAGGATCATGCTAATAATATAATCTAACAAGTGCTAATCAAGACAAAATTAATGAGATTATTCAAAGAAAGTTTACCTTAGAATCGAAGATGTTTATTTGAGTAGATGTAGAATATCTCTCCAAGGAAGATGGGCTCAAATTCTTCAATTGGTTATACATCTCCACTAAATATGTAAAGAGTGTAATATTTCACAAGGTTTCTGAAATAAAGAAATCTATTCGTGCTGTAACAGAATAAGTTCAAACAAAAATATTAAGATAATATACAACTAAAATATGAAAATCCCGCATGATCAGATTAAGGTTATTTTCACAAAGTATAGGAATATTAACCTAATTCAACTGTAAATTATATGAAATAATCCTCCTAACAGAATTAACATGAGTTCCATATTAATTATCAAAAACTAGTTAAACACAAACAAGTTCAAAACAAACAACATGGTTAAAACATAAAGTAACTTTAAATTTAAGTGCATAATGTAAAAGATGAGTGAAAGATAGCAAATTGTTTTGTAGAATCTCCAATTTGTTTAGGAAGTAGAAGATCCTGCTTCGAAGTGATCTCTAAATAACTTCAAAAGTTCAGCTTGATTCTGCTCATATTCATCCAAGCGTTTGTCGATCTGAGTAATGCTAATTTCCATTCATAGTAAGATATGTCTATCAATTCTGTCATCCTCCGGTATGTATGGTTGATCCTCTTGTGGCTGCTGTTGTTCTTGTGGGAAGAATTCTTCAGGTACCTGGAATGGTTCATCTTGTGGTGTCGGTGGTGCTTCAGGTTGGTCTTCCATTTGTCCTCCATAACTTTTTTTCAATGAAATCTTATCCAATGCTCCAAAATAGTCCACTGTCTTCCATATCAGATCAATAATCACACATTCGTTCCTGCATAACTGAGAAACTAACATAGTAAATGGGAGTGATGGTTTCTTTTTATCCACAGCAAGTATCATTTGGTCCATGATTAAGTTCGGCACGTCAATTGTATGTCCCATCCCAAATGCATATAAGAAATAAGCCTGCTCAGTATAAATTTGATTCTTTTGGGCTCGGGGTAGCAAACTGTATACTGTTATCAAATTCAGAATGCGGTATTTGTCTGTTAAATCCCCTTGCTTTATATATTTGTTTGGTCTACACCAAACAAATTTTGGATTACCTATCACTTCTCTTCCTATGTCATTCAAATCAGGTAATTCAATGTATGGATATTGCAGGTTCTCTGGTCTTTGCATGGGTAAAAAAAAATCAGTTATAGTAGCATGTGTAACTTGAAAAACAATACCCCCGTACGAACACACACAATTTTCTTTCCCCCAATTATATCAGCATTACTATAAAGTTCACGAACTAAATAGTCATAGGCAGGAGCATATAATCTAACATAATGTAACCATCCTCTTTCATTAAGAATTTGTTGTATTCCTATATTCTTAAAATCTTCATAAATAACCGACCGTTCAGAAATGATAGTTTTGGAGATAAAGTGAGCATCATACCAGGCCTGTTGTTCACAATTCTCAAACATCACCTCATTAAAGATATTTCTTGGATGAGGTTGTTGTGGAGGTTCCTGAGGTGGTGGAGATTGATCTCTTCGTGCTCGGCTTGAAGATCCTCTTGTTCTTCGTCTTGAATCCATGTTTTTCTTGATTTTTCTTCAAATACTCCGTTTCAACTGATTTCAATTGGTAGATATCGTTCGGACGCTATCTGACTGGTTTTTGGTTTGCAACTGCAGACTATTTCTCTGATTTTCGGCATTTTTCTTTTTTCCTTTAAATTCCTGCATTTTACAAAATTAGATACAATTTTATATATTCTACAAAATTTTGCTAACCACTCTTTTTCTTTCAAAAGAATTGAGTTTATTAATTTTTTATTTGTTATTCATTATTTATGGATTTCCTTGTTTATTCTATATTTATTTACATTTATTTACAACTATGTACAATTATTTCCAAAACTATATATCTTGTTGATCATATTTAGTCAGTATCAGAACTATCTTGATCAATAACACCAGTGACACGGTTAACTTCACTTCTCACGTATCTTGTTAACATTGAGGTAGAATAGGATGGTGCCTCAGGATAATCCTTACTCTGCCCATACCTAATCCACCGTAAACGATCTGACGCTCGACCTGAAATTGGTTCCGCACACTGATTATATTGTCTCAAATGTTCTGTACTACCACATCTTATACAACCACCAAGACGATTTGCTCGTCGGTGTTTAGCATATGTACTTTTTCCACACAGAGGTCTTGCCTGACTTTCAAATATTTCTAAATTTCTAACATACCTAGCTTTTTGCATGATCAACATATGTATATCTTTTGGAAAGTGACGTAGTAAAATTAAACTTAACCAAAATAATTTTTCGTCCATTTTTCAACTTTTAAGAAAGAAAAGAAAAAAATTTACTCAAAAAATTATTGAAAATTGACTCACTATCCGGTTCTTTAACGTCTGTCAGTTACAAAGACGAACATAATTTTTAAATCAAAATTACTATACTAAAAACAAAAAGTAAATTCACACTCATACCTCCCCAACTTAATTTAAATATTATCCTCACTATATAAGATGAAAATAGAAAATTGCTAATTAGGTCTTGCACCGAGAGATATTTATAATATAAAATTCTAATAAAAAAAAACAAACAAAGAAACTATACAAAAGACATAAAAACACAAAAGAAAGAAAATTCTAACTACTATATACAAGAAGTGCATAGATGATAGATCAATTGGGCTTAAGTTCCCAAGTAGAGTTTCTTACATTCCCTGATACTTTCTGCGAAGAATTTAACAAATCAGCATAAAATTGTACCTCAGGATTTCCACTATCAATAACAGAATTAATTAAACAGACTTGTAGAGGGTCAGAATAAGAAAATGTGTTAAATTTTTCCTCTATAGTCTCATCAATTTCATCTACCTCACAAATTTCTTCCTCCTCACCTGGGTGCTTTATCACATTAAAGATGTTCAATTCACTAGTCATATTTCCAAATGAAAGCTTCATGACTCCATTCCTACAATTTATTAATGCATTTTATGTAGCTAGGAATGGTCGACCTAAAATTAGAGGTATGGATGCACATGCATGACAAATTGGTTCCGTGTCTATAACAATAAAATCTGCTGGAAAATAGAATTGATCAACTTGGACAATAACATCTTCCACAACTCCTCGTGGAATTTTTATTGAACGATCTGCTAGTTGTAGTGTAATATTGGAAGGTTTTAGCTCACTTAATCCTAATTGTGTATATACTGAATATGGCATTACATTACAACTGGATCCAAGATCTAGTATGACTTTTCTAATTCGAAAATTTTCAATGAGGCATGTGACTGTAGGACTACCCGGATCTTTGTACTTAAGAAGCGTATCATGTTGTATTATAGTATTAACTTGTTCAGTTAAAAATGCTTTCTTTGGTACATTAGTTCTTCTTTTTATTGTACACAGATCTTTTAAAAATTTAGCATAAACCGGAACTTGTTTTATTACATCCAACAAAGGAATATTAATTTTTACCTGTTTAAATAATTCGAGAATATCAGATTGATCTTTTTCGGTTGAAAGTTTCTTGACCATTTGAGGAAAAAGTAAAGGAATAGGACATGGATGATCTTTTTCACTTTGTACTTCTTCTTGCTTTTTGACTAAAGGTTCAAGTTCAATTGGTTCATTTACAGGAATTGACTTACGTATTTTCTTTGGAATCTTAGGTTTAATAGTTTTATCAATTACCTTACCACTTCTTAGTGTTGTGATCACTTGTACTTGACTTGACGAGGCTTCAGATGACACAGAATTAGCTTGACTCTGACTTTGTGGAGGTTTAGGTTGAGATGTAAACTTTCCTTTCTCTGACGTACTTAAAGATTGGGTCAACTTAGCTAGATGACTCTTAATATCTTCAATACTCTGTGAAGTTTGAGCTTTAAAATTATTAAAAGCTTGAGTTGTTTGAGTATTAAAACTCATTTGACTTTGAATGAATTGATTCATATTATCTTCCAGAGTTCTTCTCTGAGGAGGTTGATATGGTTGATATTGTTGTTGATTTTGTAGCTGTGGTGGACCTTGTGTTTGATTTGTAGGTTGTGTATTTATCCAACTAAAATTTGGATGATTTCTCCATCCTAGATTATAAGTTTCAGAATATGGATTTGAATACGGTTTAGTATAAGTTGGAACAACATTAGATTGTTCAATTAAGACTTCTTTAAAGACAGGTATAGTTGGACATTCCCTAGCAGGATGTCCTGACAACGCACAAATTTCACATACTTGATCAGTAGAAGAAACAATAGATACTTGCTTAACTTTTTTCATTTCCAGTGCTTCTAGTTTTCGAGATAGATTAGCCATTTTAGCTCTTAAATCATCATCGTCTTTCAAAATATATTTTCCTCTTTCAAATGTAGATGACTTATTTTTCACAATATTTGAAGAAGTCGAGTCCCACATCTGAGAACTCTCTGAAATAGTATCAAAAAATTGAAATGCTTCTTCAGGGTTTTTATTCATAAATTCTCCTTGAGCCATCATTTCAACAAATTGTCGCATTGCAGACGGAAGAGCATCATAGAAAAACCCGACTAATGTCCAGTTTTCAAATACATGATGTGGACAAGCTTGGAGAAGATCTTTAAATCTTTCCCAACATTGATAAACTTTTTCTTTTACAGCAAAATTCATTATTTGACGTCTTAATGCATTAGTACGATGCACAAGAAAAAAACTTTTCAAAAAACTCAGTTTGTAAAGCTTGCCAACTTGTAATAGAATTTGCTCTTAAAGAGTTAAGCCATAGTTTAGCTTTATCTTTCAATGAGAAAGGAAAAAGTTTTAATTTGACCATTTCAGAATTATCTTGCAAAGTTCCACAAACTTCTTCAAATTCTTTAATATGAACATAGGGATTTTCAGTTTCTAAACCATGGAACTGTGGTAGTAACTGTATTGTTCCTGGTTTAATATTAATATTTGGAGCGTCAGTTGGAAAAACAAAACATAACGGGACATTCGTTCTTGTAGGATGTAAATATTCTTTTAACGGTCAGATATTTTGAACTATTTATTGTTCTCTAGCTTCTTCCTCCCTAGGTACGTTTTGAGTCATACTTAAGTCAAATGATTCTTGTGTAGATTGTGAGGATGAAGATGATGAAGACGAAGGAGTTGACTGATTTACCGAACCTACTGATGAATGAACAGACATAGACTATTAAAAATAAACAATCAAACTATAAACATACAATACAGATAAACAAATATATATTTTTTATTATTTTTTTTTCACATTACCATAACTCCCCGACAACGGCGCCAAAAACTTGATTCGCACTATTTTGTGATCTGAATTAAATTATACACCCAAGTATAAGTGGTCGAATTATAGTTTTCTCGGTTTAAGTCCAAGTATCGATCCCACGAAGAGTTTGAGTAACTTAGAATTTAAAATAAAAACAAAAACATTAAAGTTGTTTAAAACATTATAACAGTTGATAGCTTGTGATGTGAGCTTAGATTGATAACTAGTCTACTTTAAATTAAATGCAGAGATAAATTTGTTAATGACAATAATATAAAAGATACCCTTCAGTTTAGAGGATCCCATATGCTTTATATCGGTTAAATACTGGAAATGCTACCTTACAACAATTAGCTTCCATGTTACTGGCAAGTCAACCGGTAGGTCTGATGTATATAAATCATCACATAGCAACTTCTTAGGTTAGCTGGTTATGATTCATGACAATTGATTAATCTAAGCACACTAGAAGGACAAATCATTCATGAGGAATACTTGAATTATTCAATTGATCTTTTGATAGTAAGTGCGTACATAATAAACCATAACTCAACAATTTCTTAGGTTAGCTGGTTATAGATGTGCCAATTAACTAATCCGAGTAAACCAGAAGGACAAGTCATTCATGAGGAATACTTGAATTACTTAATAGGTCATCTGTGATGCATATATACCAGTTAAACATCTTCAGCGTTCCGGTGGAGGACTAGCCATACCGGTAGGAACACCGTGGTTGTTAAACTGGCAATATAGTTATATATAGTAATTAAACAACCCTAATAACCCAGAAGGACAAGCCATTCATGAGGATCATTTAGGTTTTGTATCATGCATCAATAAAACATCCTCAGTGTTCCGGTGGAGGACTAGCCATACCGGTAGGAACACCGTGGTTGTTTAACTGGCAGGTTGATGATGTAAAACCCGGGTAAATTTGAACTTTTTACAAAAAGGGGTAAACGGTAAATTACCACAACGGTACGGGTTACAAACCTGAAATTTTCTAGATCTCGGATGAAAAAACGGACCTCACCGTTGGATTCGTCTCACGAAATCTAGTTACCCAAGCAAATTTTTTCGAATTCTGAGATAGTCGAATTTTACACGTATTTCGATGCGACTGGGTGGCGGCTGACCTTATGGGTAAAGTTGAATTTTTTTTTGAAAAATGGCAAAATGGTAATTTGCCACTATAATGCGGATTTAAAAGGTAAAATAATAATTTGCCACTATAATGCGGATTTAAAATACGTATTTAACTAGAGCTCGGATGACACAACAGAATTCGCCGTTAGATTCGTATCGCGAAATCTAGTTACCCTGTCAAATTTCATCGAATTCCGAGATAGTTGGATTTTGCACGTATTTCGAGGCGACTGGGTAGCGGCTGACCTCACAAAGGTCCCCACAAATAAAATTTATAAAATTTCCTTATAATTGAAGGAAGGTTCAAATAAAATTAATTTGAACTTAAATCGGGATGAAATAAATCGTTTCGGGGCGAAAACGGACCCAAAAATAGGGAACATGCGACGCGATGTGGACCGCGAATTAAGGGGTATAAATAGGGGGAAATATCTAATTTCCCCACACATGTTCAGCCCTTTTTTCACGTTGAAGAGAGGAAAGAGAGAGAAGAGAAAAATAAAATTTTCAAGGCTTCCTCCTTCGATTCCCGGAGTTCCGCCGGTCGGAATCCGTTGAGCCAAGAACTAAAATCGATCACATCGACGAGGGTTACGCAACCACACAAAAAACAAGGAATTTCACCGAAGATCCAAAGGGGAGATTTTCGGAAAATCAAGGTCTTGAGGTTTGGTTGGTGTTTTTGAAGTCTTCACACTTCATTTGAGGTAGGGTTCTTCCTACTTTGGTTTTATTTCTACCCTTTGGTGTTGAAAAATCAGGGGTTGATATGGAAATTAACCTAGGTGTGATGATGGTCATGGAAATGAGGAAATTTGGCATTGAAATGACTTAAGCTAAATTCTAGTTTGAGTTTGATGTATAGAAGTTACTTGCATAATCTCTTGTAACTTGATGAAATTGTGGGCTGTTATGTGTGCTGTTTTGGGCTGTTATATGGGCTGTTATGTGTACTGTTTTGGGCTGTTATGTGGGCTGTTATGTGGGCTGTTATATGGGCTGTTATGTGAACTGTTTTGGGCTGTTATGTGGGCTGTTATGGGGGTTGTTATGTGTTTATATGTGCCTTTGTAATAAAGTGTGTTATTGACATAATTATGAAATAGCATGCTTGTGATTGTGTTAATTATGAAATGTTGATATATGTGTATTAATATATTGACATTGTGATGAATTTTTTTTGGAGATTATATGCATATGATATAATTGTCCATGATACATGTTGAAATGTATGGTTAAATTGATCCATTGCATTCATTATATATGGGACATGATATGTGGTTAAATTTGCTCATATGACACTCATTACATATGGAGCATGACGTTGGTAGTGCAATGGTTCATTACATTGCACATGTATGGAGGCATCACATTCATGGCTTTATACATGAGTGTGGGTGTGTGGGTGCATGGTTTAATCAAACACCATACTTGGTGGTTGATGGTGGGCTCGGGAAAGTTGGGTTGAAGATCCGACTAAGTCGCACGGTTGCATGCATGGAAAAACTCGTGTCGGGTATAACAAGAAAGGCTAGACTCTCCCTCGGGTGCAAAACCCGGCTACTTGGTTCACACACTCCCCTGAGGTGAAATTTCGAAAAACTGTGATGGTGTACAGAACCGGCGGTTGTGATACCAAAATTCGTTGCCCAACAAAGACACAAGATTTTGTTTATAAAACACCCATTCAATGGGTAACATCCACAATGATTTGGTTTTATAAATACATAAATTTTATTTCAAACAATCATTGGATGTATTTTCGTCAATTGACGGATTCATTACACATGTGCATTGCATTGTGTTGTGGGAGTCGGTGAGGACTCGGGTCGAAGTTGCATGAGTGAGTCTCGTCTCATTTCATGGCATGACATAAAATTCCTATCATTGAATGCATATTCTTGATTGGAATGTTTTAAATGATTGATTGTTGCATGTGACATTTCATATGCATCTAGGGTGGGGAGTAGCCTCTACAGGAGATATTCTATTGAGCGTTGCTCACCCTATATGGGAAAACATTTCAGGTGCGGGTTATACGCCGATGGACGGCATTCACTCGGGCACTTAAGGAGGAAGAAAAGCCGAGATGTGGCTTTATTTTGAGTTCTTGTAAAATTATTGTGAAAATTATGATTTTGAGCATGTAAATATTTGGAAATAGTCGTAATGGGACTCACATGGACTGTTTTGAATGTAAATTTCTTGATGTATGAGCTTGATATGAGTTTGGGTAGGTTTTCTCAAAACTCAATATTTCTGGACTATTTTTAATATAACCTTGCACGTTTTTATATGAGTATGGATAAATGGACCCGGTATGGTTAATGTTTACTCATAAATGGACCCGGTGCGGTCAATGTTGTATATTGGACCTCGGATGGGTCATGTGATTGTATATTGCACATGTTGTGTTTTGGGTAGAGCTTCCTGTACAAAGGAGACTCTGCCCGAATTTCGTTAAATTATGGACCCCGATAAATGGGGCATAATGGCGTGATGTCGAGTTACATGATATCCACTGGTATTTCGCGGGTTGATGGGTGATCAACGGACACCCGGATTTTTGGGGTGTCACAGCTTGGTATCAGAGCATAGATATACGATTTACCTAGGGCTTGATGGGCATGGGTATAGACCATTGCGTTCATTGTGTATTACATGTTATGTGCTTAAATTGCTACATGTTATGTGATATGTGTAATGTTAATTATATGCATGGTAAAATGTGTATAGAAATGGACACACTAGGGTTAGAGAACATAACCTTGGGAGTGGGAAAGAAGAATGAACGGAATGGTTCAGGGCGTAGATGTCTACTAGTGGTGGCACATGCACTACTAGTGAGACAAGGAGAGAAATCTTAATGTTGCGACCTCGATCCCTATCTTGGGATACTATGTGAGACTCTATTGTTATCTTACTTGTGTGTAGATGGAAAATCGTGGAAGGGGACGCCGAGGCGGTGGGCGGAACAACAACCAACCACCACCGGCCTTTGACCAACAAGCCTTCGTGGAGGCTATTGATGCTGCGGTTGCTACCATTGCACAGGCTAGTGCTGCGGCTGCTACCATTGCACAGACTAGTGCCAATGTGGGCCAAGGAGGCTCAAGTAACCTCCAGAATTTTAAGGCACACAAGCCTCCGACCTTTATGGGAGGGGCGGATCCAATGGTGGCTGACCATTGGTTCCGACAAGTCGATAAGATCTTAGGGGCTATGGAGATCACCTCCGATGCCACTAAGATAACGCTAGCTACATTTCAGCTAGAGGGAGAATCCCAATTGTGGTGGGATTAGGTAAAGGTCTCGAGGAACTTGGAGGCGGCGACATGGGGAGAGTTCCGAGAGCTCTTCATGGGCAAATATTTCCTGGCGTCTGTACGACAAGCTAAGGCTCGGGAGTTCCTGGACTTGAGGCAAGGGACTATGACGGTGCTCGAATACGTGGCTAAGTTCACGGAATTAGCCCGTTTCACCGACGATTATGTGGCTACAAACATGGCCAAGGTGAGGAAGTTTGAGGATGGCCTGAAATTGTCCATTCGGGAAAAAATTGTGGGCCTCCGCCTGCAAGACTTGGACTCGATGGTCGAGACATCTATGGCCATTGAGAGAAAGATAGATGACGCACGGAACATCCGGGAAGCGGGTGTTAAATACAAGAAGAAGGAGGGCCAATCTTTTTCTTCAAGTTCGGGGAAGAGGCAAAGGGCTTCGACTCCACAGGGTGGCGACTACCAAGGCCAAGGCCAAGGTCAATCCTCCCAAGACGGGAGAAATCAGAGGCCTTCCTACCAGGCAGGCCAACGGACTTGCTATCATTGCCACCAACCGGGGCATATGAAGCGGGATTGTCCTCAGTGGCAGGGATCTCAGAGCTATGGAGCATCCCAGTCTCAGCCTTTGGTGGGGCATGCACAGACGCACTTTATTCCTCCCTACCCCACCATGGGCCAGGGGAGCCAATATCAGTTCCAGGGTGCTGCACGAGGCCCTACTACTTCACTTGTGGGGATCCCACAATCAGGCCAGATGGGCCAAAGCATGGGTCGAGGTCGAGGACATGGCTCACAAGCCGGGACTTCAGGGACCTAGGGGCGTGTCTACGCCATTATGCCTCAGACTGAGTCAGCAGATCAGTCGGTTATGCAGGGT